>JAKSZU010000022.1:17618267-19010428 GCA_026018925.1 Tupaia tana | reverse complement strand
GGCCTCTTCCTTGGCATGAAAAATACTGTGGTATATCCATCCTCAATATCTATGCAGACATTACAGCATTTAAAGGCAGATTCTCTAATTTTGTCGTTGTAAAGTCTCTGTCAGTCTTTCATGGTCCTCTCCGTTCATATTAAAAATCAAACAAACAGGGACCAGCAGTTAGCGTAATGGCCATGTCGCTGGACTCCCACATAGTCGACCGTGATTCGCATCCTGACCTGGTGGCTAAAAACTCACGGCGGGCGCATGTGCGTGCGTGCCCAAGATCCCGAGAGGAGAATAGAGGAGAAGGGATTGCAACGTGGCCATCCCCCCCCCCCCCCCGGGGGGTGATTTCTCGCTTTCTGTCTCTCTGTCTCTCTGTCTGTCTGGCAAGCGCACGCGCCCTATAGCAAAAACCTCTAAAAAAAAAAGAAAAGAAAAAAAGAAAACAAACAGCCCACCCTGCTGGTGCGGTTGGTGCTTACTGAATGGCAATACTAAAGAACTCATAGCCCAGGGAGGGTTCAGATGCCCCGGTCAGCCTGAAAACAGTCAGGTGCATGCATACTTGCCCAGCGTCCTGGCAGGCTGCAGGGCTGGTGAAGGGGGGTTATGGCATGATGAGAACCTATCAAGGGTGCTTCTCGCTCTCTTTCTTTCCTCTCTCACACACACTGTCTATCATGAATAGAAGTAAACTTTTTGGGGACCAGCAGTTAGCGTAATGGCTATGTTGCTGGACTCCCAAGTAGCCGACCACAGTTCGAGTCTCGGACCCGGTGGCTTAAACTCACGCCGAGCACGTGTGTGCGTGCCCAAGATCCTGAGAGGAGAATGGAGGAGAAGGGATTTCCGCATGGCCATCCCCCGGGGGATGATTTCTCGCTTTCTGTCTCTCTGTCTTTCTGAGGAGTGCACGTGCCCTATAGCAAAAACCTCTCAAAAAAAGAAAGGAAAAATGAGGAAAATGAAAACATCTAAACCTTTTAAAGGTCTCTGAACTTTGAACAAATTCTCCACAAAGTTTTTTGAGAGGTTTACGGAAGTGTCATTTACGTTTCATAATATCACTCTATTTTATGTGTACTGTTCGGTGATTTATTTTTTAGTACTGAGTTGTGCAATTATCAACATAATCCTGTTTCAGAACATTTCCATTACCCCAATAAAATCTCTCTGCCCATTTGCAGTTAACCCATCCCACCCCAGCCACAGACTACTGATGTACTTTCTGTCTATAGAGTTGACTTTTGTGCACATTTCATGTGAAATATGAGGTATTTTATTTCTAGCTTCTGTCACATACCATAAGGTTTCTGAGGCTCAGCTATGCTGTACTATGTATCAGTATTCACCCTTTTATTGATCAATAGAATTCCAGTGTATTTTCTTCAGCCATTACCAGTTAGAGAACATTTGGCATATTTTCACTTTTTTGACTTTTATGAATAAAGTTGTTTCCATTAGGTTTCTTTTTTCTTTTTTTCTTTTTTTAGGATTTTGCCATAGTACATGTGTGCTCAGAGAGAGACAGTGAGAGGTAAAGTAAGAATTCACCCCCCTAGGGGGATGGTCACTTCACAGTTCCCTCTCCTCCATTCTTCTCTTAGGATTTTGGACACACATGCAAACATGCAACAAAAGCAGCACTTAGAGGCAAATTTATATCATAAAATGTGTATATTCTTTTTACTTTGGATTTGATTTGGTGGTCTTTTTCTAGTTTCCTAAGGCAAAATCTCAGATGACTGGTTTTAAATCTTCCTTCTTTTCTTTTTTTTAATTTTAAAAAATTATTTTATTTTCCTTTATTTATTCATTTACTATTTTAATTTGAGCAGAGAGGAACAGAGAGAGAGACAGAAAATTAGAAAGCAAGCTGCCAGATCTGGGACTCGAACCGTGGTTAGCCATGTGAGAGTCCACACCCTTAACCACTGCACCACCTGCCGACCACTAAATCTTTCTTCTTTTCTAATAAATGCACTTTATGATGTAAGTTTACCTCTAAGCACTGCTTTCACTGAATCTCAACAATTTTAAGAAGTTGTATTTTAATTTTCATTTGGTTCAAAATATTCTTAAATTTCTGGGGCCAACAGGTGGTATAATGGTTATGTTGCTGGACTCCTTCATGGCTGACCGCGGTTTGAGTCCTAGACCTGGAGGCTTGAAACTCATCCCAGGTGCATGTGCATGCATGCCCAAAATCCCAAGGAGAGAATGGAGGAGAAGGGATTGCAGTGTGGCCATCTCCCCTGGGGGGTAGTATCTTGCTTTCTGTCTCCCTGTCCCTCTCTGTCTCTCTGGCAAGTGCACAAGCCCTGTGGTAAAAATCTCTCAAAAAAAAAAAAAAATCTTAAATTCCTCTTGAGATTGCTTTTCTAATTTATGTGCTACTTAGAAGTGTTGTCTAAACTCTAAGTATTTGGGCTTTGGGGGTTGTTTTTAGTTATTTTTCTGTTTCTGATTTCTAGTTTAGTTTGGGTCTGAGAGCATACATTGTATGATTTCTGTTCTTTTAAGTTTGTGAAGGTGTCCTATGGGGCCCAGAATATGGATTATTTTGGTCACTATTCCACATAAGCATGCAAAGATGTGTTCGCTGAAACAGTCTGTAGATGTGTATTATATCCACAGATTTATGGTGCTATTAAGTTTAACTATGTTCTTACAAGTTTTCTGGCCACTGGACCTGCCTATTTCTTATATAGTGGTATAAAGTTTCCAACCATAATAAGAGATTCATCTGCTTTTCCTTGCAGTTATAGGTTTTTTTTTTGTTTTTGTTTTTACATATTTGACACTCTTTGGTTGTACATATTATGAATGAGTATGTCTTTTTTGGAGTGTTGACCCTTTTATCATTATATAATGCTCTTATTTATCCTTGATTTTTGTTGTTCTGAAGTCTTTGAAATATAGGTATTCATAGGTATTCTAGCTTTCTTTTTACTAGTGTTAGCATGAGGTATTTTTCCTGTTCCTTTTTTATTTCTATTTATTTATTTATTTATTTTTTGCTATAGGGCGTGTATACTCGCCAGAAAGAGAGAGACATAGAGGCAGAAAGCGAGAAATCACCCCTCAGGGGGATGGCCATGCTGCAATCCCTTCTCCTCCATTCTCCTCTCAGGATCTTGGGCATGTACGCACATGTGCGGGGCTTGAGTTTAAGCCACAGGGTCTGGGACTCGAACTACCATCGACTACATGGGAGTCCAGCGACATAGCCATTATGCCAACTGCTGGTCCCTTGACAGACTAGTTTCTTTGAGTTCACAAGAAGCCTCTGTGGTGAGCAGTATTATCATTCCTATTTTTACATAAGGCAATTAAGGCCTAAGAAAGTTTTGCAGCTTGCTCTGGATCACGAAGCTAGTGACTGTCAGATTTCAAATCCAAACTTTGACAGTCTTTCTGTAACTTCTTCAGACTATGTGGATCTGGAGACATTTTATCCCAGATGTTTATTGAGCACCACCGTGTGCGTGTACAAAGCCGTGCACTGGGCAAACAGATAAGAGATGCCCTGCCTAGGTGGCTGTGTAGATAGGCTTATAAGAGAGTGAATAGATGAATAAAGCAAATGATTGGAAAATGTATGGAATGAATGAGCTGAATCGTGGCATGAGAGAATCAGATGGAAGAGTGGGTGGAATGAAGGATACATGAATGAGTGAAGGAACGAGGAAGTAAACGCTGAATGAACGAATGAATGAAGTGATTTTGAGTCTGCGCTGTCAGAGGTGTGAGCTCTGGTTTGGCGGGTGGGAGAACGGGCGTCTACTCCACACAGTACGGTAGGCGAGGGCTGCTCCTCTGGAGCCCCGCTCGCGCCTCCCCTCTCTCCTCTCCTCTCCTCTCCTCTCCTCCCCTCTCCTCCTCCTCCGCGGTCGCAGCCGGTCGACCGCCGGCCGCCTGGAGCCCAGTCCCAGGCGGGCGGGCAGAGGAGGCGGCCGCCGCGCGCTGCTGCGCTTGTCGCGCAGCGATGCGCAGAGGAGCCGGGCCGCCCCGGGGCCGCCAACACCACCCCGCACCATGAAGCTCCGCAGCAAGGCGGCGGCGCTGCTCCTGCTCGCGCTGGCCGCGCTGCTGCTCACGCTGCTGTCCCTGCGCGCCGGCCGCGCCGAGACCCCCGCCTCGCCCGCGCACCCGGCGTCCGCCCCGCAGCGCCACCCCGCGCCGGTTCCCGCGCGCTTGCGGGCTCCGGGCGCCCTCCCCGGGGTCGGCCCGGGCGCTCGCAGACGCCGGCCCCCGCGTATGCGCCCCCGAGCTGGCCGCCGGGGCGCGGCGAGCCTGGAGAAGTTGGCGAGGTGAGTCGTGGCAGCCCCAGAATCCCATCTGGGACCCGTGTCTCGCTCCCTTCACCCGTGCCAAGTCCGAGGGAGGCTTTGGGCTGGAAGCGTGGACTCCCAAGTTTCGCGGACGGGCTGCGGACTTCTGGTTCTTAGCGAACTAGACAAGAACCGCTTTCGTGGAGTCCTGAAGGCGCAGTGCTGATTGATAGATAACTGCGTATTTTTGAAGAAAATACAAGTCAGTGAACTGGCTTGTATTTTACACGTTTTAACTGTCAAGGCAAGGCGTATTTTACATTCTTGGAAACACGGGCCCTTTGTTTAATTTTTCAAAAGCCATCACGAAGCAAGAATGCTTCATCTAGTTCTCATGTTTCATTGGAGAATTTCTACCGAAAATTTAGATCTGATTGTCAATTGAAAAAACGAGATAGTTACCAAGAACCAGCTGCCTCTCCTTCAACTTCGAGAACCCCCGTGCTTAGAACAGAAGAAGCACTTGACCTAAGTTTAACATAAAGAAGTTTTCTCCTTGGAAGGAGTGAGGCGTGCCTCGGGAGACAGTGCAGTGTTTCTGTTCGTTCTGGCTCAGGCTCAAGTACGTCAAGGGGTCTGGGGAGGGACACACATAACCTTTGACATTAAGTTTGGTATTCCCTTTCCCTACGTAAGGCAGGCTACTTGGGCTCGGCTTTTCTTCAGAGCGGTTATCTTTGGCCTTAGGCTTGCAGAGGTGCCCTCAGGTTAGGGATTTGAGTTCGTTGCCTTTGTTGTGGGGGGCTCTTTAACAGTCTTGTCTTCTCGCGGGTGGGTCTGTTTCCTCTGCCCCTTTCAAAGCTGTTGTTTCTAACTGCCGTTGCACCGTCTGGATTTGCTGGCCTCCTTAAATACTTGCTATGAGTTGAAGAATTCTTTTTGACCATAATGACTGAATTTGCTTTGGCGCATTTGCAGTAACTAAGAGAAAAGACAGAAACCTCAAGAAGTAGCTGTGTTAGCTTTCTGTTTCTTTTCCGCCTCATGGTAAATGTACAGATGGGTACTAACAAGTTGTAGGGGGAAAAACCAAAGATCTATGGACACACTTTTAGGAATTTACAACACTTTACAAACCCCTTCTGAATGTTTACACTCTTTAAAATAAGACTATTTCTGTTAGAAACTAATAGGATTTTCCTCCTAGGTGTCAAGGTTTCTTAACATACATTATTTATTAGAGTTTGACTGCAAGTTTGCTGTGATTTCTAAGTTTGATGGGACAGCATGTAAGATAATAATAACTGATACCACTGACTGCAGCTAATCTATTGCCAGTGATAGAGCAGACAGTAGTGCGTAAAAAGGCCAGCCAGTGACAGTGGTTGAGGCAGCTGGATCTCACCGAGCCAACTGAATGGTTCAAGTCCTGGACCCAGTGCCTTGAAAAAAAAAAAAAACCCGCTGGGGTTCACACACTTGTGTGCCCAAAATCCTGAAAGGAAAATGGAGAAGAAGAAATGGCATAGTCATCCTTCCTGGGAGGTGCTTCTTGCTTTCCTTTTCTCTGACTCTCTCTTCCAGTGCATGAACCCTATAGTAAATTTTTAAAAAGAAAAAAAAAAAAATAATGGCTCTGTGGCATGAAAAAAGTCACCGTTAGCAGTTACTTTGCATTGATAATTAAGTAATCCATACCCCAGCACTTTGCTAGTGATTCTCAAAGTGTGGGATTCAGAGCAAGTACCAGCATCATCTGAGAACTTGTTAGAAATGCAGATTCTCAGGCCTCTCCCTGGCCTACAAAATTAGAAACCATGGGGATGGACTCAGTAATCTGTGTTTTAATGCCCCCTCCAGTTTCTGATACACACCAAAATGTGAAAGCCTTCTGTGAAGTTGGCACTAATATCATCCCCATTTTACAGATGAGGCAAGTATTGCACAGGGTTAGCAGTTTGCCGTGGTTCACAGGTCACACATAGTAAATAAGAAGGATTCAGGCTGTCTGGGCTCAGGTTAAACTCTTACCTGCTATACTGATTTTATACACTAGGCTTACCTATGATTCATACTGAGATTTTTTCTAGAGAAATGCCAAAGACTTTTGGAACTGTCTCATTCTTCAAGGTGTCAGGAACATTGGGGCAGCATCTTGTCTCTATCTGAACAAATTGGTTCTGACTAGGAGGCGATCATGAACAGAATCCAAATGGATGTTTTAGGGAAGGACTGTCTCCGTGAGCAACAGTACTCTCAAAGCCATTTTTCTTTTGAACATATCTCTTAGATTATCATGGAAATCGTGGCCAACACCATAGGAATAAAGAATAACATTTTTAAACTTTGGAAAGAGTAAAAAACAAAAGTCACAGGAAGTCTCAGGCTCAGATACATAAAACAGTTGACATTTTCTGGCATTTATTTATTGTTTCTTTTGCTACCTCGACAGAAATGGCAACAGAAGATTTGGAAGGAGCAAGGGAGCAGGAGAAAGATCTCTGCATGAACTCCTTATTGCTTTCCTAATTCTGCTTGGGCTAAATTTTTGTGGTTTAAGAGGAATTTCATTTAGGGAGGGAAGAGAAAGCCTCGTGTTTTCAGAAAAACGAGTGCTTTAATCTCTTTACCTGGCTGGAATCCAGAAGAGATGAAGGCTACGTGATCTCATTTCCCCGTCCTGGGGAGGATCAGACTTGTGGTTGTAGTTAGCGGAAAGCTTGGAGTTGGATGTGAGACAGTCCACCACCTGCTGACCATGCACGGACTAGGCCGCCTCGCCTCCCCCAGGGTACTGCTATAAGTGAAGTTCTGCCACGTCAACGCAGGAAACACAGCACTCTCCTTCCACATCTTGTTTTCATTTCGAAGAAGTTTCCAAAAGACTTGCCTAGTTAGCAGGCAGACCCTACAATTTTGTAACTAGTCATTTGTATGCAATCTGTCTTTTGGTGGCCTCCTGCTCTATAAATAAGAAGCCAGGAGGTAAGACCTGAGCTTGGAGGTCAAGGGTGGGATCTACAAACAGACACCATTCTACAATAGCAATCCTGCTGCATAAGAGAAATGAAATCTTCCTTTTCTTTTGGTTTATACCTGGCTGGCTTCCAAAAAGAATTTGAGATGACATATAGTAAAAAATATATATACAATAAAGCCATTGAAATAGTTATTTAAAAAAAGTAATAAAGAGAAGAAGGAAATAAACACCGCTTGTCAAAAACTGAGACCACTATTATTAAGGAGGATTAAGTGTTAAATTTAGCTCTGAGCTTTCTGGCAGCCATGTCAAATCGGAAACCAGGATGGGCTGCCTCATTGTCACTGAATGATTTAAAAAAAAATTATCAAGAGAGGTTTTTTTTTTTTTTGTTTTTTTTTTTTATGAAACTGAATTCTAAAATGAGAATTTTACTTAAGAATAGATTTTAGACTTTAGAAGACTCTCTCTCCACCTTGCTTCTGAAAACTCTGGGCCTACATGTGGAAAAGGAAGTTTAGTATAACTGCTAATCAGTGCCGTATAAGAAAGAGTATAGCATCTGGAGTCCAGCAAATTGGATTCTTATCCTAAGCCATTTCACCTTATTTTCCTCATCTGTAAACTGAGCAAATTAATCCATAGTTTTCTAAGATCTCTTCCAAGCTCTGCCATCTGAGAATCCTGTGATGAGATCATTCAAGTTTAGCAACACAATCCCAGCGATGACTATTACATAGTCCTTTGTACTATCTCTTGCAAAATCACTGTTTCTCATTTATTGGCTCCATCCTAGAGCTCTTACTGATTACTCAACCTCGACAACCCTCTCCTGAACTTTATTCTCTGTCTTCTGTATTGGTCTGGATATTACTATTTTCTTTTAAAATATGGTTTCAAAGCGAGGCTTAGGCTACCTCTGTATTCTGTGCTGTCCCTCTGTCATTTTCTTCCACAGCCATTCAGCAGATGTTTATTAAGCACTTGCTTTGCAATGGTGAAAGGAGTTACTGCCCTCCCAGAGTTTGGGAGGAAGGGGAGATGATACTGAAGCACATTAGACTTGGCAGCCTCCCCAGCTGCTTGAGTGAGAGGAAGCATGTGCCCTTGCTCATCAGGAGACAGCATTTCCTACAGTTCTCTTTGGTGTCCAAGATAAGTCATCTCAGAGGGCTCGAGCCTGACTTTAAAAAGGTCTCACTAGAGAGGATGTTATATTGCAAAATGTTAAGTCTGTGGCCATCTTACAATTAGAGGTGGCCCCAGAGCACAGTAAATATCTCTAGATCTTGACCATCTGTGAAATGATGTTGCTATTAGTCTTGAGTCTATTCATAATTTATTTATTTTAAATTTGCTATAAGGTGAGAGTGCTCACTGGGGAGAGAGAGAGAGAATCCCCTGTAGGGAAATGACCACACCAAAATCTCTTCTCCTCTGTTCTCCTCTTAGGATTCTGGACATGCACGCACACCAGCCAGCTTGTTTTTCAAGCCACCAGATCTGGGACTCAAACTACACTGTCAGCTATGTTGAGTCCAGCTGCCTTCACCACACCACCTGGCTGGCCCCACAATTCATTTTTGTTGACCAGGTCATTAGTTCCCTCTATTACTTTTCACACCTACCAGTCAGTATCCCCTATTGGTTCCATCTTAATCCCACCATTATTACCACTTCCATGGTTACTACTGAGCTCCTCGTGACATTTCCTACATGGACATCAACGTAGCCTACTCTGTCAGCAGTTTGCAAACTTTCACTCTAGTGCCCTCTACAGTCCATTTTTCATACACCTGCTGAGATAATCTTAAGTAGGCTCCCACGTGGCCCACAGCATGGTTCCAGTCCTGGACCTGGCAGCTTGAGAAACACTCCAGGTACATGTGCATGCATGCCCAGAATTCTGAAAGGAGAAGAAATTGTGGCTTGGTCATCCCCATGGAAAGTGCTTTTTCAGGGACCAGCAGTTAGCGTAATGGCTATGTCACTGGACTCACATGTAGTCGACCACGTCCCGGACCCGGTGGCTTAAACTCACGCCGGGCGCATGTGCGTGCGTGCCCAAGATCCCGAGAGGAGAACGGAGGAGAAGGGATTGTGGCATGGCCATGCGAGCGCATGCTCCCTATAGCAAAAAAAAAAAAAAAAAAAAAAAAAAAACCTCTCCAAAAAAAATAAAAATAAAAAGTGCTTTTTCACTTTCTCTGGTGAGCACATGTGCCCTCTGGCAAATTTTAAAAATGCATTGAGCTGGGACCAGCAGTTGGCTGTGTCATTGTACTCCCATGTAGTCGACCGCAGTTCAAGTCCTGGCCCCGGTGACTTAAACTCACACCGGGCGTGTCTGTGTGTGTGCCCAAGATCCCGAGAGGAGAATGTAGAGAAAGGATTGTGGAGTGGCCATCCCCCCGGAGGGTCATTTCTCACTTTCTGTCTCTCTGTCTCTGTCTTTGCAAAAAAAAAAAAAAAAAAAAAAAAAAAGCCTCCAGAAAAGA
Source organism: Tupaia tana (assembly GCA_026018925.1). Lineage (NCBI taxonomy): Eukaryota > Metazoa > Chordata > Mammalia > Scandentia > Tupaiidae > Tupaia > Tupaia tana. The sequence continues at coordinate 19,000,682 of JAKSZU010000022.1, read as the reverse complement.
AAAAAAAAATGCATTGAGCTCATTCCTACCTCAGTACGTTTCACTTATTCCCTGTACCAGTATGCTTTTTGCTCCCATCTCCACATGACTAGCTCCCTCACTTCTTTCCGGTCTATGCTCAGATATTTTCTCCTCAGAGGGGTGTCCCTAGCTGCAGAAGAAAAGAAGAGCTTCCCATTATTTTCTACTTCCTGATGCTGTGTTGTGTTTTGTTTAGTTCTTGTATAACATTCGTCATTATATAAATATTGCATTTTATTTGCCCATCTCCCTCTCATGTACACTTCCTGGCTTATTATTATTATTATTTTGGAGAGGTTTTTGCTATAGGGTGCGTGCGTTCACCATACAGACAGAGAGAGACAGAGAGACAGAAAGTGAGAAATCATCCCCCAGGGGTGATGGCCACGCCACAATCCCTTCTCCTCCATTCTCCTCGCGGGATCTTGGGCACGCATGCACACGCGCCCGGCGTGAGTTTAAGCCACCGGGTCTGGGACTCGAACCGTGGTCAACTACATGAGAATCCAGCGACATAGCCATTACGCTAACTGCTGGTCCCCACTTCCTGGCTTCTTAATCACTGTGTCACTGGCACCTAGAAGAGAGATCTCATAGTAGGTACTCAATAAATATTTGGTGAATGAACTAATGTGTGGATGCACACCCACTCTGTTACAGTGCTATGCTAAGTCTTTACTTATATTATTAAATTGCATATTCCTTAATAACATTCAAAACAATCCCACACCCTTTAGAAGAACAGAGGGATATTTAATAATAACACCATGAAAATATAAGGAATTCTTTCTTTGTTTTAAAAGATTTAATTTTTTTATAATGATTTTACATTTACAGAAAAATTGAGAAAGTGTAGTGTTTCCATATACTCAGCCCCTAGTTTTCTTTGTTGTTAAAATCTACAGTAGTTTGAGGCACTTGTTATAATTAATAAACTAATATTTATACATTATTAATTTATTTAAGGTTTTGCTATAGGGCATATGTGCTCACTAGAGAGAGACAGTGAGAGGGAAAGTGAGAAATCACCCCCCAGAGGGGATGGCCACACCACAATCCCTTCTCCTCCATTCTCTTCCCAGGACTTTGGGCACACATGCACATGTTCCTGGTGTGATTTTTCAAACCACCAAGTTTAGACTCAAACTGCAGTTAACCATGTGAGAGTCCAGCACTTTAACCACTCCACCACCTGCTGGCCCCCATTATTATTTTTAAAACTTTATTTAAAATTTATTTAGACTTCCTCAGTTTTACCTAATGTCATTTTTTTCTGTTCCAGGATCCCATTGAGGACACATTATATTTATTTATCATGGTCTTTTTAGGCTTTTCTTGATTGTAGTAGTTTCTCAGACTTCTGATTATCTTGACAGTCTTTTCATTTCTTTCTTTTCTTTTTCTTTTTTCTTGTTATTTATATTTAAGATTTTTGGCATTGTTGAAGAGTACGGATGAGTTGCTCAGTAGGATGCCTCACTGTTGAAATGGATGTGATGTTTTCCTCATGATAATATTCATTAGCTACATCTTGTCTAGTGGTGTTATGGATTATTGGAAGGAAATACTGAGCTATTTCCACCATATTGTATCAAGTGTATCAGTACAAACTGTGACTGGTAATACTGGCCTTGGTCACTGACTGAGGCAATGTTTGTAGAGTTTTCCTGCTTTCTATGCTGTATACTTTAGAAGGAGTCACTGTGCATGGCTCACTCGGTCCCCCTCCTTGAGAATGGACAACTTACCTAAAATATTTGAAATTCCTCTGCATGGGAGATTAGTTTCTCTTCCCCCATTTTTTATTTATTTGGTCACTTATTTATATCAGTGTAGAGTCATGAATATTTCTTTTATACTTTGGGTTATGATCCAGTATGACTTTTATTTTGTTGCTGAAATTGTTTCAGGGTTGGCCTTTAGGAGTTCTTTCGGTTGTTTCCTTGTGTCCTTTGACACCTCTCCCATCAATGTGTTTTGTGTTTTATTCTCATGTTTGGCTGTTTTGAGCCCTGCCGTACTCTCTGGTACTATATGATGCTCCAGGCTCATCTTGTGTACTTCTTGCCCCCGTCAACTGTTTCTTCAAGGAACCCCAATTCCTTTTATTAGAGAATAGCATTTGAAACTAAGATATGGGCACTGGACATGTTTTTTAACTACTAGGGAAAATAATATTTATTTTAGGTCCTCACAAATGACCAGACCAAACACTTGTGTGTGTACTAACCTGTGCATATATGCATTATCTGTAAATACTTGCATGTGTAACCATTTCTGTCTGTGTAATAAGCTAAACACGGGTTCTTGCTGACATCTCCAACATTAATCCATTACCATATAAATCATTCTAGCGCCTTTTTCTATTGTCTGGGGGAAATCATTTTTCTATTTCACAGGAATGCCAGTGGAAATTTCCTCCCATCTCACTGGCTTTGGTTGGTTTAAATACTTGTAATTGGGAGGAGGGAGTAGGAGGTAGAAGAGTGAGATCAGATCAGCTAAATGACTTAAACTAAGTAAGGCTCACCCCTTGAGTTAGAGATGAGACCCAGTCCACCCAAACCACCTGGGGGAATGTGGTATGATGGGCATTGTGGTTAGCTCCTGACCTCTGTTGCCCTCTCCACTCCCCAGCTGCTGAGTGGACTGCAGCTCCAAGATATGGTCTAAACCACCACGATAATTCCTTTCATAGTGTTAAGTTTTGTGTGTCCATGGCTACGGTCATCAGTATGTTCATTTCTCTAGCAATGGTTATTGGTCCACAGGAATCACATGACCCAAGCTGTCCCAATCAGCCAGTAGGAAAGGACTTATTTTGCATTACTGGACAAAAGACTTCATCTTCTAAATATGGCCAAGGAAATAAATAGCTCAGCTGCTACCATGATCCTAAGAGAACCAGCTTTAGAATGAAGCTATCACTTTGGCTAATAGAAAAGGTAAATAATACAGGTCCTTAAAGACACCACTGAACACCAGAATCAACAAATCCTGAGGTCTGCCTATCTTGGATACCCCCTCCCCACCCCCGTTAAATATTGGAGTTGAGGTTTAGGTTATTTGTACTGAAAATCCTTTTACCTGAACCAGATTTTTTTTTTTAATTGCCAGAGGGGTCATGCGCTCACCAAAGAGAAATAGAAAAAGAGAGGGAGGAGAAAGCACCCCCCACACAGGACATGGTCATGCCTCAATCCCTTCTCCATTTCTCCATCCAGTTAGGATTAGGGCATACATGCACACATACCTAATGTGTTTTTCAAGCCACCAGGATCAGAATTCTGACTGTGGTTGACCATGTGGGAATATGTTCTCTTAACTACTAGGCCATGGGGCTTGCCCTAGTGATTCTTCAAAATCAAAATCTTAGGGCTACTGATGGAAACAAAGGAGAATCCTTGCAGGGGGCACACAGGAAATGAGCATCCCCCACACCATGGAGCAGCCATTTCGTGCCCTTGACCTTGTCCAGGCTGCAGGTAATTTACCAGGGGTACTTTCCTGGACTAAATTGGAGCCTTTTAAGGGATTTTTAAAAACTGGAATCAGAGGCCAGCAAGTGGCTAGTGGTTAAGGCACTGAACTCCCACATGGCTGACCGCAGTTCGAGTCCTGGACCAGCACCAGGTGCATGTGTGTGTGCCCAAAATCCCAAGAGGAGATTGGAGTAAAAGGGATTGCAGAGTGGCCATCCCTCCTGGGGGTGCTTTTTCACTTTCTTTGTCTGTCTCTGATGAGGGCACATGTCCTATAACAAAACTCTCTTTAAAAAATAAATAAAAACAGAGACTTACAGGAACAGCTTAAGTGCAAACTGTTTCTAGTCACTGAAGCCAAAAGATATGAAACTCGAACTGTAACCACATTCTGCCACATGGAGGAAGCTGGCCTGCATGGAGCCCATGGAAACCAGAATGCTACGGAAGGTGAGAAGCCATACAGAGCAGCGCAGAACAATGCAGAGCAGCGCAGGGCCAGGCAGGGTGTGGGGGACAGGTCCTAACGGCATTGCCAAGGCCAGCTTCTCCTTTTACTAACTGTGCTGTTCCAGCCTTTTCTGAATTCCAGGATGTAATAAGTTTCCCTGTCTTTTTTGTTTGTTTTTTGAGAAATTTTTGTGCCATAGGGCACAAAAGAGAAACATAGAGAAAGTGAGAAATCATCCCCCAGGAGAGATAGTCACACACAATCCCTTCTCTTCTATTTTCCTCTTGTGACTTGGGGCACACATTCACACATGCCCTGCGTGGCTTCAAACCGCAGGTCTTGGACCCAAACCATGGTCGGCCATGTGGGAGTCCATCCCCTGCAGCACCATATCACCTGCTGGCCCCCTTTTTTGTTAATCTGGTTTGATTTGTGTTTCTAGTGGTTCTCGTGTTTCTAGGTGCCTTTAGCACCTTTATGAAATGCATTCAGTAAGTGGCCATCTTGACACGTTTTCCCATACAAGCTCACAGGCGAGATTTTATTTTTTTGGATGAAAATTTGAGAACAGATTTGTTTTCCTTGGGAATACTTCTCTTCATGTTTTAATTCACTGTAAAAAAAGGGGGAGAATTTCAAAATCAAATTTTTTCTTTATTCATGATAATGCACATGCATATGCACCTCTGACAGAGCGACCGAGAAAGAGAGAAAGAGAAAGGAGTACCCTCCACCAGAGTCTGGTCATGCCATGGTTCCCTTGTTCCAGTCTTCCAGCCCTCCTGATCTTGGGCATGTGTGTGTGTACCTGACATGCTCTAGACCGATGTGGCCAGGGATTTGAACCGCAGTTGCCATCATTTCTTGAGTAGCACTTTACCTCTGCACCATAGTGCTGGTCCTGAGACAAACTTTTATGGCTGTGTATATCTTACCACAATTTACAAAATAATGTTTTAAAAATAAGAAGAAAAGAGACTTCTTTTTTAGATAGAATTGATTTTACATTCCTTCTAAATATCCCTTAGCATTTCTTTCAGATTGGAAAATTCTGAAAACTGCTGGAAAAAGGTTTATTGATTTGATACCTTTATTGAAAGTCCCCGATCTTGTTCCAGAAGAGAGTGACTTTGGTATACCTAAGGTGACTTTTAGATAATCTCTTAAGCAACACAAAAGATTGTATTGTTATAGTAGAAATTCATTTGGTAAAATTTAGAATCCAAGCTTTTTTTTTTTTTTTTTTGAGAGGTTTTTGCTATAGGGTGCGTGCGCTTGCCAGAAAGACAGAGAGAGACAGAGAGACAGAAAGCAATAAATCACCCCCCGGGGGGATGACTATGCCACAGTCCCTTCTCCTGCATTCTCCTCTCAGGATCTTGGGCACGCACGCACACGCGCCTGGCGTGAATTTAAGCCACCGAGTCCGGGACTCGAACCATGGTCCACTACATGTGAGTCCAGCGACATAGCCATTACGCTAACTGCTGGTCCCAGAATCCAAGCTTTAAGGAAGTAAATAAAAATGAACGAACAAACAAAAAAACACAATAGATGGGGCCAGCAAGTGGCATGGTGGTTAAGGCTGCTGGACTCTCACATGGCCACCGTGGTTCAAGTCCAGACCTGGCGGCTTGCTTTCTCACTTACACTCTACCTCTCTTTCTTTCCCTCTCTGGTGAGCGCTCATGCCCTATAGCAAAAACCTCTCCTAAGGAGAAAAAAAAAAAAGAAGTACAATTAAATAATTCTTTTTTTTAAAAAAGGTAGAGAACATTTAATTCCAAATATGACTGCTTTTCCTTTCTCTGACAGATTTTTTTTTTTTGGCTATAGGGTGCATGTGCTCTCGGGAGAGACAGAGAGAAAAAGAGACAGAAAGCAAGACATCACCTGGCGGGGGTGGGAGGATGAACATGCCACAATCTCTTCTCCTCCATTCTCCTCTTGGGATCTTGGGCATACATGCACACATGCCTGGCATGAGTTTTAAGCCACCGTTCTGGGACTTGCACCATGGTCGGCTATGTGGGAATCCAACAATGTAACCGTTACACCATCTGTTGGTCCCAATATGACTCCTTTTTATGAGTGGAAAACAGAGGTCCAAAGAGGGGAAAGTAGCAGCATAAAGCACCTAGCATAAAGCTGGCTCTTGGTCATCATACACCAAATAATTCACTCCTCTGAGTCTTCCTACTGTCCATCATTGCCTTGTTAGTTAGGCACTTTACTGTAAGTAGCCTCGCTAACCAGCTGTGTGACTTTGCATGAGTCAGTCTTCCTCAGCAAATCTTGGCATTCTCACAAGTTCAATGATGAAAAGAGATCATTCAAGTAAAATGCAGGCACAAGAAATGCAGCAGTTTTTAGCAATGGCTAAGATGCAGATTGAAGCAGGCTTTTCGTTTTTTTGGCGGATGGTATAGTTTAAAGGAAACTGAGACTCAGCTTCCGTGTATAATAAATGATGTTCTAAACTGTCTCCTGAGCTAACTGAAAGCTGCAGGAACCCAGGAGGCAGGACCCTTTTCATTACCTCTTGGAGAGTCAGCCATTGCTCTGAGCGTTTCAGACCTGCAGTCGTGGCCAACCATGGCTTTGGTGTCTACTCAAGGGTAGAGAACTGTCAGCTGTCATCGCTCAGCTTAGGAGAGCAGGAGTGTGTTGAGAGTTCTCTGGGAATTTGGAAGTGTTCTCCGGGAACCAGAAATGCAGGATTTTATCTATAAACACTGCTACGTAGGGCCTTGAGTCTTTTTTTTTTTTTTTTTTTTTTTTGGCTATTTCCCTATTCCCAGTTTTGGGAGAATTACAGAAACTCCAGTTTGATTACTGGCCCCAGAGTCACAAGCCTTAGTGTTCAAGTATCAAATTTTATCCTCCAGAGAGAATGGATTCATGGAAATTGGTGGCAAAGTTTGAGAACCTGATGACTTGCTTTCTTACTTTCCTTCTTAGCTCTCTCTATTTCTTTCTGGTCAAATTAAAATAATAATAATAATAATAATGAATAAAAATAGTTCTAAAAAGCATACAAACATGGGACCAGCAGTTGGCGTAATGGCTGTCACTGGACTCCCGTGTAGTCGGCCATAGTTCCAGTCCTGGACCCAGTGGCTTAAACTCATGCCGGGCGCATGTGCGTGCGTTCCCAAGATCCCAAGAGGAGAACAGAGGAGAGGGGATTGTGGCTATCCCTCCTGGGGAGTGAATTCTCACTTTCTGTCTCTCTCTGTCTTTCTGACGAGTGCACGTACCCTATAGCAAAAACCTCTCCAAAAAAAAGCGTACTAACACTTCAGATCTTGTTTGCAGTAGAGTATTGGTAGTATTGGTATTTAAAATAACATGTACTGAGATCAGCAAATGATGTAATGGTTACATTGCTGGACTCCCACGTAGTCAATCGCAGTTCGAGTCTTGGACCCAGTAGCTTAAAACTCACACCAGGTGTGTGTGCATGCATGCCCAAAATCCAGAGAGGAGAATGGAGGTGAAAGGATTGTGGTGTGGCTATCCCTCTGGAGGGTGATTTCTCATTTTCTGACTCTGTCTCTCTCTGTCTTACAGGCACACACTCCTGGGAGCAAAAAATCTCTTTCTCAAAAAAAAAAATAAATAAAAGTAACATACTTTTTATTGCCTTGCCTCACTTGGTTTTGGCATAGATATAACATATTAGAGGAAAATACAGGCTATTGATAAATTTCAAATTAATATTTAATAATGATGATGATAATAGCAGCTAGTATTTGTGATCACTAGAATATTCCAGATACTGTAGTAACTCTTCACTGCATTATTTCATTTAATCCTCATAACCACCTGAGAAGAAGAGACTGTTATAGGATAGGTCAGAACTCTTTCATTTGCAAGTGATGGAATCCCAGCTCCTCTGTTTGCATCACTTAATTATGCAAGAGATCTATTGGCTCACAAGGATGGAAAGTGCAAAGGACATAAAGCTGCAGTAGCAGCCTCATCCAGGATTTCTCACCATCTTGCCTCATTTAGTTGTGCTTCCTTCTGTGTGGGCAACACTCTTGGGTGCATTTTCTCCTTGTAATGATTCCAATTGGTCTGGGCTTGCAGCCTCTTCTAGTAACCCCTGAGGGAAGATTTTTATCTAGTGAAAGACACTGGCCTCTGTTTATTGACCACATGCATATTCAGGCACCGAAGGCCACTCCCCAGATGTGTGACTTTGGAGGTGGGGGGATGAATGATTCACGCCCTCCAAACCTCATGGACTCCCCCAAAGAAAACTGACATGTTGCTACCAGAAAATCCTGGAAGTTGATTCTAGTAAGAAATACCAAAACAAAAAGCAGATGTCCAATATAATCAATATGCCCATTTTACAGCTGGGAAAACTGAGAGTTCAAGATGGTTAATATATTTGCCCAAGATGGGGCAGCCAAGAAGTAGACCTAAAATCTAAAGCCAAGCTCAACTACTTTTAGAGCCAAATTCCTAGTCACCATTCTGTACTTGGGAACAAATCTCAAAATTTGAATCATTTGATCCCGTTCTAGATTCTGTTGAAAAAGATCTCTGGTGAAATATCTTCATTTTTTTTGTAATTGAAAATTGTTCATATTTGTATGGGAAAAGCAAGTTATAAAAATTACCCAAGCCTGCTCCATGGCCTGGTGGTTAGGAGAGCTGGATCCTCATGGCCAACTGCATGGTTCAAGTTCTGGCCCCAGTGGATTGAAAGACATACTGGGCATATGTGCATTAACTCTTCACTGCATTATTTCATTTAATCTTCATAATCACTTGAGAGGTAGGGACCTATGTGTCCCAAATCCTTACAGGATAGAAGGAAGGAGAAGGGATTGTGGTGTGACCACACCTCACTGGAGGATGCTTTTTCCTTTTCCCTCTCTCTCTGTTTCTTTCTGGCAAGTGCATGCACTTTCTAGCAAGTAAAAAATAATAAAAGTAAAAAAAAATTTTTTCAAATATCCCATTCCAGGTTTTTAAAATATTTTTATACATTGACATATTTATGTATACAAGCCCACCTATATTGGGTCATCGGAAAAGTCCTTTTTTTTTAGAGATATTTTTTGCTATAGGGTGCATGCACTTGCCAGAGAGACAGAGAGACAGAAAGCGAGAAATCACTCCCAGAGGGGATGGCTATACCACAATCCCTTCTCCAGTATCCTCTTGGGATTTTAGGCACCCTCGCACATGCACTCAACATGAGTTCCAAGCCACCAGGTTTGGGACTCAAACTGCAGTTGGCAACGTGAAAGTCCAGCAATGTAACCACTATGCCATCTGCTGGTTCCCATGACATATATTCTATGCTTTTCTATGCAAAAATGCATCATGACTTTTCTGACAACTCAATATTATTTATAATTGTGGAAGACAATATACCAAAATGTTAACAGTGGTTATGAAATTGTAATGGGTACTCCCTGTTTTGCTTGCCTGTATTTTAAACATTTTCTATGATGAATATATTAGTTACCTATATAGTTTATAAAACAACTTAAAGTATATTATCATAAGAATTAAAAGTCCTTTGTTGGCCTGAGGCTTGGGGTGATGGAAATTAGTTGGGGAGACCATTTCTCCTTTTTTCCTTTCTTTAAGTTTGTAAGTCCTTTGTATTCTTTTTCAGGAAATGAAATGAAATGGAAATACTTGCAGAATATGTAATGAAGATCTAGGTTTTTCCCTTATATGTCAACAACCATTTATTTCAAACTAGCACTGCTAGTTCTTACATTTAAATCTCAATAACAACTTAATTTGAAATGGAGAGGGAGTTAGAGAAATGGGTTGGTTTTCTTGTATGTCAGAAACAATCATAAGTGGGGGAGGGGATGAAATGAGAATTAGTCCAGACACCATCATAGAGTTTTGGAGGGAGAATAAACAAACACCAGCATAAATTATCTCATTTAGTGGGAAACAAATGATTTAGTAGAGTTGGTGAAGGGATGTTGTGGGAATCACGCCATGCACAAGGGCACCCAAGAAGGCTGTGAATGTGGTCTAAAATCTAGTTCAGACCAAAAGCTTTGGATGGACACTTATCAGCTGTTCTTCTGACTCACTTGTGTTTTGTCCCAAACACAGCACGAAAATTAAAAACGTGGCCTCGGGGCCAGCAGGTGGCGTGGTGGTTAAGGGTGCTGGACTCCCACATGGCGTACTGCGGTTCAAGTCCCCGACCTAGCAGCTTGCTTTCTCATTTTCTTTCTTTCTCTCGCTCGCTCACTTGCTCTATCCCTCTCTGGTCAAACTGAAAGGAAGGGAGGGAGGGAGGGAGGAAGAAAATTAAATAAAATAATTCTCTTTTTTTTTCTTTTTTTTTTTTTGAGAGATTTTCGCTATAGGGTGCATGTGCTCGCCAGACAAACAGAGAGAGACATAGAGACAGAAAGTGAGAAATCACCCCCCAGTGGGGATGGTCACGCCGCAATCCCTTCTCCTCCATTCTCCTCTCGGGATCTTGGGCACGCACAAACACGCGCCCGGCGTGAGTTTTAAGCCACCGGGTCCGGGACGCGAACCGCGGTCGACTATGTGGGAGTCCAGCGACATAGCCATTACGCTAACTGCTGGTTCCCAATAAAATAATTCTTAATAAATAAATAAAAACATGGCCTCTTGGGCTTGCCCTGTGGCCTAGTGGTTAGGATGTTCTGGATCCCACATGGCCCACTATAGTTTAAATTTTGGCCTGGCAGCTTAGAAGACACACCAGGCACATGCCCCAAATCCCAATGGATAGAGAAATGGAGGAGAAGGGATTGCAGCATGACCACTCTCTTCGGGGGGTGCTTTCTCTCTCTTTCTTTCTTCTGTGACTCCATGCTCCTTCTGACAATTTAAATAAACAAACAAGCAAGGCTTCTTAAGTCCAGCTCTCGGGCTTGATTTCTTTCTGGGGCCCTTGCTAATCGCAGAGCATATGTATGTGTTTGATGTTTAAAACCAAACACATGTATACACACAGACTGAATTACTCACTTTAGGCATTGAATACCTACTACATGTTAAAGTTGGACTTTGTTTAGAAACACAGCCATGTTGTGGGATCTTGAAGCAAACTAAATATATATTATTAATAATCAGGTACTATCAATTTTATTAAGCACCCCTCATGGCATTTTTTTCACACTTTGTTGACATTATTTGTGTAATGCCATGACTTCAAGGCAAATGTCAGCTTTTCTGTCTTGAAAGATTAATGATACTTAATTTAACTCCAAACTGTGAGTCATTAAAAGTGATTTAACTGTTAGCCTGTCCTCAGTGTCATGTCTGGGTTCTCAGTGAAAGCTGTAATCACAGTTTCAATCAGAAGTTTTTTGTCAAGGGATTCATGCCATCCAAAACCTGTGGTTAGCGGGGAACTTTATTAGTGAGTTTTGCCAGCACTCAATGTGGATATAATTACCCTTCACCAGAATCTCCTTCAGGGGGCTTCGTTGAGGTGGCCACTTCCTAACTGTCATACTGGACTCATTTGCAGACCTTCTCACTGTTCAAATAAGCAATTTCATTTTGCAAAAGATTCTGCTAGGAAGCAGGATGTTCCTAATTTCTTTTTTCCCAAAGTGGGCATATTCAACTTTATAAAATTCATCTCCTACCTTTTTTCCCCCAAATACCGTTTCCCCCCTCAGTAAAACTAGTTGCCAAGAGTGTGTTTTGGGGCTGTATTTTAAAGAAGTGCGATATTCCGATCAGCTCACACTGCTGGCCGGTATCATCGCATCGGGTTTACCTGAGTTAATTTAGCTTGTCAGTTAAGGAAAAGCACTGATAAGAGAGGCAGCAGGAGACAGCAGAAAGGACAGTCTGAGTAGAACCAATTACTCACTTTAATAATTCAGTGTGTTTTGCAGTAATAGGCTACAAAGTAAATAGCACTACATATAAATGCCCTATTTCATTATTTATACACTCTAGAAATTGAAGTTTAATTAAGTCATACGCTTGAGACTTTTAAGCGATTAAGGAGATGCTTCGTTGCAGGCAGCATGGAAGGGGAGCGTGAAAGCACCTCTCCCTCTGAGCCTCTCTTATTCTGAACATCATTTTTCATTTGCACGTGGGGAAGGCTTAAGCCAGGACAATCAGTGCAGTGTTTTCCAAACTTCATTCATTCCCACATAGCATCCTGATTTTTACAATACTGCTACACTAGCATTGCCCGCATTAAAAATGTTTACAAAATTGGGACCAGCAGTTGGCGTAATGGCTATGTCACTGGACTTCCATGTTGTTGACCATGGTTTGAGTCCCAGATCCGGTGGCTTAAACTCACGCCAGGCACATGTGCGTGTGTGCCCAAGATCCCCAGAGGAGAATAGAGGAGAAGGGATTGTGGCGTGGCCATCCTCTCTGGGGGATGATTTCTCGCTTTCTATCTCTCTGTCTCTCTCTGTCTCTGGTGAGCGCACGCACCCTATAGCAACGACCTCTACAAAAAAAAAAAAGTTTACAAAATCTATTCATGTTATAAACCGCAATGCATTTATTAAGTTAATGGCAGCTTTATTGCAATTTAACTTAAATATCCTTTAAAAGTATACAATCAGTGGTTCTTAGTTTATTTAAAGCATGTGAAGTTCTCAGTTGAAAATTATGTATGTGGTAATATCGTTGATCTGATCGTTACATACTGCATGCATACTTTGAGAAACCATACTCTATGCTATAGAGATGTACAATAATTGAATGTAAATAAGAAATTATAAAATAAAAAGTAATTATTAAAGTTGAGGGGCCAGCAGGTGGTGTGGTGGCTGGGGGCACTGGACTCCTACATGGCCAACCATGGTTCTAGTCCTGGACCTGGAGGCTTTTTCACTTTCCTCTGTGTGTGTGTGTGTATGTGTCTATAAATATTAAAATAATAATAAATAAAGTTAAATAAAATAAAATTGAGCCTTTGCCCAACATCTGCTCAGGTAAGACAGGCTTGAGACCAAGTCTCTGAAGCAAGATGAAAGATCACCATCATTCAGAAATCTTTCTAAAAGGATGCCTATTAGCCTAAGCGGTCCCTGGTAGTACTTTCTTATGGCAGGATACAGTGAAAAGTACTAGTTATGTGGATGAACTGTTAGAGCTGAGAGTCTCCATGGGATAGCCTGCTTGGCCATCTGTCCTAGAGCACACTTTTCACATTTTCTCATCTTCTTTCCTTTCTTTACTGTAGGACTTAGACATTCTCTTAAAAGTTTTACAATATTTATATGACTCACTCAGGAGGGGCAAGCTCGTGGATAGATAGCAATGATAGGAAAAGATAGAATATGTGTAACTGTGTATGTAGATCCTTATAGACTAAATAAAAAACACTGTGGGGCCAGCAGGTGGTGTGGTAGTTAAGGCGCTGGACTCCCACATGACCAATTGCAGTTCAAGTTCCAGACCTGGCAGCTTGCTTTCTCACTTTCCCTTTCTCTTCCGGTCTTTCTGTGGTCAAAATGAAAAAAATAATAATGATAACTAAAGTTAAATAATTCAAAAAAGAAAAAAAAAACACTTGTGCAACCATCACATTATCTAATTTCAGAGAATTTTTATCTCTCTGACAAGAATGTTCATCACCCTAAACAGTTATTCTCCATCTGCCTCTCTCCCCAGTTCCACTCATCTTATTTTCTGTCTTCCCGGGCTTTGCCTATTCTGACTTTTTCACATATATGAAGTCAGAATATGTGACCTTCAAGCTTCATACATGTAGCATGCATCAATACTTTATTCCTTCTTGCCAAATAATATCCCATTGTATGGGGAACAGCAGGTGGTGTGTGGTGGTTAAGGTGCTGAACTCCTATATGACCGCCTGCAGTCCTGGGCCTGGCAGCTTGCTTTCTCACTTTCTCTCTCTCTCATCAAATTTAAAAATAATCATAATAGGGAACCAGCAGTTAGCGTAATGGCTATGTCGCTGGACTCCCACGTAGTCGACCACGGTTCGCATCCTGGACCCGGTGGCTTAAAACTCACGCCAGGCGCTTGTGCGTGCATGCCCAAGATCCCGAGAGGAGAATGGAGGAGAAGGGATTGTGGCGTGGCCATCCCCTCTGGGGGGTGATTTCTCGCTTTCTGTCTCTATGTCTCTGTCGGTCTGGCAAGCGCATGCGCCCTATAGCGAAAGACCTCTCCAAAAAAAATAAAATAAAATAAAAAATAATCATAATAATTAAAAATTAAATAAATAATTCTTTTAAAAAAATTCCGTTGCATGGATATACCACATTTTACTTAGCCATTCATCAATTGATGGACATTTGGCTTGGCCTTTTTTGGGTATTGTGAATAATACTGCTATGAACTTTTGTGTACAGATTTTTATGTGCACATATGTTTTTGATTCTTGTCAGTAACTAGGAGTGGAGTTAATGAGTCATGTGATACCTTCTATATATAAGATTTTCAGGAACAGCCAAACTATTTTCCAGAAGTGGTTGTACCTGTTTATAATCTGGTACAGATTTATTTGAGGATTCTACCTTTCTTCTTATCCTAAGTACATTCATTTTTGAAAGACACTTTTTATCACTGCTAGAAATTGTCAGTAATAACACAAAAAGAAGGTAATTGTCAAATTAAACACTAAGACAGATGAACAATGTTGTTGTTTCTGGCTTGGTACTCTTGCCTGCTGAAGGTTCTGCACCTGAGATCTGCTGTTTTTTAAACAGAAGGGGAGGATTAGGCCAAATTAGAAAGGTGCTGGGCCAGCCAGTGGCATGGCGGCTCAGGTGGCTGTATCCCACATGGCCAACTGCACAATTCGAGTCCCGAACCTGGCGGATCGAGAAAACATACTGGACATGTGTGCATGTGTAATCTAAATTCTGAAAGGCCATTCCCCGGGGGGGGGGCGGGGGGGTGCTTTCTCATTTTCGCTCCCTCTCTGTCTCTCTCTGGCAAGCACATATACAGAAAATTTTAAATAAAAAGAGGGGGGGTGTTTAAGGCATATTATCATCAAGCTGAAGCTTTCTTACTGACATTGTTGGAAAAGAACTGAAGATAGATTAAGTTTCTCACCATGGGGCTCAGTGTTATTTGACACGGTGTCTAAATGTTAACTATCACACATCATACAACCCTTTGGAATCAGGCACTATGCCTTCTGTAAGCCCATTCATCTTGGTTGAGGGATCAGTTGGTCCAAGTAACTCAGAGGTGGTTAAGGATGTTTGTTATATTTTTTGTTTTCTTCTCAGGGCCTGATGTTTTCCTAGGTATCTCTTGGGTGAATTCGAGAAATTAGACCTGCTCTGGGGGCGGTAGTAATGCACCGCTCAAGAGAAGTTAGATCCCACGTGGCAACTGTAGTTTGAAACCCTAGCCTCTTCATCCTGAAATATGCTGGGCATGTGTGTAAGTGCCCAGGGTCCAATGGGCTGGAGGACTGGAGAACTGGAGGAAGAGCAGGACAGATGAGACCCTCCACAGGTCTGGCCATGCTTAACCATTCCCCATACGGGGTGCTTTCTAACCCTCTCCCCCTCTCTCTGACTCTCTGGTAAGCATACATGCCCTCTGGCATAAATAAATAAATAACTGAATGAATGAATGAATGCAAAGATAGTTATTTGATGAAGGCCTCTCTGTCTTCTCTCGTGGACAAGGAAATAGCTGTACAGAGAGCCAGGACAGAACATTCTCCTGAGGACACAATTTGCACAAAGGTTTAGGTAGGAATATAGATTGGGTGTCTCAGATAAAAGGAGAAGGGAGTGGGTGTGGAGGTCACAAAACTGAAGACTCAGGAAGCGGAAGCTTCTCTTAAGTAGCAGTCGAAGTCTCTGAGATACAGGAGTTGGGATGGGGAGGAATATGGGAGCAGGAGCTAAACTCCTCAGAAAATAAAAGAGAATACCTGGGAAGTTGAGAGAGGACAGCAACAAGGACAGGGAGAAGAGGAAGAGCTTCAGAACACAAACTTCACTCTCAAGACACATCTGGATGTGACAGAAAGGAGCAAGGAGGACCCCAGCCCCATTTACTGTCCAGAAGCCCCTGAAGCGAGGGAGATCTGCTCGGGAGGAGGCATCATCCTGAAGCAGTCATGCTTGAATTAAGGCAGGAGGTGAAGGGAGTACTCAGAGCAAAGGCTGAGGGTAGAGGGGGTGTTCCTGAGAGCATGGGGGAGCAGTTTGGGGGAGAGAGGAGAGGTGAGAGGTCAGCACAGGTAATTAATTCCTGACTATAGCCAAACCGTGGGTGACGAGTAGTACCAGACTCACAGTCAGAATCCGTGGTGTGGGCGCCTACATATTAACAACACTGCACATGCTTACGCCACTGCGTGGCCAGGTGCGGGATCCCTGCCCTATGAGATGAGTGACTTCTCTTCTAGCCATAAAGCTGGAAGAACACGAAGAATTTGGATCAGGGTCCTACCAGTGAACAAGGATAGAATGGATTCAGTGGGCATCTCAAAGAGCGAATTGGATAAATAGGACAGCAGGAAGCGTCTAAGATAATTAAAAACAATTTTTGGGACCTGTATTAGGACCGTTTTTTGTGGTTGATTCGTTTGTTTCAAGCCAGCTTAAGCCAGGGGACATTATTGGCTTAATGACTAGTCCAAAATTTGGGTCAAGTGCATCTGGATGCAGGTGCTATCCCCAGCGCTCTACCCACTTCCAGCTCTGCTTTCCTCTGCATTGTTGATTTCCATTCAGGCTCTACTAGTATGGTGGCTCACATGGGTGCCGTCAGCTCCAGCCTTAGCAACAGATCTCAAAAAATCCTTGACAGGCCCAGCTGTGGTGGTGCACAGGTGGTGCCACTGATTGAGACGGGAAGCCACGTGGGAGGCCCTTGCTCCCTGGCCAGCCCAACAGGCCAGGCACAGTTGCATGTGTCTGTACTCCTAGCCAATGGAGAGGCTGGGGCAGGGGGATCATGAAGTAATGAGACCCTGTCAAAAATACCTGTTTCTTTCTCTCTCTCTTTCGCCCTCTCCCACCTCTCTGTCTCTCATAAAAGGAAAAAAACCAATCCTGGACAGTACATGTTTGCTGAAGTCCCCGTTCATGAAGTATAAATGAGAACATAATCATCTGACAGAGCAGTGCTGGAGTTCCTCATCATCCATCCTCTGCCCAACCCAGTAGATGGAGGGTTAAGAAGTCCTAGGTTCCTAGACCAGCCTCCCCTGGATTCTCTTGGGTGACATTTGAGAGGTTCTGAGTGTGCCTTTGGTAGGAGCTGGTGAAAGGCACACCATTTCAGTGCCCTTAAACTTTATTATTCATTGTGACCACACAACACACACGCTTATTACCTGAAGCCTGAGATTTCTAATGTAACATGAGCGGTAATAGAGGGGGACTGCAAAGGTCTCATTCAATCGCAACCAGTGATACTTGAACTGGCACAAAGAGAGGCCTTTATTTTTCTTTTTTAGTACCTGTCACCAGACACCATGAAAGATTGCAGTCCCTGGCCCCTGCTTATTACACCGTACAGGCCCAAACTGCTGAAGCCTGCAAAGAGGTGGCTTGCTGTGCTGCGGAGATGTGCAAGCTTTTTTTCAATTTAAAAATTTAGTATTTGTCAAATAGTTTGGGGACACAAAAAAGTGCAGATAACAACAAAACGAACTTCTGTGTACCCACCACTCCGCTTAAGAATAAAATTTTAAGTCCCCAGAAATAACCACTATCCTGCATTTGATTTTCCCCCCTTTTTGCCAGAGAGAGAACCCCCAAGTGGGGTCTGATTGTGTTGCAATCCCTTTTTCTCCATCTTTCCATCCCATCAGGATTTGGGGCATACACATACATGCGCCTCACATGTTTTTCAAGCTGCTGAGGCTAGAATTTGAACGTTGGTCAGCCACGTGGGATCCAGTCCCTTTAACCATTGTGCTGCAGGGCCCTATTTGATCTTCTTCAGCGTCATGCATGCATTTTACTTTTATTACATTTGCCTGTGAATAACACACAGTGCTGGCTTTCTTATTTTTAAGATTATTTAAATGATGGGCCAGCAGATGGCATAGTGGTTACATCATTGGGCTCCCACATGGCTGACCAAGGTTCAAGACCTGAACTTGGTGGCTTGAAAATCACACTGGGCACATGTGCATACCTGCCCAGGATCTCAGAGGAGACTGGGAGGAGAAGGGATTGTGGTGTGGCTACTCCCACTGGAGGGGAGAGGCAGTTTCTCACTTTCCCTCTTACTATCTCTGTCTCCAGTAAACACACTCACCCTAAGGCAAAAATCTCTTTTAAAAAGTTTTTTTTTATCTAAATGATATTTTATTGTTATCTTTTTACAGACTGTTTTTTTTTCCTCTCTGGTCTTAAGTTGATAAACCATTCTAGTTTATTCTATTTTTTAAAATTTTTCCAGAGGGGGGATCAGCAGTTAGTGTAATGGCTATGTCACTGAACTCCCATGTAGCTGACCGCGGTTCGAGTCCCAGACCCAGTGGCTTAAACTCACGCCACTGGGTCTGGGACTCGAACCGCGGTCAGCTACATGGGAGTTCATTCTCCTCTTGAGATCTTGGGCATGCACAAGGAGATCTTGGGTGCGTGTGCGTGTGTGCCCAAGATCTCGAGAGGAGAATGGAGAAGGGATTGTGGCGTGGCCGTCCTCCCTGGGGGGTGATTTCTCACTTTCTATCTCTCTGTCTCTCTCTGTCTTTCTGGTGAGCACACGTGCCCTATAGCAAAAACCTCTCAAAAAAAATTTTTTTTTTTTTCCCAGAGGGAATGTATGCTCACCAGAGAAAGAGGTGGCGGGGAAGGGAAGGTGAGAAAGCACTTCCCATGGGGAATGGTCACACCATGAACTCTTCTTCTCTCCCCCACTTTACTCTCCATTCAGGATTTTGGGCACACATGAGCATCCACCTGATGGGTTTCTCAAGCCACAGGGTCCAGGACTCAAACTGCACAATTGACCATGTGGGAACCAGCCACCTTAACCACCATCCACAAGCTGGTCCAGTTTATGCTTTTCATGCTACATAGCATTCTACTTTTTATCTGTCTCAAATATATTCATGATTCTCCTTTGCATGGACAGTTTATCTCCAGTTTGTCATGTTCGTAAACAAAGCTGCTGTGACATTCTTACTGGGGTCTTGTAGAAACTTGCAAGGGTAGAACTGAAAGGGTGGAGAGCGTATGTCCATCTTCACCCCTGCCAAACGTGGTGGCCAAATGGCTCACCAAAGTGTTTAGACCAACATCTGCTGTCCCCACAGTGTCTGAGCTTTCCCCTGCCCCGTAGTCACACTGAAGTTCAGTGTAGTCAAACATTTTATTTTGTAATTTTTGCCAGTCTGAAAATAAAATTGAATCTCTTTATCATTTGAATATTTATTTCCCCGATTACTCAGTTTATTGGGAGAAGGCTTTTATAATGGGCCCGACAGCCTACCCACAAAGCCAAGGAGGAGAACAGGCACTTGAGTACTGCAGGTGTGGTCCTCAGACTCTCCGGGCACACCCTTCACTTCGTGCCATTACCCTGGCTGTCCCCTCTACTTGGAATGCTCGCTCTCTTACCTCCTTCAAGTCTCAGAGAAGGTGACGTGGCACTTTCCTGACTTGGCACTGACAGTGCACCAGCCCATCAGCCACTCCTGGTACCCTGTCCAGCCATGTATTTCCTTCATTACACATGTCACTGCCCCGCCATCTGTGTTAGTTACTTAGCTGCTGTCTTCTATGACTGTTATATATCCCTGCCTGTCCTTTATCTCCTATAGATGTAGTTTCTGCAAGAGCAGGCAGCTTGGTCTTTCACGTCTATCTTCCTAGAACACTGCCCAGCACATAAGTACTCAGTAAAGGATTTTTTAAAATCATAGAGAACATATGCATAGGTGCTTGCATGTGTTTGCAAGAGAGAGAGAGAAAGAGAGAGACATCTTCAGTAGGATCTTACCAGGCTTCAGTCTCCTTTCCCAGCTCTCCAGCTCCTGAGGATCCTGGCCTTTCAAACCAAGCTGGGATCCACATTCACGGTTGGCCATATGGCTTCCAGCCTTGCAGTCAACACTGTGCCACATGGCTGGGCCTTCAGGAAATATTTGTTGATTAATCAATAGGCTCAGGCCAGTCAGTGGTGTGGTGGTTAAAGTAGCTGGATCCCACATGGCTGACAGCATGGTTCAAGTCCTGGACACAGCGACTTAAAAAACACACTGGCTACATGTACATTTGTGTCCAAAATCCCAAACCAAGGGAGAAATGAAGAAGGGATTATAATGTAACCATGCCTCAGAGGAGGAAGGGTGATTTCTCATTTTCCTTCTGTCTCTCTTTCTAGCAAGTGCATGCACCTTCTGGCAAATCAAATGTATATATTTATTTTTTAAAATAAGCTGGTCTTGGAGCCAGCAGACAGCATAATGGTTATGTCACTGGACTCCCATGTGGTCTACTGTGGTTTGAATCCCAGACCCGATGACTTAAAACTCACGCTGGCCCATATGTGCCCAAAATCCCAAAAGGAAAATGGAGGAGAAGGGATTGCGGCGTGGCCATCCCCTCCTGGAGAGTGATTTCTTGCTTTCTGTCTGTCTGTCTCTGTCTCTCTGGTGAGTACACATGCCCTATAGCAAAAATCTCTCTCAAATAAATAAATAAATGAATAAGCTGGGTTTAACTAAAAAAGAAGGTGGAAAAGTGCATTTCTGAATGAGCTGATGAGAATGGATGTATCAAGATCTCGGGCCAATGCAACATGGTCTCATGGACTGGAAATTAAACAGAAAATGTGAATATAAGTGTGACTGTGATTATGAATGGCCATCCATCCAGACTGGGAGTGCTGCAGACAGTTACAAAAGATGTAAGCTGGAAGGACCAGCAGATGGCATAATGGTTATGTTACTGTACATGTGGTCAACTATGGTTCAAGTCCCAGATCCGGCGGCTTAAAACTCACACCAGGTGCATGTGCATGCATGCCCAAAATCCCAAGAGGAGAATGGAAGAGAAGGGATTGCAGTGTCGCCATCCCCCTAGGGAGTGATTTTCTCACCTTCTGTCCCTCCATCTCTCTCTGTCTCTCCAGTGAGTGCATGCACCCTATAACAAAAATCTCTTAAAAAAAGATGTAAGTTGGAGCCACAGTCTGGGCTTGACTTTGAGAGTAGTGGGGGAGCCCTTGCATGATTTTAACTCTGAGGATATCACAATCGTATTTGCATTTTAGAAGAACATCATCCTGGCACCCATGAGGAGAAAGCCTGGGGTGTGGGGTAAAGATAGAGTGGAGGCAGGCGACAGTGACTGAGAGAAAATGGTGGCCACATGAGGGCATGGAAAGGCGGTGGAGAAAAGTTGACCATTTCCAGAGGTACTTAGGACATCTCTATTGTCTTTCCCTGTGATCCCCAAAGGAAGTAGAATCCAAATAACTCTTCACATCGGCACTTAGCTGAACCATGAGGTTGTACTTCTACTAAGCGTGCTCTTACTTAAGTAATAAGAGTGGAAAGCTTTCCAAAGTGCTCCACCCACATCTTCAACTCTCCTCCTGGTGAAAGAAACCTGGAACTAGCCTGCTATTATTCAACGGAGCAGTGAGTAATAGAGAGCAGGCTGATTGGACTCGAAGTTTTTGGAAGGAAGGTAGCATTCGACATCCAAGTTCCCCTGGTCTCCAAATCTTTTGTGCAAGTAAATTAGTTTCATTTGTCTCAGGGCACCTTTTCCAAGCCAACTTCTTCCAACTTGTCTGCAAATGTTTCTCAGTGGAGCATTTGAGGCTTGGCTGCCTCTCCTTGTCTGGAACAGATCTCCTATTACTAGGAAATAGCTGGGTAATGATTCTGGACCCTTGGACCCTGCTCCCCTCTCAGCTGTTGGATCAGTATTTGATACCTTGATCATTTTCTGCTTAACCTGCCCCCTCTCCTGCCTGTTTCTCATTAATAGCAATTTCATACTGGAAGCCGAGTTTCATACCTACCACCTCACCAATCTTTGGCGAGACGGTTGGGATTAACACCTGTTTCTTCAAGACTCTCTGGAGATGGAATAGGGGCGCATGTGTTGTTTTCTTTGCTCACCTCCCAGACTGGCAGGATTTTCCTTTGGTCCAGTGGTCACGCATTCCACCGCAACCTAAAAACATCCAGATGATGGGAATATCATGTTGCTTGTTTCACATGGGAAAGCCACAACCCACCCTCCACTTGTTCAAGCTGCACTCAAATCTAATTTCCACGGCCCTTGCGAGTGGGAGCGCCACAGCCCTTGTGTCAGCTGTTGAAGTTTAGCAATAGTATTTCCAAACACGGGCCAGGACGCAGCCAGCAGGCACTAGACAGCTGAGTGCTGGCAGAGAAAGTCACAGACACCTATGGCAGTCCAAACAGTGACTCATCCCTCTATTGCCAGGATAAATATGGGAATAAATGGTATTTTTCTCTAAGCAGGAAGAATTGTCAAAATGCTTATCACTTTATAAATTATAACAGATTGTGCCTGTTCATGTTTTGAAATGTTCCAACCATTCACTAGCTGGCTTTTTTTTTTTTTTTTTTTTAGTTTTTTTTTTTTTTTTTTTTTTTTTTTTTTTTTTAAAGTTTAGTAATAGCTTTAACTTGTTTTTCTTTGTTATAGGAGGCCTGGAGAACACAGAAGTTTCCAAGCAGTGCTGCCACGTGAGCTCTGGATCCACCTGGCTGTGGTGGCCTGTGGCAATCGGCTGGAGGAGACATTGGTCATGCTCAAGTCCGCTGTGCTCTTCAGCCACAGGAATATCCAGTTTCACATCTTCACTGAAGATTCTCTGCAGCCAGAGTTTGATAAGCAGGTGAATTTGGGAAGATTGTGATACAGTATTTACTAAGTGCCAACAGACTAATTTTGAGGAACTGCATGGACTACTCACTGATGTATTTTGCTGCATGCTCAATTATGTGACCTTGAACTTAACCCTGAGCCTTACTTTTCTCGTCTACAATATAGAGATGATTACAACTACCTCATAGAGATACTGCGAGGGCTTAATGAGATGATAGACTTAAGGCACTTGACACTCGGCTCAATCCTCATTGGTGTTATTAACATAGTTCTCATTTGGGAGGTCAACACCTATTTTTATTTATTTTTGTGTACTTTTAAAATAGTAAGAACTGAGCCAGCCAGTGACTTGGTGGTTAAGATGGCTGCATCCAGGAACCAGCAGTTAGCGTAATGGCTATGTCGCTGGACTCCCACGTAGTCGACCGCGGTTCACGTCCTGGACCCGGTGGCTTAAAACTCACGCTGGGCGCATGTGCGTGCGTGCCCAAGATCCCGAGAGGAGAATGGAGGAGAAGGGATTGCGGTGTGACCATCCCCCCAGGGGGTGATTTCTCGCTTTCTGTCTCTCTGTCTGTCTCTGTCTGTCTGGCGAGCGCATGCGCCCTATAGCGAAAACTCTCAAAACAAAACAAAACAAAAAAAAAAAAAAAAAAAAGATGGCTGCATCCCACATGACTGACTGCACTATTTGAGTTCCAGACCCAGTGGCTTCAAAGATATGCTGGTCACATGTCCATGAGTACCCAAAAGAAGGAAGAAATGAAGGAGAAGGGATTGTGGTGTGGCCATCCCCTCTGGGGGGGTGCTTCCTCACCTCCTCACTTTTTCTTTCTCTCCTTCTCTCTTTGCCTCTCTCTAATAAGCACTCTAGCTCTATAGCAAAAACTAAAAAAAAAATAGTAATGTATGTTTATGGAAATAAATCCAATCAATATAGATAAAAGTACTCACTTCAATCCCATATAAGAAAATGATCAGAGTAACAATTTTGAGCGATCTTTCCATGTTTTTATATACATACGTACAGATGTGTGTATGTGTCTATTTGCTTGCATTTATGTACACACTCATATGTGTAATCATAAACACATGTATTTATCCAGTTTAAAATGTATTTCTTTTACAAAATCAGGATTATACTCTCTGTGTTACTGTAGAACTTGCTTTTCTACACTTTAATCCATATTTATCAGTGCAGCTACTCTGACACAGTGGCGACGCAAGGGCCCTGCAAAAGCTGGAAGCCACATGACTGAACATGAGTTGAATCCCCAGGCACCCCCTGAAAATATGATGGGTGCATGCATGGGCACCCAAGATTTGTATTCTTGAAAGTCTTCTGTTGCAGTAAGTTCTTGAATGTGGCAAAGTAAAGACCTGCTTTATTTTATATCCACTGACCTATGTCAACAGTGCTGCATCCTGTCACCAAGCTACCACACTAATGAGAAGTGCCAAAAGCAACAGCATGTTGGACAGGGAGCAGCTAATAACAGAAAGCTAGGAAATGTGTTGTTTTCTAAGGGAAAAAAAATCACCTCGACATCGTTACCAAGAGCAGCCAGGGGAGCTTTGGAATTGATTGGAAGTATCTGGTAAACAATCCGAGTCAGAGGAAGGGAGAAGGGAAGAGGTTGGAACAGCACACTTAGCTGCTCTGAAGCTGCAGCATAAGGGAAATGATGGTGATGTGTGGCATTTGTCAAGGGCTTATGACTTAATGATTTCATCTTGTTTAATCCTCAGAACAACCCTTTGAAGAAGATAACTTCATGTCCTCATCAATGACTTGCTCATGTGGGGCGTCAGGCCAAGTTTACTGGCTCAAACCTTCATGAAGTTCACCTTTATACCATACTGCCTTTTGAACGAGTAGAGAGGAGACTCAGACTCAAAGCTGAGCTCCACTGTTTACTTGCTGTGTGATCTTGGGCCATTCTTTTGGCCTTTTTGAGCCTCAGGTTTCCCATCTGCAACTTGGCATTAGCAGAATTGATAGAAGAGATGATGAATCTCTAATTGGGATAGGTCAGTAACAACTGCTCAAAAGCTCAGAGGCTTTCCATTACCTGCTGCTTGCCTCCCACAGGGGACAGTCTCTGTTCCACACAGCTTCTTGGGTGTGGGCACAGATGCTGCCTGAGGTTACTCACACACAGCTATACCTGCTGGCACGTTTGGCAGCCACAGTTCCTGAGATCCCACTGTAGAAAACAGAGGGACTAGAGAATCATGACCACACCTTCCACTCCCTCAGTGTAACAGCGACACAGGTCTTTTCCACATGTTTGGCTGGCCAGAAGCAGTCACAGGCCCATCCAAGTGAAAAGTATGCAGGAATGGAAGAAATCTGGCTATAGATAAACAGTAGTCTTGTCTTGTACAATAGTCCTCTAACAAGTACTTATTGAGCACCTACTGTGTGCTAGAAGCTGGGGTGTGGGGATGGAGCAGAGAAAAATGCACACTTGGACTTAGAAAACTAAATGAAGATGTATGTGTGTAACTGTATCTATGGGCGCCAAAGAGGCTCCCAGTCCCCCCCCCCCCTTTATTCACACCCTTGTGTATTTCCTTCCTCCTCTATACCCAAAGTGGTCTGTGTGACAAATATCAAACAGCAGAAGTGATGATTTGTCACTGCTGAGATCAGGCTGTAAAAGGCACTTCACCTTCCATCTTGAGTCACTCTCACTCTTGACCATTCATTCTGGGCAAACCAGCTGCCATGTCATAATAGCCTTTTGAGGAGGATGGTGAGGAAGGAATGCCTCTTGCCACCCTCATGGGCGGGAGCCCCATAGGAGGCAGATCTTGTGGCCAATCAGGCCTTCTGACGACTGTCGCCCCCTCAACCTTTTGAAAGGTTTGAGTCAGAACAAGTTAGTTCACAGGTTCCTAACCCTAAGTATGTGAGATAATATGTGAGGGCTTCAAAAAGTTCATGAAAAAAATTGAATTAAAGTATGAGTTTAATTTGGTAGAAAAAATTGTATAATCTATACATAATAGGATGTTTTAAAATTTGCTAGAAGGCACATGTGCTCCCCAGAGACAGATAGAGAAACAGAGAAATACAGAGGAAAAATCATCCCCCCGGGGCATGACCATGCTAAAATCTCTTCTTCATTTCTCCTTCCTTTTGGGATTTTTGGGTGCGCACGCGCGCGCACACACACACACACACACACACACACACATATGTGCTCATGGCGGGTTTCCAAGTTAATAAATCCAGAGCTCAAACCATGTGGTCAGTCATGTGGGATCCAGCCCCTTAACCACCAGGCCACATGCTGGCTCTGCATAGTGTTTTTTTTGTTTTTTGTTTTTTGGGTTTTTTTGAGAGGTTTTTGCCATAGGGCGCGTGCGCTCGCCAGAAAGACAGAGAGAGACAGAGAAACAGAAAGCGAGAAATCACCCCCCAGGGGGGATGGCCATGCCGCAATCCCTTCTCCTCCATTCTCCTCTTGGGATCTTGGGCACAAACGCACATGCGCCCGGTGTGAGTTTTAAGCCACCGGGTCCGGGACATGAACCACGGTCGACTACGTGGGAGTCCAGCAACATAGCCATTACGCTAATTGGTGGTCCCAGTGTTTTTATAATATATATTCTTCATGAACTCTTGGAAGACCCCATGTAAATGTTTGTGGTTTTAAACTAGTAAATTTTGGAATAATTTGTTATAAGGCAGTAGTTAACACATTTATGTATACATGTATACTTACAAAATATTATTGTGCATACGTATACATATGTATGTATATATAAAAGAAAGTATTCTGAATGTAACGTTGTGTGACGTCTGAGGTCATAAGGTCAGCATCTCCCTGGCTTTTTGTTGGGATGTCTGGCTTGGAACCTGACGTCATTGCTCAAAGAAGCCCAAACTAGCTTATATAGAGAATCGCATGGGGAGGTCCACACAGACAGGAGCTGATGCCCCCAGCTAAGAGCCAGCCTCAGCCATCAAAAATGTGAATGAATGAACTTTCCATTGATTCCACCACCACCACCACCCCATCTTCAAGGCTTCCAGGTGGGACCCCAGATGTCATGAGCAGCATCAACCTGTCCCTTCTATGCCTTATCCAGATTCCTGATCCATGGAATCTGTGAGCATAACAACTAGTTGTTTTCTAATAGTAAGTTTTGGAGCAATTTGTTGTGAGCCATAGTAACTGGAACACTATAAATCACTGGCTAAGTTGTTTGGGAAAATTATTGTAGATGTCTGGAAGCTGGGCTGTATTCTAAATTGCCCAATTACTTTATCCCTTTGCTGATCATTTCCTTAAGTCTTTGTTAGACCAGTGAAGTTCATAAGTTCAGTGAAGGAACTCATAAAAGGGTGTTAGAAGTTAAGCAGGGCACATGATATCACCCCTTTCTTTTCCATGCAGGAATTATGGTGCCAGTTTAGGTATAAAACATTGACTCTTGGGACCGGCAGGTGGTGTGGTCATTAAGGGCACTGGACTCCCACATAGCCACCCACGGTTCGAGTCCCAGACCTGGTGACTTGCTTTCTCTCTCTCTCTCTCTGATCAAATTTAAATAAATAAAGTTAAATAAAATAATTCTTAAAAGAAAAGAATTATTTTATTTAACTTTATTTATATTTGACCAGAGAGGGACAGAATGAGAGAGAGAGAGAAGGAGAGGGAAAATGAGAAAGCAAGCTGCCGAGTCTGGGACTCAAACTGAGGTTGGCCATTTGGGAGTGCAGTGCTCTTAACCACCACACCACCTGCCGGCCTCTAAAATAATTCTAAAAATAAAAAAATAAAGTTGGCTTTTATGTAAGTCATAGAGTTTCTCTCAGTCTCAGTTTTGTCATTTGACTCACAGGGAAAATAATACCCTACATATTGCAGAGGTATAAATGTGAGGCTAGATCAGATAATATATTGGGTTGTCAGAAAAGTCATGAAGTATTTTATGGTTTTCTTTGCAAAAATGTGTCATGACTTTTCCGACAACCGAATATGTCTTCTTTGATTCCACAAAGACCCCTGGATTATCTCTATATGTTAGGTACTTCATAAGTTTCAGAAAAAAATAAAAAGAATAGCAGCAGTTGTTTCCTACCAAGCCACAGGCAGGGGCTGGTACAAAGGGGCAGGTGGCATCACTCTTCTCAGGGCTGTCAGTTCTAACTGACATCGGGACATATCCAGAGTGTCTTTGTCCTTTGCACGTTGCTATGACATAGTACCACAGACTGGGCAATTTATAGGGTATATGTTTTATTTCTCTTAGTTCTGGAGGCTGGGAAGTCCAAGATCAAGGTGTTGGCATCTGGAGAGGGTCTTTTATTGCTGGCAGAAGAAAAGAAGGCCAGACAGAGGAAGAAAGGAGGGAGAAGGAAAGAGAATGAGAGGGGGAGAGGAGGTTGAATTCACTTTTGTAACAGTCAGTAATGAACCCACTCCTGAGTTAATGACATTAATCCATCCTGATCATAGATCCCTCCTGGCCTAATCACCTCCTTTTAAAGACCCCAGCTTTCCACGCTGTGGCATTGGGGATTAAATTTTCAAAACATAAACTTTGGGAACAAATCCTACCCATTACAGAGCTTGTGGTAACTTCCTGGGAAGCACAGAGCCACATATTTTTACCTCAGGGCAAAAACAAACCAAAATGGCAGTTGCCATCATGATTCCTCTGGAGGCTGCAATGAGGGTGAATTTACTGGTGCTGTTTACTATCTACATTGTAAATACTTAATATTTTAAAATGTGGTTTATTTTTGTCATCTCCCAACAGAGAAGCAGAAACTGCCAGCCAGTTTATTTCCTCACCTCTTGTGGCAGCCCAAGCATGTGACTTAGTTTAGTTAATCTGCTTCTACCCCACTCAGAGTCAGGAAATCATGGGATCAAATGTAAGGAAGGCTACCAATCCATTCTGATGACAGATGGGGCCAGTGGGATCATGACATCCAGTGACAGAGAAAGAGAAGGGGGGAGAGAGAGTTGCTGCTGGGGTGGGGGACTGTCCAGGGAAGAGCTGTCAACACGAGCTTCCTGAAGCAATGGTGAAGCCTTGGTACTTGTGACAAGGGCTAGGGCTCCCTCACCAGACAGGCTTGGAGGAGTTTCTGATGAACAGAAAAAACACAGATGCTCCTTGTCTCTGACTCGAGGTGGGTCAGGGTCTCCAGCTCTCCTAGTGGTCTTCTGAGCCATCCAGTATCCTTTATTAAATTCTTTTTGGCTTAAAGAGCCTGAATTGAGGACTTTGGTGGCCCTCTGGGTTAAGCTTCATGTCTGTAAAGCTCCCCCGCCCCCAGCCAGGGTCCCCCCTTCCAGACCCTGGTGCTAGTTAGGACAGAAAGTATCCAGGCATTGGGGCTGGCAGGTGGCATGGTGATTAAGGGTGCTGGGCTCCCACATGGCCAACCATGGTTCAAGTCCTGGACCTGGCAGCTTGCTTTCTCACTTTACTTCTCTCTCTGTCTCTCTCTTACTCTTCCCTCTTTGGTCAAATTTAAATAAGTAAAATAAAATAAAATAATTATTTTTTTTTTAAAAAAAGAAAGTATCCAGGCATCTCCACCTCTGACTGTGTTGGCCCTCTGGGTTCAGCTTCATGACTATGAAGCTCCCCACCCCAGCCAGGGTCCCCCATTCCAGACCCCAGTGCTAGTCATGTAGGCAAGTGTCTCTCTCTCTTCTTGTTCTCTGTTCCTTCTAACTTAAAAGAAAAAAAAAAAAAAAAAAAAAAAGCTTTCTGCCTGGTTTGGTTTGTGTCTTTCTCTTGCAAATTTGTCTCCACTTGCATGCTGGTGGGGTTTTCTATTTTTAACCCAATTTCATTACCTATGACATGATTTCTGTTTTTTTCTCCTCTTTTTGTTCTAGTTCTTTACTTCTTTTTTCTTTGCCTTTTCTTCCTATTTCTTTTTCTTACTTTCTTTCTCTTTTACCTTACTTTCCTGTTTTACCACTCAGCCCTTACCCACTGGCTAGAGAAGACTAGGTGTAAAGTAGCTAAACATCTGAACATTATGAGTTTTAGATTCTTTGCACCTCACTGTAGTGGTTGCAAAAATAGTGAAATTCCCCTTCCTAAATCTGATGACAAAACTTCTCCTGTGATTTCTACCCTGGAGGACACAGTAGAAGGGACAAAATAGCACCAAACTATTTCACAGTAAGGGAAATACACAAGCTCACAGTCACAGAATCCTTCTCCAATAAATTAGCCAAAAGTGAATACATTACCAAATGACTAAAAATTGGAGAAGAGCCTCAAGGATGAGAGAATCAAGTAACATATCTCCAGCAAGGAAACACTGTAACTTGTCTCCAAGTAGGAAAAATTTAGAGGATATTACAGAAATGTCAGAAAAAGTATTAGAATATTTATGGTAATAAAACTCTATGAAATGCAAGAGAAAAGAGACATTGAGCTCCAAGAGATGAGGGGGTCCTTCCACAATATGGAAAAGAATTGGACACCATAAAAAACAATCAGACAGAACTGTTAGATATGAAGGCTACAAAACAGGAAATCAAAACCTCCCTCGAAAGTATTAAAAGCAGTTTAGAATAAATACGGAACCAGCAGTTAGCGTAATGGCTATGTCGCTGGACTCCCATGTAGTCGACCACGGTTCAAGTCCTGGACTGGGCGGCTTAAACTCACGCCGGGCGCGTGTGTGTGCGTGCCCAAGATACCAAGAGGAGAATGGAGGAGAAGGGATTGCGGCGTGGCCATCCCCCCTGGGGGGTGATTTCTCGCTTTCGATCTCTCTGTCTCTCTCTGTCTTTCTGGTGAGCACACGCGCCCTATAGCAAAAACCTCTCCAAAAAAAAAAAAAAAACAAGCAGTTTAGACCATGCAGAAGATCAAATCTCAGGAGTAGAAGACAAAATCTCTGATCCAGAAAAAATTATCAAAAATACTGCAAATGGGGACCAGCGGTTAGCGTAATGGCTATGTCGCTGGATTCCCATATAATCAACCACGGTTCACATCCTGGACCCAGTGGCTTAAAACTCACGCCAGGCACATGTGCGTGCGTGCCCAAGATCCTGAGAGGAGAATAGAGGAGAAGGGACTGTGGCGTGGCCATCCCCCATGGGGGATGATTTCTCGCTTTCTGTCTCTGTCTGTCTGGTGAGCGCACGCGCCCTACAGCAAAAAAAAAAAACTCTCAAAAAAAAAAAAAAAAAAAAAAAAAACAGCAAAAACAGCCAAGAAAATTAAGGATAATATATGAGAAATATGAGATACCATGAAACACCCAAATATCCAAATAATTGGTATCCTAGAAGGTGAAGAAACTAATAAGGGCATTGATAATCTATTCCATGAAATGCTGGAAGAAAACTTTCCAAGTCTAGAGAGGCACTCAAACATCCAGACCCAAGAAATACAAAGAATCCCAAGTAGAATCAATCCAAGAAGATGTTCTCCATGGCACATCAGAGCTAGATTGGTCAAAGCCATATACAAAGACAAGATACTAAGACTGGCAAGAGAGAAATGTCAAATCACTTAAAAGGCTATCCCATCAGGCTAACATTGGATCTCTCACTGGATATAATGCAAGCAAGGAAAGATTGAGGAAATATATTCAAAGTGTTAAATGAAAAACAATTTCAACCAAGAATACTATACCCAGCAAGATTATTCTTCACATGGGAAAAGAAGATAAAAATGTTCTTGGATAAACAAAACCTGAAAGAATTTATAAGACCAGCTCTTCAAGAAATTCTCAAAGGAGTACTATACCAAGAAAACTAAAGACAGACAGCAATAAGAGAACAACAACAAAAAAAAAAACTGAGTATATGGCCAACTTAATGGTAGCAACAAGTCTGGAAATATTGATAATAATGTCGAATGTTAATGGATTAAATTCTCCAATCAAGAGACACAGACTGGCTTAATGGATTAAAAAATCAGAAACACCATCTGCTGCCTACAAGAAACCCATCTCATGGATAAAGACATACATAGACTAAAAGTGAAGGGCTGGAAAAGGTTTTCCATGCCAATGGAAACCAAAAAAGAGTGGGAGTCACTATACTGATTTCAGACAAAATAGGCCTTAAGACAAAAACTGTAAGAAGAGACAAAGAAGGACATTATATGGTAGTACAAGGACTAATTCACCAAGAAGATGTAACACTTGTAAATATCTATGCACTCAACTCAGGAGCACCCAAATATGTAAAGGAAAGACTGCTAGTTCTAAAAGGAGAGATAGACTGTAACACAATAATTGTTGGAGACCTCAATACCCCATTATCTCCCTTAGACAGATCAACAAGACAAAAAATAAGCAAAGAGATTCTGGACCTAAATAATACCATAAATTACATGGACTTGATAGACATCTATAAAAATTACCACAGGAAAAAAACACAAAATATATATTTTTGTCACCTTCACATGATTCTTTCTCAAAGACTGACCACATGATAGGGCACAAAACCAGCCTTTACAGATTCAAAGACATAGAAATTATATCCAGCATCTTCTCTGACCATGATGGAATTAAACTTGATATTAATCTCAGGAAAAACCTTCAAAAATACACAAATACACAGAAAGTAAATAACCTACTTCTGAATGACTTTATGACTACTACTGAAGACATTAAGACTTAAATCAAAAGATTCATGGAAACAAATGATAATGAATACACAAGTTTTCATAATTTATGGGACACTGCAAAAGCAATCAAGAGCTGCATTTAAATAGTACTATGAGCTTTCAAAGGACACAGGTCATGTCTCTGTTATTATTAATAGTTTTGTATTGTTATTATTTGTTTTTTTGTTGTTGTTGCTGCTGTTGTGGTTTTGTGAGGATCTAGGAAAAATAGCCTAGAGAAAGCTAAAACACATAACGTGGGCATTAGATTTCTTCTGTGTTACTTCATAGAAAAAGAGATGAGTGGGAAGGAAGTTTTATTCTGTGCGAAAGAACTTCTTTTGAAGATATTTGGTTTCTCACTTCTCAGGGAGGCAGCTAAGGCTGGACAAGCCACTTTCAAGAAGATCAGTATCAGAGGACTCAGGTAAAGGTAAGGAGCAGACTCGTGCTTTTATTGCATGGCTGTGGTCTTACCTTTACGGTTCTCATTAGAAGTTTCCTCCTTTTACATACCTAGTCATTTGGCACCTGACGACTCTGGTGTTGGGCATGGTCATGTAACATGAAGTGTAGTGATAGGGATGTGTATCACCTTTTTTTGGGGGGGGACAGGGTCTTGCTACATTGCTGTCTCTCTGGCTCAGCCTCTTGAGTCCAAAGTAGCTGGGGCCACAGGTGCATGTCACCATGCCTGTTTTTTTAGGGTAGGCCAAGAATGAAACCAGGCCTCCCACATGGCTTCTGCTTGCTGAGCAACAGGAACTACCAGCACATCCCATCATGCCATCATGGCCAGGATTGATATGCATCACTTATAATGTAAAATGTGTCACTTTGGGGTAAAGCCTTTATCTTTTTTTAAAGAGGTTTTTGCCATAGGGCACATGCACTTGCTGGAGAGAGAGAAACAGAACAGTGAGAGGGAAAGTGAGAAATCGCCCCTCCCCCAGTGGGATGCCCACGCTATAATCCCTTCTCCATTCTCCTCCTGGGATCTTGGGCATGCATGCAAATGCCCTGATTTTCAAGCCACAGAGTCCGGGACTCAAGCCACTTTCAGCCATGTGCGAGTCCAGTGACAGAACCACTACACCATCTGCTGGCTCCTTGGGTGAAGCTTTTAATATCTAGTGTGTGGGGACCATCAGATGGCCTAATGGTTACATCACTGGACTCCCACATAGTCGACCTCGGTTTGAGTTCTAGACCCAACTGCTTAAAACTCTTTGTCTCTCTCTGTCTCTCTGGTGGGTACATGCACCCTATAGCAAAAATCTCTCTGAAAAAAAAAAAAAAGATCTAGTGTGTGTTTTGTGTGCCACTTTCCCTTTTCATGCTTGCTGTTCATTGACATGAGAGTTGAGGCAGAGCCTCCGCCAGTGTGGCCCTGGAGGGAGAATATTGAGCAGAACCCCTTTACCAACAACCTGGGTATGTAGTAGGAGTAAGAAATTAATGTGTTTTTTTTTTTTAATTTTTTTTTTTTTATTTTTTGGAGAGGTTTTTGCTACAGGGCGCGTGCACTCACCAGAAAGATGGAGAGAGACAGAAAGTGAGAAATCACCCCCCAGGGGGATGGCCACGCAGCAATCCCTTCTCCTCCATTCTCCTCTCGGGATCTTGGGCACACGTGCACATGCACCTGGTGTGAGTTTAGCCACCGAATCTGGGACTCAAACTGCAGTCGACTACATGGGAATTCAGCGACAGAGCCAGTATGCTAACTGCTGGTCCCAGAAATTAACGTGTTTTTAAAATGGAATAAGCAAGGCCAGCAGGTGGTATAGTGGTTAAGATGCTGGACTCCCATGTGACCAACCACAGGTTTAGCCCCGGACCTGGCAGCTTGCTTTCTCACTTTTCCTTTCTCTCTCTCTGTCTCTGGTCAAATTAAAAAAATAATTAGTTAATTAAAAAATAGGGAACCAGCAGTTAGCCTAATGGCTATGTCGCTGGACTCCCACATAGTCGACCGCGGTTCACGTCGCGGACCCAGTGGCTTAAAACTCACGCCGAGTACATGTGCATGCGTGCCCAAGATCCCGAGAGGAGAATGGAGGAGATGGGATTGTGGCGTGACCATGCCCCCTGGGGGGTGATTTCTCGCTTTCTGTCTCTAATGTCTCTCTCTGTCTGGCTGGCGAGTGCATGCGCCCTATAGCGAAAATCTCTCCAAAAAAAAAAAAAAAAAGAAATAAACTGTTTAAAAAATGAAATAAGCTTTTGAAATAAAGTTTGAGATTTAGGGGGTGCTATGGTTTGAATAATGCTTTGTCCCCTAAAGGTTCATGTTTTAGAATTTGGTCTTAGTGGGCTTGATGGGATGTCCCCTAAGGGTTCATGTGCTGGGGATCCATTATATTACAAAAGAGTTAAATGAAAATTTAATCCCTTCATGCTGTTCCAGGGTGTGGCCCGAGTGTGATAATGTCATTAAGGTGGGGCCCCTATGATTAAGGTCTTGTGAGTAGATCAGCAGAGAGAATGAGACTGGAATGAGACACAGAAACTGATGCACAGCCTCTCTGCTCAGGCGCCTGTTCTCTTCTATGCTGTAGGCCAGGCTTATGCTTTTAGACTTTCAAGCCATCAGAATCGTGAGTCAGAATAAACCACTATTCTCCTCTCTGTCCCTTTTTTGGTTTTAGCTATAGGCATGTGTGCTCATCAGAGAGACACACAGAGAAAGAGAGAGAGGGAAAGTGAGAAATCACCCCACAGGGAAGATGGCCACACCACACTCTTCTCTTCTTCTTTCTCTCTTGGGATTTTGGGCATGTATGCACATGTGCCTGGTGTGATTTTTAAGCCACCAGGTCCAGAATTCAAACCGCACAGTTGGTCTTGTGGAATCCAGCCACCTTAATCTCCACACCACCTGTTGGCTCCCACCATTCTCTTAAATTCACCCAGTTTCTGATATTTCTGTTAACAACATAATATTCAAGATTCTAAAACTTTCCTATTCTATAACATTTGTAAATGTTCAAAAATATTTTTTAAAACCCAGAAAGAGTAAATGAACCTTCAAGAAAGAAGAAGTGATCTCCTGAGGTAAAGAATAAGTAGAGAGAGGGCAGCCTGTGGCCTGGTGGTTAAGGCTGCTGGATCTCAGATGGCTGACTACACAGTTCAAGTCCTGGACCTGGCAGCTTGGGAAGTACACCAGATGCATGCATGTGTGTGCCCAGAATCCCAAGAGGAGAATGGAGGAGAAGGGACTGTGGTGTAACCATTCCCCCTGGGAGGTGCTTTGTCACTTTCTCTCTCTCTCTCTCTCTCTCTCTCTCTCTCTCTCTCTCTCTGTCTATGCACATACCTTTTAGCAAAAAAAAAAAAAAAAAAAAAGA
Organism: Tupaia tana; assembly: GCA_026018925.1. Lineage (NCBI taxonomy): Eukaryota > Metazoa > Chordata > Mammalia > Scandentia > Tupaiidae > Tupaia > Tupaia tana. The sequence goes on along the minus strand of JAKSZU010000022.1, from coordinate 18,964,957 downwards.
GGCGGGAGCACAAGACTGGTAGGTTAGAGAGCATAGACACCATTGGATACATCCAGGGCCTATACTGATGATGAGAGGACCCTGAGAACTAGACACAAAGCCTTCAGCAGACATGGTGTGAATAGAGGACACTGCTCATCAAGCTGGGACCCAAGAAGGGCTACCCTCTCAGGGAGAAGAAGTACCAAATAAAAAAATTGAAAAGAACTTCCCATAGAAACAAAAATGTTTTCCCTTGGAGTAAAATTTTTTTTTAATATTTTAAGTCTTTTCTCTTTGTGACCATTGCATTCCTCAAGTGGGTTTGGGATTTGAAACTAAAGTATCTGTGAGATCTTTTTTAAAAGTATAAGCTGAGAATTGTAATTTAAAGCTGACCCTAGTATCTCCTGTGCCTCTGGGCCTCCCATTCCCAGAAGCAAACACAAATCCTCCTTGGAGGATCTAACTCTCCAACTCAGGCATCAAAGAATTTCTGCAGATGGAGTTCCTATAAATAGACTCATGGTCAAAAAACTCACCAAACACATAAGGAAAGAAGCATCAGGAGACACAGCACAAAGAACAAAAACCTCAGCTATTGGGCTTATCAAATACAGATACGATGTGTTTAAAGAAATGAAAGGAAATGTGACTAAGCAAATTTGGAATAAAAGAACAAGGACAGGGACTGGCCCCCTAGGACAGTGTTTAGGCCCTGTACATAGGGAGCTGGATCCCACATGGCTGACTTCTGTTTGAATCCCAACCCTGGCAGCTTGAAAAACATGCTAAGTGCATGTACATGCATGCCCAAATCCTGACAGGATGGAGAAATGGCGGAAAAAGGATTGTGCCATTACCAGGGCTCTAGTGGGGGGTGCGTTTGCCCTCCCTCCCTCTCTCTCACACATGAGCATATGTGCCTTCTGACAATGGGGGAAAAAAAGAAGGCAAACCTTTGAAAAGGAACTATAATTGGGAGCCAGGGGTGTAGTAGTTGGGGCAGCTAGATCCCATGTGACTGACTTTGCAGTTCAAGTCCCAGAGCCAGAAGCCTGAGAAACACACCAGGCATGTGTGTATGCATGCCCAAAGTCTCAAGAGGAGAAGGGAGGAGAGGGGATTGTAGCATGGCCAGCCACTCTGGGGGTGCTCTTTCATTTTCCCTCTCTTTGTCTTTCTCTAGTGAGCATACACACCTTATAGCAGATTTAAAAAGAAAGAAAGAAGGAAGGAAGGGAAGGAAGGAAGGAAGGAAAAATCTATAATCAATAAAATTAAAAAAACTTAGTGAAAGATGGGGCCAGCAAGTGGCATGGTGGTTGAGGGCACTGGACTCCTCCTACATGGCCAACTGTGGTTTGCGTCCCAGACCTGGTGGCTTGCTTTCTCATTTTCTCTCTCTCTCTCTCTCTCTCTCTCTCTCTCTCTCTCTCTCTCTCTCACACACACACACACACACACACACACACACACACACACACTGTCCCTCTCTGGTCAAATTAAAATAAATAAGTAAAGTTTAAAAAAAAAAAGCTTAGTGAAAGAGTATTTAGCCACCAAACTGACAAACGATCTGCTAGATGTTCTGATTAACCTTCAGAGGGACAAGACACAGATAGATACCACCTGGATCAATCGAAGTTCACATATCTGAAAGATAAAGAAGTCAACTCAATCAAGTGTGTAGCTGGAAAAGCAGTAGTGTTGTCCAGTAACAGAATGTAAGGCTGGACCAGGGTGAATGTTTAGGCACCTATGTTTAGAAACCTGACAGTGAAGGCCTTCTTAAATTTTGCACCCAAGACACCTAGCTTGCCTCCTGTAGTCCCAGCCCTGACAGAAGCATAAGTTTTATGTTCTTCAAAATGCTGACATACAGTTGCAGATAATAAATCTAAATGAGAAGGAGACATATCAGACTTTCTGGAATATCAGCTGTTCCTCTCCAAGTCCAATTATTGTTATAAAGAATTATTCTACTTAACTTTATCTATCTGTATTATTGTTCTCCAGTTTTGATCAGAGAGAGACAGAGAAAGAGAAGGAAAATGAGAAAGCAAGCCACCAGGTACAGGACTTTACCTGCAGTTGGCCATGTGGAATCTAGTGCCTTTAACCACCACGCCACCTGCCAGCCCCTCCAAGCCCAATATTATATGTAGCATTTGGGGCAGTTCTGCATGTTGGTGAGTCTGGATTGTGCCAGGGAGCACCTCATATGAGACAAAGGGCATCTCAATTGTCCTGATGGCACACAAAATCCAGTATTGCTTCAGAATGGTGTACTGTGCATTATACAGACTCAGTGTACTGGGAAGAGTGCATGGTACAGAATTCTCCCAAACTCTGTGGGCATTTATCACCTTCAGCTGCTCCAGACTGTGATCCAAGTACTTCCATGAACTTAGAACTGCAAAATTCAGTCAGAACAAGGGTTAGACATCCTAGACATCTCTAGGAGATATGATAACAGGCTATACACAAGCTATTAGGCTTATGTGAAAAATATTAATAGTCAAAAGAGCGAAAGAAGTAGTTGTGAGCTGAAAGATGTTACACAGAATGGAGTATGGAGACATAAAGAGATGGGAAACACTAAAGGTTTAAGGTTTGTGAAGAAGGAGCCAGGCGCTGGACTCCCACATGCTCAACTACAATTCAAGTCCTGGACCTGGAAGCTTGCTTTCTCACTTTTCTCCTCTCTCTCTCTCTCTGGTGAGCTCACGTGTCCTATAGCAAATTAAAAAAATAATAATAAATTAAATAATTATGTTTTTAAAAGTTCTAAAGAATATGGAAATATAAACTTAGAAAATGAAACTTCCACCTCTTCTAGCAGCACCTACTTCTTTTTTTTTTTTTTTTTTTTTTTTTTGAGAGGTTTTTGCTATAGGGTGCGTGCGCTCGCCAGACAGACAGAGATAGAGAGACAGAAAGCGAGAAATCACCCCCCAGGGGGGATGGCCACGCTGCAGTCCCTTCTCCTCCATTCTCCTCTTGGGATCTTGGGCACGCACGCACACGCACCCGGCGTGAGTTTTAAGCCACAGGGTCCGGGACGCGAACTGCGGTCGACTACGTGGGAGTCCAGCGACATAGCCATTACGCTAACTGCTGGTCCCCTAGCAGCACCTACTTCTAATAATTGGTACATATCCATCCGGATTTTTCTGCCTGTAAAATATGTGAATGTATTTTTCCTGTAAGACAGCATATTATAAATATTTTTGTGTACTTCTTCTAAAATATAACTATATATTATAACCATTTTTCCACGTTGGGACCAGCAGTAGGCATAATGGTTATGTCACTGAACTCCCATGTAGTCGACTGTGGTTCGAGTCCTGGACCCGGTGGCTTAAAGTCATGCCAGGCACGTGTGCGTGTGTGCCCAAGATCTGGAGAGGAGAAAGGAGGAGAAGGGATTGTGTCATGGCCATCCCCCCTGGGGGGGATATTTTGCTTTCTGTCTCTGTCTTTCTGACGAGCATACATGCCCTGTAGCAAAAATCTCTCAAAAAAATGTTTTGCCCCATGTTAATACATACAGATCTACTTTACTCTAACTGCATATTCCATTTACAGTTCTATCATTATTAAGTTCTTCTATATCTTATAATCAGATATTTAAATTCTACCCAATTTTATTATTACAAAGTTGTTATTACAAACTTACTACAAACTTGGTGAAAGTCCTTGTACCTCTGTTTTTTGGAGGAGGGTTGTTGTTATCAATTTCCAAATTGTCCTTTTAGAAGTTTGTTCAAATTTGTATTTTCCCTCCTCCACCCCACCAAAAATAAATAAATTCCCTGCACCAGCCAGTGGTGTGGTAATTAAGGCAGCTGGATCCCACATGGCTGACTGCGATTCAAGTCCCAAATCTGGTGGCTTGAAAAACACACTGGTAGCATATGCATATATGCCCAAAATCCCCAGAGGAGAATGGAAGAGAAGGGATTGCTTTGTGACCATCCTCCCAGGGTGGTGCTTTCTCACTATCCCTCTTTTTCTCTCGTTGTCTCTGTCTCTTTCTGGTGAGCAGATGTGCCCTACTGCAAATTAAAAGAAAAAGATTATATTCCCCAAAGAAATATGTATGTGCCAGTTGCCCAACATCTTGCCGACTACGAATGTTATTTTTTAAAATCCTAGCAATTTTAATAGGAAAATGTGGGCTTTTAAGGGACATTAGTAGTGGTGATGAAGTTAGACTTTCTATATAAGTTTCCTGGATAATTTCCACTTGACCATCCAGAAGTTTTACCAAGTGTTCTAATCACCCTTTCCTTGACTTCCATGTTTTTCAGTTACGAAAGTGGCCTGATTCATATACAAAGAAGTTTGAGCACAGAATTTACCCCATCACATTTTCTGTTGGAAACCCGCAGGAATGGAAGAAATTATTCAAACCCTGTGCTGCCCAGAGGCTCTTTCTTCCGGTAGGAACACCTGTTTTTAATAAGGTGTAACTTGGGAGAGGCTTGCTCTTGGACACATGGTGAAATTCTTTGGTATGGATTTAACTTACAGCTAAAAATGTGTTTTTACTGAATGCTATAGTTGATGCTCTCATTCGGCAATGTAGAAAAAGAGGATGTTGGGACCAGCAGTTGGCGTAATGGCTATGTCACTGGACTCCCATGTAGTCGACCACAGTTTGAGTCCCAGATCCGGTGGCTTAAACTCAAGCTGGGCACATGTGCGTGCATGCGTGCCCAAGATCCCGAGAGGAGAATGAAGGAGAAGGGATTGCGGCGTGGCCATCCTCCCTGGGGGGTGATTTCTCGCTTTCTATCTCTCTGTCTCTCTCTGTCTTTCTGGTGAGCACACAGGCCCTATAGCAAAAACCTCTCAAAAAAAAAAAAATAAAAAATAAAAAGAGGATGTTTCTAGAGGTTGTCTTCCATAAAAAAAAACAAGTTTTATCTTATGGGTCTTTGTGACTAGGGTTCCACCTATACTAACTATATGGGACACAAAAATTCCCCCAGCTTCTCTAAGTCTCAGTTTTGCCCATGGGCTTGGCATATAATTTTCCCTGAAAAATATTAGTTTTGGTGATTATTATTTCTTTGATTACAGTAACAACTACTAGATGTGGCCAAGCTAGTACATAATTCAGACAGGGTCTAGAGTTCTGGTTCAGCCTTTCATTTTTATTTTAAAGAATTATTTTTATTTAACTTTATTTGCTTGTTTTTTGTTTATATTAATTTGATCAGGGAGGGATAAAGTGAAAAAGAAAGAGAGAAAGTGAGAAAACAAGTCTCCAGGTCCGGGACTCAAACTGCAATCAGCCATGTAGGAGTCCAGTGCCCTTAACCACCATGCCACCTGCTGGCCCTCAGTTTTGATATTTTAATTACATGTTTTTGTTTCCTTTTTAAGTCTATTCATTTATCTTTTCTGAGAGAAAAAGGAGAGACAGGTCCCTTCAACAGAACCCCCACACCAGGATCCACCTCCAGTCTCTGATAGCCTAGACATAGTACATGTGCTCATGCCTGGTGTACATAGGGAGGCCTCAGGATGTGAACCCAAGATCCTCCCATGTGGGTCCAGTGTCACGAAACCGTGCTTCACTACTATGCTACTAGCTAGCTGTTTCTTTAAATAAAATCCTTGGGATCAGCAGATGGCCTAATGGTTATGTCTCTGGACTCCCACATGGCGGACTACAGTTCAAGTCCTGGAACCAGTGGCCTGAAACTCACACCCAGCACATGTGCATGCATATCCAAAATCCCAAGAGGAGAGTGGGGTGAGTTTTCACTTTCTGTCTCTGTCTCCAATGAGTACACACATCCTATAGTAAAAATTTCTCTTAAAAAAAAAATCCTGGGGGACCAGCAGTTGGCATAATGGCTGTGTCACTGCACTCTCATGTAGTCGACTGTGGTTCGAGTCCCAGACCTGGTGGCTTAAAATCATGCCGGGCACATGTGCATGCATGTCCAAGATCCCGAGAGGAGAATGGAGGAGAAGGAATTGCCCCTGGGAGGTGATTTCTTGCTTTCTGTCTGTCTGTCTGTCTGTCTTTCTGGTGAGTGCACACACCCTGTAGCACAAACCTCTCAAAAAAAAAAAAAAAAAAAAATCCAATATAGAAGAATCACTTAAGATATACCAAAACTGAGAATATCGTTGATCAGGAATGGCAACATTGAATTATGAATCAGATCTTTAACATTTGTGAGGGCTTCATGCCTTCAGTATTTGCCAAGTGCCCAGTAGGTGCAAAGGCCTGACTTCATGATGGTGGTGAAGCAGTGAATAAGACGGCATTGTCTTGGGGCCAGCAGGTGGTGTGATGGTTAAGGCAGCTGGATTCTCACATGGCCAAGATGGTTTTGAGTCCTGGATCCGCAGGCTTGAAAATCATGCTAGTGCATGTAGGTTTGTGCCCGGAATCCCAAGAGGAGAATGGAGAAGGGATTGTGGCGTGGTCATCCCCCTGGGGGGGGTGATTTCTCACCTTCCTTCTCCCTGTCTCTGTCTGTCCTCTCTGGCAAGTCATGCACTCCATGGCAAAAACCTAAAAGAAAGATAGCATGGTCCTGCTTTTGTGGTACTTGAGTCCAGCAGGGCATTGAACAAGTAATTAGAAGTATAAGCAGTACTAAGCTGTTGTTAAGACGAACTGTCATTTGAGAAGATGAAAGAAGATGTCAGGTTTTTGCTTTCATCTCTTTCTTAGGGGAAAAAAAGGTAGGAAAAAGCCAAAGTTAATGTTAGGGAATTGTCTGTGCCCCATCCCCAATTTTAAGTATTACCAACCCAGTCGAGCCACACTGGAGTTTTCCTTGACCTTGAATTGTGACTTTATTACTACTATTAAAAAATAAACCCACCACATGACAGTTTTCGTTCATTCCCAGCTAAGTAAGTGTTCCTTTTCAATGACAGATGGGTGCTGGCATTCCTTATCTGTTTCTGATAATGGAAACTAGCCTTCCTTAAAAATAATAGAGAGATTGTGGTTGACAGGACATTTACCTTCTCTTAGTCCTGTATCATAACAGCTGATTATGAACATGGCATTTTTGGGCATCGGTGAGATATATTGATCTTCAGCATAATTCCAAATAAAGTCTAGGTCATGTTTTCCTTGAAATTCATCTCTATAAAACCAAATCAAATGTGCTGCTGAGACAGCAGGAGGAAATGGAGATTCCAAAATGCAAACATTCTATCAAATGGTCAGTTGCCTAAGCACAACCTTTCCCATTTTTCTGAGGGTCGTGGACTATCCAGACCTGCAGAAGAGACCCTGTCTCAAGTAAGATTTTACTATGAGAATAGTGTTGGAGCACAAGTGCCGGGACTGCTCAGCAGAATGCATTTTCAGATTGAGCCTCTCCACAGAATGCATTTTCAGATTGGGCTGCTCCCTACATACAAGTTTTTGCAACTGAAACCTATCAGATCCCCAAATACAATCAGTGGAATTCAGATTCTACCAATTTAAGATTTATGAAGTCCTGAGGCCAGCAGGTGGCGTGGTGGTTAAGGGTGCTGGACTCTCACATGGCCAACCATGGTTCAAATCCCAGACCTTGTGGCTTGCTTTCTCACTTTCCCTCTCTTTCTCTCTCTGTCCCTCTCTGGCAAAATAAAAATAAATAAAGTTAAATTAAAATAATTCTTTAAAAGAAAAACGATTTATAAAGTCCTAGAAACCAATGGATGTTTACTTTTCTACTTCTCTGAGTAACCATCCAAGGGACAGGACCTTTATGACTACAAACTAAACTGCACATGGCTTGATAAAGCTAAGACTCAGGTAATTCTGAAGCCTAAAATATTTAAAACAATATGCCAATTGCAAATAAATAAAATATGTTCATTAAAATTGATCCCCAGAGACTTTTTCTATTTTTCTTAGTAAAGGCCAAGAAACCTTTACTTTTGTAAGAATAACTGAGTTTTAGATTGGCCCTGTTGCCCTAGTGGTTAAGGGAACCGGATCCCATGGTTCGAATCCTGGCTCTTTGCCTAGAAAAACAGGTGCATGTATGTGCGCCCATCCAAAATCTCAACAGTATGGAGAAGTGGAAGAGAAAGGATTATGGCATGACCACACCCCATTGGGAATGGTTCTTTCCCTCTCCGTCTCTCTAGTGAGCCCATGCACCTTCTAGCAATTGAAAATAATAATAATAATAATAATAATAATTCAGTTTCATGAATTCACATCACCTTTCCCTCAATTAATTGGAAAATTGCGAGATTTTATAGATGTTTGTATACATTTTGCTACACATTCTGGCTGTTCAGTTACAAAGGCTTATCTCCTCACTAATTGTGGTACACTCACGATTCTAGAGATACCGAAACATGACAGAAATCACTGGATTGCAGGATTTTCAGAGACTTTATTCTCAAGTGGCACCCAATGCAGTAATGTGAGGAGGAGTAAGGTGTCATTCAGGCCTCACCCAGGAAAAGAGTTCTTTTGCATTTTTTGTTTGTCTGTATTTTTTAATGAGAGAAAAGGAATGAGAAAGAGCAAATACATGAGCATGAACAGGAAGGAGAAAGAGGGTTTTTTTGTTTTCGCCTTTGTTTTTAATTTGCCAGAGGGCATATGTGCTCACCAGAGCTGGGGGGGGGGGGGGATGAGAAAGCACCTCACCATGGAGCATGGTCATGCCACAATCCCCTCTCCTGCATTTCTCCCTTGTTTTGGAATTTTGGGTATATGTGTATATGTGCCTGATATATTTCTCAAGCTTCAGGGTCTGGGACTAGAACCTGGCAGTTGGGCACATGGGACCCAGCCACATTATCCACTATCCATGAGCAGTCCCAAGAGGTAATTTTTTTTTTTTTTTTGGAGAGGTTTTTGCTATAGGGTGCATGCGCTTGCCAGACAGACAGAGACATAGAGACAGAAAGTGAGAAATCACCCCCCAGAGGGGATGGTCACACCACAATCCCTTCTCCTCCATTCTCCTCTCGGGATCTTGGGCATGCACACATAGGCACCTCGTGTGAGTTTTAAGCCACCGGGTCCGGGACGTGAACCCCGGTCGACTACGTGGGAGTCCAGCGACATAGCCATTACGCTAACTGCTGGTTCCCAAGAGGTAATTTTTTAAATTTAGTTATTTGCCGTAGGGTACATGTGCTAACTGGAGAGAGACAGAGGGAAAGTGAGAAATCACTCCCTGAGGGATGGCCACGTCGCAATTCCTTCTCCATTCTCTTTCTGGGATTTTGGGCATGCACTCGCATACACTGGTATGATTTTCAAGCCTCCGGGTCCAAGACTTGAACTGTATTCAGCCATACAGGATCCAGACACCTTAACCTCCATGCCCCCTGCTGGCTCTCTGAGAGGTTATTTTTGACAGGTTCCCATCATGTTGTAGCCTTCGGCTTGGCCTCTCAGGTAGCTAGGATTACAGGCACACGCCCCTGTGCCCAGAGTGTTGAGACCAGACTGGAAATCAAACCTGGATCTTCCACAGGGCTCATGCCTTACACGGCAGTGCCCTACCACTTGAGCTATTGCTGCTGGGCCAGCACTGAGTTTTAATAAGCCCCAGGATTATAACGTCTAATGTCTTTCTTGCTCTTAACACTTGCTAGAAATATTTACACTTAAAGGAGTTAGAAAAGAATATTATCAAGAGAGAAGAAAATTGCTTACAGTCTTGATGTGCAAATGTAGCATGAGAATTTTCTGACCCCATATTTCCAAGAAACTTGTCTCACTGTTTAATATTTCAAAGTATTACCAAGCCAGATAAGAATCTTAGATTACCTAGATTTTGTATATCACATCAAGGACAGCAATGTATAATATTGCCTTTGTCCTCTTAAAGTTTATTAGAAAGACCTGTGACTGGTTTTCATGTTTGGAAATCTGTGTACTTTGCCAGAGTTGTTATATTGATTTAGCTTGAGGCTAATAGAAAAAGGAGGCCTGGGGCCAGCAGGTGGTGTAGTGGTTGGGGCACTGGACTCCCACATGGCCAACTGTGGTTTGAGTCCCAGACCTGGTGGCTTGAAACTCACACTGGGTGCAAGTGCATGTGTGACCAAAATCTTGAGAGGAAAATGGAAGGAGAAGGGATTACAGCATGGCCATCCCCCCAGAAGGTGATTTCTCACTTTTTCTCTCTGTCTCTGGTGAGTGCATGCCCCCTATAGGAAAAAAAAAAATCTCTGACAAAAAAAGAAGAAAAGGAAGTTTATTGGACTTTTTAGAACTTTTTATAATTAAGGTCAGACCTCTGTATTATTATTAATATTACATATACCTCAGTATTTGCAATTAACTTTGAGATAACCTTGGACCCAGCCCTTGAAAATCAAGAAATACTGAGAGATGTATAAAAGTATATTAAAAATCCTTATATAGAGGGGACCAGCAGTTAGTGTAATGGCTATGTTGCTGAACTCCCATGTAGTAGACTGCGATTCGAGTCCTGGACCTGGTGGCTTAAACTCACACCAGGTGCATGGGCGTGCATGCCCAAGATCCCAAGAGGAGAATGGAGGAGAAGGGATTGCGACGTGGCCATCCTCCCAGGGGGTGATTTCTCGCTTTCTGTCTCCCTGCCATCTCTGTCTTTCTGGTGAGCGCACGTGCCCTATAGCAAAAACCTCTCCGAAAAAAAAAAAAAAAGGAACAGCAACTAGAATCCCCATAAATGAAGTCTGTTCATTTCATCAAGCACCAAGAGGTCAAAAATTATTGGGATGAGATTAGCTACTAAAATGATTACACAAAATGACCCTAGATACAAGCTTTCCACAGTACGTTTACTCACATACTGTTAAAGGTTTGACATTCAGGATATTAATTACAACTCTTGGTTACATGTGAGAGAAACTTAACTCTAACCAGATAATAAGCAAAGAAGGAAATTAATTTATTGGCTTATCTAACTGAAAGGCAAATGATTCCAAGGGCTAATTCACAACATGCCTAAATCCAGGGGCTCATGCAATGTCATCAGGATTCTTTCTCTCTCTCTCTCTCTCTCACTCATTCACTCACTTACTCAGTCCCTCCTTGCAAATCTTACTCCATGAATGGAACATGATGATTGCTTGAGGCATCCTGAAGTCCAAATCCTAGAAGCTTAGCAACTACAGCCAAAAACAAAGCATGGCAAGGTGGAGAATTCCAAAGTGGTGGCGTGTAGAATTGCTCCACAGTCAAACAGGTGAAATTATTTTTAAATTATTATCTAAGTTCTTTGCAAGTTGTCCCGAGGACCTGAACAGTCAAAGAAACTTTTTGTGTGTGTGTGTGCTGTAGGGTTTATGTACTCACTGGGCAGGTTGGGGAAGGGGAGTTGAGAAAGTATCCCCCCAAGGGGGATGGCGATGCCAAAATTCTTTCTCTAACCTTCTCTTGGGATTTTGGCATGCACACATATGTGCCTAACATGTTTTTTCTAGCCACCAGGTCCAAACTTGAACTATACAGTTGGTCATGTGACCACCAGGTCACAGGCTGACCCGAGAAACATTTATTCAAGGGCCGTAGTACAGCAGGTAACTGTGCATAGGAAGCTGGATATCATATGGCCAACCATTGTTCAAATCCCAGCTCCAGTGACCTGGAAAGCCCATTAGGCGTGTGTGTGTGTGTGTGTGTGTGTGTGTGTGTGTGCGTGTGCCCAAAATCCTGACAGGATGGAGAAGTGAAGGAGAAAGGATTATAGTGTGACCACACTCCATTGGGGATGTTTTTTCTCGCTCTCTCTGTCTTTCTATCTCTCTCTCTCTTTCTCTGGCAAGTGCAAGTGCCTTCTAGCAATTAAAAAAAGAAAGAAAGAAACATTTATACAAGAATATTAACTAAAACTTGGTAAGAAGAGGGAGAATATTTGAACTACAACCTACTCCCTCCCTCCCCACTTCTAATTTAGCATGATGGAAACTCAGCTCCAGGCAGTTTACTCAAGAACACAGGAATCCTTCTCTCCATCTTCCACTTGAAGAATAAGGTATTTCCTTGGGAGGGGCAGACCAGCAACATTTAGAGCCTAAATTCTAGGCAAGTATGGCCAAAAAATCAGAGGCTTTCTTAGGGGGAGGTTTGTTAGTTTCCTGAGCATAACAAGCTGTACCATAAGCTAATTCGTTTACAAGGGAAAACTGGCGGAGAAAACAGGTAAAAAGTGCCATCCTGGTGTCAGCACAGTTTTCATACACTGTCCTCAAATCTTCAAATGGGCCTGAATTTAATTGGATCCAACGTGGATCAATTTGTGCTCTACTAAAGAAATAACTCCCCTCCTTCCCAAAAAAGTAGGAAAAAAAGTATTAAATTTTATATTAGAAAATATTCACTTAGGGGACCAGCAGATTGCATAATGGTTACATTACTGTACTCCCACACAGTCAACCACAGTTCAAGTCCCAGACCTGAGACTTAAAACACACCAGACATTGGGACCAGCAGTTAGCGTAATGGCTATGTCGCTGGACTCCCACGTAGTCGACTGCGGTTCGAGTCCCGGACCCAGCGGCTTAAACTCACGCCGGGCGCGTGTGCGTGCGTGCCCAAGATCCCAAGAGGAGAATGGAGGAGAAGGGATTGCGGCGTGGCCATCCCCCCTGGGGGGTGATTTCCTGCTTTCTATCTCTCTGTCTCTGTCTGTCTGGCGAGCGCACGCGCCCTATAGCAAAAACCTCTCCAAAAAAAGAAAAAAAAAAAAAAAAAACACCAGACATGTGTGTGTGCATGCCCAAAATCCCAAGAGGAAAATAGAGAAGAAGGGATTGCAGTGTGCCCATCCCTCTTGGTGGGTGATTTCTCACTTTCTGTCTCTCTGTCTCTGTCTTTCTGGCAAGCCCACATGCCCACTAGCAAAAATCTCTCTAAAAAAATAAAAAGAAGGACCAGCAGATGGCATAATGGTTATGTCGTTGTAGTCTCCCATAGTTGACCACAGTTTGAGTCCCTCACCCAGTGAATTAAAACTCACACCAGCACATGTGCGTGTGCGCCCAAAACCCCGAGGGGAGAATGGAGAAGGGATTGCTGCTTAGCCATCCTCCCTGGGAGGTGATTTCTTGCTTTCTGGCTCTCTGTTTCTCCAGTGAGTACACATGCCCTTTTAGGAAAAATCTCTCAGAAAAATAAATAAGTAACATAAAAAGAAAAATTTTTTAAAGAAAGTATTCACTTGGGGTCAGCAGATGGCATAGTGGTTACATTGCTGGATTCCCACATGACTGACTATGGTTCAAGTCCTGAACTTGAAAATCATACTGGGCACATGGGTGTGCATGCCCAAGATCCTGGGGAACAATGGAGGAGAAGGGATTGCACAGTGGCCATCCCCCCAGGGGGTGATATCTCACTTTCCCTCTCACATTCTCTGTTTCTCTCTCTCTCCAGTGAGTGCATGCACCCTAAGGCAAAAACCTCTTAAAAAAGAAAGGAAATATTCACTTAATACAATACAAAGAATAGAAGTACAAAAAAGACATATAACAAAATCAAAAAGTATAATGGCAAGTATAAATTCCACTATAAAAATAATAACATAAATATGAATGGATAAAATAATTCAATCAAAAGGCAGAGACTGTGACAGATTGTTGATAAAGAATATAGGAGGTACATTTAGGTTCAAAGAAACAAATAGGATGGAAGTAAAAGGATGGAAAAGCTTGTATCATGCAAACAACAACCATAAGAATACTGGAGTGGATGTACTCATACCAGGCAAAGTAGAATTTTTAAAAAGAAAAGACACGGCATAGTGGTTAAGGCACTGGTGGTATAGTGGCTAAGGTGCCGGACTCACACATGACTGATCATGGTTCAAGTCCTGAACCTGGAGGCTTGCTTTCCCTTTTTCTCTCTCTCTCTCTCTCTCCGCCTACCCCCCCCCCCCCCCCCCCCCCCCCCCCGTCAAACTGAAGTACTAATAGTAATAATAATGGAGACCAGCAGTTAGCGTAATGGCTATGTCGCTGGACTCCCACGTAGTCAACCGTGGTTCAAGTCCTGGACCGGGCAGCTTAAACTCACACTGGGTGCGTGTGCATGTGTGCCCAAGATCCCAAGAGGAGAATGGAGGAGAAGGGATTGGCCATCCTCCCTGGGGGGTGATTTCTCGCTTTCTATCTCTCTGTCTCTCTCTGTCTTTCTGGCGAGCACACGCACCCTATAGCGAAAACCTCTCCAAAAAAAGAAATAGGAAAAAAATAGTAATAATAATGGATAAAATTAAATAAAATAATTTTTTAAAGAAGAAAAGAAAAGCAACATTACTAGAGAGAAACAGTAATGTTTAATAATGAGAGAAATTTCAATCCATGAAGAAGCTAAACAATTAGCGTAATGGCTATGTCGCTGGATACGTTCGACCGCGGTTCGACCCGGACCCGGTAAAAGTAGAACTATCAAAGCGCATTCATAAAAAAAAAAGCAAAAATTGTAAATTATATTTACTGACTGAAAACTTTAAGTGAGATAGGTAATCCACCAAGAGTGGGAGACTTCAGTACCCTACTTTCAATAATGGATTGAACAACTAGGCAGAACATCAACAGGAAAGAAGATTGGAGCAACACTATAAATCAAGTGAACCGTCGGGTATCTGTAGAGGATGCCACCCAACGCCAGGAAAACATACATTTGGGGTACACATGCAACATTCTCTAGGACAAACCATATATCAGGCCATCAGAGAATGCAGCGAATTTAAAAGAATTGAAGTTATACTAAATATGTTCTCCGACCACAGTGAGATGGAATTAGATGTCAGTAACAAAGAAAATTGTGAAGTTTACAAATATGTCGAAATTAAACAGCATACTCCTAAATAACTAATGCTTCAAAGAGGAAAATCACAAAAGAAATTAGAATGAAAATGAAGAGACAATATACCAACACTATGGGAGGCAGCTAAAACGGGGTTTAGAGGGAAACTTATAGTTGTGAACTGCTACACTGCAAATGAGGAAAAACGAAAAATTATTAACCTAACCTGGCAAAGAACAAACTGCAATGAATCTAAACAAGCAGGAGAGAAATAATAAAAGAGTGAAAATAATTGAAATAGATATAGAAAAATCACAAAGAATTACACCATAAACAAAAGTTAGTTCTTTAGAAAGATCAACAAAATTGATAAAACTTTAGTCTGAACAAGGAAAAAAAAAAAAAGAGAGGACTCAAATTACCAAAATCAGAAAGAAAAGAGGGAACATGACTATCAACATTCCTGAGATAATGGGCTTTATTATGACTAATTGTGTGTCCATAAATTAGGCAACTTAGATGAAATGGACAAATTTGAATTCTGTGGGTTGGCTTTTTACTTTCTCAACAATGTCATTTAAAGCATAAACATTTGCTTTGGATGAAGTCCAGGTTGTCTGTTTTGTTGTTACTACTGTGCTTTTGATGTCACACCTAAGAAGCCCTTGACTAATCCTTGGTCTTGGTTCTTGGGTTACCCCAAACCACATCCAGGTTTATCATTATATTCAGAAAGAAAGGATGCTGTGGGCCAGCTTGAATCACGTTGTGCTCATGAATAACAGTGGCCAACAACATCTAAGCCACAGAGACTGGGGTTTACCACAGGGGAGAGAGATGCTCTTGACAGAAGGTGGAGGAAGATAGGCGAGGGAGGGCAAACTATAGACATTTATTTGACTTAACAGTCAATAGTTTTGTAACATCTCTTAGGCTTTCAGAGAAGTCCTTTTTGTCAATGGTGAGAAGTATGAGGTAATATATAAAGTGTGGCCTTTAGGAAATTTAATAGCCATAGCATTAGGAAGCATTTATTGGAGACAAATATTAATTTGAGATTTATAGAGAGAATATAGTATAGTTGTTAAGACCCTCTAGCAGCAACTCAAATATGTTCAAATTTTGCTTCTACCACTTACTACTTTGTAACCTGGGGAAATACCTTAACCTTTCTTTATCTCAAATACTCATCTTGAAAAATAGTAATACGGGGGACCAGCAGTTAGTGTAATGGCTATGTCGCTGGACTCTCACATAGTTGACTGTGGTTCGAGTCCCGGACCCGGTGGCTTAGACTCACGCCAGGCGCATGTGCGTGCATGCCCAAGATCCCAAGAGGAGAATGGAGGAGAAGGGACTGTGGCGTGGCCATTCCCGCTGGGGGGTGATTTCTTGCTTTCTGTCTCTCTGTCTGTCTGGTTAGCATATGTGCCCTATAGCAAAAACCTCTCCAAAAAAATAAAATAAATAAATAAATAAATAAATAAATAAATAAATAAATAAATAAATAAAATAGTGATACGGATATTACCTATCTCACAATGTTGTGAAAATGTGAATTAGTTAATATGTTCAATACTCCTAGAAATATATGTGTGTGTAGCACATAGAAGTATTAGCTGCTATTTTTATTATTATTTCTATTTTTATTACAACTCATATGGGGCATGAAACTTCTGAGATCATAACTCTTTTCCCAAAAAGGAACTTACCTTGGTTAATAGCAAGAACAGTTTTTTGGCCCAATTGGCCAAGTTACAACCAACATAGAAAAATCGTAACATGCTCCATCAGATAACCTTCCTATTTTGAATTTAGTTATATTCTGAGGAATTATCTTTTCGAACGTAGCATAATAACCCTCCTAGTAGTTGTGTTGTATAATTGAAGAGTCATGTTTGTTATGAAGCATAAGAATCATAACTAATTATTTGTTGATTACCGACTAACATAATTCCCTGGTTATAAGCAATCATAATAGACTCAGGGTAAGTTAGTCAGAAGAGGACTTAATAAGATGTTGGGAGTTTGCAGAAAGGAAAGAAGCATAGCCAACCAGGCTTGTGTCCGATAAAAGGTGGTGGGCGAATCATTTGCATTTATAGTTATTCTTTTTCAATACTAAGTTAAAATTAATTCTTAGCTTTTTAGAGAACATAATCCTATTCTAGGATGAAAAGAACAGGAGGGGACTAAATGGCAATTAAGTTTAGAAGTAAATTTAAGTGGTGTTAGCCAACTTGATCAACTTGAGGCAGCTATTTCTTTTTTTTTTTTTTTTTTTGAGAGGTTTTTGCTGTAGGGCGCGTGCGCTTGCCAGACAGACAGAGAGAGACATAGAGACAGAAAGCGAGAAATCACCCCCCGGGGGGGTGGCCACGCTGCAATCCCTTCTCCTCCATTCTCCTCTTGGGATCTTGGGCACGCATGCACATGACGTGAGTTTAAGCCGCCGGGTCCGGGATGCAAACTGCGGTCGACTACGTGGGAGTCCAGCGACATAGCCATTACGCTAACTGCTGGTCCGAGGCAGCTATTTCTTTAACCAGTGGTGGGAAAAGCTCAGAAGCAAACCATATACATGGCAGAATCCCCAAAATGCCAATAAATTGGTAACATTGAATGTCACGTTTTCAACATGATGCCCTTAACTGTGCCTGGGTTCTCCCAGTCCAGAGAAACGGTGGTCTGCCTTCTGTAGAAACTAAACCTCCAGGGCTGAACGGTGACACAGTGGTAAAGTGCGGTGCTACCTCTGGAATGGCAGTGATGGTTAGCCTAAAATCAGGAAGTTTGGGTACATCTCTGTTTTTTTAAACAAAGCACTTATTAGCCCCCGATTGCCTGTTTTATACCATTTAACTAGGAATCTGCCCCTCCACTTCTTGGGCAAAATATTGGAGGTTTATTTTTTTAAAACATAGCTTTACATTTTTTTTTCTATGAGTGAGAAAGACTGAACCCCCAGCAGGGTTTTGACATTGCAGTCTTCCCCTAACCTTCAGCCAGCCCCAGATCTTAGGGCAGTGTGTGCCTGGTATAACCAAGGAATTCTCTTGACCTGAACTGGGAACTTTGCCATGTGGGATTGCCTCACAGAGCACCGCATCTTACGCTGTGTCCCAAGTCAGCCCCTGGAAGTTTAGTTTCTACAGAAGGCAGAACATCATTTCTCTGGGCTAGGAGAATACAGGCACAGTTGAGGGCATCATGTTGAAAACATGAGATTCGGGACCAGCAGTTAGTGTAATGGCTATGTCGCTGGACTCCCACGTAGTCGACCACAGTTCATGTCCCGGACCCGGTGGCTTAAAACTCATGCCGGGCGCGTGTGCTCTCCAAAAAAAAAAAAAAAAGAAAAGAAAAGAAAAGAAAAGAAAAGAAAAGAAAAGAAAAGAAAAGAAAAGAAAAGAAAACATGAGATTCTGGAAACAGCACATGGCGTTTTGATTATGTCACTGGACTCCCACATAGTTGACCACGGTTCGAGTCCCTAACCTGGCAACTTAAAACTCATGCTGAGTGTGTGTTTGTGCATGCCCAAAATCCCAAGAGGAGAATGGAAGAGAAGGGATTGCAGTGTGACCATGCCCTCTAGAGGGTGATTTCTCACTTTCTGCCTCTTCATCTCTCTCTCTCTCTCTCTGGCAAGCGCATGTGCCCTAAAGCAAAAATCTCACTAAAAGAGAAAAAAAGAACCTGAGATTCGATCAGCAACTTACTTGTGGATGTCAAAACTCCAGACCTTCTCTCCCACATACACACCCCAGAAACTTACAAAGAAAATGATGTCTTCCAGACAGATATTTGAGAGAAATATCTTTGGGAATTTAAGGTCACTGACATTAGGACATGCCCGTTAGCACAGCCTACAAGCTTCCTACACTGAAGCACACAGATCTCAGATACCCTCCATGTACTTTCAAACAGCGCTTTCATCTGAATAGAAACCCAACAATCACTGGACACTTGAAGAAACACTTTAATAGGAAACACAGGGTCCAAAACAAAGACAGACTATCAACTTTGATAAAATAATGTGTGCTAGCAGGTAGTGTTGTGGTTAAGGAACTGGACTCCCAAATGGTCAACCATGATTTGAGTCCTGGACCTGGTAGCTAACTTTCTCACTTTCCCTTTCTCTTTCTCTGTTTCTCTCCCGTCAAATTAAAAAGTAATAATAACAAATAAAATTAAATGAATAAAAAAATAATTCTTTACAAAAAGAAAATAATGAATGCAGGATGAATACAAAATTGTTTAAATTATCATTAGTATCCTCAGAGGAAGAAAACATTACGTGTATTAAAGAAGCTTTGGAATCTATAAATAATAAATTGTTTAGAGAATTAAAAGACTTATACATTACATAAAGCCAGCAGGTGGCATGGTGGTTAAGGGCTCTGGACTCCCACATAGCCGACTGTGGTTTGAGTCCCAGGTATGGTGGCTTGCTTTCTCACTTTCCCTCTTGTTCTTGCTCTTGCTCTCACTCTGTCCCTCTCTGGTCAAAATAAAATCAGTAAATGAAGTTAAATTTTTTTAATTCTATAATAAAAGGGTACCAGCAGTTGGCATAATGGCTATGTCACTGGACTCCCATGTAGTTGACTGCGGTTTGAGTCCCAGACCTCCTGGTAACTTAAACCCACGCCAGGCACGTGTGCGTACGTGCATGCCCAAGATCTCAAGAAGAGAAGGGATTGTGGCATGGTCATCCCCTGGGGGGTGATTTCTCACTTTCTGTTTCTCTGTCTCTCTCTCTCTATCTCTGGCAAGCACATGCACCCTGTAGCAAAAATATCTCTAAAATAAAAAAGAAATAGAAAACATGCTGTACATCGCAGACCCAAAGGCTTGAAACTCATGTTGTTCACATGTGCATGCATGTCCAAAATCTCAGGAAGAGAGTGGAGAAGGAATTGTGGTATGGCCATCCCCCCCTGGGGGGGGGGGTGATTTCTCACTTTCTGTCTCTCTCTCCAGTGAGCACACAGCCCTATAGCAAAAATCTCTCTAAAGAAAAGAAAATGCTGTGTGTGTGTGTGTGTGTGTGTGTGTGTGTGTGTGTGTGTATACTTGCCTAAAGTCCTGAAAGGGTGAAGAAATGAAGGGATTGCATTCTGCTTTCTCTTGAGGAGTGCAGTGGCATCAAGCCGGCCTCATAAATGTATTTCTTACTGTGGAGTATAGTTGAAAATCACTTGAGAAACACTGCCTTAAAGTATAGTATCTTGGGACCTGCTGGTGGCATAGTGGTTAACTCCTGTGTGGTCAACCATGGTTTGAATCCTGGACCTGACGCCTTGAAACTCATGCATGTGTGTGCCTGCCCCAAATCTTGAGAGGATAGAGGAGAGGAGATTGCGGCATGTCCATCCTCTCAGGGGTTGATTTCTAGCTTTCAGTCTCTTTGTCTCCCTGGCGAGTGCACATGCCCTATAGCAAAAAATCTAAACAAACAAACAAACAA
The DNA here is from genome assembly GCA_026018925.1 of Tupaia tana. Lineage (NCBI taxonomy): Eukaryota > Metazoa > Chordata > Mammalia > Scandentia > Tupaiidae > Tupaia > Tupaia tana. The sequence goes on along the minus strand of JAKSZU010000022.1, from coordinate 18,944,753 downwards.
GAAAAAAAGAAAGAAAGAGATCTTGAAATCATACCCTGAAAAAAGAAGACCATACGATAGGTGGTCAAGGACTCCCCATCATGTTGGATACACTTACCAGGTGCTAGGAATTTTAGGTTTATGGTTTCATTAATTTTCAAACTTTTTGAGGATGTTCTCATTTACATGTATCCTCTTTACAACAAGGACACTAAAGTTTAGTGAAATTAAATTATTTTCATGGGGTAAATCTGAGAGCCTAGATTGGAGCCCAAGTTCCTCCCGTATTATAGTCATTCTAACCTAGTAGTTCTCGCAGTTTATTAATGCCAGTATTTTCTCCTGTGCTTATAGAAAACATTCTTAAAGTGTTCCATAACATCTACTTTCGAAGATTCCCTGGGAGCTTCTTTTTTCCAACTGTTACATGAGTGTAAAAGTAGAGCATGTGGAGGCCAGCAGATGGCATAGTGGTTACATTGCTGGACTCCTACATGGCCGACTACAGTTCGAGTCCCAGACTCAGTGACTTCAAAATTGCCTCGGGCACGTGTGCATGTGTGCATGCCCATGATCCCAAGAGGAGGATGGAGGAGAAGGGATTGCAGCTAATCCCCCAGGGAGTGATTTTTCACTTTATCTCTCACTGTCTCTGTCTCTCTGGTGAGCACACATGCCCTATGGCAAAAAACTCTGAAACAAACAAACGAAAAAAAGTAAACCGTGGGTCTTTGTTTGGATTTACCAGTTTAGAGAGGCTGTTGGATTTATACAATTGCTCCCCTCTCCCACTTTACTTTTCCTCTACCCTACTATCTTCAGAGTTACAGTATTACATAATGGACTTATTTCTTTCATTTTGTTTGGCTTCTCTCATGAACACATGAGCTCTATCAGGGCAAAAATCTCTGATCTCCGCACTTAAAGTAATGACTGGTAGTGTTAACAGAAGTCATTGTATAATTATTTAGATAGATGGATGGGTAAGGAAGGATGGATGATAACATGGATAGACGGGCAAATATATGGATGAAGGGTCTCATAAGAAGGGTTTGAACAACTGCTAGGAAGGGTGGCAGGGAGAATTTAAAGATTCAGCACTTATGAAAGTACCAAGCTTTGAAGCTCATATTTGCTTGATAAACGTTAGTTGGGTTTGATTCTCAAATACAAGGAAAGGGAAAACCTTCTTTGAAAATCAGTCCAGTCTGAGTGTAGAGCTCAGCTCCTTGTGGCCCAGTGACCCTGTTTCAGCAGCTCCCTAGCAGAGAATACAGTCTCTGGGGAGGCAGCATCTGACTGAGAAACCAGACTCTGCTTTAAATGACAGTTGCCATGGCCAACGGGCTGTGTCTACAGCCAACAAAGAAAGATAGTGTGTACTTGCTGGCTGCGATCGTAACACCTGATAAGAGGAGGAAGCAAGCCAACAGGGAGCATGGAAGCAGATGGAAGATCTGAGAGAGCCCTTTTCTCAGAATATGCCAGAGAAACCAGATACCTTCAGTTCCACAAGGCCCGTGGAACACAGCCTGCAGAAAAGGTTCTGCATGCAGATCTAACAGTTGGCTACATAGCTGAGATGATGAAATCAGAAGCCAAGCACAAGTTCAGTAAGGCAGAATTTTAGGAGAACCGTCCAGAACAAAGCCTTCATTGATTTGTCCAACTCAGAGACAATCTGAATCTTGTTCGTAAATATTGCACTGATCAGAATAGTCTATTTTATTGATGGGAGCATGTGTGAATGTAGTCGTACATAACATTGGTACACCCTGCTCTTGGTTAAAACATCACAAAAATGCATATTATATGTAATTCCACAAGGGGGCACAATAGAAGCAAAAATAAAAATTGATATTCTCTCATTTTCTCCTACACACCCTATTTTAAGCTAATAATTTAAGTGAACAAAAATCTCAAAACATGTTAAATGGTGGAAAACTATTTAACCGGGAATATGTATTTGTTTTTGTCCAAATTCCTAATGTGTATGTGTGTGTATATATATATATTTGAAAACAAACAGAAAAGAAGCATTGTATAATAATAATACTGTCAAAATGTCTCTTATTCTCACTATTTTAACAACATCAAAGAGGATGCTTGGTAATATACAGCATCAAACACTTCTCTGCATATCTAAAATGAAAGGGAACTATCCCAAAATAGATTATTAGAAAGTATAGTGTGTACAGCATGATTCTACCGATAATTTTTTTAAATCCAAAAGTTCATGTGTTTGTGTATATATACATGAGTGTGTATATGTTCATATATACACACAACCATTTAATTCAGAAATATTTATTGAGCCTTAAAAATATGACTGGCCCAACAAATATGACTGTGAATAAGATAATCCAGATTTCCTGCTGTCACGGAGCTTTGTCAGAGAAAACTGACAAATAATTAATAAACTACAAGTTAATTTCAGGTAGAATAAGAATTATGGGGGCCAGCAGGTGATGTGGTGGTTAGGGGTGCTGGGCTCCCACATGGCCAACTGAGGTTCAAGACCCAGACCTGGTGGCTTGCTTTCTCGCTTTCTCTTTCTCTGTCTCTGCCCCCCTCTGGTCAAATTAAAAATAAATATAAGTAAATAAACAAAGTTAAATAAAATAATTCTTAAAAAAAAAAAAGAATTATGGAAAAGAGCAAGCCCCCAAGGCCTAGTGGTGTGACCATGCCCTTCTTCTAGAAATGCTTTCTCCCTCTCCATTCCTCTCTCTCTGTTTTCTCCCTCTCCATTCCCCTCTGTCTTCCATATAGATATATTTTTCCATACACATGTATACATGGAAAGAATAAAAGAGTTTAGAGAATAGTGAGAGGCTCTGAAAAGGTAACACATGCGGAAACCAGCAGTTAGCGTAATGGATATGTCGCTGGACTCCCACATAGTCGACCGTGGTTCGCGTCCCGGACCCGGTGGCTTAAAACTCACGCCGGGCGCATGTGCGTGCGTGCCCAAGATCCCGAGAGGAGAACGGAGGAGAGGGGATTGCGGCGTGACCATCCCCCTGGGGGGTGATTTCTCGCTTTCTGTCTCTGTTTCTCTCTCTGTCTGTCTGGCGAGCGCACGTGCCCTATAGCGAAAAAAAAACTCTCAAAGAGAAAAAAAAAAAAGGTAACACATGCACTGAGTCCAGACTTCCCAGCTATACAAAGATCCTCCATACAGATAATGCTTAGACACAGTCTGGGATGATATTCACTGAACTGTTAATGTTGGTTAATTCTTAAGAGAAGAGAGGAAGTTAATTCCCCAAGAAGGGGACTTAGAGTGGAGTGGTGTGGTAGTGTGGCAGATAATTTTGATGGCTGAATATGTTTTTATGATGCACAAGCATGGATTTGTGTATCATGGGATTTAGATGATTTCTCTTAATGGCAGACCAAAAGAGAAGAATACCTGCTTAATATAGGCAAACTCTCTATGCATATTTGAGAGGATATATAGATATGCCAGAATTACATAGCCATGAAGGTGGTACACACCTTGTTCTGACCAGGTGTTCCTGGGTCTAGATGTATTCACATTAACACAGAAAACAAACACAAAAATGACAGTAGAGAAAAAGATTATTGTATCGACTTGTTTGCTCATCTCCCTGTAGCCTGTCCCTTCCCTCCTGCATGCCACTCCTGGGGTTTTGATGTTTGAATGCTGTTTTCACCGAGTGGATTCAAGTTCAGAATCTACCTAGAGTCCTTCTGCCTTTACAAGAGCAAATCTAAAGCTCTTGGCCTGGTGTTTAGAGCCATTTGCATTCTGACTGCATTTACCTGTTAACTCCCAGCATCATTCCAAATCATGAATTTCCATTCCAGCCAGGCTGGTCTGCTGCTGTCTTTCTAAGTTGTGGGACACATCACCTCCTCTATGCTGTTGCTGGGTAGAGTACGCTGGCCACTCTACTCTCCCACCTCCAACCTCACATGTTATAATCCTATCTATTCCTTCAGAACTTAGCTAAAAACCCTCGTAACCTAAGCTCAGTATTCTCTTTAACAAATTTATCAAAGACACACATACAGGGGGGCCAGTAGGTGGTGTGGTGGTTAAGGGTGCTGGACTCCCACATGGCTGACCATGGTTCAAGGTCCGGACCTGGCAGCTTACTTTCTCACTTTCCCTCTCTCTCTCTCACTCTGTCCCTCTCTGACCAAATTAAAATAAATAAATAAATAAAGTGAAATAAAATAACTTAAAAAAAAAAAAAAAACCACATACAGGGGCCAGCAGATGGCATAATGGTTATTTTGCTAGACTCCCACATGGCTGACCACAGTTCAAGTCCGGGACCAAGAGGCTTGAAACTCACTCCAGGCATTCTTGTGAGCATGCCCAAAATCCCAAAAGGAGAATGGAGGAGAAGGGATTGCAGTGCGGCCATCCCTTCCTTGGGGGTATTTCTCACATTCTGTCTCTCTGGCAAGCACATGTGCCCTATAGCATAAATCTCTCTCAAAAAAAAAAAAAGAAAAAAAGACACATATGTACAAACACTTGGGTTCCTGAAGTCAGTATCAGTGTGAACTGATGTTTTTAAAAAATATATACAAAGGATGGGGTCAGTAGGTGGCATGGTGGTTAGGTACACGGGACTCCCACATGGCCAACCATGGTTCAAGTCCCGAACCTGATGGCTTGCTTTCTCACTTTCCCTTTGTCTCTGTTTCTCTCTAGTCAAATTAAAAATAATAATAATGGTGATGAATAAAATTAAATTAAATAATTTTAAAATATTATACACACACAAACACACATAAGGGATGAACTGACTTCATGACCTGGTGGTTAAGACAATAGGATCATTAGCAGTTAGCATAATGGCTATGTTGCTGGACTCCCATGTAGGCGACCGCGGTGCGCGTCCCGTACCCGGTGGCTTAAAACTCATGCCGGGCGCGTGTGCGTGCGTGCCCAAGATCCCGAGAGGAGAATGGAGGAGAAGGGATTGCGGCGTGACCATCCCCCCTGGGGGGTGATTTCTCGCTTTCTATCTCTCTGTCTCTCTCTGTCTGTCTGGCGAGCGCACGCGCCCTATAGATCCCGAGAGGAGAATGGAGGAGAAGGGATTGCGGCGTGGCCATACCCCCTGGGGGGGTGATTTCTCGCTTTCTGTCTCTCTGTCTGTCTCTGTCTCTCTGGCGAGTGCACATGCCCTATAGCAAAATAAATAAATAAATAAATAAATAAATAAATAAATAAGACAATAGGATCCCACATGGCCAATGACATGGTTCAAGTCCCAAAACCAGCAGCTTGAGAAGAATACCAGGTGCATGTGTACTTGTACCCAAAATCCTTAAAAGAGGGAAAAGTGGAGAAGAAGGGATTGCAGCATGACCATTCCTTATTGGTGGGTATTTTCTCTTATCCCTCTCCCTCTCCCTGTCTTTGTTTTAGGTGATACATGTGTCCTATGGCAAATTTTTTAAAAACATTTTTAAGTGGAGACTTCAGAAAGTTTGTGGAAAATTTAAAGTATGAGTTTATTTTGGTTCAAAATTTTTAGATCTATGTATAGATTTTTCATAGCACATATTTTCCAGGAACACTGTGAAAACCTTTCATATATATATATAATGTAAAATACTTAATATACCTTATACATATTTATCTGTATATGCTGGATTGTCAGGAAAATTATGATGCATTTTTGCATAGAAAAATACATCATGACTTCCCCAATGACCTAACATATAGTGTGTGTGTGTGTGTGTCTGTGTGTGTGTATGTATATGTGTATAGATACATATATATATAGATTAGATAGATAGATAGAGGAATGATTACAGATACATATGCATATCTGGATTTATACACATGCATACATTTCCTAGCTGTAGCCTCTGAGAGAGGCTGGAAGCAAGGACACCCTGGTAGCAGTGAGCACATCTAACACCCTTAGGTTGGTTTCTGAATTCTATCCTCTAGTAAAGGAACCAGGGCTCCCTGGAGAACTGCTTGATTCCAGGGCTAAGATCAGGGAAGACGCAAGATGAGCCTGGAATGTCTGGTGCCAGAAAGCAAGAATGTGCTGAGAAAAAAGGGTTTAATTAAAATAAGTTTTAAAGAAAGAGGGCATATATGAAAAGAGTACCAGAACCAATCAGAGATTTCTGAATGACTAGAATCGGAACAACATAAGCCACAAAATAATGACAGTATTGAATTATAACCTCACCAATAAAATGATTTTTCATAAGTTCCTACTAGTGTAAATAATAACTGAATAAATGAGTAGATAAAAATGACATTTCTACTTTACAGGAGAATTCTGATTAATATATGCCAAAAAAATTAGGGAACTATAAAATCCCTATTTGAACACTTGGTGATAAGTACTGTAGGAAAGGTCTACCTGTGAATGCTAAAATTAAAAGTTGAAAGTTTAACCAGAAAGAGAATAGCTGCATAATTTCATGGTGTCTTCAAAATACTTAGTAAATGCAAGGTGGAAAATAATTTTACCATGGAGAATATTGGCAAATGCTACCTATGCCAAGTGATCAAGGCTCACATAACTGACAATGTAAATCAACATCACATATGCCCAGGGGTGCCTCGCTGCAGAGGGCCTGTCGCTCTTTGGTGGTATTCCTTGACACTGCATAACCACCATCAGATCATAAGAAAACATCAGACTTCCAAATTGAGAGATGTTGCACAAAACAACTGACCTTTATTCTTCAGAGACGTCAAGATCTTGAAATGGCAAGAGACTGAAGAATTGACACAAATTGAAGAAGACTACACGACATGATAACAAAATGCAATGTAGGATACTTCTTAAGGTCTTGGAACAGGGACCAGCAGTTAACATAATGGCTACATCACTGAATTCCCATGTGGCTGACCGCTGTTCGAGTCCTGGACCTGGTGGCTTAAACTCACGCTGGGTGCATGTGCGTGTGCCCAAGATCCCGAGAGGAGAATGGAAGAGAAGGGATTGCGGCATGGCCATCCCCCCGGGGGGTGATTTCTCGCTTTCTGTCTCTCTGTCTCTCTCTGTCTATGGCGAGCATATGCGCTCTATAGCAAAAATCTCTCAAAAAAAAAAAAAAAAAGATCTTGGAACAGAAAAAGATGATTTATGTGGAAACTGATGACATCTGGATAAGTTCTTCAGTTAATAGTTTTGTATCAGGGTTGGGACCAGCAGTTAGCATAATGGCTATGTCACTGAACTCCCATGTAGCCTACCGCTGTTCGAGTCCTGGACCTGGTGGCTTAAACTCTGGGCGCGTGTGCGTGTGTGCCCAAGATCCCGAGAGGAGAATGGAGGAGAAGGGATTGCGGCATGGCCATCCCCCCAGGAGGTGATTTCTCGCTTTCTATCTCTCTATCTCTCTCTGTCTTTCTGGGGAGTGCATGTGCCCTATAGCAAAAACCTCTCCCCCACTAAAAATAGTATTGTAGCAGGGTTAATTTCTTTGTTTTGGTAAATGTTCCATAGTTACGTAAGATGTTAACCCGAGGGAAAGCTGGGTAAAGAGTCCGTGGAACTCTCTGGACTTTTTTTTTTTTTTTTTTTTTTTTTCAATTCTTTGTAAGTGTAACATGATCTCAAAATGAAAGCTGTTGGGCCAGTTCAGTGGTGCAATGACAGGTACTGCTAAAGCCACGCTGGATCCAGATGGAAGATTACGTGTTTAGTCCCAGTTGACCTGTACCTGCCAAATGGGTGCGTCCATGATCCTGGCTGGCTAGGAAAGCTGGGTTGGTCAGGGGGAGATCATGTGTGAGACCCTGTTAGGGCTGCTTGAATGAGCTCTCTGTCTCTCATATTAAAAAAGAAAAAACAAAGTAACTTTAAAGATATAAATATGAGGGAACCAGCAGTTAGCGTAATGGCTATGTCGCTGGACTCCCACGTAGTCGACTGCGGTTCGTGTCCCGGACCCAGTGGCTTAAAACTCACACCGGGCGCGTGTGCGTGCGTGCCGAAGATCCCAAGAGGAGAATGGAAGAGAAGGGATTGCGGCGTGACCATCCCCCCTGGGGGGTGATTTCTCGCTTTCTGTCTCTATGTCTCTCTCTGTCTGTCTGGCGAGTGCACCCGCCCTATAGTGAAAAAACCTCTCCAAAAAAAAAAAAAAAAAAGATATAAATATGAAAGTTTCTAAAACACCATACACCTGCAGGTTCCTGTGGCCATGCTGGGACCTAATAATTTAGAATCTGGAGGAGAGGCCTGGGAATCTGCATTTTAAGCAAACTTCTAAGATGAATCTCAGGTGCATTGAAATTTAAGATCAGTTGCTCTGGGGCCAGCAGATGGCATAGCGGTTATGCTGCTGGGCTCCCTCATGACTGACCACAGTTCGAGTCCTGGACCGGTGGCTTGAAACTCATGCCAGGCATATGTGCATGCATGCCTAAGATCCCGGGAGGAGAATGAGGAGAAGGGATTGTTGTAATGTGGCTATCTCCCCTGAGGGGTGATTTCTCACTTTCCCTCTCTTTCTCTGGCGAGTGTACACGCCCTATGGCAAAAACAGAACAAAGAAGAGGATGCCTTCTGGGAAAACCTTCCTGAGAAAGGATGAGTTGGCACTAGGTGTCCAAAAGTAGTGGGGGAAAAGTTCTGTCTTGCATTTGGGGAGCGTTTGGGAGCCCTCCACTAACAGATTGGGAGGGTGCTTACCAGAATCCACAAGAGCTCGTTGGAGCTTATCTACAGAGCTAGGGAAAGGGAGAGAAGCATGAGGTCACTGCAAGTTTATTTATGTCCACATATACCATGTGAGAACCACCTGGTTTTATTTTAAGATAGGTTTTTGCTATAGGCTGAGTGCGCTCACCAGAGACACAGAGACAGAAAGAGAGAAAGTTGAGAAATCATCCCCCGCAGGGGTATGGTCAAGCTGTAATCCTTTTTTCTCCTGGGATTTTTGGGCACGCATGCACACCCGCCTATCATGAGTTTCAGGTTGCCGGGTCTGGGACTTGAACCATGACCATATGGGAGTCCAGCAATGTAACCACTAAGCCACCTGCCAGCCCCTTGGTAACCATTTTTGATTTGCACACTAGTCATTTGTTTTAATACTTTAGGCAATCATCTAAAATAGCAATTTTCTAACTTTGAGACTGACCAGCCTATCTAGGGCTATGTATGTATTTCATAGTCAATAAAGCTGCCATTTTGAAGTGCATGGAGGACCTTATCATCTTTGCCTCTGATTGTAAACTTAGGGAATGAACTGAGAAAGAATACTCCAGAAGGGGCCGGCAAGTGGCGTGGTGGTTAAGGGTGCTGGACTCCCACATGGCCAACCGGGGTTCGAGTCCCAGACCTGGTGGCTAGTTTCTCACTTTCCCTCTTTCTTTCTCTCACTTTGTTCCCCTCTGGTCTAATTTAAATAGGGAAGGAAAGAAGGAAATAAATAAATAAAATGAAAGCAGAGAAAGTTAAAAAAAAAAAAACAAGAACACTCCAAAAGTCATGTGTTGGTCATTCCAGCTGCTGCAACAGAATACTTGGGACTGGGTGACTTAAAGAACAATGCATTTCTTACAGCCCTGGAAGCTGGGAAGTCCAAGGTCATGGTGCCAGCAGATGCAGGGTTGATGAGGGCCCACTCCCAGTTCGTAGATGGTGCCTTCTTACTGTGTGCTCATATAGTGGGGTCTCTTTTACAAGGCCCTAAGCTTTTTCATGAAGTCTCTGCCCCTGTGGACTAATCACCTCCCAAAGCAACACCTCCTAACATCATTCCCTTAGTGGTTAGGATGTCCACATATGCATTTTGGGGAAATGTAACATTTAGTCCTTAGGAAAATGATTCCTTTGTTAAATGAGAAATTCGTGGGACCAGCAGATGGTGTAATGGTTACATCACTGGACTCGCACGTAGTTTATTGTGGTTCGAGTCCTGGACCAGGTGGCTTAAAACCCATACTTGGCACATGTGTATGTATACCCAAAATCCTGAAAGGAGAATGGAAGAGAAGGGATTGCAGCATGGCCATCCCCCCGCCCCCCGGGGGGGTGATTTCTCGCTTTCTGTCTCTCTGGTGAGTGCATGTTCCCTATAGCAAAAATCTCCCTTTAAAAAAAATTAAATTAAAAAAAGAATTTTAAAAAATGAGAAAAGCATAATTCAACTTCATGTTTTCTTTTTGAAATAGAGGATGTATACAAGGGGTGTTCAAAAAGATAGCACAGAAAAGGCATACTATGAGAAAACTAGGGACTTCCCATTTTGCAGGGACTTCAAAATGTCTTTGTGCCAAAATAAACTTATACTTTAATTCTGTTTTTTCATGAACTTTTTTGAATACCCCCATGTGTTTGTTTCTACCTAAGTAAAGGCTTAAAATCATCTCCCAGGAAACCCTGACCATAGACAGAGAATCAGATGCTCACTGGCTTCCTATTTGGTCCATTTAGCTCCCTACCTTCACCTACCTGACTTTGACATTAATAGAATGATTTACTGAATGTCTGACTTCTCTGAAACAAGAGAAGCCTTGGGTCCTATTGAAGGTAAAAGACCACCAGTGACAGCAGACTGGGTTGCAGAGCTGGACAGAGGGTGTACATCCCACAGGGCCTTTCATGGACTGTGATATACGGGTAACTCTGAAATGTGCATTGAAAAGTCTTGTAGGGTCTTAAGGGTGAAAGTGGCATGGTCTGATGTAGGTTTGTTTTGTCTGTGCTTTTCATATTGAATAAGGATCTATCCATCCGAATAAGCATGCACCCACTAACAGAACTTCCAGATCCATGAAGCAAAAACATTCCTAGACAGAGAAATAAATAGGTCCGCAGTTGGAGACTTCAGCTCTCCTCTTTTGTTTGTTTGTTTGTTTTTAAGAGATTTTTGCTCTAGGGTGTGTACAGTCACTGGAGAGACAAACAGAAAGTGAGAAATCACCCCCAGAGGGGATGACCATGACCATGCCACAATCCCTTCTCCACCCTTCTCTCAGGATTCTGATAGACCCGAACAACACTCCTTTTGAAAATAAGACTGTGTGAAAATGAATAATAGTGGGATCAGCAAATGGCATAATGGTTATATTGCTGGACCCCCGCATGGTCAACCACAGTTTGAATCCCGGACCCATCTTAAAACTCAAGCTGGGCACATGTACATGCATGCCCAAAATCTCAAGAGGAGACTGGAGGAGAAGGGATTTGCAGCATGGCCATGGTCCCTGGGGAAGAGGGAGGATGTGATTTCTCGCTTTCTATCTCTCTGTCGTGCTCTCTCTCTCTCTCTGGTGAGTGCACACACCCTATAGCAAAAAATATCTCTTAAAATAAAAAAAGAAAGAATGGTTCCTCAATCATACCTGCTGTTATAAAAGTAACTTCACATTTATAAAAGTAACTTCTCCCTTTATTTCTTTTTTTTTTTTTTTTTTTGGAGAGGTTTTCGCTGTAGGGTGCGTGCGCTCGCCAGACAGACAGAGAGAGACATAGAGACAGAAAGCGAGAAATCACCTCCCAGGGGGGATGGTCACGCCACAATCCCTTCTCCTCCATTCTCCTCTTGGGATCTTGGGCACGCACGCACATGCGCTCGGCGTGAGTTTTAAGCCACTGGGTCCAGGACGTGAACCGCAGTTGACTATGTGGGAGTCCAGCGACATAGCCATTAAGCCAACTGCTGGTTCCCTCCCTTTATTTCTTTATGTCTAGAGATACAGCTCCACAGAGCTCCTGTGGTTGAAATAAACAGAAAACTACTAAGGGTATACAAGACCTTAACACCACTGTAAGCTAAGCGACCTAATCTACAGCTATAGAATTTATGGAATATTCTACCCAATAACTGCAGAATAAACATTTTTCAATCTACAGGGAAGGGGGCTGCCCTGTAGCCTAGTGGTTAAGGGAGCCAGATCCCACTTGCCTGACTGTGGTTCAAATCTTAGCCCTGGCGGCTTGAAAAAACATGCCAGGTATGTTTGTGTACCCCCAAATCCCAACAGGATGGAGAAATAGAGAAGAGATTGAGGCATGGCCACACCCCATTGAGAGGATGCTTTCTCCTTCTCTTGCTCTCTCACTTTCTCTGCCCTCCCCACCACAACCCCCCCCCCCCCCCGAGTATATGCTCTCTGGCAATCAAAAAAAAAAAAAAATGTATAGGGAACATCTCCCAAACAGACCATATACTAAGCCATAAAACAAGTGTCAGTAAATTGCAAAGAATTGTAATCATGCAGAGGACGTTCCTTGACTACACAGGAATTAGATCAGATATGGGTCACAAAAAGTTAATCTGGAAAATTACAGATATTTGGAAATTAAACAAGGGATTTATAACTAACCAATGGGTCAAGAAGAAATCACACCAGAAACTAAAATCCCTCTGGTTGCTCTGTGAGGGATGGATGAGAGTGGGGTAGGGGGTGTGGACAGAGCAAGACCAGTAAACAGATCTTTACCAAATTCTAGGGACACCATCATGGTGTCTTAGACACAGGGTGAGAGAAAGAGATTTAGATATTTTGGAGGTTGAACCCATGGGACTTGCTGAGGTTAAGATATGGGCGGGTGGGTAGGAGAGGAAGCAAGGATGACGTCAGGGTTTTGGGGTCAAATCATTGAACATTTCCCTGTTGTTCTGGAGATACAGTTCAAAACTGTCATCCTAACTCCTAATTAGGACCTTGCCCATGTTGACAGCCTGATCTCTCTACACCCCTCACTCTCCCACTATCAACTCCAGTCCCACCAAGCAACTTTGCTCTTCATTATGTCTTAGTTTAATGCTGCTTCTTCTGGGAGGTCTTGCACACTGGCTTAGGGGCCCTGCTGCGTATTCCTGGGCTACCCTTATCATCACCTACACCTCCTTTTGCTTTGCCTCCACTGTTTGCCCCATTAAAGCTTCTGAGAACAGGGCATATGGCTCATTTTTTCACTGTTACTTCTGTTACTATTAGAACAGAATAATGGTTATGTTGCTGGACTTCCACATAGTTGACCACAGTTCAAGTCCCAGACCCTGTGGCTTCACTGGGCCTGTGTACATATGTACCCAAAATCCCAAGAGGAGACTGGAAGAGAAGGGATTGCAGCATGGCCATTTCCCCAGGGGGGTGATTTCTCACTTTCTGTCTCTCAGTCTCTCTCTCTCTGGCAAGTACACGTGCAAAAATCTCTCTCTCTCAAAAAAAAAAAAAAAGCTAGTTACTGGTTGCCTATGGAAGGAACCTAGTTCTCATAAGAGCTCGGGACCAGCAGTTAGCGTAATGGCTATGTCGCTGGACTCCCACGTAGTCGACCGTGGTTCGAGTCCCGGACCCGGCGGCTTAAACTCACGCCGGGCGCGTGTGCGTGCGTGCCCAAGATCCCGAGAGGAGAATGGAGGAGAAGGGATTGCGGCGTGGCCATCCCCCCTGGGGGGGTGATTTCCTGCTTTCTATCTCTCTGTCTCTCTCTGTCTGTCTGGCGAGCGCACGCGCCCTATAGCAAAAACCTCTCCAAAAAAAGAAAAAAAAAAAAAAAAAAGAGCTGGATGATGATAATATCACACAGCATCTACTCCGGATGTGCTGTGTGTGCCAAGGGCTTCACACCAGGGTCTCATTAAATTGTCATAGCAGAAATATGAAATGAGTTGTCAGTCCCATTTATGGGATGGGGAACTAAGGCTTACAAAGCTTGAGCAGCACGTCCTCAATCATACACTTAGTGGTAGAAGCAGAACGTGGACACAGATAGCCAGATTTCAAACCCAAAACTTTTTTATATGGTCTTTTTTTTTCTTTTTTTTTTTTTTTAATTTTGCTATAGGGTGCATGTACTTGCCAGAGAGAGAGGGAAAGAGAGAAAGCACCCCTTCTCCCCCACCCCCAGAGTGGAAAGTCATGCCACAGTCCCTTCTCCATGCTCCTCTCAGGATTCTGGGTACACACGCACATGCGCCTGGTATGATTTTCAAGCCACTGGGTCCAAGACTTGAACCACACAGTTGGCCATGTGGGATCCAGCCACCTTAATCACCATGCCTGCACTGGCTGGCCCCAAACCCAAAACTTTTAACCATCAAGTTATGCTGTCAAAATCAGAGCAGAACTGGAGCAAATGAACTTAAAGATGAGCCTGTGAGCCCCTGACAGTGTCACTGCATGTGGCTGGGCTACACCGCGCATGTTGCGAAGCAGTGTTGAGGGTTGGGCTGTGATGGAGCAGGGGCAAGAAGAGCCATTGATGGCAGCAGCAGGATCCGCACAAGTAGCTACTGTGTGCTGCCTTCCCCCACCTTGCTCTAAGAAAACAAAGGCCTCATTTCTAGTGCTAATTTCCACGGGGGAATTAGAATGGCTAATTTTATATCCTTTTGGTAAATATTCCTCTTCCCATCATAATGTGGCCAGTGATGATCCTCTTCAAATTAATACCAGCAGTAATTGCTGCAGAATTAGCCTCCAGAGAGACAGTGTTGCATAAAGTGTGATTTCTTTTTGTCTGTCATTTTTTTCAGACAGAGTTAAAAAGGCAATAAGTGAATTATGTTATTAGGCAGGACCAGATACTTTATTTCTTTTCTGCTTGACTCTGTCTACATAAAAGACTTTTTGTGGTCCGTGCATGTTTTGAAGTGCTGTGGCACTGATGCAAGTTAACTAATGCCACTTGACATTTTGAAAGGGAAAACACAGAGACTTCTTACAAAAGTGCTATTTATTGAGTACTTACTATGCACCAGCCACTGTACTGAGCACTTCTGTGTTTCATTACTTTGTGACAGTCCAGGAGGGTGGTGTCGGGGTTTTTTTCTTTTTCTTTTTCTTTTTCTTTTTCTTTTTCTTTTTCTTTTTTTTTATTTTTATTTTTTTTTATTTTTTAAAGAATTATTTATTTTGTTTTATTTATTCATTTATTTTTTTATTATCTATTTTTTTATTACATTGAATTACATATAACTTTACAGTGTATTACATTGCTTTTTCAAAAGGGAATGCCATGCATGTCAGTCAGTACAGAGACATTAATCTCCCCGCTTCAACATTCAATATCTTTCCTATGTTTCCCCCAATCATTATTATTATTATTCTAATTATTTTTTATGATAAACATGATTTTTTTTTCCAATTATCAGATCATAAAGTTCCCAACAATAGGAAACGTAGACTGCACTCAGGGCTGGACCAAGGGTGGGTCTCGTGCAGCCCCGCAAATGTAGGTGAATCTCCATGGAACACAGTTTCAGGAACGCGGCTCAGGAAAGCAGAGACGGCCATCAGCGGTTGCGGCACGCGGGGCAGACCCCGGCCACGGCACACGGGGCAGACCCCGGCCACGGCACGCGGGGGCAGAACCCGGCCACGGCACGCGGGGCAGAACCCCGGCCACGGCACGCGGGGCAGAACCCCGGCCACGGCACGCGGGGCAGACCCCGGCCACGGCACGGGGGGCAGAGCCCCGGCCACGGCACGCGGGGCAGAGTCCCGGCCACGGCACGCGGGGCAGACCCCGGCCACGGCACGCGGGGCAGAACCCCGGCCACGGCACACGGGGGCAGACCCCGGCCAAGGCACGCGGGGCAGAGTCCCGGCCACGGCACGCGGGGCAGACCCCGGCCACGGCACGCGGGGCAGACCCCGGCCACGGCACGCGGGGGCAGAACCCGGCCACGGCACGCGGGGGCAGACCCCGGCCACGGCACGCGGGGCAGAACCCCGGCCACGGCACGCGGGGCAGAGTCCCGGCCACGGCACGCGGGGCAGACCCCGGCCACGGCACGCGGGGGCAGAACCCCGGCCACGGCACGCGGGGGCAGACCCCGGCCAAGGCACGCGGGGCAGAGTCCCGGCCACGGCACGCGGGGCAGAGTCCCGGCCACGGCACGCGGGGCAGGGCCCCGGCCACGGCACGCGGGGCAGAACCCCGGCCACGGCACGTGGGACAGGGCCCCGGCCACGGCACACGGGGGCAGAACCCGGCCACGGCACGCGGGGGCAGACCCCGGCCACGGCACACGGGGCAGACCCCGGCCACGGCACGCGGGGACAGGACCACGGCCACGGCACGCGGGGGCAGGCCCTGGCCACGGCACGCGGGTCAGAGTCCCGGCCACGGCACGCGGGACAGGGCCCCGGCCACGGCACGCGGGGGCAGAACCTGGACTTTTTCTTTTTTTTTTTTTTTTTGGAGAGGTTTTTGCTATAGGGCACATGTGCTCGCCAGAAAGACAGAGAGAGACAGAGAGATAGAAAGTGAGAAATCACTCCCCAGGGAGGATGGCCACGCTGCAATCCCTTCTCCTCCATTCTCCTCTCGGGATCTTGGGCACTCACGCAAACACGCCCGGCATGCGTTTAAGCCACTGGGTCCAGGACTCAAACCAAGGTAGGCTACATGGGAGTTCAGTGACATAGCCATTACACTAACCACTGGTCTCATGTCAGTTTTGACTTCCACTTTTTTTTTTCTTTAATTGCCAGAGGATGCATGCATGTACTTGCAAGAGAGAGAGAAAGAGAAAAAGTACTCTCTCTCCGCAGAGTGTAGTGACACCACAATCCTTACCCTCCATTGCTCCTTGCAGTCGGGATTTTGGACACACATGCACATGCACCTAGCATGTTTTTCAAGCCACCTGGGTTTGGATTTGAACCACAGTCAGCCATGTGCGATCTAGCTTCTGATGTCTTGAGCTGAACCACTGTGCTACAGGCTGACCCTGCCCTTCTGCTTTTTACAGATGGGAAAATGAGGCCTACAAAGACTGTACAATTGTCTAAAGTTATAAAACTTGAACTTGGAAATATTAAATCCTTAGTACTTTCTTCTCTCATGTCTCCGACCTATACCCTTGGGGCTTCTTCTGTGTGTTTCTTTTGGAATGTGATCCGCATACCACAAAGAACATGCCTCAGGTTTACGAGTTTGATTAACAAGCTCACACTTGCGTGGCCACCATTGCGATCAGGAACTAGACCACATGACCACTGCCCCAAATGCCCACCGTCAATGTATCCCTTCCCAAAACCATGAAGAGCTTCTTTTTCATTTTAGGGAGGGCACCTGAAGAAGAGGGAGAGAACTGGTCTTCAGCAGCTGCAAACTCTAGTACCTTTCTTTTTCTTCTTTCTTTCTTAGAGATTTTTGCTATAGGGCACGTGTGCTCACCAGAGAGACAGAAAGCAAGAAATCACCCCCAACAGAGGATTCTCCTTCTCCATTCTCCTCTCAGGATTTTGAGCACACACGCTGGCATGAAATTTAAGCCGCAGGGTCCAGGCCTCGATTCATGGTCACCTACATGGGAGTCCAGCAATGTAACCATTACACCATCTCCTGGTCCTACTCCAGTACCTTAAGAACCCCACAGGGAACACATGGCACAGATGAGATGGCAAGACCGTTGCTTTTCTGTTGCTCAGGTTAAAATCCTTGGAATTGTTGTTACTTTTCTCACTCTCACATTCCACAGCCAACTCATCAGGAAACCCTGTTGGCTCTCTCTGAGTCCATATTTAGGATCTGACCACATTTTACTCCCTGTGTTCCCAGCTGGGCCGAGTCCCCATCGCCTCTCACCTGAATTGTTCACATCGCATCGTCAGTGGTCTTTCTGCTTCTCCTATGCCCCTAACAGTCTGCTCTCCACCCAGTATCTGGAGCGAGTCTCTGATCTAAATCAGATCATGCCACTGCTCAGTTAGAAGAAGCCTCCTAGTGGCTCCCATCTTGCTCAGTGTAAAAGCCAAACTTCTTACAAAGCTGACATCCTTATAACGTCAGTTATAAGACCCTAAATGACTGGCACGCACCTTTACCTCACTATCCTCATCTCCAGCTCTCCTTCCCATAGCCTGCCGTGGTCAGCCACACCAGCTCCTTGCTGTTCTGGAAGTGTGTCTGACACATGCCTGCCTTACCCACTCATGCTCACCTCCTCAGTGAGCCCTTCCCCAGCCACTCCGTTTTAAATTGCTAACATCTCCGCACCTGGGACTCCTGAGGTCCTTTCTTCTTTATTTTTCACCTGCTTCTATGCTATATAATCAGTCAATTTACCTGGATCATTAGCTTACTCTTCCCTAAAGGCAGAGATTTCCGTCTGTCATGGTCGCTGATGTTCACACCAGGTATCTAGTAGACACTCCATAATGTGTACTCTATGAGAAGTCTTCAGAAACTTCATGAAAAATGAGTATCATTAAAAAACTGTACATAAATTTCAAAGTTTACTTGCACCAAAATAAACTCCTACTTTTTTGTTCATTTTTAAAAATCTGCCAGAGTGCAGAGAGACAGAGAGAGAGTAAGAAAGCATCCCCCAAGGGAGATGGTCATACCGCTGTTTCTTCTCTTCCATTTCTGCCTCCTTTCAGGGTTTTGGGGGATGGTGCCAGCAGATGGTGTTGCAATATGTCCCTGGACTCCCACATGGCTGACAGTGGTTCGAGTCTCAGACCCAATGGCTTGAAACTCACATCAGGCACGTGTGTGTGTGTGCGCGCCCAAGATCCCAGCAGGAGAAGGGATTGCAGGTGGCCATGCCCCCTGGGGAGGTGTTTTCTCACTTTCCCTCTCACCATCTCTGTCTCTCTCTCTCTGGCAAGTGCACATGCCCTAGGCAAAAACCTCTACCCCCCCACCCCCCCAAAAAAATGGATTCAGGGCATGCACACACTTGAAGCCAGCATGTTTTTTCAAGCTATCTGGTACAGGACTAGAACCACAATTGGCCATGTGGGTATTAGCCACTTTAACCACCACACCACTGACTGGCCCTTGTACTAACTTTTTTTTTCTTTTTTTTTCTTTCTTTATTTATTTTTCATTTCATTTTCTTCCATACATTCAATCACATTATTATTTGTCTTAAAAAATGGATATTTCAACAGGTGAGCATTTCTCCCTAGTACTGTTGATAAAACTACAAAATATCTTCAACAGATAATACCACACCTCTTTGTGCCATTAATGCTTTTCCTCCCTGTGCCTCCCCCAAATGTCCTTCCTCAGACACTCCTCTTTCACACACACTATATCTGGTATTTACATCTATATACTGCGTTTCTATATCCTTTAGACAATTAGTTTCAGTCGTAGAGTGCAGACACTTGGTATATATTAAGTGGGGACATACGTGTCTGAGGGCTGGGCTGTGACCTGGGGGTTGAAGAAACTGAATCCCACATGACCAACTGAACATTTCAAGGCCCTAACCAGGCAACGTGAAGAACATGCTGGGCACGTGTGTGTGTGTGCCTAAAATCCCGAAAAGAAAGAGAAATGGAGAAGTGACTCTGTGGTGTGACCATTCCCCATGCGGGGATGCTTTTTTACTTTCTCTCTCTCTCTTTCTCTCTCTGGCAAGCACATGCATGCTCTGGTAAATATATATATATATATATATATATATATATATATATATATATATATGTGTGTGTGTGTGTGTGTGTGTGTGTGTGTGTGTGTATACACACACATATACATACATATATGAAAATAATATATCTGAACCAGATCTAGTTTGAGGCATAAGGATAAGACATCAACTTGAAAAGAGCCCATCAGAGCAACATGAATTCTGCTACAATTGAAGTTAAGAACAAACATCAAATTTATTGTGCAACTTGGCTAGAAGAATGGTAAAATCTTTGATGCATTATGAAAAGTTTAAGGGGACAATGCCCCAAAGAAATCAACTGTTTTCAAATGGATAACTCTTTTATTTTCTTTTTTAATTTGCCAAAGATCAGCAAATCACAGCCTGTGAGCCAAGAATGGCTTATACATTTCAAAGGGTTGAAAAATCAAAAGAAGAGTATTTTGTGACATCTAGAAATTATATGAAATTCAAATTTCACTGTGTCCAAATCAAGTTGCATTGGATCACAGCCACTGTCATCCGTTTATGTGCTGTGGTGGCTGCTGTCATGCTGCAACAGCAGAGTGGAGTTTGCAACAGAGCCTACAATATTTACTATCTGGCCCTTTAGAGGAAAAAGGTTGCCAACTGCTGAAACACCAACAGAGTATTTCTTTGGGGCATTATACCCATGAACTTTTTATAATGCATCAAAGATTTTACCATTCTTCCAGTTTGCCACTCAGCAAGAGAGTTGGTCAATAACTTGCTTTGCCTAGTCCCAAGTTCAAGTCTTAGCTAAAAATATCACAGATCCATAACTGTCAGCACTAGGAGAAGTTGATCCAGAGACAGAGAGTTTACTCCCAAAGCTTGGCCTGAGCTGGTGTCGAGATTGTCCACTTCGAATTCTCTAATGCCAAACTGGCTGTTCCCAAGAAAAAATTAAGATGGAAAGACAGGCGGCCTTATTGGAGACTGGAAGAAGGAAAGAGAACCCAGTAATTGGCTCATTTTTCATGCCTTTGAAAGTTCAACCTTTACCTGATATTGTCCAGGGTCCTGGAATAGGGCCAATATAGATCAAGATTTATCTTCTTTAAAGTGTCCATTCCTTGATTGACACATCAGTTAAATAAAAAAAGGAGTGGGACCTGAGAGTATTCCCTTTCTAGCACACAATATTAATCAATACATACAGGAGGCGGGACCAGCAGGTGGTGTAGTGGTTAAGGCGATGTACTCCCACATGGCTGACCATGGTTTGAGTCCTGCTTTCTCACTTTCCTTCTCTCTCTCTCTCACTCTCTCTCTCTCTCCCCTTCCCTCCTTGTCTCTATCTGGTGAGCACATGTACCCTATAGCAAATTTTAAAATAACAACAATGGGACCAGCAGATGGCATAAAGGCTACATTGCTGGACTCCCATGTAGTCAACCACTGTTCAAGTCTTGAACCGGTGGCTTAAACTCACACTGGGCACGTGTGCATGCGTGCCCAAGATCCCAAGAGGAGAATGGAGGAGAAGGGATTGTGGCGTGGTCATCCCCCCAGGGGGTGATGTCTCTCTGTCTCTCTCTGTCTTTCTGGAGAGCACACACGCCCTATAGCAAAAACCTCTCCAAAAAAAATAAATAAATAAAATAACAACAACAATAAATAAAATTAAATAATTCTTTTTAAAAATACTGGAAGCGTTATTTTTAATATTAGGCCACCTCCTTCATTTCTACCTTTATTGTCTTATTCTTCCCTCCCACCCCTACCCCAAACACACCGAAGGTGATTTTAAAGGATGTGGACTCGCTTCTCTATGTGGACACTGACGTTCTCTTTCTGAGACCTGTGGATGACATCTGGAAACTTCTGAGGCAGTTTAATTCCACCCAGCTTGCAGCCATGGCCCCAGAACATGAAATCCCGAAGATTGGTTGGTACAGTCGCTTTGCTCGGCACCCTTTCTACGGCACTGCTGGAGTTAATTCAGGAGTCATGTTAATGAACTTAACTCGTATAAGAAGTGCCCAGTTCAAGGTAAGGAAGTGTTTTAACATTCCTTGTTTAAAGAATGGTAGTTAGTCTTCCCAACATGATAGTCCTAGATGTCAATGTGCTAATTTTGGACAGGTAGCCTGTCAGTGAGGATGGAAGGGCCCAGAGAAAAGTTTTTGGAAACTTAGGATGTATTTGCTTATTCAGGAACAGCCCAGGTGGCTATGGATTTTAAAGTTTCAGCAGAGTTACCATTTAGAAATATAGTGTTGCAGGACCAGCAGTTAGCACAATGGCTATGTCTCTGGACTCCCATGTAGTCGACTGCAGTTCGAGTCCTGGACCCGGTGGCTTAAACTCAGGCTGGGCGCATGTGCGTGCGTGCCCAAGATCCCGAGAGGAGAATGGAGAAGAAGGGATTGCGGCATGGCCATCCCCCCTGGGGGGGTGATTTCTTGCTTTCTGTCTGCCTGTCAAGCGCACATGCCCTATAGCAAAAAAATAAAAAAAAAAAAAACAGAAAAGAAATATAGTGTTGCATTTGGGGATCCCACAAATGTTTAAACTCCACGCATATCCAAGACTTCAAAGACCATGCAAAATTTCTTGGGAATTGCCCTGGGGACATATTTACTTAAGTGCATAGGGATATTTTATAGGGTGTTCATGGTCTCATCTTCCATCCTAGTAGAACCTAAATGAATATCAGTAGAGAATGAGGCCAAAAAAAGTTATCCTCTTATTCAGAAAAATAAGTAATCTTCTAAATGAGATAATAAGATCTCTAACAAATAGTAAGTAAAAAACCACATACTACATTATGATACTGTAGAGTATGATCACTTTTATACCTTAAAAATTCCCAGAAGAATGCCTAAAAACCTCTTACTGTTAATTGTGGGTGCTTCTGGGGGAAATGGGAATGGGATTTGGAGGAGAATGGAAGAAAAACATTTTTATTTTTAAATGTTAAATCTTTACATGCTGTTTGAATATTTTAGTCTGTGAATGTGTTGCTTTTACTTTAAAAGTAAATAATTATTTTTAAGACAAGGAATGGTGTTTTCCTTAAGATATCTTAATTCTACAATCTATAATTTGTTCCCTCACTTTTTTTTTTGAGAGAGGTTTTTGTGATAGCGTGCGTGCGCTCGCCAGACAGACAGAGAGAGACAGAGAGACAGAAAGTGAGAAATCACCCCCCAGGGGGAATGACCACGCTGCAATCCCATCTCCTCCATTCTCCTTTCAGGATCTTGGGCACGCACGCACGCACACGTGACCGGCGTGAGTTTTATGCCACCGGGTCCGGGACGCGAACCGCAGTCGACTACATGGGAGTCCAGTGACATAGCCATTACACTAACTGCTGGTCCCTTCCCTCATTTCATAGACAAGAGATAAGCATAAGAAAGAGGTTCAACTTAAAGCATGGTCTTCTGAGTAGAAAACATAGCTCTAGCTACCACTTCCTGGTCCATCCAGTATCCTTCTGCAAAACCTACCATCTCTGGCCCTAATTTTGCTTTGTCCTATGCCCTGAGGAGAGCAGTACCCCTCCTTTACTTGCTTCATTCCTCTGAAGAAAAAAACCCAGAACCTTCCATACAGTCTCTCAGTGGCTGAGATGTATTTGCTTTGCTTCAGTTGTCCTGATGGTTTTCTCTTTTCCAGAACAGCTTGATTCCGACAGGCCTGGCTTGGGAGGACATGCTGTACCCTCTGTACCAGCAGTACAAGAATGCCATCACATGGGGAGACCAGGATTTATTAAATATTATTTTTTATTTCAATCCAGGTGGGTTCTCCTTCAGCATGCTATTTATGTAGGAGTACGCCCACCTCGCCCTGCAGAGCACATTCCAGGCCTGGGTTGCTATTGACTGGGCCTGTATTGTGCACAGAGGAGCCTGTGTTCCCCTGTGAAGTTCGCCCTTTCATCCGCCCCCTGCTATCTGGCGGAGGCGGGCCCTTGTGCTACGGACACAAAAGGCCAAATGTGGAAACTTCCAACACTGGACTCCATGTCTTAGAGGGATCATTTAGACTTTGCCACACCATTCTTCTAAGAAGTACAGTCAGCCTTGATGTGAGGCACAAAACTGAATAAAAATATTATAATCTAAGCACAAGACCCTCTATAGCATGAGTAATTGCTAGATTAAAAGGATTTGATTCTCAGGGTCTGTAGAGTTAAATGACTGTTAAGAGTTGAGTGACTTGTGCAGCCTAGAATGAGGATTAAGATCTACAAATCCCTTTTTTCTTTTTATCTGGGGTAAAAGAAATTCATATATTGTTAAGTCAGTGATTTGGTAGGAACGGGAAAGAAGGGAAATGAAAACTTCTGGTCGTATTTTTTCTTAATTGCCAGAAGACACACGTGCTCACCAAAGATGAGGTGTGGACTTAGAATGCACCTCCACAGTGGGTCATTGTCACATCACAATCCATTTTCCTCTGTTTCTCCGTCCTGTCGGGATTTGGGGCACACACATACATGTGCCTGATGTGTTTTTCAAGCTGCCAAGTCCAGGATTTGGATAATGGTCAGCATACAGGATCTGGCTCCCTTAACAGTAGTCTATGAGGATGGGCCCAGGCTGTTTTAAATTTTCTAGAAGGCATATGTACTTAATGGAGTAGAAATGGAGAGAAAAAGAAAGAGAGAGAAAGTGAGAAAGCACCGCTCAAGGGCAACAGTCACACCACATCCTGTCTCCTCTATTTCTCCTTTCAGGACTTTGGGCACACATATACTAGGTCTGAAACTAGAACTGCACAGTTGGTACATGAGATCCAGCTGCACTGACCA
The DNA here is from genome assembly GCA_026018925.1 of Tupaia tana. Taxonomy (NCBI): domain Eukaryota; kingdom Metazoa; phylum Chordata; class Mammalia; order Scandentia; family Tupaiidae; genus Tupaia; species Tupaia tana. Next base: position 18,920,656 of record JAKSZU010000022.1, on the reverse strand, counting down.
CCAAGCCATGAGCTGGCCCTGGCCTATGTTTTTATATTAACACCTAAAGCTAATAAAATTGTCATTTTCTCTTTTTTTCTTTGCTACAAGAAAAATTATTTAATATCATTTAAATCAAATCTATGTTTTCTCCTTGAAAAAGATCTTTGAGGGGGAAAAGCAGTTGGCCATGTGTGATCTGGCTCCCTAAACCACTAGACCACAGGCTAGCCCTGGATGCTTTTTTAATAAGTAAATCTGTGTCTCATAGAAACCAAGGGCAAGGGGTCCAGCAGGTGGTGTGGTGCTTGAGGCACTGACTCACACATGTCCAGCTGTGGTTCAAGTCCTGGACATGGTAGCTTGCTTTCTCACTTTCCTTCTCTCTCTCTCTGTGTGGCCAAGTTAAGAAATAGTAATAATAACTGTAACTAAATAAATACTTTTTTAAAAAAAAGAGAAATTGAGACTAGGAGTTGGCAAAATGGCTATGTCACTGGACTCTCATGTAGTCGACTATGGTTTGAGTCCCGGACCCAGTGGCTTAAACTTACGCTGCGCATGTGTGCATGTGTGCCCAAGATCCCAAGAGAATGGAGGAGAAGGGATTGTGGCCTGGCCATCCCCCTGGAGGGTGATTTCTCGCTTTCTGTCTCTCTGTCTCTCTCTGTGTTTCTGGTGAACGCACGTGCCCTATGGCAAAAACCTCTCCAAAAAAAAAAAAAAATTAAATTAAAAAAATTTAATTTAATTTAAAAGAATCAAGGGTAGGAAGGTAAGCAGGCTCAGTCCAAGATCTGCAGTAGGAGAGGGAAAACAACGAGCAGCTAGGTAAGAGTTACTTTCTCCCATCGAAGCCATTTGTTCTTCTCTTTGAAGATTGTCATCCATTACTCCTCAGGCCTCAAAGCAAATTACCAAGATTTTGGAAGCAACCACATAGGAAGACTAATTCATCCCAATTCTAAGTCCCCGGGGGAGAAATCAAATGGTTCCAGCATGGATCAGCTAGGCCTGGAACATGGGGCTGTGGAATAATGGCCATCATTTATCATTTACTAAGTGACAGGTGCTATTGTAAGCATTATTTTACCTAATCCTCACGACAGCCCTGAGATAGAATCCCCAGGTGTCAGATGAAGATGTCAAGGTGAAGACTTAAATTATTTGCAACACAGCTAATAAATGTCTGCACAGGAGTACAAACCCAGACACTCCAACTCTAGCCAAGATGGACAAGAGGGGAATTCACAAAAGATCCAGGGGCCCTAGAGAGCTGGGCAGACAGCCCAATGTGTGCCTTTCTCTACATTATTTCTTTCCTTAAAAAAAAAAAAAAAAAAAAAAAAAAAAAGCTTATGTACTTCAAGAGAGAGAGAAACACCCTCAGCAGGTTCTCATCGCGTAAGCCCCCCTCAGTCTTCCTAGCCAGCCAGGAGACCATGGGCACGGGTGTGAGCACCTGGTGTGTCCAGGTTCAGCTCAGGACCTAGCTCAGTCTTCCATATAGCACAGCATCACAGAGCATTGGCTACCTCTGGGCTCCCACAGCTGGGCCCCTGCCCTTGAATGCATTTTCCTCTCTATCGTGTGGCTAAAACGATCTGATGCAAACCTCTCTGTATTCCCAAACTGAGGAATTCAAAAGAGTCACACAGTTGCCACCCCAGCAATCCTCTTAACCTGTCGCAGATTATTTGAGGACGTGATCGGTGAGTAAATACTTGAAGGTAGTCATAAGCAGCTTTTGGTTACCCACGAGCCCCTTGTCCTTAATTGGGGCTGAAACCAGCCAAGTTTAATTGCTTCTGCACTCCCCATCTTAGTCCCGTTACATAAAAGGATATGGTAAAGTAATAATGAGGTTATTCTAAACCCTGCCTCTGAGCAGCATCAAACAAATACCCACATTTTCTGGTTGTAGCTCTATGCATGTTAGTTTAGCTCCTTGATGGCTGTTTGTGTGGCTGACATTTGGTCTTCATTTCATACTTTCCTCACGTACTTTACTAAACACGAGACCTTTCCACTGAAACCCAGCAGTATCCACCGTATTGGAAAGCTTCTCCTCATTTATACTGATTTTAAGCATCTTCTATAATCTAGCACACACTACATTTGAAAAAACGATTTGTAACCTTTGTCCCTAAAAAAGAGAAGGAGACAATACTGGCCATGACACTGTAGTTAAGCACGTTTATTGTATGGTTCTTTGGGTTGCCACGGGTGAAGCAAGGCTCATAAAACCTGTAGCATGTGTCTGGAATGCTTTTCTTATTATAGCTCCCTGTAGCCAGTAACACATTTTAAAAAGTGTTTAAAAGTCTTCAGCTTTAAAATACTTTAAAACTTGCTGTAATAAGATAGTATGTGGTTGTGTAATTGTAGTGCTGGGTAATAGACTGACTTAAAAAGATACAACAGAACCCCTGGGAGAAATGCAGGTGGCCCCTCATATGGGACATTTCATGGCAGGTGACCCAAGGCAGTTTCTTCAAGGGGTGGAAAACAAAACAGATGTGGATCTGGACAGGTAGGTTTGAATCAGAGCAGAATTCTGTAGAAGACGTAAATCTGACAAGAGCTGAAAGAGACCTCTGCTTAGAAAGATACGTTTGGATGAATGTGCATAGGTTTCAGGGTCCAAGTGGTGGTGTACGTTAATGCAACTAGACCACATGGGAAAGATCCTGTGTTCACTTCCCAGGACCTCCAGGAACATGTTAGGCACGGATATGCATGCCCTTCATCTGAGCTGGTTGAGACTAGGGGTAGATTGTGGTGTGGGACCCTGTTTTCTCTCTCTCTTGCTCTCTCTCTCTGGAAATAAATTACTAAACTTTAAAAGTTCCTGTTTTCACAAAACACACTTTCTTTTGGACGAGATAGACTCCCAAAGAATAATAAGTAATTCAAAATCATAAATTGTGACAAATGCTATGAAGGAAACAGACGAAGGTTTGCAGAAGAGACTAACCAGACTGATGACAAGGAGTAGGAGGGGATGTGCTGTGCAAGCGCGGAAGACAGCCTGGGGTGTGATACCACATGCCCAGGGCCAGGGCTCTTCACCTTGTTGCTGTAATCCCTCAGGACCCACTCAATAGCCCCCACTTCATAGCCCCCGCTTTGCCTGCCTGGACGATGTAGACGGCACGCTCCTCATCCATGGCCACAGGTGTGGGAAGCAGAGGCCACTCTGCGTGCCCAAGCCGCTGCCTCCAGTTTTGGCATCAGAAGCCGGATCCGAAATAGAGACTCCAGTGACCCTCCAGGAGCAGCAAGTGACCAAGTGAGGTACCCTTTGGACCCTTTGTCGTCCGTTGCTCTCTCACAGCAACTGGGAATCATGACTCTACTTTCTCAGGGCACTGCACTTCTCCCAGAGGAGCCTGAGGAGAAGGACAAACGAGCTGGCAAAAATTCTTGAAGTCTTAAAGCCATGTCCAAGACCCCGGAAACACTGAGACAGAAGTCATTTTAAGTCTGAGGTGTGTCCTGGAGCGTTCAGGGATGAGGGTGACTGAAGCTATGCTCTAAACCCCACCTTTTAGACCCCAAAACACTGAGATAGGGTCATTGAAATCCTCAATGCTTATTGAACCTCCTGCCTTAAAGAAGAAACTCCTTTTTATAAATCTGAACTCAAAATCTTTCTGTGGATACCACGTTGCAAAACACAGTAGAGGAGAGATTTAGTCACAGAATGACCAGAAACCTCTGCAGAGGCACAAGAAATATGAAACCAAGAAAATATTTATCCTCTATAGCGAAAACCTCTCCAAAAAAAAAAAAAAAAGAAAGAAAAAGAAAAAGAAAATGACCAACTTAATGCTAGGAACAAGAAATATCAATAATAACATTGAATGTTAACTTCCAGAAAGATCGGTCCACAATAGCCAATAACACTGCAGAAGAGAGATTAATTACGTAAGACTTAACTGGTGAAAAAAGAATTTTACGATTGTTGAGTAAAACATTACTGATTTTTTTTACTATGTTTTCCCAATTTAAGAATTTTGCTTTTTTTTTTTTTGAGCTGTTGATAGTTCAGCAATTTGTTAGAATGTTTTTTCTTGTTTCATTAAATCAAAACAAGCTTTTCTCCCTTCCTGACTCCTCTGGAATTAGAAAATATTTGGGAGTATTCTTATTTGTGGCAGAATGGATAAGTTCAATAATACTTGTTGCCTTGAATCAGATATTGGAAATACCCATTATTGGACAGAGCTTTAACTGGAATGTCATATCTAAAGATTAAACCAGAAAACTATGGAACTAAGGTAGATCTCAAAAAAGCCAGTAGAGGCTCTTGGAAAGATAGCCTAGTACCATAAATAGTTTTGCCTGGCAGCGAGGATTAGAAAAGTCATATGAAATAATTTGTACCATAAAATAACCTGGAATTTTCCAGCCCAGCTTATAATCAGTAGAGATTGCAAAAGAGCAGTCACAACCAGAGGATTACCTTGAGGAAGACTTTGAAGGAAGAAAAAGAGACTGATCTTTGCTAGCAGAATATTAGATAAGCAGGGCTGAATTGAGAAGGTTTATGTGTAAATTGTGTGCTGGATGTTTGCTTTGCAACAGTTTGGGTAGTTGACATGTAAATATTTTCTCAAAAATATTAAAAAACATACTGTCTCTGTTATTACAGAATCACAAAATTATAACAAATAGTATGAGCAAAAACTTTCTGATATGTAAAGTAATTGTTTGTGGGAAAATGTAAAAAAATAAATAAATAAATAGAAAGTAAATAAATAAGGGACTAGCCAGGCTGCTGAGATAGAAGACCTTCCTTAGATTGTGTGACCAGAAAAGTCTTCTCCTAAGAACCAGTTACCCTTTTCTGGAAGAAAGTGCTTTCTGGAAGAAGAAAGAAGAATGCTGGGAAAACTCAGTTCTAAGATGGGACATAAAAAAACAAAATAAAAAATAAACGCTTCCTAGTACAGTCTTCATTCTCTTGATACTGAGCAGCAAGCGGGTAGCAAGACTGTCTTGCCAAGAAGTTAAAATAAACTAGTCCATAGTCTTGGAGACCTCAAGAGTATGAAATAATCTGGGGACCAGCAGGTGGCGTGGTGGTTAAGGTGATAGACACTCCCACATGGCCAACCACAGTTCGAGTCCTGGACCTGGCGGCTTATTTTCTCTCTTTCTCTCTCTCTCTCTCTCTCTCTCTCTCTCTCTCTCTCTCTCTCTCTCTCTTTGTCTCTCTCTGGTCAAATTAAAATAAATAAAGTTAAATAAAAATAATTCTTTAAAAAAAAGAAAAAGAGTATGAAATAATCTGAAATGTAAGGAGCTATCAAGTCACATGATACTGTGAAAGTAGTTGGGAGGCTCTGGTAATGTAGACTCCTAGGGCCAGCAGATGGCATAGTAGTTATATTGCTAGACTCCCACATGACTGACCACGATTCGAGTCCCAGACTCAGTGGCTTGAAACTCATACCAGGTGCGTGTGCATGTATGCCCAAGATCCCGGAAAGAGAATGGAGAAGAGGTTGTGATGTGGGTGATTTTTCACTTTTCTTCTCTCTCTCTCTCTCTCTCTCTCTCTCTGGCGAGCACATGCACCCTAAGGCGAAAGCCTCTATAAAAACAAATATAGACTCCTGAAGGCATTGCTAAAGGATTTCAGACTCATAATCAGTTAATGAGCTGCTTTATCCATTTAAAATTGAGAAGGGCCACCCGTAGCCTTGTGCTTAAAGCAGCTGGATCCCACATGACTGACTGCACGGTTTGAGTGCCAGATCCTGAAAGGAGAGAGAAATGGAGAAAGAATTGGTCATCTCCTATTGATTGTGCTTTCTCACTTTCTTTCTCTGTCTCTCTGGTCCCCAAACCACCAGTACCCAAGTTGAGCCATGGAGTCAGCTGTGTGGGATCCAGCTTCCTGACCACCAAGCCACCTGCTGGCCCATCTCTGGTTTTTAAAAAAGTTTATTTATTTACTCTGTGAGTTAGAGAGACAGAGAGAAACCCCAACAGGGTCTTAACACCACAGACCACCCCCAGCTTCATCCAGCCCCACACATATGCCCAGCGCTGGTTTATCCTGGCAGCAATGTTGAAAAGCTGACATTGATTCATCCCCACCCTACAGCTCCCACTTCCTGCCCTCATACTACTTTACCTCTGGTTTTAAGAGCAACCCCATCTTTTTCCAAAGGAGCAAACTAGATTTGGTTAGCTGGTTGGGATTTTTCTTTGCTTCAAAAACTACAACAAAAGTTGTAGTTTTGGAATTGCAATCTAATGTAGGTTTGCAATCTAATGTAGGTTTCTATTTCTTGACAAAATGGTCAAAGCAATGTATTTATATGATGACTTTCCCCCATTTGGTTTCCCCCTTTGAAGAGTTTACCCAGCCTGTGTGAAACTAATATGGCTTATCTTCTCTATTTTTTAAAAGAATTATTTATTTAATTTTATGTATTTACCTTAATTTGTTGTAGGCTATGTGTGCTCACCAGAGAGAGGCAGAGAGAGAGAAGCAAGGTAAGAAAGCAAGCCTCCAAGGTTCAAGACTAGAACCATGGTCAGCCATGTTGGAGTCCAGCACCTTAACCACCATGCCGCCTGCTCGCCCCGGCTTATCTTTTCTAAAACACACTCGATTTCCAAACCTTTTACCATCATTGGGCCATTCATTTCCTCCTCCTCAATGCTCCTCCAGTCCTCTGAGTGTCAAAATCCATCCTTACTAAAAGTCTGAGTGTTAATGAAACTACTAAAACCTCCTTTCATCTCACCCCCCAGAAATGAACTCCCCTTCCTGTGAACCCTAATAAACACATTCATTTTGACTACACTATGTACTATCTTCTTTACAACGGGGTAAATTCCCAAGGGCAGGAGTAGCACTTCATCATCCAGTGACATCAGTGGCATAACCTGATGAATGAATGTTTATTTCAATTACATGCACCATATAGTTTTTGTCACTCGTTCTGGAGAATTCTGAAAGAAGGAGATATGAAAGTAAGAACTGGGGCTGGCAGGTAGTGTGGTGGTTAAGGCAGCTGAATTCCCACACGGCTGACCACGGTTTGAGTGCCAGACCTGGAGACTTGATTTCTCACTTCCCTCTCCCTCTCTGTCTCTCTCTGGTCAACTTTGAAAAATAAAATAAGATAAAATAATGACAATGAATAAAATTAATTGTTTTTTAAAGAAGAAAATAACTAAATTCTGTCTGGAATCCAATTTTACATTTAAGGTCGAGCGCTAGGGTTCTTTGCCCATCTATCTTCTGGAGACCTCTAAAACCTTGAACTTGTAAGCAAATTTTCTTTGTATGTCTTTATGTGTACCTTAGCTTTCTTTCCTCTCAGTTAGTCCATGTGCCTCAAAATGACTGGATTTCATCCCTTTTTGTGACTGGATAATATTCCATTGTATAGCTATGCCACATTTTCTTTGTCTATTTATCAGTTGTTGGGCAGTTAGATTAATTCAATTCTTGACTACTGTGAATAGTGCTGCAGTAAACCCTGGAGTGTATCTATCTTTTCATCATACTGATCCGATGTGCCCCTTCTTGATCTCAGAATTTTGACAAGTATGAAATTTGGTCTGTGAGTCATAATCATGCTTCTGTACATTGAAATCGTGTGGTGTAAAGTTTATGTAAATGCCAGTTAATTGTCAGGCATGCAGAAGAGAGCTGGCTCTGACAGTGGACACATGTCTGTCTTTCTCTTGTCACCACCAGAGTATCTCTATGTGTTTCCCTGCCAGTGGAACTACCGTCCCGACCACTGCATGTACGGAAGCAACTGCAAAGAGGCTGAGCGTGAAGGTGTGTCTGTTCTGCATGGGAACCGAGGTGTCTACCACGACGACAAGCAGCCAACTTTCAGAGCACTCTATGAAGCAATACGGGATGTAAGTATGCTCTTGTCACCCTCAGCAGACAGCAGCCTGAACAGTCCAGGCATTTTGTCACCTGTCCCCTGAAGGCCAAGTATTCCTGAAGCATTGAACTATACCAGTTTTCTCCACCTGTGGACACTCTAGCACTGTATCCTCATGTTTCCTAATACTGTACCATAACTACTCTTAATATCTCCACATAAGTCACTCATTATATTTTACTTAAATAAATTTACTGTTGGAAGACATTTCATGACAGAAAGAGAACTCCTATGCCTTCTGCCATAGTAGAGTGTGACAGGTGAAAGTAAAAATATTACAATACAAATAAAATGATACTTTTGTTGCTATAGGGTAGGTGTGTGCTCCCCAGAGAGAGATGGAGTTGAGGGATGAAAAATCACCCCTTGGTGAGATGATCACACCACAATCTCTTTTCCTTTCTCCTCTGGGATTTTGGGCTTGTATATACACACACCTGGCATGTTTTTCAAGCCACTGGGTCTGGGACTTGAACCATGTAGTTAGCCATGTGAGTTCTGGCTGCCCTAACTGCCACGCCCCACCAGCTGGCTGGAAGTAATACTATTTAGTTCAAGTGAAATATGCTGCCTGGTTACCAACTTCAACTGTTAAGTGATCGAGCATCAGGGTGGTTGGTTAGGACAAGGAGCAGAACTTCACATGGCAGTCAGGCCTTTGTTTCCTGAACTACAGCAGCACAAGTAAGAGACAGAAAGAGGCACCTGCTCCCACTGTTCCACTTTTTTCCTCTCCAGAGGGAACCAGGTGAGGGTCAAGTACAGGCAGCATAGGTAGCGGGACTCTCACCACCAAGGAGCCTGAACAATATGTTCCTGTATCTTTATGGAACCATGGGCCAGGGGAGAAGTGGGTATGGAGAAAGGGGTAGGATTGGAAAGGTGCTGAGTCACAGTACAGAAAAAAAAATGCTTCCTCCAATGGCTCCTGATAAGTAGGCCTCCAAATGGCGGTGGCTAAACTAGGAATGCAGGTGTGCATAGGAACTCGGCTGGCCTAAGTCCTTGCCTGCACCTCCTAGGAACTGTAGTGCACTGGCTGTTGACCAAATCGAGTGCGGAAAGAGCAGCATCCCCTAAAGACCTGCCTGGTAAGCTTTGAACTTGCCTGTTGTCGGGTCTCAAAGATCACACAGAGCATTTTGGCCCTCAGCCCAACTCCTCACAACCTGAGCCCTTTCTTACTTCTTTGAAGAGATAGCAAGTGTTAAAGACATAGGTGAACTGTCTTTTTGCAGTAAGTGGGAAGATTGAAAGACTAGTTCTTGTTTTCAGGCCAGACCAAGCCCCGGTGGTTAAGGCAGCTGGATTCCACATGGCCAACTCTGCAGTTTGAGTCTGGAACCAGGTGATTTGAGAAACACACTAGGCTCTTAGGTGTGCATGCCGAGCATCCCGACAAGAGGGAAAAATGAGAAGGGATTGCAGCATGCCCATGCCCCTTGGGGGGAGTACTTTCTCCTCTCCTCTCTCTCTTTTTCTCCCTCTGTCTCTCTCCTGTGAGTACATACTCCATTTAGCAGTATATATACATATATATAGTGTTCCTTTTCTGTGTGTGTGTGTGTGTGTGTGTGTGTGTGTCTGATGAATGCCTGTACCCCCTGAAAATTTTTTTTTAAATCCTCAAAAATCTAATACAAGGGAAATTCATTGTAGAAAAATGGAATTAAAGTACAAGTTTAAGCCCAGCCTTTGTGGTATAGACTGTAATGTGCCAGCTTATGGAGCTGGAGGCTACACGGTAACTGTAGTTCAACTCTTGAGACTCATGAGCCTCAAAACTCATGTGTGGGCTGAAGGACTAGAAAAAGGGGATCATGGTATGACCAAACTCTGTGGAGGTTTCTTTTCTTGTTTCTCCCTCTTTCATGAGCATGTACACTATGATAAATAGAAAAATTTTAAAGTATGTATTTATTTTGGTGCAAAACATTTTGAAATATAAGCATCGTTTTCAAAGTATCTATTTTCCATGAACTTTCTGAAGGCACTCCCTTCTGTATTAAGTGGAAAAAGAACCACCACCAATATTTAGTATCGAACTTATTTTTTTTAATATATTTACTTCTTCTGTAAGAGAAGTGGGAAGGGGCATCCCATGCCACGATCCACCACAGTCTCAGCCAGTCCAGATCATGCGTATGTGCACACACTCATCATGTGTAGGCAGGCCTTGGGAGGACCTTCGAATGTGGGCCTAGTTGTGTTACCACTGCACCACTGTCTGACCCCTGGTATCTGAATCATGAATCTAAAATTTATTGCCAATAAATTTCACTAGTAATTGCTAAACTCTGGACTTCTTGAGGTTACCATAAACATAACCTGAAATTTCTTTGTTACAATCACTTTGGGGCCAGCAGGTGGTACAGTGGTTAAGGCACTGTATTCCCACATAGCTGACCATGGTTTGAGTCCCAGACCTGTCGGCTTGCTTTCTCTCTCTCTCTCTCTCTCTCTGGTGAGCACATGTGTTCTATAGCAAAACATAAAATAAAAATAATAAATAAAATTAAATAACTCTTTTTAAAAAGAATTTTTAAAAAGATTGCTTCAAAGGCAAAAAAATATGAAGAATTCAGTGTTTCATTGTAGTAGATTTCAAGTGGGTGTCTATTGGAGTCTTGCTTCTACTCAGTATGTACATGATATATATATATATATATGTGTGTAATATATATATATATATATACACATATATATGTGTGTATATATATATATATATAGTCCTGTTTTTAGAGATATGCTTTGTTTTTAGATTTTTAAGAGCTTTAAGCAGTTGGTTCTCAAAAGAAGTCATCTTTTCTTATTTGTCTGTTTGTTTGTTTGTTTAAGATGTACAGAAACTGAGGTCCAGGGAGGCTAAAGAAGGTCCATGGGTTGCTCAGCTGAGTCAGACTTTGAACTTAGGTCCTCTCTTTTCACTTTTCTAAGAACACACACCCGAGCCTGCCTGCTTTTGCCGTAATTCCCCAGTATCATTCCATAGTAAAAGTGATTTGTGTTTTAAACAGCATTTCTGTAACAAAACTTAACTTCTTTTATTCAATCTATCTTTCAGTTTCCCTTTCAAGACAATCTCTTTCAATCCATGTATTACCCACTTCAGCTGAAGTTTTTGGAGACTGTGCACACTTTATGTGGACGAATCCCACAAGTTTTTCTGAAGCAGATTGAAAAAACAATGAAAAGGGCTTATGAGAAACACGTCATCATCCATATTGGTCCCAACCAGATGCACTGAATATTTCATCTCGTTGCAAGACGATTATATGTCTTGTGAGCAAGGAAATATTAATCTTCAAGCTGCCTAGATCTTTTTTGTGTGACTATTTAATGGTGTTCCTTATCTATTGGGTTGAAAAAGTGTGTTAAATTTTGCTATATTTGTTGCCCCTAAAAATGAATATGCTTTTTAAATTTTTTTCTAAAATGCTATTATATTTATATGTTCTTAAAAACCTATTATTATGCATTTAAACTTGTTTACACAGGTTGAGCTAGCTGTAAGAGGGAATGATCGTGAGCCTTCCAATTCCTAGTAAGTGTCAGACCATTCCAGGAAATCTAAGGTATTATATTTTGCTAGCATTCCTGAGACTCTTACATTGCAATTGACTCCTCCACACTTTTCTTGTAAAAGTAATACGTTCTTTTGAAACACACACATAAAGAAGTTTGTAGAGATACCTAGGTCAGTGGACCAAAATCAAAATTAGAGTTGCCATGGGCTGGCCCCATGGCTTAGTGGTTAAGGGAGCTGGATTCCACATGACCATCTGCTGTTTGAATCCTAGCCCCAACAGCTTAAAAACCACACTGACATGTGTGCATGTGTGCCTAAAATCTCAACAAGATAGAGAAATGGAGGAGAAGAAATTGTAGCATGGCCACACCCCACTGGGGATGCTTTTTACCTTTTTCTTTGTTTCTTTTTTTTTTTGGAGAGGTTTTTGCTCGAGGGCACGTGCGCTCGCCAGACAGAGAGAGAGAGATAGAGAGACAGAAAGCAAGAAATCACCCCCCAGGGGGGATGGCCACACCACAATCCCTTCTCCTCCATTCTCCTCTCGGGATCTTGGGCACGCACGCACACGCGCCCGGCATGAGTTTTAAGCCACTGGGTCTGGGACACAAACTGCGGTCAGCTACATGGGAGTCCAGCGATATAGCCATTACGCTAACTGCTGGTCCCCCTTTTTCTCTGTTTCTTTCTTTTCATGGTGAGTACAGGTATCCTCTGGAAAATAAAAAAAGATTAGTGTAACTATAATCCTGCCAGCCAGTGGAAAAGACCATGTTTTCATTTTAATGTAATTTCTCCCAGACTTCTTTTTTTTTTCTTTTCTTTTTTTTTCTTTTTTTTTTTTTTTTTGCAATAGGGTGCACACGCTTGCAGGAGAGAGAGACAGAAAAAGGGAAAATAAGAAATCAACTCCCAGCAGCATGGCCATGCTGCAATCTTTTTCCTCCATTCTCCTCTCCAGATTTTGGGCATGTGCACACACACACCTGGCATGATTTTCAAGCCACCAGGTCTGGACTCGAACCACAGTCAGCTATGTGAGAATCCAGTGCTTTAACCACCACGCCACCTGCTGGCCCCTCTTTCACCCTTTTTAAAAATACTTCTGTACTTTTCCTTATAACACATATCTAAAATAAGTATTCTTGGTAAAAATCGGCCCCTATGCTGAGATATTTATGTAGGAGACTAAAAAGATGAGTATGTTTAAAATTTATCAGAGGAGTATTCTGATTTCAGCTAAATGGGTATTATTAAAAGAAGAAGCATGTATCTGAGGATGTTTCTCCAAGAAAAATGTTTGGATCTGTGGAGGTCTAAATTGTAAGAAATTTTTTTGCAACGGTATTTTTTTTGCAAAAGAAATTCCATAACTGTGATAAACTCAAGCAGTCTCTTTAGCAAAGAGATGTAATTGTGTTCTTACCTACAGACAAAAACATTTGATCTTACTCATCAGTGAGTGTGGTCATCTCACTTCTTTAAATTCTTAGGCAATGGTTGGAAGTTAAATGTCCAACTTCAAATTTAAAACAAATAAAAAATATTTATCTTGCATAATAAATAGTCAGCTGATTCCATTGGCAATAAAAATTCAGGTTTCTACTAGCCTTAGAAAGGTCTCTGTACATTTCTTTTTTCTCTAGGGTTCCCAGTTGTTTGCTGAGGAACCGTGCCGGTCTTATCACCTAGCTACAGCAAACAAAGTTCTACATTCTATTCCCCAAAAGGATCTGGCCTAATCCTTGGTTGCTCATATAGTTGATATCAGCATACAGGCATTTTGCATAGTGCTTTATTTTTCTCACATGACTTTTGCATAAATGATATCCTTGATGTTTGCAGCTGCCTACTGAATTTAGCAGGGTCCTATATCAGCTTCATAAGGTAAATAAGGGAATTATAACACAAAAAAAGGAACATGCAAACCCAGTATAGTTGCTGTTCGATAACACACATAGGTGAGAAGCATTCAATTTTACAGAAGAATTTTTGAAAATAAAAACATTGAATACATTTTATAATATATAGAAAACAATCTGAAACTGAAATGAAAAAAAATTTTTTTAATTTGTTATAGGGTGCATGTACTCATCAGACAGACAGAGAAGGAGAGAGAGAAAGTATTTTCCAGGGACCAGCAGTTAGCATAATGGCTGTGTCACTGGACTCCCACGTAGTCCACCACGGTTCGTGTCCCGGACCCGGTGGCTTAAAACTCACGTCGGGCACATGTGCGTGCGTGCCCAAGATCCCGAGAGGAGAACGGAGGAGAAGGGATTGCGGCGTGGCCATCCCCCCTGGGGGGTGATTTCTTGCTTTCTGTCTCTCTGTCTCTCTCTGTCTGGCGAGCTCACGTACCCTATAGCAAAAAAAAAAAAAAAGAAAAAGTACTTTCCAGGGGAGATGGCATACCACAATCACTTCTCCTCTGTTCTCTTCTTGGGATTTTGGACACGTACACACACACACACACACACACACACATGTACACACACCTCAGCATTCTTTTCAAACACCCATGTCTGGGACTTTAACTGTGCAGTTAGCCAGGTGGGATCCAGCTGCCCCAACCACCATGCCACTGACTGGCCTGAAAAAAAATTTTTTTGTCTCCTTTTTTAATTGCTAGAGAGCTGAAAAATATTATCTTGTAAATGTAAAAATATGGTATCTTATATACTGGAATCCAGTAGGGTATCATAGGTGCTATATCAGCAGAAAAAGTCCTACCATGAAAAAAATATATGAAAATGTCAGCATCGTAAATAGGTAGATACCAACTATTATTGGTATATTAAAGCACCGTTATGGTAGTAGCAAATTTAAATCTAAAATGCTAGTATAGGGCCAACCTCATGGCCTAGTGGTTAAGGGAGCTTCTACGTCGGAGAAGTGGAAAAGAAGGGACTGTGGTGTGACCACACCTCACTGGGCTTGCCTTCTCCTTTTCCCTCCCTCTGTCTCTCTGTCTCTGTCTTAAGAAATACATACCCTCTGGCAATTTAAAAAAAAGAAAAAAACTTAGGGTAATAACCCGTAGTTTCCTTTTGATCAGTCTGGTGGCCTGTGGTTTGTTATTTGGGTTAATGAACTACCATTATGATGTTAAACTCTCATTTGTGCCGTTGTGTTTTATGTTTCCTTATTTCACTAGAGGAGGTGACATCATTTATTATATCATTAGTGCTAGGCCTTCTATCTGTGGTATGGGCACATAGGATTTGGAGCAATTTTTGAATTGTCTTTTGAGGGGGTCAGGGTAAATACATCTTATATCCCCATATATGAGTTTTAGTAAAAGAAGACAAGATGTGAACCTGATTTCCTAACATCCATTCCAGTTATTTCTATTTGTTCAGGATAGCCAGAAAAACCCACAACTATCACTCAAATTTGTTGATGGCTTACATACCAAAAGCAGTTTTTTCCCTACTTTGGTGAGTGCCACAAAAACTTTGCTGTTAAGAGTTAAAATACAGGATCAGCAGTTGGCGTAATGGCTATGTCGCTAGACTCCCTCCCATGTAGTCAATCGCGGTTCGAGTCCAGGACCCGGTGGCTTAAACTCATTGCAAGCATGTGTGCATGCATGCCCAAGATCCCGAGAGGAGAATGGAGGAGAAGGGACTGTGTCATGGCATCCCCCCTGGGGGATGATTTCTCACCTTCTGTCTCTCTCTGCCTTTCTGGTGAGCACATGTGCCCTAGAGCAAAAACCTCTCCCCCAGCCCCACCAAAAAAAAGAAAGAAAGGGTTCAAATACAACAATGATATTTTTTTCTTTTTTTTTTGGGGGGGGGGGTTGCTATAGGGCACGTGCGCTCGCCAGACAGAGAGAGACAGAGAGATAGAAAGCGAGAAATCACCCCCCAGGGGGGATGGCCACACCGCAATCCCTTCTCCTCCATTCTCCTCTTGGGATCTTGGGCGGGCACACACGCACACGTGCCTGGCGTGAGTTTTAAGCCACCGGGTCCGGGACTCGAACCGCGGTCAACTACGTGGGAGTCCAGCGACATAGCCATTATGCCAACTGCTGGTCCCACAACAATGATTTTCTTTGGGCCAGCCTGGTAGCATGGTGGTTAAAGTGACCGGATTCCACTTGGTCAATCATATGATTCAAGTCTCAGACCCAGTAGCTTGAGAAATACACCAGGCACATCTACATGCATACCCAAAATCTTTTGTGCACTCGCCAGAAGGGCAGAGAAAGAGACAGGCCAGGGAGGATGGCCACGCCACAATTCCTTCTCCTCCATTCTTCTCTTGGGATCTTGGGCTCAAATGCATACACGCCCACAGCGTTAGTTTTAAGCCATGTCCAGGGCTTGACTGACTACATGGAGGTCCAGCAATGTCTGGACCCCCAGCCATCTGCTAGTCCCAATCTGCCCAAATTCTTGAGGGGAAAATGAAGGAGAAGAGATTGCACAGTGAACATTCCCCATGGGGGGGGGGGGCTTTCTCACTTTCGCTCTCCCCTTTTCTCTCCCTCTGACAGAAATTTAAACCAAACAAAAAAATATTTTCATCAGAACCAGGTTGGTAGTGGTCTGAATACACAGGGCAGAACTGCCAGCAAAGGTCAGTGGTAAAACCCTAGATAATTTCAGAATGATGACTTCAAAGAATGTGAAAACTTAGAACTTGGCAGATTTTTTGCTTTGGAATTTCTGTGAGCTACCCTGAAATTTTAGGTGGTTTAAACCAAGAATTTAGAGAAAATTTGTTCTTTAATTCTCTACTGCCTGAATATGCTAATTATTTTCTATAGCTAGGAGATTCCCATGAGGCAGTATTTTCTCTGCCTTTGATAATTCACAGTAAACTAACAGCACCTTTGAAATCTGGAAACTACAATTTTTAATTCTCTGGAATTCTAAAACATGTGACCTGTGATCCGAAGTTTGCCAAAGGTTGTGTCGTGGCATTAGCCACAAAGAATCCATATCGGGGAAACATGGACTGGTTTTCTCCTTGTCTCCAGTCCTGCCCTGTCTTTTTTCCTCTGCTGTCTTATCTTCTTGTTCCTTTGTCAATTCTTTCCATGGGAGAATGAAAAAATGTTTTGGTTTTTTGTTTGTTTTGGAGAGATTTTTTTTTTTTTTGGCTATAGGGCGCGTGCACTTGCCAGAGAGACAGAAAGCAAGAAATCACCCCCCAGGGGGGATGGCCACGCTGCAATCCCTTCTCCATTCTCCTCTTGAGATCTTGGGCATGCACACACACGCACTTGGCGTGAGTTTAAGCCACCGGATCCGGGACTCAAACCACGGTCAACTACATGGGAGTCCAGCGACATAGCCATTACGCCATCTGGCTGGTCCCGAAAAAATGTTTTTTAATAGCAAAATGTGACAGTGGTTTTGTATGAATTGAGTTTAAGGTTTTTGACAGCAGGACCACTAGAAATGCTGACAATATTTCTTTTGTTGAGTTTTTCTCTAACATAAATCCCAGAAATCATGACTTACATTAAAATTCCAGTATATATATTTTTAAATTAACTAGCTAGAAAATTGACTTAAGTTGTTCTTTGACTTCCAAAATGACAATTTAGTATTTTGGGTATAATGCTCCAAGCTTTACTATTTATATGAAATCTCTATTTCATATTCAGGGCTTCCATTGCAAATTGTTGTGTTGTTTACTGAATTTGATATCAAAATGATATTTATATAGACTCATGGATGTTTGAGAGTATTTCTTTTGTTGCAGTTATGATATTCATAACAAAACAAGCAAACCAAAACAAATCAAGCAAAACTTTATTATTGTTCACAGTGATTGATTACAAAATAATGTCTAGTAATAGAACGGTTATTCCAGCCTACCCTGAAAATAGGACATTCATGAAAATTTAGATTTATGTACAAATATTGCCTGATATTTATACACAGGAAATAAATTGCACGTGTTCAATAAATCCAAATGAATGTAGTTTTAAGACCAAATTCAGAAATATGTTGAGTTCAGAAATATGTTGAGTTCCATGAGAACACAAATCATTATATTCTCATGTAAGGACCAGTAGACAACCTTTTTCCATGTTCTTCCATTTCTCTGCTACATTTTTGTATTGCTCTTTTTCATGTTTGCCTTTCCTTTCTGTCCAGGGTGTTAGCTTCTGATTACTACGAAGAAGCTTGGCTTTAGTGGCACAGTGACAGAACTTGGGAATCTGTGTGTAGGCAGAACTAGGTCCTAATCTTTACATCAAATGTTTCTAAGAGTTTTCCAGAAATTTAAATACAAATCAACACAACACACGCATATCCACCCACCACGTGCCTTTTAAAGAAGGCGCCAGCATTCGTTTTATCTGTGAATTGAAGAATTAGGGACCAGCAGTTAGCGTAATGGCTATGTCGCTGGACTCCCACGTAGTCAACCTCAGTTCACGTCCTGGACCCAGTGGCTTAAAACTCACGCAGGGCGCATGTGCGTGTATGCCCAAGATCCCAAGAGGAGAATGGAGGAAAAGGGATTGCGGCGTGGCCATCCCCCCGGGGGGTGATTTCTCGCTTTCTGTCTCTCTGTCTCTCTCTGTCTGTCTGGCGAGCGCACACGCCCTATAGCAAAAACCTCTCAAAAAAAAAAAAAAAAAAGAATTATAAATAATCAGCCTAAGGTCAAATCATTCCATAATTGCATTGCTGGGGCTTAAAGCTGCTGAGATTTCTCTGACAAAGAGAAAGGGAATTTTGTTCTAAATTTGTTCTCATAGATCAAAACTGGAAATATTCTCTTTAGTTTTCAAGATAAAGTGCTTGTGTTTCTACCACCATATGTATGAATGCATAAGAATTTCTGTTTCATCGTCTACATATTTGTGTCATCCTGGGAAAAGTGTATCCATTGTTTATCGCTCCCAAGGAGACCCTGAATGCATTGTTTATGTTGGAATTTTTTATTTTTTTTTTGTAATTTTTCTTTACTTGAAAATGAGCACGGAAAAAAATACTCCAAAGAAAAGGAATTTTTACAGCAAATTAAAAGGAACACAGTATTATGATTTAATTACTGTCTTGTCTTTCTAAATGTTGTCTCTTGTTCTACCTTTTTTTAATTAAAAGATTTAAATAAAAAGATGGCTTTTGGTATTATTTTGAAGATATGTTTTCTTAACCTTTGTAAGATTTTTCAAAAAAAAATAATATTAAACAAATATTTAAGTCTTTCTAACTACTGGGTTGTCAGAAAAGTCACGACACAGTTTTACATAGAAATCCCAGCCCCAGTGGCTTGGAAAATACACTGGGAATGTGTACATTTAGGCCCCAAATCCAGACAGGACAGAGAAATGCCATGGGGTGTTTTCTCCCTCTCTGTCCCTCTGTTTGTCTGGCAAGCACATAAGCAATTTAAAAAAAATTTTTTAAGAGAGAATTTTGCTATAGGGCATCTGCACTCACTGGAGACACAGAGAGAAACAGAGAAAGTGAGAAATCACCTCCTAAGGAGGATGACCATGCCATAATCCCTTCTTTCCGGATTTTGGGGACACCTGCACATGCACCCAGTGTGAATTTCTTTTTTTTCTTTTTAGAGATAGTTTTGCTATATGGCACATTCACTCACTAGAGAGACAGACAGAAACCTAGAAATCACTTCCCAGGGGCAATCGTCACACCCCAATCCCTTCTCCATTCTCCTTTCGAGATTTTGGGCACTCACACACACATACCCAGCGTGTTTCAAGCTGCCGAGTCCAGGACTCAAACTACAGTCAGCCATGTGGGTGTCCAGTGACATAACTATTATGCCATCTGCTGGTTCACCCGGTGTGTTTCAAGCCACCCAGTCAGAGACTCAAACGGTGGCAGTCCATGTGAGAGTCCAGTGCCTTAACCACTATACCACCTGCTGGCCCAATTTAAAAAAAGATTTTTTTTTTTATTTTCCCATAAACATTTACTTTACATGAAAAAATTTTTGATTATACTTTATAGTTCTTGACAGTTAATAAACAACTCAAAATTTCCAAAAAACAGACTGGCATGGTGGTTAAGGCGCTGGACTCCCACATGGCCGACCATGGTTCAAGGCCCCAATCTGGCGACTTGCTTTCTCACTTTCTCTCTCTCTCTGTGTCTCCCTCTGGTCAAATTAAAAGATAAATAATAACAAATAAAATTAAATTTAAAAAATTTCCAAGAATCTGAGTTTTAAAGATAACTTTTAAAATATTTGTTATAACTTTGTGACTCTGTAACAACAGAGACAGTATGGTTTCAAGTATTTTTGAGAAAATATTTACATGTCAACTACTCAAGCTGTTGAGAAGCAAACATCCAGCACATAATTCACACATGAACCTTCCCAGCTCAGTTCTGCCTACCACGTATTCTGTGATAGACCATCTGCTAGTAAGGATCAGTCTCTTTTTCTTCCTTCAAAGTCTTCCTCAAGGTAATCCTCTGGTTGTGGCTGCTCTTTTGTAATCTCTGCTGATTACAGTGCTGGACTGGACACATCCAGGTTATTTTATGGTATGAGTTCTTTTATATGACTTCTCTAATCCTCTCTGCCAGGCAGAACTGTTTATCATGCTAGGCAGTCTTTCTAAGAGCTTCTGTTGGCTCTCTTGAGATCTACCTTAGTTATATAGTTTCTGGTCATATCTTCACATATGACATTCCAGTCAAGACCCTGGCAGTAATGAGTATCTCTTAATTTCTTATGCAAGATAACAAGTATTATTGAATTTATGCAGATAACCCTTATGCCACAAAATAAGAATACCTCCAAGTATGTCCCAATTCCAGAGGGGTCAGGAAGGGAGAAAAGTTTATATTTCAATTTTAAAAAACAGTCAAAGCAAAAAAAAAAAAACAAAATAAAAATTAACAAATTGCTGGATCTATCAATAACTCAAAAGAAAGCAAAATCCTTAAATCTGGAAAACAAAGCATAGTGAAAAAATCAGTAATGTTTTAGTCAAAAATCAAAAAATTTTGTTTCACCAGTTTAGTCTCATGTAATTCATCTCTTTTCTGTTAAATTTACAGTGTTACTGTGGTTCAATCTTTCTGTTTAAATACTGTAAGTTAACATTCAACATTATTGATATTTCATTATTGATATTGCTATGTCCCTAGCATATTCTCTGTTGCTCTTTGTTCTCTTATTTCTGTCTGTATGTCTAATTTCCCTGGTAATGCACTCCTTTCGGAACTGCTTGAAGAGCTGCTCTGGTGTTGGTAAATTCTTTTTTTTTTTTTTTTTTTGAGAGGTTTTTGCTATAGGGTGTGTGCGCTCACCAGACAGAGAGAGACAGAAAGCGAGAAATCACCCCTCCAGGGGGGATGGCCACGCTGCAATCCTTTCTCCCCCATTCTCCTCTCGGGATCTTGGGCACACACGCACATGCACCCGGCGTGAGTTTAAGCCACTGGGTCCAGGACGCGAACTGCGGTCGACTACATGGGAGTGCAGCGACATAGTCATTACACTAACTGCTGGTCCTGTCATGTTGGTAAATTCTTTCAGGTTTTGTTTATCTGAAAATGCTTTTTATCTTTTCTTCCCATATGAAGGATAATCTTACCAGGTACAGTATTCTTGGTTGAAACTGTTTTTCATTTAACACTTTGAATATATTTTCCTAGTCTTTCCTTGCTCGAATTGCTTCCAGTGAGAGGTCTGATGTTAGCCTAATTGGATAACCTCCTTTGTAGGTAACCTGATGTTTCTCTCTTGCCAATTTTAGTATATTGCCCAAGAGGGGCATTCAAATATTCAGACCCAAGAAATACAAAGGAACCCACGTGGAATCAACCTAAGATGATCTTCTCCAAGATACATCATAGTCAGATGTGCCTTGGAAAGGAATACAGGGACGATGCATACAAAGTACTTGACCCATGGCGGCCACTCTGTACACATTAGCTAATGCTGTGAGTGGTCACCCGTCAGTGTGATAGAAGTTTTGATAAAATAAGATCTGTTGGTTTGGACCATTTCAGGGCCTAGTGAATGCTGGTCCTGCCTTAGTTAGTAATCTGCATGGTCCAGAGCAGGTATGAGGCATGTTAACTTGGATGCAACTCAGTTTTTGTCATTTATTTGAGAGCTTTGCACAGACCTGGGATCTTCCACCCTGCCTCCCACTTTGTTTCATATGGCAAATTTCTCTTATCCTTCAGGTCTCAATTCAAGTACCATTTCCTCATAGAAGCCTCCTTCTGAACCCAGTATAAGGGCAAGTCCTCTTATTCTCCCTTTCTTTGCACTGTCTATTGTAACTATAACAATATTTATCTGTGTAAAACTATCACTTTATTTTTTTAAGAATTATTTAATTTGGGGGTTGACAGGTGGTGTGGTTGTTAAGGTGCTGGACTCCCACATGACCAACTGTGATTCGAGTCCTGGATCTGGGGGCTTGCTTTCTCGCTTTCCCTTTCTCTCTTTCTCTGTTCCACTTCAGTCAAACAAAAATAATAATAAAAACAAATCATTATAATTATTATACTTTATTATAATTATTATTTTGTTAGCTTTTTGTCATAGGGTGTGTGTGCGCTTGCCAGAAAACAGAAAGACAGATTCAAAGAGAGGTAAAGTGAGAAATTATTCCCAGAGGAGATGGCCACACAGCAATCCTTTTTCCTTTCTTCTCTTGGGATTTTGGGCATGCACGCACATGTGCCCGATGTAATTTTCAAGCTGCTGGGTCCAAGACTCGAACTGTGGTGAGCCATGCGGGAGGCCAGCACTTTGACCACTCTACCACCTGCTGATCTATTATTATTTTTTAATTTGCTATAGGGCATGCATGCTTACACACAGAGCAACAGAAAGAGAGAGAGAGAGAGAGTAAGAAAGTAATCCACCAACTCCAGAACTCAAACCATGGTCAGTTGGCCATGTAGGAGTTCAGTGTCTTAACCACCATGCCACTTGCTGGCCCCAACGCTGTTTACTAACTACCTTCCCAGTAGACACAGTTCCTAACTTCCCCACTAGACACAGGTAGGCACAATTTTTGCTGATCTTACTCTCTGTTCCATGACCATCCTCTAACTCAATGACTGACATTTATTGTGATCCAAAAATGTTTATAGATAAATAAGTGATGAGGTAGCATCATGAATTGGGACCAATTCCTATCAGCAAAGCTTCACAATACTGTGTATTGATTTTAACTATTGTCAATAACTACTTTTACTGTAAATATTGGTGCTAGGCTATAATAACCCATCCTATGAAGTCTCATTATTTGAAATGATATTAGTCTGTTTTTAGAGATTGATTTACTCACCCATAAAATGGTGTGACTGGATCATGACATTTAAGTTCCATTCTCTTTAAATGCTAGTTTTGGGCCCGGCAGGTGGTGTGGTAGTTAGGGCACTGGACACTCACATGACCAACCACAGTTGGAGTCCTGGACATAGTGGCTTGCTTTTTCAATTTTCTCACTTCCTCTCTCAAACTCTCTCTCTCTCTCTCTCTCTCTGTCTCTCTCTGGTGAATGCATGTGCAAATTTAAAAATAACTGATAAAATAATTATTTAAAAAATTATTTTTTAGAGATTTTTGCCATAGGATACATGTGTTTGCCAGAGAGACAGACAGAAAGCAAGAAATCACCCCCCACCCAGGGGAAATGGTTACGCTGCAATCCCTTCTTCTCCATTCTCCTCTCAGGATTTTGGGCATGTACACCCTCATGCCCAGGGTGAGTTTTAAGCTGCCAGGTCTGGGAATTGAACAGCAGTGGACTATGTGGGAGTCCAGTAACATATCCATTACACCATCTGCTGGTCCCTTTAAAAATTTTTTCAATTAACAAAATAAATGCTATTACCAGTCTTTTTAAAATTTATTTTTATAGAGAGTTTTGCTATAGGTTGCATGCATTCACCAGAGAGACAAAGAGACAGAAAGCAAGAAATCTCAACCCCAGGCGGGATAGCCATGATGCAGTCCCTTCTCCATCCTCCTCTCAGGATTTTGGGTGTGCATGCATATGCGCCCATTGTGTTTCAAGCCATCAGGTATGGGACTCAAACCGCAGTCAGCCATGTGGGAGTCCAGCAATGTACCCATCGCGCCATCTGCTGGTTCCCACAATCTATTTTTTATAGCCCTGTGGTGGGCATTTGTGGTATTTTGGCTGCCTGGAAACCACCCCACTGCTGGTACCAATTTCTCAGTAGTTATAACTCTTCAAATAGTAAGTGACAGCTAAGACAACTCAAACTAGTACATAAGAAAGAGAGAGAGAGAGAATGAATTGGCTCAAGTAACTGAAAAGTCCAGAAATAGCTCTGGATTCGAAGACTCAAATGATGCCAAGAGAAATGTGTCATTTTAACAATGTTTTTTCATTAATATTTTATTGAAAACCACACATCCTTCTAGGATTCCAGCCATAAATTTTTCATGTCATTTCAATTGATCATTTCATTTTTGGAAAAATTCATTGTCTCCAAGTCCAACTGAAAAATAGCATTGCCAACATTGATCAAGACATCAAGAAAATTGTTCTCTTGGAGTTTGTTTTAAAACAACTATAATATATCTTGTTCCCTTCACTTTGAACTGCTGTTAACCAAATAAAGCTCTCATACATATGGCTGGAACAATTCAGCAGTATAACATGAGTGGATGATGGAGGCAGGGAGGTGGCAGGGCATGCCCTTTGTCATTCACTTGATCTGATGAACAAGAATGCTTTGCCAGTTTCTCAGCTCCACAGTCCCCAAAGACCCTAAGAGGAGATAGTCAAAATTATTAGGTAGCTGTATCTCCTATGCATGTGTATGTCAGAAGTGCGATACTCCTGGGGATGCCTTTTCCTGTCTCATTTCTGATTTAGGGTTTATCAAAATCACATTTATTTTTTTTCAGGATAGCTACTTTGGGTCAAGTGACTAAACAAATCTAAATTTAAAAACTGGATTCTTCTTCATCTAAATTATTGTTATTAGAAATGATCAGAAGTACAGAGTTGAAGGGAAAACAGAAGAACTGATACCAGCTCTGATAATATTAAATGGTTAAAACGTCATAGTGTTTATAACAGTTCCCCTGATACATATTTTACTATTGATGTAGTGTAGGTGACAGTTAACATAAAACCAAGAATATGTATTCAAATGAGAGAAAATTTAGATAAAGTCGAGAACTAATTAAGAAAATAGTTGGTGTACTGTGTATTGAAACTTAAGCTTGTGAAGGTTGCCATCTGTTTACTTAGACCCTACAGTTTCTGGCACGTAATGTGTGCCGTCATTTATTCCCTTAACACACATTATTTCCATGCGTGCCAGCTCAAATTCTAATTCCCATCCATGATTTTCTGCCTGAAGGTTCTCATTTTCCACTACAGCCTACTCTACTTGCCTATAGGCAGGCTGAAAGTGTTGGAAAATTAGCACCTATGGGAGTATTCCTCAACCATTGACTGTCAGGTGCTGGTGGATAAATACTCCAGCTCTTTCCTCCTCAGCAGGGCAACTCTTAGTTGTCAGTCCCAGAATTCTGCCTTTTTTGTCTTACTTCCTCAGTGTTTCCTTGTATTTGGCCCCAAACAAGCCGCTTGCACTTCAATTTTGGCCTCGTCCTCTATAGTTGATAAACTTTTTAAATGTGAGTTAAAAATGTAAGGGATCAGCTGGTGGCATGGTGATTAAGGTGCTAGACTCCCACACAGCCAACCATGGTTCAAGTCTTCGACCTGGTGGCTTAAAAAGCACACTGGGCACATGTGCGTGTATATCCAAGATCCCTAAAGGAAAATGGAGGAGAAGGGATTGAGGCATGGCTATCCCCTCTGTGGGGTGATTCCTCACTTTCTCTCAAATATTTTATTTATTTATTTATTTATTTATTTATTTATTTATTTATTTATTTATTTCTGGAGAGGTTTTTGCTATAGGGTGCATGCACTCGCCAAAAAGACAGAGAGAGACAGAGAGACAGAAAGCTGGAAATCTCCACCCAGAGAGGATGGCCACACCGCAATCCCTTTTCCTCTTGAGATCTTGGGCACACACATGTACCCAGCATGAGATTAAGCCACCGGGTCTGGGATTCGAACTGCAGTCAACGACATGGGAGTCCAGTGACATGGCCGTTATGCCAACTGCTGGTCCCCATATATATATATATATATTTATTTTTCTGCCATCAGTAATTTTATTAACTATTATTATGTTACATATTCAAGGTTTATAACATTTACCCTTTAGTAGGTAACATAGCCATTATTTTCATTATATTATTAATAACATAGGTGAGTGGTTTATTTTTTACTTCCAAAGATTCATATCCTTTATCTTTTTTGTTTTGTTTTATTTTGAAGGTTTTGCCACTGGGCACATGCACTCACCAGAGACAGAGAGAGGAAACCTGAGAAATCACCACCCCTCCCACACCACAATCCCGTCTCCATTCTCCTCTCTCTTGGGATTTTGGGCACACATCACACACGCCTGATGTGAGTTTCAAGCCACTGGGTCCAGGACTGGAACCACGTCAGCTGTGTGGGAATCCAGCACCTTAACCACTATGCCACTCCTGACCTCTATGGTATCTTTCAAGAGCAAAAATTTTGTTAGTACAGTCTGATTTATCAACTTTTTTGTTTTATATTTTATTTTCTAAGAAATGGTTATCAATCCTGTGTTGCAAAGAGTTTCTTTTGTGTCTTTTTCCAGAAATTTTATAGTTTTAAGTTTATATTATTATGGTGTGAATGTGTGCCCCTAACTACTCATTCATTGAAATTGTAGCTCCTCATGTGATGGCATTTGAAGATGGGGCCTTTGGGAAGTAATTAGGTTAACCTCATGAGTGGGACTATTGTCCTTATAAGGACCAACCCAAGAGAGGGATTTCTCTCTTGGCCATTTGAGGATATAATGAAAAGATGGTGGTCTGAAAACCAGGAAGAATGACCCTCTTCAGACACCAGATCTGGTGGTGCCTTGACCTTGGACTTCCCAGCCTCTAGAGCTGTGAGATATAAATGTCTGTTGTGTAAGTCACCTAGTCAATGGTATTCTGTTCTATCAAGTCAAAATGACTTGGATCTATACTTTGGTATATTATCTATTTTGAGGTTGTTTTTTTTTTTTTTTTATGTGTGGTGGTGAGAGATAAGGGTTTATGTTTATTGATAGCCACACAAGTATTCAACAGTTGATCCAACTGATTTCTGTTTGGTGAGACATTAATGTTCAGATCAATACCGAGTAAGAAAAATAAAAGACAATAGGTCCTTATATTCATTCATTCATTTAATAACTATTGTGGTCTAGCCAGTGGTATGATGGTTAAAGTGGCTGGATCCTACATGGCCAACTACATAATTTGAGTCCTGGACCTAGCAGCTTGAAAAACATGCCAGGAGGCCAGTAGGTGGCATAGTGGTTAAGGCACTGGACTCCTACATGGCTGACAGCAGTCAAAGACCCGGACCTGGCAGCTTGAAATTCATGCCAGGTGTGTGTGCATGTGTGCCCAAAATCCCGTGAGTAGAATGGAGGAGAAGGGATTGCAG
The DNA here is from genome assembly GCA_026018925.1 of Tupaia tana. Classification (NCBI taxonomy): domain Eukaryota; kingdom Metazoa; phylum Chordata; class Mammalia; order Scandentia; family Tupaiidae; genus Tupaia; species Tupaia tana. The sequence continues at coordinate 18,893,694 of JAKSZU010000022.1, read as the reverse complement.
CATGGCCATCCCCCAGGTAGGTTACTTTCTCACTTCTGTCTCTCTATTTCTCTCTTTCTCTCTCTCTCTCTGGAGAGCACACATGCCCTATAGCAAATTTTTTAAATAAATAAATAAAAATAAATATTTGTTCAGTATCTATTAAGCCTTCAGTTCTTAGTAGGCTTTAGAGTCATATAATGAATAAGATACAACCCTACCTTCAAATATATTGCACTTTATTTATTTATTTCAATATTTTCTTTATTGCCAGAGAGTGTGTGTGCTCACTAGAGAGAGAGAAAACACCCTCTAGTAAGGAATGGTCATGCTACAACCCTATTTCCTCCATTTCTCCAACCCATTAGAATATAGGGCATGGGGCCAGCAGGTGGTGTTGGTGGTTAGGGTCCTGGATTCCCATATGGCCAACCACAGTTTGTGTCTTGGACCTAGCAGCTTGCTTTCTCACTTTCCCCCCTCTTGTCTGCCTTTCTCTGATGACTACAGTAGGTTAAATAATAATAAATAAAATAAATAATTATTTTTAAAACTAACTTAGGGCATGTACATACACATGCCTTGGCATGTCTCTCAAGCCACCAGGACTGGGACTTGAACCACAATCAGCCATGTGGGATCCAGCTTGCAGCTTATCCATGCACACAGCTTAACCATCTGCTGTGGTGTTGGTCCTATGTTACACTTTAACTGTGGAGATAAATATAAAAATAATTATAATATAATATGCATTAAAGTGTATTTCCCAAACAGGTTAATTTCTTTCTTGTTTTTTTTTTTTGAGAGATTTTTGTTATGGGGTATGTGCACTTGCTGGAGAGACAAAGAAAGCAAGAAATCATCCCTTGGGGGCATGGACATATGGCAATCCTGCTCTTCCATTTTCCTCCTGGGGCTTTGGGCACACAGGCACATGTACCCAGCATGAGTTTCAAGCCACGGGATCCGTGACTTGAACCGCCGCCAGCCACATAGGAGTCCAGCACCTTAACCATCCCTCTATTTGCTGGCCCTAGGTTAGTTTCCATTGGCTAACAAAGTTAAAGATATCATAGCTCTTTTTTACTCTCACTCTTAAAACAAAAAGCAACCTGAGGTCCCTGATGTTAACCAATCAGTTGGTCTCCTACTGTTCTGTCTCCCTCTGCCTTCCAAAGAAATAAACCTGAAATGACCAATCCATTTTTGTTCTTTGTTTCTGCCTTTTTTTAGCCCTCCTGTCACTGAAAAACTTCCTCTGCTCAGTTCCTTGGAAAGTCTATTCTATTTCCCAGAATAAAATGTTATCTGATTCTAGTATAACCATAAATACAGCCAATTAAGATCTTTAGACAAACTTGTTGTAATTTTGTCTTTTTACAGGAGGCTTTTCCTTCATTCCTTACTTCCTTTGTGTTTGTCTGTCTAGACTGTAAGATCCGTGAGGGTAAGGAACCTGTCTGCCTTGTTCACTATCTCCACAGACCAGTTCCTGGCACAAAATATGCACTCAGGAAATATTCAGCCCTGAAAATGTCCTTGGTCAGCTTTCGGTTCCAAGCCTGTGACTCTGGCGAAATAGGCTGATACCTTCCCTACCCTATTTTACTCCACCCTTCTAGGTTAGTGACTCTAAAAACATCCCCATGGGATTAGGCAAATACAGAATCGACACACCTTATGACTACTGAGAAGAAAGCCAAATCCAACCAATGTGACTTGAGTTGTCTTAATTGTCAGGAGGGAGTACAAGTAAAGAAGGCTGAAGCCATACATTTGGCCAAAACATACGGAGAAAATGCTCAAACCAACTGATAAATATTGAAAATGAAAATCAAAACCACACATAGGTATTATTTTTTTTTTACTAATTAGATTAATAAAAACAACTAAGTCTACAAGTATATGTATAGTCACACAATTTGGGAAGTGGTCTGGGGGAGTCAGTGCCAGTTTTTTTTTTTTGTTTTTTTTTTGAGAGGTTTTTCGCTATAGGGCGCGTGCGCTCGCCAGACAGACAGAGAGAGACATAGAGACAGAAAGCGAGAAATCACCCCCCGGGGGGATGGTCACGCCGCAATCCCTTCTCCTCCATTCTCCTCTCGGGATCTTGGGCACGCACGCACACGCGCCCGGCGTGAGTTTTAAGCCACCGGGTCCGGGACGCGAACCACGGTCGACTACGTGGGAGTCCAGCGACATAGCCATTACGCTAACTGCTGGTTCCCATTGCCAGTTTTGATTTGAAATGCATATTCGTTCCCCCTAGAGAATCAGTATTACATTGGCACAAAAAGGATGTTGTGATAGTATTAGCAGTATAGTTAATAATAATAATACAAAAACATAAGAATATAAGATTCGCCAGACTCTTCCTTAGGGTTTCTCTCGCTCTCTTTTTTTAAAAGAATTATTTAATTTAATTTATTTTCATTTGACCCTCCCCAAGAGGGACAGAGCGAGGGGGAGGGAAGTGAGAAAGCAAGCCACCAGATTTGGGACTCAAACTGTGGTCAGCCATGTGGGAGTCCAACACCTTTAACCACCACACCTCCTGCCAGCCCCTCCTTAAGGTCTCTTAATCCTCAGTCCTTTTTTTTAATTTTTTTTATTTTTTTAGGATTTATTTATTTATTCCATGAGTGAGAGAGACAGAGGGGGGAGAGAGAGAGCATCCTCGAGAGTGTCTTTATTATCATTATTTTTCAATTTTGACCAGAGAGAGACAGAAAGAGAAAGAGCCACCACATCTGGGACTTGAACCATTGTCAGCCATGTGGAGTCCAGTGCCTTTAACCACCACGCCACCTGCCAGCCCCAGTCTTCAGTCTTTTTATAAAGTGAACACTATATCACAGAGAAAATTGAGATTTGAATTTCTAAGGTCATTGCTCATAACAGAAAAATTGGGGCTAGGTGGTGGTGCTACAATAAGGCCACTGCACCCACGTGGGAAAGGTTCTGTGTTCATTTCCCAGGACCTCCCTGAGCACACTGGCTACATATATGTGTGTGCCTGTGACCTGTGCCAACTTAAATTGAGATATATTGCAGCATGAAGTCCCGGTTGAGGGGGATGCTTATCTCTTCATAATTCTCTCTCTCAGAAGAAATAAATGAGCTAAAAAAAAAAAAAAAAGGACCAGCCAGTGACATAATAATTAAAATGGCTGGACCCCAAATGGCCAACTGCACAGTTCAAGTCCCAAAATTAGCAACTTGAAAAACATGCTGGGTGCATGTGCATGCATGCTGAAAATCCTGAAAGAAGTGGAAAATGGAGGAGAAGGGAATGTGATGTGATCATGGTCCATGGGGGTTGCTTTCCTACCTTCCGTCTCTTTCTTTCTCTTTTCAGTGAGTACATGAACCCTCTGGTTAAAAAAAAAAAATGAGGATGGCAGGTGGCATGGTGGTTGAGGGTACTGGACTCCATGTGGCTGACCATGGTTCAAGTCCCAAACCTGGTGGCTTGCTTTCTCTCTCTCTCTTTCTCTCTCTCACTCACTCACTCTGTCCATCTCTGGTTAAATTAAAATAAATAAAGTTAAATAATTCTTAAAGAAAAATTTAAATACTTTAAAAATAGCAATTAACTAGCTAATCATATCCAACAACATATAAAAATGATTATACATCATGACCAGGTAGGCTTTATTCCTGGAATGCGAGGGTGTTTCAACATATGCAAAACAGTAAAAGTAATACACCATATTAACAGAAAGAAAAGTAAAAACCGTATGATCGGGGGACCAGCAGTTAGCGTAATGGCTATGTCGCCGGACTCCCATGTAGTCGACCACTGTTCGAGTCCCGGACCCAGTGGTTTCAATTCACGCCAGGCACGTGTGCGTGCATGCCCAAGATTCCAAGAGGAGAATGGAGAAGGGATTGCGGCATGGCCATCCCCCCTGGGGGGTGATTTCTTGCTTTCTGTCTCTCTGTCTTTCCGGTGAGCACACGCGCCCTATAGCAAAAACCTCTTAAAAAAAAAAAAAGTATGATCGGGACCAGAAGATAGCACAATGATTACGTTGCTGTACTCCCCTGTAGCTGACTGCAATTTGAGTCCCAGAACCAGCAGCTTAAAACTCATATCAGGCATTGGGGCTGGCAGGTGGTGTGGTGGTTAAGGTCGCTGGACCCCCCCATGGCCGATTATAAATGAATGAATAAATAAGTACAGTAACATAAAATTCTTCTTTTTTTTTTTTTTTGGAGAGGTTTTCGCTATAGGGCGCATGCGCTCGCCAGAAAGACACAGAAAGACAGAGAGACAGAAAGCGAGAAATCACCCCCCAGGGGGGATGGTCACGCCGCAATCCCTTCTCCTCCATTCTCCTTTCGGGATCTTGGGCACGTACGCACACGCACCCGGCGTGAGTTTTAAGCCACCGGGTCCAGGACGCGAACCGCGGTCAACTACGTGGGAGTCCAGCGACATAGCCATTATGCTAACTGCTGGTTCCCCATAAAATTATTCTTTAAAAATACTCATACCAGGTGTGTGTCTGTGCATGCCCAAAATTCCAAGAGGAGAATGGAGGAGAAGGGATTGCTCTGGGGCCACCCGCATGGGGGGAAGTAGGGGTGATTTCTCACTTTCTATTTCTCTGGTGAGTGCACATGCCCTATACCAAAAATCTCTCTTTAAAAAAAAAAGATCATTTCAATTGTTGCAGAAAAGGCATTTGATGAAATATAGCCCTTCATGATTAAGACTCAGCAAAATTGGCATGAGGGGTCATTTCTCAACACAATAAAAGCCATCTATGAAAAACTCATAGCTAGCGTCATATGGAATGGGGAAAGGTTGAAAAGTTTTCCACTAAAAACTGGCACAGGACAACGCTGCCCACGTTCTCCAATCCTTTTCAATATAGTGCTGGAAGTCCTAGACAATGCATTCAGAAAAAAATAAAATAAAAGGCATTCAAATAGGGAAAGAAGAGGTGAAATTATCTCTCTTTTCAGATGACATAATAACCAGAATACACAGGGAACTCAAGTGGCTTACCAGGAAAAAAAAAAAAAAATCAACCCAATTAAAAGATGGATAAATGAGCTGAACAAACAACTCTATAAGGAAGACATGTAAACAGCCAAAAAACATGAAAAAAGGCTCACCATCCTTCATCATCAGATGCAAAGCAAAACCACAATGAGATACCACTTAATCCCTGTCAGAATGACTAAAATTAAAGAAACAAAAAATGCTAAGTGCTGGTGAGGCGGTGATGAAAAGGGAACTCTCCTACACTTTTGATGGGAATGTAAATTAGTCTAGCCACTGTGGAGAACAATATGGAGGTTCCTCAAAGATCTACAACTAGAACTACCATATGATCCAGCAATTCTACTCCTGGGTATCTACTCAAAGGATAGGAGAATGCTTAGTCAGAAAAGTGCTTGCACATCTATGTTTGTTGCAGCATTATTCACAATTGCTAAGACATGGAACCAACCCAGATGCCCAGGAACAGATGAATGGATTGAAAAGGTGTGGCACATATACTCTATGGAATACTATTCAGCCATAAAAAATAACAAGATCTTGGCATTTGATAGAAAGTGGACAGATAAAGAAGACTTAGAGCTGAGTGAAGTAAGCCAGGCTACGAAAGAGAGACATAGTATGTCTCCCCTTAATATATACTGACTGTCCCCACTCTATGGTGGAAACTGAAAGATTAGCATATATAGAAGCATAGAAAATGGTTATATATATTGGAGACAGTGTGGGAAGAGGGTGGTAGAAGAGGGAGAGTGAGAAGAAAGGAATCAAGGAGAAAAATAGAGAGGCAAGACATTTATGGGACACAGAAATGGATGATTATTGATTGTAATGTGTATGGTATCTTCAGTTGGACTGGTATGAACTGTATTCATGTTGGGTAAACTCACTTTATAAGATGTAGTGATGTACAGTGACCAAAAGTATAAAATAAATTAAAATTTTGGGGCCGGCAGGTGGTGTAGTGGTTAAGGGTGTTGGACTCCCACATGGCCAACCATGGTTTGTGTCCCAGACCTGGCAGCTTGCTTTCTCACTTTCTCTCTCTCTCTCTTTGTCCCTCTCTGGTCAAATTAAAATAAAATAAAGTTAAATAAAATAATTAATTTTTTAAAATAGCAGTTGAGAAATAATGGGAAAATCCTATATTTTGTTCATAGAGAATTGGTTAAATAATAATAGTGTATCTATACTCCAAAGTACTAAGCAAGAGAAGATTTAAATGAGTATCTATAAAATAAAATATTGATAGATCCAAAAATATATTTTAAAATATCAAATTGCAGAAGAATGTGTCTATTTATAAAAAGAGTAATTTAAATCAAGAACTTCTCTCTCTATATATATTTTTTAATTTGTCAGAGGGTGTGTGTGCTCTCCAGGGAGAGGGAGAGCGAGAAAGCAACCCTCAGTGAAGCACAGTCATGCCACATCACTGAGAGGCTGGTGCTGAAGGAGGTGAGGGGTACTGTGGATATCCCAGAGACAACCGCTCAGACAGAAGCAGGGGAGCATGCAGGAGAGTGCAAGGCTCACCAACAAGGCCAGCGAGGCTGAGCGGCTGAGGAGGGTAGAGGGCTGTACTACTGAGAGTAGTGGGGGAGATAAGTGACAGATTGTACCTACAGGACCTGGTGTGGACCATTGTAAGAGTGGTGGCTTTTATTTTCAGTCAAGTGAGGAACAAGTGCAGCATTGTGAACGGGGGTATGGCATGACCTGATCTTGTTGAATGGACTCTGGCTGTTGCTTTGAAAGTAAATTGTAGCAAAATAAGGATAGAAGGTGGGTGAGTTGTTGGGGGCTGGTTGTAGGAACACAGGTGAGAGCCAGCTCATGGCTTGGTGGTGAAAGTGGCTGAATCCCACGTAGTTACCAGCGTGGTTCAAATCCCAGACCCAGCAGATAGTGTAATGGTTATGTTGCTGGACTCCCATGCAGTTGACCATGGTTCAAGTCCAGACCTGGCGGCTTGAAACTCAAGCCGGGCACGTGTGTATATGTGACCAAATCCAAAAGGAGAGCAGAAGAGAAAGGATTGTGGTGTGGCCATTATCCCCCCGGGGGGTGATTTCTTACTTTCTGCCTCTTTCTCTCATTCTCTCTGGTGAGCACACATGCACTATAACAAAAACTCTCTGTCTCCCCCACCTGCAAACACATTCTCTACTAAAAAGAAGCAGGATTTCTTAGAGAAAAAGCTTAATCCAGGCATGGAGCATGGAAGATAGAAGATGAGCCTGGAATGGCTGATTTTCTTTCTTTATTTGAGCACACATGCACATGTGCCTGGCAGGATTCTCAAGCTACTGGATTGGAGGTTTGAACTGCACAGTCAGCCCCATGGGATACAGCTGCCTTAACCTCCATGCCACCTGCTGGCCCTATTTTTTTTTTTTTTATATATAACTTTTGCCAGAGAGCAAAAAAGAGTGAGAGAGAGAGAAAGCATTTCGCATGGGGCATAGTCAAACAACCACCTTTTTTTTTTTTTAAAGAAGCATTTATTTTTATTTTATTTTGCTTATCATTATTAGATATATTTTTTTAATTTGCCATAGGGCAAGCATGCTTACCAGAGAGAGACAGAGAGAAGGAAAGTGAGAAAGCAAACCCCTGAGTCCTGGACTCAAACTGCAGTCAGACGTGTGGGAGTCCAGCACTTTAACCACTATGCCACTTGCTGCACCCCACAATCCCTTCTTAATCTCTCTCTCCTAATGGAATTTTGAGCATGCATACACATGTGCCCAGCATGTTTTTCAAGCCACCAGGTCCAACACTCAAACTGTACTGTTAACCGTGAGGGATCCAGCCAACCCAACCACCACACTATGAGGTGGCCTTAATTAATATTTTTAATTAGCATAGAACTGTATATATTTATGGTATATGACATGATGTGAAATATGTATACATTGTAGAATGACTAACTCAAGTGAATTAACATATCATATACTAATCATTTATTTATGCTAAAAGAACTTAAAACTCAGTATCTTAGAAAATTTCAAATATTGTCATTGACTCTAGACACTGTGTTGTACAATTAAAATAACTTTTTTTATTTTCTCAGTGACTGGAGAGAGAGAGAGACAGAGAGAAGTAAAGTAAGAAATCACCCCTGCCGAGATGGCTATGCCACAGTCCCTTGTCCTCCATCATCCTCCTGGGATTTAGGGCAGGCACGCACTCAGGCATACACCTCAAGTTGCCGGGTTCAGGACTCACATCACACAATCAGACTTGTGGGATCCAGTTGCCTTAACCCTCCACGCTACCAGCTGGCCCAGGACCCATAGTCTTTATTTATTTATTTATTTTTTTAAGAATTATTTATGGGGACCAGCAGGTGGTGTGGTGGTTAAGGTGCTGGACATTCTCACATGGCAGACCATGGTTTGGGTCCTGGACCTGGTTGTTTGCTTTCTCACTTTCCCTCTCTTTCTCTCTCTGTATCTCTCTCTGGTCAAAATAAGATAAATGACTGAATAAGTAAAATTAAATAAAAAAGAATGATTTATTTTAGCATAATGGCTATGTCACTGGACTCCCATGTAGTTGACCGTGGTTCAAGTCCCGGACCCGGCGGCTTAAACTCACGCCAGGCGCGTGTGTGTGCTTGCCCAAGATCCCAAGACGAGAATGGAGAAGGATTGCGGCGTGGCCATCCCCCCTGGGGGGGTGATTTCTCGCTTTCTGTCTCTGTCTTTCTGGTGAGCGCACACGCCCTATAGCGAAAACCTCTCCAAAAAAAAAAAATAATAATAATAATGTAAGAATTAATATAAAAGAATTAAATAATTCTTTTTTATTTAATTTTATTTATCATTATCATTTTAAAATTTACTATAGGGTGCATGTGCTCACTAGAGAAAGACACAGAGAGAGAGGGAAAGTGAGAAGGCAAGCTGCCGAGTCCAGGACTCATATTGCAGTTCACCCTGTGGGAGTCCAGTGCCTTAACCACCACACCATCTGCTGGCCCCAGTATCCATAGTCCTGATGAACTTTCTCTCTGTTCATTTGCTTAGGCTCCACACAGCACCATCTTACCTCCTTCGTAAACTCGATTAGTTTAATTGGGCTCCTTCATAGAATCATTCTTGAGAATCTCTGGACATTCTTTTCCCTTCATCTCTGGAAACTCCCATTGCCTAGCCTCACTGGGACAGGACCGCCATGGCCACAGCATCCACGTTCACTTGAAGAAACCCTGTGCTCAAGGCCATAGCTAAGTGGACTCTAGGCCCAGGATGGATTAATTAGATATCCCGGCTGTTACTGAGTGATGCTGGTCAGTTGTGTTAGCAAGTTATCTGAAATGAGGACATCAATTTGTGAGCAGTGAATGCTGATTTGGAGAGACAGACAGACAGAGATACAGATAGAGACAAAAGTATACAGAGCTAATAAGAGGATGGCTATCAAGTACAGTGAGTATCCTGGATCCATAGAATACCTGCTCTCATAATTGTTTTTTTTTTTCTTCCTTTACTACTTGATGCCAGCTTCCATTACTGCAGTCAAACTTAGTTAAGATATCCATCTAGGCATCCTACTCTTTGCCTCTGATGTTGCAATGTCTCCTCCTCTGACATTGTTCTTAAACTCACACAGCCACCAGCAACAATCACACCCATTGTAGCACCAAAGAAAACAGCCCAAGGTCTTTTTGTCTTTTTTGTTTTGTTTTGGAGAGGTTTTTGCTATAGGGCATGTGTGCTCCCCAGAAAGACAGTGAGAGACAGAAAGCGAGAAATCACCCCCCCAGGGTGAATGGCCACACAGCAATCCCTTCTCCTCCATCCTCCTCACCGGATCTTGGCCACACACGCACACGCGCCTGGTGTGAGTTTAAGCCACTGGGTCCGGGACTTGAACCGTGGTCAACTACATGGGAATCCAGCGACATAGCCATTAGGCCAGCTGCTTGTCCTAACCCAGGGTCTTTTTATACAGACCCTTTTTTACTGTTGTTTCCACTAAGAAACTGTTAACTTTTGAAAGTCTCTGACAAAAGTCAACACTAATGGTTTGTAAAACTGTTACCAAGTTAGTTTAGGAAATTGTATTCATGGGAATCAAGGGAAAAAATCAGAAGTAAAACATTTAATGGACACGAAAATGGAAAATTATCTGTTGATGATAATGTGTGTGGTAATGTCTTTGACTGGATCGATATGCAGTATATTCATGCTGGGAAAATATATTTTGTGTGCTGTGATATACAATGATTAAATGTAAAAAAATAACAAAAAAGAAAACTGTATTCACATTACTCTGTCCTTCCTACCTCAGCTTCATCTCAGTACTTATTATAATATACAAATAAAGGCTTAGACATGAATAAATGTCCATGGGAATCAAAGAACTTCCAAGCCTTTTATGCAGTGGTGTTTTCTATTTTTTCAACTTGCTAGAGGGCACATGCATTCACAGGACAGAGAAAGTGAGGAAAGCACCGCCTCTGGGAAATTGCCACGCTGCACTTCCTTCTCCATTCTCCTTTTGGGATTTTGGGCATGTATGCACATGTACCGGTGACTTGAACTAGGACTTGAATCAGTCTGCTGTGTGGGATCCAGCTGCCTTAAACACCACGTCACTGGCTGGCCATATGGTATTTTAACCCTATCCATTCCCTGTGCTCCAGCCCATGTAGACTGGATATCGTTTTTTTCTAGATTTTTCCGCAATCTTTCCACAGCTCCATGTTAGAGACAACCAAAGCTAGTAATTCCCCCGGGGGTTATAAAAAGATCCTCCCACATTTCCTCTGACATAGTCCTGGCTGTTTTCTCTCTCCCACTTGTCGTTTTGTCTCCATATTCCACTGACTTCTTCAAGTTCAGGTCTTCTTGTACATGTCCAGAGCAATGGGCCTTCACCTGGCCAGTCTTCCTGCACATTCTCATTTGTTTAAGGTCCAAACGTGGCAGCCAGCCTCCACTTTGCCCTAATGATCCTCACTTCCTGGAATTCATGTCCTGGTATATTCTCCTCCCACATTGAATCAGAGATGTCAGTGTGACCCATAAGAGTATGGCAGAGGGGATGGTAAGTGACTTCTGAGGCCAGGTCATGTAAAGCACTGAGGCTTCTGCCTTGGACTCTTGGATTGCTTGATGGACGTTCATTGGGGGAGCTTGCTGCCTAGTAATGAGAACAGTGGACAGCCCTGTGGAGAGGCCCTCATGGAGAAGAACTAAGGTCTTGGAAGTGGGTCCTTCAGTTTGGGAATTCCTTCAGAGGCTGTTGCCCCAACTGACATCAGGATTGTACCTTAGGAGTCTCCTTCGTTAGACCATGAGCTCTTGTGGGGAGCAGAGACCACGGTAGTCTTCTCCCCATCACCTACAAGGCCCACACCAGCTGGCACTGTTTATACTGTTAATACCATTCTCTTTGTTCTGTTGGTGCAATTTAAAAATTTTTTTAGAGGGGGTCTTGGTATTTCACAATTCTCTTGCGTTAGCTTCCTAAGTAGCTGGGACCACAAGCACACCCACCATGCCTGGCTTTTGGGCTTGGAATCAAATCAGGGCTTCCCATGTGCTTTCAGTCTGCCAAGTCACAGCATCTATCGGCTTGTGCAACCATGACTGGGCCATTGGTGCAAATCTTTTCCAGTCTTTCAACAATTTCTGTCCCTGCCTTGAAGAGATTTCAAAGGCCTCTGAACATCTGCTTGGCATACTTGCCTTCCACCTTATAGCAGGGGCTATATGTATGTTTTATTTCTCCCAGGTATTTTGCAGTCTTCTTGAGAAAAAGAAAGTGGAAATTCTGAAGTAAATCTGGGTTTGAATAATAAGCCTATTGCTTGCTTGTGTTGTGGGTGTGACTTTAAGGGCAAGTTATTTTATTGCTTTATACTTCAGTTTTCTCTTCTGTTAAATGGTAATAATAATATTATCCTGTAGGGTTTTTTTTCTTTGTTTATTTAGTTTTTTCTTCTGAGACAGAGAGAGAGACTCCAAACAGGGTCCTCATGCCACACTCTACCACTAACTTCGGCCAGCACCAGATCATGGGCACATGTGTACTCAGCATGTTTAGGGAAGTTGCTGTATGTGAACGGGAACCTTCTCATCCAGGCCAGCCTTGTAGAGTGTTATGTTACTACTGTGTCACTGTTTGACATCTCAAAGGATTTTTTGTGAGTATTAAATTAGGTACTTTTGCAAAATGCTTAGAAGAGTGCCAGTCACATAAACAGTACTTAGGTATTAGCTGTTACTGTTAAATTTCTTTTTCTTTTTTTTTTCTTTTCTTTCTTTTTTTTTTTTTTTTTTTTTTGAGAGGTTTTTCGCTATAGGGCGCGTGCGCTCGCCGGACTGACAGAGACAGAGAGACAGAAAGCGAGAAATCACCCCCCAGGGGGGATGGTCACGCCGCAATCCCTTCTCCTCCATTCTCCTCTCGGGATCTTGGGCACGCACGCACACGCGCCCGGCGTGAGTTGTAAGCCACCGGGTCCGAGACGCGAACCGCGGTCGACTACGTGGGAGTCCAGCGACATAGCCATTATGCTAACTGCTGGTTCCCAAATTTCTTTTTCTTTTTAAAGAGAGATTTTTGCTATACTGCGCATGTGCTTACCAGAAAGACAGAGAGACAGAAAGCAAGAAATTGTCCCCCAGAGGAATGGCCATGCTGCAATCCCTTCTCCTCCATTCTCCTCTCGGGATTCTGGGCGCACACACACACACACACACACATGCTGAGCATGAGTTTGAAGCCTCTAGGTCCAGGACTCAAACTGTGGTTGGCCATGTGAGAGTCCAGTGACATAACCATTATACCATCTGCTGGTCCCACTATTAAATTTCTTATTTGTAGGGGCCAGTAGATGGTGTGGAAGTTAAGGCAGATGGATCCTACATGGCTGAATGTATGGTTTACATCCTGGACACAGTGGCTGGAAAAACATGCTCGGTGCTTGTGTGTGTGTGCCCAAAATCCTGAGAACAAAATGGAGGAGAAGGGATAGTGGCAGGGCCATTCCTTGTGGGTGAGAGGGTGAATTTTTCACTTTCCTTCTCCCTCTCTCTGGTAAACATACATGTCCTACAGCAAAAACTGAAAAACAAACAAAAATTATTATTCATTGCATTAGTTATCTATTGCTGTGTAGCAAATAACCCTGAAATTTAGAGCCTTAATTGTAAACATTTGTCATCTATGGAAGATTTCTGTGGATCAGGAATTGGGGTGCAGCTTGGATGGGCCATCTTGCCTAGGATCTCTCCTAAGGTACAATCCTGATGTCAGTTGGGGCAACAGCCTCTGAAGGAATTCCCAAACTGAAGGACCCACTTCCAAGACCTCAGTTCTTCTCCATGAGGGCCTCTCCACAGGGCTGTCCACTGTTCTCATTACTAGGCAGCCAGCTCCCCCAATGAACGTCCATCAAGCAATCCAAGAGTCCAAGGCAGAAGCCTCAGTGCTTTACATGACCTGGCCTCAGAAGTCACTTACCATCCCCTCTGCCATACTCTTATGGGTCACACTGACATCGCTGATTCAATGTGGGAGGAGAATATACCAGGACATGAATTCCAGGAAGTGAGGATCATTAGGGCAAAGTGGAGGCTGGCTGCCACGTTTGGGTTTTCTCCAAGACAGTTGGCACCACTGCAAGAAGCACTGGCAGACATTGGGATACACAGTAGCTGGAGAAGAATTTCTTCTTTTTTTGTGTGTGTTTAGTTTTTGCTATAGGGTGTGTGTGATCACCAGATACAGAGAGGGGAAGTGAGAAATCACTCCTAGAGGGCATGCCCAGCAAGTGGTGTGGAAGTTAAGGCAGCTGGATTCACACAGCCAACTCAGTTTGAGTCCCAGACCCAGTGGCTTGAAAAATCACATTGAGTATGTGTGCATGTATGCTCAAAATCTCAAAAGGTGAATGGAGGAGAAGGGATTGTGGCATGGGCATTTTCTCTAGGGGGGTGTTTTCTCACTTTCTCTTTATCTCTCTCTGGAGAATGCATGAACCCTATAGCAGAAACTTAAAAAAAAGAAAAGAAAAAGCTCCAGTACAATGTTTGGTGATAATGGGATTTTCTTTACCTGTGCTGTAGGATGCAGAAGCCAGTAGGCACAAGTGACTCTTTTTTTTTAATAATTATTTTATTGAATTTCATTTATTTACTTATTTATTTTAATTTGACCAGAGAGGGACAGAGTAAGAGAGAGAGAAGGTGAGAAAACAAGCCACCAGGTCTGGGACTCGAACTGTGGTCAGCCATGTGGGAGTCCAGTACTCTTAACCACCACGCCACCTGTTATCCCCACCCACAAGTGACTCTTGAGTTTTTGAATGGTGGCTAGTGGGACCAGCATTTGGCATAATGATTATGTTGCTGAACTCCCATGTAGCTGATCATGATTTGAGTCCTGGAGCCAGCGGCTTAAAATTCATGGTCAGCGCATGTGCATGTGTCCCCATGATTCCTGAGAGGAGAATGGAGGAGAAGGGATTGTGGTGTGGCCATCCCCCTGGAGAGGAGTGATTTTTTGCTTTCTGTTTCTCTGGTGAGCACACGCGGCTGGTGTGATTAAAAAACCGTATTTTATTGAAGAACACACAAACTGCATCTTAAGGTTTAAATTTCAATTAATTTACATTTAACACCAAAGCATTGCTAATGGCAACTGTATTGTATTTGCACAGTTCTTACAGGAATAGACCTATCTGAATAGTAGGCAGGGTGTCAGAGGAGGGAGGCTAAGATTTGCTGTGGGGCATTAGGCCCCTTCATACTGGAAGGGACCAGGATAAAGTCAATCCAGTGGATGGTAAGTACTGGCCAAGTGTCTGATGATGCCACCTATGACCTCTCCTGTCATTTGTAATTGAGCTGGATGCTCTCTATGAGAGGTCTAAAGACATGAGTACTGGCTCTGATGGCAAATTCTGAGATATGTAATTTGGGTTTGTGGGGCTTTTGCTACATGTATTACCACCTATGATCAGGGTCAGAGCCACTACCTTTTTGTTTTGTTTTTAGTTTTTGCTATAGGGCACATGTACTCACCAGAGAGAGAGAGAGAGAGAGAGAGAGAGAGAGAGAATGAGAAAACACCCCCAGGCGGAATGGCCACACCACATTCCTTTCTCCTTCAGTTTCCTTTCAGGATTTCGGGAATGTACACACACATGCCCAGTGTGGTTGTCAAGCTGTGGGGTCCAGGATTCTTCACATGTGGTAGGCCATGTGGGACCCAGCACCTTAATCTTCATGTCGCCAGATGGCCTGAGGTATTACCTTTTAAGTGGGTCACCAGAGTAATGACTGTGTTCACATTTGCATATTCTAAAACCAACAGGTTTTTTTAAAAAAGACTCTCTCTCCCTCCATCATTTCCTTCTTTCTTTTATATTCTTTTAAATTTTGCTAGAGAGCTGCTATTCTTGCCTTATTGGAGAGAGATAGAGAAAGAGACAGAGGAAGTGAGAAAGCTCCCCTCATGGGGCATGGTCATGCTGCAATCCCTTCTCCTCCATTTTCCTTCTTTTAGAAATCTTGGGCATATGTACACATGCTGGCAAGTTTTTCAACCCACTGGCCCAAGACTTGAACTGTGCTGTGGGCCATAAAAGGATCTAGTCATCCTAGCTATCCTGGCACTGACTGGCCAGTCTTTCTTCTCTTTCATGACTTTTTTTTTTTTTTTTTTTTTTTTTTGGAGAGGTTTTCGCTATAGGGCGCGTGCGCTCGCCAGACAGACAGAGACAGAGAGAAAGTGAGAAATCACCCCCTAGGGGGGATGGCCACGCCAGAATCCCTTCTCCTCCATTCTCCCCTTGGGATCTTGGGCACGCACGTGCCCGGCGTGAGTTTTAAGCCACTGGGTCTGGGACGCAAACCATGGTCGACTACGTGGGATTCCAGCGACATAGCCATTACGCTAACTGCTGGTCCTTCTTCCATGACTTTGTATAGGCTTTGGGAAGAGAACATGGAACAATTCAGTACCTTTTTTTTCTTTTTTAAGGAGAAAAAAATTTGCTATAGGGCATGTGCACTTGCGTAGAGAAAGACAGAGAGACAGAAAGAAAGAAATCACCCATCCCCCGGGTCAGGGGTCGTGGGGGTATGGTCGTGGGGGAATACCTACTCCTCCATTGTCCTCTTGGGATTTTGGGCATGCACACAGGCGCCAGCATGTTTCAAGCCTCTGGGTCTGGGACTAGAACCCTCAGTAGAACATGTGGGAGTCTAATGACATAACCATTAGGCCATCCGCTGGTCTCAGTACTACCTTTTTTTTTAAAAAGCTCACAGAAAAGAGTGACTGGGAGACAGACGTTTTGAATTTTGGGTTCTGGTGCTTGTCAGACTTGCCCTGTATGCCCCAGCTCTCCAGCTTGTGAAATGTCAAGGCTGAAAAGGGCTTCTGAGGTTCCTGCCCTCTCCTACTTCCTGGGTGCTTACGTAATGAAATACTAGTCAGACAATAAAAACAGCAGCCACCTTCGTTGCCTTCAAGATCCAGGCATTTGCCATTTTACCCAACCCTGCCGGCTTGTTTTTGTCATCCTTACTTTATGCATGAGGAAACTGAGGCACTGTGAGTTTAGGTAATTAGTCCAGGGTCACTCAAGAGTAAGTTATTGAGTTGGGATTCAAAGCCAGCTAGTTCCAAACCTGGAGCTCTTAATCACTTCTGCTGTCCATACTGCCTGCGACAAGGGCTGGCACTCAGGCCAAGAGGTATTCTTGCGAAGATTATTAGTAATGTTATTTTTTAAAAATACATAACCCCAACGTGGTGTGTCTACAATCGCACTGGACTTTCACAGCAATTAATTATTACATCAAGGGGTCGGTACTATCACCCCCATTGTATGGATGGGGAAAATGAGATTCAGAGGGGCGAAGTAAATACCTCAAAGTCACACAGCTGGCAAACGGCAGGGATTCGAAGCCTGGGAGTCTGCCTGCAGCCCCAGCCTGGGCAGCTCGGTCTCCAGGCCGGCGCAGGCCAGGCGGGCCAGACCAGGTGAGCACAGGCGGGGCGGCGCCCGCCCGGCAGCCGGCGGCTCGAACGGGACGCCTCCGCCGCGCACGCGCTCTCGGTTCCGGTCGGGCGCGCGGCGGGGGACGGGCGGCGGGCGCGAGGACGGCGGCGGGGAGCGTGCGCGCGGTGACGTGCCGGGCGCCATGTTGGAGGGCTGGTGGTAGCGGCTCGGGGAGGTGCTCGCTCTCTCGGTCTCGCTCTCTCGCTCGCTTCCCCCGGCTCCCTTCGGTGCCCCCCCCGGTCGCTTGCGTGCCGGAGTGTGTGCGAGGGAGGGGGAGGGCGTCGGGGGGGTGGGGGGAGGCGTTCCGGTCCCCGGGAGACCCGTGGAGGGAGGCGGAGGCTGCGAGGGACTCCGGGAAGCCATGGACGTCGAGAGGCTGCAGGAGGCGCTGAAAGGTGGGGGTAGCCGCCCCCTCTCCCTTCCTCCTCACTCGCCTCACCTTCTCTCCTCTGTCGTCTGGACTGGGGGCTCCGAGGGCAGGGCCGGGCTGGGTCCGGCCCGGTCGAACCCGGAAAAGGGGGGAGCTTGCTTCCCCGGCTCCCATCCCCCTCCCTCCCACCTCCCCAGGGGCGGGGAGCCCTGTGGGCAGCTCCCTCCCGCCGGGCTCTGGGCTTTGTGTCGGCCGCCGGCGTCTGGGCTGGGGGAGGGGAGCCTGGAAGCTCTTGCTTGGGGCCCCAGATCTTCTCCCACCCCTTCGGGGAAGGGTCGGGGGCCTGCAGCCGCCTACCTCCCTGGCAGGCCCTGTTCTCTGCCAAGGCCCCCCCCTTCCGCCCCCCCGCACGCTAGGCGCGAGAAGAAAA
This sequence comes from Tupaia tana, assembly GCA_026018925.1. Lineage (NCBI taxonomy): Eukaryota > Metazoa > Chordata > Mammalia > Scandentia > Tupaiidae > Tupaia > Tupaia tana. The sequence goes on along the minus strand of JAKSZU010000022.1, from coordinate 18,875,867 downwards.
GTAAAATGGGGGTGTGGAGGGTGGCAGAACAACTTTTAAGGCCTTTTTCAGGCCTCTGAAGTCATCCTTCCTCGCGCCGGTAATTCTAAGGTGGTCGCCTTCCAAGCAACAGGCTTGAAAGCAGTGGTTCTCAAACTTAGAGTAGCGTGGCTTCAGCGCTTTCGAAATTATTGTGTGATATCCAGGATCATTTGAGGAGGGATATTTGGGGTAGCTGGCGTTTCTTGAAAGCACTTTTATAGACTTCACTTAGTAAACAATTCGTGGGAATCTGGACCTGAGGATTTTAATTTTAGACGTATTTTCAAATGAATCTGATGGTGGTGTTCCTCCGCAGCACACTTTGAAAAACGCTGCATTAAGGATGGTTGTGGGAAAGTTACTTGGCCCCTTTAAGAGGATTCTAGTTACCTACAAACAAGAGGATGTGTTGCAAGTAGAGCATGGAAGGTCTAGGTAGATATTTGATTGAGAGTCTAACTTTTAAAAAAAAATTGCTTAATATTGGAAAGGTCTGGGAAGAAAGTTTGTTTTTAGAGAGCATTTGGGAAATATTGGTAACATTTTTTTCTTTTCTTTTCTAGATTTTGAAAAGAGGGGGAAAAAGGAAGTTTGTCCTGTTCTGGATCAGTTTCTTTGTCATGTAGCGAAGACTGGAGAAACAATGTGAGTTGAATCATGCATTCGTTGTGATAGACCTATGTATTATTCATAGTTGCTTAGGAAAGGAGGGGGTGTGTATTTTGGGAGAATTAAATAATACATCAATCTATATCGTATTATCCTCGTCATTTAAAGAATACTAAGTATATATACTTTCTTATTTACTCTATGCACACTCTGTAGTGAATTTTTAAAATTTGTTTATGCTAAATTTTATTTTTATCTATACTTTGGCACATTTATACAACTTAATAGTCTGACAGAGCCAGAAAAAGTAAGAAAGCCTATTTCATCATGACCCTTTGTGCTCATAATAAATAGGCTTATTTCCAGAATTTCGTGGCTTTCATTCTGTTTCAGAGTGTTTTGTGGGTGGTATTTTCTCATATTGTCACATATCCAACCTTTTTGTTTTCATACTTATATTTGTGGCTACCTGAGGCTTCACTTTTTTATTATCTTGATTCAGGGTGATTATCTGACAAATCAAATGCTACACTTTTGACTGTCCTGTAAACTTCTTTGGATAGCTAACTTGTTACATATGCTCAGCATTTTATTAGGCTTCTTTCCAAATATTCTGAGTCTGAAACTTACACTCTAAACTTAGGACTGTTTTCAAAAGGAACATTCCAGTTTATTGTTTGCATTTTGTATGAAGTTGTTTCACACTCTGGCTAAGTTAATTTGTAGAGGACAGTGCATCTTTGGTGACTTCATTTACTTTCTAGGTGTGGAGGATAGGGAGCTGGGAGAGGAAAGGTTCATATTCCTGTAGTGTTAATAAGTGGGCTCTGCTTAGAATAACGTAATCTTCATCAAGTGGTTTATAAGTTCTGTGGCTGTATTAGCAAGTATTCATTTCTCACAAGATTTGCTTATGATTGTAGTCTAGCTTTCTAACAACTAATCTAATTTTAGTAAGAAAACAAAACTACTTTAGTGCCCTGATGCTTGATTTTGGTCATGTAGACAAGCTGAACCTTCTTAGTTTTCTATTAAAATATGTATATCAGTCAATTTAAGAACATGACTGAGGTTATGTACTAGGTCTTAACATTTATATTTTGAACTTGGAACAGAGGGAGGAGGAGTCATTTTTATCTTGATTTTAGTCTGTGATAGAACATCTTGATTTAAAAATGATGCAAAGAAACTAATTTATATTTATATAGATAAGCCTAAGAATGATGAGATGCCATCTTTCAAAAATAAGTTAATAAATTAAGTCGGCAGGTGGCGTGATGGTTAAGGTACTGGACTCCCACTTGGCCAACCACAGTTTGAGTTTCAGACCTGGCAGCTTGCTTTCTCACTTTCCCTCTCTCTGGTCAAATTAAAAGATGATATTACTAAAGTTAACTCTGTATATTGCCTCTGTTCCTCCTGAATTGCTGCTACTTGGTCTAGACTTAGCTCCTGCAGTATCAAGAAGATTTTATTTTAGGAAATATTTTGATACACAGGGCCGGCAGGTGGCGTGGTAGTTAAGAGCTGTGGAATCCCATATGGCTGACCATAGTTCAAGTCCTGGACCTGGCGACTTGCTTTCTCGCTTTCTCACTCTCTCTCTCTTTCTCTCTCTCTCACTCTGTCCCTCTCTGGTCAGATTAAAATAAATAAATAGGGACCAGCAGTTGGCATAATGACTATGTTACTAGACTCCCATGTAGTTTACTGCGGTTCGAGTACCAGACCTGGTGTTTTAAACTCACACCGGGTGCATGTACGTATGTGCCCAAGATCACGAGAGGAGAATGGAGGAGAAGGGATTGCGGTATGGCCATCCCTCCTGGGGGGGTGATTTCTCACTTTCTGTCTGTCTGTCTCTTTCTGGCAAGCGCACACACGCTATAACAAAATCTCCCCAAAATAAACAAAGTTAAATAAAATAATTATTTTTTGAAAAGAAATATTTTGACATATAAGATTATATCAAACTGGAAACAAATACTTAAAGCTTCTTACTCAGTTTATCTGATCTGTACAGATTGCCTTTACTTCTTGATGGGATACATTACAAATATAAATATTTGGAAGCTTCAAAAAGATAGCTTTGTAATATCCTGTTCTGCTGGATTATCATATATTTTGAGGAAGTTAATCTGGTATTTTTGGACAGTTAATTGGTTCTGATAGAGAATCTAAAATCCCTTACTCACCCTACATTAGATGTTTGGGTATTTGCTGAGGGTGTTTTGTATTGAAATGGTTTATTTTCTTAGAATCTGTATTTAGTGGAGTTTGGAAAACATTTTTTTCATTTGAGCAGCTGGTGTTTATTTAGGTTTAGCCTCTAATTGATTAATTGATTTCCTATAGGATGTGTATGTTCACCAGAAAAAGATCCCCCCCACTGAGGGGTGGTATGGCTACACCACAATCCCTCCTCCAGCCTCCACTCAGGATTTTGGGAATGCTTGCACAGGTGCCTGGCATGATTTCCAAGCCGTTGGGTCCAGGACTTGAACTGCAAAGTCAGCCATGTGGGATCTAGTGCCTTAGCTTTCTTGCCATGTGCTGGCCCACTGACTCATTTTTATCATCATAAGCTACCTTAACTTTGGATACTGAAATTAGCTGAATTTCTGTCAACTCTTTATAGCTAAACCAGGTTTTATCTAGATTATAATATCATAACTGGAGAGTGAAAATCTAAAGAATAGTAATTCAGGTATCTTATAATTTAGGATGGATGGGCTGTTAAGAATTCTATAGTTCTGGGACCGGCAGTTGGCATGGTAGTTAAGGTTGGCCAAACAGTGGTTCAAGTCCTGGACCTAGTGGTTTTCTTTCTCACTTTCCCTCTCTCCTCTCTCTCTCTTTCCCTCTGTGTTCCTCTCTGGTAAAATAAAAATGAATGAATGAATGAATAAATAAATAAAAGAATTCTATAGTTCTGAGCATTTTCATTTGGACCGATAGATTATGGCAAGAAAGCATTAATAGAAGTCTGTGAAACTTTGTTCATGGATGAAAATCACTGACAGTCTAGGCTATTAATTTTTCATTTCAAAAACAACTGCTTTGACACTTGATTTTTAGCTTTAGAGAGGTTTTAGAATTTTATAGTGTAATGGCTGTGTCTCTGGACTCCCACTTAGTCGACTGCGGTTCAAGTCCCAGACCTGGTGGCTTAAACTCACGCCAGGTGTGTGTGCGTGCATGCCTAAGATCCCAAGAGGAGAATGGAGGAGAAGGGATTGCGGTGTGGCCATCACCCCTGGGGGGTGATTTCTCACTTTCTGTCTCTGTCTCTCTCTGTCTGTCTGGCGAGTGCACGCGTCCTATAGCAAAAACCTCTCCCCCACCCCCCAAAAAAGGATAGGCTTTTATTGAGGAGGTTATAGGAAAAATTAGAGTATTGGAACAGTTTTCCTTCCTAGGCTATAAAAATTACCTGTACAGGGACCAGCAGTTAGCATAATGGCTATGTTGCTGGACTCCCATGTAGTGGACCGCGGTTTGCATCCCGGACTCGGTGGCTTGAAACTCACGCCGGGCGCGTGTGCGTGTGTGCCCAAGATCCTGAGAGGAGAATGGAGGAGAAGGGATTGCGGCGTGGCCATCCCCCCTGGGGGGTGATTTCTCGCTTTCTATCTCTCTGTCTGGCGAGCACTCGTGCCCTATAGCGAAAACCTCTCCAAAAAAAAAAAAAAAAATTACCTATACACATATGAAATGCAAAGTTAGGAAAGATGCCAAGACATGTGGTACTAAATTGTTATGAAGAGGACTACTATTTTGTGGATACAACTAAAACAGTTTATTTTCATATTGTTTCTGGCCACTTCAAAAAAGGGTGTGTTATATTGGAAACATTACTTTCTCCTGAAAAATGGGAAATTTTGTTGAGCAATACTTTTCTGAAGGTAATGTAGTTCCTAATACAATGTTAAATATATAGTGTGGGGACCAGCAGATGGTATAGTGGTTACATCACTGGACTCCCACATAGCCTATAGTGGTTTTAGTCCCAGTGACTTGAAAATCACACGGGGTGCGTTTACATGCCTACTGATGACTTAGGAGGAGAATGGAATGGAGAAGGTACTACAAAGTGGCCATCCCCACTGTGGGATGATAGTTCACTTCCCCTCTCACTATCTCTGCCTCTCTGGGGCAAGCACATGTGCCCTGAGGCAAAAACCTCTTACGAAAAAGAAAAAGTAATATAGTATGTGCAGAATATATGGAAAATTATGGTGTGTTTCCATCACAAGTGGTGTTTTTTTTTTTTTTCTTTTTGAGAGGGTTTTGCCGTAGGGCGCATGCGATTGCGAGAAAGACGGAGACAGAAAGAGAGAAATCACCCTCCTGGAGAGATGGCCACACTGCAATCCCTCCTCCTCCATTCTCCTCTTGGGATCTTGGGCACGCGGGCACACATGCACGCACGCCCGTCCTGAATTTAAGTCACTGGGTCCGGGACTCGAACTGTGGTCGACTACGTGGGAGTCCAGCAATGTAGCCATTACGCCATCTGCTGGTCCCCACAAGTTTTAAGTTTTTGACGGGATTTCAGTCAAGGATGAGTTTGAGATGCAGTTCCTGGGTTTTTTTTTTTTTTTTTCCTTAACATTTAATTACTATACATCTTTCCCGCATACAGAATTTTTTTCCCAGCATGAATACGGTGCGTATTAGTCAAGTCAATGGTAATGATATTACCATATACATTATCATAAGCAGATAACTTCTCATTTTTGTGTCTGTTAAAGATTTTTTCTCCTGATCCCTTTACTCCCACTCTCTATTACTCACCTGTCTCCATTATTCCATACTGTCTCCAGTATCTACAGTTGCCCTCCCTGCTGTTATACCTTTCAATCTTTCAGTTTCTGCCAGAGTGCAGATGTTTTGTATATACATTAAGCAGGGAAATACAATGTTGTTCTTCCATAGTCTTGATTGCTTTGCTTAGCATGAAATCTTTCATCCGCCTTGTAACATGCCAAGATCTCATTGATTTTTATGGCTGAGTAGTAGTCCATAGTGTATATGTGCCACAGTTTTTTCAATGTGTCATGTGTTCTTGGACATTTGAGTTGATTCCATGTCTTAGCAGTTATGAATAATGCTGCCATAAATGTGGATGTACAAGTTTTTTTTTATTCTGTTTTCCTATCCTTTGGGTAAATACCTAGGAGTAGAATTGCTGAGTTGGATGGTAGTTAAATTTGTAGGTTTTTGAGGAACTTCCATATTGTTCTCCACAGTGATTATACTAATTTACAGTCCCACTAACAGTGTAGGAAAGTTCCTCTTTAACCACCACCTCACCAGAACTTATTATTTATTTTTTTATTCTTATTCATTCTTGGGGCAAGCAGGTGACATAGTAGTTAAGATGCTGGACTCTCACATGGTTGACCACTGTTTGAGTCCCAGACCCTGCGGCTTTAAACTCAATGTCAGGTGTGTCAGCATGTGTGCCCCAAAACCCAAGAGGAGAATAGAGGAGATGGGATTGTAGCATGCCCATCTCTTCTGGGGATGTGATTTGTCACCTTTTTTTTTTTTTCTGTATCTCCAGCAAGCACACACGCAAAAATTTCTCTTTAAAAGAAAAATATCTTAGCTCTTTTGACTGGGGGTAAGTGGTATTTCATCCCGGTTTTGATTTGCATTTCCCTTATGATAAAAGATGTTGAGGGGCCAGCAGTTAGCGTAATGCCTATGTCGCTGGACTCCCATGTAGTCAACCGCGGTTCACATCCCGGACCTGGTGGCTTAAAACTCAGGTGCGTGTGCATGCGTGCCCAAGATCCCGAGAGGAGAATGGAGGAGAAGGGATTGCGGTGTGGCCATGCCCCCTAGGGGGCGATTTCTCGCTTTCTGTCTCTCTGTCTCTGTCTGGCGAGCGCACGCGCCCTATAGCAAAAACCTCAAAAAAAAAGAAGAGGTTGAGCATTTTTTCATGTTTTTTGACTGTTCATTTGTATGTCTTCCTTGGAGAGTTGTCTATTAGCTCATTTGCGCATTTTTAAATTGGATTGTTTCTATTTTTTTTTTAAGGTTAAACAACAAAAAAATAAAAACATGAGTTTCCCATGTGTTGTAGTTATTAGTCCCTTATCTGAGGCATCCATTTGCTAATATATTTTCCCATTCTGAGGGTGGTCTCAATTGTTTCATTTGCTGTGCAGAAGGTTTATAGTCACTTGTCTATTTTTGGGATTATTGCCTGTGCTTTAGGGTCTTATTTAAGAAGTCTTTGCCTACTCCAATATCTCCAAGAATTTCCCCTCTGTTTTCTACTAGTAGTTTTTTAGTTTGAGGTTTTATGTTTAGATCTTTGATCCATTTTGAGTTTATTTTTGTTAATGGTGAAAGGTAGGGATCCAGTTTCATTTTTCTGCAGGCAGAGATAGGGTTTTTCCAGCACCATTTGTTGAAGAGATTTTCTTTAACCCCCTTGATTGTCTTGTGCCCTTTGTCAAAAATCAGTTGGGTGTATGTTTTGGGATTAATTTCTGGGTCCTCTATTCTGTACTATGCTGTTTTTTTGTTTTGTTTTTTGTTTTGTTTTTTTTTTTTTGAGAGGTTTTTGCTATAGGGTGCGTGCGCTTGCCAGAAAGACAGAGACAGACAGATAGACACAAAGCCAGATATCACCCCCCAGGGGTGATGGCCATGCCGCAATCCCTTCTTCTCCATTCTCCTCTTGGGATCTTGGGCATGCCTGCAGACACGTCCGGAGTGAGTTTAAGCCACTAGGTCTGGGACTCAAACCGCAGGTGATGACATGGGAGTCCAGTGACATAGCCATTAAGCTAACTGTTGGTCCCCCATGCTGTTTTGATTATCGCAACTTAGTAATGTATTTCGAGATTAGGGTGTGAGATGCCTTGTACTTTAATCTTTTTGCACAGTATTGCTTTGGCAAAAGTGATTTTTTAGGATTCTAGACAAACTAAGATTGATCTTTCTATTTCTGTGAAGAATGACTGGTAGTTACTATTTTTTTAATTTTAATTTTTTGTTTTTAGAAAGCAAGCCACCAGGTGGGGGATTTAAACCATGTTCAGCCATGTGGGAGTCCGGTGCCTTAACCACACACTACGTGCTAGCTTCCCCACCCCTTTTGGTTCTTAAAACTTGGTAATACATGCAATGGTTAAGGTATGAATGTGAAGAAAATTGAAGTTTTTATTTTTTATCGTTGGCTTCAAACTTGATAAGTTATAAACACTATACGAAATCTGAATTATGTACTGGAATCTAGGCACGCCAACTTTGTTTTCTGACTGGTGTTAATATTTTTAACCTTCGTTCTTTTTAGCGCCTATATGAGTTCATGTTTTCCATGTTCATCCACTTTTGTGCTAGTAGTTGGCAAGTTAACGTGAGTTAACATGTGATATGGAGGTAATGTCATATCTGAAATGCACATGGCATGAGACTAGCTTGACCACTTCTATGTGTGACTTTGGACAAATTGTGAACTTTCATCTTTACTAGCTACTTCATCAGTTTTAAGGATTCAAATAAAGTATACAGCTATAAATAGGAAAATTTGGGAATTAGCCAGGTGGCCTGGTGACTAAGGTGGCTGGATCCCACATGGCGGACTGCATGGTTTAAGTCCCGGAACTTGTGGCTTGAAAAAAACATAACGGTATGTGTGTACAGGCATGACCAAAATCCCAAGAGGAGGCTGTACGAAAAAGGATTGCTGGCGTGGTCATTCCCACTGGCGGGTACTTTACCACTTTGCGTGTCTCTTTCTTTTTTCCCCTGTGTCTTTGGTGAGAGCACATGTGTCCTGTGGCAAAAAGCTTAAAAAAAAAAAAAAAAAAAAAAAAGTAGAGGTGGTGTCGTTAAGGTATTAGACATTCCCAGCCTACCACAGTTCAAGTCCAGGACCTGGTGGCTTGCTTTTCTTTCCCTCCCTCCCTCTCTCTCTCTCTCTCTCTCTCCTGTCAGATTAAAATGAATGAATAAATAAAATTAAATATTTTTTTTTTTGAGAAGGTTTTGCTACAGGGCGCGTGCGCTCGCCAGAGACAGAGAGACAGAAAGCGAGAGATCACCCTCCAGAGGGGATGGCCACGCCTCAATCCCTTCTCCTCCACTCTCCTCTTGGGATCCTGGGCACGCATGCACACGCGCCCAGCGTGAGTTTCAAGCCACCAGGTCCGGGATGCAAACCGTGGTCAACTACATGGGAGTCCAGCGACATAGCCATTACGCTAACTGCTGGTCCCAAAATTAAATATTCTTTTAAAAAAAAGATTTATTTGATAATACAGGTGGACCTTTATTGAGAAGCTCTGGTAGAGAGTGCTGTTTGGAGCTATGTGCTTATGAACTGTTTGTCTCTGGATTGGTCATTGGAAAAGTCATGACACATTTTTGAATAGAAAAGTATGTCATGATTGTTCTGATGACACAATAGAAGACAGTCCTGGTTAATACTACTTGCATTATAGGGACCAGCATGGTTAGGTCTCTGAGCTCCCATGTAGTCGATTGCAGCTTGAGTCCCGGACCTAGTGACTTAAAGCTCACCTGGGGCATGTGTGTGGGCGTGCCCAAAATTCTGAGAGGAGATGGGAGAAGAAGGTATGGTGCTGTGGCCATCCTCCCTAGGGGGTGATTTCTCGCTTTTTGTGTCTGTCTCTCCAGTGAGTGCATGTGCCTTATAGCAAAAATCTCTCTTAAAAAATACAACCACTGTCATTACCTATTTGAATAACCATGATGGAAAGTTACAGAAGTTCTCTTTTCCTCATACTACTTTGAAACATCTTATTAGTAAAGATGATAAGGAATTTATGATCCACAGGTTACTTTGCTTTCTGTTTTGTGGACGGAAGGCCTTTTACTTTTCTGATTTGACAATTTACTACATGTAGCCCAAAATACTGGTGACAACGATTGTTTCAGAGGTTTTTTGTGAAATATAGGCAGTCACCAAATATTTCATCCTTTGTTTATACACTGTGATAAGAAAAACAGAAATTAGTAGTTAAAAATAGCATGTACTTAACTAACGATTTCAGTACTTAAAAGTTTTGCAGCATGAAAACACAGATTGGTTATAACTGGTTAGAGTGATTTCTGACCAGTCCTAGTATTGCTCTAAGTCTCATCTTTAGCAGTCTCAGAATCTTTTCAATACTACTATTAGAATCTAAGGTGTCCTTTTGGGAGGAATCTGTTCCTGCTTGTATTTATGTAGTTTCTTTTTTTTTTTTTTTTTTTGGAGAGGTTTTTGCTATAGGGCGCGTGCGCTCGCCAGACAGACAGAGAGATAGAGAGACAGAAAGTGAGAAATCACCCCCTAGGGGGGATGGCCACACCACAGTCCCTTCTCCTCCATTCTCCTCTTGGGATCTTGGGCACACACGCACACAGGCCCGGCGTGAGTTTTAAGCCACCGGGTCCGGGATGCGAACCGCGGTCGACTATGTGGGAGTCCAGAGACATAACCATTATGCTAACTGCTGGTCCCTATTTATGTAGTTTCTGCAGTTTTCAATTTGGTGACCTAAGAGTTGATGCCATATGAAAGGCTTGAAAAAGTTTGTGGGAAAATGGAAGTAAAGTACTAGTTTATTTTGGCGTAAACATTTTTGAAATTCATGTATTTCTTTATCACACACATTTTCTTTCTCTTTTTAAAAATTATTATTTATTATTATTTCTTAATTTGCTATAGGGCACATGCACTTACTAGAGAGACAGACAGGGAGGGAATGTGAGAAACAAGTCACCAGGTCCAGGTCTAGGTCCGGGACTCGAATCGCAGTTGGACATGTGGGAGTCCTAACACCTCAATTACCATTCCTCCTGCTGGCCCCCATCATACACATTTTCTATGAACTTGTACAATGTGGCAAGTATGGGAAGATTGGTTATTACCACTTTTTTCTTTTTTAAATTTAACTTTATTATTATTATTTTCCAATTTGATCAACCAGGGAGAGGGAGAGGGAGAGAGAGAGAGAGAGAGAGAGAGAGAGAGAGAGAGAGAGCCTGCTCAAGCCACCAGGTCCAGGATTTGAACCATGGTCAGTCATGTGGGAGTGTTCAGTGCCTTAACCACCATGCCACCTGCCAGTCCCCTGGATATTACCATTTGTGACTTAGGAAAACGTATGTTAAAGATGTCTATTGGAAGGGTCAATAAGGTAATGTGATTGATAAACCCTTAACATTTGTAATTTTTACTGTTTCACAGTGATCTCAAATGCTAAAATCTTTTAGTAACTGATATTTGCAGAATTATAAATTTGAAGGATACAGGTGATGAGATTGATGTGTATCTTTTAGTTTCAAGTGCTTTAATTTACTTAATTTCCTTTATATTACTTTGTCCCAGCATCTTCCTGTTTTATTACCATTTGCAATTTTCTCTCTTCTCAGTAATTAAGCTATGATTTGTCCTTGTTCAGATATTTTGGCTGGATTTGGGGGTAGCACAGGGTACATAAACTCACTACAGAGACAGGGAAAGTGAGAAATCACCCCCTGCTGGGCCATGGTGCAATCCCTTCTCCATTCTCTTGGGATTTTTGGCAGGCACTCATATATGCCCAGCACGATTTTCAAGCTGCCTGGCTCAGGACTTGAGAGTCAGCCATGTGGGATCCAGCTGCCTTAATCTCCATATCACTTGTTGGCCCTTTGCTGGATTTTTAAAATTATCTATATTTATTTCATTGGAAATTTAAAAGTGGTAATATTCTTAGATATATCATTACGTTATCATTTATTAATTGGCATTCTTTTCTTTTTTCCATGCCATAGGGCATGTGTGCATGAAAGAGACAGAGTGCATGCACCCCTAATAGAGTCCACATGCTACAGTCCATCCCTAGTCTCAGCTGGCCCTGATTTTGAGAACATCCACTTACGCTTGGCATACTCAGGGAGTCCTGGGACTTAAACCCAAGATCTTTTCCTATGTGGGATCCAGTTGCATTACTGCTGTGTCACCAACTAGCCTCTCAGATTTTTTTAGATTGGTGGGAAAAAATTGTATGGATTTAAGTGTGTATGTGTATGCCATGTTTCAAAGTATGTTTATATTGTGGAATGGCTAAGTCAAGTTGATTAACATATGCATTACCTAATATAAGGTAATGCTTGTATTTTTGTGGTGGAAACAAAATCAGCAGTTTTCTAGAATGCAATACTTTGTTACTAACTTTAGTTGTTGTGCAATACAGCTCTTGAACTTGTTCACCCCCTATTTAACTGAAATTTTGTAATCTTTGACCAATATCTCTCCACCTCCTAAGTTTTTATTGACAAAAATAATAAAATGGAATTTAAAAACCATGAAATAGTGCTGACTCCATAGTGCAGTGTTTAGATGTTATGTAGAGGAAGCTGAATCCTACTTGGCCAACTGGGTTTGAGTCCTGGTGACTTTTGCTTGAAAAACATGCAAAGCTTATATGTGTAGTGCCTAGAATCCTGATGGGATGGAGTATTAGAGGAGAAAGAATTGCTGCATAATCAGGCTCCCTTAAGGGAGTGCTTTCTTGGGTGTGCATGCATGTGCCCTGTGGCACTACAGAAATTAATGAAACAGCCTGATGAAGTTACTTCTAAATAAGTTATACTTTTTTTTGAGAGGTTTTTGCTATAGGGTGCATGTGCTCGCCCAAAAGAGACAGAGAGACAGAAAGCGAGAAATCACCCCCTAGGGGGGTGGCCATGCTGCAATCCCTTCTCCTCCATTCTCCTCTCGGGATCTTGGGCACGCACACGCGCGCCCACACACACACACACACACACACACCCGCACACGCACACACACGCGCGCGCGCACGCGCGCCCGGCATGAGTTTTAAGCCACCAGGTCTGGGACGCGAACCTCAGTCGACTACATGGGAGTCCAGCAACATAGCCATTATGCTAACTGCTGGTCCCTATGAGTTATTCTTTTATCGTGTTAGGAGTGATTTGAATTTAAGATAATCTTAAGTAGTAGTTGTTTAAGAAGGATAATCATGAGTGATAACAGAAGATAGTCTTTAGTGATTGGTGAATTGGAATATTTCTAGCATATATCTTTGTTTTTTCAGTCACATTCCAGAAACAAGTAGTCCTATTTACCAGTAAAATAGCTTTCAAATACAAAATAGGAGCAATGTATTTAATTTTGCTTGTTTTTATGTCTGTTCAAAATTTTGTCCTGGGGGATGGAATGCATGTAATGAAAAAACTATGCATGGATTAAAATTTCTTTCATACCAAAATAAAGCTATATTTGAATTCTATTTTTCCATAAGCTTTTTGAATTCACCTCTTATTTGTAAACTGGTCAAAATAAGCCAGTTAGGATGCAGCAGGAGAAAAGTCTACATCCTTTTCTTGGATTGACAATAAATACTGAGAGGACACTGAGGTGTCAGAAATGCTATAAAGTCTTACTCTCAGAGGATATGAAAACATTATACACAAAATTTGGTATATTTGATGATTGCTTTCTACTGTCTTAAAAATCGTTTTTCTTTCTGTCAACATTTGCTAGAGAAAGACCGAGAGAGGGAAAGTGAGAAATCACCCCTCCAGTGGGCCTGGCCACATCACAGTCCCTTCTCTTTCATTCTTCTCTGGGATTTTGGGCACACATGGCATGATTTTTTGAACCATCAGGTCCAGGACTTGAACTATGGTTGGTCCTGGGGAGTCCAGTACCTTAACCACTATGCCACCTGCTGGCTCCCAAAATCATTTCTTAAAATAAAACATTAGCTAGAGGGTACATGTGCTTGCCAGAGAAAAACGGTTAGAGGAAGCACCCTCCAAAGGGCCATAGTTAACCCTACAGTCCCTCCATTTCTTCATTCTGTCTGGATTTGGAGCATCCACACACCTGGGCCTGACATGTTTCTGAAGCTGTTGGGGCCAGGATTCAAATGTGGGATCCAGCTCTCCCAACCACCACATCATAAGGCCAGCCCCAAATTAGTTTTCACTAAGTATATACTTTTTACTTAAGTGTAAATAAGTAAAGCATTTAATTTAACCTGTAATATCTCCTTAAGCTGATAAAACTTGACAGTAAATTTGAAGTAAAATTAATTGAAGATGTGAGATATTTTTGAGATATGGGATTTTATTTCCAAGTTTTCACTTAATTCCAGGTCAGCAGGTGGCATAGTGGTTAAGGTGTTGGACTTTCATATGGCTGACTGAGGTTTGAATCTTGGACCTGGTGGCTTGAAACTCAGACCAGGCGCTTGCGCATGTGTGTGCATATGCATGCATATCCAAAATCCCAAGAAGAAAATGGAGGAGAAGTGATTGTGGCGTGGCCAACCCCCCCCCCCCCCCCGCCCCCCAGATGAGTTCTTTCCACTCTGGTGATCACATGTACTCTATAGCAAAAATTCTCCACTAATTTTTTTTTTTTTTCATTTAATTCTTCAATATTCTTCCTCACTTCCTTCCTTCCCCAATACTTCATAGCAATAGTTTCAATCAGGGGTGATTATGTGGATTAACTATTTTGGGTGGTTTAAATAGGGAGAATACATCTGGCATCTAGTTGGTAGAGGCCTGGGATTCTGCTAAATAAACATTCTACATTGCATAGGACAGCCCCAAATAATAAAAGATTATCTGGCCCAAAATGTCAGTAGTGACAAGGTTGAGAGATCCTACTTCCTAAGAAAAAGCATACATTTTTAAAAATTATTAATTTAATTTTATTTATTCATTCATTCATTTCTTTTAATTTGACCAGAGAGAGACAGAGAGAGATGGAAAGTGAGACAGCAAGCCACCAGGTCCGGGACTCGAACTGCGGTCGGCTACATGGGAGTTCAGCAACATAGCCATTATGCTAACTGCTGGTCCCAAAAGCATACATTTTTTAAAAAAAGTATTATAATTTTGTTCTGTGACCTACGAAATAAAAACAGTAGCAATTAGGGCCAGCAGGTGGTATAGTAGTTGGGGCACTGGACTTCCCTTATGGTTGACTGGTTATCTATCCCAGGATAACCAGACTCAGTGGCTTGAAACCCAAGCTAGGCACATGTATGTGCATGCCCAAGATCCCTAGAGGAGAATGGGGGGAGGGATTGTGGCATTGCCATCCTCCTGAGGGATGATTTCTCACATTTTGTCTCTCTGGTGACTTCATGCACCTTGTAGCAGAAATGCCTCGGAAAAAATTTTCTTCTTAAGCTAATAGGGAGACAACTCTTCCAAGGAATTTTACTACATAGGACAGCAAATATATAATGTGAGAACTAAAGGTAAGAGGAGTAAAACATTTTTAAGATGGGAGAAATATCAGGATATTTGAATGTTAGTAGGAGATATCCATTAGGAAGTAAAGAGTTTATGTAGCTGTAGTAAATAGGAGAAAAGGGAAAATTTCTCAAGTGATACTCTTGAATAGGTGGACGAATTGAGATTCTCGTGTGTGTAGATTGATTACAGCATGTTTTGTCTGATAATAGGTGAGACTTCAGAATGTGTACATATACAGGCTAGCAAGTAGGTAACTGGTGGGACTCTGAAAATTGCTTCATTCAGTTTTATAAGTGAGATAGGAATGAGGTCATTGAGAGAGTAAGAGGAGAACTCAGTGAAGAGTTGAAGAGAAATAAGATAGGAAATAGTTCTTTAGAGAAGTCTGAAAATGAAGAGGCTAGAGAAGTTTAATATTGTTTGGCAGCATTTAATAGTGTACTTGAGACCAGCCAGCATTGTTTATTTTTCTCTCACCTTGTTTTCCATTCCTGTGTGTGTAGGCATAGGTTTGGTGGGATTGTATTTAACCAGTGACACTGATTTTTCAAGTACAGAGAAGCTAGAGAGGGTTAGAGTATAAACTTTTTGCTAGTGAGTGATTATAATGGATAATACAGAGAAGATGATAAGGATGAGTTCAGTTTAAAAAAAAAAGTGAGGATCATTGAATTGAAAATCCTGGTAGAGTACGAATTTTGAACCAAGTGTGATATGTATATTTTCTAGAGCATCAAAAACTAAAAATCTAGAAAAGGTTAACAAAGGTAAGCAATACATGTTTTTTTCCTATTCTCTATTCATGTTTTTTTCCTATTCTCATTCTCCTGTTCATTGAAACTTTATTTTTTAAAAAGAAATGATAATTTTTGTGGACGGGTTGAGAATATTGGGTAGAGAATTTTCTCCTTTCTAATAAAGGGAAATATTTAGAAGTACTAATTTCTATGTCAGAGAAACTGCCTCAAGTTATTACTTGTTACATGATAGTACAGTAGAAGTCTGGGCATCTTACTGTGGTCTAACTTTTTTTTAAGAGAGATTTTTGTTACGGAGCATGTGTGCTCACTGGAGAGACAGAAATCAAGAAATTACCCCCCCCCCCCCCCCCCCCCGGGGGGATGGCCTCACCGCAATCCCTTCTCCTCCATTCTTCTTTCGGGATCTTGGGCACGCACGCACACATGCCCAGTGTGAGTTTTAAGTTGCTGGGTCCAGAACTCAAATTGTGGTAGACTACATGGGAGGGAGTTCAGCAGCATAACCATTATGCCATTTGCTGGTCCCTGTGGTCTGACTTCTTAAAAAATTACCAATTTTGGGGGCCAGCAGGTGGTGTGAAAGTTAAGGATGCTGGATCTGACTCAAACGCATGGCCGACCACAGTTCAAGTCCTAGACCTGGCAGCTTGCTTTCTCACTTTCCTTCACTCTCTCCCTCTCTGGTAAAATTAAAATAAGTAAATTTAAGGAAAAAAAAGAAGAAGAAGCTAAATGAAATAATTCTTTTAAAAATTATCAATTTTTTGTTAATGAAAAGGAAGGTTGAGTTTTGTCACCTGCCCCCTTCACTCATTCACATATATTTTCCACTTCTGTTGTCCAGTTTCTCTAGTATTAAAAGGATGTTTATTGTCTCTGAAATACTTTTTTCTCTCCTTTCCTTTTATTTATTCATTTATTTATTAAAGTTTTGCTATAGGGCAGAACTCTCTCCTGTGGTCATTGGTGGAGAGGGGGAAAGCAAGCAAAAAATTAACCTCTAGAGCATGGCTGCACTGCAGTTCCCTGTCCTCCATTCTCCTCTCAAGATTTTGGGCATGGATACACATGGGCCCTGTGTGTTTCTTCCCAGGTTGCCAGGTCCAGGATTCAAACCACTAAGTCAGCCATGTGGGAACCAGCCATCGTAACTTAACCACCATTCTGCCAACTGGTTCCTGAATGCTGTTTTTTGAATTTAGGTTTTGCATATTTGCAACAGATGGCACTAGTTGATTTTCAGAAGTACTAAAAAAAAAGAAATTAAGTGATTTGGTTGAGTTTTGGAGATTTTACAAGTTGAAGATAGAAGATCAAGCTCTGCATTTTTGCCTTATTTTACTGTTTTAATTCTGTAAAGGGAAGAACGCATGGTCAAGATTGTGAAGAATTGTGTAAAATTTATGATGACAATGCTCTGCAAGAATGTCGGTGCAAACGATGGTTCATAAAATTTTGTGCTGGTGATTTTGATCTCTGACCTCCTGGGTCAAGGAGGCGCACTGAGGTTGACGACCATATAAAGGCATTGATCGAGTCAAACTCATGTTACGTGACACAAGAGATTATTGAAACATTGAACATCCATCATTGAAGTGTTCATGAGCACCTGAAGAAGCTGGGATATTTGGGTTCTTCATGAAAGTAAAGAAGCTCATTTGATGGCACATATAAACATCTGTGATATATGCTTGTTAAACATGAGGAAAGTGGTCTTTTTTTGAGACGACTGATTCCTGATGAAGAGAAGTGGATTGATTGTCTACAGCAGTGTGGTGGGCAAACAGTCTTGGTCCCAATGTGATGATCTGCCTCAAACACTGTTGAAAGCAGGCATTTATCAAAGGAAGGTTATACTCTGTGTGCTAGAATTTTAAAGGTGTCATGTTTTTTGAGCTTCTACCAAGGAACCAAACAATCCAATATGTGCTGTTGTCATTTGGACAGTTCGAATGAATCCATCCTCCAGAATCATAAAGGAGTTATGTTCCATCACAACAGTGTGAGACCACATACGAGTTTGATCACTCGTCAAAAATTATTGAAGCTTGCGTGGGATGTGTTGCCACACCCACCATACTCACCAGATCTTGTTCCGTCAGACTTTTGTTTGCTTAGCTCTTTTCAAAACTCCTTGCTTAGTGTAATGTTCTTTTGTGATGAGGCTGTAAATCAGCACCTTGTCCAGTTTTTCACTGTTAAAGACAGGTGCTTCTATGAATGAAGAATTATGAAACTCACTGAAAGATGGCAAAAGGTTATCAAACAAAACAGGCAACATAGCACTGAGTGATCTTTGTTCCTTATATACATAAATGACCTTTGGAAAAAAAAAATAGGACTTTCCAACAAAACAGAATTCCACCCCAAATTTCAGTTTTTATTATATTATTGTGCTATATTGAGTATCATGGTACTTTTTACTAATTTTGTGTTTTTAAAAAAATTTCTTGACTCAGCCATGGTGACACAGATGATAGGTCACACTGTTCGGCAACACTAAGGCCATATGAGAGGCCAGGGTTTCCATCCATGGTTGACGTTGACATGTTGTGCATACCCTCACATAGCAAGGCCATGTCTAGGGTATCCATGCCAATGTGTATCATAAGAGAGAAGAGTTTTTTAAAGAGACAGGACTAACATTTTTTAAATCTCTTGTGGAGCCTTCTCAACTGCTCCACCTGTACTGGTTGCTCTATAGACCTTTTTTCCTGCCATCTTATGGTTGAAAAGTACCATCTTATGATGAAGAATCTTCCCTCATCCTCTTCCTGAAATTTACTGTTTTGTATTGGATATTCAGTTTGCTGCATTAGTGATAACAAAAGGAAATAATTTTTATATTAATTTTAATGTCTGAAAGTGGGTCTATTCTACCCACTTTTTAAAAGTTAGTTTCTGTGATAGAGAGCCTGTGTATGTCTCTGCACATGGGGGACAAGCACTTCTCCCCAGTGGGGTCTTGTCATGCCACAGTCCCTTTTCTTATAATTCTCTAGGATCCTGGGCATGTATGTGCAAGCCTGACTTGAAGGTGACAGGGTCAAGATTCAAACCCTTTTCAGCCATGTGAGACTCATCTTTCCCTCTGCGTCATGTAACTTTTGTTACGGGATAGCAAATAGGACTCTACCTTTGTCCTTTTTTTTTTTTTTGTGCCTATACATGTGGGGGAGAGGCAGAGAGAGGAAGCTGTCCTTCCCCCCTAGTGGGGCCTGGTCACACTGCAGTCTTTTTTTTTTTCAGTTGTCCATTTTATTGGTATCCTGGACACATGCACGTGTATTGGGCACACTTGTCATGCCTTTGAGCTCTGGTTAGTCGTGTGTCCATCTACTTACTGGATAGTTAAGGTATGTAGTTCTGTTAAGAATAATTGCATCGTTGGGGCCGGCAGGTGGCGTGGTGGTTAAAGGTGCTGGATTCCCACATGGCCGACCGTAGTTCGAGTCCTGGACCCGACGGCTTGCTTTCTCACTGTCTCTCTCTCTCTCTCTCTCTCTCTGTCCCTTTCTGGTCAAAATGAAATAAACAAATGAATAAATAAATAAAGTTAAATAATTCTTTTAAAAAATTGCACTTTTGAATTTTGAAGGTATTCATTGTTTTCTTAGTGTAGAGTCTGAAGCCCTCTTTTTGGGTAGCCTGTTTTATATCACTGGACTTTGTAGGGTCTTTTCTTTGATTCTAGAGTTACGCAGTTTCATGATGATATGCTGCATAGCTGTGAGTTTTAATTGTCAACCTGGAGAACTCTTGGTTTAAAAATTAGTTTCTTTAATTATGGGAATTTATTGTGGTAAAACGTATATGACATAAAGTTTCCTACTTTGATCACTATTATGTATACAACTCAGTAGCATTATGGTTATGTTCGCCTTATTGCAATCCATTACTACTATTCATTTATAGAACTTTTTCATTGTCTAATTCTATGTTCTTTTTTTTTTTTTTTTTTTTTTTTTTTTAAGAGGTTTTTGCTGTAGGGTGCGTGCGCCTGCGAGAGAGACAGAAACACAAAGACAGAAAGTGAGAAATCACCACCGGGGGGGATGGCCATGCTGCAATCCCTTCTCCTCCATTCTCCTCTCAGGATCTTGGGCACGCACGCACACGCGCCCCGCGTGAGTTTAAGCCACCAGGTCCGGGACTCGCACCACAGTCGACTACGTGGGAGTTCAGCAACATTGCCATTACGCTAACTGCTGGTCCCAAATTCTATATTCTTAGCAATAAGTCTGCATTCTTCCTTCTTCTTAGACTCTGTCTACTTTTTGTGTCTTTGAATCTGACTGATTGTAGATTTTATTGTATGGTAAGTGATCATTCAGTATTTGTGGTTTTGTGTCTGGCTTACAAGGAGGCTTAATAAAGTTCACAGAAAAAAAAAAAGGAATTTAAATATTTAAAAATAGAAGCTGTATTTTTCATTATAAGCTCCACAAAGGCAGGATACTTGTGTGAGATGCTAGTAGCCATTTAGTATATCCCTAAAGAACTGAGGTCCTTGAGGGTTTTTTTTTTTGTTTCTTTTTTGCTAAGAATTATGTATTTATTTGATTTTTTTCCCTTTTTGGAGGGGGGTATTGTTTTGTTTTGTTTTTGGAGAGGTTTTTGCTATAGGGCATGTGCACTCGCCAGAAAGAGACAGACAGAAAGCAAGAAATCACCCCCCCCCCTCAGGGGGGGATGGCCACACCGCAATTCCTGCTCCTCCATTCTCCTTTCGGGATCTTGGGCACGCATGCACACCTAGCGAGAGTTTTAAGTCACCGGGTCCGGGACTCGTACCGCAGTCGACTACATGGGAGTTCAGTGACATAGCCATTACGCTAACTACTGGTCCCTTTTTGGGAGGTTTTTGCTATAGGGCGTATGTGCTTGCCATAAAGACAGAGACAGAGCGAGAAATTACCACCAAGGGGGGATGACCATGCCACAATCCCTCCTCCTCTAGGAATATCGGGCACACGCGCTTGGTGTGTGTTTAAGTTACTGGATCCAGTACTCGAACTGCGGTCAACTCCGTGAGAGTCCAATGACATAGCCATTATGCCAATTGTTGGTCTCAGGTCCTTGAGAATTTAACCACATCAGTTTGGTCTTTTTTACGTTGTTAACTGAAGAAGAATGGGTGTGGCCCTTAAAGTTGTTTTAAGATTGGAAAATAGAAGTCAGGAGGCCAGTCAAGACTGTAAGGTGTGTGTCCAATGGTTTCCCATTAAAACTTGAAAAATTGCTCTAATTTGCTGAGATCCTTGAGCAGGAGCATTGTTGTGGTAGAGAAAGACTGGTGGAGTGTTTGGGGTATTTTCCTGCTATAGCTCAGCTAACTTTCTGAAACCACTTGTATTAAATAGATATTACTGTTCTTTGGCCTTCTGGAAAATCAATAAGCAAAATGCCTTGAGCATCCTCCAAAACTGTTGCCATGACCTTCACTTCTGACTGGTCCACTTTTGTTTTGACTGGATCATCACTTCCACTTCTTGGTCGCCATCACTTTGCACTTTTTTTTCAGGATCTTCATCCCACTTCCAACTGAAGGGCGGCTTGGTGGTGCAGCTGTAGTATGTTGCTCAAGTGATGCTGGGTCCATCTGAAAGATTGTGACTCAGTTCCCTAGTAGACCTGTACATGGCAGGCACATGAGTCCATGATCCTGGCTTACTAGGGATGGTAGAGAGAGGATTGTGATTTGAGACTGTTGAGAGTATTCATCTGTGTGTTTTCCTGTTTGTCTCTCACTTTCATGGAAGAAATAAATTTTTAACAAAATTTTCATTGAACGTTCTCACTCTTGTCTGCAGCTGCTCTGCAGTTTTGGTACCCATTGAGCTGAAACCTTGCTTAACTTTAATTTGTCAGTTAGAATTATCATATGCTGAACCAATTGAGATGTCTTTTATGTTGGCTTTTGTTTCTGCTGTTAATCCTTGATCCTGTTCAGTTAGGACACAAACACGATTTTTCTCTCAAGTTGTAGATGATCTGCTGCAAGTGTCATCTTTAACATCATTTTTGTCCTTTTCATTTTTCGTTTATTTTTTTAATTTAGCAGAGGGAGTGTGTGCTCACTGGAGAAAGGGAAAGTAAGAACACATACCACCCCCCATCCCATGAGGGTGGTCACACCACAGTTCTTCCTTCTCCATTTCTCCCTCCTTTTGCGATTTTGGGCACACTGGAATGCACACAGGCCCTGCATGTTTCTCAGGTTGTCATTCCCTGAACTCGAACTGTGCAGTCAACCATGTGGGATTCAGCTGCCTTAAACATGTCACCAATTGGCTCCTATTTGTCCCTTCTTAGAGTGAGTTATCCATTGTAAACTGATTATCTTTGGTCCTATTAACTTCATAAAGGTCAGTAATTTAACCATTCTTCTACCCATAAAATTGATAATTCGTTATTGCTTCAATTTTCACGGAATTCATAATGACGATGATGGGGACTCTTTAAAAAATTGCTTTATTCTTTTTATCACATTAAACTAGATCCTATTCAGACGTAACAAGTTAGCACAAGTTTATTTTGATGCTAAATTTTAAAATTTTTTTGCCATAGGGTGCATGCACTTAACGAGAGAGAGAGTTAGAAATCATCCCTGGGGGAATGGCCATACTGCAGCCCCTTCTCCATTCTCCTCTCAATTGAGATGGGCACACACATGTGCACATGTGATTTTTTTAGGCTGCTAGGTTAGGAACTTGAACCGTAGTTGCCCATGTGGGAATCCAGTGCTTCAAACACTGTGCCACCTGCTGGCCCCGGTGCACAGTTTTTAAATCCATGGAAATTTTATTTTACATAATACATGAACTGTTTGAACATTCTTTTTTAAAAAATCATTTAGCTTTATTTATTCATATATTTTTAAATTTAATCAGAGGGGGACAGAGAGAGAGAGAGGGAAAGTGAGAAAGCAAACCGCCAGGTTCAGGACTTGAACCATGGTTGGCCATGTGGGAGTCCAGCACTCCTAACTACCACACCACCTGCTGGCCCAGAAAATTCTTATTTTACTTCACGTGTTTGTCTACATTATGTTGAATTGTCAGGAAAGTCATGACAGATTTTTCTTTTTTTTTTTTTTTTTTGGAGAGGTTTTCGCTATAGGGCACATGCGCTTGCCAGACAGACAGAGAGAGACATAGAAACAGAAAGCGAGAAATCACCCCCCAGGGGAGATGGTCACGCCGCAATCCCTTCTCCTCCATTCTCCTCTCGGGATCTTGGGCACGTACGCACACGCGCCCAGCGTGAGTTTTAAGCCACCAGGTCCGGGATGCGTACCGCGGTCAACTACGTGGGAGTCCAGCGACATAGCCATTATGCTAACTGCTGGTCCATGACAGATTTTTCTATGCAAAAATGCTTCAGGACTTTTCAAATGACCTAATTATGTATTAGAATGTCATTTTCTTCTTTTTTTTTTTACTTTATTTTTTTTTAATTTATTTTATTTTATTTTTATTTTCTTTCGTTTATTTATTTTTACATTTTCCACAAACATTTACATTACATAGCAAAAAATTTTAGCTCATACTCCATAATTCTTGACAGTTTACAAACAACTTTCAAAATTTCAAAATACTGAATTTTAAAGATAATGTTCAAAATATGTCATTTTCTTCTTTAAGGTTGACTAGTATTACATTGTCTGTATATACTGTTTCATTTATCCATTCCTCTGTAGGTGGACATTTAGGTTATTTTGACCTTTGGGCCATTATGAGCAGTGCTGCTTTGAACATTGCTATGCAAGTATCCTCTTGAGTCCTCGCTTTAACATCTATTGGATTTAGTCCTCAATGTAAGAATATTCTTGGAGTACATGGTAATTCTGTTTTAACTTTAAAAAATAAAAAAGAACAAGCAAACTTGTACTTTAATTCTATTTTTCTGTAAACTTTTTCATTGCTAGAGGGTGTGTGTACCTGCCAGAGACAGAAAGGAAGAAAGAGAGAAAGCACCTTTCCCACGGAGTGTGCTCATCTCAGTCCTTTCTCTTTCATTTCTCTATCCCATCAGGATTTTGGGCATACACGCACATGCACCTGGTGTCAGTTTCAAACCTTTGGAGCCCCAATTTGAATCACATTTATCCATGTGGGATCTTGCTCCCTAAGCACAGTACTTAACTGCTGCACTACAAGGTTGGACAATCTGTGTAACTTTAGGTTTTTGCTGTAGGTATGTGCACTCACTGGAGAGAGAGATTGACATGTTGTCTTTTTTATTTTTATATATATAGAGAGAGTTATTTTTAATTTAACTTTATTGATGTTATTATTTTCCAGTTTGCTCATAGAGAAAGTGAGAAAGCAAGCCGCCAGGTCCAGGACTCAAACCGTGGTTGCGGTACCACACCACCTGCTGGCCCCACGATCCGTTGTCTTGAAAATCATGCTGAGTGCATGCCCCAAATTCTGGGAGAATGGAGGAGAAGGGATTGTGATGTGGCCACCCCCCCAGGGCGGGTGGATTTCTCACTTTCCCTATGGCAAAAATCTAAAAGAAAAAAAAAAGTGAGAGGGAAAGTGAGAACTCTCCCTGCAGTGGAGATGGCCACTCAACAATCCCTTCTTATTTATTCTCCAGGGTTTTGGAGCATGCACATACACTCACCTGGCGTGACGTTCAAGTTGCCAGGTCCAGTACTTGAACCGCAGTTGACTATGTGGGAGGTCTAGCACCTTAACCATCACACACCTGCTGGCCCCCTGTTTAACTTTTTAAGGAATTGTTCTCCACAGTGACCACCTTATTTTATTGTAAAATATTTTAAGAATTATTTACCTAATTTTATTTATTATTATTCTTCAGTTTGACCAGAGACAGAAAGAGAGAAAGCAAGCCACTACATCCGGGATTTGAACCATGGTCAACCATGTGGGAATCCAGCACCTTAACCACCATACTACTTGCCAGCTCAGACCACCCTATTTTAAATCAGTAACTCACAGAGGTTTTAATTTCTCCACAGTCTCAACAGTACCTAAATTTTCCATTTGGGGAAATATTTTGTATTTGAAATAATTGTTGACTTTTTCCCCCTCCTTTTTCTGATATTTTTAAAGAAATTGGTCATATAGGCTTTGCACCTATCATCATTACTATTTTAATTTTCTGATTACTTTCTTTAATTTTTAGTTTCTTTTTTTTCCCCTTTTATCCTCATGGGGGGTGGGGGGGTGATAGACAAATAGCCTCAATTGGGCCTTGCCACACCACAATCCTCACTACAGCCTTTCAGCTACCCAGAATCAGGAGTCCCAAGAAGCTGCCTCATGTTTTTAGATTGACCCAGAATCTGAACCCAGGTTTCCACATGCCTCCAGCACCATGCAGTGGTGCCCTTCTACCTGTTCTGCTATACCTGGGCCAGTGCATTTTCTTTTAGAAAGCAAGTTAAATAGTGATTTTTTGTGCAGAATTTTCCAGATTTTAGAAATTCTTAGTAATTACTCAGGAAAAGGAGGTCCCTATAAATTAATTGGCATATTTTCCTCCAGTTTTTTCCATCCTCAAAAATCTTAACTCTGTTCAGTAGCTACGAGGAGATGTTGTCAACAACAAAAAATTATTTTTCACTTTCTTCTTTGATTGAGCAGACATACTGTAAGAAAGGAGCATGATTTGGGGCTTGAACTTCGTGGCTGGCTATGTGGGATCTCTTCACCTTAACCACCACCTTCTCCATTCTCCTTTTGGGATTTTGGTCATGTATGCATGTGTTGCCCAGCATGGTTTTTTTGGTTAATTTGTTTGCTATGGAGCACATGAACTTGCTGGAGAGAGAGAAAGTGAGAAATCACGGCCACACCACAATCCATTCTCTTCCATTCTTCTCTTGGGATTTTGGACACACATGTACTTATGTGTTTTTTTCCAGCTGCCAAATCCAGGGATATAGAACTTGAACTGTACAGTTGACCATGTGGGATCCATCCACCTTAACCACCATGCCAGTTCCCCCCAGCCACACACACATTTTCAAATTGTTAGGTACAGGACTGAACCATGTAGTTGGCCATGTCAGATCCAGCTGCCCTAACCACCATGACACTGGCTGGTCCTTTGTACACTGTTTTTTAGTTTCTTTCGTTAGTGAGAGAGAGTAACAAAAGCACCGTTTACAGGGTTTTTATCAACTGACGTGAATCATGGGCACAGCATGTTCATATACCTGGTGTGCTCAGGAGCTTCCTGTTGTAAGAACTTGGGACGTTTCCCATGTGGGTCTGGTTAATCACTGCAGCATGCAGTGAAACGTTTTTAAAAAACGTTTCCCATTTCTGCTCTGTGATCTGGTGGTTAAGGCAGCTAGATCCTACATAGCTGACCTTGTGGTTCAAGCTCCAGACCTGGCAGCCTGAGAAATATCCCCAACATTTGTGCCTAAAATCTGGAAAGGAGGGAGAGAGCGAGATGGGATTGCTGCATGTACATTCCCCGTCTGAGGTGCTTGCTTGCTTATCTTCCTCCCTCTGGCAAGCACATAAACCCTCTGACAAAATTAAAATAATAACAAAATTTCCTGTTTATCTTAGTTTTGTCTATTTAGGATGGAAGTTCCCAGGAAGAGTTACTCATTTAATAGTGTTGATGTGTTCATTTTCCACATGATCTTGGAGTAAAGTACAAAATGGTCCTTGATGGGTGGTTTGCTTTTAATAATTTTTTTCTCTTCACTTTTAATTTTTTTCCTATTTTATAATTTTTCATTTACATTTGTTAAATGTTTGTGGGATACAACATGGATTTCAAAGCATGCATGAAGTGTCCAACAATCAAATCAAGGATATTATTGCTTGTTGTTTTCAACAAAGAACATCACAGTCGAGAGTCATATGTAAGATTAACAATGTCTGCTTTTTTCACTCACTTGTGTTATGCTGTTCTGCAATCCATTTGTTCCATCTACTTGCGTTCTTCTGTTAAATGCTTTCTTTCCTCATACTCTTCTATTCCCTTCACCATTTCGATCCCTGTCCTTTTTTTGGTATCTAGAGTTGTCTTTGTCTACTTCTATGTCTTCAAGTCTTTCAATTTCTGTCATAGAGTGTAAGACACTTGGTATATATTAAGTGAGGACATACAGTATTTGTCTTTCACAGTTTGGCTTATTTCACTTAGCATTACATCTTCTAGAATTGGCCACTTTGTGGGGAACAAAAGGATCTCATTGTTCTTAATGGCTTGTAGTAGTCCACTGTATATAAGTGCCATCCTTTTTTTTTTTTACTTCTCTTTTTTTTGGGGGGGTGGGAGGGAGGTTTTTCACTATAGGGCGCGTGCACTCACCAGACAGAGAAAGACATAGAGACAGAAAGCGAGAAATCACCCCCCAGGGGGGATGGTCACACCGCAATCCCTTCTCCTCTGTTCTCCTCTCAGGATCTTGGGCATGCACGCACACGTGCCAGGCGTGAGTTTTAAGCCACTGGGTCCAGGACGCGAACTGCGGTCGACTACGTGGGAGTCCAGCGACATAGCCATTACGCTACCTGCTGGTTCCCGCCATGATTTTTTTTTTAATCCAGTCATTAGTTATTGGATTCTCAGGTTGATTCTGTATCTTAGCTATTGTAAATAGTGCTGCAGCAAACATGAATGTGCAGGTTTCTTTCTGACTGAGTGATTTCCTGTTCTTTAGGTAAATACCAAAGAGTGGGATTACTGGCTTATGTGGTAGTTCTGTTTGTAAGTTTTGAGGAACCTCCATACTGCTTTCTACAATAGCTGTACTAATTTTCATTAGCCACATTCTTTCCAGCACTTCTTGTTTTATTTTATGTGTGTGTGTGTATACGTGTATATATACACACACATACATGTATATACACACACATATATTATATATTTACTTATCTTAGCCATTATGATTGGGTTATGGTTTTGATTTGCTTTTCCCTTACAGTAAGAACTATGGAACATTTGTATGTCCTCTTTTGAGAGTTGTCTGTTCAAATCAGTTGCCCATATTTTAGATAAATGATTTTTCTGTAGGTGAGCTGCTTGAGTTTCCTGTATATTCTGGTTATTAATCCCTTGTCTGAAGTATAGTTTGGAAATAATTTGTCCCATTCTTTGGGCTCTCTTTTTTTGTTTCATTTTACATTTAGATCTTTGGTCCATATTGAGTTGATTTTTTGTTACTGGTTGAGAGGTAGGGGTCTAGTTTCATTTTTTTTCTGGGTGGATATCCAGTTTTTCTAGAACCAGTTGCTGAAAATTCTTTTCTTTATTGAATTCTCTTGTATCCTTTATCAAAAATCAGTTGGCTATATGATAAAAGGAGTCCCACTTGGGGGCCAGCAGGTGGCTTAGTGGTTGGGGGTGTTGGACTTCCACTTGGCCAGTTGTGGTTCAAGTCCTGGACCTGGTGGCATGCTTGCTCGCTTGCTCTCTCTCTCTCCCTTCCTCCCTCTCTGGTCAAATTGAAATAAATGAATGAGTAAATAAATAAATAAATGAAATAAATAATTTTTAAGAAAAGCAGTCCCACTTGGGGTTCATCAGGTGATGTGGTGGTTAAGGAACTGGAACTCCCACATAGCTGACCACAGTTTGAGTCCTGGACCTGGTGGCTAGCTTTATTACTTTCCCTCTTTGTCTCTCTCTGGTCAAATTAAAATAAATTAATGAATAAATAAAATTAAATAAATTTTTAAAAAGCAGTCTCATTTACAATAGCCACACAAAAAATAAAAACCCTAGGAATAAATCTAACCAAAGAAGTGAAAGACCTCTGCAAAGAAAACTATGACAAACTAAAGAAAGAAATTGAAAAATGATAACCAAAGGAAAAAAAGAAAGAAATCCCTTGTTTTGGGATCGGAAAAATCAGTAGTGTTAAAAATGTCAATTTTAGGGGCCGGCAAGTGTTGTGGTGGTTAGGCACTAATTGACGGCTGTTCGAGTCCGGACACGGAGGCTTGCTTTCTCAATGCCTCCTTATCTCTGTTCAGTGAAAATAATGATGATTAGCATTAGTAAAGTTAAATAAAGTAATTATAGAAAAAAAAAGCAATGAAGAAAAATAAATGTCAATTCTAGGGGCCAGCAGGTGGTGCAGTGGTTAAGGCACTGGACTTCCACATGGTTGAGCACGGTTCAAATGCCAGACCTGGCAGCTTGAAAATGAAGTCAGGCATGTGTGCCCAAAATCCCTAGAGGAGAATGGAGAAGGGATTGCGGCGTGGCCATCTTCTCTGTGGGGTTGTTTCTCACTTTCTCTGTCTGTCTCCAGTGACAGCGCACACCCTATAACAAAAGTCTCTCTTAAAAAAAAAAATGTCAATTCTGCCCTGCCAGGACTCACTCGGCGGAGCACCTTTTTTGGGGGGGGTGGGTGGTGGTGGTGGTGGTGCAGGACCTGTGGATTAAAAATAAACATAAAAATAAGCACACAAAGACATACAAGTGTAGAAAAGTGAGGATTAGGTTGGCCCAACTTCGCTGATGAAGATAGCGGTGACTTCAAACAGCCTCGGATTTATTCTTTTTAAGAGCAGACCATACTACCCAAGTTAATTTACAAATTTAATGCAATTTCTTTCAAATTACTGGCGATATTCTTCACATACATAGGAAAAAAATAATAAAATATGTCTGAAATCATAAGACACCCAGTATCACCAAGGGAATATGTACAAAAAGAAAAATGTTGGATGTGTCTCACTTCACAACCTCAAAATTCATTATAAAACTGTGAGAATCGCCAGCAGCATGGTACTGGCACAAAAACTCGATTAGTAGAACAGAATAGAAAATCCAGAAATAAACCTTTCTTTGTAGAGATCTTCCACCTCTTTGGTCAGATTTTATTTTCCCTACGGGTGTGTCTTTGTGTCTCTTGTAAATGGGATTGTTTTCTTCAATTCTGCTTCAGTTCCTTCATTGTTAGTGTATAAGAAAACTATAGATTTTTGTATATTGATTTTATATCCTATGATTTTACTGAATTATCACTTATAGGAATTTTTTAATGGCTTCTTGGGATTTCCTTTGTATGTAATCACGTTGTCTTCAAATAGGGAATATTTTACACTTTTTTCTATTTGAATGTCTTTTATTCCACTCTTTTATCTGATTTTGTTGGCTAGGACTTCCAATACTATTAGGTCATGTCAGAAAGTCATGACGTATTTTTCTATGCAAAAATGTATCTTGACTTTTCTGACAACCCAGTATATTGAAAAGGAGTGGAGAAAGTGGATAACCTTGTCTTGTTGCACTTTTTCTTAGGAAAGTGTTCAGTTTTCCTCATTTGGCATATTACTCGCTATAGGTTTGTCATAGATGGCTTTTATTGTGTTGACAAATGTACCTTCCATACCTATTCTGTTGAATCTTTTTTTGGGGGGAGAGTTTTTTGCTTTAGGGCGCGTGCGCTTATCAGAAAGACAGAGACAGGGAACCAGCAGTTAGCGTAATGGCTATGTCGCTGGACTCCCACGTAGTCGACCGTGGTTCGCGTCTCGGACCCGGTGGCTTACAACTCACGCCGGGTGCGTGTGCGTGCGTGCCCAAGATCCCGAGAGGAGAAGGGATTGCGGCGTGACCATCCCCCCTGGGGGGTGATTTCTCGCTTTCTGTCTCTATGTCTCTCTCTGTCTGTCTGGAGAGCGCACGTGCCCTATAGCAAAAAACCTCTCCAAAAAAAAAAAAAAAAAGAAAGAAAGACAGAGACAGAAAGTGAGAAATCACCCCCCAAGTGGGATGGCCATACTGCAATCCCTTCTCCTTCATTCTTCTTGGGGTCTTGGACACACACGCACATGCGCCCAGTGTGAGTTTAAGCCACTGGATCTGGGACTTGAACCGCAGTCGACTACATGGGAGTCCAGCAATATTGCCATTACACCAACTGCTGGTCCCTGTTCTGTTGGATCTTAATAATGAAGGAATATTGTATTTTATCAAGTGATTTTTTCTGCATCTGTTTTTTTAAATTATTAATTTTATTTTATGTATCCACTAATTTATTTTTAATATGACGAGAGAGTGAGAGAGAGAGAGAATGAGCTACCAGGTCCAGGACTCGAACCATGATCGGACATGCGGGAGTGTCCAGTACCTTAACCACTATGCCACTTGCTGGTCCCCTCTGAATCTGTTTATATCATCACATGGTTTTATGTTTCCTTCTGCTGATGTCATGTATTTAATTTATTTTGCACATGTTGAACTACCCTTGCATCCCTGGATTTAAGCCTGCTTGGTCATGGTGTGTAATCCTTTTAATGTGCTGGTAGATTTGATCTGTTAGTATCTTGTTGAGGATTTTTACTTCTGTATTCATCAGGGATGTTAGTCTTTAGTTTTATTTTTTGTTGTGTCCGTGTCTGCTTTTGGTATGAGGTGATGGAGGCTTCATAAAGTAAGTTTGAGAGGGTTCCTTCCTTATAGAAGCTTTGAGGGCAATTGATGTTAACGCTTTAAAAACTTTGTAGAATTCAGAAGTAAAGCCATTGAGACCTGGACCGTTTTTTTGTTGTGAGTTTTTATTATTATTATTATTATTATTATTATTACTGATTCAGTTTTACTGCTTATCATTGCTCTGTTCAAGCTTCCTGTTTCTTCTTGGTTCAATCTAGTTATGTTTGTTTGTTTGTTTATTTTTAAGAATTTTATTCGAGTTTATTCATTATTATTATTATTATTATTATTATTATTTTAATTTTACCAGAGAGAGAGAGAGGGGGAAAGTGAGAA
This sequence comes from Tupaia tana, assembly GCA_026018925.1. Taxonomy (NCBI): domain Eukaryota; kingdom Metazoa; phylum Chordata; class Mammalia; order Scandentia; family Tupaiidae; genus Tupaia; species Tupaia tana. Next base: position 18,844,485 of record JAKSZU010000022.1, on the reverse strand, counting down.
AGCAAGCTGCTAGGTCTGGGACTCAAAACTGTAGTCAGTCATGTGGAAATCCAGCGCCTTTAACCACCATGCCACCTGCCAGCCCCAACAATCTAGTTATGTTGTATGTTTCAGGAATTTGTCCATTTTTCCCTAAATCTTCAGTTTGCCTGTTACATTCTTTAATGGCCTTTTTTATTTCTGCAGTATCTGTTGTTATACATCACCTATTTCTAACTTTATTTGGGTCCTTTCTGTTTTTATCTGAGTTAAGCTAATGGTTTGTCTTATTTTCACTATCCCCTTGAGTAATTAACTTTCTGTTATGTTTATTTTTTTGGTATTGTTCTTTTACTGTTTCATTTATTTTTGCCTTTTTTTTTTTTTTTTTTTTTTTTTGAGAGGTTTTTGCTATAGGGTGCTTGCCATACAGACAGAAAGTGAGAAATCACCCCCCAGGGGGGGTGGCCACGCTGCAATTCCTTCTCCTCCGTTCTCCTCTCGGGCTCTTGGGCACACACGCACACACGCCCGGCGTGAGTTTTAAGCCACCGGGTCCGGGACTTGAACCATGGTCGACTATGTGGGAGTCCAGCGACATAGCCATTACGCTAACTGCTGGTCCCTCATTTATTTTTGCTTTAAACTTTATTATTTCTTTTCTGATAGTACTTCTAGTTTTTGTTTTTGTTGTTCTTGGTTTTTCCAGTTCTTTGAGATGTCTTGCTGGGTTATTTAATTTCTATTATTTTATTTATTTACTGTTGTGTGTGTGCGCACACTAATTGCTGTAAACTTTCTTCTTAGATATGCTTTACAGTGTCCCAGAGATTATGGAGAGTTGTGACATCATTATCACTTGTTTCAAGAAACTCATTTTAAAAATTTTTTTAAGGAATTATTTTCACTGAGATTTATTTATTTATTTGTTTATTTTAATTCAGCGAGAGAGAGTGTGAGAAAGTAAGCTGCCAGATCCACAGCTTGAACTGCATACAGTTGGCCATGTGGGAGTCCAGCACTCTTAACCACAATGCCACCTGCCGGCTCTCCCCAAGAAATTTTTTAATTTTCATTTTTAATTTCTTCTGTAGCTTCCAAGTCATATAGGAGTTTTCGTGTAATTGTGTATTTTTGAAGTCTCTGTTGATTTCAAGTTTAATTCCATTTTGCTCAGAAAGAGGCTTGATACAATTTCTATACTTAGAAATTTTTGAAGATTTGTGTTCTATTATGTGGTAAATCTTTGGGAATTTTTCATTTGAAGCTGAGAAAAATGTGTAATAGGGTAAAATGTTCTGTAAACGTCAAATCCATTTGGTTTATGGTTTTATTTAGCTCTTTTAATTTTTTTGTCTGCCCAGTGGTGAGAGTGGAGTATTGAAATTCCCAACCATTAGTGTGTTACAGTTTCTATCTCTGTTTCTCTCTTTAGGTCTAGGAGTCCGTTTTATATATTTGAGAGGGCTCATGTTGGATGCATTAATATTTATAATTATTATATCTTCTTGGTGAATTATTCCCTTTAATGAAATATTCTGATTTTTTTTTTTTTTTGTCTCTTTTTACATCATGAAGACTATTTTGTATTGTATCAGTATTGCAACTCTACCTTTTTTGGGGGAGTTTCCATTTGCATTAAATGACTTTCTACAGCCAGTCACTTTTGGTCTGTTTTTATTGATGAAGTATGTTTCTTCTAAGCGACTTTTAGCTAGCTCCCATTTTTAATCCATTCAGCCAGTGTAATGTCTTCTAATCAGAATTTAGTCCATTAACATTCTACATTATTATTAATATGTACATGCTTACCCCTCTTATTTTGTTAATTATTTTCCTAGATGTTTTATTTTTATTTGTCTTCCTTTCATTTTCTTGATGTAGTACTCTCTTAAGTATTTCTTGAAGAGTAGCTCTACTGTTGCTGAATTCTTGCAGTTTTTGTTATCTGGTAATGATTTTATTTCATCTTCCATTTTGAAGGATAATTTGGTCATGTGAAGTATTGTTGGCCGAATTTGGGTTTTTTTTAGAACTTTATTAAATCTTTCCATTTTTTGCTTGTATGGTTTCTTCTGAGAGGTCTGCTATTAGTCTGATGGTATAAACTTTTTAAGTATCTTTAAGTAACTTTCTGTCTTGACTTTTGAAAAATACTGTCTTTGATTTTTGTTATTTTGACAGTGATGTGCCTAGAGAAGATGCTTGTTTTTTGTTGGTGCCTTTTGTATATTCTGGGTCTGTGTGTCTCTAGATTTGGAAAGTTTTTAGATGGTATTTCATACAAGATATTTTCTGTGCCTTTACCCATCCTTTTGTCTTCTGGAATATCCATCTTACGGATGTTTGGCCATTTCATGGTATTGTACATTTTCCTATATGTTGTCTTCGTTTTTGTTTGCTTGCTTGCTTGTTTTAATTTGCTATAAATTAAATATAAATTTGCTGTAAGTACATCTGGTATATGTACTTGCCAGATGGAGGGATAGCAACCATTCCCCTTGGGGAATGGTTATGCCATAATCCCTTCTCCTCCATTCTTCTCTCAGGATTGAAGATGTGTCCACACATGTCTGGCATGTTTGTTTTTTTTTTTTTTTGGAGAGGTTTTTGCTATAGGGCGCGTGTGTTCGCCAGACAGAGACATAGAGACAGAAAGCAAGAAATCACCCTCCAGAGGGGATGGTCACGCTGCAATCCCTTCTCCTCCATTCTCCTCTCGGGATCTTGGGCACGCACGCACATGCGCCTGGCGTGAGTTTTAAGCCACCGGGTCAGGGACGCGAACCGTGGTCGACTACGTGGGAGTCCAGTGACATAGCCATTACGCTAACTGCTGGTTCCCTGTCTGGCATGTTTTTCAAACCTCTGGTTCCAGGATTCAAACTATGCAGTGAGCCACAGGGGATTTAGCCTTTTTAGTCACCGTGCATCCTGGCTGCCCCTGTCCTGTTTGTTTGTTTTTCTATAGAACATGTGCTCTTGCTAGAGAGAGACTGGTGGAGGAGGAGTGGGAAATCACACCCTGGGAAGCGGCAAGGGTCCTACTACAGTTCCTTCTCCATTCTTCTCTTCAGAATTTTGGGCATGCATGTGTGCATGCACCCACACACTCAGTTTTATTTTATTTTCTTCTTTCTCTCTTTCTTTCTTTCTGAGATATTTGCTATAGGGTGCGTATGCTCTTTGGAGAGAGAGAGATGGGCCTGGGAATTGAACTGTGGTCAGTTACAGAGGAATCCAGCGATGTAACCATAATGCTATTTGCTGGTCATCATCCCATGATTTTCAAGCTGCTTAATCCGGGACTCAAACCGTGAAGTCGGCCATGTAAGAGCTAGCCGTCTTAACCTCCATGCCACCACCTGGCCCCCATCCTCTTTTTTTTTTTTTTTTCTTTTGGAGAGGTTTTTGCTATAAGGCATGTGCACTTGCCAGAAAGACAGAGACAGAAAGTGAGAAATCACCCTCCAGGGGGTGTGGCCACACCGCAGTCCCTTCTCCATCTTCCTCTAGGGATCTCGGGCATACACGCACACAGGAGTTTTAGCCACCAGTTCCGGGCCTTGAACCATGATTGTGGGAGTCCAGCAACGTAGCCATTACGCCATCTACTGATCCCATCCTCATTTTTAATGTGTGTGTGTGTGTGTGTGTGTGTGTGTGTATGTGTGTGTTTGTTTTGCTTTGCTTTTTTGGGTGACTTGGACTAAATTGGAAGTTTGATCTTCAAGATTGGAAATTTTTTCTTGTGCGTGGTCTTACCTGTTAATACCTTTGATAGATTTTTAACAAATTATTATTTATTTAATTTTATTTGTTGTTTTTTAATTTGACCAGAGGGGGAGAGAAAGGGAAAGTGAGAAAGCAAGCCACCAAGTCTGGGACGCAAACCATGGTAGGCTGTGTGGGAGTCCACCTTTATCACCACACCACCTGCTGGCCCCGAGTGATGTTTTCATTTTCTTTTTTGTATCCTTTGTGTTGAGAAGTTCTGTTTGATTCTTTTTTCATTGTGTCTGTGTCTTTATAGAGCTGCTCCTTGTCTGGAAGTGATTTTCTTGTATCTTGGGTCTGTTTTATGTCTCAATCAGTTTTGTTATTATTAATAATCCGAATTCTTTTCCAACATTTTATTGATTTCCTCCATGTTATTTATTGTTGATGAGGAGTTACTGCCCTTCTTTGGTTTATTTCTTATTTCTTGCATCTATGGTTATTTTTCGGCATCTGGTAGAACACTTGCTTCCTTGCTTCTTCCTGATTGTGGAGTAGATTCTGTATTTCCAGGGTGGGGAGTTGGGAGGGTAGAGTTAGTTATCAACACCTAGGACCCAGGTGTGGCCTTGGAAAAGTTGGATCAGGAGGGGTCAGAAAGCGGGGGTGGGGGGAGAGTTAGGCCATGCTATAATCTCTTCTTTTTATTTTTTCTTTTTCTTTTTTCTTCTTTTGGAGAGGTTTTTGCTATAGGGCGCGTGCGCTCACCAGACAGAGACAGACAGAGAGATAGAAAGCAGGAAATCACCCCCCAGAGGGGATGACCACGCTGCAATCCCTTCTCCTCCATTCTCCTCTTGGGATCTTGGGCACGCACGCACACACGCCCGGCGTGAGTTTAAGCCGCCGGGTCCGGGACTCGAACCGCGGTCAACTACATGGGAGTCCAGCGACATAGCCATTACGCTAACTGCTGGTCCCTTATAATCTCTTCTTCACTCTCCTTTTGGGATTTTAGGGCATGTATGCACACACTCCTGGAGTGATTTTTTTTTTTCCCCCAGGCCACTCATCTAGGACTCAAACCATGGTCAACCATGTGGGGATCAAGCACCTTTAGCACCACACCACCTGCTGGCCCATTGCTGTTAGGAGCTAAATTGATAGAGTGAAACAAAGGCCTACCTAGGCTCTGGAAATTTGGGGGCTCAAGGAATAGACCTGTCCCTGCTGATGGAAAACTGGAATTGGTAGCAGTTGTATTGTGGAGGAAGCGGTAGCAGCAGTGATGAAAATGGGGAGATGAGCACTCCTTAGTAGTAGGGAGAAAATTAGATCTATTTCACCCATTAGGCAAATACTAATTAATTAAACTCAGTGCATCTCAGTTGGCTGTCTTTAGCTTGAACTGCTGTTGAAAAAAGAGGATGAATCTTCGGTGCATCTGCTTATGAGAAACGAAAGGGTCTGTGTTGGTACATGGATAGGTTTAAAGAGATTTTTCAGTAAGGGCTCAAAGGCGAACTGAGTTAAGCATGTCTTAGCTAGAACACTTTCTTGAACTTCTGTTTTGTTCTGTTCATTGGTAGGGCGAGGTTGGTCAGTGGGTAGTAACTTGAATCTCTAGGCTTGTTAGAATCCTTATGAATATACAAGTCACCTAGAAAGAAACCCAAGTTTATACTGAGCTTCAGTTACAGCATGGGCATACCCCAGCAGGGTGCTTTCTCCCTCCCTCTCTGTTTCTCTCAGCAAGTACAAGCATCATATAGCCAAGTAAAAAAAGAATTAACTGGCTCAAATGTCAGTAGTGCTTAAGTTGAAAAACCTTGTGATATGAGGGATTACAAAGAACTTTCATCACATGAAAGAAATGTCTTGTAGTCAATAAACATAGATACTGTTTTTTTAGCAGTGGAAGAAGTAAAATAAGTTTTTGTTTGTTTGTTTGAGAGAGATTTTTGCTGTAGGGCGCAAGCACTCCCCAGAAAGAGACAGAAAGCGAGAAATCACTCCCCCAGGGGGGATGGCCACACCACAATCCCTTCTCCATTCTCCTTTCAGGATCTTGAGCACGCACGCACAGGCGCCTGGCGTGAGTTTAAGCCACTGGTTCCAGAACTTGAACCGCGGTCGACTACATCAGAGTCCAGCAATATAGCCGTTACACCAACTGCAGGTCCCTAAAATAAGTATTTCTGTCCATTATATATAGCAGTGTAAAGTAAGTGGGACATTGCATTAGGGTTGGTTTTTTGTTTTTTGTTTTTTTTTGTTTTTTTTTGTTTTTTTTTTTTTTTTTTATTGAGAGATTTTTACTGTAGGGCGTGTGTGCTCACCAGACAGAAAGATAGAAAGAGAGAAATCACCCCACAGGGGGGATGGCCACGCTGCAATCCCTTCTCCTCCCGGGATCTTGGGCACGCATTCACCCACGCCCGGCGTGAGCTTTAAGCCACCGGGTCCGGGATGCAAACCGTGGTCAACTACGTTGGAGTCCAGCGACATAGCCATTACGCTAACTGCTGGTCCCCTGCATTGGTTTTTTTTTTATTTTGATGGTCTAATCAAAGATCTTGATACATACACTTTATACTTTTGATTCAGTAATTCCACTTACAAAAATCTATCCTAAGGTGATAAAGAGATACCTATTAGGATATTAACCACAGAGTTATTTTCAATTGTAATGAGCTGTTAGTGATCTAAATCTTTTTATAATTATGGTTGTTAAATAAATCATGGAACAAATCTGTAATGCAATTACAAATCCTGCTTTCAAAGACTACTTCAGAAATACCCACAATGAATTAGATGAGGGGTAAAAGGGATATTAAACTAGGGTGTCAAATTCTATTAAATGAATAAATGGAATAGAATGGAGGTTGGTAATAAATTTACTGAAATGTTCTTTTAGAGTGATTACTGAGTAGACAAATTATTGATCATTTAAATTTTTCTAGCTTTTAAAAAGTATTTAATCTTATTTATTCATTTAATTTGACCAGATAGAGTCAGAGAGGGAAAGTGAGAAAGCAAGCCACCAAGTCTAGGACTTCAACTGTGGTTGGCCATGTGTCCAGGGCCTTCACCACCATGCCATCTGCTGACACCTATGTTTTTTGTTGTTGTTGTTTTTTTTTTTTTTTTTTGAGAGAGATTTTTACTATAGGGCACGTGCACTCACCGAAGAGACACAAATAGAAAGTGAGAAATCACCCCCAGGCTGATAGCCATGCCGCAAGCCCTTCTCTATCCTCCTCTCTGGATCTTGGGCAGACACGCACTTGTATTCAGCATGAGTTTCAAGCCACTGGGTCCAAGACTTTAACTGCAGTCAACTTCATGGGAGTCCAGCATAAAACCAATCCGCCATCCGCTGGTCTCTCTATCTCATGTTTTTAAAGTTTACTTTGTAAAGGCTATTATTGATTAAAAAAAAGAAAAGAAAAATCCGACAGTATCTCTTTTATTTTTAAGCTCCAGCAAAATCTTGTAGTAGTATTAATATTTCTCACATTATTTGCTGTCACTGGTCTGTCTTTCCATGTGTGTCTGCTTCTGGGCTCTTTGTTTTATTCCACAAATATATTTTAATGTTTAGTTAGTAAAATAATAATAATATGACATGGTTTGATAATGCAAGAGGACCCTTCTCTTGTTTGGGCCCACTTATAGAGGTTTTCTGAGGGAATAATTTGTCTAAAAATTCTTGATGTCATTTAGTGGGGTCAGTTGGTGGCATAGTACTTGAGAGGGCTGATTCCCACATGTCTGTGTGGTTGGGTCCTGTGGTGCCTTGAGAAACACTCTGGGTTTATGTGTGTGTGTGTGTGTGCGCGCGCACGCATGTGCAGCCATCCCCCTCCCCCCCATGAGGGTGCTTTCTCATCCCACACACACTAGCAAGTGCGCACATCCTCTGGTAAATTAAAAAAGAAAAAATGTCATTTTGTTTTAAAAATGTATGTGTCCTTAGTTTTGCAAGTATTTTATGCTCATTTAATTAGATTCAGAATAAATGTACTGTTTTTTGGTTTGCCTCAGTCATAATAAAGATTGCTCATTGATACAGTAAGTCTTGTGATTTAAGTATCTGCCTTTTTTCCTTTCCTTGCGTAAGAGAGAGAGAGAAAAAAAAAGAGGAGGGAGGAAAGCCAGTCTCTTTTCCATTTTTCTTTCAGGTTTTTGGGAACACACGCATGCTCACCCAGCATGTTTTTTTATTAAGCTGCCGGATCTAGGACTCAAAATTGTGTGGTTGGCCACATGGAACCCAGCTGCCTTATCTTCTATGATTTCTTCTGGCCCTCAAATATTTGCCTTTTAAAAATTAAACCTGTCCCTTGAGGCCAGCAGATGGTGTAGCAGTTCCGTCGCTGTACTCCCACGTTGGACCTGTGTCTTGAAACTCATGCTGGCCGTGTGTGCACGCGTGCCCAACATTCCTGGAGAAGAATGAAGGGCTTATGGCTTGGCAGGGGCAATTTATTGCTTTCCCTCTCACGGTGTCTGTGTCTGTCTCTGACAGCATGTGTGCTCCTAAGGAGCACACATGCCCTAAGGCAGAAACCTCTTAAAAACAAAAACCTGTCACCTTTCTTCTTTTTCTTTTTTTAAGATTTATTTATTTAATTGTATTTATTCATTCATTTATTTCAATTTGACCAGAAAGAGAGAGAGAAAGAGAGAGACACCTTTCTTGAGTGCTTGCAGTTCTTGGAGATTTCTTTTTACTCATTCATTCTTTTCATATTTCCATTTGATGTTTACAAATGTTGCAGTATTTGCTGTCTCCTGGAGTAGCTCCTAAGTTGTAAAGCTCTCCTATGGCTCTCTTGTGTTAGCTTCTCTCCAGTTTTGTGTGCAATGTAATTAATTAGGCTGAATAGAAAGTGATATTGGGTCCACAGAAGTCATGATGCAGTTTTGAGTGCATCATGACTTTGTAAGTGACCCAGAAGAACTTGTAATTGCAGGAGGCAGAAAGTTAGGGTGGTGGCTGTTGACCATTGATAGTTAAGATATTAACTGAAAAAGAAAAGGAGTTTCTATCCTTGAGCCTCTGAAAAATACCTTTAACCTTTAGAGAATTATGAGAGGAGCATGTTTTAATATGGAATTGTGAGTTTCTTTGGAGAGGGAAAAAAAAGATCAATTCCGAGTTTGGCGGGATATTGTATTTATTAGTGATATGAATTGTTTTGCTTTTCTAGAGAATTTGTAGAAAGGGAAAAAGTTAAGGAGAAGATTAGAAAAGGAAGTGAAGGGAGGCAAGACTACTGAAAAAAGTTATTGGGCTACCTAAAACAAAATCAGTGGATAATGAATTTCAGTGAATTCTTGAGTTAAATTTCGAACAAGTAGATTTAAATTTGGAGCGTATTGTTTGGGGTGTGGGGGATAACTGGGATCCTCTCTGCAGAACACGAATTCTGCGTGGGAGAGGCTGTAGATTAGAAATAAACACAAAGTTCATGGACCCAACTTCTCTGGAGAAAGCTGCAAGCATTAAAGGACAGAAAATGGGGTAAGAGGAAATGGAATGCAAAGCCAGTTGCTTTTGGATGTAAATCATCTGAAGTTGCGAAAGGACTGGATGGCTGGCTCCATGTAATTCCTCTGATCTTTTTGGGGCAAAATCTGATGAATATATGTGGTTTCTCGGCCTATACCTGGTGTCAGGTGTCAAGGCAGATAACCAAAAGCAAGGACAACAACAGGCAGCTTTTCCTATGCAAATACTTTTGTAGCTATGCAAATGAAGTGCTATTCTGCATGCCTCTAAAGGTCACCCTGTTTGCTCATATTACCCCTATAGAGGGGTATCCATAAATTTTATGTGGAGAAATTGTTTCTAAAGTTGAAAAGGTGTGTGTTCATGAGCATCTGTTTAATTTCATTTTCATATCGAAAACTAAGTGGTGTTTCTTTTTAAAATTTTTTACTTAGTAAGTAACTTCCCGAGAAAATTACTTTTGTTGCCAAACTTACAGCTGATTTACTCATAGCCTGTTTCTGTGTCTGAATTATGTTATTTTTGGGTAAGCATTTTCTGGGTTTGTTTTCATCAGATAGTTGTGTCCTAGCAAAAAGCAACATCTTTCTCATTTGGTAGAGGCTTTTGTCTACTCCCTATCTGCATGTGGAGTAGTATCTCTTGAATTTCATTTCGTGAATTTAATGTAGAATAACTGCTTGATGCATTTGAAACTTGAAATATAAGGTCTACATAATACATGGCAGTTTCTGGGGCTTAATTTTTTGTTGTTGTTGTTGTTGTCGGTTTTTGCCATAGGGCAGGTGCGCTCACAGGGGAGAAAGAAACAGAGGTGTGAATGAGAAACCACCTTCCAGAGGGGATGGCCACACTGCACACCCTTTTCCACTCTCCTCTTGGGATTCTGGGCATGTGTGCACATGTGCACATGTACCTGTTTTGATCCTCAACTCACCAGATCTGGGACTTAAACTGTGGTCAGCCATGTGGGAGTCCAGAACCTGAATGCCACTTGCTGTCCTGTGGGGCTTATTGTCCCATGAGTTAATGTCAGTTTTTGAAGCTCTCCATAATTTCCCATACCTGGGGTCTCTCAGTTCTTGTTTGGCTATTCTTACTCATGTACTTTGGGTTTTTGGGTTGTCATGTCACGTGGTTAATGGAGTTTAAAAAAGAACCTTGTGAATATGGGATTTTGAATTCATAAAATATTATGAGTTAGTGGATGATACATATCATATACATGTGCATTTATATTATATATTTTATATGTATCTATATAGGATATATTTTTATCTATTTGTAGATAGATAACTGTTTTTTCCTCCAAGTCCTCAGGTCTGAGACTCAGACCACAATCAGCCATGTGGGAGTCCAGCACCTTAACCACCACACCACCTGCTAGCCCCAGTGGATGATTTTTTTTTCTATTTTAATTACTTTTTGCATTTTATTGACTCACAAAAGATAAGAATTAATCGAAACACTTTCTTTATTAAAAAAAAAACTTTTTTTAAGAATTATTTTTATTTGGGGACCAGCAGGTGGCGTGGTGATTAAGAAGCTGGACATTCCCACATAGCTGACCACAGTTCGAGTCCTGGACCTGGCAGCTTGCTTTCTCACTCTTCCTCTCTCTCTCTCTCTCTCTGGTCAAATTAAAATAAATGAATGAATAAATAAAATAAAATAAATAATTATTAAAAAAAAAGAAAAATTTTTATTTAACTTTATTTACTTATTTAAATTTTACCAGAGAGAGAAAGCAAGTTGCGGGTCTGGGACTTGTACCTCAGTCTGTCATGTAGGAGTCCATCACCCTTAACCTCCACGCCACAGCCCTCTAAATACTTTCTATAGCAAGTACGGTTGGTTGGTACATGGAAATCTGTAAACATGTGTCTGGCTTTAAGCCATAAAACTCAGTGAGTAGAATAAGTATACTATAAAGTAGCACCTAGCTGTGACTATATAGCTTACTGTGGTCATTAGATAGAGATTTTTTTTTAATTTATAGAACAGTTTTTTTTAGTTTTAAAAAATCAAAACAGTGTTAAGAAAAATTTGCTTAAGACTTAAAGCCGGGAAAAAGGGTAGGATTTTGTTCAAACAGGTAGGTAGGTACTGAAATCTCAAAAAAACAGAGACAAAGCTAAAATCTAGTAATGAGTGCACTGTACTTCTCTTCTGAAGCATTTTCTCTCTCCATTCTCCTTTTACCAAACTAACTTAATTGAGAAAAAAATTAATAAAAATAAATTTAGTTCCAATTTGGTCTGTTATTTGCACAAAGCCCCATGAATACTAATTGATTTAACCATTATTTCCGATTTCTAACACAAGGCAACATATTACTGAACTTATGCAGATAATCCATTCTGTCACAAAATAATACCCCGAAATATTTTCCAATTCCAGAGGTCAGCAAGGAAGAAAAGTTAAAAAAAAAAATTTTAATGAAAAAATTGTCAAATTGCTGAATGTATCAAAAGCTCAAAAGAAGAAGAAAACCTTAAATCTGGAAAAACAAAGCATAGGAAAAAATCAGTAATGTTTTAGTCAAAAGTCATAAAAATTCTATTTCACCAGTTCATTCTCATGTAAATGATCTCCCTTCTGTTGAATCTGCAGTGTTACTCCTGTCTTTCCATTTAAATTCTGGAAGTTAAGGTTCAACTTTATTATTGATCTTTCCAGACTTGTCTCTGTCATTAAGTCGTGTGTGTGTGTGTGTGTGTGTGTGTGTGTGTGTGTGTGTCCCATTTCTGTGGGTCTGTCTTTAGTTTTCCTGGTATAGAACTCCTTCAGAATTTCTCAGAAAGCTGGTCTGGTGTTGGTCAATTCTTTCAGGTTTTGTTTATCTGAGAATGTTTTTGTCTTTTTTTCCCACATGTAGGATAATGTTGCCAAGTATAGTATTCTTGGCTGAAATTGTTTTTCACTTAATACTTTAAATATATTTTCCCATTCTTTCCTTGTTCACATTGTTTCCAATGAGAGGTCTGTCCTTAGCCTTAAAGGGATATTATTTGAGAGTAACTTGATGTTTCTCTCTTGCCAAATTTAGTATCTTCTCTCTTTGGTTTTGGTTAAACTGGCTATGATGTGCCTGGGGGAAGATCTTCTTGATTTAATTCTATGTGGGGGTCCTTTGTATTTCTTGGGTTGGGATATTTGAGTGCCTCTCTAGGTTTGGAAAGTTTTCTTCCAGGATTTCATGGAAGAGATTATCAATGCCCTTAGTTTCTTCACCTTCTGGAATACCAGTGATCTGGATGTTTGGGCTTTTAATAGTATCTAGTATTACTTGTATATTATTTTCATTTTTATTGAGTTATTTTCTCAGTCTTTTTGGTGAAATTTTCTAGGTCAGAGGTTTTGTCTTCTGCATCTGAGATTTTATTTTTTGCATTATCTAATCTGCTTGTAATACTTTCCAGGGAGGTTTAGATTTCCTATATTACAGTCTTCATCTCTAACAGTTCCGTTTGATTATTTTTTATGGTATGTATTTCCTCTTTCAGAGCATGCAAGAACTTCCTCACCTCCTGGAACTCCTCTCTTTTCTCTTGCATCTTATGGTGTTCATTGTCTCTCTTCTTGCATCTCTCTTAGTTTTGTCACTATGAGTGTTTTGAATTCATTATCCAGTATTTTCCCCAGTTCCATTGTATCATCCATGGATGATGAGGAATTATACCTTTCCCTTGGGGGAGGCATATTTTCTTAGGTTCTCATATTTTTTGTGCCTCTGCTCTGGTTTCTTATCATCTGATGGATTATATGTTCCTTCTTGATTTCTTGGAGTTAAATCAGCGTTTAGAGGTGTGCAGGAGGGATTATCTGTAATCTCTCTGTAGTTCTGTTTCCCTGATTCCCACCAAGCAGCTGCACTTCTATTGTTGGAACTGGATATATTACAGAGGCCTGGTTTCTGGACACGGCATCTGGGCCGAGCTGCAGGATTTCAACTGAGAGCTCAGAGGACTGTGGGTAGGGTTGAGCCCCTCTCTGCAGCTCTGTCCTTCTCCCTGCTGCTCACTATGCAGTCTCTCTTCTATGAATTTTAGTCATTTGGTCATGTATTCACTTTTGACTAATTTGTTGGAGGAGGTTTCTGCAATTGTAAGCTCATATACTTCCATTTATTGTGAGGTAATTCTGTGCCAATTTCTCTCCTCTACTGAGTTTTGCAACGTGGTATCCACAGAAAGAGGGTTGAGTTGAGATTTTTGAAGAAGAGTTTCTCCCTTTGTGCAGCTGGTTCAGTGAGAATTGAGGATTTCTCTGATGCTCCTAGATTTTTCTAGACAGTCGATATGTAGGGCTATCTAGATATTGGAGGTTGGAGGATGAAATTGGAATGGAAAATAGTCAGTTGCCCTAGTACTGTGAAAGGGACAGCTCACAGCTCAGATGTAGATGACTTCTCCCTAGTGGATGATTATTAAAACTACCTTAAAAGGGACCAGCAGGTAGCATGGTGGTTAAGGTGTTGGTCCCACAAGACTGTGATTCAAGTCCCGAACCTTGCTTTCTCACTCTCACTTTCTCTATCTGTAGTCAAATTGAAAATTAGCAATAAATAAAATTAAAGAAATAAATGTAAGGGGAAAAAATCCCCAAAAAAGAATTCATTTAAAAAATTTTGTTCATTATATTCTTCCTTTATTTTTTAATTTGCTATTGGGTTCATGCACTCACCAGAGAGAGAGAGATAGTGAGAAACCAAGCTGCTGGGTCTGGATCTCTAACCAGTCAGCCATGTGGGAGTCCAGCACTCCAAACCACCACCCCACCTGCTAGCCCCCCAAAAAATTATTTATGCAATTGAAAGGGTAAGTATAGCCTTTCCTGGTATATTTAAATGTTTGTTAAATGTGTGTGAGGAGTCTCATAAAATTTAAAGATAAATTTTAGGAACCATTGACAATTACACATTAATCACAAATTAGACATATTGGGGCCAGCAGGTAGCATGTTGGTTGGGGTGCTGGACACTCCCACATGGCTGAACAGGGTTTGAGTCCCGGATCTGGTGACTTACTTTCTCACTTTCCCTCTCTCTCTGGTCAAGTAAAAATATATGAATGAATAAATAAAATTAAATAAATCTTAAAAAAAAAAAGAAGGAAAATAAATGAGACATATCAGAAACTATAATGTGCTGCTGCTTCTTTTGAATTTAATTCCCCTTAAGGTAGTCAACAGGGGACCAGCAGTTAGCTGGACCAGCAGTTAGTAATGGCTGTGTCGCTGGACTCCCATATAGTCGACTGTGGTTCGAGTCCCGGGCCCGGTGCCTTAAACTCACGCCGGGTGCATGTGTGTGCGTGCCCAAGATCCCAAGAGGCGAATGGAGAAGGGATTTTAGCGTGGCCACTCCCCGCCCTCCGGAGTGATTTCTCACTTTCTATCTCTCTGTCTCTCTCTGTCTTTCTGGCGAGCACACGCGCCCTGTAGCAAAAACCTCTCCAGAAAAAAAAGATAGTCAACAGAAAGGAGAAAATAAGTAATCATGCACATAGCCTCTAAACATCCTCATCAATTTGATATGAAATTTACATAACATATAATTTACTTATTTAATAGAATGGAATTCTTGGGTCTCATGTCAACTCTGCATTAACTTTTTTGCTTACCTATTTCCAACAATTTATGATTGTCTCAAAATATTACTAGCTCTTCCATCTTTTTTTTTTTTTTTTTAAGAGATTTTTCCTATAGGGAACGTACGCTTGTCGGAGAGGTAGGAAACAAGAAGTTAACACCCATGAGGAGATAGCCACACTGCAATCCCTTCTCCTCTTGGGATTATGGGCACACACTTGGTGCCCAGCATGAGTTTCAGGCTGCCAAGTCCAGGACTTGAACTGTGGTTGGCCATGTGCAAGTCCAGACAGAACCGTAACCACTACACTACCTGCCGACACTTTGTCCATCTTTTTTATTACATCCATTCTAGTGGGTGTTAAATCGATATGTCTGTCGGTTTGCATTTTCCCAGTGAGTAATAATGCTGATCTTTTTTCACTTACACATATTGTCTTTGGGAAATTTGTATCTTTTGCCCATTTTTCAAAAATTTTTTATTGAGGTAAAATATACATAAACTTTACCATTTTAACATCCTAGTTCACTGGGAATTAGTACATTCATAATGTTGGGCTACCATCCAGCTCCAGAACTTTTTCATCTCTCCACACTGAAACTCTGCATACAGTTAACAGTAACTCCATGTATTACCTCTCCTCAGCCTCTGACAATTACTGTTTTACATTTTCTTTTTGAAATTGAGTATATACTTGATACCTCATGTAAGTAAGTGGAACTATACAGTATTTCTTCCTTTGTGTCATTTATTTATTTATTTTGAGAGGTTTTTGCTATAGGGCACGTGCGCTCCCCAGACAGACAGAAAGCGAGAAATCACCCCCCCAGGGGGGATGGCCACGCCGCAATCCCTTCTCCTCCATTCTCCTCTCGGGATCTTGGGCACACACGCACATGCGCCTGGCGTGAGTTTAAGCCACTGGGTCCGGGACTTGAACCGCGGTTGGCTACATGGGAGTCCAGCGACATAGCCATTACACTAACTGCTGGTCCCCTTTGTGTGGTCCCCTTTGTGTCGTTTATTTACTGAAATAAATAAATCTCATAATGTCTTTATTTATGTTTAAGTAGTCAACCTGTGTTAAGAATCCCATCTGCTGCCACCAATGGCTCTGTCTGGTTGGTGAGGTGGTTGGCATTTTTGACTTGTAGCTCCAGGAATTTAGGCTATTGAGACAGATGTCATCACAAAATTTTATATTCCTTCCAAAGTGTAAGGGGAGAGGGATAAAAAGATCTTTATGTTACTGTAATAAATGATTATGGGAAGTACATAATGAAACTGTATCTTTACTATAAACATTGGTTAGATAGAGCGAATTAAATGACAAAAGAACTTGAAAATACTAGTTAGAGCAAAAGAAAAAGCATTAAAGTTTGTTAAATAACAGATAAGATAAACTCTTTCTTGTACATGTAAGCATTGTAGCTTGGATGTGGTTATGATATGGACTTGTTTTTACGTGTCTTAAATAGGGGAGTACCACCTCCCTTGTTAGGTTTATAATGAAGAATAAAGTAAAAACAAAACAATCTTTTTAAAATGCTAATAATGGGACCTAGCACACCTAGGCTTTTAGCCAGAGAGAGTTCATTTGAAAAATTTTAATCGGAGATTGGGATTTTGTTTGGGTCAGGGGAGTTGGGGAGTTGAATGCAATCAGGTTGAAGCTTGTGAGTCAGATTGCTCAGGATTGATGCATGCTCCTAAATATTCTCACTACTGCATATTCACATCTAAGTTTTGTTACCATTAGTGTCATGGTGTAGTCTATATTTTGCTTTGCTTTCAAGAATTATAAAACTACTTGATGTTTTTCTTAAATTTTTTGCTTGTAGGATTCAGTGGTCTCAATTTAAAGGCTATTTTATTTTCAAACTGGAGAAAGTGATGGATGATTTCAGAACTTCGGCTCCTGAACCAAGAGGTCCTCCCAATCCTAATGTCGAATATATTCCCTTTGATGAAATGAAGGAAAGAATACTGAAAATTGTCACTGGATTTAATGGGTATGCACTTAATCTTATTTTAAGACTTAAGAACAATTTGGATTTTAAGCTTTGATGAGTCGAGTCCGGTGGTTTGATAATTATTAGAATTTTTGTGTCTGTGTCTCTAGTAACATAATAGTTGTTGATTTTACCTTTCAAGCATTTTGAATATTTATAGCTTATTTAAAAAAACTTAAACCACAATTATGGGTATCAGCATTACTCAGACTTCAAATTGGTATGACAATGGGAAGGAACATAGATTGATCAGGAAATGTTTTAATGATATATCTTTGTTTTATATTTGCTATTATGAATCTATACTTTGCATAGAACCCATATATAATTAGAGAAGTCATTTATTTTAAAATGAAATATACCGATTTATGGATGTAGTTTATTTAGGTTTATAAGAATTTTCTTCTGAAGTGCTCTCCATCCCCACAAGTAAACATGTTTAGCCTTTTATGAAACATTAAAATACCAAAAAAGATACTCTGCAGATCTTTTAAAAAATGTTACTTTGTCTCATTATTTTAGATTCTTTATTTTTAGGACTGTGTATTTTTAGAACTTCATTTTTGTAGGGAAATGTTTTTGTGAAGTTGAAGTGTTCACTATTTAGCTTGGCATTTACGTTTTGTTTTGTTTTGTTTTGTTTTGTTTTGTTTTGTTTGGGGGGGGGGTTGCTATAGGGCCTATGCACTTGCCAGAAAGAGACAGACAGAAAATGAGAAATCATCACCCAAGGGGGATGGCCAAGCTGCAATCCTTTCTCCTCCATTCTCCTCTTGGGATCTTGGGCATGCATGCAAACGTGCCCTGTGTGAGTTTAAGCCACCCAGTCCAGGATTCAAACGGCAGTCTTCTACATAGGAGTCCAGTGATGTAACCATTATGCCATCCGCTGGTCCCACATTTTGGAGTATTGAATGACAAGACCAATATAATCCATTGGGGGTATGCTGATCATACATTCATAGGGGTAGATTTTATTTGAAGAGGTCATTTGAATTTTTAGGTAGCATAAACGGTCTTGGTTGTTTTCTTTAGGTATTTAATCAAAGGTAGTTTGAAACAAAAACGAGAAAATGTCAGAAAAGTCATTATGGGGGGCCAGCAGGTGGCATGGTGGTTAAGGGCTCTGGACTCCCACATGGCTTACCACAGTTCAAGTCCCAGACTTGGTAGCTTGCTTTCTCACTTTTTCTTTCCCTCCCTCCCTCCCTCCTTCCCTCTCTCCCTCACCAGTCAAATTAAAATAAATAATAAATAAAGTTAAAATAACTCTTAAAGTCATTATGTGCTTTTTCTATGGAAAAATGTGGTATGTCTTTTCAGACAACCCAATATTAACCCTTTGTTATATGTTATAGTCCTATTTTTAAGTGTGGGAATGTTGCTTAAAATTCCAGATCCTTATGTTTTTGCTTCATATCTGCTACTAAAATGGTTTTTGAAAGAGAAATTATAGCTTTGTCTTTGAAGTCTATCAGTTGTGGTTACTTCTGGGAGTCTGGGATGGAAAGTGGGCTTATTTTCACTGTGTATCCTGTTGTACTGTGGAAGTTATTTAACCATAGGCGGGTATTTCCTCATCCCTATTAACTTTTTTTTTAAGCATATACTAAGAAGAAGCCACATGCTATATATTAAGAGGTATATTACTTGAGATTTACTTAGGTGTTCAAGATTCTGATTACTACTTTTGGATAATATTTATGAACAGTACACATATAGCACTTACACATTTTAGTGACACATTGTTTATTTTAGTAAATTAATGGAAACTGTTTAAGAGTTAAATGGTGAAACAGTTTAAATGATCTTACTGCTTTGTGAATATTAAGCTAATTTAATTGATTGTGAATTAGTAATAGTGAATGCCATCTTCAGTTCTTCCAAATTAAGTTGAATTAGATATAAATGCATAGGTTATTAAATAAATGAATTTTATAATTTTTAAATCTGCAAAACAAGTAATTTACCTACTTCAGAAAATGATTTGAACAGTCATTAATAATGCCTAAACATACTTTAAAATTACAATTGCTTTTTAAATGTTTCTTATCTTTGAATATAAGTTTTCTGTTTATTTGTTTGGTAGATTGGATTTAAGAGTGTGTGCTTGACAGAGAGAGGATGAAACTGAGAAATCACCCTCTAGGGGGATGGCCATGCTGCAGTACTTTCTCCTCCATTTTCCTTTCAGCATTGTGGGTATGCGCACACCTGTGCTCAGCATGTTTTTCAAACGACAGGGTCTAGGACTAGAACGGCACAGTTGGGCCATGTGGGATCCAGCTCCCTTAAGCTCCTTACCACCAGCTGACCCAAACTCCATATATTTAAAATTTTTTTTTAATTCAATTTTTCAGAATGGTGGTTTATAACTAATTTTCCTTAACAGGCAGAATCTTCTTTTTTTTTTTTTCCTTTTTTTTTTGAGAGTATTTAGCTGTAGGTGATATGCGCTCACCAATGAGAGAAAGAGAGATAGAAGACAGTGAGGGAAAGCAGTCACCCCTCCAGGGGTGATGGCCACACTGCGGTGCCTTTTCCATTCTTCTCCTGGGACCTTGGGCATGGGCACACATGACTTGAATTCTTGTCAGCCATGTGGGACTCCAGTGACGTAACCACTGCTATCTGCTGGCTCCCAGGCAAAATCTTAATAAGTGATAGATTCTAAAATTTTTTATTTTAAAATGTATTCTTTTTGTTTATATTATAATATATCACTATGCTGGAACTTCTATAATTGTTTCAATTTTTATTTTTAAGTTCTGACTTTGTATCAGTTGTCTTTTAAAACAATATTTACTAAGAAGTAGCATTTTTGTTATTTTTCCAACCAGTTTAAGGGTTCATCTTTTCTAGTACACCCCTTTTCTCGTTTGTAATAGGTCATTTTTTACAGTATACAGTGTTGAATATTCAGATACCCAGATTTCATAAAATACATAAAGGAGAATTATGCTGTATATGCTAATTGTGTTTTCCTTTTAGAACTTTGACGTCTTCTCTGCATGAATATATTTAAAACTTTATTTTTTATGCATTCATGACACCATTGGCAGATATTTTTTTTTGGCTTTTATGAGCATACCTGTATTGAGCATCCCTGTAAACATCTTTTGTTAATGAATATATTGAATATATGTGTAAAATGTTTTTTTTTTTTAACTCGGAAAAAGTAATTGCCAGATAAGAGTGTATGCACACTTAAAAGGTTTTGAAATTATCCATACTGCAAGATTAATCTCGCAGAATGTGTTCTATAATCCTTAAATATTTTGTGTGTGGATTTATGTTTCCTTGTAAGTGATGAGGGATATCTTTTACATGCTTACAGTTCTTTTATTATAACTCTTTCATAACCTTTTCTTTAATGTTATCTTTTGCTGATTTTCTTATTGGTAAGTTTGTTTTATTGTATCATTTTTGCTTTGGTTTATAATGACTCTTTGTTAAATGTCTCAATAGAATTTTGTCATGAAAAAGATCATCTGTTTTCTAAAATTACTTTAGTATATTCAGAATATAAACTTGTCCTCTTTCAAGGAGAAATTGTCTATTTACTTATTTGCTTGATTTCCTGTACTGTAGTCTTAGGGAGAATAGGGATAACTGCCTTTGTCCTAAAAGGCCTAGAAGAGTAAGTGCCTGAACATAGTAGGTACTCCAATAAATGGATGGGTACATAAATTAGTTAATTGAAGAAATAAAAACACATTATCACTATTTTGTTTAATGGGCATGAAGGAATTACGTAGTTGAATGCTTAAGTTTTTTTTTTTTTTAAGTCATTTTCTTGTCCTTTTAAAATTACTTTTGAACTTTAAAATTTTTATAGGAGAAGATGGATTATAGCTACTGTCCAGAACTGAAGTTACAGTTTCTTAGGTGAGAAACACCAAAAATTAAAGTTAACAAAAACTAAAAATTTTAATGGAATGAATGGTCAATGAAATTATTTTATTGCCATTTATACCCTTTGGAATTATAATTAAAAAGAGTATGTGGACTTACTCAAACCAGGGCCTTTTATGGAAATCCTCTTATCTTAGTCACCATGAATATAGTATAGAAGCTGGTAGTTGCTGATGGTTTTTTCCTGTAATGGTACACTGAGAGGAGTTTTGAGGAATAGAATGTCAGTTACATTCTTAGTGGTTTCAAAAGATACCATTTTGGGGGCCAGCAGGGGATGTGGTGATTAAGGCAATAGGTACCTGTACATGGTAACCACAGTCTCCAGAAGGGATTTGAGGAGAGGAATTAAGATGATTTATAACTTAGCCTCTCTTTGTCTCTTTCTCCAGCATGTACATGCACTGTATGGCAAAAATCTTTAAAAGATAAACAAAACCCTTTTATGTATTTATTTACCATAGGATGCATCCTGTGCACTCCCTGGGGAGACAAAGAGAAAGAAAGCAAGAAATCACCCCCTAGGGGAGGTGGCCACACTGTAATTCCTTCTCCATTCTCCTCTCAGGATTTTGAGCATGTGTGCACATGAACCTGGTGTGAGTTTCAAGCCACCAGGTCTAATACTTGAACCGTGGTCGACTGTGGGAGTCCAGTGACATAACCATTATGCCATCTGTTGGTCCTGATACCTTTTATTTAGAGAGATTTTTTTTTGCTATAGGGTGGATATGCTTGCCAGAGAGACACAGAGATAGAGAGTGAGAAATCACCCCCCCCCCCCCCCCCCCTTTTGAGAGGGTGGCCATGCCACAATCCCTGTTCTTCCATTCTTTCAGGATTTTGGGCATGCACACACTCACACACACCTGGCGTAATATTCAAGCTGTGGGGTCTGGTACTCAACCATGCTCAGCTATTTGGGAGTCCAGCACCTTAACCACTAGGTCACCTGCTAGCCCCAAGGATACTGTTTTTGCCCTAAATTGTTCCAAGTGGAAAAATAATGAATGTAAAATAATCACATAAGTCTTATTACTCCCTTCCCTAACAGTGTTACTAGATACAAGATCTTTTAACAGTAGGCACTAGGTCTCATTGGGAATAGTAGACTATAGTTGCATTGGTATGCATTTTTTTGAAGGAATCTGGGAAAAGTACATACTTACTGCACAGCAGTCACAAACTGTCACAGCTGAGTGCTGCTCACCATTTTTTGGCATGATAATCTTTCTTACTTTCAAATTTCTTCTCTAATGTACAGGATTAACCAGATTTGCTTATTCCTGAAAGTGTGCACGATTATTTTACATGTATGCACACAAACATGAATTTCTTAAAAGATTATAAACTTGAAAGCGTGCCACCTTTTTTTTCTTTTAAGGTCATATGTGATATTTTTATATTCTTAATTTGGATTGTAGGTATAAAACATACCTCTTTTTGATTGTGTATCATTTGCTCTACAGTTAGCTATAGATTATATAGGCTCTGAGGGAATTGGTCTTTACTCTTTTGGTACTTTGTTTTCTAACTTCCCGAGCCCATTTTATTACTTTCTGGGTTTTTCTGCTGCTCATTTGGCTGGAGAAAATAGATTTTGCTTTTTCGTTAATTATTTTTGTCAGTATTTGGTGAGCTTTTTTTTTGGGAGAGGTTTTTGCTGTAGGGCACGTGCGCTCACCAGAGAGACAGAAAGTGAGAAATCACACACCACCACCACCACCACCCCCGGGGGGGGGGGTGTGTGGCCAGCCGCAATCCCTTCTCCATTCTCCTCTTGGGATGTTGGGTACACATGCACATGCGCCCAGCATGAGTTTAAGCCACTGGGTCTGGGACTTGAACCGTGGTAAACTACATGGAAGTCCAGCGGCATAGCCATTACACTGACTGCTGATCCCTTGCTGAGCATATTTAGTGTCTTAGCTAAAATGTGCTTCCTTATTTTTTTCCCACTCCTGTTTCTTCTATTAGCATAATTAGTTGAGAATTGGCATTGTTGTAGTAGCCATCCTCCTCCTTTATCCCACCTTGCTTGCCCAGTGGTAATACATTTTTTTGTGGTGGTCTGTTTAAAACATTTCTTAAAAGTAGGAACTTAAGTAAAATAGCAATTCATAGGCACTCTTTAAGAATTATTTTAGGGGCCGGCAGGTGGCATGGCTGTTAAGGGTGCTGGACTCACACATGGCTGACAACAGTTTGAGTCCGGGACCTGGCAGCTTGTTTTCTCACTTTCTCTCTCTCTCTCTGTCCCTCTCTGGTCAAAATAAAAAATGAATAAAGCTATATAAAATAATTCTTTTTGGGGAACCAGCAGTTAGCGTAATGGCTATGTTGCTGGACTCCCACGTAGTTGTCCGCGGTTCGCGTCCTGGACCTGGTGGGTTAAAACTCACGCCGAGCACGTGTGCGTGCGTGCCCAAGGTCCCGAGAGGAGAATGGAGGAGAAGGGATTGCGGCGTGACCATCTCCCCGGGGGGTGATTTCTCGCTTTCTGTCTCTATGTCTCTCTCTGTCTGGCGAGCGCACGCGCCCTATAGCGAAAAACCTCTCCAAAAAAAAAATAATAATTCTTTTTTTAAAAAAAGGAATTATTTTACTGTTATTTTTAAAAGAATAATTTTATTCATCATTATTATTCTAAAAATTTGACCAGAGAGAGACAGAAAGAGGGAAAGTGAGAAATCAAGCCACCAGGTCCAGGACTAGAACCATGGTCAGTCACATGGGAGTCCAGCACTGTAACCACCATGCCACCTGCCAGCCTACACTCCCCTCCCTGCACTCTTAAGAGATGATTGACTTTATTAAAACCTTTGACAATCGCTATAGATTGAGATGGGCGTAGTACCCATAATTACCACATTGGGGTTCTTACTATTATTGAAAGATCTGAATCCAGTCAGTAATATGGTCAAAGTGGCTGAATCTCACATGGCTGACTGCATGATTCAATTCCCTGACTAGGTGGCTTGATAAACACAGTAGGTCCATGTTTGTGTCTTCCCAAAATCCTGAGAGGAGAAGGGATTATTGTGTGGCCCCCTCCCCTGCCAACATGAGTGTCCTAAAGCGAATCAAAAAACTAAAAGAGGCTTATTCTTCATTTCCTAAATGTTTTATACTTCTCACTAAACAGGCTTGCCATTTAACTTTACAACTTCTGACATTTGATTTGATATATAAAATATATGTATATAAATGTTAAAGCTTGAGTACTGAAAGACCATATTGCTTCAAATAAAGATATTATCACAAGATTACAGGCCCAGCAGATGGCATAGCAGTTATGTCATTGGACCCCCACATAGTCAGCCATGGCTCGAATCCCAGACCTGGTTGCTTCAGAATCACACTGGGTGGGTGTGCATGTTTGCCCAAGATCCCAGGAGGAGAAGGGATTTTGGTGTGGCCATCTCCCCAGCGGGTGATGTCTCTGTCCCTTTCACTGTCTTTCTCTCCCCTGCGAGCACATGAGCTCTAAGGCAAAAACCTCTTTAAAAAAAGGTAACATCACAAGATTGCTGTGGTATTTCTTACTTTTTTTTTTTTTTTTAAGAGAGGTTTTCGCTATAGGGCGCATGCGCTCGCCAGACAGACAGAGGGAGACATAGAGACAGAAAGTGAGAAATCACCCCCCGGGGGGATGGTCACGCCGCAATCCCTTCTCCTCTCGGGATCTTGGGCACGCACACACGCCCGGTGTGAGTTCTAAGCCACCGGGTTCGACCGCTGTCGACTATGGGGGAGTCCAGCGACATAGCCATTACGCTAACTGCTGGTTCCCCTTACTTTTTGTGTTTAGGGTAAATAAACTTATGAACTTAGCCTTTTATAACTGAGAGGTTTTTAAGTTAATTTCCACTTAAATAGTTTAGTTCAGATGAAACTATTTCTTTTAACCTACGGCACAGCTACTATGGCCATAAGATAGGATATTATTTCTTTCTCTCTCAAGGTTTTGCCAGAGGGTCCATGTGCTCAGAGAGAGGGAGAGGAGGGTGCATAGTGATCCCACAGTACTGTCCGTCCTCCTCCTTGTCTTCAACCTATTAGGATTTTGGGCATATATGCACTTGTGTCTGGCACATTTCTCAAGCTGCAAGGGCCGAGATTTGAACCATGTGGTTAGCTATATGGGGTCTGGCTTTCATAACCACCAGGCCACAGAGCTGGCCCGACAATTACTTCTTTAGGGTGTAACCGTATTGCTGAAATTTCTCTTTCTAAATAGCATTGAATTGCTGTTTTATTCTTAGGTGTCTTGCTCTGACCTTCTTTATATTTGAATTTCCATAGCTTTTTGATATGTAAGACCTTTTCTTTTATATAGTAAATAAGAGCAGATTGCATCCAAGTTAAGATAGGTATTGCAGGGCCAGCAGGTGACATGGTGGTTAAGGTGTTGGACTCCCACACGGCCAACCACAGTTGGAATCCTAGACCTGGCGGCTTGCTTTCTCACTTTCCTTCTCTCTCTCTCTCTCTCTCTCTGTTGCTCTCTGGTCAAATAAAAAAATAAGTAACTGAGTGAAATTAAATAAAGTAATTCTAAAAAAAAAAAAGGTATTGCAAAATATGTGTGACTCTATATCTAATTAGTGTTCATTCTTTGGAATTAAAAGAAAATTTTTTCCTTTCTTTTATTGGTGTGTATGCTTACCGGAGAGAGAAAACATCCCCAGTGGGACATGAGCACATTCTGGTTCTTTTTCCCCAATATTTTAATCCTGTCAGGATTTTCAGCACACATGCACATACAAGTGATGTGTTTTTCAAGCTACCAGGGCTGGGACTCAGACTGTGGTCAACCATGTGGGGACCACGCCACATGCATAGCCCTTAATCATTGTACAACCAGCCGGCCCATAAAAGGAATTTATTTGAAGATGTTTATACTTTCAGGGTTTTTTTTCCTTGTAGTTGATCTTTAGAGCATTTGTTTCTTCTCATGGTCTCCATTAGAGGTAATGATGATAGGAACTAAGATTGATTTTTTTTTTTTAGGGGCATGTGTGCAGCAGATAGAGAATGAGCTCCCCTGGGATTAAGGGATGTGCATTTGATGTGTTCTTAAGCCACTGGAGCTGGGTCTCAAACTCTGGTTGTCCATGTGGGATCTAGCTTCCAATGAGCAGGGTATAACCACTGCACTTCAAGGCTGGCCCAGGAAATGAGGTTTATTGAATACTTTCTAAAATATTTCAGGTATATTATGTCATACTTAGTCTCCTTGATTTGGAACCCTGTTATCTAAACAAGAACAATCTGCTAGAGGGCCTGTAGCTTTCTAAAAAGATAGAGAGGGTGGGGGAGAAAGCACCCCCAGTGGGCTTGTATGGTCATGCTGTAATCCCTTCTCTACTTCTCCGTCCTCTCAGTAGTAGGTGCGTGCGCGCGTGCACACACACACACACACTGCATGTGCTTTTTTTATATTTTTTAGTTTCATTGGATTTAATAAGCATAATTAAAAAATCAGGGCCAGCAGGTGGCATGGTGGTTAAGGGAACTGAACTCCCACATGGCTGACCATGGTTTGAGTCCAGGATCTGGTAGCTTGCTTTCTCACTCCCTCCCACCCCTGCACCAAATTGCAAGTAAATAAAGTTAAATAAAATAACTATTTTTTAAAAAATCAATATGCTACCTAGTCTGGTTGTTTTCAGTTTCTTATATAATTTTTTGTTTGACATACTATGGTGTAAGCAAATAAGTTAATATATTCATGAGCAGTAAACTAAGTTAAATATATCTTATTTTTAAAAACTCAGCATATTTTTTTTTTTAAGAGTTATTTAACTTTTTTTTTTATTCATGTGGGGAGTGGAGAGAGAGAAAGCAAGCTGCCAGGTCCAGGACTTGATTCGCCAGTGGTCATGTGGGAGAACAGCAAGCATGCCACCTGCTGGCCCCAAAAACTCTCAGCATATTTTTTACCAAGTTACTTATTTTATAAGACTTTGCTAATTCTTCCTCCCCCCTCACCCTCCATTTTAGGGCTATGGTTCATAGGTTTCATTGAGAACAGGTGGCATGTACCTTTCCCCCATTTTTGCTCTTTGAACTTGGCCTGTATATCTTACTTTAGCTAGTTGTTTACATTGGGAAAAAGGCTTAATGTTTCCAGGAGTCACTTAATTTTTATTTATTTATTTTTGAGAGATTTTCGCGTGCGCTCGCCAGACAGACAGAGACAGAGAGACAGAAAGCGAGAAATCACCCCCCCAGGGGGGATGGTCACACCGCAATCCCTTCTCCTCCATTCTCCTCTCGGGATCTTGGGCACGCACACACACACGCCCGGCGTGAGTTTTAAGCCACCGGGTCTGGGACGCGAACTGCGGTCGACTGCGTGGGAGTCCAGCGACATAGCCATTACGCTAACTGCTGGTTCCCTCAGGAGTCACTTTAAACTGTGTGCTGTATTTAATGAAAAAATCACAGAAAGTAAACCTTTTATATACTTGGTGACACCAAATGCATTCATTTTGATTGATATACCTGGTTTATTCTTATACTTTCTTTTAAAGACTTACTTCAGAGACCAGCAGATGGCGTAATGGTTACGTCGCTGGACTCTCACGTAGTTGGACTACGAAACCCGGCAGCTTAAAACTCATGCTGAGTGTATGTGTGTGCGTGCCCAAGATCCCAAGAAGAGAATGGATGAGAAAGGATTGCAATGTGGCCATCCCCCGTGGGGATGATTTCTCGCTTTCAGTCTCTGATGAGTGTATGCACCCTATAACAAAAATCTCTCTAAAAAATAAAAAAGACCTACTTCAGATTTAAGTGGTCCCAAGTTTATGGTTACTTGGCTGGCATGCAATTTATTTCCATAGCACTGTATACACAGTTATATGATCATTTATTGCTGTAATCATTAACATGCCTGTCTATACTGATATCTAGCAAGCATTGGTATTTCTATTTTATAAGTAGGTTCTCATGTTTATGGAAGAAGTTAAGAGTATAGGGTACATGTAAAGAGACCTTTTAGTGTGTTATCAGTTTTATTAACATTTTCAATGGATATTTTTATTTATAAGAAACGCATAGTGGTATTTTATCCTGTCCATATGAGGAAGGGGAGTGTTGTATGACATTCTAGTGCCACCTGTTAGAATGGCTTCAGAAGCTTCTGAAAGTGCCTTAAGAATGTTAAACTCATTTTATCATTGGCTGTTAGTGTTAGTGTTATGTAAACAATTTTTTTTACTCCTAAAAGTACTATTAATACTTACCAACATATGTAGTATTAATAATTGTCTATAGTTTTACCTATTTTTCTAAAGAAAATCGGCAAAAACATGCAGTCTGAATGTTAAAACGGAAGTTTAAAAATATAAGTCTGTTAAAGGTATTTGTAACAGCAGAAAAATACTGAGTTTTGGTGTGGGAAATAATTTTACTAGGTTGTTGGGGAAAGTCATGGCATATTTTTAAATAGAAAAATACATTATGACTTCCCAGCGACCTAACAGTTGAAAGAAAAGGCATAGCTAGGCAATATTTATTGAAATGGTTGTCACTTAAGTACTATTTGAATATCCAAACCTTTAGTGCTATATTGCATATTTTGAATAATGTATAAACTTTGTTTTAATTATAGTATCAGGATGCAGTGATTAATGAAGAAATGCTTGGTTGTGTGTTGTGTGAGTTTAAGATTTGGAAAGTAGTGAACTAGAAAGGGGGGGCGCTTAAGTGCAGGCAGACCACTAATACTCTGAAATCTATATGGTTCTGTATTTCAGGTATATGTATGTGCAAACAAAGTATAGATTGAGTGTAATATATGTCACAAGTCCTGTCCTTAGGAAGCTTTTACACAAGTATGAGAAATACAGAGTTGAGGTGCGGTTGGTTATTACATATGCAGCTTGAGAAGACAGCTGAGGTTTTTTAATGGAGTTACGTTGTGTGTGTTAGCTATAGATACCTAGTTATGGTAGGATAAAAATAATGGGTAAGCTTATTGTTTCATTATTAGTAATGCCATTGGTGTGCTTTCTACTTCTCTTTTCTAGTTTAAAATGTTCTAGCTTTGATAGTGCACTTCTGGGTAGATTTTCAGAAGCAAGGAAGAGAGTATTTTTTGTCAGAAACTCAAAGAAACTTTCTATAGCAGCCAAGAACATCAAAGAAATTCTATATTTCCAGTTCCTTCTAAATATATGGTACAAATATTTTACAATTTATTTCATGCCCTGTCTTGGCAGAAAAATGATTTTTCTCGCTTTTAGGTTTGGATGCCACTTGAGAAAAATTTGATTCTTGGACTGTCAAATAACTAAAATGTTTGTTTTCATATGAATAATATTGATTTTAAATGTTTTCTAAGTTTGTTCTAAGTCTTATACTAATTTATAAGAACATAAGAATAGTATTGATGTTACGATTATGAAAAGCAAGTGTGGTTTATGCATCTGAGAAAATAACTGATTTTGTTAAGTACATGTGGCACTAAGAAGGACATGGTACTTGAAGTTGGAGAAGAGTTTGAGTCCTAGCACTGTTACTCAATAGCTGCTTTACCTTGTGTGAAAAAATATGTTAAACTTTATATAAAAAGTAAAAAACTTTGTGAATGTTAACTATTAATTTGAGGCTTTGTCAAAAATTTCCTATTAATTTGGCTTTGTAATTTTTCTTCGTTAGGGGAATAAACAGATTTATATCACAAAAACTGCAATGTGAAGATTTATGTTTGTATTTTTGACCTGCATTTTTTTTAACCTAATGCTAATACCTTTGCTGCTCAGTTTGCATTTCTGATTAGTATTAATATGAGCTCAAAACTTTTTTATGTTTTATAAAATGATTTTATTTCCAACTTATGTCAATCTTGTATTTGCTGTGATTAAGTGAAAATTGAAATGTGGTGGAAGTGTTTGGTAAGGTTAATAAGGTTCTTATGAAAATAGTGTGTGTGTGTATTTTAAGTTTGTGTATATTTTAAACATGGAGGTTTTATATGAAATTAATAATGGAGCAAAACCATATTTGAAATACTTTTTCATTGGACTCATGTCTCAGTCTAATAACAGAAACATTTGTAGAATTGTTCAAAATAGCATGAAGAAGTCTTATAGAAGAATGGTTGAAGAAAAGTTTCTATATTTAAATAAACTCTAACTTGATTATTTTATGTGTTGCTTCTCTTGTAAACCTAAAGTTGAAGTATCACCATTTAGAATATTATATTAAAATTGTTTTATCAGTCAGTTTTGAAGCTTTCTGTTAATTTTAGATGTTTCTTTTTACTGCTTCTTGAAGTAAAGAAGGGGAAAGGATATTTTTGTCTAAAAGGACAGGTGTGCTTATTGTTGTCTATTTTTAAATTATTTATCCACTCATATCCCTGTTGTAGAATTTTTGTAACCAGCAAAAGATATAATCTTCCTAATTCTCTTGACAATTAATAACCTCAAATTATAAAATTACATTCTTTTGCAGTATCCCTTTTACTATACAGCGACTGTGTGAATTGCTAACAGATCCAAGGAGAAACTATACAGGAACAGACAAATTTCTCAGAGGAGTAGAAAAGGTAATTTTTTTAATTATTAGGATTATAGTAGACTGTAGCCTGGGGTTGGCAAATGGCATGGTGGTTAAGGCGCTAGACTCCCACATGGCCAGCCGTGATTTGAGTCCTGGACCTGGCAGCATGCTTTCACATCCCCCAAATCAGATTGAAAAACATAATAATAATGAATAAAAGTAAGTAAAATAATTAAAAACACATACATAAAAAAAAAAAACACTAGCCTAATAGATATCAGAAAAGAACATTGAGTTAGATCTATTTCAGGTGCCTTTTCTTGAAATAGGTTTTCTAGCATACCTTGAGTTTTCCCAAATTATATTCTGTGTTTCAAAAAGAGATTTAATAGAAAGGGCTGGAGGCAGGCTTACACCTTATTATTATCTCTTAGTGCATCAACACATGAAATGTTTGAGAAGTTATGCAGTTGATGTTTTAGCTAAAAGGAGCATTTTCCAAATGTATTTAATATGTTTGTTTAATTGAGCCTTTTTCCCCTCAATTCAGAATGATTGCCAAAGAGCAAGATGCTGAGATGGCTCATTAGTATTTATATTTCAGGTCAGGTTCTTTGAATAATTAATTTTGGGGGATATTTGGATGGAAGATGCAATATGTCAGTCAGTAGTCACACCAGGGATCTTGTCTTCAAATCAGGGCTTTAAGTGTTTCATAGTTACGTGACCATGGACCAGTTACTGAACCTGAAAGTCTCAGTATCCTTCTCTGTAAAATGTATGTAATAGGGCTTGGAAGTGAGTTAAAGGCAAAGCATTTACTCTGACTCATAGTAAACTTTCAGTGAATGTTGATTAATAAAAAAGTTATTATCAGGAAGATTACATTACAAAAAATGTTGAAAGTGGGACCAGCAGTTAGCATAATGACTATGTCGCTGGACTCCCACGTAGTCGGCTGCGGTTCAAGTCCCAGACCCGGTGGCTTAAACTCACACCAGGCATGTGTGCATGCGTGCCCAAGATCCTGAGAGGAGAATGGAGGAGAAGGGATTACGGCATGGCTATACCCCCGGGGAGTGATTTCTCACTTTCTGTCTGTCTGGTGAGCACACGTACCCTATAGCAGAAACCTCTCCAAAAAAAAGAAAAAAAAATGTTGGAAGTCATTTTTCCTTGGGGTATATGGTGGATAGAGTTTTTTTGTTTTTGTTTTTTAAGAGAGATTTTTGCTATAGGGCGCATGCATTTTGCTAGAGAGAAAGCAAATCACCCCCAAGGGGGATGGCTATGCCACAATCCCTTCTCCTTCATTCTCCCTGCATACGTGCCACACGTGCCAGGAGTGTTTGAAGCCACTGGGTCTGGGACTCAGACTGTGATTGACTAGGTGGGAGTCCAGTGACAGAACTATTATACATATCAGTTCCCAGTATTGCTTTATATAAGGAAAATCATTGCTCTTGGCCTAAGTAGTTCAATCTCTAAACCGCTTTGGGTGATTCCATCTAATATAAGACCCCGATTCCACTCTACTGTGATGTCAGGGCTCCAGGATAACTAGATCGGGGTTTAAAAAAGGGGGGGTTATGGGGGAAGGAATATTTTAGTAGGTATTCTGGGTTTTGTTCTGCATTACTTTTTAGTTTTTTGTTATTTTATCATTTTTCATCAGTTCCTTATTAGCAAAATTTGGAACTTAATCTACCAAGGTGATTTTTAAATTAAAAATAAACAATTAAATTTTATGTTGTGCTTACCCCCCTCTTACTAAATCACTGATTTTTGTTATTGCAGAATGTGATGGTTGTTAGCTGTGTATACCCTTCTTCAGAGTAAGTACAGAGGTTTTTTATTTTTATTTATCTAGTGTATTTACTGTTTCTGATTAATATTTCTAACATATTCTTTAAATTGGTGGCATTTATTTTATGTATAATTAAGTATGATAGCATTTATAGATACTGTGAGCCTGCCATCCATTCACCAAAGTAGAATATACCAATAACATTACTTTTGTTTTTTTAGTAAAGAGATTTAGGTTAAACATACTGGTTATCTTCTGTGATTCTAATATTGTTGGATCTATGCACTGTTGTGGCACTCAGAGCTCTGCCATGTCATCCTGGATGCCTTTTCCGGGCATTTCTAGGGCATAGCTCCTAGGTTTAGAATAGCTTTTTAATGCCATTGTTCATGATAGAAGGCTGTCTAGTTGTCATGATTTATATAGCAAAGTAAAAGCTCAGTTGAGGACATAGTTCCTTATCTTTGGCACTGTTGATACTGTGAGCCATAATGTTTGTTATATGTTGATATCCTGGGAATTACAGGAGGTTACCAGTATCTCTAGTTAGTATGATTTAGTAGTATTTCTCCCCCCAAATGTCTTTAGACATTGAAAATGTCCCCTGGACTTTGTGAAAGGAAGGGAGAGGAGTTTGTCTACTGTTAGGAACCGTTGGTTTAAAGTTAAGCTTCCTCTGGTTTCATAGACAATAACAACGTTGAATTAGTTTTTAGAATTCTCTCAAGAGGTAAAGAGCTGGGATGGTGGTGCAATGATAAAAAGTATTGCTTTGTGAGACTGACCCTCATTGGAAGGTTCCTGGTTCGTATTTGGAGACCTTGAGTGTGCTGGGCATATGCCCCAGGATCTGGGGTTGGCTGGGGTAGGGGTGGGTTACAGGGTCAAGACCCTCTCTGTCTCTCTCTTTGTCTCTGTTACTCATGGAAGAAATAAACTTAAAGTTTTTTTCAAGATTATGTCTGTGTTGCTAAATAACATACTAAGATAATACATTATAATACAATTTTTCTAGGCAGAAACACTATTTAAAAATACATGATACAAAAGAATAGCTTTAGTGGCTGGCAGGTGGTATGGTGGTTAAAGGAACTGGACTCCCGCATGGCCGATTGCAGCTTGAGTCCCAGACCTGGCGGCTTGCTTTGTCACTTTCCTCCTCTCTCTCACTCTTGGTCTTTCCCTCTCTAGTCAAATTAAAATAAATAGTTAAATAAAATAATTTTTTCAAAAAAAGAATAGCTTTCTTTTATAAACTAAAACACATTTTGTTAATGAAAATGAATTATTTTGGGGGAAATAGTACAAAGTCAAGTCACTGTCTGATACCAGATTCTTTTCTTATATTTATTGGGCATATTTATGTTAATTTTTATAGAAAGTTTTTTTAGGGTCTGTAATATTGGAGTCTTTTAAAAAAGTCTATAAACTCGTGATTCTTATCAAAATCAAATAATTCAACCATCAAGTAACAGTGTATTTTCTTTTCTTCTAGGAAAAATAGTTCCAATAGTTTAAATCGAATGAATGGTGTTATGTTTCCTGGAAATTCACCAAGCTATACTGACAGGTGAGAGTATTGATTTTTTTTTAAGAATTATTTTTATTTAATTTTATTTATTCTTTCATTTTATTTTAATTTTACCAGAGAGATTCAGAGAGGGGGTGAGGGGCAGTGAGAAAGCAAGCCACCAGGTCCGAGACTCGAACCATCGTCAACCATGTGGGAGTGTCCAGCACCTTAACCACCACGCCACCTGCTGGTCCTGAGAATATTGATTTTTAGAGTTTGCATTCTCCTTTTTTGGGGGTTCAATATACTTTTAGTTTTTTTGAGAGAGGGAGAGAGGGAGGGAAGGTGAGAAATCTACCCTCCTCCACTTTGGGCAATGGCCATGCCACAATTACATTTCTTCCAGTCTCCTCTTGGGATTTTGGACACACATGCACCCAGCATAATTTACAGGTCACCAGGTCCTGGAATCAAACTGTGCCATAGGCCGTGTGGAATCCAGCACCCCAACCTCCATGCCACCTTTGGTGCCTCATTGTACTTTTTGTTAATTAGGCATTTTATGGGAGATACAAGGATATACTACATAAAATTAGTTGATGTGGGAAGGCATGGATATGAAAGAATTATAGCAAATACTTTCATGGTGTATTCATATAAACAGGCATGACTTTTAACTACATTGAAAATGATTTTTACTTATCTTATTTATAGGTCTAATATAAATGGGCCTGGAACACCCAGGCCACTTAATCGACCAAAGGTTTCTTTGTCAGCCCCCATGACAACTAATGGTTTGCCTGAGAGCACAGATAGCAAAGAGTCCAACTTACAGCAGAATGAAGAGAAAAATCACAGGTTTGTATATATTTTGTATTGAAAGACAAATGTTTTCATTGAAATAAATGTATGCTAATGATTTTCAACACTTTTACTATTTATAATGTACTTTTCTGAGGGACAGATCAAGTAAGATTTAATGTGATTATAGGACCTGGCTTCTGTTTGCAGTTTTAGCATACACTGAAGGTGGACATAGGAAAAAAAGACTTAAAACTGCTAATTTGCTAATTCAGGGAGCGTGTTTATATAGGGTCTTTAGTAATATAGTCATGGTACGTTTTATTTACTGTTTTTGAAAGTCACCTGAAAAGAGAAAAGATCTTTATAAATTTGCAATTGTATTAGTTTCTCATAGACTGTAAGAGAACTTTTTTATTTTTTAGAGAGAGTTTTGCTATAAGGGTGCGTGCTCTTGCCAGAGAAACTGAAAGCGAGAAGTCACCCCCCTGAAGGGATGGCCATACTGCAATCCCTTCTTCTCCATTCTCCTTTTGGGATCTTGGACACACATGCACATGTGCCCCTATTGGGTCCAGAACCTCAACCACGGTCAACTACATGGGAGTCCAGCAACATAGTCATTATGCCATCTGCTGGTCCTGAGAACTTTTTATATCATTTTTTAAAACTTCATTTATTTATTTTAATTTTGTCAGAGACAGGGAGAGAGAGTGAGAAAGCAAGCCTCTAGGTCTGGAACTTAAAACACGATTTGCCGTGTGGTAGTCCAGTGCCCTTAACCACCATGTTACCTGCTGGCTGTGAACTTTTTATATCTTAAGGTTTCTGCAGCAAATTAAGGGGAAAGAGGACTAAATGAGTGCGAGGAATAAAGAGTACATCCGTATGAAAGACTTGTAGTTTTGTTATAGGATATTTTAATTTAAAATGCATAGAAAAGTCATATGACTTACTGAGTAGGTCCTAATGGTAAATAGTCATCAAACAGATTAGGTTACCTTTAAATATTCTCTTATGTTTTTGTTGTTGTTCACATGTTGTGATTTAATTTTGACACTAAAATATACAATTTAAACAATTTTTAGACCTTAAAAATGAGAATATGTATGATGAGAAATTATTCCTACTAACGGCACTTTGAAAAAACATTTACAGTGACTCTCTGGCATCTGAATCAGAGGTTTCCTCAGGGAGCCCTGTAAAAAATAAACATCCAGATGAAGATACTGTGGAAGCTGAGGGGCATGAGGTAAAAAGACTCAGGTTTGACAAAGAAGGTGAAGTCAGAGAGACAGCCAGCCAAACAACTTCCAGTGAAATTTCTTCTGTTACTGTTGAAGAAACAGAAGCATCATCTTCCTCTCAGGACAAAGACAAAGAAAGTAGTTGTACCAGGCAGCACTGTGCAGAAGAGGAGGAAGAAGAGGAAGAAGAGGAAGAAGAAGGTATTTAGAGACCATCTGTAAAAGGGTGTGGAGTAAGGAGCTCCTGAAAGTTTTGTTTTGTTTTTGAGTGAAAGAACTGAACATATCGGAACTCCTTTTATGCTGATGTTGGGCTTTTTTCTCACCTATGTGTAGTTGCTGCCGCAGGGGATGGGATTTGAACTGTAGAGTATCAGAGTTCATGAAACTTAACTGTGGAGGTATTTTGAGAATAAAATTTAACTATAACAACTTTACTTATTTTTAGAGTCTTTTATGACATCAAGAGACATGAACCCAGA
This sequence comes from Tupaia tana, assembly GCA_026018925.1. Lineage (NCBI taxonomy): Eukaryota > Metazoa > Chordata > Mammalia > Scandentia > Tupaiidae > Tupaia > Tupaia tana. The sequence goes on along the minus strand of JAKSZU010000022.1, from coordinate 18,808,385 downwards.
AAGAAAAAATCAAGAAAAAGAATCTGATGATGCCTTAACTGTGAATGAAGAGACTTCTGAGGAGAATAATCAAATGGAGGAATCTGATCTGTCTCAAGCTGAGAAAGATTTACATTCTGCAGGTAGAGAAAATCCAGGTCCTGTAAGTAGTGGTTCTGACTGCCGTGAAGCAGAAGAAATAGTGGGATCCAACTCCAGTAAAACTGGAGAGGTTATATCAGAATCGTCCATGGATAATGACGAGGAAGCCACAGAAGTCACAGATGAACCAATGGAACAAGACTAACTATTGAGGAACATTTAGATGCAGTATTTTACATACAGTTCTGGTTTTACACTGTATAAAAACTTTTATGTAATAAAGTGGACCTTTAGTTTTACAAGAGAAGCAGGTTGTAAAATAAAGTACTTTATGGATAAATAAATCCTGAAAGAGTTGTACATGTAAGAACTGTGAATATCAGCTCCTAGGTCCTGCTTACTGCTTTTTTCTTTTTCTTTTTTTGTTTTCTTGTTGGGCATCTGGTCAAATCAGTGGTTTGTGTATAGATTTTTTTTTTTTTTTAAATTTAGGCCTAAATTTTTTAAACTGGAAGATAATTATAATTTTGAAAAACTTCAAGAGTATCACACTTAGTTTTTACATATGTAAGAAAGCTTTCTGTCATGTCTCTGACAGCTCTAGCAGTTTTCATATTTTGGTCATAGTTTCAACATTTTAACATGTGAATTATAGGGTTTCATGCTGGTTTCCAGATTTTATTGTTTGACTATGTACAACGGAACTTTAAGTCATATATACATATATATATATATATATATTATTCTAAGGGGGGAAATGTTATATTTTTCTGTTTCTATAAGAGATGAATACAGTGGATACTTTTTCTATTGGTAATGATTGAGTTCACCTCTTTCAGAAGACATTTTCTTTCTCTTCTGAGTAATTCAAATAAAATCTGGCCCTTGCGAAACCCTGGAAATCTTAAGTCTGTTGAAATACCAGGTTAAACACATTCCAAGAGATCTGTTAAAACTAAAATTCTTTTGTATACTTCTGAGGTGCCTGAGAAAAAGACTTCATTATTTATGAGAAAATGTGCTTTATCTTGGAAATTGTGTTCAAACATTAGCTTACTGTTTTGTAGAATGAATGCTTATGTAGCTGACATGAGACCATCTCAGAAGAACCAGACAGGTTCCTTGACCTTTTGCTTGCTTTTCTGAACATTGTGAATATTACACATTTCTTTCTAAATTATTCTTGAGTATGCAAATGTCATTGGTATTAAACACCACTGTACTGGAAGAATTAATATATTCCTTTAGTAATGTACCTGAGCTAAGTGACTGACGCTTTAGGGGTGCATAGAAACCACCATAATTTGTATGACATTTTGAAGTGAATTAAATATTTTTGAACATGCTTCTTCGACAGCCAGTGTTATATTTTTCAGATCAACACAAAGCACAATGATTACTCTAAACTCAATATTTTCAAATTCACATATTTACAGTCATGCAAGCTGCAACTTCCCTGTCAAAATTACTGGCTGCCAAATTTATACCTGTTTCTTCAGCTGTACCTTTTGATATTTAGAATTTTTAAATTTCTGTAAAGTAGATTTTGTAGAATGTAATGTGTTCACTGCCTTTGTGAAGCGGTATATAATTGTATAATTTCTGTGTGTAAACTGAATGGTTGGGCTTTCAATACAGTATTCATATAAAGCAATAAATATTAATGTTATGAAATATTCGAGTACATTTTTATCAAAATATAAAAGAATCCCTTTTTTTAGTTTCAGATACCTGAAGTACACAGATGAACTTATAAAACTGATGCAAACAATTACTGACACTGTAACGTATGCTTTTGGGAATGGGGGAAACCACACTTTTTGCATTTTGACTACTTAAAATTACTATGATTAAAAATACCAGAAAAATTTGGCTTCATTTATGTTGTAGGATAATATACTACTGACTGACTTGACTGTCAGGTTTCCAGCAGGTAGATGATATATTTACAGATGTGTCTAATAGTTGAAATAAAAACTGAATATTGACTTACTGTACCCAAGAGGGGGAAAAAATCAAACATTGTACATTCTTAAATAAATTTTTTTGAAAATGTTAAAATGAAGCAAATTTTAAATGTGACATTCATTTGTAGTGACCTATTAATTTTATTTTATTGAGGGATATTTTGCCAATAAGAACAGATTTTAAACATTTTAAGTTTAGAAATTTAGACATTTTCTTTAGAATAATTTATGAAATTATTGTCAATAAACCTATTCTTTAAGATCCTGTGACCTTTTGATATTTTTTATTTTAATTGTAGTGCCATGGGCCATTTGTAAACAAATCAATTCACTTCTGTTGGTCATAAGTTGAAGATTTATCATTATGGCTTTGAGGTCTGTGGTTTTATTTGTAAACTTGCAATTGCTGTTTTTGCAAGGGCAAATGTATTTCTTTATTAAATAAAGTACAATAATGGTGAATGTACCAAAATGACATCATTTAACTCTATGAGAGATCTGCATTTTAATCTATAGTTTAATAGTTTTAATATTTATTAGATATTATGTTGATCATAGATCAAACTTGTTGCTGTTTATACAGATGATTGCAGGATGCTCATGGAATACCTTTCCTGGAATAGGTGGAATACTTCTGTAGTTTAATTGGAAGACCTTGTTCTGCTGGTTTTAGAATACTGATGGCCATTTGGAAGTAAATTCTGCAAGTATGCATACATAGGTGCACTCGATACAGACATTGCTTAATGAAAACTATTCTAATAGTAACTGATTCATTTCTGAACTTTTAAAAAGGCTACTTTTTTTAGGCACATTTTCTTTTTACACATCTAAACAGAGTCCTATTGAAAGATCTAAATATAAAAGACCTCAGTGATTAAAGGTATTTCATTTTTTTAACCTTGAGCAGGTGAGCAGATTGGTTTACCTGTTAAGTCTAGACTCTGAGCCAAACATGTAAAAACAAATTTGAAGATGCTAATGAGGAAAATATTTGGTTGTTGAGGAAGTCATGATGTGTTTTTGCATAGGAAACTATGTTAAGACTTTTCCCAACCGCCTAACGTACATATAAAATACACATTTTAGCACTTTTCCCTTTTAAAAGTGAAAAATTATCCTTGTACATTTTTGAAAAAATACATTTTTATAGTTTTAAAAATGTAGCAGAGAAAATCAATAGTCAAATTTGTCAAATTTTAAATACTGATTATTAGGTAAGTGTAATCCACTCTGGAGTTTGTCATAAATACACCTTTCAGAAGTGCGGCCAGAAGCAGGGAGGTGGCCACCAGGAAGCCATAGTTATTCTTCGTTTTGGAATGAGTTATGGAAAGGGTAGAGCCCAGGTCTTGGGCCAGGAGGTGTGGCCTGTGGAGGCAGTGAGGGTCAAAGTATTATGTTTTGCTGGTGTAGATAGGCATGTATTTATGCATTTTTGCATTTGTAAAATCAGCAATTTCACAAATAATGTAAATGTAATATACTAGTTTACTTATAAAAGGTACTTGAGCAGAACCTGAAGCTGCTACAATGTTTGATTATAAATAAATGTAACTTGTGAGGATGAAAATGCAACTTGTAGAACCAAAGGAAATAAAAATTTTGGATAGCATTTCAAATTGTCTTCCGAACAGGAGTTCTTAAATTCATTGGTTTTGATAAAATGAAGGTCAATTCTCTCTTGAGATTTGTGCTAATCATAAAATGAATGCAAATAAAGCTTGTAATTTCATATGGAATTATTAAAATTAGGTGTATTGGGTTATTGGCCTAATGAGAGTATTAGTATGTATTGGTTAGAATACATCTACTATTTCACATTTTAAAAATAATCAGTACACTTCAGAGTTTTATTTCAACTTGGAGCTTAGATTACTTTGCCAAATAAATGTATTATTTTCATAATGCAATAAAATATAAACTAGAAGAATTCCTTTGCGTGTGGAATGACTTTATTTGCCCTAATAGTTCACCCCTGCCTTGCCCTCATTGCCCTTGGTGTGTGAGGATCCATAGCTTTTTCTGATCAACAATGCTTTTATTACAGCTCTTTTACTTTATTTTATTTTTTTATTTTTTTGAGAGGTTTTTGCTATAGGGTGCATGCGCTTGCCAGACAGACAGAGACAGAGACAGAAAGCGAGAAATCACCCCCCAGGGGGGATGGCCACGCCGCAATCCCTTCTCCTCCATTCTCCTCTCAGGATCTTGGGCACGCACACACACGCGCCCAGCGTGAGTTTTAAGCCACTGGGTCAGGGACTAGAACCGTGGTCGACTACGTGGGAATCCAGCAACATAGCCATTACGCTAACTGCTGGTCCCAACAGCTCTCTTTTAGTGATGATAGGATGTTCAGTAGAGACCATGCATCTGAGTTAGATGGATAGTTGTGGTTCAACCAACTCAAGCCTGAAAGTTCTGAAAAAATCCAAACTGAATTTTTCATTGGTATACTTTGGCACTAGCATGCACAGATCTACAATATTTATGTTAGAATCATTTTCTGAAGTCCACTTTCAGATAAAATACATGGTGAATGTAATACTCCCCAAAGTGAAGAAAAAGATTTTTTTTTTTAAGAACGATTTTATTTAACTTTATTTCATTTGATCAGAGAGGGGCAGAGTGAGAGAGGGAAATTGAGAAAGCAAGCCATCAGATCTAGGATTCGAACCACTGTCAGTATGTGGGAGTCCAGTGTCTGCAACCACTATGCCACCTGCTGGCCCCAAGATTGTTTTCTATGCTGAGTTTTTTATTCAGGTTGCACAATAGATCCCTAGTAGAAAGTAACATCTGTAGGTCTGAACTCAGAAAGGCGTAGTTACATACTTTTAAGTTTCAGCTTTTTTCTTTTTTTTTAATTATTTAACTTTATTTATTTTAATTTGACCAGGGAGAGAGAGAGAGAGAAAGCAAGCCACCAGGTCCGGGACTCAACTGCGGTTGGCCATGTGGGAGTCCAGCATCCTTAACCACCACACCACCTGCTGGCCCCAGGTTTCAGCTTTTCATGTACATTTGATCTCCATTAAGTGATCACTAAATTATATTCATTAGTAAATGGTATATAACTAGTACAGAGTTTTGGGTTAATGATCGACTAGTTCTACTAAGAGTATGATGTTTCTCCAGCTACCTCCCTATCTGAAATAGTGTAATATTCCCTTCTAGCAGTTTTAGAACAGACTTTTGGCACTAGAGTTTGGGTTTATTTGTAAACTTCCAGCGTTTTTCTTCTTTTTTAACTATTTAAAAATAGTGAATATACTGAAAAGCCAGCAAATGGCTAGCTCCTCTCTTGTTCTCTATAACTCAGCCTTGGTTCAGTGCTCAGAAAGCAGTTTAAAAAAAAAAAAAAAAAAAAAAAAAAAAGTAGAGGGACCAGCAGGTGGCATGGCATGGTGGTTAAGGTTAAGGTGCTGGACACTCCCACATGGCCAACCATGGTTCTAGTCCCGAACCTGGTGGCTTGCTTTCTCACTTTAACTCTGTGTCTCTGGCCAAATTAAAATAAATGAATAAATCAAGTAATTCTTATTAAAAAAAAGAGTAGGAAAAAAGTTGGGTAGTTGTATACTAATCACAGGATCCACTTAGGATTCCTAAATTTTACTGGTGATGTGTCTAAGAGTGCTGAGTTCATCCCTGAAAGGTTTCTTAGCTGCTAGATTTGTGGAGATGGGACTAGGACATACCGTTGGCTTGCCCTTTTTGAGGAGTCATTGGGCAGTTGAGACGGGAAATGAACGTCTCAATAAAGGAAATTTCTGGGAATACAAGACTAGCTACCTGAAGGAAGCGCACACCCTCACTTGGTATGGGATATGGAATTGATGCTTCTGCAAGTGTGAGATTGTGTTGTTAAGCCACACAGGTCTTGCTTGAGATACGTAGTGGGACTTGCTATTGAGTCAGTAAAACTTAGATCAGGAATCATTTGCATTTGATTAGCCTTTTAGGGCCTTTAATGCTGCTTTAATTTGCTGAGAATTTGAGACAGTAAACATTAGTGTCAACTTTCCATTTTGAGTCATTGTTTCAGTTTGCATTGCATGAGATGCTACAGAACACTGGTTCCTGAGAGCATTTAAGAACGCATGCAGTTCTCCCTCTTTCAACTTGCTGGGTACCTAAAATTAAGTTACTTGGTTGGAATTCAGAGTAGTTTCTCATGCAAATTGTTAAAAATATGGTTAACTTTCAGGCAGTTCTACATGAAGCTGTTGAATCCTTACTGTAAGTGTATAACAGTTAAAGGGGCCAGCAGGTGTGGTGGTTAAGGTGCTGGACTCACGACTGACTGCTGATTTGCTTTCCTCTCTGTAACTGATCAAATTGAAGAATTATAGTAAGGGGTCGGCAGGTAGCGTGATGGTTAAGGGCGATGGACTGCCACACAGTCAACCACAGCTCGAATCTCAGACCTGGCAGCTGGCTTGCTCTCTCTCTGATCAAATTAAAATAAATAATTCTAAAATAGTAAAATTCTAAAAAAAAAAAAAAAAAAAAAAAGTATAGCAGCTGCTATTAGGAAAGTGCCATTTCCACTGCAGTTTCCTTTCTTTTTTAATAGATTATTATTACAGGGTGTGTGCGCTTGCCAGCGAGACAGCAAGAAATCACCCCCGAGGGGGATGGCCACACTGGGGCACGCGCACGCCCGACACGAGTTTGAAGCCGCTGGATCCAGGACTGGAACTGCAGTCGACTGTGGGAGTCCCGCAATTTAACCATTGCGCCATCTGCTGGTCCTGCCATTGCAGGTTTACCATGAAAAAGAACCCCACAGTTGCGGCAGTGCAAGTGAGGACTAAGGAAAAGTGTCAGAGCATCCAGCAGCTCACCAAGTATGTCAGTTATTTCAAAGGGATTTTACACAAACTCTCTCAATGTAAGTTCTCTAAAAAACAATAAAGCACAGAAAGAATTCCAGGTGTTCGAGTGTTCACTTTGAATTCATTCATTCATTCATTCATTTATTTTTGGAGAGGTTTTTTCACTATAGGGCGCATGTGCTCCCCAGACAGAGACGTAGAGACAGAGCGAGAAATCACCCCCCAGGGGGGATGGTCACACCGCGATCCCTTCTCCTCCATTCTCCTCTCGGGATCTTGGGCACGCACGCACACGCACCCGGCGTGAGTTTTAAGCCACTGGGTCCGGGAAGCAAACCGCGGTCGACTACGTGGGAGTCCAGCGACATAGCCATTACGCTAACTGCTGGTCCGAATTTCATGTATTTTTGATCAAATTTCATTTATTCCAGTAAGTAGAGGAAGGGGATACAACATGCAGTTGCTTAGAAATGTCCCTTCTTAGGTGGCAGCTTTTACAAACTGCCATGAAATGGAGAGAGAAGAATAGACTTACTCCAATTTTTTCTTTTTGGAGAAGTTTTTGCTATAGGGTGCGTGTGCTCGCCAGACAGAGAGACAGAGAGTGAGAAATCACCCCCCAGGGGGGATGGCCACGCCACAATCCTTTCTCCTCCATTCTCCTCTCGGGATCTTGGGCACGCATGCACATGCGCCTGGTGTGTGAGTTTTAAGCCACCGGGTCCGGAAAGCGAACCGCAGTTGACTACGTGGGAGTCCAGTGACATAGCCATTACGCTAACTGCTGGTCCCGACTTACTCCAATTTTGACCCTTAAGGAATTCAGACACTTGAAAGAATAATCCGTGTCAGGATTTTGGTTTCAGGTTTTCTTTTTATCAGGTTATTTCTTCTATGCATAGGAAAGGTAGTGAATGGTGACCTCAATGGGGCCTTGCTGTGACCCACCCCTCAGCCGGCCCTGGGTCATGGCCACAGGCATACTGGGCATACCTGGGATCTCCAGTGACAGCCTGAACCTTCCCACATGGGTCAACTTTGCGGAGCACAGCACTTTACTATTGTCTGGCCCTGAGTAATGTGAGTTTTGTTTTTTTTTTAATTTTTAGAAAAGTCATACAAATTTCAATTTTTAATTTTTTTTTAAAGATTTTTGCTATAGGGCATGTTTTGCTATAGAGCATATGCTCTCTAGAGAGAGACTGAGAAATCACCCTCTAAAAGGGATGGTCACACTGTAATCCCCTCTCCTCTATCCTCACAAAGATTTTGAGTATACATGACCAAGTGACCTAGCATGTTTTCCAAGCTACCAGGTCCAGGACTTGAACCTCACAGCCGGCCATGTGGGGTCCAATTGCCATAACCTCCAAGCCACTTGCTGGCCCCCTGCATGTTTTTTTTTTTTTTTTTTTTTTTTTTAGAGGTTTTTCGCTATAGGGCACGTGCGCTCGCCAGACAGAGAGAGACATAGAGACAGAAAGCGAGAAATCACCCCCCAGGGGGGATGGTCACGCCGCAATCCCTTCTCCTCCATTCTCCTCTCAGGATCTTGGGCACGCACGCACCTGCGCCCGGTGTGAGTTTTAAGCCACCGGGTCCGGGACGCGAACCGTGGTCGACTACGTGGGAGTTCAGCGACATAGCCATTACGCTAACTGCTGATTCCCGAGTTGTTATTTTTTTAATAGAGCTTTTTGCCTTAGGGTGCTTGTGCTCACCAGGGAGACAGTGAGAAGGAAAGTGAGAAATCACCCCCACCCCCTGGGGGTATGACAACACTGCAAATCCCTTCTCCTTCATTCTCTTCTTGGGATTTTGGGTGCAATAGCATGTGTGCACACACCCACTGTGAATTTCCAGTATGCAGGTCTGGGATTTGAACTGTGGTAGGCCATGTGGGAGTTCAGCAATGTAACCATTACACTACCTGCTGGTCCCTGTGGCCACTAACTGCTTAGTTCAAGCAGTTTGATACTGGGGCATTTATTTATTAGAGAATTATTTAATTTTATTTATTCTTTTATTTTATTTGCTATAGAGTACAGGCACTTAGCAGAGAGAGAGAAAGAACGAAAGTGAGAAAGCAAGCCTATTTGGTCGAAGACTCAAACCACAGTAAGGTTACGTGGGAATCCAGAATCTTAACCAAGCCACCTGCCAGTCTTGAAACTGGAACATTTAAAATCAGCCCTTGGGGCAACGGGTGGTGTGTTAAGGGTGCTGGATTCCCACATAGCTGATCACGGTTCAAGTTCCGGACCTGGCAGCTTGCTTTCTCATGTCAGATTAAAATAATAACAACGAATGGAATTAAATAAATAGTTCTAGAAAAAAAAATCAGCCCTCTCTGTCCTTCCACCCATTCTTCCCCCAAAAAACTTGAACAAGCCCTGGTACTTTAAATTTTAGAATCACTGAGTAACTCGTGAAATAGACATCCCTACCCTAGAAAGGATGGAGCATCACCTGGTAGGCAGACCCCGTGCTACGTCACAAGGCCTGTAAGATGGTAAGGGACACTGTCTTCTATGTAAAGTAAGAAAATCAGCCACCCTTTGAAATTAGGACACACACCGTAGTGATACTCCCGCATGATGCATGTCACACACCACAACATCTCCTGGCTTGACATCTTCATCTTTTCTGAGAGATTTTGCAGTTTCTTATTTATTCGCTGTGTTTTGGCATATAGTGTGTGATCCTGCAATAAAACAAAACCGCTTTATCAATTTGTATTTTTTCTTTCTTAAGCTCTGAAACACTGGTGGCTGCTTGACAAGAAAATACAGAATTTCAGTCATTTCCACAAGGACGCAGAGACTCTTTACTCATGTCACAGGTAGTCCTGGCTTCCCTGTCTCCATGACTTTGGGAAGGACAAGTAAACGGAGTCTTTAATGTGGAGTCACTGTCACATCAAGAGGATGTTGTGATCAGTACCGGTTCGTGTGGTACACCTGCAGCGCACAGCCAGCCGCAGGGACTGCGATGACCACTTCTGCGTGTTACCTGGCAGTGGCAACGGTCACAGAGACTGAGATGCATCCCGGTTTCCGAGTAACAGAAATGAGCATCATGGAGTCTAACATCTCAGAAACGGCCATCCATCAACCCTGGCTGTGAGCTGCTCATTTGTTTATCCAGAAATATTTGTTAAGGGACTTATTGGGAGCCCGGCCCTGGGGATAAATTGACTTCACTTTCTCCTCTACATGGATCAGCCACCCATGTTTCCTGCTAGATATCTTGAATACATGATTTATTTTTATTTTATTTTTTAAGAATTACTTTATTTAACTTTATTTATTTTAAATTGACCAGAGAGAGACAGACCAAGAGAGAGAGAGAGAGAAGGAAAGTGAGAAGGCAAGCTGCTAGGTCTGGGACTTGAACCTCAGTCGGCTATGTGGGAGTCCAGCTTCCTTAACCACCATGCCACCTGCTGGCCCCCATGATTTATTTTTTAAATTAGATCCTGTATTGCAAAAAATTCAAATAGAACAAAACAGTATATACTGGCCCGTTTCTGGATCCCCAATCCCTCAGTTGTACCCTTCCCAAACCCCCAGCAAGTGCTCTTACCAATGGAGCATACGTAGTGCTTGTTAATGACGGCAGACAAGTCAAAATAAGGCCAGCCTGTTGCCTAGTGGGTGAGGGAGCCAGATCCCATAGGCCAACTGAAGTTTGAGTCCTGGCCTGGCAGCTTGAAAAACATGCCAGGGAGCATGCGTATGTGTACCAAAATCACAACAGAATGGAGAAATGGAGGAGAAGGGATGGTGGTGTGACCACTCTCCATTGGGAGGTGCTTTCTCCTACCTTTCTCTGTCTCCGGTGAGTGCATGTGCTGTCTGGCAATCTTTTTTTAAATGTAAAAACTATGGAACTCATGATGGAATTTGAACTCATGATCCCCCTGCCTGCTCTGGGTTGTAGACTCCCTTAACCACTAGGCCATGGGCCAGACCAGTGTGTACATTTTAATGGCTAGAACAAATAAGTAGTGTTTTGGGACATTAAAAAATATTAAAAATTCAAATACCAGTACTTGTAATGAAGTTTGATTGGAACACAGCCAGACCCACTATTTTATGTGTTGTTTGTGGCTCCTTTTTTGCTGTGGAGTTGGATGGCAGTGTTAAATAATCGTGATCTTAAGGACCACAAAGCCTCAAATATTTACCTTTTGACTCTTGACAGAGTCAAAATGGCCGACAGCAGTTCAAGTCCCAGATCTGGTGGCTTGCTTTCTTACTTTCTTTCTCTCTCTTTCTCTGTCTCTCTCTCTCTCTCTGGGCAGTGGCCTATAGCAAATTTTTTAAAAATTAAAAAAATTGAAAAATAATAAATAAATTTTTTTTAAAAAAGGAATAATGTTCCCTGGTTTTCAAAAGCACCAGCTCTCAATTTTCCATCTGCGTTACCTGAAGCAGAAATGTGGCCTTATGGTGTCCTCTTGTGGCCATATACTTGGTTGCAAGACAATGGTGGTGTTTTTTTCTTTAACAAAAAAAAAAAAAGAAAAGAAAACGAAAGGAAAAGAGAAAGAAAAAAGGTCCTGCATATGTTTTTAGTCAGCAACACGTTTTGAGATGTGACAGTCCTGTCAAAACAATATAATTCAACAAACTTCAAAGTAACCACAACAGAAGAAATGTAGACACGTTCAGGAGCTGTCGACAGCCTCCCAGTGAAATGTGGCAAAAACATTTTAACGGATACTCAGTATGATCTGAATGGGAAGCAGAGAAAGTCCCATGCAGGTGAGTGAGAATTAGAACAGGGCCTAGCCTCTGGCAGGCTGAGGCCACGTGGGAGGCCCAAGTTCAATTCCTGACCTACCCTAAAAACCTGGGCCCTGGTGGTGAGTCCTGTGGTCTTCTCACTGATTGGTTTAAGCAGGCTTGGACCAATGTCCCTGTTTTTTTTCTTTCTTTTTTTTTTTTTAGAATTAATTATATTTGTTTATTATTAGTCTTCAGTTTGGCTGGAGAGAGACAAAGCAAGGGAGGGAGAGTGAGAAAGCAAGCCTCCAGGTCAGGACTCAAAGTGCGGCTGGCCATGTGGGTGTCCAGCGCCTTAACCACCACACCACCTGGTGGCCCCAGGTGTCCTTGTGTTATAAGCCACCGGGCCTAGGATTTGAACTGTGTAGTTGGCCATGTGAGATCTGGCTTCCTACACAGATTGCTTAACCACTCTGCTGGGGGCTAGCTCAGCCTTTTTGTATCTCCTCATGAAAGGAAATATTGAGTTGTCAGAAAAGTCATGACATATTTTTGCATAGAAAAACAAAAATATGTCATGACTTTTTCCACAACCCAATATATGTTTGCCCTCCTGAAAGAGTTCTAATCGATTCCAGTTGTTGATTACTTTTATGATGAGTTTTCAGTGTGGCATAATATTTTTTTGTTCCACATTTTGTGACTTCAAGATTGAGTAAGTAGGGGACCAGCAGTTAGCTCAATGGCTATGTCGTTGGACTCCCATGTAGTTGACCGCAGTTCAAGTACCAGACCTGGTGGCTTAAAGTCACGCCGGGCGCGTGTGCATGTGTGCCCAAGATCCCGAGAGGAGAATGGAGGAGAAGGGATTGTGGCATGGCCATCCCCCCTGGGGGGTGATTTCTCGCTTTTTGTCTGTCTCTCTCTGGCTTTCTGGCGAGCACACCCGTCCTATAGCAAAAACCTCTCCAAAAAAAAAAAAAAAGATTGAGTAAGTAGGACACCATATTATAGGCATGTCTGTTTGGATATTTAGTCTGTGACTGAATGGGCTCAGTTCCCTCACTGCCGTGTAAAGAAGCTAAAAATTAATGGGAAACTTTAGGATACACTCAATGTTTGGAAACTTAAACCAATTTCTAAGGTCCTCAGGTGTGAGAAATGCACCACCCATCCAGCACCAAAGAATGGACATGGAGACATGAGGTCCAGCAAGCCAGACTTTAATGGTGGTCTTGTTAGATTGGGTGTCTGATGGGCAGGCGTGCCTGGGATGTACAACAAGCTATTTATTCCCTAGAGCTCAAGTCCCTTCCTCAGTTCCTCACTGGCTGAGTACTATGGGGTGTATAATCTTCCCAGATGTCACCTAAGTTTTATTATTCCCTTAATAGGTATTTCTTGGCCCCTACCCTCTTTTTTTTTTTTTTTTTTTTTTTTAAGAATTGTTTTAGGGCCAGCAGGTGGCATAGTAGTTAAGGTGCTGGACTCCCACATGGCCCACCACGGTTCGAGTCCCAGACCTGGTGGCTTGTTTTCTCACTTTCCCTTTTTCTCTCTGGTCAAATTTAAATAAATAAATAAATAAAATGATTATTAAAAAAAAGAATTGTTTTACTTGACCTTGTTCTATAATATTGTTATATTGATGAGAGACAGAGAGAGAGAAAGAAAGTGAGAAAGCAAGCTGCCAGGTCCAGAGCTTGAACTGGAAATCGCACCTGTAAGTCCAGCGCCTTAACCACCACAGGGCCTTCTGCCTCCCAGCTTTCCGCGCTTGTCTGACAGAAAGGCGCATGCTCAGAACAAGCCTGAGTATTAAAAACCCACCAAATGTCCTGAGGAGAGAGAAGCAAGCAGGAAATAAAAAGGAGCCAAAGGGCTGGTGACCCGCCACCATGTTAAGTCACTTCCCAAGGGTAACCTGTTGTTTTGGGGTTTCATTTGTCCAGGAACTTTCCGAGAATGTGTGTTGTCTGAGGGTGTCGCATCCGCAAGCTGATTAAGCAACTTTCCTTAAGCTTTTCTTGCAAATGAAGAACTCAATAAGAAATGGGCACCAGTAGGGCCCCGGTATAACCAGGCAGATCGCGAGGATGCAGGGTGGACACAGGAAGCCACGAAGGGGCCTCTGCCAGCCCCTAAGAACCCAGTGCAAGGCATTTTGAGGCCGGGGCTGGCCTGTTCAATTTGAATTTCAGAAAAATGACAAGTTTTTTTGCATGTGCTGCATGCATTACTTGGAATCTACTTACGTGAAGCGAGGCCGCCTGTTTAGGCCAAATCTGAGTCCGGCTGGGCAGCCTCTGGCCCAGCTCCTCTCCCTGCCAGGCTATGCGGCGGGACCCGAGGGCCTGACCCCCCCAGGCTGCTGCGAGGGTCTGCAGAGCGCGTCCCGCAGGGCCTCTCCCACCTGCGTCCACTCAGCCTCGCCTTGCACAGCTTGACGAGGTCCACCTGGGGGGCTGCACCTGGCCACAGAGAGCCCCCCCCCCTCCCGGGCCTGGCCCGTGGCCTCAGCCTCCCACCCGGCCTCGTGGGCCTCGTGGCCCTCCCTGCCTGCGCTGGTGCAGCACTGCGCCTGCGCCCTGCGGCTCGCACCTCTGCCCGCCCAGGCTTTGAGCACCGAGTGGGGATGCTCGGGGGACCCCCCAGGACAGCGTGGTGGAACGGGGAGCACTCCAGATCTGCGCCACAGCAACCTGGGCCTGAGGCCCACCTCGGACTGCGGAAAGCGCACAGCAAAGCCTTGCGTCCGGGGGAGAGAACGCCCCACCCTGTGACCACAGGTAGGCCACACCCTTTTGCGACCTCGGCTTTCTCGCGTGTGAAGTGGGGCTCAGAGACCCGTGAGGACACAAACGGGCCGATAAATGGCATCTCCTCGAATTTTTTGTTTAGCGCTGACACCGAGGACCCTAGACCGGCAGTGCTCTGTGGGGAGCCGAGGGGAGTCAGGTCTGCAGCCGCTTTTGCATTCTTTTACAGACAGAAAACGCAGGGATTATTTTATTTAAAATCTTTACCACAGTGTACGCGCTCTCACCGGAGAGAGGGAGCGAGAGAGCACCCCCGTGGGAGACGGCCACACTGCCATCCCTTCTCCATGTCCCCATCCTGTCGGGATTCGGGGCAGGCGGCAGTCACACCTGGCGTGTGTTTCAGGTCGCCAGGGCTGGGAATCCTGGAATCTGGCTCCGTTCACCACCAGGCCGTGGGGCTGCCTGTTAGGCCTCTTTAACTTGGTGGGGCCAGCAGATGGCGTAAGGATTATGTCGCTGGACTCCCGCGAAGTAGGCTTCGGTCTGAGTCGGAACACCGCGGCTTTAGATGGCACACGGGGGACCAGCAGTTGGCGTAATGGCTATGTTGCTGGACCCCCATGTAGTTGAATGCGTTTGAGTCCCGGACCCGGTGGCTTAAACTCACGCCGGGGGCATGCATTTATGCCCAAGATCCTGAGAGGAGAATACAGGAGAAAGGATTGTGGCGCAGCCATCCCCCCCACCCCCCATCCCGTGGGTGATTTCTCACTGTTTGTCTCTCTGTCTCTCTCTGGAGAAGGCACATGCCCTGTAGCAAAAATCTCTCTTAGAAGAAGAAAAAAAATCTTTAAATTGGTGTTTGCAGACATTTAACCCAGAGGGGAAAATAAAAACAGTCCACATAGTTCCTCTGCTCCTGGGGCAGGAGGAGGCCCTAGAAAACTCAGGCTCGCAGGGCTTCCACTTTAACCCCTGCCTGGCCCTTGTTGGCCACTGAGGTGCTGTCACAGCTCAGTCACCAGGTCCCATGCCAGATGTTCAGAAGAGTGAGAAGGAAAAATTGGATGTTTTCCAACTTTCGCCACAGAAAACTCCACATTTATCAAGAAAAGGAGAAGATACTGGTTTCTGGATAGGAAATGTCTACAGCTTAAAAAAAAGAAAGAAAAATATTGAGACCAGTGACCCTGATGAAGTCTCTCCCTCGAGCTGATCGAGGTAGCACCACCCCCTGCTCCCCATGCCTCCCTTTTTTTTTTTTTTTTTGAGAGGTTTTTGCTATAGAGCGCATGCGCTCGCCAGAGAGAGATAGTAAGCAAGAAATCACCCCCCAGGGGGGATGGCCACGCCGCAATCCCTTTTCCTCCATTCTCCCCTCGGGATCTTGGGCACGCACGCACACATGCCCGGCGTGAGTTTAAACCGCCGGGTCCGGGACTCGAACCGCGGTCGACTACGTGGGAGTCCAACAACATAGCCATTACGCTAACTGCTGGTCCCTCCATGCCTCCCTTTGATCCCCCCATATATATATTCAGATGATCTGGGACCCACCTTTGGACCCAGGCAAACCCCATACTTGCCATTTGTCTTGGACTGGCAGGACTCCAGCCCAGCTTTGTAACCCAAGCCTCAACTTCCCTTCATTCTTAGGTGCATTTCCAGGGAAATCACCTCCATGTATTTTGATTCATTTGCAACCAGAATCATCAAGGTGGTTGCGTAAGAAATGTTGGCAGCCCTGGGGGACTCTGGGTGCTTCAGATCCAGTCTTCTTAGCACAGGAAGCCCTTTCTTGCTCAGCTATAACAAATCTGGACACGCCCCTCAGCTCCCCTGCCCCTCCGGGTTCAAGTTCGCTTTGAAATCCGCAGCAAAGGGTAGGGATGTGGCCTCATTTTGGCAAAAGCCGTAATTCCTGTTATCTTTAGAATCTATAGCCGTTGCCCTCTCTTCTCTTACAAGTAACTTAATAAAATTCAGGTGTGAGAGAGACTTAGTCTTAATTCAGAGTGAGAAGTCATCCGTCTGTCCCCAAGGCCAATTCCTGTTGGTGAGGGGAGTGGGCTCTGGGGAGGAGTGGGGTGGAATCTGGCATTGCAGTTTACATCGTGACCACCAGAGGGAGCACGAAGCTTTGAAAACCACCTGGTTCTTGGGCATTCTGATGAAAGGGAGGCTTGCTTGCCTCTGTGTGGTGTAGGAGTTGTGATTTCCACACGGGGAGCAGCTGATGAGCTCACGCAAGAGGTTTCTTGCTGGAAACTTGAGAATTCAAGGAGAGACGTGTCCGATAACGCCAACATTAAGTTCTATGAATAATTAATATCATTGGTCCGCTCACGGTGTGGACCTGGTTTGCTGTAATTGAAAGTTCTAGGTGGACAGTGGGTAGAAGCTTGTTTCCTGCCTTGATAAGTAAGTCAGAGCCTGCCTCCAAGGCCCTGTTAAGTGTTAAAGAGCATTCTTTGAGCCGGGTTGTAAAGAAGTGACAATAAGATTTTCATCCCCAGAACCTGCTTGGTAATTATCTTTAACTGCTTACAGCAGCCATAAAGAGACCTGGCTATACGTGGTCTGGTAGAATATGGGCTTGGGAGCCAGGGGGCGATGGCACCTGATGTTGCTGGGTTTCCTCTAGAAAGACTGTGTTCTCCCGGGACCCTTGCACAGGTCTCTCGCCATGGCTGGCTCTGGGCTTCATTTCACTTCATCTTCCTGACAATCTAGAGAGGTAGGAGCTTTCATCACACCCATTTAAGAGGTAAGAAACTGACTACATAGTTAAATATTCAGCAAGGTCGTATAATGGCCTGGAGCGGGAACGAGACCCTGGTCTGTAGCACTCAAGTCCCTGCGCCTTCCTCTGTCAGACATTTCCGAGTGCCCTTTGTTCTGGGCGCTAGATCACTGAGGACACAATGAGGAATAGGAGGACGAGGCACCTGGCTGGAGAGCTGGCCTTCAAATAAGGGGTGGCGGGACCAGCAGTTGGCGTAATGGCTATGTCGCTGGACTCCCATGTAGCCAACTGTGGTTCAAGTCCTGGACCCAGTGGCTTAAAGTCACGCCAGGTGCATGTGCGTGCGTGCCCAAGATCCCGAGAGGAGAATGGAGGAGAAGGGATTGTGGTGTGGCCATTCCCCCTGGGGGATGATTTCTCGCTTTCTGTCTCTCTGTCTCTGTCTTTCTGGCAAGTACACACACCCTATAGCAAAAACCTCTCAGAAAAAAAAAAAGGGGGGGGGGAGGGTGGCAAATTCTAAACTAGTAAGCAAAATAAAAACCAAGGTACCTTTGAGGCTTCCCAGTGGTGCAATGGCAGGAACTGGACCCACACGGAAGGTCCTGGTTCACATCCTAGGATTTCCGTGCCCCTGACAGCTCTGTCCACCTCTGGCTGTGACTTGGGCTGGTTAAGGCTGGAGGTTGATCTCAGTGTGAGCATCTGTCGGGGGTGCTGTCTCTGTCTCTTTCCCTCAGAATAAATACATAAATAAACTTTTTTTTTTTTTTTTTGGAGAGTTTTTTCGCTATAGGGCGCGTGTGCTCGCCAGACAGACAGAGAGAGACATAGAGACAGAAAGCGAGAAATCACCCCCCAGGGGGGATGGTCACGCCGCAATCCCTTCTCCTCCATTCTCCTCTCGGGATCCTGGGCACGCACGCACACGCGCCCGGCGTGAGTTGTAAGCCACCCGGTCCGAGACGCGAACCGCGGTCGACTACGTGGGAGTCCAGCGACATAGCCATTACGCTAACTGCTGGTTCCCCATAAATAAACTTTTAAAAAGCCCCAAATTGGTACCGCAGTTGGCATGGTGCTTGGAGGCGCTAGATTCAACATGGCCGACCGTGGTTCAAGTCCCAGCCTTGGCAACTTGCTTTCTCACTTTCCCTTTCTTTCTGTGTCTCTCTCTGGTTAAATTAAAAATAGTAATAATAATTACAACTGGAAATAAACAAATAAATTTAAAAAGCTGTCATTTATCAAAAAAAACAAAGTCCCAAATCAAAACTCACCAAGAGGGGCTAGCTGGTAGTGTGGTGGTTCAGGTGCTGGAGTCCCATATGGCTGACTGCAGTTTTAATCCTGGATCTGGCGGCTTGCTTTCTCACTTTCTCTCTCTCTCTCTATCTGTTTCTCTCTGGTCAAACTAAAAAAATAAAATAAAATGAAATCTCACCAAGATATTTTTACTGAGTGCTCTAAAGAACTTAAAGAGGGAATTTGGATAGACAGAATGGGAGGGCTATAAGGAAGAAGGACTGTTAAATAGGAAATTTCGTGCAAGTGTCATGGAGAGGGGACAGTTGAATGGGACCCAAACCTGAGGTCTAAGGAAAGATGTGGGGAAGAACATTGCTGGTGGAGCCCACCTGTGCAAGGTCCCAAGATAGGGATGGACTGAGTGAGAAGGGGGTAAGAAGAAGGAGACCTGTGAGGCTGGATCCTAGTGTTGAGGCTAGGCGAGATGGGCCGGCCGTGTAGGCCCCGTGTCCCACACCCCTACTCCATGAGCTCCTCTGAAGAGTCAACGCTAGTGCTAGAGTCCAGCTTCCCCAGACATATGTGCCATTGTCAGATGCATGATGAGCCCGTGGCTGGGTTCCAGCTCATTTCACCTTTTTTTTTTTTTTTACACATTTAATTCATCCTTGCTGGCCTTCCTGATTCCCAAAGGAGGACCCAGCTGCCAATCCCCTCTTTATTCTATTCTCTCTCTGGGTTCCTCCATCTGCTTTGGACCAGGGTCAGAACTGCCATCTTCAACCCTGCCAAATAAAGCCCTATGTCTTGTTTAACCAAACTGGCACTCAGACCCCAGACCTTCAGATCAAGGACAAGTTGGTACTTGGGGGCGACCGTGTTGTGGAGGAAAAGAGAATCGGCCATGTTGCATTTGAAGGAAAATTCCAGGTGAAGGTTATGTAAGGACAGTCATTGTGGTGCCCTCCGCCGATGGAGCCAGAGTGGAGATAACCAAGCCGTCCATCCGCAGAGGCTGGCGGTGAGCTTTTAGTCTCTTAATATAATGGAACAATAAGCAGCCTTTAAACTATGGAGGGGCCAGCCAGTGATGTGGTAGTTAAGGCAGCTGGATCCCACATGGCCAACTGCACGATTCGAGTCCTGGATTCAGCAGCTTGGAAAATAACACCAGGGACCAGCAGTTAGCATAATGACTATGTTGCTGGACTCCCATGTAGTCGACCACAGTTCGAGTCCCGGACCCAGTGGCTTAAACTCACGCGGGCGCATGTGCGTGCGTGCCCAAGATCCCGAGAGGAGAATGGAGGAGAAGGGATTGCAGTGTGGCCATCCCCCCTGGGGGGTGATTTCTCACTTTCTGTCTCTATATCTCTCTCTGTCTGTCTGGCGAGTGCACGCGCCCTATAGCAAAAACCTCTCCCCCCAAAAAAAAAGAAAAAGAAAATAACACCGTGTGTGCGTAGTACCAAAAATCCTGAGAGGAGACAGGAGGAGATGGGATTGGGGTACAGATATTCCTGCTGGGTTGGGGGCTCTCTCACTTTCTCTCCCTCCCCACTCTGTCTCTCTCCAGCAAGCACACATACATTGTAGCTAATTAAAAAATATTTATACACACACACATATATACATATACACACATACATATGTACATATATGTATACGTGTGTGTATATGTGTGTGTGTATATATACACACATATACACACACACATATATATATATATATATACACACAGGATTGTTAGAAAAGTCATGGTGCATTTTTGCGTGGAAAAATACGCCACGACTTTCCCAGTGACTTAATGTATATGACATAGAGCCAAATCAATTGACGTGAAATCACGACCACCATGCTTGGGATTGAACGGAGGGGGTCTGGAGTCAGACTACTAAAAGCACTCAGCACCACTTGTGACCAGCTGTGTGACTTGAGCACATGGCGTTACCTCTCTGGGCCTCAGTTCACGTCTCAGGTGGAGAGAGCCATGATGCCTGCCGAGGGCTGTTGAGAAAATTCCCCGAGGTGATGTGTGAAGGGCCCATGAACAGGCAGCTCAGTAAGGACGACTCAGCCTGCCCACCCCTCCTGGCTGTCACCGCCGCTGGGAAAGCTTCCTGAAAGCAGGCAGCTGAGTGTATGGCTCCCTGTCCCAAACCCAGTCTTGGGAAACCAGCAGTTGGCATAATGGCTATGTCGCTGGATTCCCATGTAGTGGACCGCAGTTCGAGTCCCGGACCTGGTGGCTTAAACTTACACTGAGCGCTTGTGCATGTATGCCCAAGATCCCGAGAGGAGAATGGAGGAGATGGGATTGGGGTACAGATATTGCAGCCCTGCCACAATCCCTGGGAGGTGATTTCTTGCTTTCTGTCTCTCTGTCTCTCTCTGGCTTTCCAGTGAGCACACGCACCCTATAGCGAAAACCTCCCTCCCCAAAAAAACCCCAAAAAACAAAAAAACCCAGTCTAGGATGGCCATTTGCACCTAGTAAAAGTTCAGTGAGTATTTCCTGAGTAAACTTGAAGACGTTGGTGAGCTTTGTCAGGGGATCCTCAGCATTATTCTCTCCCTACCCCCGCCCCAAGGCTGCAGAATTGGGAAAAATCACTACCTTTTGTTTTTCTCTATTTTAGAGGCAGCGGTTTTCAGAGGAAAAAATTTGTAATTTTAGAAACCGAGGGCCAACTTGTTAAGGCACTGGATCCCACATGGCCAACTCAGACGTTTGAGTCCTAGACCTGGCGGCTTGAAAAACATGCCAGGCACATGTGCATGTGTGTGCACCCAAAAACTCAAGAGGGGGGAGGAGGAGAAGGGATTGTGGTACGAGTCTCATCCATGGAGGATGCTTTTTCCCTTTCTCTTTCCCATTCCCTGTCACTCTCTGGTGAGTGAACACTTTCTCTAGCAAAAATTAAGAAAAAAAAAATAATAGAAAAGAAAAAAAAAAGATACTGAATTATAGGCCTTGAGGTCTGAGGAGCGGGAAGAGGCTCTGAACTGTTCCAGGTCAGTTGCTGACATGACATGGTTCCCTCTGGCCCCTTTCAAGGAGCCTTTGATCAGCACTTCGAAGTTTCTCCTCCTCTGGGCTGGATTTCCTGTTACCCAGGCTAAGGACCAGACTCTCCCTCTGCGTGGCTGCCGGGGTTCTGGGAGTCCATCCAATCATGTGAGTGATTGCCAGACTTCACACTGCACCTGGCTGCCTCCTCTTAGGCCTAATGGGTTAGAGTCAAAATCTTTATTGAAAGTGCTTTTTTTTTTGTTTTGTTTATTTAAGAAAAAGCTTTAAAAATTTCTTTTATGAGTGAGTGACACACAGATGGACACACGAATCCTACGAGGGTCTTGACGCCATGATCCATCCCCAGCCTTTGTCCAGTCCATCATCTTAGGTGTGCACATGTGCCTGGAGTACTCAGGGAGGTCTCTGGACTTGAACCGAGAACCTTCCCACGTGTCGCTCCCCCCAGCTGCACTACCACCTGGCCTCGGAAAGTCCTCCTTAATTTGTTTTCTTCTTCCTCTGTGCGCACATTTGGGAACCATTCCAAAGGGATCTACACCCTGATGCATCTTCTGTGCAACACAGGGAGATCAGGAACAGAGGCAAAGGCTCCCGTCAGAATCATGAATACGCTCTTCCCGAGTGGGTTGGATCTAAGGTGTTTCCTGTTCGTCAGGAAAGCTCACTGTCCTTTTCTTTCCATTCTAGACCAAAGTGAGTTATTATCTCTTAATTTTCTGAAATGGTGTCCAGTGGAACTAGAGTTCTGTAAGATATTATATTAAAACCAATTAAATAATTTTTTTTTAAAAGGTAACATCTGACCCTCAGGGACTGTGTACTAAGTGGTGTCGGGCACTGTTGTATTTATCTTTTTTTTTGAGAGAGATTTTTTGCTATAGGTGTGCGCTTGCCGGAGACACAGAGAAAAAGTGAGAAATCACCTCCCGGGGGTATAGCCATGTCACAGTCCCTTCTCCCTTCTCCTTTCAGGATCTTGGGCAGGCATGTACATGTGCCTGCCGGGTCTAGGACTCAAACTGCAGTTGACTACGTGAGAGTCTGGTGACATAACCATTACCCATTTGCCGGTCCCTACTTTATCTTTATTAACTCGACTGTTCTACCTAGTATCTCTATGAATTCAGTCGGTTTTTATCTTCATCTATCAGTAAAGACATGGCAGCACAGAGGGATTGCCTCGCTGCCCTGCGATCACACGGCCAGTGTCTGAATCGGGATATGAACTCAGTTGCTGGCTGCAGAGCTTGCATTTACCTGCTGTGCTCTGTCACCCCTTAGATAAGTTTGGGGTGTGTGGCAGCTTGGGCTGCATGCATTTGAGCTGGGTTTTGTGCGGTGGGACTTTTCAGAGCCTTTATTATGCTGAAGTGCTTTGTGGGTCTCCTGAAGGTGGTGGACGGAATCCCATTGCTCACTGGAGTTCAGTTGGCCGCAGCTCTTTTTTTTTTTTTTTTCCCTCCCATGCATTCCCATTAACATCTTCAGATACTAATGTTTCTGTTGGGTTATTTCAGCTGTTTCACTAGAATTTTGTGTTGTTGTTTTTGTGTTTTTGGAATTTGTTTTTAATATGAACAACTGCCGTCAAAAATCTTGTCCCTGTTTTTGAACTAGAATTCTGAATCCCCGTATAAAAAGGAACATGATTTTCATTCTATACTTAGCTGCGTCTCTTAGTAAATTCACTGGGTTTGTTTTTGTGCTGCTGAAAAGGGACAGATTTGGAACTCAGTGGAGCCTGGGGAAATTTAGGAGATTTATTTCTGGCACAGTCCTCAAATCTCCTCCTGTTTTATCTTGGGGAAACATTTGCTGGTTTGGTCTCAGCTGGTCTGGTGAGCAGGCGCCCTGTCCCACCCCATGCTTCCTGACATCAGATGAAGATGGATATGCTCGGCCTGCCAAGGCCGCCTCCCGTGCCAGGGCGGCAGTGGCCAACTCTTGGTCTTGTGCTCTGGGGGCTTCCACACACCTTGAAAGAAAGGGCATCCTGACCCCAAGCTGGAGGCAGAGTTTGGGGGTGCCTTATGCTGGACCCCCCCACCCCACACACACCCAGACAAGCCCTTGAAGCCCTAGTTTCAGTGACTCCAGAAGCTGGTTCATTTTCATGTGGACCGTTTGGATTGAGACTGGCTGATATTGCTGAGCATAAGACTCGTTCTGAATTTGGAGCCCACAGGGGACAAGGCAGTGGCCCTCGGACTTCACCTACCTGCATCCCCCAGAGGGTTTGTGAAGGCACACCTGCTGGGTCCACCTCCTGAGTTTCAGGGCCTGGTTCCCAGGTGTTGCTGCTGACCTAGGACCACACTTGGGGAAACACTGACGTGAGGATTGCTTGATCGGAGTCACTTGGTGTTTAAGGCGGTTGCGGTTGGGTCCCACATGGCCGACAGTGTAGTTCGAGGCCTGAAAAAAAACAGGCCAGGGGCATGCGCATGCATGCCAAGATTCCCCAGAGAGGGAACATTGGAGAAGGATTGCAGTGTGACCATGCCCCATGGGGCGAGAGGTACTTTCTCACTTTCCCTTTCTGTCTCTCCCATTCAGCACGTGTGCCTTCTAGGAAAACTGAAAAACAAAACAGAACAAGAAGAAATAGTTACCTGGTTTGAATTTGCAGCTCTGTTACCTAACAAACAAACAAATAAACAAACAAAAGGTTTAGTAAGTGAAAAATTTACATATTATAAAATTAGCCTTTTTAATAATTTAAACTAAGGGTACCTGTACCTGTCAGAGAGAGACAGAGAGACAGAGAGGGAGAGGGAGAAAGCAACCCCCTCCTCACCCCCATGGAGCCTGGTCATGCCACGATGCCTTTTCCTCTCTTCACCCGTTCCGTCCTGATTTCAGACACATGCGTGCACATGCCCGGTGTGTTTTTCAAACTGCTGGGGCTGGGACTTGACTATGCAGTTGGCTGTGGGATCTGTTTCTCTTAACCACTAGGCTGTGGAGCTGGTCCCCAAATGAACCATTTTAAAGTGAATAACTCAGAACATCTAGTTTATTTACAACGGTTTGTAACCACCACTTCCATCCAGTTCTGAAAAATTTCCATTATTCCAGGGTAAATCCCCTTACCCAGCCAGGGTAATTCATCCCATATCAATGTATCTGTCTAGAATCTTTCACATATGGGAGCAGCAGTTAGCGTCATGGCTATGTCGCTGGACTCCCATGTAGTTGACCGCGGTTCGCGTCCCGGACCCGGTGGCTTAAAACTCACGCTGGGCGCGTGTGCGTGCGTGCCCAAGATCCTGAGAGGAGAACGGAGGAGAGGGATTGCAGCGTGACCATCCCCCCTGGGGGGTGATTTCTCGCTTTCTGTCTCTCTGTCTCTCTCTGCCTGTCTGCTGTCTGGCGAGCGCACGTGCCCTATAGCGAAAACCTCTCCAAAGGGAAAAAAAAAAAGAATCTTTCACATAAATGGAATGAGACAACATGTAAACCTTTGTGTTGAAGTTTTACTTCATATGAAGTCTGCGAGGGCCCTCCACTTTGTAGCATGTATCGGCACTCGAGTTCCTGTTACAGT
Organism: Tupaia tana; assembly: GCA_026018925.1. Classification (NCBI taxonomy): domain Eukaryota; kingdom Metazoa; phylum Chordata; class Mammalia; order Scandentia; family Tupaiidae; genus Tupaia; species Tupaia tana. The sequence continues at coordinate 18,783,420 of JAKSZU010000022.1, read as the reverse complement.
CTGAATAGTATCAATCTTACGTATGTCTGTATATCGCAGTCTGTTTATCCAATCTCTGTGATGTCTGCCCCTCTTTAGCTATGCGTAGTTGAACAAATGACAACCTCTCTGAGCCTCAGCTTTTTATTTTTTTAAGAATTTTAAATTTTCTTTATTATTATTATTATTTTTCTTTTTAATTTGGCCAGAGAGAGAGAGAGAGGAAGTAAGCCACCAGGTCTGGAACTCCGAACCGAGGTCAGCCATGGGGGAGTCCAGCACCTCAACCACCATGCCACCTGCCGCCCTGAGCCTAAGCTTTTTATCAGACCATAATAATAGCAGTCGCCACCTTGTGGAATTGTCTTGATGACGAGTGAGATAATGCACTCAAGTAAGCCGCCTGATTCAGGCCCATAGCCTTGATCAATGCAAGCCACTCTGGTTGCTACTTTGCCTTAGCTTAGTGTTGCTCAGTGTGATAAGAATTTGTATGCAAGTAGTTTATTTGGGAGTTGATCCCAAGAAACATCCCTAGGGAAGTTGGGAAGTCAGGCAGGGTTGGGAAAGAGCCTTCTAGATAGTGTTATCAAGTCAGCTACTACTGCAGGCCCCTGGAGCCTGACCCTGCAGGGCAGCTCTGGAAAGCAGTGTAGACTGTACACCCCAGGGTCATAGATGCTCAAGTGTGTACCCTTACACCCAGGGGCATGAATGCTCTAGCTGCTGCGGGGCATTTGCAGACAGTTGATGGGGGGAAGGGGAGAGAGCAGTGTTAAAGAGATGCCAGTGATTGTTGGGACCAGTCTGCACTGAAGAGCCCAAAAGGACGTGGCTGAGTCCTGGAAGGATCAGCAACACTTCTTTTTTTTTTCTCTCTCTCTTTTTTCTTTTTAGAGAGATTTTTGCTGTAGGGCACATGTGCTTGCCAGAAAGTCAGAGACAGAGAGACAGCAAGCGAGAAATCACCCCCTGGGGGGAATGGCCATGCCGCAATCCCTTCGCCTCCCTTCTCCTCTCAGGATTTTGGGCATGCACGCACACACGCATGGTGTGAGTTTTAAACCGCTGGGTCTGGGACTTGAACTGCGGTTGGCTACATGGGAGTCCAGCAACATAACTATTATGCCATCTGTTGGTCCCTAATTTCATTTATTATTATTATTATTATTATTATTATTATTTTAATTTGCTATAGGGCGGAGACAGAAGGAGAGAGAAAGGGAAGGTGAGAAAGCAAGCTGCCATTCGGGACTCAAACCACAGTTGGCCATGTGGGAGTTGAGTGCTTCAACCACCACACTACCATGGCCCCGCTACACTTTTTTTTTTTTTTTTAGAGGTTTTTGCTATAGGGCGCGTGTGCTTGCCAGACAGACAGAGAGAGAGATAGAGACAGAAAGTGAGAAATCACCCCCCAGGGGGGATGGTCACACCGCAGTTTCTTCTCCTCCATTCCCCTCTTGGGATCTTGGGCACGTATGCACGTGCGCCCGGCGTGAGTTCTAAGCCACCAAGTCCGGGACGCGAACCGTGGTCGACTACGTGGGAGTCCAGCAACATAGCCATTACGCCAACTACTGGTTCCCTCACTTTTTTTTTTTTTTTTTAAGTTAGTTTGTTAATTTTTTTTTTCCAGAGAGAGAGCAATACAGGCGTTCCCAGCAAGGTCTTCAGGCTATCCAGCCCCCCCCCCCCCCCGATTTAGCCAACACAGATCACAGGGACACATGCAAGCACCCAGCATGTCCAGGGATGTTTCGGGATGTCCATGTGGATCCAGCATCGCAGAGCAAGGCAGAGTCAATGCACCACCAGACTGGCCCTGCTAGACTCTGACCTGGACAGCCTGTCCCGTTGAGCAGTCGGACTCCACACCTTCCCGAATCGGTCAACTGCTCTCTGTCCCTCATAAGAGAGAAGGGAGTGTGTTAGGATAGTCTGAGTCTCACATTTGTCTGTATTTCTCACAGAACCTCGCATCACACTCATCACGCTTTGTTCAAGAAAAGAGCTTTCAGTTGATCCCCACTTAACTACCTCCTGAATCATGGGCAATGCCCACTCCCTCAGCTAAGCACACTGGGGCTCCGGCTGCCCCAGTGCACACCCCGCACCCCACACTTCTCTGTGGAATGTGCTGATGCTCACCAACAGTGCTTTGGGTTTGTTCCCAAATCTCTATATGTCAGCTGTGATATTACTTAGGATGTATCAATTAAATGGATTAAATAATAAATGAATTAAATTGAATATCATGTCATCTAATTAGACACAAGTTGAAAAACTGTCATGTCTAAGAAAACTAAGATGAATGCTTTGGAAAGATAAATTGCTAAGAAAAAAATTTGCTATTGAATTAGATATGGGTAAGACGACTATAAAATATTTTAAAGTTTTGGTAAAATTTAGAAGTTTGGGATCTGCAGGTGTCATGGTGGTTAACGGGCTGGACACTCTCGCATGGCCAACCATGGTTTGAATCCCAGACCCGGTGGCTTGCTTTTTTTCACTTTCCCTCTCTCTCTCTGTGTCTCTCTCTGGTAAAATTAAAATAAAGAATGAATAAAATTAAAATAATTATTTTAAAAAATTTTAGAAGAAGTTCACATTCAGACTTGGAATGCTTTAGGTTCTTTCTCCTTCGGCAGGCGCTGTTGACAGGGTCACTCAACATGTTTCCTGCCCCTTTTGGCCTGCCTTATTCCAGAGGGAGGACTGCCAAGAACATGAATTTGTAGCTTTTTTGCAGCTGGGTATGTTTGACCCTGTTGTGACTAAAGGCTAGGTGACACTCTGCTGCAGACAGGGGTGTTTCTGAGAAAAACTGCTTTCCTGATGTAGGGGACAGATGTGCTTGTCATCTTCCTTCCTTGAATGTAGATGTTATATCTGGAAATGTAGCAACCATTTTGTGATCATGAGGCTAAGAGCCAACATCTAAGGTTTGCAGGATAGAAAGAGAGGAGACATGTGGGTCTCCTGTGGCATCATGGGACCGTGGCATCAATGCTGAAATGTCTACCTTTACACCATTTGATATACACATTAAACATCTCTAATCTTGGGACCAGCAGATGCTGTAATGGTTACATCACTGGACTCCCACCTAGTTGACCGTGGTTTGAGTCAGACCCAGCAGCTTAAACTCATGCCAGGCGCATGTGCATGTGAGCCCAAAATCCCAAGAAGCGAATGGAGGAGAAGGGATTGTGGCATGACCACCCTCCCCGACACAGGGGGTGATTTCTTGCCTTCTGTCTCTCTCTTGTGAGTGAACATATTCTATAGCAAAAATCTCTACATGAACAAACGACAAAAATATCTAATCTGAAAATCCAAATAGCTCGAAATTCTGAAAGATTTTGGGTACTAATGTGATGCTAGAAGTAGAAAATTCCATACCCAAACCTCATGTTATGGTCACGGTCAAAATGCTGCAGTACAAAAATACCGTATAAAATTATCTTCAGGCTCTTTTTACAAGTTATATATGAAACGTGAGTGAATTTAGAGTTTAGACTTGGGTGCCATCTCTATAGTATTTCATTATGTATATCCACATATTCCGAAATCTGAAAATGCCAAAATCCAAAACACTTCTGATCCCAAGCATCTTAGATAAGGAATACTCAACCTGTAGAAGATGATTAAGTGCCCTCATTGTTTAAACTATTGTTCCAGCCCAGAGAGTTCCTAATTGATACAGTCCCTTCAAAGAACTTGAATCTGAAATTCATAGATGGTGCATTATGGGTATGGTTGATGCAAGAAAAATGTGCAAGTCCAATTAGGGGATCCATCCTCACAGACGCTGATCAGTTGTGGTCATCTTGGTTAGGAATGGGACACATTAAATGTTACGTATGCTAGGCACATGTGCATGCATGCCCAAAATCCTCAGAGGAGCATAGAGGAGTTGTGGTATGGCCATCCCCCCAGGGGCAATTTCTCATTTTCCCTTTCTCTGTCTGTTTCTCTAAGCTGAGTGCACATGACCTACAGCAAAAACCTTTAAAAAAAAAAAAGTTATGTATGTAACCCCCATAATATGAGAAAAGGGGGGATGACCACGCTGCAATCCCTTCTCCTCCATTCTCCTCTCGGGATCTTGGGCAGGCACACACATGTGCCTGGCGTGAGTTTAAGCCACCAGGTCCAGGATTCTAATTGCGGTTGACTACATGGGAATCCAGTGACATAGCCATTATGCCAACTGTTGGTACCAGGCCCAGTGGCTTTAAAAAAAAAATACAGGACCAGCAGGTGGTGTGGTGCTTAAAGGTGTTGGACTCCCACATGGTCAACCACGGTTCAAGTCCTGGACCTGGTGGCTTGCCTTCTCATTTTCTCTCTCTCCCTCCCTCCCTCCCTCTGTCCCTCTTTGATAAAATTGAAATAAATAAATAAATAAAGTTAAAATAATTCTTTAAAAAACAGTGAAAAATGCGTGTTGTTCTTGCTGAAAATCCCAAGAGGAGAATGGAGGGAATGAGATTGTGACATGGCCATCACCCCTCAGGTGCTTTATCACCTGTCCCCTCCCATCTCTCTCCAGTGAGTGTATGCATTCTATAGCAAACTAATAAAACAGAACAAAAAAAGGATAGTGATGTGCCAATGTCAGTTTAATTTTGATAGGTGTGTTATGATAAAACGTTAGTAGCAGAAACCAGGTGAGAGGTATGCAAAACCTCTGCCCTATTCTTGAAACTTTTCTGTAAATCTGAAATCATTCTAAAAAACCAATACTGTACATGCATTATTTATTGTTGTTGTGTCTCATTTGGACAAAGTCTGACTAATTCATAGCTACCAGCCATTCATGTGCCATGAAGGCTTCTAAGCACAGGGCGGTGCTCGTTCAGGCGTCTTGCTTTGTTTTTGTGGCCAAAGAATAACTTGACAAGTGACTTTCTTGTTCTTTCTATCCACATCTCATGGCTGCTCTTGGTTTTACAAAATTATTTTATGTATGTATGTATTTTATTTTTTAAGAATTATTTAATTTGGGAACCAGCAGTTAGCGTAATGGCTATGTCGCTGGACTCCCACGTAGTCGACCGCGGTTCGCGTCCCGGACCCAGTGGCTTAAACTCACACCGGGCGCGTGTGTGTGCGTGCCCAAGATCCCGAGAGGAGAATGGAAGAGAAGGGATTGCGGCGTGACCATCCCCCCGGGGGGTGATTTCTCGCTTTCTGTCTCTCTGTCTCTTTCTGTCTGTCTGTCTGGCGAGCGCACACGCCCTATAGCAAAAATCTCTCCAAAAAAAAAAAAAAGGATTATTTAATTTTACTTCTTTTAATTTGCTATAGGGCATGTACACTCACCAGAGAGAGACAAACAGAGAGAAATAGGGAGAAAGTGAGAAAGCAAGCTGCCAGGTCTAGGATTTGAACCAGGGTCGACCAAGTGGGCGTCCAGTGCCCTAGCCATTTCTCCTGCTAGCCAATATTTATGTATTTATTTAACATTTAAATTTATACTGTTTGTTTTGGAATAATTTTTTTTAGGTTTTTGCCCTAAGGTGCGTGTGCTCACCAGAGACAGTGAGAGAGAAAGTGAAAAATCACACTCCTCCCTCCCCCAAAAGAGGTGCATAGCCATGCTATAATCCCTTCTCCTCCATTCTCCTCTCGGGATTTTGGGCACACACGCATATGTGCCCGGTGTGATTTTGTGATTTTCAAACCACTGGGCCCAGGACTCAAACTGTGCAGTTGGCTATGTGGGATCCAACACCTTAACCACCACGCTACCTAGCTGGCCTCAGTCTTCTTTATTTTATTTATTTTTATTTTATTATTATTATTATTTTTTTGGAGAGGTTTTCGCTATAGGGCGCGTGCGCTCGCCAGACAGAGAGAGACATAGAGACAGAAAGCGAGAAATCACCCCCCAGGGGGGATGGTCACGCCACAATCCCTTCTCCTCCATTCTCCTCTCAGGATCTTGGGCACGCACGCACATGCACCCGGCTTGAGTTTTAAGCCACCAGGTCCAGGACTTGAACCGCGGTCATCTACGTGGGAGTCCAGCGACATAGCCATTACGCTAACTGCTGGTTCCCAGCCTTCTCTTTTTAAAGCCATATTGCATTGGATTACTTTTCTGTCACTTGCAACCACAGGAGTTTTCTTTTAAAAAATTATTTCATTTTATTCATTATTATTATTATTTTAATTCACCAGAGAGGGACAGAGAGAGAGAGAGAGAGAGGGAAAATGAGAAAGCAAGTCCCCAGGTCTGGGACTCGAACCATAGTGGGCCATGTGGGAGTATCCAGTGCCTTAACCACCATGCCACCTGCCAACCCCAACTGCAGGAATTTTGATGACACAGTCGCCGTCTCTGCTCTTCTGTCTCCCTCTGCCCTCCCGTAGGCCTTAGCATAAAACCAGCACTACCTGGTTGGGCCCAGTTTCCGGACTAGAGGGTAGAGCATCCTTGCTCTGCCTGTCACCAGCTGGGAGCACGCTTTAGCCATGACATTCCTTAACTTCTCAGAACCTCTGTTTCCTTGTGCATAAAAGGAGTAAGTGCTGTACCTCAAATGGTTCTTGAGACAATGAAATGAGGGATGCATCTAAGGCATTAGCACAGCTCCATATTAAACATTCAAATTTTAGTTGTTTTTTTTTTAATCACTCTTACCATTAATAAATGACAAGGTTATTGCAGGCACCAATCCTGTCCTTTTTCTCTTTGTATCTTCCACAGTACCTGGCATGTAACTGGAGGCTGAAAAGTCGGCAGGTGGTATGGTGGTTAAGGGCACTGGACTCCCACATGGCTGACCCTGGTTTGAGGGTTTGAGTCTCAGACCTGGTGGCTTGCTTTCTCACTTTCAAATTGAAAGAAAAAAAAAAAAAAGTGTTAAGGCCCTCTCTGTTGGTTTTTGGGAAATAAAAAGATGAGTAAAACACAGTTAGTCTTCCTCGCTTCCTCAAGAGAGTTATCACCTGGTCAAAGGCTAATCCTGGAAATACAGACATACCTGAAATGACATGGGGTCAGTTCTCAACGCAACACACGTGAACTGAGCACGACTGCATACCAGGTCCTGTGCTGGAAGAGCTACACTGAGTGTAGACAGGTAAGCTTCTGTTTTCACCACGGGGTAATGACAGAGACGAACCATGTATCCATGTAATGGTAGACCAGGGAAGAAAGTTTTATATAAATAGAATCATCCCATGTTTGAAGGTCACTTGTCTAAAAAGGATCTACATTCTATGGAATATGAGTGGGCCCAATGGCCTCTCTTACATGGGTAGCTGCTACTTAAAAAAAAAAACAAATTAAGGTTTTTGCCATAGGGTGCATGTGTTCATTGGAGAGAGACAGTGAGAAATCACCCCCCAGGAGGAATAGTCACACCGCATTCCCTTCTCTTCCATTCTTCTCTTGGGATTTTGGACACATATCATATGCACATGTTCCTAGCATGATCTTAAACTGCCAGGTCTAGTATTCAAACTGCAGTTGGCCGTATGGGAGTCCAGTGCCTTAACCACTGCACTCCCTGCTGGCCCTAATACCTTTAAATGCGAACAGAAGCCCGTGGCATTGGGACCAGCAGGTGGCATAATGGTTATGTTGCTGGACTCCCATATTGCCAACTGTGATTCGAGTCTTGGACCCAGTGGCTTGAAACTCATACCAGGTGTATATTTGTGCATGTGTGCCCAAAACCCCACGAGGAGAATGGAGGAGGAGGGATTGTGGCATGGCCATTCCCCCGTGCCCGGGGGTGGGTGGTGACTTCTCGTTTTCTGTTTCTCTCTCTATTTCTTTGGCAAATGAACGTGCCCTATAGCAAAAAAGAAAAAAAAAAAAAAGAAAGCCAATGGCATCAAAATAGCCATTACTCAAAAATAATATGTAATTTTTTTGGTCATGATAGAGTACATATGAAATGTGGTCAGGGAGGGGGAGGAAGAGAGAGGAATGCCCTTCCTGGGGTCTGGTCATGTTGCGATCCTCTTTCTGCTCTTCAGTCGGTGGACCCCGGGCCTTCCTGTGCACACCTGGTGTGGCTGAGGCTTTTGGGCTGGGATTTGAACTGCGGTTGCCATCTGGGATTCAGCTGCTTTTGAGCTGTGCATCTCTCTTGTGTCCTGAGGCTGGCTCCAAAATAATCATTTTTAGTTTGTTTTTCAAAAATGTTTAATTTCCAGAGGGTGCGTATCTTCACTAGAAAGAGTGTGAAAGCACCCTCCAACAGGGCATGGTCACTCGCAGTCCTTTTTCGGTCATTTCTCTTTCCCATCGGAATTTTAGGCAGGTATATATGTGGTTTGCCAGCCTCCAGGGCTGGAATTCAAACTGTGGTAGGCCAGGTGGGCTACAACTCCTGACACACTGCAGTTAGCCACTGTGCCACAGGGCCAGCCCCCACGTACTTGTTTGTATGATGTGCGATTTTGTGAGAAAATATAAACGCAGGGGAAAACAGTGTCTCTCGCTGCTGCTTCTAAAACTTGCCCAACAAAATGTGGATCTCTTCGTCCTTACTCTTCAGAAAACAAAATTACTCAAGAAGCCAAAGTTAAGTCATTTCAGAACTGCAGACACGCAAAATGTTTATGAGAAACATTTGACCTGATTTGTATTACTAATTAACAAATAACCCTCCCCTGAATGGTATGTTTCGCCCGACAGCACATTTTTAATCAAGGCATAAATTGTAGCAAACCAAGGTTTGTAAGAAAACCAGGAAATGACACCTCAACCGGAAGCATGGAACCTGTCGCACAGTAACGCAGCAGGAACCTGGATACGGGAGCCGAGAGGTAATTTGTGGAGGGGAATAAATAGTCCTGGAAGAAACAGCGTCCTGCCCCGTCTGAAAATGCGCCTAATGGCCACAAGGAGATTGCGGCAGGTTGGGTCTGTAGCCGCGCAAGGTGAACCCAGTCGTCACCCAAGGGCCAATGGATTTGATGGCATAATGAGCAATTAAAGGCGAAATGCATTTCCATCTGAGCTGTCATGTTTGGGCCAAAGAGCTGTGTGCCTCATCCAGGACTCAGCAGTTGTCAATGCCCGGAAATTCGCTGTCATCCCTGGAGAATGGAGGACTGGAGAGGTGGAAATACTGTCGACCATGGGCCAAACTACAGTAAGAAAAGTGTACTGAGACACACACACTCTTGGTGTCTGTAGAAAGGAGAGGCTTCCCGAAGGAGTATAATTCCCCACAGCACTTGAGGCCGTGCTTGGGTTTAGGGCTGCTGGTATTTCAGGGTATTGCTATATTTCATTTCCAGCTTATCAAAGAGGGTTGGCCTCATGGTCTAGTGGCTAAGGAAGCTGATCTCCCATGGCCGACTGTACTATTCAAATCCCGGCCCTTGTTGCTTAAAAAACATACTGGGGGTGCGTGCCCCAAATTCTGCCAGGATGGAGAGACAGAGAGGATGGGATTGTGGTGCGACCACACCCACTAGGGGTTTGTGCCTCCTCCCCCACCCCCACCAGTGCATGTGCCCTTTGGTAACTAAAAATAAAAGGGTATTTAGTCTCAGATAGTTCCAGTTTATGTAGGTAGTTGAATGGTTGAGATTCTGCATTAAAGGAGGGAGTTCCATTCCTTCATTCTCTCTCTCTCCCCCTTCTCTCCCACTCGCCAGCCCCCAGTGCCTCTCTGTTTTTCTCTTTCTACCCCTGTGTTTCTGAGAAGGCATCAGCAGATGTCTTAAATCTAAATGACAGGCAAAATGTTATGAAATAGATGTTTTAAAAACCCTAGAATACGTCTATTAATAAAAATTCGGTCATTATAGAAACACATAGCCTCGGGGCCAGCAGATGTTGTGGTTACATCACTGGACTCCCACATGGCCAACCATGGTTCTAGTCAACCATTGGACCCAGTGGCTTGAAACTCACACTGGGCTCATGTACATGCGGGCCCAAGATCCCAGGGGAATGGAGGAGGAGGGATTGTGGTGTGGCCATTTCCCCTGGGAGGTGATTTTTTCACTGTCCCTTTTGCTGTCTCTGTCTCTCTGCCCCCCACCTTGGCCCCCCCCCACCACCACAAGTGCATACACCATAAGGCAAAAGCCTCTAAAAACAAATCAATGAACAAACAAAAGAAATATATAACCTCAAAAGTAAATGTCTCTTATGATGTCGTTTCCATAGATAATGATCTTTGTAGTTTAGTATATCTTTTTCCAAATTTATTTTGAATGTACAAGCTAACATATCATTGTTTTCCCACAAATGGGGCTGTCCATATACTTGGCTCGCTGTTGGGGCTGTCTGTCTTTGTGACTGTCCAGTATCTTTGAACACTCCTGTTTCGTTTCGACAGTTTTCCACATGCTGATCTGCTTGGCTTGCTCAATAATCTGTCATGGAGACTTTTCTCTATAGGACTTAAAGATTCATTGCTTGCTTTGATAAATGACCATACCTGTGTGGTATCCTGACATACAGACATATCACTATTTGTTTCGCCCATTCTCACTGAGGGACTGAAGGAGAACTATAGACTTGGAGACTCATGCTTTCTTTCTTTCTTACTTCCTTTTTTTCTTTTTTGAGTTTGTTTATTTCTTCCATGAGCTAGATACATAAAGAGAGAAACAGAAATACAGAAAGGCAACATCCCAGTTGGGTCTCAATGCTGTGATCTACCCTTGACCCTAGCTGGCCCTGGATCGTGAGCACACATATGTCCAATGTGCTCAGGGAAGTCTCCAGATACAAACTCAGAACCTTCCCATGTGGGTCAGCCTTGCAGAGGCTCATGTTTCACCACTGTCTGGTCCCTCTCTCTCTTTTTTCTTTTTTATTTTTTTGAGAGACATTTTTGTTAGAAGGTATGTGCGTTCACCAGAGAGACAGAAACAGAAAGCAAGAAGTGATCCCCCAGTGGGGATGGCCATGCCGCAATTCCTTCTCCTCCAATCTCCTCTTGGGATTTTGGGCACACACTCACATGCCGTTAGGTCAGGGACTCGAACTGTGGTTGACTGTGGGAATCCAGTGAGGTAACCATTACACCATCCACTGATCCCATCAGCCCCTCTCTCTCTCTTCTTTTTTTTTTTTTTTTGAGATGTTTTTGCTATAGGGCGTGTATGCTTGCCAGAAAGAGAGAGACAGAGAGAGAGAAAACGAGAAATCACCCCTCAGGGGGGATGGCCACACCGCAGTCCCTTCTCCTCCATTCTCCTCTTGGGATTTTGAGCATGCATGCACACGCGCCCGGTGTGAGTTTAAGCCACCAGGTCCGAGACTTGAACTATGGTTGGCTACATGGGAGTTCAGCAACATAGCCATTACGCCAACTGCTGGTCCCCCCCTCTCTTTTTATGCACACATATATCCCAGAGTTATAGCACTTCTCTGTAGCATTAAAGAACATAGAAATTAGCGTATGTGTCAGTGTATGTCTGTACACACATGCATGTGTATCACATGTGTGTACCTAGGATCTTTATAGCTGTGCATGTATTTGATGGCAGTGGAAGCTCTTCGTACAAGAATTACTTATGTATGACTATATATATTGCATGGGTATGAAAAAGCTATGCTGGTAAAAACAGCAAAGACCCTGTGCTTCCTGGAAAGCCTTAATAAATAAGAAAGAGGCTGTAGGCTGCAGATCCATGCTTTGAGCCTTGCAGGAGCTGAATGTGCAGAGAATAATGTAAAACTCCTGCTTGGATAAGAGGAACAGAATGGTCACAAGACTCTGATACTGAAGACCAAAGTATAGTAACAGGGGATGTTAATAAATGATGTTTCTACCAGAACCACATTCCAGGAACCTGGGGGTATAGGAAGAAAGATGCCATGATAGAAAATATTGTTATCCCAAAGCATGTTGAAAAAAAAGTTGGTTAGAGGTAGGAAAAAAAAAAAAATCAGAGTTGCTGCCCTGCCTGATAATTTCAGGGTAAAATTAGCAAGCACATAGCACTTTTATGAGGGAGTTCCTATACTTTGCGCATGACAGACATTGCTAATTGGTCACAGAATCATTTTTTCTCTTTGAATTCAGAGTGGCTTCACAAGTTTTTCCCCTTTATTATTTTAGGCCAATTTAAGTTGGTCAGAGCTTGTTTGACAGGCCAGGTCAGCTCTGCTGCCATCCTAGATCGAGAGAGACCTGATCTCCACAAAGGGCTGGCTGTTCGGGTGTCTGGTTGCTGGGGCTTAACAATGGCCTCGATCCCTCTGCTGTCCTCAAATTTTTGTCTTACCAGTGGGGAAAATATCCACAATGAACAACATAGGAATGGTGAAGCAGACAAGGGGTTTGGCATTATCTAGAGTGGAAGTGAAGTTGTTTCTTCTAATTGCCAGAGGACACATGCACTTGTAGAGGAGTAGGGGAAGGGAGAAAGCGCTCTATAGTGGGTTATGGTCATGCTGCAATCCCTTGTGCTCCATTTCTCCATCCCATAGGGATTTAGAGCACACGTGTACCCTCTCAAGCCACCAGCCCATGTGGGATTTGAACCACAATCAGTCATGTGGGATCTGGCTTCCTTAACAATTCTGCTATCGGGCTGTCTCAAAGTCATTTCTTATTTTGGTAACCCTGGGTATATTAACTAAATTATCTTGGAGTTAATTTTCTCTTTTTTCTTTTTTTTTTTAATTAAAGAATCATTTAACTTTATTTATTATAATTATTTTCCAGTTTGATTAGACAGAGAGCAAACCATCAGGTCCAGGACTTGAACTGTGGTCAGCCATGTAGGAGTCCAGTGTGTTTAACCACCACACCACCTGATGGCCCCAGTTTTCTTATTTTTAAAGCAGGGAAGAGAAGGGCCCAGCCCAAGGATTTGGTTCTGAACACCACCCCAGCCTGCTGTTTCCGTCCTCCCTGAAGACCACACCTCCCCAGCCCAGGCAGGAAGGGAAGGGGAGGCAGAAGGTATAGCTTCACTGAGGTGTTGACATGAAGAGAAAGAGGGCTCAGAGACTCACTCTTTCATGTTGTATTCTCTTTAAGCATCCATCTACTGAGAGGAAATAATCTCTTAGGAATTTTATTGGGAATGTGTAGGGTATAAGCAACTTATTTTGTACTGTGGTAGAAAGAAAGGGTTTATTGTAAAGATTATGGAGAGGGGATGGCCCTATTGCCTAGTGGTAAGGAAATTGGCTACGACATGGCCAGCTGCAGTTCGAATCCTAGCCCTGGTGGCTTGAAAAACACACCAGGTTTTTTGTTTTGTTTTGTTTTTGTTTGTTTGTTTTTGTTTTTTTTTTGGTACATGCATGTCCAGAATCCAGATGGGAAGGAGAAACTGAGAAGGGATTATGGTATGACCATGTCCCATTGGGGTGCTTTATTCCTCCCTCTCCCTCTCTCCCTCTCTCTGTCTCTCTCTCCCTCTCTCTATCTCTCTCTGGTACTTGGAGAGTACATGCACTCTCTGGCAGTTAAAACCAAAAAATACACTGAGAGGAAATGGGTCTCTGACGCTGAGGCAGCTAGCGCTAATAAGGAGAATCCCCCTATTTCTTTTGTGCCTAGGCAAAGCAGCAGCTGCCACTCGGGTCCAGTAGAGTAAGGGCCCTGAACAGACAGTTCTTCGCATATCTTTGGAAGTGCTGGAATTCCAGATTTTGAAACCTTGGGTTCATCAAAAACAAAACTATTTTGTGGGCCAATTGAAAGGTATGCAGACCCCAGACTGAGATGGAGAGTTCGTGACCTTTGGTAAAGGCAAGTAGGTGACCTTTACAGAATCTGTGAGGGACAGAATTTTGCCATGGTACGCATTGATGTGCTGCCACTTAGGAGGCTGGGGGCCATACGGGAGGCCCAGGTTTGATTACCGGGTCAACCTGAACATGCCGGGTGTGGTCGCTCATGCCTCTAACTCTAATTGGGAGCCTGAGGCAGGATCAAGGCTCAGCAAGACCCTGTCAAAAAATACCTATCTCTGTCTCTCTCCTTTTCATTCTCTCTTTCCTTCTCTGTTTCATAAAGAACAAGGAAAAAACTAAGATAAACATCTGAGTTTATCAACAGATGAGCAGATAAGCCAAATACGGTATATCTGTACATTGGAATGTTATTTAGCTATAAAAAAGAATGTAGTATTAGGTTGTTGGGAAAGTCATGACATATTGGGATGTGTTTTGCATAGAAAATCGTTTCCAACGACATGTCATGACTTTTCCGATGACACAATTTTTGTTTATTTTCCTATGCAAAAATGCATCATGACTTTCCCGACATCCCAGTATGATACATGTGGGGCCAGCAGTTGGCATGGTGGTTAGGGTGCAGGGCTTGCATTTGGCCGACCGTGGATTGAGTCCTTGACCCGGCAGCTTGCTTTCTCACTTTCCCTCTTTCTCTGTCTCTCTCTCTCTCTGTGTCTTTCTCTGGTGACCACATATGCCTTATAGCAAATTAAGATAATAATAAATAAAAATGAATAAAAAACACTTCTTTCAAAAAATATGATACATACTGCAACATGGATGTGTCTTATAAACACTGTTAGGTGAAAGAATCTAGACACAAAAGGCCGCATGTTGGGACCAGTGGATGGCGCAATGGTTATGTCGCTGGACTCCCACATGGTTCATTGCTGTTTGAGTCCTGGACCTGGAGGCATGAAACTCACGCCAGGCTTGTGTGTGCGTGCATGCAAAATCCCGAGGAAAACAGAAGAGAAGGGATTGTGGTGTGGCCATCCCTCCGGGGGTGGGGGGGGAGGATGATTTCTCATTTTCTGTCTCTGTCTCTCTCTGTCTCTCCAGTGAGTGCACACGCCTTGTAGCAAAAATCTCTTCAAAAGGCCACATGTTGTGAGTGCCCATTTATGTGAAGTGGCAAATGCTTATGGGCAGAATGTAGAGGAGTGGCCACCAGGGGCTGAGGTGGGAGACCGTGGGTCCTGATGGTGCATGTGAATGCTGTGAGTGAAGAGAGGGCCAGCTTGGGACCAGCAGTTGGCGAAATGGCTGTGTCGCTGGACTCCCACGTAGTCGACCGAAGTTCGAGTCCTGGATCTGGTGGCTTAAACTCACACCGGGTATGTGTGCGTGCGTGCCAAAGATCCCGAGAGGAGAATGGAGGACAAGGGATTGCGACGTGGCCATCCCCCCGGGGGATGATTTCTCGCTTTCTGTCTTTCTGTCTCTCTCTCTCTCTTTCTGGTGAGCACAAGGACCCTATAGCAAAAACCTTTCCAAAAAAAAAGGGGGCCGGCTCCATTGTTTGGTGGTTGAGAGGACACGTCCTGCAGAAGCTGTTCGACTAAAGGAGCATCTCGAACTAGGCCAACGGCGTCCACTGTAACGTCTTGCTTTCTCCACATCAGTCCTTGGTGATGACGATTCCACTTTCTGTGAATAATGGCCTTCATGAAGGATTTGACTCCTGCTGGGTTTTGACAAATTGTGGGAAGGACGGAGGCCACCAAATCTGTTTTCTCTTGTGGCTTCAGCGAAGTTGGAACCCAGATCCCAAGAGATGAAAAATTGCTTCTTTAACCCCCTGCATCGGGAGTCTTCCCTTTATTTCATTCCCCTGTGGCCTGACGTGAGATGGTCACTGGCCGTTGTGGTCATTGGTGATTAATCAAAGTGCCTGCAGATGGAGGGAGAGCGACTCCACGTGCACTGGGAGGCCGTCGGCTCAGCTGTGGCGCGTCAGTAAGCCATGTGGCTAGTGACGGGCTGGCCATCAGGCATCCCTGTGAAGCCTTGAAAGCACTGGGACATTTGCAACAGTAAATGGATGCTGGCTCTCAGGATCCATCACCGCAGCCATAACACCGAGGCGTGGGGATTTATGATGCTCTTTAGTTGTCTGCTCCCAATTGCTGAGGGATGGCATTTGACATATGGCCTCTCCTGTTGTTAAACTCACAGGCCCAGTGTTGGGAATTCGGTGTTCTCCCATCAGGAGGAATGATGGAGCACTGGGCTTCTTCATTCAAGCAAAGAATTAAAGAGTTAACAGGCAGCGTGTGTTAATAAGTCGTTATGCTGTAGGCATTGTTCCAAATGCTTTTCACATATAGTCACTAAGTGTGCGCCCTGTAAGTCGGGAGCGACGTCCATTATACAGATAGGGCTGTGCAGGCACAGAGAGGATAAGTGACTTATGGCAATAAATCCAGACGAAGCCCACCCTTGAACCACTGTGCTATACTAACCCTGAGTGATGTGCTGCGTTACTCCCAGGTCACCAGGTCTCCATACTTCAGGACTTTGGAGCTTTTAGTATGGTAATATAACATACATAACAATCCTCTGATATCTGGATATAGAATATGACATTGTCCAAATTTATTAATTCCCCAAAGTTAGGAAGTTGGTACTTTTGTAGAAGAGCTGAACCCACATAGCCTGGTCTAGAGTCCAAATGTGTGTTTTTGTTTTTTTTGTGTGTTTTTTTTTTTTAAGAACTATTTATTTAATTTTATTTATTCATTTGTTTTAATTTGGCCAGAGAGAGGGAGGAAAAGTGAGAAAGCAAGCTGCCAGGTCCAGGACTCAAACTGCAGTCGGCCATGTGGGAGTCCAGTGCCTTAAACACCCTGCCACCTGCTGGCCCGCTGTTGAGAAAATTTTATGACAACTCCTTTAACATCTTTGTCAGACAGTGCCAACATCTGATTCATCTCAGCACTGGTGTCAGTTGATTGTGTTTTCTCATTCAAGTAGAGATTTTCCTGGTTCTTACTTCTATTTAAATTTGCTTACTTTGAGCAAGAAGTCACCCTGTATAGTGTAGTAGTATAGTGGTGCTATTCTATTTCCGTGGGCTGTAGTTCTAGTGACAAATTTTTGGGCCCTTGCAATGTTACTCTACTCTGCTTCATCCTGCTGGCTCCTGTGAGTGCCTGCTGGATTTCTCCTGGCGCCGTGGGGAAGGGTGAATTTGAGGGTGGGAGTGGACAAAACCACTTTCCTGTGCCACTCGCTGTTGTTAGGTGGGACCTAAGGGTTACAGTACCTGTGGGACAAAGTGTTTCTTTTGGTCTGTTCTTTTTAAAAGAATTATTATAATTTTTTTTGAGAGTTTTTTGCTATAGGGCGCATGCGCGCACCAGAAAGACAGAGAGACAGAAAGTGAGAAATCACCCCCTGGGGGGATGGCCACATCGCAATCCCTTCTCCTCCATTCTCCTCTCGGGATCTTGAGCACACACACACACACACACACACACACACACCTGGTGTGAGTGTCAAGCGGCCAAATCTGGGACTCGAACCGCAGTCGACTCTAGGAGTTCAGTGATGTAACCATTATGTCATCTGCTAGTCCCTATCCATCCATCCATTCATCTATTTATTTATTTATTTACTCATTTTGGAGAGCTTTTTGCTATAGGGCATGTGTGATCACCAGAAAGACAGAGAGACAGATAGTGAGAATTACTCCCCGGGGGATGACCACACCGCAATCCCTTCTCCTCCATTCTCCTCTCGGGATCTTGGGCACACATGCACACATGCCTGACATGAGTTTAAGCCACTGGTTCTGGGACTCAAACTGCGGTCAAGTCCATGGGAGTCCAGCAACACAGACATTATGCCAACTGCTGGTCGCAAAGAATTATTTTATTTAGCTTTATTTATTTAAATTTGATGGAGGGGGGCAGGGAGGGAGAGAGGGAGAGAGAGAGGAAGAAAAAGTGAGAAAGCAAGCCACCAAGTCTGGGACTTGAACCATGGTTAACCATGTGGGAGTCCAGCACCCTTAACTACCACGCCACCTGCCAACCTCTCCCCTGGTCTGTTCTTACTCCATGTGGTACAGACATGACATAAGCTTCTTCCTCTTTCTCTGTCAGTGCCCTGGGGGTGGAAGGTGTCCACTTAGCAACCCTTTTACTGTTGGGTGGAGAGCCCAGAGCTACGTGACCTGGTGGTTCTCTGCCACTGGGTGGAAGGCCGGGAGATGCTGGGCCTGCTGGTGCAGCCTGGCATGGGATGAGAGATGTGGGAGGATTCTGCCTGCCTGAGTCTCTCTGTGTCTGATGCTGTGGGCAGAGGAGGATGGGTTGTTCCCTGGAGCGCTGCTGGTGCTGATGTGACAGGTAGCTCAGGCTACCATCCTCACTGGGTCTGGTGTCCCCTCTAAGTCCCTGAGGGGGACTCTGGCCACAGCAGGACTCTCCCCCCACACACACTCCCTTCCCTCCTTCTGTGCCTGTTGGCGGTTCTGGGCTGCAGGTGCTCTGGTGCCCAGTCCGGATACGTGGGAGACAAAACGGAAACCCAGCATACTTACCATGGCTTTCTTCTAATTTGGAGGTCTCTAGCTAGTCCACTTCCTTTCTCTATCATTTATGGCTGTCGTTATTATTTCCAGGATATTTAGTTGCATGCATTTAGAGGGGAGGAGAGAAAAAAGTGAGTCCATGCCATCTTGCTACCCCTAAGTCTGCTTTTCCTTTTAGAGAGTTTTTTAAAACTTTTTTTTCCTTTAGAGATTGATTTTTGCTATAGGGTAAGTGCACTTGCCAGCGATACAGAGAGAGACAGAGAGACAGAAAGCAAGAAATCACCCCCTGGGGGGATGGCCACACTGCAATCCTTTCTCCTCTCCTCTCAGGATTTTGGACATGCAAGCACATGCGCCTGATGTAAGACTTTTTTTTTTTTTAAGAATGATTTTACTTTATTAATTATTATTATTGTTTCCAGTTTTGATCAGAGAGGGAGGGAGGGAGGGAGGGAGGGAGGGAGGGAGGGAGAGAGAGAGAAACCAAAAAGCAACCCACTAGATCTGGGACTCAAACCGTGGTCAGCCATGTGGGAGTCCAGTGCCTTTAACCACCACACTACTTGCCGACCCCACACCTGGTGTGTTTTAAGCCTGGTCCACATCTCATACCATGATTGACTATGTGGGAGTCCAACAATGTAATCATTATTCCATCTGCTGGTCCAAAGAGATTTTTGCTATAGGGTATATGCGCTTGCTGGAGAGAGAGAGAGAGAGAGAGAGAGAGAGAGAGAGAGAGAGAGAGAGAGAGAAAAATTATCCCCCGGGGGATGGCCACACTGCAGTCCCTTCTCCTACACTTCTCCTACATTCTCTTCTCAGGATTTGGGCACGCATGCACATGCATCTTGTGTGAGTTTCAAACCTCTGGGTCTAGGACTTGAACTGCACTTGTCCGTGTGGGAGTTCAATGACATAACCATTATGCCATCTGCTGGTCCTACTCCCCCAAGTCTATTTTAAGTCTCTGGTTATGTCACATCCCTTGGGTCATTGGAAAAGTTACGACTTTTTTTCTATGAAAAAATACATCATGACTTTTCTGATGACCCAATACTAATAGCTCATTGGCAAAAGAAAGTCACACAGAAGTACCCAGTGTCAAGGAGGAGCTGCTGGTGGCCACGTGAGCAGAGGCTGCAGAGCTACATGGTGAAGGGTGTGCAGAAGAGGGGGTGAGATTGGGAGTGTGTCCTCGTTAGAAGGACCCCAGCTGTCCTTCTAATAAGCTCTGTTTTCCTTCGATGAGAGTCCTTCTCTCTTGCTTATA
Source organism: Tupaia tana (assembly GCA_026018925.1). NCBI lineage: Eukaryota > Metazoa > Chordata > Mammalia > Scandentia > Tupaiidae > Tupaia > Tupaia tana. The sequence continues at coordinate 18,763,932 of JAKSZU010000022.1, read as the reverse complement.
AACAAAGAATCTGGATGGTCCAGTTTGGTATCCCATCCCAGAACATCATTGGCTTGTGGGCGTAAGTCTCATGGGACTGGGACTATGCCTCTTAGTTGGTTACGTACTTGTGGTATCCAGGGGACCCATTCAGCAAAGTGTGTTGAATTGAATAGTAGTGGGGTGCAGCCTCTGTCTCCCCTTTCAGGATGCGTAGTCAACCTGATTGAGCTTTGGTTTCCTCACTGTAGGTCTTTTGTTGGGATGCTCCAAACCCTGACTTGCAGACGGCTCTCCCAGGTAGCTACTTTTCAGTGACCTGGCAGTCATTGAGATGCAGATTTAGGTCTTCATCTCTACTATGTAATGTGGTCAGATGAGTTACGAGTAACTCTGGGACTTCCTGGTGAAGTGGTCACCGCAGGCCCCATCCCCAGTGCTGAGAAGTCTGCTAGGTAGGCTGGCACCTGTGGAAACTTCTGGTTCTCTTAAATCATTTGGATCCAAACCAAAGAAGATGATGACACTTATTCATTTTTTTCAATACCCAAGACTTGGATTTTACAGCTCTGCAGTTAGCTGCACAGGACAAAGACAAAGGAGAACTAGGTCAGCCTTCTGACCCACCGTGACCCCAGGAAGGGGCTGTGGCCCTGGGAAGGAAATGCTGCTGTCTTGTCGGGTGAGGCACTTAGAAGCACTACGAGTGTAGCTGCTTGCTTTCTTATTTTATTATGTATATTTTTCCTAAAGAATTATTTGGTTTTACTTAGGATTATTATTTAAAAAATTTTGCTATAGAGCACACATGTTCACCAGAGAGAGAGAGAAAGGGAGAAAGAAAGGGAGAAAGTAAGCTGCCAGGTTCAGGATTCAAACTGCGGTCAGCCATGTGGGTGTCCAGCATTTTAACCACTGTGCCACCTGCTGATAGTGTGATGAGTAGTAATAGTAGCAAGTAACATTCATTTACTTATTAGGACCTAACAACCAGCCTGAGAAGAAGAGACTAGGCCCATTCCCACTTTACAGATGAGGAAACTGAGGCATGAAGGATTTCTGTGACTCGAAAACATTCTCGTAGTGAGTGAGAATGCTCTAGTTCACTGCTCGTCTATACAACGCCAGTCTTTGGAGAGGAGGATGTACTAGGCAGCTGAATTCTCAAAGAAATCATTGCTCCCATGGCATCAGGGACACGTGCTGACCCTGCAGACAGCATTTTCTCTGCTCCAGCAGCTTTGCCAAAGTAGAGCATTCATTGTATTTATAGACTATATATTTAGTATTTACTATAAAAGCCTCTGATGTATCTGCTATAGCTGGATGCCGATTCAGAGCCCCATGTTAATTTCTTCACCATTTTGGCTTTTACCACATACTCTGGAGCACACCCTGTCCCCTCTCCAACACTGCCAGCCACCTGTCCCTTTGTTCAGGTTCACATTAGTCTTCGTGGGCAGTGGGAGGAGCCGGGGGTAGCTGCATAGTCACTGCTGGAGTGCCAGGGAATTTCATTGCCTACTCCAGAGTGATTTTATCACAATTACAAGGAATAATTATTTGCCCTTTGGGTCAAGTCAGAGACTTCAAGGGTTAGACTGCTGGAATGTGCAGATAAATCCACCAGGAGGAGTCTTCCTGGGTTTTAGTTTGGTGCAACAGACCTTTCTGGTTGGGATGCCCCTGGGTGCCCAAGAAGAGTGAGTTCTAAAGCTGGTGTTTGGGAGCACATTGAGAGCAAGTCCCTTAGGTGGACATGGATAGCAGAAACCAAAGCTCAATCTCTCTGAGTCCAGTGCAGTTAATTTCACCTGGATTAGGACACATCCTAGTTTCTTCAGTTGAGCGCTGTTTGTAGTTTAGAGTCGGTTCAGACATCCGAGTGTCTCTGGAATCAACTGAATCTTATTTCCAATCTTAAATTCTATTCAAGACTTAGGGTTTTCAAGTAGATGGGGGGGGGGGGACATCGTTTACATTACTTGAATAATTTTCCTTTCCATCCTTATTTTTGGTTCAGCACGTATAATTGAACTCGTAAAAGTCCAACCCACTAGGATTTAGCTGTTCTCTGGTGAGATGACAATGAGTGATGATGTCTCAATGTTATGACACACTTTGGTGGCAGGTCTGAAAAACTCCTGTCTTGTAAACCAGATGACATCTGGAATTGATTAACTTTCACTAACGATTCAAATCATGCCCAAGCCCGGGTCACATGATCAAGGCAGATCTAAGAGTTAAAATGGAACCTGGTATTGGTGGCAGAGATGTTGATCTTTTGCAAGATTCTTCCAGATCAACTCTTAGGGATATTATTTTGAAGCCAGGAAAAGTTGGATTGTGTTCAACTTTTTTAGGTGATGAAGATTTCTTTCTTTCTTTTTAGTTTTTGCTATAGGGCACAAGTGCTGACCAGAGAGAAGAGAGAGAGAGAGGAAAAAAAGTGAGACGTTACCTACCCCCACCAGGGTGATGGCCACACCAGTGCCTTTTCCTCTAGTCTCTGCTCAAAATTTTGGGCAGACACACACATGAGCCTGGTATGATTTTCAAGCCCCTGAGTCCCGGACTTGAACCATCAACTGGCCATATGGGATCCAGCTGCTTTAACCTCCATGCCATCTGATGGTCCAGAAGGAAGATTTCTTGATGCTTGCCTGCTTAGCACAAAGGGAGCTTAAAATGACTACAGCTCTTTTCTGACTGGTACCATGGAGGATGTGCAAGAGAAGAAAAAGGCTCCTGCTGTGGCAGAAGCCACCAAGAAAAAGTTCCTGCTATACCAGAAACCCTTAAGAAAAAGCAAAGAAATTTTGTGGAGCTGAAGATGAAGCGCCTGAGAAAAAGGTTTGCTCAAAAGATGCTTCGAAAGGCAAGGAGGAAGTTTTCCTATGAAAAAGCTCAGCACTATCATAAGGAATATAGACAGATGTACAGAACTGAGATTCACACGGCCAGGATGGCAAGAAAAGCTGGCAACTTCTATGTACCTGCAGAACCCAAATTAGCATTTGTCATCAGGATCAGAGGTATCAATGGAGTGAGCCCAAAGGTTTGAAAGGTGTTGCAGCTTCTTCGTCTTCGCCATATCTTCAATGGCACCTTTGTTAAACTCAACAAGGCCTCAATTAACATGCTGAGAATTGTGGAACCATATATTGCACGGGGGTACCCAAACCTGAAGTCAGTAAATGAACTGATCTACAAACGTGGTTATGGTGAAATCAATAAGAAGCGAATTGCTTTGACAGATAACTCTTTGATTGCGCGATCTCTTGGTAAATTTGGCATCATCTGCATGGAGAATCTGATTTATGAAATCTATACTGTTGGAAAACACTTCCAAGAAGCAAATAACTTCTTGTGGCCCTTCTAATTATCTTCTCCACGAGGTGGAATGAAGAAAAAGACCACCCATTTCGTAGAAGGTGGAGATACTGGCAACAGGGAAGACCAGATCAACAGATTTATTAGAAGGATGAACCTAAGGTATCCACCATGATTATTTTTGTAATCTGGTCAGTAAATAAACAGTGGCTGTTTTCAGACTGCAATTTAAAAAGAAAATGACCTACACAGAGATGAGAGCTTACAATGCCAGGATACACTGGACTTTTGGAAAGTGAGGGGGTTTATTCGATTCCAAGATAGTGGGTTGGACATCCAGCAGTCTATGACTCTGACTACGGGCTGGTCTGGGCTGTAAGGAAGCCTAATTAACTCAACGCAGCAGCTCTCACTTGCCTTTGGGTTCCCAAGGCCTTTGCCATCCCTGAAACTCATGACCCTGCGACTTTTCCCAGGGGAACAGTCATGGCCGCTTTGCATTCAGAGAGGAGAAAGGGAGCTGCAGGGCTGCCCTTGGGTGCCCTAACCCACAGGGGGCCGCCGCTCTGTCATTCTCTCCCCGACTCGTTCTGTTTTCTGCTTTAATGACCACGGCTACCTTTCAGGCCCACTACTTCCTAATGCCGCCTGTAATTGAGGCTCAAATAGTAAAATATACATAACCGGTCGTTTTACCAAGTCATCATTTATGAATATAGCTCGATTAATTTGTTTAGTCAGATGTAGAGGGGCAATAAAAAGTGATTGACTAAAAACAATTAAAACAGTAAAAGTAAATTGTTTGTGTCCATTAAAACCTGCTGAGGCCGTCAGTTGAAAATTGTGGGCCTCAATGTGAAAATTAAAACTATTGATTTTCCCCTGTATGTATGTGAAATATCAGAGTTCTAATTTGTTTTGTTTTTACTGGCTGAAAGCCCCTGAGGTCACATGGAAGGTAGGCCTCAATAAGCTCTTTTGGTGGAGTTAATAAAGATTTGGAAAGACACAGATGATAAGAAATAGCCTCGATGTTTTAGGGGTGAATTATGTGTCTGATTGGTATCCAGGTCGTACGGCTGCATGCTAATACTTAGTAATTTATTGCATTTTGGGGGTGAAAATGGAAAATCCACTGCAGAAGATATGATATTCATAGGTTTAAATTTTTAGGGCTTTGCCTTAATTTATGTGAATGAAATAGTTTTTTTTTATTATTGTCATTTTATATTTTTATGCACTACACTAAATCTTGTGTTCCACGAACTATTATTTTTTTAGTGTTCAATTAAAATACCAACATAAAGGGAATTTTACATGGACATATCTTGACTCATAATAAGAAAACTTGGGGGAAAAAAACCCCTCTGGATCAGACAAGGAGGTTTTCAATCAAGAGACAGGATGGAATTAAGCCCCGAAAGGCTGTAAAAACAGTGTCACAAGTTAGGAGTTCTAAGTATTAGGCTGTCTATCATTGTATCAGTTTGGACATGAGTTAATTATAGGTTTATTTCATTAATAAACCATATATTGAGAATGCAAACTATTATGCTTGGTAATTAAGTGAGAGATCAATAAACAAGTCAGACTTTTTCGTCTTTTTTTTCTCCTTAGAATTTTGCCATAAGGCACTTGCACTCACTAGAGAGAGATAGAGAGAAAGTGAGAACTCATCCCCCAGGGGGAATGGCCACGCTGCATTCCCTTTTCCTCTATTATCCTCTTGAGATTTTGGACACACATACACTGCCTGGCATGATTTTCAAGCCTCCAGGTCCGGGACTCAAACCGTGGAGTCTGTCATGTGGTACCTAACTGCCCCAGACTTTTTTAAAAAAAATCTTGAGACCAGCAGTTGGCGCAATGGCTATGTCACTGGACTCCCATGTAGTCGACCATGGTTTGAGTCCTAGACCTGGTGGCTTAAAATCATGGCGTGCGTGTGTGTGTGGGTACCTAAGATCCTGAGAGGAGAATGGAGGAGAAGGAATTGCAGTGTGGCCATCCTCTTTGGGGGTGACTTCTCGCTTTCTGTCTCTCTGTTTCTCTGTGTCTTTCTGGCTAGCACATGTGCCCTATAGCAAAAACTTCTCAAAAAAAAAATCTTTATAAGTCAGATATGCCTGAGAACAGCAGGTGGCATGATGGTTAAGGCACTGGACACTCCCACATGGCCAACCACGATTTGAGTCCCAGACCTGGTGGCTTACTTTCTCATTTTCTCTCTCTCTTTCTCTCTCTGGCTGACCAAACTGGAAAATAATAATAATAAATAAAGTTAAATAAAATAATTTTTTGGAAAAAAGTAAGTCAGATATGCCTTTTTAAAATTTATTTCTTCCATGAGAGAGACAGGAGACTATGAGATAGAGCGAGAGCGAGAGCGAGAGTGAGAGAGAGAGAGAGAGACAGCACCCACAAAAGGGTTTTCATGCCATTCCCCCAAATTCAGCCAGCCAGGATCACAGGCATGTGCCTATGTGCTGGGCATGTAGAGGGAGGACTTGGGATGTGAACCTGGGACCTACCTATATGGACTCAGTGGTGCAGAGCACTAACTTATGGTTGAACCGTGGTGACAACTTTGGCGTGAATTTTTATTCTTTTTTTTTTTTTTTTTGAGAAGTTTTTGCTATAGGGCAGGTGTGCTTACCAGAAAGACAGAGACAGAGAGCCAGAAAGTGAGAAATCACCTGCCAGGGATGATGGCCACGCAGCAATCCCTTATCCTCTGTTCTCCCCTTGGGATCTTGGGCACACACGCACACATGTCCAGTGTGAATTTAAGCCACTGGGTCTAGGACTTGAACCATGGTCGTCTACACAGGAGTCCAGTGACATAGCCATTACGCCAACTGCTGGTCCCCCCTTCTTTTTTTGAGAGATTTTTGTTATAGAGTGTATGTACTCAATGGAGAGACAGAGACAGACAGAGAGACAAAAAGCAAGAAATTACCCCCCCTCACCTGGGGTGGGGGTATGGCCACATTGCAATCCCTTCTCCTTCATTCTCCTCTTGGGATCTCAAGCACCTATGCACCCGTGTCTGGTATGAGTTTTAAGCCAGGACTCAAACCACAATCAGCAGCATAATGATTATGCCATCTGCTAGTCCTTCGGCATGGGTTTTTGAAAAGGGATTTAGAAGTTGCACACTCAACCCTTTGAGTCTATACTTAAAAGCCTTTTGTAATTGGGACATTGTCTGAATTTGACTCTCACGCATTGACTTTTAAGGGCAAAGCTATTCTGAGGGGATAATAAAGAGCACATTTTTCCCCTTTGGGGGAGTTTTGGGCTCATGTTTGGCTCCCACCACCCCACAAGTTTGGAGGGAGTATATTCGACTTACTGTGTGTTCATGCCATGACTTTTGAATTCTCAGAGCCTCTCAAATCCCTCCGTTTACAGTAGATCCCAAGGCATTGCCTATTGGTATTATGGTTCAGAATACCGGGGAGGGCCTACGACCCTGCGTTTAAAAACGTGCCCCAGGGGACGAGCCGTAAGCGTAATGGCTATGTCAAGGGACTCCCATGTAGTCGACCGCAGTTCCAGTCCCGGACCCGGTGGCTTAAACTCATGCTGGGCACGTGTGCATGTGTGCCCAAGATCCTGAGAGGAGAATGGAGGAGAAGGGATTGCGGTGTGGCCATTCCCCCAGGGGGCTGATTTCTCGCTTTCTGTCTCTCTGTCTTTTTCTGGCGAGTGCATGTGCCCTGTAGCAAAAACCTCTCCAAAAAAAAAAAAAAAAAAAAAGTGCCCCAGGAGGTTCTGCTCTGGGGAGTCATGGGCCCATAGGTGGCAAAACCCACTTCAGAGCAAAGATGCTTATAAATCTTTGGGAGTGGGGGTCAGAACACTTTTTGAGAATTTGCTCAGAACAGTATGCATCTTTTTTTCCCCAAAAAAATGCCTGGATTTTATGGTTTTATTTTAGGAATTCCTGCTACAATTTTATAAGAAAATGGAGGTGTGTAAGCAGTTTCACCTGGAAGAGGAAATAAGCAGTGAAACCCTCCAGGTTTCATTTGTTTCCCACGTGAGGCCTTCTCCTAGGACACTGAGAGTTCACTCCACTTGTGAGCTGCCGGTTTTGGGGAATCCTTGGTGGCTTCCAGCTGGGATCAGCATAGAAGTGGTGCCAGGAATGCAGGCTGCCGTGTCCTCACCAGCCCCTCTCCGCACTCTGCAGATGGCTCAGCCATAATTTAGAAGACTAAATCTGGACAGGGTGGTGAATGGGGCTGTGGTGTGCGTAGAAGGCGGTGTTTAGTCCCCGTGCCTGTGGGGTGACTCTGCTGCATGAACTGACCCAGGTCTTTGAGATCAGTGGAGGGGACAAATGAGCAATCATTGGGTTGGCTTTGTGGAGCCAGAGGGTGTTGCAGGACTAAGAACAGACAGATTTGGAGCCAGCAGGTGATGTAGTAGTTAAGGTGCTGGACTCCCACATGGTGGACTGCAGTTCAACTCCTGACCCAGGGGCTTGAAACTCATGTCAGGCACATGTGCGTGGGTGCCCAAGATCCTGAGAGGAGAATGGAAGAGAAAGGATTGCGGTATGGCCATCACTTCGGGGCGATGATTTCTAGTTTTCTCTGTCTCTGTCTCTCTGGTGAGCACATACACCCTATAGCAAAAAACTCTCCAGAAAGGGGCCAGTAGATGGCGTGGTGGTTAAGGGCACTGGACTCCCATATGGCTGACTGTGGTTCTAGTCCTGGACCTGGCAGCTTGCTTTCTCACTTTCCCTTTCTCTCTCTCTCTCACTCTGTCCCTCTCTGGTCAAATTAAAATAAATAAATAAATAAAGTTAAATAAAAATAATTGTTAAAAAAAAACCTCTTCACACACAAAAAGGACAGATTGAAAGTAAGCTTTTGCTCTAACCTCTTCTTGAAAACAAAAGTAAAAGTGAAATTTAATTATTTAGATGGGCACTAGGATTCAGTGGTATAAAAGACTATATAGTGAAAAGCCCTCTCTCATCCCAAGTTTCTAGTTGGTTTCAAAACTTTGGAGAAATTTTATGCCTGGGATGGCAGATAGATGTGTGTATGTAATTATATTAGTACAGACTATAGCAGAGGAAATATATAGATTTTGTATATTTTTAAACACTAGGGAATTTCAGAAACTTTGTGAATAAACAACTAACATATGAGTTCATTGTGGTGCAGAAACCATTGTGTAGTTTTTTTTCCATAATCATTTTCCAAGAACTTTTTGAAGACTGCATATATGTAGACTTTTTTTTTCCTTAGATTTTTACTATAGGGCACATGTGCTTGCTGGAGAGACAGAGAGATGACAAATCACCTCCTAGGGGGATGGCCACACTGCCTCCTCCTCCATCCTCCCCTTGGGATCTTAGGCATGCACATACACACTGGGTGTGAGTTTTAAGCTGCTGGGTCCAGGACTTGAACTGTGGTCTACTACGTGGGAGTCCAGCAATGTAACCATCATGCCATCTGCTGGTCCAGTGCATTCTTTTCTAGGGCAGACTTTAAGAAGGGAATTGGTAAGGCCTGTGCCAGTCTTGTTGCTCTTTGCCTCCTACTAAGCTCTGTGTATGATCCAAACAGCTGTGCGGTGGGTGCGGCTTAGCTTTTCCCCCAAGGCTGTTCTGGGTTTGCCGCCATGCTCTGGGGTAAGGCGGGAGACACTGGCTGGTGTAACACACAGCACTTTAAGTATCCGCCAGACACTCAGGGCAGGGGGTGGGTGTGGCTGGCTGTGAAGTATAAAATTCAGGAGGGAATCAACTCATGACTGGCACAGAATTCTCTCACCCAGCTCCTCATTTCCTGGTTTGCAAGGTCGACCAAGGGCAGAGGTGGTTTTCTGGGTTGGTTACAGTGGTCCCCAGTGGGTACTGGAGAGGGAATCAGGGCCCGGGACTGTGGGCCTGTCACTTTGTTTTTTTTTTTTTTTTTCATCCAGAGAATGACCACGTTTTTTGTGGTTCTCAGAACCAGTGATCACCAGGACCACGAGGCACCTCTAAAACCCATGGATTCCAGAGTCCTGCTCTCAGAGGTTCAGCAGCTGTCCTGGCAGGGGGGTCTAGAGAGGGGTATGGTGACCAGTCACCCAGGGGATTCTGATGCAGGTGGCCCATGCACCAGAGCCTTTCTGAAGTCTTGCCCAACTCTCAGTTGACGTCATCATATCAGTATCTGTAAGAACCTGTCTCACCTGGCCTGGGAAGTGTTAATGCAGATTTGACTGCTCCCCTTCAGGCTGACTCTGCGCCAGAGCGCATGTTGTCATCCGTCTTAGACTAAACAGAACTCTCCAACCTGCGTACCTCAGAGCCCCAAACTTTCCCACCAATTAGCTGTACCAGCTGTGGCTCAGACACCCCTCCTGTTCTCATTAGGGACAGGTCTATTCCAAATAAGCCACTTAGAGATTCCCCCCGCCCCCCACCACGTGGGACTCTCACATTCCCCACCCTGGACCGTACAGTTTAACATGCACATGTGCTCGTGTGTGCGTGTGTACATGTAAATAGACTGAAGAGTAGACAAAGTTTACGTCTTGCCCGGTTTCATCCTGATGGGCCTGATGTCTCCTCCAGCTGATGAGAAGCAGCCCTTCTCGCATAAACATCGTCTTCCTTCGACTTCGTCGTGTAATCGTTAAACTGCTCAGTGTTTATGATAGTGTTTTGGGACCACATCTGCATCAGAAATCCTCTGGGACCTGCTTCAGACATGCAGGTTGCTGGGTCTTGTCTCAGCCTATTGAATCAATGACTGAGGGCCAGACCGTGACATCTGAATTTTTTTTTTCTTTTTTTTTTTAATTGCCAGAGTGCATATGAGTTTGCTGGAGAAGGAAAGTGGGGTGAGTAGGGGATTGAGAAAACACCCCCAGGGACCAGCAGTTGATGTAATGGCTATGTCGCTGGACTCTCATGTAGTCGACTGTGGTTCGCATCCCGGACCCGATGGCTTAAACTCATGCCAGGTGCGTGTGCGTGGGTGCCCAAGATCCCAAGAGGAGAATGGAAGAGAAGGGATTGCAGCTTGGGTATCCCCTTTGGGGGGTGATTTCTCACTTTCTGTCTCTCTGTCTTTCTGGCGAGCGCACATACCCTATAGCAAAAACCTCTCAGAAAGGAAAAAAAAAATAAAAGAAAACACCCCCAATGGGGGTTGGTGATACCAATCCCTTTTCTTCCATTTCTGATTTTGAGATTTTGGGCACATGAGTATGTGTTTCTGGTGTGTGTTTTAAGCCGCTGGGCCTGGGACTTAAACCGCATAGTCAGCCATGTGGGCTCCAGCTACCTCAACCATCAGATCAGCTGGCCCAGCACCTGAAGTTTAACATGGTCCGCAGAGTGACAATCTCAGTGCTCGCTCGAAATTGTCACTCTGCACGTTGGCCTTGTTTTACTGCGCTGAGCTAGGAAGGAGGGGCTGGGTCTCTGAGACTGCTCTGCTGATCATTTTAACCAACGACTCCTTCTAGACCAGAGCAACGGCCTTTTCCTGACTGCAGAACGTGTTCCTCTTCACCTTTTTCTGTTTGCTCAATCTTCTAACATGAATTCTCGAACTTCATGGTGCTTGTGAGTCCCCTGGGGAACCTTGTTACAAAATGCAGACTCCTGGTTGGCTTGGGTGGGCCTGCACCCTTGCATTTTCAACATGCTCCTGGGTGACACTTCTACAGGTTTGCTGCCTCTGACCAGGGGACACTCTCTAAGGCCTGCCACCTGCAGCTGCCTGCCTGTGACTGAGTATGGTACCAACACTGAACCCCTCTTTTTTTTTTTTTTTTTAATTGTCATAGGGTCTGTGCCCTTGGTAGAGGGAGAGAAAAGGAGAAAGCAACCCTCCCCAAACGGGGCATTGCAATACCATAATTCTGTCTCCTGCATTTCTTCATCTTGCCAGGATTTGGCCATACGTGCCCACATACGCAGCATGTTTCTCAAGCCACCGGGGCTGGGATTCAAACCTTGATTGGCCATGTGGTATCTGGCTCCCTTAACCACTGAGCCACTGGGCCAGCCCTGGTTTTATTCTTTTTGCAAGTGAAGGAAGCCCGAGAACCCTGGAAGGAGCCCCAGCTCTATCCCCACTCTCCCTGAAGGGGAGAGAAAGGCAGCCAATTAGATCACCAGCTACGGGCCTATTGATCTGGTACAATGGGGATAGGGTTGAATTGGAAACGCCATGCCCCATGTTTCAGGGGGAGCCTCAGGAGAGTGGAGACCTTCTTTGCGTTAGTTTATTTTGTAATTAAAGGAAAAGAGTCCACACTAAAACACTGCTTGAGGGCCCAGGCTTTTAAATTTATGTCACTGAGCAGCCTATGAATCAAGTCACCCACTGTGAAGCTGTCAGTTCTGATATTGGTGGCTTTATGCAAATGATCTTCCTTCTTCCGTATTGAGCTGAATGGGGACAGGGTGTGCAGAGCAGGCTGTCCTAGCAGGATGCATGCTGTTCCTGGGCAAGGTGGCCGATGGGGGACCTCCTGGTGTTGGGCCTTCACAGCTTGTGGAATGGGGGTGACACTTCTTTTCTCAGAGACCTGTTTGAGGGTGACGGACTTGAAAACTCTTTGCATGAAGATTGTTGGAGGAGGAAAAATGTGTTTTAGTGCATGGGAACCTAGATTGAGGACAATTCCCAGATGCCCTTGGTCAGTGACTGGGCATAATGGAGCCTCTTTCATCCTCCAGGTTTCAGTCCGAGTCTCTCCCTTGGAACTCACTCTGATGGTGCCAGATGACCCTGGGTCCCTGGCCTGTGTTATTATGGCTCCTGGACTTTCTTTTTTTTCCTCTTCCTCCTCCTCTTCCTTCTTTCTTCTTCTTGCTAGAGGGCATATGTAAGAAAGCACCTCCCAGGACCAGCAGATAGCGTAATGGCTACATTGCTGGACTCCCACGTGGCCGACTGTGGTTCAAGTCCCAGTGACTTGAAACTCACACTGGGTGCCTGTGCGTACGTGGCTGAGATCCTAAGAGGAGAATGGAGGAGGAGGGATTGTGGCGTGGCCTTCGCCCCGGGGGGTGATTTTTTACTTTCTGTTTTCTCTGTCCAGTGAGGGCATGCACCCTATAGCAAAAATCTCTCTCTCAAAAAGAAAAAAAAGAAAAAAAAAGAAACTCTTACACTGTTTTTTCCATCGCCATTGCCAGTGGTGTGTGCACTTACCAGAGGGGAAAAAACCCGCAGAACTCCCAATGGGTGGAGTCATGCCTCAGTCCTCTTTCCTCCATTTCTCTGTCTTGTCAGGAGTTGGGGCATGCATACACACCTGGTATATTTTTCAAGCTTCTGGGGCTGGGGTTCAAACCTTGGTTGGCCATGTGGGATTTGGCTTTTATACTTCACTGCTATGCTACAGGGTCAGCCCCAAACCTGAAAACTTTTTATTTCATTCAGAAAGAACTTTTTGCTCTAACCAGCAGAGCAAACTATCTGGAACAGAATGATAGTAATGTATATTTATTTCAGTTCTGTTGATGGATGGTGCCATGTTTAATAGCCACAGGGTCCTCACATCCACTTACGATAAAAGGCGATATGCTTGTGACAGAGACCTCTAGATATTACTCCAGTATCATTATGCCTGAGCAGTAGACTCTCCAGTGTTTACCTGGATGCATGGCTACCTAGAATAAAAGCTACATTTCCCAGTCTCTCTGCAGCTAGACATCGTCATATGATGAATCTAAATGTGTGATTTTCAGGAACTATTATCTTATTGTCTGATGGATTATTGATCTGATAACCAGAGTTCAGCAGTCATTTCGTGGTGTGAGAATGGTAGAGTATAGCAAGGTAAAAGAATTCTAGGTACTTCTCTGAAGCTTCTCTACTAGCTCTGCTCTGCTCCCTTCTGGACTTCATTTATGTAAAGTCAAGTCTATTATTTTGGATTTGATATCACTGTTGGCTGAGTGGAATCCTATTACTACAAGGGCAGGAGAATTATAATTCCTCAGGCCATTCTTAGAACATACGCTGTGGCTTAAGTTATGGGTAAGGGTGTGTTTGTTACAAGGTTTGGGGTAAAGTAATCTAGTGTGGGTAATAAGGGCATGAGCTTGGAAGTAGGTGGACCGCTATTCTCCTGAATCTTTGAACAAGTTTTTTCAGTTCTTTAAAGAAAAGTTTTTCCCTTATTCATGATAGAATGTGTGCATGCAAGAGAAAGAGAGAGAGAGAAGGGAGTGAGGGATGGTGTGGCCATGTTGGAAGCCCCTTCTTCCAGTCCTCTAGGTTGAACAACAGTCACCAGGTGGGACCAGGTTCTCTTATTGGTGCATTACCACTGTGCCATGGAGAACATGGTGCCTGGTAGCTGCTGCTTCTCCTCCTGGTGCTTTGTCTTATTAAAACATCTCCAAGCTAACTCTCTAAGGGCCTGATGGTATATAGTGCCTTCTCTACATCAGGTCCCTGTACAAAGGAATTTTTATTCAGTAAAATATCTCTTTTGCAATTTTTTCTTTCTTTTTAGAAATCAATGAAGCCTGGGGCCAGCAGGTGGCATAGTGGCACTGGTCTCTCACATGGCTGACTCAATTCAAGTCCTAGACCTGGTAGCTTGAAACACACTGAACACGAGTGCATGCCTGCCCGGAATCCCAAGAAAAGGATGGAGGAGAAGGGACTGTGGTGTGGTCATCCCTCCTGGGGAGTGATTTCTCACTTTCTGTTTCTCTGTTTCTCCAGTGAGTGTGTGTGTTCTATACTAAAAATCTCTCCAAAAACAAAACAAAACAAAACAAAAAAACAGTGAAGTCAAACAACCCTGGAACTGTACCTAGTTTAATATGTATAACACCCTTGGTTCCTTTGTGTGGTTTTCAGTTCAGTTACAGAGAGTTTGCTTTTGCCATCTTCAATGACCACTTATTTGATCGTTTTTTTGTTTGCTTGTTAGAGAAATTTTTTGCTCTATTTATCCTGTGTTGTCTCAGTTATGTGCTTGAGGATAAACTGATTCCTAGAAGGCTAGTGGCTTTGGATGTACAAGAGGATGTTGGTTTCCTGATCCTTGTAGATCTGCCAGGGTTGACCTGACTTAATTTTTCAGCTTCTTGCAGGTTCAGAGCCTTATTCCCTCTTAGAGTTGTGAAACTTCAGGGACCTTCCTTTCACTTTGCTTCTTTCTGTCTTGCATCCCTGTTTTCTAAGAGTACTGGTTTTTTTTGTTTTGTTTTGTTTTACTTATTGTTTGCTTCCTGTAAGTGCATGTGAGCTTGCCAGAGACAGTGAGAAAGTGAGAAATCACTCCCCACTCCCACCCCCGGGGACTGGGCATGTCATAATCCGTTCTCCTTCCTTCTCACAGGATTTTGGACATGCACCCGTGCCTTTTCAAGCTGCCAGGTCTGGGACTTGAACTGCTCAGTTGGTCATGTGGGATCCAGCCCCTTTTACCACCACACCACTCGGCTGGCCCAACCGCTTTAGTTTATAATGAGCTTAGTTATTCTTACCAACTACATTGTAAGGAATTTGAGGGCATGGGTTGGGGCTCCTTCTAAGATCCACTCATGTTCTCAGGCCAGTGCTTTTTGGGGTGCTCCCCCACACTTTGACTGCTCCATGGTGGGCAGTTAGGACACTCAGAGTGCGTGATCTCCTTCCTGCCACTGGGGTAGAAGCTTGGCAGCGGCTGTCTGAGTCGGGAAACCATACTGAGGGCCCTCGTCTTCCTCAGAAACCTGGCGGGTTGGGATTCAGTGACAGAGCTTGCCCTGCCTCTGTAAGGTCAGTCTTTTATTTGCTTCCTCTTCTTTGCCTTCTCTGTTTTATTGTGCCTAATAAAATGGGGTGGTTATTTTACTATTTAATAATTTCTTTTTTTTTTTTCTCTTTTTTTTTAATTTTTTATTTATTTATTTATTTATTTTTTATTATCATCATATTCTTCTTTATATTACATTGAATTACATATAACTTTACATTGTATTATATTACTTTTTCAAAAGGGAATGCCATGCATGTCAGTCAGTACAGAGACATTAATCTCCCCGCTTCAACATTCAATATCTTTTCTATGTTTTCCCCAATCATTATTATTATTCTAATTATTTTTTAAGACAGTCCATCGCTATTTCTCATGTTGCTTGTACAAATACTTTGCCCATCATGAAATACTTCTCAGACAAATCCAGTTGAGAATACTATACATGTCAACATCAACAGTTAATAAGCCATATCTGTTTCTCACTAATGTCCTACCTCTCTATTGTTCATTTGTTATCTTTCTCTATCCTCTTCTCTTCACTTCCCCCATTCCACACTGTCCTATTCTCATTAAGTATCTTCACTGCTTTTATGTCCTCCAATTTTTTTTCACTATCATAGAATGCTGATAGTCGGTATATATTGAGTGGATACATACAATATCTTTCTTTCATATCCTGGCTTACTTCACTCAGCAATATATCCTCCGTATCTGACCACTTTCTATCAAATTCCAGGGCCTTGTTATTTTTTATGGCTGAGTAGTATTCCATAGAGTATATATACCACACTTTTCCAATCCATTCATCAGTTTGTGGACATTTAGGTTGGTTCCATGTCTTGGCAATTGTGAATAATGCTGCAATAAACATTGATGTGCAAGCACTTTTCTGACTGAGCGTTCTCCTGTCTTTTGGGTAAATACCCAGAAGTGGGATTACTGGATCGAATGGTAGTTCTATTTGTAGATCTTTGAGGAACCTCCATATTGTTCTCCACAGTGGTTGAACTAGTTTACATTCCCACCAACAGTGTAGGAGGGTTCCCTTTTCACCACATCCCCGCCAACACTTATCGCTTTTTATATTCTTAATCTTTGCCATTCTGACAGGGGTTAGGTGGTATCTCATTGTAGTTTTTATCTGCATCTCCCTTATGATGAGGGATGTTGAGCATTTCCTCATATGCTTTTTGGCTATTCGTATGTCTTCCTTAGAGAGACTTTTGTTCAGCTCATTTTCCCACCTTTTAATTGGGTTAATCATTTTTTTTCGCATAAGGCACTTGAGTTCCCTATGTATTCTGGTTATCAGTCCCTTGTCTGAGGCATATTTAACAAAAATATTTTCCCATTCTGAGGGTTGTCGGTTCACACTTGTTACTGTGTCCTTTGCTGTGCAGAAACTTCTTAGTCTAATATAGTCCCACTTGTCTATTTTAGGGATTATTGCCTGTGCCTTGGGAGTCTTATTTAAGAAGTCTTTGCCTACTCCAATGTCCCCCAGAGTTTCCCCAGCATTTTCCACCAGTAGTTTTATTGTTTGAGGTTTTAGGTTAAGATCTTTGATCCATTTTGAGTTGACTGTTGTTAGTGGTGAAAGATGGGGGTTCAGTTTCATCTTTCTGCAGGTGGATACCCAGTTTTTCCAGCACCATTTACTAAAGATGTTTTCCTTTTCCCAATGGATTGACTGATATCCTTTGTCAAAGATCAGTTGGCTGTAAGCTTTGGGGGTTATTTCTGGGGTCTCTATTCTCTTCCATTGGTCCACATGTCTGTTTTTATGCCAATACCATGCTGTTTTGATGACCACAGCTTTATAGTATATCTTGGGATCAGGGAGTGATAAGCCTCCTACTCCACTCTTCTTGCGCAGGATTGCTTTTGCAATACGAGGTCTTTTATGGTTCCAGACAAATTCTATGATTGCCCTTTCTAGATCTCTGAAGAATATCTCTGGTATTTCGATTGGAATTGCATTAAACATGTAGATTAATTTGGGTAGAATTGCCATTTTGATTATGTTAATTCTTCCAATCCAGGAGCATGGGATATCCTTCCACTTTTTTATGTCACTTTCAATGTCTCTTTTAAGATTTTCGTAGTTTTCTTTATAAAGATCTTTGACTTTCTTAGTTAGGTTTATCCCTAGGTATCTTATACACCTTGTGGCTACGGTGAAAGGGATTCCTTTCTTCAGCTCTGCTTCGTTGAACTTGTTGTTCATAAATAGAAATGCTATAGATTTTTGGATATTGATTTTGTATCCTGCCACTTTACTGTATTCACTTATTACTTCAAGCAGTTTTTTCATGGATACCTTTGGGTCTTCTAAGTATACCATCATGTCATCTGCAAATAAAGATATTTTCAATTCTTCTTTGCCTATTCGAATGCCTTTAATATTGTTCTCTTCTCTGATTGCAATAGCTAAGACTTCCAGTACTATATTAAAGAGCAGTGGAGAAAGTGGGCAGCCCTGCCTAGTACCTGTTTTCAGAGGAAAAGCTTTCAGCTTTTCCCCATTCAGTATAATGTTAGCTGTAGGTTTTTCATAGATGGCTTTTATTGTGTTGAGAAATGACCCTTCTATACCAATCTTACTGAGAGTCTTAATCATAAAAGGATGCTGTATTTTATCAAATGCTTTCTCCGCATCAATTGAGATGATCATATGGTTTTTATCTTTCTTTCTGTTAATGTGGTGTATTACATTTATGGTCTTGCGTATATTGAACCATCCTTGCATCCCTGGTATAAAGCCTACCTGATCGTGATGAATGATCTTTGTTATATGTTGTTGGATACGATTTGCGAGTATTTTGTTGAGAATTTTCGCATCTATATTCATCAATGATATTGGTCTGTAGTTTTCCTTTTTTGTCATATCCTTATCTGTTTTGGGGATGAGGATGATGGAGGCTTCATAAAATGAATTTGGAAGGTTTCCTTCCTTTTGAATCTTTAGAAATAATTTTAGTAGGATAGGGGTTAACTCTTCCTTAAAAGTTTTGTAGAATTCACAAGTGAAGCCATCTGGGCCTGGGCTTTTCTTTGTTGGGAGGTTATTTATTACTGATTCAATCTCCTGGCTTGTTATAGGTCTATTCAGGTTCTCTATGTCTTCCTGATCCAATCTTGGTAGATTATATGCATCCAGGAATTTGTCCATCTCCTCCAGGTTATCTTGTTTGTTGGCGTAAAGTTGCTCATAGTATTCTCTAATGATATTTTGTATTTCTGCTGTGTCTGTGGTAATATTGCCTGTTTCATCACATATTTGATTAATCTGGTTTCTTTCTTTCTTCTTCTTAATCAGTCTAGCCAATGGTGTGTCGATCTTGTTAATCTTTTCAAAGAACCAGCTTTTACTTTCATTTATTTTCTGTATGGTTCGTTTATTTTCTATTTCATTTATTTCTGCTCGAACCTTTATTATTTCTTTTCGCCTGGCATTTTGGGGATTTGTTTGTTGTTGTTTTTCCAATTCTCTGAGGCATGATGATAAGTTATCTAGTTGCCATCTTTCTGTCCTTTTCTTATGTGCACTAATTGCTATGAATTTTCCTCTTATGACTGCTTTTGCTGTGTCCCATAGATTCTGGACACTTGTGTACTCATTATCATTAGTTTCCATAAATTTTTTTATTTCAGCCTTAATTTCTTCAGTAGTGAAGAAGTCATTCAGAAGTAGGTTGTTCAGTTTCCATGTGTTCGTGTATTTTCGGGGTTGTGTCTTGAAATTAATCTTGAGTTTAATTCCATCATGGTCAGAGAAGATGCTGGGTACAGTTTCTATGCCTTTGAATCTATAAAGGCTTGATTTGTGTCCTAATATATGATCTATCTTTGAAAAGGTTCCATGTCGGGGTGAGAAAAATGTATATGTTGTGGATGTAGGGTGGAAAGTTCTATAGATATCTGTCAAGCCCATTCCATTTATAGTATCATTTAAGTCCTGTATCTCTCTATTTATTTTCTGTCTAGAAGACCTGTCTATAGGAGATAATGGGGTGTTGAGATCTCCAACAATTATAGTATTTCTCCCTATCTCTCCTTTTAGCTCCAACAGTCTTTCCTTCACATATTTAGGCGCACCTGAGTTGGGTGCATAGATATTTATAAGGGTTATGTCTTCTTGCTGGATTACCCCATTTACTATTATATAATGCCCTTCTTTGTCTCTTCTTACAGTCTTTGTCTTGAAATCTATTTTGTCTGAGATCAATATCGCTACTCCAGCCTTTTTTTGATTTCCATTTGCATGGAGTATCTTTTTCCAGCCCTTGACTTTTAGTCTATGTATGTCTTTATCCATAAGGTGAGTTTCTTGTAGGCAACAGATAGAGGGTTTCTGTTTTCTTATCCAGTCAGCCAGTCTATGTCTCTTTACTGGAGAATTTAATCCATTGACATTCAATGTAATTATCGATATTTCCGTACCTGATCCTATCATTAAGTGAGCCATTTTCTTGGTTGTTCTTTGTTCTCGTATAACTGTCTCTGATTTTTTAGTTTTCCTGGTATAATACTCCCTTCAGAACCTCTTGAAGAGCTGGTCTGGAGTTGGTAAATTCCTTCAAATTTTGTTTATTCGAGAATGTTTTTATCTTTTTTTCCCATATGAAAGATAATTTTGCCGGGTATAATATTCTTGGTTGAAATTGTTTTTCACTCAACACTTTTACTATGCTTCCCCATTCTTTCCTTTCTTGCATTGTTTCCGCCGAAAGATCCGATGTTAGCCTGATGGGGTGACCTTTGTAAGTAACCTGGCGTTTCCCTCTTGCCAATTTTAGTATCTTGTCTTTGTCTGTTGTTTTTGCCAGTCTGGCTATAATGTGCCTTGGAGAGGATCTTCTTGGGTTGATTCTACCCGGGGTCCTATGTATTTCCTGGGTCTGGATATTTGAGTGCCTTTCTAGATTTGGAAAGTTTTCTTCCAGGATCTCATGGAATAAATTATCTAGGCCCTTATTATTTTCTTCCTCTTCTGGAATACCTATTATCCGGATGTTGGGGCGCTTGATAGTATCCAGTATTCCTCGTATATTATCCTCATTTTTCATGGTTGTTTTCTCAATCTTCTTGATGCTTTTTTCTAGGTCAGATGTTTTGTCTTCTACGTTAGATATTCGATCTTCTGCCTGGTCTAACCTACTTTTAATACTTTCAAGGGAGGTTTTGATTTCCTGTATCACATTCTTCATTCCTAGAAGTTCCATCTGGTTCTTGTTTAAGGTATCCATTTCTTCTTTCAAGTCATTGAAGGACTTCCTCATCTCCTGGAGCTCCTTGTCTCTTTTCTCTTCCATCTCAGTTAGTTTGGTCACTACAAATAATCTGAATTCCTTATCAGACATGTCCACGACGTCCATTGTATTGACTGTGGGTGATGTAGGCTTGATGATTTCCCTTGAGGGAGAGGCCTTTTGTTGGTTGCTCATATTTCTGGAGCCTCTGCGATTGTTCTTAGTCATTAGGTATTCTATATGTTTCTTCCTAACTGATTGTTAATAGTTGTACAGGCTTAGAAAATTGATGATTTCCCTTATGGTTGGCCTACCTGTTGCTCACAATTACCATTAACTGTTGCCACTACCCTGGATGGCCCAAAGTCCTCACTGTCTCTAAGGACAGGTGAGCCTACAATTGACTGAATAAGCAACACCCCAAGAGCAAAGAAAAACAAACTGAAAAAAGGAAATCGCGCGGGCCGCGCGCTATTCAAATCACCAGAATTCAGAGTCCAAAGGCTAGTGGGAAAGTGTCAGAAGATGAGTGACAGGACCAGGTTGGTCAGGTCTGGAGCCTGAGTCCGCCTGGTGCCCGGAACTGCTGGCCGGCTCGATCCGGATTGTGGGTGGGGTGGGGTGGGAGTTCGCCTTAAAGTCCCAGACAACCAACCTGGGGTCCAAGGAGGAGAAACGGTGGGGATGCGTGGAGATTCGGAAAGGTCGGGCCTGCAGCCTCAGTCCGCCTGGTGCCCGGAACTGCTGGCCGGCTCGATCCGGATTGTGGGTGGGGTGGGGTGGGAGTTCGCCTTAAAGTCCCAGACAACCAACCTGGGGTCCAAGGAGGAGAAACGGTGGGGATGCGTGGAGATTCGGAAAGGTCGGGCCTGCAGCCTCAGTCCGCCTGGTGCCCGGAACTCCTATTTAATAATTTCTAAGATCAAAGGAAGTTAAATAGTCATTTCTGCTTTTATTAATTAGTCTTTTCCTTCTGAAATTAGTTTTCCGTTGATGTTCTCAACAGATAAATGTAATGTCATTTATTTCTCTCCATGAAGGCCATTTAAAGCCTTAACGGATTTAGCTCTTGATTTATTCTTGAATTTTAAGTAAGGGGGAAAAATGAGAATGTAAGTTAGAACAGATATGTTTAAAAAGACATTTAAGTTGCTATTTTCCTTCTGACACTCATCCCTCTTAGCCAGGCAAACCATATACGCACTGTAAGGATTGTGCATTATTGCACAGATGAGGAGGTTTCCAAAAGTGACAGTAAAATGGAATTAAAGTGTGAGTTTACTTTGAAAAAAATTCAAAATCACACAGAATTTCTTTTATAATATGCATGAACATTTTTGAAGACCCCACGTACAATTTTTATCTGTAATTTGTAGTTGGGGGTGAAACATGGGAAAGGAGCATCCTGGCACGTAGTGAAATAATGAAGTCTAATTATTTTCCAGTCATTGTGGTAGATGTTCTAATGGTGGTTTGTTTTGTTTTGTTTTGTTGAGAGACATTTTTGTTATAGGGCATGTGTGTGCTCAAACTCCCAAGAAGAGAATGGAGGAGAAGGGATTGAGGTATGATCATCCCCTGGGGGGAGGTGATTTCTCGCTTTCTGTCCCCCTGTCTCTTTGGTGAGCACATGCACCTTACAGCAAAAATCGGTCTCTCAAAAAAAAAAAAAAAAAAAAAAAAAAGTTAGGAAATTTACACATCTCCATTATCAAGTAGGCATCTACTACTCTCTTGGAGACAAAATCTCCATGGAGTTCCACCTAAGTGTCATTCTCTTGGGTGGGGACAGAGGCATTCAGAAATTCTAGTCTGGTGGGAACCCCAGAACAGTGCCACTGTAGGCCGTCCTCTGAGCAATTACATTCCTGAGGATGATTGTGGGCAGTGCTGTGCTGGGCACCCTCTTCAAAGCAGGAGCAAATGTTATCTCTGGTTTTGGAAGAAGAATGCTTTGTTTCGCTTTCCCACAAACCAGGCTGTCGAGCAGGCCCATCCATCAAAGGGAAGGTGGTTTGCATGGTTTGCTGATCTTACTCGGTTACCTGCCAATTAGAAATTAAAAGAGCTGGAAAATGAATAAATAAACCTTTCAGGTCAGGTAGAAAAGCTGACCCACAGCCTGACATGAAAGTTGTCTTGGGCTGTTTGACGTTCGATGCTTCTGTAGTTAAAATAGCATTTGAAAATATTGGGAACATCCAATTATATCAACATGCAAATATTTGTAGGAAAACAGTAACAGACCATATCTCAAGAACTTGAAAGGCTGTGTGCTGGTGCTGTCTTCCCAAAAGCTAAAGGCTTAGAGCCAACCCGGGCAGCACCTCCCAGTTTGAGACATAGACTCCCCTTGGAAAATGCTCACAGCAACAGATTTGTCGAGATCTCTAGATTCCCTTTGATTTTTTTTTTTTTTTTAACTGCAGGTTTGACTAACGACAAGCCTATTGGTATTTGACTGGCGAGGTGTGGCACTTTACTGCTCTTTTCCAGTGAAGGCTGGACCAAGACAGCAAACAAAATCAAATTTGTCCTTTTGAAGTCTTCACCACCTCTTTCCAAGTCCCTCTGTTCAACTGTCTGACATTAAGTGTGTGGTCTTCTGGCATGCAAAAGTTTCCTTTTTCATTATTTACTTTATAGAAGCAGGTTGCATGCTGTGCATATAGAAATATTTAGAAAAGTGTACTTGGGTCTGCAACTTATTTTGAAAAACTTAAAAAAAAAGACATAAGATGGGACAAGCTGATGGCGTAATGATTACATTGCTGGACTTCTGCATAGTTGACCGCAGTTCCAGTCCTGGACCCAGTGGCTTAAAACTCATGACAGGTGCATGTACGTGTGTGACCAAAATCCCAAAGGAATGGAGGAGAAAGGGATGGCCATCCCCACTTGGTGGTGATTTCTCACTTTCTGTCTCTCTGGTGAAAGCATGTGCCCTATAGCAAAAATCTTTCTTAAAAAAGAAAAGATGGATTGATGGATAGAGGGATTGGTAGATATGTGATGAAACAAGGATGAGTAAAATATTCATTGTAGTACCAGTGTAGTGAACTTATAGACGTTCACTGTGAAATTTAACTTTTATATATGTATAATTTTTTCTTTTTAGCTTTTTGCTATAGAGTGTATATGCTTGTCAGAGAGACACAGAGAGACAAAGAGAGGAAAAATGAGAAATCACCCCCTGGGGGAATGGCTGTGATGTAGTCCTTTCTCTTTCATTCTCTCGGGTTTTAGACACACATGCACATATGCCTGGTGTGATTTTCAAGCCACCGGGTCTGAGGCTCAAACTGCCCATTGGCCATGTGGGAGTTCAGCCTTAACCACCATGCCACCTGCTGCTGGCCCCATCAATTTTTATTCATTTATTTATAAATACATATTTAGATCTTGGGAGAGAAAATGGGCAGTTTCTATCACATAGGATTCTAATTTGATGAAATCTAGGCTCTAGGGATAAAGTAACTCATACATCCACAGAAGTCCTGGTTTACAGGCTAATTCAGAGGGCATTAATAACCTTTGAAGTTTGGGAAGTTCTCAGTCAACATAAATTCGTTTTATTTTTTTCCTTTGGAGAGATTTTTGCTATAGGGTGCATGTACTCACCAGAGAGACAGAGAGATAGAAAGTGAAAAATCACTCCACAGGGGGATGTCCACACTTCAATCCCTTCTCCTCCATTCTCTTCCTGGGATCTTGTGCATGCACACCCCACGCCCATCATGAGCTTGAAACCACGAGGTGCAGGACTTGAACCACGGTCGGCCATGTGGGAGTCTGATGACATAACCACTATGTCATCTGCTGGTCCCAAATATATTTTTTCTTTTTTTATCGTTAAATTGTGTACATTTATAAATTAGCCAATTGTAAACAAAACCTTTGATTTTTAAAAGAATTATTTTATTATTTGTTTATTCATTTACATATTTTAATTTAATGAGAGAGGGATAGAGTGAGGAAAAAAGAGAGAGGGAAAGTGAGAAAGCAAGCTACCAGGTCCAGGACTTGAACCACAGTTGGCCATGTGGGAGTCCAGTGCCCTTAACCACCATGCCATGTGCTGGCTCTCCTCCTTTTTCTTACAATGTATGAATGAGTCACATATAATAAAAAAATTATCCCCCCAGTATCTCTCTATTCCAATATCCCTTTTTTTTCCCTCCTTGTAATCAGTATTCCTCCTGTCTTAAAAAGCCTGTATGCTCCACTATAGCACTTTGTTTTTCATCAGGCTCATACCATGCATGTATTGGCAACTTGTTTTTAGTCACATAAGGTAGCAGGGACATCTTTTTCTACCACCTATTTTTTCTTAAGGCTCCATAGTGCTCTAATTATATGAATATGCTAACCAATTTATATAAGCAATCTTAGACTGATAGATATGTTAACCTTGTAGGGCTACCATAACCAAATACCGCAGACTGTGTAGCTTAAACAGTATACACGTATTTTCTCACGGTTCTGGAGGCTAGAAGTCCTTGATGCCAACAAATTTGGTTTCCGGTGAGGGTTGTCTTCCTAGCTAGTAGACAAGCCACCTTCTCACTGTGTCCTCACATGTCTTTCCTATATGCTTATGTGTAGTGGGATCTCTGGTATCATGTCCTTTTCTTATTAAGAGCACTAGCCTATAGGATTAAACCTCCCACTTCTTTAATCATTAAGTCATTAAGGAAATGACTAAGGATGTTTCTCTCTTATCTTTAAAAATATGAATAGAATTTGCATATGTAATTTCTCTTCATCTTATTTTATATCATTTATTCATTTTTACATTTTCTCACATTTATATTACATATCAAAAAATTTTTGCTTATACTCCATAATTCTTGACAGTTAATAAACAACTTTCAAAATTTCAAAAAACAATTTTAAAGATAATGTTTGAAATATTTGTTATAATTTT
Organism: Tupaia tana; assembly: GCA_026018925.1. Taxonomy (NCBI): domain Eukaryota; kingdom Metazoa; phylum Chordata; class Mammalia; order Scandentia; family Tupaiidae; genus Tupaia; species Tupaia tana. The sequence goes on along the minus strand of JAKSZU010000022.1, from coordinate 18,738,699 downwards.
ATTGGTGACTATAGCAACAGAGACAGTATGGTTTTAAATATTTTTGAGAAAATATTTACATGTCAACTACTCAAAACAGTTGCAAAGCAAATACCCAACACACCATTCACAGATAAACCTTCTCAATTCAGCCCTGCCTACCTAGTATTCTGTGATTTACCATCTGCTAGCAAAGATCAGTCTCTTTTTCTTCCTTCAAAGTCTTCCTCAAGATAATCCTCTGATTGTGCCTGCTTTTTTGCAATCTCTACTGATTACAATGCTGGACTGGAAAAGTCCAGTTTATTTTATGGCACAAATTCTTTCATATAGCTTCTCTAATTCTCTCTTCAGGCAGAACTGTTTATGGTGCCAGGCCATCTTTCCAAGAGCCTCTGCTGGCTTACTTGAGATCTACCTTAGTTCCATAGTCTTCGTTTTAATCTTCAAATATGACATTCCAGTCAAAGCTCTGTCTAATAACAAGTATTTCCAATTTCTGAATCAAGGTAACAGGTTTTACTGAACTTGTACAAGTAACCATTCTGGTACAAAATAAGAATACTCCTAAATATTTTCAATTCCAGAGGGGTCGGGAAGGGAGAAAAGTTTATATTTCCATTTAGAGAAACAAACAAACATGAAAAAAAAAATTAACAAATTGCTGAACCTATCAGCAGCTCAAAAGAAAGCAAAATCCTTAGAGACCAGCAGTTAGCATAACGACTATGTCGCTGGACTCCCATGTAGTCGACCAAGGTTCAAGTCCCGGAGCCGGTGGCATAAAACACACTCCAGGCATGTGTGTGTGTGTGCCCAAGATCTCAAGAGGAGAATGGAGAAGAAGGGATTGTGGCGTGGCCATTTCCCCTGGGGGGTGATTTTTCACTTTCTGTCTCTCTGTCTCTGTCTGTCTGGCGAGCACACGTGCCCTATAGCAAAAAACCTCCCCTCCCCCCCAAAAAAGAAAGAAAGCAAAATCCTTAAATTGGGAAAACAAACCATAGTTAAGAAAAAATCTGTAATGTTTTTCTAAAAGTCATAAAATTCCATTTTACCACTTCAGTCTTATGTAATTAATCTCTCTTCTGTTGAATTTGCAGCATTACTGTGGTACAACTTTTCTGTTTAAATCCTGGAAGTTAACATTCAGCATTATTGCTATTTCTTGTCCCTAAACATTAAGTTGGTCATTTTCTTGGTTGCTTTTTATTCTCTTATTTCTGTATGTGTCTTTAGTTTTCCTAGTAAAGCACGCCTTTCAGAACTTCTTGAAGAGCTAGTCTGGTGTTGGTAAATTCTTTCAGGTTTTGTTTATCTGAAATGTTTTTATCTTTTCTTCCCATATGAAGGGTAGTCTTGCCAGGTATAGTATTCTTGCTTGAAACTGTTTTTCACTTAACACTTTGAATATATTTTCCCATTCTTTCCTTGCTTGTATTGTTTCTGATGAGAGATCTGATGTTAGCCTGATGGGATAAACTTTGTAAGTAACCTGACATTTTTCTCTTGTGAATTTTAGTATCTTGTCTTTGTGGATTTTGCAATCTGGCTATGATGCGCCTTGGAGAAGATCTTCTTGGGATGATTGTATTAGGGGTCCTTTATATTTCTTGGGTCTGGATATTTGAATGCCTCTCTAGACTTGGAAAGTTTTCTTCCAGGATTTCATAGAATAGATTATCAATGCCCTTATTAGTTTCTTCACCTTCTGGGATACTGATTATCTGAGTGTTTGTGCACGTAATGGTATCTAATATTTCTCATATAATATTCTCATTTTTTTGGGTTATTTTCTCAGTTCTTTTGGTTGTTTTTTCTAGGTCAGAGATTTTTGCCTTCAACATCCGAGCTTCGATCTTCTGCATGGACTAATCTGCTTTTAATACTTTTGAGGGAGGCTTTGATTTTCTGTATTGCAGTCTTCATCTCTAACAGCTCCATTTGATTCTTTTTTATGGTGTGTATTTCCTCTTTTAGATCATGCAAAAATCTCCTCACCTCCTGGAACTCATTGTCTTTCTCCTGCATCTTCTGGAGTTCATTGTCTCTCAGCTTTTACATCTCGTTAAGTTTTGTCACTATGAATATTCCAAATTCTCTATCAGACATTTCCACGAGTTCCACTGTACTGTCTGTAGATAATGAAGAATTGTTCTTTTCACTTAAGGGTAGAGATATTTTCTTGGTTTCTCATATTTCTTGTGCCTCTGTAGTAGTTTCTGGTTATTCTGTGACAGAATCTCTCCTCTAATTGTCTGAGTATTTCTGGGGTCTAGAAGATGAAATTTAGAGCATAGCTTTAGTCACCTTGGTCTGTGAACACTACAGGACACATCTCAGATTTAAAATGGCTTCTTGACTGAGTGTTTTGGCGGTCTAGAAGATGCGGCTCAGAACATAGCTTTAGTAGCCTTGGTCCCTGAACATGCCAGGACACACTTCAGATTTAAAATGGCTTCTTGTCTGAGTGTTTCGGGATCCTCTTCATATCTTACTGTTCAGAAATCTCATGACCTACAGAGCTGCGTGGGAGACTGGGAAGAATAGTCTTGTGGCAGGTGACCATATGTTGAACTAAAACTATTTAAGGAGGGAAGAATGGATTTTGGACAGTTAGCTACTTGCCATGGGGAGCATAGGAAAATATTATATTTTGGGTGCCTAGACAATGCTTATTCTTTTTTACCTAGATGACTTTTTTCTTTCTTTTTTCCCTCTTTTTCTAAAAAAATACTTATTATCATCATAATCTTGTTTATATTACATTGAATCACATATAACTTTACAGTGTATTACATTTCTTTTTCCAAAGGGAATGCCATGCATGTCAGTCAATACAGAGACATTAAAATCCCCATTTCATCATTCAATATCTTTTCATTGTTTTTCCTGATCATTATTATTATTATTCCAATTATTTTTTTAACCAGTCAATCACTATTTCTCATTTTGCTTGTAAAGACTTTACCCAACATGAAATACTTCTCAGATCAATCCAGTCGAGAATACTATACAAGTCATCAACAGGTAATAAACCGTATCTGTGTCCTACTAATGTCATGCCTCTCTATTTGTTCTCTTGCTATCTTTCTCTATACTCTTCTCTTCTCCCCCGGCTCCCGTTCCACACTGTCTTATCCTCGTTAAGTATTTTCACTGCTTTTATGTCCTCCAATATTTCGCTCTCTACCATAGAGTGTGGATAGTCGGTATATATTAAGTGGATACATACAATATCTTTCTTTCATAGCCTGGCTTACTTCACTCAGCAATAGATCCTTCATATCTGACCACTTTCTATCAAATGCCAGGGTCTTGCTATTTTTTATGGCTAAGTAGTATTCCACAGAGTGTATATGCCACACTTTTTCAATCCATTCATTAGTTTGTGGACATTTAGGTTGGTTCCATATCTTGGCGATCGTAAATAATGTCGCAATAAACATTGATGTGCAAGCACTTTTCCAGCTGAGTGTTCTCCTGTCCTTTGGGTAGATACCCAGAAGTGGGATGGCTGGATCAAATGGTAGTTCTATTTGTAGATCTTTGAGGAACCTCCATATTGTTCTCCACAGTAGCTGAACCAGTTTACATTCCCACCAACAGTGTAGGAGAGTTCCCTTCCCATCACATCCCCGCCAACACTTATCACTTTTTATATTCTTAATCTTTGCCGTTCTGACAGAGGTTAGGTGGTATCTCACTGTGGTTTTTGTCTGCATCTCCCTTATGAGGAGGGATGTTGAGCATTTCCTCATATGCTTTTTGGCTGTTCGTATGTCTTCCTTAGATTTTTGTTCAGCTCATTTTCCCATCTTTTAATTGAGTTAATAATTTTTTTTCACATAAAGCACTTGAGTTCCCTGGTATTCTGGTTATCAGTCCCTGTCTGAGGCATATTTAACAAAAATGTTTTCCCATTCTGAGGGTTGTTGATTCATACTTGTTACTGTGTCCTTGGCTGACTGCTTATTTTTTTTTAAAGGAATTATTTTACTTGATTTTATTTATTCATTTTTATTTATTTATTTTAATTTGATCAGAGAGATTGGATAGAGTAAAAGCGTGAGAGAGAGAAAGTGAGAAAGCAAGCCGCCAGGTCTGGGACTCGAACCACGGTCGGGCATGTGAGAGTCCAGCGCCCTTAACCACCACTTACTGGCCCCCTAGACACTGCTTTTAAAAATATTTTACTTAGGGACCAGCAGTTAGCGTAATGGCTATGTCACTGAACTCCCACGTAGTCGACCGCGGTTTGAGTCCCGGACCCGGTGGTTAAACTCATGCCGGGCACGTGTGTGTGTGTGTGTGTGTGTGTGTGTGTGTGCCCAAGATCCTGAGAGGAGAATGGAGAAGAAGGGATTGCAACGTGGCCATCCCCCTGGGGGGTGATTTCTTGCTTTCTCTCTCTCTGTCTCTCTCTGTCTTTCTGGCGAGCGTACATGCCCTATAGGAAAAACCTCTAAAAAATATATTTTACTTAAACAAAGAAAAGGTATAAAAAATTATCTTTCCTGTGTGCTTTAAAGCTTAGGGGGATCAGCCCAGTTATGGGGGCACAGCAGTAAGACACTGTTGTGCAAGGCTGAAGCTGCACGAGAGGCCTGAGTTTGGTTCCTGGACCAATTTAGACTGGATGTGGTTGTGTGTACCTATAATCCTAGCTAACTGAGAAGCTTGGGCAGGAGAATCAGGACATGGTGAGATCCTGTTAAAAATATCAGTCTGGGGCCAGCAGGTGGTGTGGAGGTTAAGGTTAAGGCAGCTGGATTCCATGTGGCCAAGTCTGTGGTTTGAATCCTGGACCCATCAGCTTGAAAATCACAGTGGGTATGTGTGCATGCATGCCCCAAATCTTGAAAATATATTGGGGGAAAAGGGGTTGTAGCATGGCCATCCCCCCAGGGGGTGATTTCTCACTTTCTTTCACTCTCTCATCCTCTCTTTTTGGTGAGTGCATATGTCCTACAACAAAAAACTTAAAAAAAAAAAAAAAAAAAAAGCCACAACAAAAATCTCCTTCCCTACCATTAAAAATGTTTGGGGGTATAAGAGAATTTTACCCATATGCCAGGAATATTCTTAAAAGTTTAAGTTCATATTCTATTTTATTGTGTAGATTTCATTCCTTAAGATGAGAAAAGAACAGCTATATAGAAAGAATGAAGAAAAATTAGTAAATTATATGGTGGTAATCACCACAAGAATTAGAGATAAAATGGTTTAAAATGGTTGCCTTAAGGGGTAAAAGAAATGTGACATAGAAGTATGCCTTTTATTATCTGCCTTTCCATACTGTGGCTTAAAAAAAATCGTGTGCCTGAACTATTTTAATGTGAATTAACATGTTTAAAGAATGGGCTTTTATAAAAATAGGGACTGAAAGTGTAAGTTAAAATGACAAGTAGAGTATGTAAAATCAGTAAAATGGCAAATTCAAAAGTTATGTTTTTTTTCTTTTCATATCTTTGCCTTGAGAAATAAGAGTATACAGGCAAGTCCCTGAACCAGGGTGTTTAATAAAACACTGCTATAGGGACTTCAGTGCGCTTTTAGCTGGTTTGTTCCCACTGGAGCTATGCAAAGTTGGGCTTCCTTGGGTGTCTGGATCTACTTTATTTTTATTTTTATTTTTTTAAGATTGTTGACATAAGATGCATATGCTTATCAGAGAGATGCAGAGAGAGAGGGAAAGTGAGAAATCACTCCCTAGGGGAGATGGCTATGCCATAATCCCTTCTCCATTCTCCATTTGAGATTTTGGGCACACACACATGCACCCAGTGTCTTTTTCCTTTTTTTTTTTTTTTTTTTTTTTTTTTGAGAGATTTTCGCTATAGGGCGCGTGCGCTCGCCAGACAGACAGAGAGAGACATAGAGACAGAAAGTGAGAAATCACCCCCCAGGGGGGATGGTCACGCCGCAATCCCTTCTCCTCCATTCTCCTCTCGGGATCTTGGGCACGCACGCACACGCGCCCGGCGTGAGTATTAAGCCACCGGGTCCGGGACGCGAACCGCGGTCGACTACGTGGGAGTCCAGCGACATAGCCATTACGCTAACTGCTGGTTCCCCAAGTGTCTTTTTCAAGCCGCTAAGTCTGAGACTCAAACTGCAGAGTTGGCCATGTGGCATCCAGGGCCTTAACCACTATGCTGCCCCCTGCTGGTCTCTGGGATCTACTTTTTTTTTCTGGAGAGGTTTTTGCTATAGGGCGCATGCACTTGCCAGAAAGAGAGACAGAGAGATAGAAAGTGAGAAATCACCCCCCAGGGGGATAGCCATGCCACAATCCCTTCTTCTCCATTCTCCTCTCAGGATCTTGGGCATGCACACACATGTGCCTGGAATGAGTTTAAGCCCCCGGGTCCAGGACTCGAGTCACAGTCGACTACATGGGAGTCCAGCGACATAGCCATTATGCTAACTGCTGGTCCCACTGGGATCTACTTTTGTTCATAGCAAATTTCAAGAGTTTTTCTGTCCACCCAGTTCCTCCATTTTAATAGTTATGCATTATAAAAATTAATCTGCCACATCTTCCTTTTTGACAAAGCAATTAGATTTAAGGTGTACCAAGGAGAAGCACTTGATCCTTGGCCATGTGTTAACATAAAGTAGCAGATGTTGAGTTGTTATGAAGCATAAGATTGATGTAATCATTCGATACCTGAACTGTCTTCTGCTGTCTTCTCTAGGGTGGCCTAGAGGTGTCTTGGATGGAGTCCTGTGTGACATCTTGTCCTGAGGGCCTAAGTGGGTTTCTTCCAACTCCAAGTCACAGCATGCCTGTTATCCTGAGCCCTGTTGGAACAGGGATATAGCCTTGTGCTGATAAGAGTTAAGACACCAACCCAGGGCTTCTTGATTGTCTGCAGAACCATGAGAGGCTTACTTTTACAGAGGGAATTGGAGTATAGCCATCTCAGGAGAGAAGCATTAGATTTGTAGTTATACTCGGTTTAAATCCAGTGTTTATAGTTTACTTGCTAAGTCAGTGTGGGCAATTTACCTTTTTGAGCCCTAAGCTTCTCACCTGAGCAGTGAGACCCTCCTAGTGCTGTTGGGAAGTTTAAGGCATAGAGAGAGCTTGGCACAGTGTGTGGCCCTGAGAGGTGGTTGGTGAACTGTAGTGTGAGATGATAAAGTGAGGTTCTCACCCTGGCTGCATATTACCTGGGGTGGGAGAAGAGTCTGTGAACAAAACTATCTGCCCGGTGCTAGACCAACTAAATAGAAATTTTTTGAGGTGGCAGAGGTGAGGACAAATACTGGATCACTGGAAAAGTCATGACTCATTTTTGCATAGAAAAACATAGATAAATATGTCATGACTTTTCCAATGACCCAATAGTACTAAACAAGCAAACAACCTCAGATACTTCCCAGATGATTCCAAGGAGAGCTGGGCTGAGAAACACTGCAGCACTGTAGAAGGCAGCTGAGTCTGTGGGAAATTGGTGGGTAAATGGAGAGATACAAATTAACCAAAATTAGTCAAATATTTGCCTGTGGTTTAAATCCAAGGAATCTCGAAAGTCCCCTGATCCCAGTTACTGCTCTACATGATTGACACGGCATGACTGAGTCCTGTCAGGAAAATCATTCCTACATGTAAAACCCCTTACCTCCAGATGTCCCCAGGAGAAAGATGCACAGTGTCTGGAGTAATGCACAAACACATCAGTCCTGCTGTTTTCAGGGATCATTTAGTTTCCAGGGAGAAAATATAGATTTGTGGTTTGGACTGCATCAACCCGACCATGGTTCTTTTCGCAAATAATCCCTCCCTGCCACCCCCCCCCCCCCCCGCCATGATCATAGATAAGTAGATATTATATGAGGGGACTTAGAAATGTTCATGGAAAACTGGAAATAATTGGTGTAAACAAATTTTGAAATCCATGTGTAGTTTTTTGTAATATACATTTTCAATGAACTTTAGAAAATTTTTTAGATTCTTGCAATAGGGTATATGCACTCACCAGAGAGAGAGAGGAAAAGTGAAAAATCACCCACTAGGGGATGGCCATACCGCGATCCCTTCTCCTCCATTCTTCTCTTGGGATTTTGGTCACACCTGCACACATGCCCAGCGTTAGGTTTCAAGTTGCTGGATCCGGGACTTGAACCACGGCTGACCATATGGAGTCTAGTGCCTTAACCACTGCACCACCTGCTGACCCTCTGGCAATGAACTTTTTTTTTTTTTAAACATTTTTGCCTTAGTCCACGTGTGCTCACCAGAGAGAGGCAGACAGACACAGTGAGAGGGAAAGTGAGAATCACCTCCCAGGGGAAATGGTCACACCACAATCCCTTCCCTATTCTCCTCCTGGGAACTTGGGCATGCACACAAACATGCCCAGCATGAGTTTCAAGCCACCAGGGCCAGGACTTGAACCCTAGTCGGCTATGTGGAAGTCCAGCGACATAAACATTACACCATCTGCTGATCACCTGGCAGTAGAGTTGTTAAGGCCCCTTGTATGTCTCTTCCTCCAAACCTCACCCATAATAATATGTTATAAGGAAATCAAACACGTAAGCATTTGCTTGTACAGAATGCCTGGCTGTACAACATACTACTGCCGCCTGGGCAGTCTGTTCTCTTTACTCAGGCACTCTACTAAGCTGTGCGCGGTGATTCACTCCGAGTCCGGTGTAGTGACATTGCCAAGCAGTCTAATATCTTAATACCGTGGTAACCAACTGGTACTATTGTACAGTTTAAGTTTGTGGCTTTGTTTACTGTAATGATTATTTCTTCACTTTCGTCAAAGTCTGGTTATGCTTTATGCATCTTAAAAGAAAAGCAGCTTATCCTATATCCCAATGGTTCTCAACAAGAGGCGGCATTCCTCTCAGCTCTAGGGCATTTAAAATGATACAGAAGTAGAGAACGATGTGATTACTGTGGATGCTATGGATATCGAGTGCAATTCCTGGAGCCATTCCACACACGAATAATGTCCTGGTAAAAATGTCCCCATTGGAAAACATTCTGGGTCATCAAAGCATAAGCGTTAGCCCTGCGTGTAGTCCCTTATTCTCCCCCACCCTGACTGTTTTCAGCCTAACACACGCGCCCTCTGCCCACCACTCTTCTCTAACATGTGGTGCAGTCATGTACTTGCACGTTGTTTTGGCCAGTGATGGACTGCACAGAGGTGGTGGTCCCAGACGGAGCTGATAGGCCATGCCATATGGCCTAAGTGTGTAGTGCTGTACCATCTGGGTTTGTGTTAACATTCCCTGATGTTCACACAATGATGAAATCACCTGACGACACGTTTCTGAGACGGTCCCCCTGTCGCTATATATTACACGACTGTATTTGTTCACACGGATGAACCTTTCGTATGCTGTTTCCTCTATCTGAGAGGCTGCTCTGTCCTCGGCTGTCAAAAATCTCTCTTCCTTCCTATTTCTTCCTCTAGAACCCCATCCCTGAGCCTTCTTGCTCTGGGGAAAGGAAGTGCTCTTTCCTCTGTGTTCCCACAACACCTACCAGACACCTGGTCGTCACTGGGGAGGTTTGCAAATACCTTATTTCCTCTTCTTTGGAACATGGTGGGATTGCATTTCCCTGCCCTTCTTTAAACTTCAGTGCTATCGAATGACTTGTTTCAGCCAGCGAAATATGAGTGGAATTGACATGTGTAGCTTCCAGGTGTGCCATTTTCTCTTCCTTTCTGCTACAGCAATAAGAAGTAAGCCAGATGGTGGCTGTCTTGTGACCCCAGGTCCTGGAGAAAGCAAAGCTCGCTGCCAACCCACTGTCAGCACACAGCACGGATGAGATATGAGCTGTGTTGTTAGAAGCCGCCGATTTTCTTAGCTTACTTGTTTCTATAGCCTGTTCATGCTCTTCCTAGTTGCCTCAGTCTCTTACTGCATTGCAGAGAGAAGACCTGAAACTGGGTCATTTATAAAGAAATAGAGACTGGGGACCAGCAGTTGGTGTAATGGTTACATTGATGGATTTCCACATAGTCGACCACAGTTTGAGTCCCAGACCCAGTGGCTTAAAACTCATGCCAGGCAAGTGTGTGTGCCTGCCCAAAATCCCGAGAGGAGAATGAAGGAGAAGGGATTGTGGCATGGCCATCTCCCCTGGGGGGTGATTTCTTGGTTTCTGTCTCTCTGGGGAGTGCATGTACCCGATAGCAAAAATCTCTCAAAAAAAAAAGAGAAGAAATAGAGGCTTATGACTCATGATTCTGGTGGTTGGAACATGACTGACAGGAGCAGAGCCCAGGCTCAGAGCTGGTAGGTGGTGTGGTGGTTAAGGGCACTGGACTTCCGAATGACCCACGGTGGTTTGAGTCCCTGATCTGGCGGCCTGCTTTCTCAATTTCCATCTCGCTCTCTATTTCACTTGCTCTTGTTCTGTCCCTCTCTGGCCAAATGAAAATAAATAAGTGAATGAATAAAGTTAAATAAAATAATTCTTAAAAAATAAAAAGAAGAAGCAGAGCCCAGATTGTGGAGATTGAAGGGATTTTTTCTTCCTGAGACTAAAGGCAGGCTTTGTTTCCTCCATTGTGTCAGCCACTTCCTGGAACCGCAGACTGAGTGGCATTGGAGGGCTTCAGAGAAAACCTCATAGCGGAGTCAGCAGGTGGTGTGGTGGTTAAGGTGCCGGACTCCCACATGACCAACCACATTTCGAGTTCTGGACCTGGCAGCTCACTTTCTTGCTTTCCTTCTCTCTCTCTGGTGAATTAAAGAAATAATACTAATAATTAATAAAATGAAATACTCCAAAAAAGTTAAAAAAAAAAACAAAAAACGAAAAAGCAAACCTAATAGCAGGAGTTCTCAGCAGGACAGTGGGAGTGATGCAGGCCTTGCTGATGAGTATGGGAAGGACTTCAATGGCATGTAGTAGGAGACCAGGGATTAAGGAAACCCGCAGTGTGTGGGACAGTGCTGCATAACAGTGACTGGCTCCAGTCCTGTATGACTCTGCAAAGCCCCTGGGTATGCACATGAGAGGAAAATTGTGGAACTGTCTAGATGCTAACTCTCTTTTTTATAACAAAAGCTGTTTATTCTGGAGAGCACATGTCCTTGCTGTAGAGAGAGAGAGACGGGGCGGGGGGGGGGGGGAGTGAGAAAGCACCCTGCCTCTGCCCATGGGGCATTGTCACACCACAATCCCTTCTCCTTAATTTCTCCTTCCTTTCAGGATTTTGGGCATATACGCTCATATGCCCAGTTAGTTTCTCAAGCCTCTGGGTCTGGGACTTAAATTATTCTCTACTAATGTTACAATCACGTTTCCCAATGGACACGCATATTTAGATATTGTGACAATTGCTAAAAGTTGATGCACCACCTTAAACCACTGTGTTAGGATGGGGCGTATATGTGAGTGCAGAGTTTAGGGTGTCTTAAAACTTCCTGGTGATTTAGGCTTGTTCATGTCTCTGTCTTTTTTTCTTTTCTTTTTTTTTTTAAATGCCAGAGGATTTTTTTTTTCATTTGCTGCAAATGTGTATACTTTTTGGGCCTCTCTTTATGTTTATGCCAAATTTATTTATTTATTTTTAGAGAGATTTTTGCTATAGGGCGTGTGCACTTGCTGGAGAAACACAGAGACAGAAAGGGAGAAATCACCATCCTGAGGGGATGGCCATGCTGCAATCCCTTCTCCTCCATTCTCATCCTGGGATTTTGGGCACGCACACACACGTGTCTGGTGTGAATTTCAAGCTGCCGGGTCAAGACTCGAACTGTAGTTGACCATGTGGGAGTCTTCCAACAACCACCATCTGCTGGTCCCTGCTTATGCCAAATTTATAAGCAGCAGATGAGTTAGGTTGTATTTTTCTTTTCTTTTTTCTTTCTTGCTTGTAACAGAGAAGGAAAACTTCTTTTATTATTATTACTGTTATTTATACTGTTATTTATAGAGTTAGGTTGTATATTATTATTATTTTTTTTGGAGAGGTTTTCGCTATAGGGCGCATGCGCTCGCCAGACAGACAGAGAGAGACATAGAGACAGAAAGCAAGAAATCACCCTCCAGGGGGGATGGCCACACCACAATCCCTTCTCCTCCATTCTCCTCTCAGGATCTTGGACACGCACGCACACGTGCCCAATGTGAGTTTTAAGCCACCTGGTCCGGGACACGAACCGTGGTTGACTACGTGGGAGTCCAGTGACATAGCCATTACGCTAACTGCTGGTCCCAGGTTGTATATTATTTTTCTGTGAAAAGGCAGTACAAAGATACTTTGAAAAGTTTGTGGAAGACGGAATTAAAGTACAAAAAGGTTGGGGATGGGCAGCAGTTGGCATGGAGGTTAAGTAACTGGATCCTACATGGCTGACTGTCTGGTTTGGGTTCTGGTCCTGGAGGCTTGAAAATCATGTCAAGTGTATTTGTGTGTGTACCCAAAATCCTAAGAAGAGACTGGAGGAAAAGGGATTGTAGTGTGTGGCCACCCCCATCCCTGGGAGGTGATTTTGCACTTTTCTTCTCTGTCTGTCTCTTTTTGGAGAGTGCTTGTACCCTATAGTAAAAACTAAAAAAAAAAAAAAAAAAAAAAAAAAAAAAAAAAAAAAAATTATTTTCATTTATGCACAGTGTTTTTTTTCTTTTTAAATAATTATTTGTTTATTTAATTCGATTTGTTACTATTTTTAAAAATTTGACCAGAGAGAAACAGAGAAAGAGAAAGGATAAGTGAGAAAGCCAGACACCAGGTCCGGACTCAAACCACAGTCGACCATATGGAATCCAGCACCCTTAACCACCATACCACCTGCCGGTCCCACACAGTGTTTTTTATGAAGCATATTTCTTTTATGAGCAAGAGAGACAGAAACAGCACCAGAAACAGGGCTGTGACCCCTCAATACACCCGCAGCCTCTGTCAGCCTGGGGTCATGAGTACTCATACCTGGCTGATACCCTCTCTGGTTTTCAGGGAGTTTTCTGGATATGAACCTAGAACCTTCCCACGTAGGTCAGCCATGTGAAGCATTGCATTTTACCTCCACACCTCTGTCTGGCTCCCAATGCAATTTTTTTTAAAAGAATTAATTTATTTGGTTTTATTTGTTCATTTATTTTAATTTGACTGCAGAGAACAGGAAAGTGAGAAAGCAAACCACCAGGTCCAGGACTTGAACCACAGTCTGCTATGCAGGAGTATCCAGCGTCTTAACCACCACGCCACCTGCTGGCTGCCCCCCCCATGCAGTTTTTAAATAATGCACATTTTCCATGAAATTTCTGAAGACTCCTTATATAGCATATGGTCCAGAATGAAGGTGCTGCAGCCAGACCACCTGGGCACACCTCCTGGATCTAGCTCTTAGTGACTCTTATGACTTGGGGACCCAGTGCCCTCATCTGTGGATGACAGGACCCAATGATAAAGTTGGAGAGAAGTGTGTCAGCTAATTTTCCATAATGTCTCTATGAGCTAATGATCTCTGGGAAAATTCCACCACTCATGCAGACGTTTGTTATCCACACAGAGGCAGACAGAAAGCAGCACGTAGCCACTTTCTGTAGGTGCAAGACGTTCTCAGCACTCTGTCACTTTCAGCTGTTCTGGCTAGCACCTTTCCTTTCATGCGAAGTTGAGTTGATGCTACAGTTAGCATCAGGCAGCTAAAATCCTCCTTACAGCAGGGCATGGACACAGGATTATTTAGGGCCTGCGATTTGGGTGCTGTTTTTGAAGTGCAGATCACTGGCATTGCAAGATTCTTACACTGCATTGAGGAGAGGAGGACATACCGAAAATATTTCAGCCAATATACCCTGAAGTTGCCTGCCAACAGTTCTTGAGCATTCATTATGCCGTTTACCAAGCCATTAATTTCACCAATAGGAGTTGGTTTCTGACATTCATTATGCTAATTAGCCCAACCTTGGGTGTTGATGGACCTGTAGATAACAGAAACTTGGTTACTGCAGCCCCTGGAGCTTGGTCTTCTGGTACATTAGCTACCCACTCTGGAGCCGGGATTTTTTATGAGAGCAGTGAATTGGCCTTGGACTAGCTAGCACATGCTTATCGTTTCATTGCCTGGGTGGAAGCCTTAGATGGTAATCAACGTACCCCCACCCCTCCAGCAGTTGCCATGTTCCCATGAGTTACTTTATGTAAAGTGCTCATAAAGTGTGTTGTACGTGCTGTGTCAGCATTTGGCATTGTTGTTATTATTAACATTATTAGTTTTATAAATGCTTTGACCTGTGTTAGTCTGGGGTCTCTATTACTCTGTTCTGTTGCTAACAATGGAAATACTGGAAACTGGGTGATTTATAAGAACAGAGGTTTATTTAGCTTATAGTTTGGTGGTCTAAGGTCATGCAGCTGCATCTGGGGAGGGTCCTTTTTTTTCTTTTTTCTCTTAGTTTTTTTTTTTTTTTGCTATAGAGTGTATATGCTCACCAGAGGGCAAGAAAGGAAGCGAGAGAAAAAGAAAGTAAGAAATCACCCTGGGGTGTGTGTGTGTGTGTGGTGGGGGGTGTGGATAGCCATGCCACCCATAATCCCTTCTCCTCCATTCTCCTTTCAGGATTTTGGGCACAAATGCACAGGCACCCAGCATGATTTTCAAACTGCTAGATCTAGGACTCAAACTGTGGAGTCTTCCATGTGGGATCCAGTGCCTTAACCTCCTGCCGTGCTGGCCCTAGAGTGTCATTTTGTTACCACCTGTAAGGTGGTAGCGGGCATCCCATGGGCAGGCAGAGGAAGCACAGAGCAGAGATGTGTCTGTCGGTGTCTCATTCTCTGTCCTCTTCGACACACCAGGATTCAGTCTTGGGGCCCCCACCCTGATCCTAATCTTCTCCCAAAGGCCCTACCTGTTGACACCATAGCTGGAATATATTTTTACCCTCTTTATCCCTTCTCAAGCAAATATTAACACATAAATGTTGGGTGGGCACATTCTTACCATAGCAGGGTCCTAGCTGGTCATGTGTTTTATTATTGTAGCCCTCCAAATGTCTGGGCTATCATGTAGCAGAACAAAACAAAGTTGGCACAATTGGTCCTCATTATTCATTGTGTAATTGTAAATTAATTCATTTTTAAAAATTTACTTGTAATCCCTAAATCAATACTCAAGGTACTTTCACAGTCATTGAAGGACATGTGCAGAGCGACGAAAAATTCAAGTCCCCCAATGGGCATGTTCTCAGCTCTAGTGGAACGAAGTGACATTCTGCCTTGTCTCAGTTGTCATACTAAAAATGTGTCTTTTTCATGGTTTAGAGCCATGTTTTTCACATTTCTGTGTTTTTAGTTGGTGACTTCACTGCTTAGAAAGGTCCCCAGACATAGTGCCAAAATGCTATGTACCATTCCCAAGAGTAAAAAGGCTACGATGTCTTTTATGGATAAAAAAGTGTTACATAAGCATTGTTCATGCCTGATTTTTGGTGCTATTGAGTTCAGTTACTAAATCAATAGTATACATAGGATCTTCAAAAAAGTTTGTGGAAACTGCATATTGTAAAAAAGCTATGTGTGAATTTCATTTTTGTACCAAAATAAACTTGTACTTTAATTTTAGTTTTCCATGAGCTTTTTTAAAAAAGGAATTATTTAGTTTTATTTATCATTATTATTATTTTTAAAATTGCTACAGGGCACGCATACTCACCAGAGAGAGAGGGAGAGAGGGAGGGAGGGAAAGAGAGAAAGCAAGTTGCCAGGTCCAGGACTCAAACAGCAGTTGGCTATGTGGAAGTCCAGCAAATTAACCATCGTGCCATCTGCTGGCCCCTCCATGAGCTTTTTGCAGTCTCCTCATATGTCTTTAAACAGAAACCACAGGAGCCAGCAGATGGCGTGGTGGTTAAGGGCGCTAGACTCCCAGGTGACTGACTTTTGTTCGAGTCCCAGACCTGGCGGCTTCCTTTCTCACTTTCCCTCTCTTTCTCTGTGTTCCTCTCTGGTAAAATTAAGATAAATAAATAAATAAATAAAAGTTAAATAAAATAATTCTTAAACAAAAAAGAGAACCCACATACAACAAGGCTGTGTTGATTGGTTGATGAAAATACAATGACCAGAAGCTCATAGGAGCCTAACCTTGTATTTCCTTTGAGCAATGACTCAGCATTCACTAAATCATTATTTGCAGTGATTTTATTGAAGGTAACTACCACAAAGAGTAGGAATCACTTGTAGGTACACTGCTTCTCAACCTCCTCTCAGTTCTGTCCTGCAGTTGTTCAAGAACCTTGGGGGGGCAAGATGAACTACCGAATTTGTAGGTCTCAGTGCAAAATAAAAATGTAGGACCCTTTGTTCAAAAACTCAGATTTTTTTTTTTTTTTTTTTTTGGAGAGTTTTTTTTGCTATAGGGTGCGTGCGCTCACCAGACAGACAGAGAGAGACATAGAGACAGAAAGCAAGAAATCACTCCCCAGGGGGGATGGTCACGCCGCAATCCCTTCTCCTCCTTTCTCCTCTCGGGATCCTGGGCACGCACGCACACGTGCCCGGCATGAAAAACTCAGAATTTTTGGGAACCAGCAGTTAGCGTAATGGCTATGTCGCTGGACTCCCATGTAGTTGATCGCGGTTCGCGTCCCGGACCCGGTGGCTTAAAACTCACGCCGGGCGCGTGTGCGTGTGTGCCCAGGATCCCGAGAGGAGAATGGAGGAGAGGGGATTGTGACGTGGCCATCCCCCCGGGGGGGTGATTTCTCGCTTTCTGTCTCTCTGTCTCTGTCTGTCTGGCGAGCGCACGCGCCCTATAGCGAAAACCTCTCCAAAAAAAAAAAAAAAAACAGAATTTTTGGCCTAGTGGTTAAGGGAGCCAGGTCCCACATGGCTGACCAAAATGCAAATCCTAATCCCAGTGGCTTAAAAGACATGGCAGGTACATGTGCATATGTGCCCAAATCCTGGCAGGGTGGAGAAATGGAGAGGGGATTGCATTGTGATTGCATCCCATTGAGAGGTGGTTTCTTCCCTTCCCTTCCCTCTCTCTTTCTGTCTCCCAGTCTTCTTCTGGTGAGTGTACCTGCACTCTAACAATTAAAAACAAACAAAACCCCCAAAACTAACCGTTTCAAGATGAGCATCAAACCAAACATGATTGCATTTATTGAACCCTCATGATTGCATTCATCACTTGCCAGTAAAGACAGCCCTGAGGGACCAGCAGTTAGTGTAATAGCTATGTCGCTGGATTCCCATGTAGTCGACCACGGTTCGTGTCCCAGACCTGGTGGCTTAAAACTCACACCGGGTGCGTGTGCGTGCGTGCCCAAGATCCCAAGAGGAGAATGGAGGAGAAGGGATTGCGGCGTGGCCATCCCCTCTGGGGGGGTGATTTCTCGCTTTCTGTCTCTATGTCTCTCTCTGTCTGGCGAGCGCATGTGCCCTATAGCAAAAACCTGTTTAAAAGAAAAAAAAAGACAGCCCTTAACCCTAGGTTAACTCAGTCTGAGAGAGAACCTCTAAATAGTAGGCTGGGAGAGAAGGGTAGGATCTTATGAACACTCATGGCTGTTGCATCTGGTGGCCAGTGGTGTCACAGCTGAAGGCAAAAGCAGCATAGTTTAGTGGATGCTGCTTGTCCACTAAGCAATAACATCCAGGCCTGCCCACTACCATGTTTCTATTCTAGGAGCTCCTGTCATGTGATCAGTGACCCATCCCCAAAGCCCAGACACCAGGGAAGGGTAGCCAGCTCTTGGGAGAGATCGAATCCCACCCTGGATGTCCATATTGTTGAAGCTCCTTTGGAAGACTTTGGTGAACCCACTTATCCCATCCTGGTCCCCCTGATAAGTTTCACCAGCTTTAGTTTTGGGGCAGCAGCAGTTCAGACCCCCCAATATTCCTATCCAAGGAGTTTCTAGAGCTTAATGCAAACTTTTCTTATCCCAGAGGCTTATATACCAAGACAGAGTGATGGTGGTGGTGGCGAGGGGGACAGATCTGTTAATTTAAAGGACCAATAGACCCGTCCCCTCAATGTTTGCATGCTTAGTGATCTCGTCTGCAAAATAAGTTACGTAAATGATCCTGCATAGAACAATGGCAATTTGGGGATCTGTTTTTGGAGCATAGGTGAAGAATTGAAGAGCATATGTATTTATGCTTAAAAGCATGAAGAGCATATGTATTTATGTCTCTATTTGGTTTGGCCTGTGTGTTTGTTCAGGTTGCTATAAGAAAATACCATAAACTGGGTGACTTAGAAACAACAGAATTGTATTCCTCACAGTTCTGGAAGCTGGAAGTCTGAGATCGGGATGACGATATGATCAGGTTCTGCTGAGGGCACTGTTTTGGTTGCAAAGTGCTGATTTCTCGCTGTGTATGTGCTGACATCAGGGAAGGGGTGAGAGTCTCTTTCAGGTCTCTTTGATAAGGGCACTAATCTCACTCAGGAGGGCTCCACCCTCATGACCTCAACACCTCCCAAAGGCCCTCACCTTCTAATATTACAGTGGGAGTTAGATTTCAACATGCAAAAGACCATAACAGTCTGCAAAGATTTTTAAGTAAAAATTCAAACTAGTTGCTAATATTTGAATCAAGAAATATCATCAAGAGATCCCACAGCAGCCTCTGGGCAGAAAATCTGTATTTCTGCTAACACTGGCTTCCATTCCCATGTCCACCATCACTTGGAGCTGGACAGCAGCTCCCCCTTCCCTCTTCTGTAGTCCCAAATGCCTAACCCGCATCATCCGCCCTGCCTGGTCCACATAGGCAGGGCTGGTATCTGGCAGAAAGGGCTGCTTGGAGCCCACTGGTGCCCAGGTGCTGCCAGTTGTTAAATATTTTGACTGTTCCCCCCTGCCTGCAGTCATTTGAGTTGCTAACCCTGCTCCACCGAGAAGCAGCTGTCAGCTTCTTGTTAAAAAACAAATTTAAATTCTGACTCCAGGGTCATTCTGTTACACTGATTAATCTGTTAGATTGTCAGTATTCTCTACCATTTCATTTATGGGGGAGCAGAGCTTCTAGATTAAGTCTAAGAGGAGTTCAGAAAGCCTGGCCATGTCTGTGCTGATGGAGTGGGTGCCCTGGGAAGCCAATTTGCATGAGAGCTGAGGTCCCCCCCTGGGGACAATTCATCCCGATGAAATGAAGAGCCAGGTATGATGAGCCTGACCCTAGTAGAGAAGGCTCAGTTGTCAGATAACGAGCTAATGTCTGACATCCAGATTTCTCTCTGTATCCTTAGGGTGCAGAGTAATAAGCAGAAAGGGAATGGTGTTTCTCTGCAAACTCTTGGACGTCCCTCTAATAGAGCTGAACATAGAGGAGACATGGAGACAGTCTTCCATCACTGCCCTGCGGGCAGCGTGCCTGTATCATATTCATCATGCCATGCACACACCTGTATTTTATTGGCAAATTCAGAGCTCTGTTTGAGAAGATGTGTGGGTCCCTGTTGCTGGTTGGGGAGGTCCTGACTAATAATCCTTTCGCACCCTTCTACATTCTTAACCTGTTGTGAATAAATACAAGGATCCCTGTGAGCTCAAATTCAGAAATAGAGAATGAGGCAGGGTGGTTATATTGGCTATAATTTTATTTACGTATTTTGTTGTAGCAGTGTGTATGTCTGAAGTTACATTTAATGCGTACCCTGGGGGTATAGGTTAACATTTCAGGTATTCTTTTTCTGTTTATCTGTTGCTACATAGCAAAGTGTCCTAGATTAAAAAAAAAAATGTCTTAAAGGTTTTTGCCATAGGGTGCATGTGCTCACCAGAGACATGGAGAGACAGTGAGAGGGAAAGTGAGAAATCATCCCTCTTCCCTACCCCCAGGGATGATGAGCATGCTGCAGTCCTGTCTCCATTTTCCTCCTAGGACCTTGGGCGTGTACACACACATGCCTGGTGTGAGTCTCAAGCCGCTGGATCCAGGACTTGAGCTGTAGTAGGCCATGTGGGAGTCCAGCATCTTAACCACTATGCCACCTGCTGCCCTCCACACTATCCTAGAATTTAAAAAGTGATATATTGGGTCATCAGGATAGTCATGATGCATTACATATGAATACGTCCTCTGGTTCTGTGATTGGACAGGTTCAGTTCTTGGGTATTTCTCACTTAGAATCTTTCATGTAGTTGTGACCTAATGGCAGCCAGGGTTAGAGACGTTGGAGGTCTCATCTGGGCTGGACATCTGTGGTGGTTTCTGTCCCCATGTGTCTGGCACCTGAACTGGCGTAACTAGACCAGCTGGGCATCTCTTTCTCTGTGTGGCCTTCCCATAAGGCTGTCTTGGGCTTCCTTACAACATAGCAATTTCAAGGTAGCTAGTCTTACAAGAGACTATCCCGTGGGCCAAAGCTGCAAGGATGCCCATCATTTGCCTTGGAAGTCATGCAACATTACATCTGCTGCCACCAAATGCTGGCTGTGATGGCTAATTTATGTATAAACTTGGTAGGTCCCAGTACCTAGATAGTTAGTCAAACATTATTCCAGATGTTTCTGTGATGGCATTTTTTAAAAGATGAGATTAACATTTAAACCAAACTTCAAGTAAAGTAGATTACCCTGCCTCATGTGGGTGGGTGGGCCTCGTCGAATCAGCCAAAGGCCATAAGAGAAAAAAATGACTGAGGAAGGAAGAATTTCACCAGAAGATTGCCTTTGGGCTCAAACTGCAGCTTCATCTCTCCTCTGAGTCCCCAGCCTGCCTGCCCACCCTATAGATTTGGGATGTGCCAGTCTCCACAATTGTGTGAGCTAATTACTTAAAAAAATGGATCTCGGGAACAGCAGATGGAGTAATGGTTACGTCACTGGACTCCCATGTAGTCGACTGCGGTTCAGGTTCCAGACCTGGCGGCTTAAAACTCATGCTAGAGTGTGTGTATGTACCTAAAATCCTGAGAGGAGAATGGTGGAGAGGGGATTGCATTGGCCATCCCCCTTATGGGGCTATTCCTCACTCTTTGTCTCTCCAGCTAGTATACGTGTCCTATAGTAAAAATCTCTCTCTCTAAAAAAAAATAATTAATCTCTTACTCTTTCTCATATAGACACATGCACACAGTCAGTGCCAAACTTATGATGTTTCAGCTTAAGATTTTTTTGAGTTTATGATGTATTTACCAGGACATGACCCCATTGTAAGTTGGGGAGCATCCATCTACCCACCTACCTGCCTACCCACTCATCCATCTATCCATTGGTCTCTTTCTCTGGAGAAACCTGATTCATACACTGGCCCAGTTTTAGAGGGAGGAGAATTAGACTCCCAAAAGGGGAGCATCAAAAATATTTTTAGTCACCTCTATTGATTGCAATCTTCATTTGAAATACCCATTTTGGGAGTGTTAGTTGGAATCCAAAAGAGCCTAATGGGAAATCTTCTTTCTAGGGATGGCTGTCTAATGACTTCACGTCATGATTAAAATTTCTGATGAATTGCTTTTACCTGGCATAGAGGATGCACAGAAATAATTTTTTGCTGGTTGAATGATGGTGTTAAAGATATCTGTTTGACTAGAAAGACTCTGTAGGCACCACCATTTTTTTTTCTTTTTTTTTCTTTTTTTTGCTATAGGGCTTGCCAGAGAGAGGGAGAGAAAGTGAGAAATCACCCCCAAAGGAGGATGACCATACAGCGGTCCCTTCCCCTTCATTCTCCTCTCAGGAATTTGGGCATGCACACACATGCACCTGGTATGTTTTTCAAGCCACTGGTCCTGGGATTTGGACCGCATAGTCAGCCATGTGGGATCTAGCTGCCTTTCTTTTCTTTTTCTTATTTTCTAACAGGTTTTTGCCTTATGGTGCATGCACTCACCAGAGAGAGAGAGAGGGGGGGGGGGGGGAGGGAGGGAGGGAGAGAGAGAGAGAGAGAGAAATAGAGAAAGTGAGAGAAAAAGTGAGAAGTCACCCCCAGAGGGGATGGCCATGTTGCAATCCCTTCTCCTCCATTCTCTTCCCAGGATCTTGGGCATGCATGCACATACACATGCCCTACCTGAGTTTTAAGCCACTGGGTCTGGGACTTGAACAGTGATTGGCCATGTGGGAGTCCAGCAATGTAACCGCTGTGCAATCCACTGACCCCAAACCACTTAACCGCCATGCCATTGGCTGGCCCAGCACCACCACTCTTCAATGAAGGGGATTTAAGAACCAGGCAGACCTAATACAACAGTACAGCTTACCCAGGTCTAAAAGGGATTTGGCTTTGCATCTCCACTTACTAGAGACACCTGTTGCTTGGCCCGACTAGAATAAGGCTTATGACAAGTGAATGAAATCCTCTTGCATGTTTCTTGTTGGAGAGCCTAAGTGTAGAAAATAATATGTCCCTGAGCTTATAGAGCAGGCTGCATGATTATTCTGAGCCCTCCTGCTGTAAGAAGTAGTCATACATATGGGACCAACAGTTGGTGTAATGGCTGTCACTGGACTCCCATGAAGTCGACCGCGGTTAGAGTCCTGGACCCGGTGGCTTAAACTCATGCTGGGTGTGTGTGTGTGCGTGCCCAAGATCCCAAGAGGAGAATGGAGGAGAAGGGATTGCAGCATGGCCATCCCCCCCCGGGGGGGTGATTTTTCGCTTTCTGTCTCTGTCTCTCTCTGTCTTTCTGGCGAGTGCACGTGCCCTATAGTAAAAACCTCTCAAAAAAAAAAAAAAAAAAAAGTAGTAGTTATACGTATGAAAAAATTCGATCCAAGTCTTGCTATGACTTGCTACCCAGCAGAGATCCGGAGTAGGAGCCGCGTAGCTCCCACCTCCCTTGATTGCTGGCTGTGACCGATCTTGCCTGCGTGTCCCAAATCTGCCAGTTCTCAACTGCCAGATGGCTTTGGTTAGTTTGCAACAGTTTTTCTCTCCCTCTCTAAACATAGACCTTGGGACTCACATGACTTTGATGTGTATGCATAGTTGCAGACTGAAGAACTTGAACCAAGAAACTGGACACCTGGCCAGGCTGGCCAGCCACAAACCAGCAAGTGGCACAAGCAAGTCATGCTTGGCAAGAGCTGGTGACTCCTGCCGGCCCTGTTGAGTGCGGTGGCCCTGCCTGGGGTAAAGGGAGCCCCACAGATGTGGGTGGTCCCATCTCACCTATCACATCCACTCCTCCTCCTCCCAAGGAGAGCACAGGGGTGAGTTGGAGGAGGTCACTCTACTGCTGTCCACCTCTGGGGAATGGGGAAGAAGTCACCTTGTGGAATAGGACAGAGGAAGAGGTACCCCAACCAAGGTATTCAAGACTCCTGGTTCCAAACACAGACAAAACTGCAGAGATGGCAGAGTTCGTTGTGAGCAGTGGGGACACGAGCCACCGGCATCAAGGCTCTTACCGTGTCACTGTCCTCTAGCCAGCGATGGTTGGGGAGAACCCAATATCATCTGCAGGCACTAGGGGTCTCCCTGCAGTGAGAGGAGGCTCACGTCTGCATTTCTTACAAACTGCCCCTTGTTCAGCTGCTCAACACCACCGCAGTGCTGTGACCCCAGTATGAGCTAAGTATTTGCTGAGCTAATGAGCACAGCAATAAGAGGCCCAGGCAAATGGCGGGTAGGCCTGGTGTTCAGAAGGCTCTAGGACCTAATTTTTCTAACTCCAGTGATGTACAGAGAAGAAAACTCCTTTTACATGAAAGCTGATTTGTGGACTCCCAGGGTAGACTTAAAATTCTTATGATTCTTAAGTTCTCAGAGAACTAGGTGTGAGCAGTCTTTTCTCTTTGTCCCTTTTCCTGCTCTACATCCGTTCCCTTCCCTCTGCTCTCTGTCCTGGGAGGCTGAACCCATTGGTGGATTCCCTTGTCTTTTGGCTTTGGACTGGATTCAGCCCCTGAGGTTCCTAGTGGGGAACTAGAGTATCATAGGCTGAGTGTCCCTTCTCTGAAATCCTTGAGACTAGAAGAATTTTAGATTTTGGATTTTTCCGATTTCGGAATGTGTGTATATACATAATGAGCTGCCTTAGGGATAACCCAAGCCTAGACACGGCATATATGTTGCATGTATACCTTAGACACACGGTCCGAAGGTAACTTTATAAGATATTTTTTGGATCACAACATCTTGATGTGATCCATCATATGAGGTCAGATGTGGAATGTTCCACTTGTGGTGTCATGTCAGTACTCAAAAAGTTTAGCGTCTGGGATTTGGGGTTTTGGGATTAGGGACTGCAGCCTGTGATTTTTGACTGCACCCCTTCACCTGCAGGTCTCAGCCTCTGACAGAACATCCTCTCTACAGGGCTTACGCCTCTCTTTCCACCTCCTTCTCTCTTCCTCCACCCTCCCACCCCTCTCAGCCCCACCCCTCGACTCCAACATGCTTTTGCCTTATTTTGCCTCATTTTAGGTTTCTGATAATAGTCTTCTCCTATATGCTCCCCACCCTTGTAAATAGTAGTAACCTCTCCCTAGGTTACCCAATCTGATGAATATATCATTTCTTTATTTCTTGGACCCTGACCCGTACTCTAGGTCAGTGATTTTAAACTGGGGACTGCTTCGTCCCCTGAAAGATATTTGGCAATGTCTGGTGACCTGGCAGATTGTCACGACTGGGGTGAGTTGGGGATGTACGCTGTTGGCACCTAGTACAATGTGTAGGACAACCCCCAGACAGATGACGGAGCCTGAAGTTTGCACAGTGCTACCGTTGAGAAACCCCATTTATACTCTCTCTCTCACGTCTGCTATGCCACCATAAAACTGACACATATTTACCAACTACATACAAATAAAACACTAAAACCAATGACATTCAAACACACGATGTTAATAGAAAGTTAAGAAAGTAGTTATTCTGCTTGCTGAAATTAAATTCTTGCTCACAATATGAGTGGTGGCCCTGTCTGCTTTGGTGCTGGTTGTTTTCCAGTTTGGTGTATCCAGACTCCAGAGTTGGGAATGACTCAATTCTCTTAGCATGTCTCTCTCCACAACCAATTAGGAAACCTTTGTTCCCAGGGTACACAGCAGGGTTTTGTTGGTTTTTATTTGGCACCAATCTAGTTCTCATCTAATGTCTTCCATTATTATTTTTCTCATTAACCTGTGTCAATTGAAGCTTTGTTAATTGATGTCAATATGTTCATAAATATAATTGAAGAAGAGGGTCCATGGCAATGTTCAGTCCCTCAGATATTTTAGAAGACATTGTAGAAATTAAAGCTGGATATTAAAATGAAATGTTTGTGAAGAACTCTTAGAACCCTGAGAGTCTCCCCTGTGCAAAAAACACTGTCCTGGTGTTTGATGGAAGATAGAAACAGCCTCTAGTTCTTCTCATATCTGATGAGAGACATGCAGAAGCTTTGGGACCAGCAGATGGCATAATGGTTACATTGCTGGACTCCCATATAGTCAACTGTGGTTCAAATCCTGGACATGGTGGTTTAAAACTCATGCTGGGCATGTGTGCATGCGTGCCCAAAATCCTAAGAGGAGAAGGGATTGCGGCATGGCTGAGGGGTGATTTCTCACTTTCTGTCTCTCTCTCTCTCTCTGTCTCTCTGGTGAGCACACATACTCTATAGTGGAAATCCTTATTAAAAAAAGAAAAGAAATGCAGGAGCTTCCACTGTGGGCAGAAGGTATTGCAATGGGCAAATACAGCTTTCTTCTTGGCTCTTTTGCCCCCCTTTAATGCCATGAAAATAAAGAAAAGCCTTTATAATAAACTCTTTATCCGCAATTGGTACCCAGTGGGAAGTTCTCACATATTCCAGTCAACAAGTTTTGCTTTCCGCATCTCTGGTTCTTTAGATGAATTTCCCTTGTGATAGGAAGACAGCAACATGAGGTTTGGCTCTTCCTGAAACAGATTGGTTGGATTTCCTCCTTTTTTCCCTGGCTGGGAAGTGTGTAAGCTTCTAAAGGCAGTTTGGTCTGTACAGACCTGCTTCGCGAAGGGCCGTATTCTAAATTCCATGAGGACAGTGCAAACCGTGTTCCTGTATCTAATAACCCATCCAACTGACCGTATCAATCACAGAATCATGTGTTGCTCTGTTTGCTCATGTGTGGGCACCTTTTGCAAATCAAAAACAATTATGAAATCATTTAAAAACAATAATGCCTAAATGCAAATACTTAAATGTTATTAAACTGTTAGCATCTTGCTGAATTATTTCCTTATGGTTAATTACTTCATTTCTTTATAGCCAGCCATGATAAATTGCCAGCGAGGGTTGGTTCTTCCTTGCTAAGAAAATACAGTTAAGTGTTTTGAAACTGCTCGGGGCACCCACTACCCCTTTCAATATGGTCTTGAAGCATTTTTGTTTTTGGTTTGGGGGAGCTCTTCATTTTAATTTGGCTTTTATTTTTAAATAAATATTTAGCTATCGTGATTTTGATGAAAAGCTCTTTACTGGCTTAGTGAAGGATTTTTATGGAACTATATAACATCAGTGTCTTAATTACTACAAATGGATAATAAACCCTTTCTCATATATGAGAATGGGAAACACACAGAGTGAGCACCATTAGGAACAATTGGATTTTTCACTTGATAATTCAGTGAAAAGAAAAAAAAAAGTAAATACTGCAAATAACAGCCCAAGGGGGAGTCTCTGTAGCTCCACCAGAAACCATAGAGCATAACTAATTTTTACAGAGATTTTCTCTGTGTTTTTTGGGCTGTAACAAAAGCAAAATATAAATTCATGCAGGGAATGAAATAGTTGTTCATTTGGTGGGTGCTAATTAATTTTTCTCTGTACGCTGGAGACATTTAATTCTTCAACATAAAAGGTCCTTGAATGTAGGAAGACACTCAGAGAGGAATACATGACTCTGGGCAAGTAGCTGCAGAATAGCAGGAGGGGTATTGCAAATTCTCAGAAAGTGTGTGTGGCTGTAAGGATTCACTTGGCTTCAGAAACTGTCACCTACTGCTAATGCCTACTGTCCTTTGCCTGCTTAGCAAAAAGCTAGTCAGAATAGAACCTTGACAAGGCAGTCATTTCAGTGCTTTAAATAGGAAAACGAGTTCTTGAATAGATCTGGAATGAATTACGGAAATAGCTCTTAATAATTTCCTAATCAGAAGTTCTCAAACTAGTGTGTGCTAAGAACCTCCTGGAAAACTAGTTAAGATGCAGACTTGGGGCTCTACCCACTATATTGATTGGGTAGATTTGGGATCTTTTATTGGTAAGTACCACATGTATGGACCACTCTGGTTTCTTTTAGTAGGTTAAACATTCCCCTTAAAATGGTTTTTCTTGGGAATCAGCAGTTAGCGTAATGGCTATGTCCCTGGACTCCCACATAGTCGACCGCGGTTCGCATCCCGGACCCGGTGGCTTAAAACTCACACCGGGCGCATGTGCGTGCGTGCCCAAGATCCCGAGAGGAGAATGGAGGAGAAGGGATTGCGGCGTGACCATCCCCCCTGGGGGGTGATTTCTCGCTTTCTGTCTCTACGCGCCCTATAGTGAAAACCTCTCCAAAAAAAAAAAAAAAAAGGTTTTTCTTCTTCTTCTCTCACCTCCCCCCCCACCAAGGGCACATGCACTCACCAGAGAGAGAAAGAGAGAGAGAGAGAGAGATGGGGAGAGGAGAATGCATCCCCCATGGGCCGTGGTCATACCACAGTTCCTTTTTTCTCTCTCTCCTCCTTTTTGGATTTTGGGCACACAACCATATGCACCTGATGTATGTTTGTTAAGCTTCAGGGTCTAGTTCTCTCTCTTTTTCTTCCTTTCTTCTACCTCTTTCTCTTTCTTTCTCCTTTCCCCTCACTTTTTCCTCAGCTGGCTTTGTCTGGATGAAAACACACACCTTCCCATGGGGAGCTTGTCAATCAATACCCACATAACGCAGTATAGGGATGGAGATTTTCTCTCTGTTGTGATTGCTGTAATTTGATATTCACCATGCCAATAGCCACCACATTTTTTTAAAACATTAAATGACATTTATTTGACTTCTTTTGTCACGTGAGTAATCTTTATCCTCTGTAGTTCATTTATCTTCTTTTGGCTGCAATTTTTGTCCAAATAATCAAAATTCCCTATGTCCACTGGTTATGGAACACTTACAGTGTGCCAGGTGCTGGGGCGAGAGCTTTAACAGATTTACTCACATAATCCTTGCACTCCTCGTTGAGGTTAATGGTATTATAGTATCACGAGTTGAGACACTGAAGGCAGAGAATTTGCCCTTATGTAGCAGGGTTGGGATTCCAACTCGGGTTTCTTGGTTGCTAAAGTCAGTGGTGTTCTCTCAACAATTAAAGGAACTTTAAGAATAGTGTTAAAATGTCTATCTTATTCACTAGAATAGTTTCATTCTACTAGGAGTTACAGTGCAATGAACAGAAGCCCATGAAATCTCACAAGTTCCAAGTTCTGTTGGAGTTATTTTCAAGGTCCTACCAACCAAGTTTTACACGGCGAGGGTGTTCCAGACTTTAGGTGCACCTCAGAGCCTCTGTGTGTGTTTGCTGATGCTGACGGCTCTAATTTGGCATGTGGAACAGCGCCCTTGGAGAACTCAGACAGTGAAGGGCTTCTTGTTACAACCTCAGGACATCTTAGTAGGAATCGTTGTCTGACTAGGTAGTCATGAAGCAGACCACGCAGTGTAGATTATAGAAGCACTGTTTGCCTGGGATGAGACTGGCCATGGAGTGAGAGTTGGCAAGGAGGGGGTCTGCTCTATTTCTCACATGGGAACTGATTAAGTCCTTTAGCAAATGGAAGATAGAAATCTAGCATGGAGACTGGGAAGTCCAAACCAGAAGGGAGAAGAGGGATACCCAAGGCATGACAGCATAAGTTCCAGTTCCAGTGTGCTTCAGTCAAATTTAGGAGAAAGTTTCTTAGGAAAAAAAAAAGTCAAGAATTTTAGCTTTTGTTTGGATTGTTTGAAGGATGGCGATGGAGGGGAATAAGCAAAATCTTTTTTTTTTTTTTTAATAATTATTTATTTTATTTTATTTTATTTATTCATTCATTTATTATTATTATTATTTTTTTTTAATTTAGACCAGAGAGAGACAGAGGGTGAGAGTGAGAGAGAGAGGAAGTGAGAAAGCAAGCCACCAGATTCAGGACTTGAACCCTGGTCGGCCATGTGGGAGTGTCCAGCGCCTTAACCACCACGCCACCTGCTGGTCCCCAGCAAAATCTTTTTCATCTTCAGTAAAGACTTATCGTAGTGGGCCAGTCAGATGGTGTGGTAGTAAAGGTGGTTGGATCCCACATGGCCAACTTGGTGGTTTAAATCCTGGACCCAGTAGAAATATGCTGAGTGTGCATACGTGCATGCCCAAAATCCTGAGAGGAGAATACAGGAGGGGGATTGTGGCATGAGTATCCCCCCTGGAGGCTAATTTCACACTTTCTGTCTCTTTATCTCTTTATCTCTCTGGAGAGCACATACATCCTATAGCAAAAATCTCTCTCTGTATGTATCCCCATGGCCAGCTGTGCAGTTCCAGTGCCAGGCTCGTTGGTGTGAGCAACATGCCAGGTCCATGTGTATGTGTGCCCAAAATTGCTGAAAGGGGGAAGAAATGGAGAGGGGACGTGGCATGACAATTGCCAATCGAGGGGGTGCTTTCTTCTGTCCCCCTCTCTGTTTCTCTCTGGTGACTGTGTATACCTTCTAACAATCACAACAACAAATGGTTACTGGAAAGTGGAATTAAAGCTCATGTTTATTTTAGTGTAAAAAGTTTTGAAATTCATATATAGTTTTTTTTTTTCATAATACATATTGTCCATAAACTTCTTTTTTGTTTTTTTTTGAGAGATTTTTGCTATAGGGCATGTGCACTCACCAGAAAGAGAGAGAAAGAGAGACAGAAAGTAAGAAATCACCCTCCCAGTGTGTGGGGGGGAAGGCCACACCACAGTCCCTACCCCTCCATTCTCCTCTTGGGATCCTGGGCGCACACACACACACACACACACACACACACACACCTGGCATGAGTTTAAGCCACCAGGTCTGGGACTTGAACCATGATTGACTACATGGGAGTCCAGCAACATAGCCATTACACCAACTGCTGGTCCCATCCCACAAACTTTTTAAATGACAAGGCATTTTTAAAAGTTATTTTATATAAATTTATTTTAATTTGACCAGAGAGGGACAGAGAGAGAGAGAGAAAGTGAGAAAGCAAGCTGCCAGGTCCAGGACTTGAAATGTGGTCAGCCATGTGGGAGTCCAGAGCCCTTAACCACCACACTACCTGCAAGCTCCCAATTTTCCATAAACTTTTTGAAGTCCCTTGTACAGTTTTAAAAAATTTTTCAAGACATTTGCAAATTTGTCAATTATGTTAACAAAGTTAATCTCCAACTTCAGGTTCAGTGCATTATATATTATATAGTCAGTTTCACCAAGCTATGCTCATGGTTTGTCAAAGGAGACTTTATTAATTTTAATTTTTAAAATAATTTTTTAAGAGAGATTTTTGCTATAAGGTGTGGGCACTTGCCGGAGAGACAGAGAGAGACAGGGAGACAGAAAGTGAGAAATCACCCCCTCAGTGGAGAGTGGCTGCACCTCAATCCCTTCCCCTCCATTCTCTCGGGATCTTGGGCATGCATACACACATGCCCAGCGTGCGTACGCATATGCCGGGCATGATTTTTAAGCCACCAGGTCTGGTATTTAAACCATGGTCAACTATGTGGGAGTCCAGAGACATAACCATTACACCATTTGCTGACAGCTCCATAGCAAAAAAAAAAAAAAAAAAAAAAAGAAAAAAAGCCTCTATATAAACAAAACAAAACAAAAAAAACAAAAAAACATTTATCTCACACAAAGCAACAAAAACACAAATAGTTGGGAAAAAGCCTTACACATAAGGCTGAATTTGACGGTGACCCATAAAAATTTGTTTCACCACAAATTCCAGAAATCACAACACTGTCCATGTCTTGGTTTATTTGAGATGGATTTCAGTGGCTTTCATGTCTTGGCAAAAGGAAAAAAAAAATAAACACAAACACCCCAAGTGGTCACGCTGAATGACACAATTAAATGAGCTCAAATTCTGTTTCTTGGCCTTATACCCACTGTGCTGTCTTTATTTCTCTTGGAGCTCCTGTAGAAACACAGAAGTGTGTTGTACCGTAGCAGCTGGAAACAGGAACGACCACTGAGGCAGACCCAGGCCAATGGGAGCTCACTTTGAAATCAACACGTGCAGTTGAGTTCCCTGTGTTCAGATGTAACTTCTCACAACGTACCCTCATGTATTCAATAGAATATGATGCGTATTAAAGTAGGAGAACCATGCTAATTTTAAGAGAATTCAAAAAATACTATTGAAATTAGGAGCATGGGAGCTCCTGAGACTAATAAGTCCAACTAATATATGTATTTCTACATACACACACACGTCCATACAGATATATATGAGTGACTGCAGCAAGTATGTAGTACTTAGGTCAGTGAAATGTTCCTTGTTCCTTAGGGAGAATATTTTTTTATTGATATTCTTTAGAATGTCCAGAGCATGGTGACAATAAAAAGGAGACTGGCTATTAGGCAGCTTTATTGTTGTTTTATCCGCACTCTGGGAGGATCACGCCCCTCTCTGGTCCTCCATAATCCCTGCCTAAAGGATTGCTTTGGCTTCAGGTGTTCTGAGCTATTTCTAATCCGTTTAATAATTCTCTTTCCTACCACTTTTCTCAAATGAGAGCTCCTTGAGGCAGGCTCTGGCCAGGGTTAGGAGTCTTTGGAAGCACAGATTTGAAAGAGACATCTCCAGTCAGGGGATATAACCCCTGTCCCACCACCATGAAAGAGGAAACTGTGTTGTTCACCAGAGGAAGCGAGTTTGACTCTGTCATTGGTGGGCTCACTCTTAGTCCCCAGGGAGACCATTTGCCAGGTGTCTGTGGTTAAAATGCCCTATAACCTTTACAGACCAAAGGTAAACAGTCTTCATCAAGATTGGATTTCTTCCTTCCCTTTCCTCCCCCTCTTCCTCTCCCCCCTATTTCTTCTTCCCCCCCTTCTTCTCCCCTTCCTTCTCCTCCCCTCTGCTATGAACTCACCGAAGAGAAACAGAGAGAGATGGAGGGAGAAAGCACCCCGCCATGGGGTGTGGTCATGCTGCAATCCCTTCTACGTTTCTTCATTCTGCTGAGGTTTGGGGCATGCACCTATAACGTACCTGGGATACTTTTCAGGCCACCTGTGCTCAGATTAGAACCATGGTAAGCCACGTGAGGTCCAGCACCCTTGACCACTAGGCTATGCAAGATTGGATTTGAAACTTTTTTTTTAACTTGCTATAAGGTGTGTTGCTCACTGGAGAGACAGAGGGAGAAAGAGAACGTGAGAAAGCACCCCTCTACTACCACTCCCGAAAGGATGGCCATGCCACAATCCCTTCTTCTCCATTCTCCTTTTGGGACTTTAGTACACATGCACACATGCCAGGTGCGTTTTTCAAACTGCTGTGTTTTTCAAGCCGCTGAGTACAGGACTTGAACTGTGCAGTTGGCCATGAGGGATCCAGTTGCCTTAGCCACTTTGCCCACAGGCTGACCTTCTAATTTGAACTTTTTTTTAAAAAAAACAGCATATTCAAATACACTAGTTTTCTCTCTTGTCACTAGAGGCAAGAATAGAGCCAACCTAGCTCTCCAGGTGGTGCCAGCAATTGCTTTTTACAGGTCCTGTTTATTCTCCCACTTGCATTTTCTTCTAAATGGCTGCTTAGCAGCACTGGGTATCAGGAGACAATCTTGATCAGATTATCCCATTAGGAGATGGTCCCTTTGCAAGACAATCTCATCAGAAATTCCCCTGGAGGAAACATTAGTATGACATTTGGTTGAGAAAATCCTAATTACATACAAATAAAGCCTCTGTAAAATATATCCCTCATGTGATGAAACCCAAAAGACCCACACATTCATCCTTATCTCGGTAGTGCTTACTTCTTAGAATTTTTTTTTTTAATAGAAGAAACAATAAATACAGCAAGCATATCCTATTTGGTTTTCAGAGAGGTAGAATACTTATTGAAATTAGGAGCATGGGGACCCATGAGACTAATAAGTCTGTAGAACATCTGGAGAAGAGGGAAAAAAAATGTTTTTTCAGGTTTTTTTGGCTGGGGGAGGAACAAATGGGACTTGGGGAATAGGAGGTAGTGACTGAAAGTGCTTTGTCTCACATGCAAAATGGAATGTGATTGGGCCAGGTGGTCCCCCTGGGCCCCTGAATAATACAAACCAAAGTCTATTAGGCATCACATACTTCATGTGTGAGTTTGTTTGCCAGTCCCGGACCTATGTACCTCTGATCTAGTCTGTTATTCTGCTACTCTGATGCATTTCTCAGGTGTCTGTATCAGCTGTCTGGGTTGGGCCAATACGTTGCAAGGGTAGAAAGCTGAATGACAGGAGATGAGAATAAATATCATCCCCCCCGACCCCCTGCTCCCACCATCCCTACCTTTCTGCCTCGGACAGTGTCTCTGGCAGCTGCTCTGTCTCCTCAGTGGCTTAAGGCATGCAGTGGTTCTAGTTTATGCTGGTGATCTCAGACCCTGGACAGAGTTAATTCCACCCTTTCCTTCTGTTTCTTTAACCTCAGGGCAGTGATGGCTTCCTGTAGTTGCTAATCTCTAGACTGTCTCACTGTTCCCTTTGGCTTCTCAGTTCTTTCCTCTATTAGGTAAGCAATTCTCTGCTTTAAATTTCCTCTGTTCCATACACAGAGAAGTTTCTGGTTTTCTGGTAGGATTGTGAAGCATGCAACCCAAGGAGGACCAGATGTTCAGCTTAGTCTTCACTTTTAAATGTTTCTTTCTCATCCTCCTTCTTGGATTCCTCAAAGACCAGACTTAAATTGTTCTAGACTCTTATCTCTACTGATCTGTGCACAGTTGAAAAAGACTATTATTGCTCATGCTTACAGGGTTAATTGATTGGATAGATTTGGGGGGGGGGGCTCAGTAAATTAGCTGATACTGAAACCTCAAGACTGGAAATAGGTAAGAAGCTTGGCAGTTCCCTGGGCGTAGGAATGCTGTTACTACCATTATGGCTGACCTCTTAACTTTTTTTTTTTTTTGAGAGAGAGATTTTTGCTATAGGGCGCGTGCGCTCGCCAGACAGACAGAGAGAGACAGAGAGACAGAAAGCGAGAAGTCACCCCCAGGGGGGATGGTCACGCTGCAACCCCTTCTCCTCCATTCTCCTTTCGGGATCTTGGGCACGCACGCACACACACCCAGCGTGAGTTTTAAGCCACCGGGTCCGGGACGCGAACCGGGGTCGACTACGTGGGAGTCCAGCGACATAGCCATTACGCTAACTGCTGGTTCCCTGACTTCTTTTTTTTTTTTCTTTGAGAGGTTTTTCGCTATAGGGCACATGCGCTCGCCTGACAGACAGAGAGAGACAGAGAGACAGAAAGCGAGAAATCACCCCCCAGGGGGGATGGTCACGCCGCAATCCCTTCTCCTCCATTCTCCTCTCGGGATCTTGGGCACGCACGCACACGCGCCTGGCGTGAGTCGTAAGCCCCGGGTCCGAGACGCGAACTGCGGTCGACTATGTGGGAGTCCAGTGACATAGCCATTACGCTAACTGCTGGTTCCCCCTGACTTCTAACTTGACCTTCTATCTTGGTGACTCCAAAGACTCAGTTCTGGCAGAGAATCCAATTGACTAGGATTAAGTCACATGACTCCCTCCCTTGTCATCTATCTGTAT
Source organism: Tupaia tana (assembly GCA_026018925.1). NCBI lineage: Eukaryota > Metazoa > Chordata > Mammalia > Scandentia > Tupaiidae > Tupaia > Tupaia tana. The sequence continues at coordinate 18,704,034 of JAKSZU010000022.1, read as the reverse complement.
AGCATGGGTGATGATTGTGGGAAGAAGGGATTTGTGTTTTGACTTCCATAATGAGCATGCATCTCTGTAATAACTATCCCACTAAGACCATACAGGAAAGAAGGAGCTGATTCTCCAGGGAAAATTGGGCCATTTGGGGGCAGGGAGTTTGGAAACTGGTCAGCTATAGTGGAACAGATATTCACCACATGTTCAGTGGAAGCTGATTCCTTATTGGTGACTATTCCAGTCTCTCTGGGGAGGGTCTGATAGTAACTACTGCTGATTGACACTTGGCTAAGAGCATCATCTTATTTAAGTCAGTTTGTAGATAAGGTGATTCATCTGCAGCTTGAGAAGCAGAGGTAAATGCCAAAGGTCACTCAGCCGAATTTTAATTCACGTGTATCTGACCTCAAGACCTAGGGGGGCAACCATTGGGCCATGGAGCCTCCATCCAGAGGAGTGAGTTAAGCTTGCTGCTCACATTCCTGGCTGCCTCATTTCACTCCTGGGTTGATTCGGGCTCTGAGAGTCACATGCTTAAGAGCACACATGGTAGGAAATATGAGGGGGCCTTCAAAAAGTTCCTGACAAATTAAAATTAAGGTAGGGGCTTATTTTCATGCAAAAACAAACAAAACAAAACAAAACAAACAAATAAAAACCAAAATGTTGAAATCTATACATTGTTTTGTCATAAAATGCATTTTCCATGAAACTTTTGAAGACTTGAGGGATATCTCTGAGGTCTTTCTGGTTCCAAAGTCTTTCCTTTATTTTCTCATTTCCCTAGTGTTTCCTGAGAAGTCTAGTCTTGTGAGTTATTTATTCTGCAGAAAAGAGACAACACAACCAAACTTCTGTGGTTGCCTCTATCTGGAAGAAAGTACATAGGATTATCTTCCTCTAGAGACTCATAGCATCTGGTCATGACCAGAGATGATCAGCTCAGGGGCTGCGGAGACTTTGAGGGATGGAGAGAAAAAAACCTGGTGTGCCAAACCACTAGAGAGGTCTATGGAGAACAGCTTTATTGAGAGTCCAGAATTTCTGGGCCTTCTTTAGACCTGCCTGCACTGCAAAACATAGCTTATTTGTTTGAGTCACTTTTTTCTTTCCTCCCTGGATATACAGGCACATCTCCTTGGTATGCCATCTTGTAAAACTATTGTAATTTATTTAAATTGATATGGAGATTGTTATGACACCAGTTAAGGTAGCTAGAAGCCTCCAAGGTATTTCAGAACTACATTTGGGATCAGCACTGGTTTTGGTGTTTAGTTAATGGAGTATTGTATCATGGAGTTAGAAACAAACTTTTAATGTCATCTAGTCTTTTCCCCACTGAGACACATAGAAAAAAAGATTCCCTAATTTGATTGAAGCATTCCCAATTAAAAAAGCAATCCCACCTCAGATCTTTTATACCTGACCTCATTTTAGATATAACACAGCAATCTTTTCAAATGGAATTTTCGAGCTCACACATGTGTAAATGTGTGTGTTAATGGTGGTGGCGGTGGTTGTCATTTAGTGATATCCTCATTAGAGAACTAAAGAATACAGTCTCTGCAGAATTACAGTATCTACATTTGAACTGTCAGCCATCTTCCCATGATACATTGCAGCTTGCATCTTTTTTGCTGTAAAGCTGCGATGTTATAAATCTAGAAAGAGACAGGCAAATTACAAATTAGGCATCTTGTGCTATTAGCTTCAGATTTCATGATAAATTTTGTACATAAAAAATTTCCCTGCAATGGTCCTATCTATGAGAATTTGTACATACTCCATATATTTCTTTGAAAATGAAGACTGATGAATAATAGTTTGGCCAAGCAATAAATACATAATGAAACATCACCTTTGATCTTTCTTGCTTTCTATGAGGTCAGAGTTGGGATAGGTTATAAATCATGATTTATGCCTTTGAGTCTCTGGTATTTTTTTAAGCAGCCTTTTCCCCATCGGTTTGATTCTGAGTTGTTTAATTATTCATCAACCTGCAACACTTTCATGTCTTCAATATTAGGCATATTTGTTTAATTTTTAGATAGGATTTGATTTCAGGATTTGGCTTTGTTTTTTATTTGCTGTATGAAAATATCACTAATGTGAAAACTTAGTTGCAATAAATAAAAACATCAAATAGATATAAATATATGATAAACTGCAATCCAAAGGATAGTTTTTTAAATAGAATTTTCAGCCATTTTCTATACCTGATATCCCTTTTCTATTCTTCTTCAAAAATCAGACTTCTAACCACTCACAGGAGCTGTGGCAACTCTAAAATGTGAACTGTTTCATACATAATTATAATGAATTTGAAAATTCTGCTTGAGATTTTAAGGAGGATAGGCATTTTATGAGAAAGAACTTTTAAGAGTGGCATTTCTTCATAAGAATTATTAATAGTAAGAGAAAACATGAACTGGCTTTGCAGCCCCTGAGAGACACCCTGGTTCTCTCAAAGTAGATAGACAGCCTACAAATTCTTTCTTATCTTAGTGCTTGGTCTTAAATCTTAGGGTCGAGGGATGCATGAGACTCTAGGGTATATAAAGCTACTAAACTCCACGACATTCGATGTTAAAATACATCGATCATCTTTAGCATTAACTCGATGCTATAATTGGATACTGGCAAAAGCTTATTTCATACATTACTTCTGTTAATTTGTTTTTATGCCCCAGTTAAGTTCCATTCCACTTAGTACCTCATGGTGAAGAAACAGTTGGCATCATACTGAATGAAACACCCTGGAGTACCTCACACACAGGGTCAGATACCCCCCTCCTCTCCTTTGCCTTCATACTTTGAGAGTTAGTTCCTTTAACTATGAAATTGTTGAAACAGCACAGAATATTTCAGCTAAACCAGTGTCACCTCATTAAGCATCCTTAGCAAGGGTTGATGTGGCCGTGTGGCCACTCTCATGAATACGGTTTCCCAGCACTAAAAAACATTTATTGCCACCATTAAAAAAAGAACTTTTAAAATGAGTTTGAAAGAAAGCCATTACCTCCTTAACTACCAAATAAACTCAGTGGTCTATGTAGATTATGATGAAATATCTCTGGAGCTTCAATCTTATTCTCTTTGTTCCACGAGCTGTAATTCATGCTGTGCTTTTGCTGACAACTTGGGGACTGTCCTCGCCCCTCCTGGCCCCTTCCCATTCCATCAGCCTGCCTGTGCTCGCTTGTGGTTTTGCTTTGTTTGCTTTATGCTCTTGTTTTCATCTTGGAGTTAACTTATTTATTCTTATCTTCTTTTTAAGTGGATATGTGCATGTCTCTCTGTGTGTATTTTAAGGTACAGAAACTTTAAATAAAACTGCCTTGATTTTGAACAGTGAGAGCTGACTATTACAGCATGTGTTACTCCTAGATTTCTTTTTCTTTTCTTTCTTTTTTAAGGAAAAAAAATATTCCAGAGGGTGTGTGCACTTGCCTGAGAGAGAAAGAGAAAGGCGGAAGGTGAGAAAGCACTCCTCACAGGAGATGGTTATGCTGCAATCCTTTCTCCTCCCATCTCTCCCTCTTTTCAGGATTTTGGGCATGCACACACACTCTAGCATGTTTTTCAGACGGCTGGATCTGGGGCTTGATCTGCACAGTTGGCCATGTGGGATCCAGCATCCTCCACCACTTCACCACCAGGTGGTTCTACTTTTACATTTCTGTTAGCATTTTTTTTTCTCAAATACTAAAATTGACTGATATGTGTAGATTGTAAGATATTTAGGAAAGCATGAGTGAATTGACTGAGATCATTAGGTATAACGTTAAGGTGCTGGGTTCCCACATGGCCGGCCATGGTTCGAGTCCTGGACCTGGTGGCTTGAAAAGTACACCAGGTATGTGTGCATGCGTAGCCAAAATCCTGAGAGGGAATGGAGAAGGGACTGTGGCATGGCCATCCCTGCCCCCGGGGTGGTGATTTCTTACTTTCCCTCTCTGATGAGTCTGTGTACCCTATGGCAAAAACCTAAAAAAAAAAAAAAAAAAAAAAAAAAAAAAAAGCCCACTATTTCAAACTGGACAAATTAGAGAAATTCAGCTTTTGGAATGTTCTGAGAATCCTCACAGGACATTTGTAGCTGTTCCTCATTCCAAAAGGGTAGACCACAAAGGCCTCTTCACCATTTTTCCCATTTTCAAGCACAGTTTGAATGTGGGCATGCTCTCTGTTTTATTTTGTTTTTATAGAGCGATTTTTGCTTTAGGGTGCGTGCACTCACTGGAGAGACAGAGAAGGACAAAGAGACAAAAGGAAAAATCATCCCCCAGGGGGACGGCCATGCTGCAGACTCTTCTTCATTCTCCCCTTGGGATTTTGGGCATGCACATACATGCACCCAGTGTGAGTTTCAAGCTGCCGGGTCCAGGACCCGAACCACAGTTGGTCATGTAGGAGTCCAACAACATAATACTACGCAATCTGCTGGTTCCCATGCTCTGCGTTTAAACACAACCATCGAAGTGGGATTTAGCAAAGTCTTTCTAGGAGTAACACAATCACCAGAGTCTCAGGTGTCGTGTCAGTCAGCCATGATCTCAGCCTTGTTCCTAACTCTTCCTCCCCGGTGATAGCAAGCGCATCGGGCAAGAATGAGCTGTCTCCCTTTCCAGCCGGGTCACAGTTTAAAGCTCACCGACTGTCACTGGCACCATTTTAGATCGGAGGTTTCTGAAAACTGACACTAGCCATTCCAGTGAAAAGGAACTTAGCAAAGCTGACAGCAAGATGTGTGAATGTTCATTTTTCTTCTCTGTCTAGATTTTTATCATGAAGTTGTGTGCTCGCTGGAGGGAGAGAGAGAGAGAGGGAAAGTGAGTAACTACTTTCCAGGGGGAAATGGCCACACTGCAGCCCCTTCTCCTTTATTCTCCTCTTGGGATTTGGAGCATGCACATGCCCATCATCTTTTTCAAGTCACCAATCTGGTACTCAAACCAGGACATGTGGGATCCAGGTCCTTTACCACCATGCCATTTGCTAGCTTGTGAATGTTCATTATTATTTTAGGCTAATCTCTCCATTAGGGCTGAAGTGCTTACCACTTGCCTTCATTAAAGTGCCCAACCAGCGCCAGCCCCATGACCTAGTGGTTAAAGGAGCTGGATCCCACATGGCCAACTGGGATGTGAACTTCAGCCCTGGCAACTTGAAAAACACACTGGGCATGTATGTGTGCCTGTATGCCCCAGATCCATCAGAATGGAGAAACGGAGGAGAAAGAATTACAGCACGACCACACCTCATTGAGGGTGCTTTCTCTCTCTTCTTCTTTCTCTGTCTCCCTGGAGAGGATATGCATCTTCTGACAATTAAAAGAAAAATCCCTGCTCACGACTTCTGATGCTGGCAAGCAGGACAAGGGACTAGAAACCTTCACAGCTGCAGAAGGCCAGCCAGGCAGAGACCTGGCTCTGTCTCCCCCTCCTCTCCTTCCTGGTGTTTCCATCCTCACTCTACAAGCTTCCCTTTTCTCATTTTAGAAATCAGGGTAGCCAGGGTTGTGAAATCAAGCAAAACAGTAGACATGAGAACACTTATTAATAGCATAAGCTTTTTAAGATTGTCATTTGTCTTGATTTGCGGCAAGGCTGGCTTCATGGGCGTGCAGCCTGTGCGGTTGCACGGAGCACACACCTGAAGGGCTTCCACACTTGATTTAATGCCCCGCAATTACTATCTTGAAGGTCTGAGCAATTTTTGACAAAGGGGCTCTGCATTTTCATCTTGCACTGAGTCCCCAAATTATGTAGCCAGTCCTGATCTCAGGCCCACAGTTGACTTGTACAGATGTTTTTTGTTCACCCAACAAGTATTACTGGGCCCCTGTTCTGCATGGATGTGACTCTAGGTCTTGGGTCTGTCTTAGCCCATGTGACTCCAGTCCAGGAGAAGGGTGCTCACTCTGGTGCTCTCAGCTGCAAGACGGAGGCAGACGGACTGAGTAGCCAGTGACACTGAAGCTTCAGGGCCCTGCCCCAGGCTTTGGGCAGAACATTAGAAATTGTAAAACTATTTATGCAAAATAGTAAGACCTCTGGCTCTACCTCTGGATCCACCTCTGCTATTAGAGAGCACCTTTTGGAAATTTATGGGGCCATTTATGGTTGTCCTGATAATTAGAGGGCATAGCACTAGCCCTTGGCGGACAGAGGTAAGGGATGTCAGACTTCAATGATGCACCTGTCATTTCCCATGTTAGAGAGAATTTTCCTGCATCCCCATTTGATGTCCCACCTGCATCCAAATGGCCCAACCAGGCCTTCTTGTAGGTAAAAAGTGGTTTCCATTTACAGAAGGCAGGAACCAATGCCTATTTCCCCACATAGGTACAATACACTTTTCATATGGTTTTATTATTAATATGCACAGGCTGTTCTAGGAATGCAAGTGCAGGGAAATTAAAGGGAAGATTACAGTTTGTTTTGTGTAGAACTTATTCAAGAACTAGTCGTATTTCTGTAATTTTGTCGCTGTTGGCAATGCTGTCAGTGGCACTGAACCCCTGAGATAGTACACCTGTACAAATCTGAGGCATTCAGATGGTTTGATGCACAAAAATACACAAGTGCACTCATGCAGTCTTTACTTCAACATGCAAAGGGCAGATCCAGGTTCTAAGTAGGTGCTGCCCCTGTGATTTTGTTATACGGTTTAGTTTAGTGCAGGGATCAGCATACTAAGAGATTTGGGCTAATCCATTCTGTGGCCTGTTCGTGTACAGCCTATGAGATAAGAGTAGTTCTTACACTTTCAAAGAGTTGTGTTTTTGTTTTTATTTTATATATTTATTTGTTAAAAAGAACATGTAACTCAGAACCCACGTGTACTGTACGTGGTCCTTCATAGGAGAATCTTGCTGATTTTCAGTATGCTATAATAATGCTCAGGTATTTATGTGTTAAAATACACAGTCCAGGATCAGCAGATGGTGTAATGGTTACATTGCTGAACTCCCACATAGTTGACTGTGGTTCGAACCCCAGACCTGGCAGCTTAAAACTGATGCCAGACATGTGTGTGCCTGGAAGGAGAATGGAGGAGAAGGGATTGTGGCATGGCCATCCCTCTGGAGGGTGATTTCTTGCTTTCTGTCACTCAGTCTCTCTTTCTGTCTCTTCAGCAAGTGCACACACCTTATAGCAAAAGTCTCTCCCAAAGAAAACATACAGTACATTAGGGGACAGCAAGTGGCATGGTGGTTAAGGCACTGGATTCCCATATGGATGGCCACAGTTCAAGTCTCAGACTTGGTGACTTGAAAATCATGTAGTATGTATGCATGTGTGTGAATTTATGTTTGTGTTTTTGTGTGTGGGAATGCCCAAAATGCTGAGAAGAGAAGAGATTGTGGTGTGGCCATCCCTCCTGGGGGTGATTTTTCACTTTCACCCTGTCTCTCTCTGTCTTTCTCCGGTGAGTGCATGTGCCCTATTGCAAAAACAAAAATAAAACAAAAAATCAGAAAAAGTCCATTATGAATTATTTTCCCCTCCCTTGTATTACAGCAGGGCAATATATTGATTTGAACACTCGTGTGCTGATTAGATATTTACTACTTTCTTTCGGAACGGTAAAAGAGTGTCAACCACGTGTGGTACTGAGGTTGGTGTGTTAAGGGCCATTGGTCAGCAATCTGGGCAGAACTACTCCCGTCTGTAGTTCATGGAAATCCGTTTTCTTCTCTACCGTTTCAGTGTCCATCCTTTCCATTCTCCTATTCCCTTGGTTTCATAGTTGCCTAGGAACACAAACCACATTCACACTCCTCTCCATCTCAGGGCCCTGGGAGGGCAGGACCTACCCTGGAAAACTCTTGTTCTTCCCACTGTGATCATTGGCCTCATCTGCCCTGGATTCCACTGGGGCCAGGTCTCAAGCCTACTTTTTGGCCAGGAACTCCTTGATCCCTGCTTTCTTTTCCTGTCTCATCTCTTATGCATCCACACTTTGTCCTCCAAAGGTGCCACATTCAAGTTTCCCCTTGAACTTAGCATCTGTTCTTCTACCATCCTCCTCTTCTCATGTGTCCCTTTCTTGGCCTTCCCTTCCTCACACCCTGCCCTGTGTACATGTCTGACTTGATGGTAAGTTGCAGAGAGCAGTTCTTTGGCGCCATGTCTCCTCTGGCGCCATGTCTGGTGCGTGGATGAAGCCCAGTTTCCATGTGCAGACAATAAACAAACTCACCTTCAAATTCTTGGATTTTTTTTTCCTGGGATGTGTATATGTAAAAGGAGAAATTAGACATGACATTTTAGTACTGTGATAACCAGGTTCACCAAGAAGCAAAATCTTCCAGGAACTCATGTGTGAGTGTTAGGGATAAGGCATTGCTTCTGAAAGAGCATTTCTTTTGGGGGTCTGCAAGTGACGTGGTGGTTGGGGGTGCTGGACTCCCACATGGCCAACCACAGTTCGAGTCCCAGACCTGGCGGTTTGCTTTCTCACATTCCCTATTTCTTTCTTTCTCTCTCTCCCTTCCTCCCTCCTTCCCTCTCTTTCTCTTGTTCTCCCTCTCTGGTCAAATTAAAACATAAATAAATAATTAAATTTAAATAAAAATAATTCTTAAAAAAAAAAGACTTCCATTTGGAGAGGTTAGAAACTACAGTCAGAAATCACTGGAAGCCTGGTCCTGGGGCTGGAGGGATGAAGGATTGTAGTGTCACCACTTTTTGGGGAGGGGTAGTCTGTGAAGCTGACCAGGATACCTTGTCTCTAAACCACCTTCCCACTCGGCGGCCATGTATTTACTACACAACCTTAACTCCAGCCACATTTGATGAGACCCATGGAAATATGTGGACATGAAGGCTTTTTCTCTTTACCTTAGTTACTACCAGTATACGTGTGACTTAAAACCCTCATTCATGGTGGTAAGACATACAGTCATGAAAAATTGTTGACATTTACGACTAGCAGTTGGCATAATGGCTACGTTGCTGGACTTCCACGTAGTTGACCACGGTTCAAGTCCCGGACCTGGTGGCTTAAACTCACGCCGGGTGCTTGTGCATGTGTGCCCAAGATCCCAAGAGGAGAATGGAGGAGAAGGGATTGCGGTATGGTCATCCCCCCTGGGGGGTAATTTCTCGCTTTCTGTCTCCCTGTCTCTCTCTCTCTGTCTGGCGAGCACACACGCCCTATAGCAAAAACCTCTCAAAAAAAAAAAAATCGACAGTAAATACATCCTTCTAATGCTATAATAAAGAAAGAAACATGGCTGCTCATGTTAGGGGACTACTCCTTGGTGTTCTTACTGTAGGGCTGTTCATTCCATATGTAGATTAACAGTTGGACAGACTTCTGTGGTCTGGCCCACCAAGATAACTTGCTTTGCTAGAGAAAATTGGTTCTGCATTCCAAACTGATCATTTATCAGAACGATCATCTGGAACAAAAACTGCTTGGTTGAGCAAGTTTTCCTTTGCTTGAGAAGGAGTAGGAAATGCACTTATCATTTGGTAGTAATATATGCCAGTGTGGCCTCTTTGCAGTTGATGAGGTTTCTAGGTAACTAATGCTTTATGACAAACTACCCCCAAAACCCAGTGGCTTGAAATGACAACCATTTATTTGATCCTTGAGTGTGCAATCTGGGCAGAGTTTTGAGGAGACAGCCTATCTCTGTTCTACTTGGCATTAGTGGGGGCAGACAAAGCTGGAATCGTCTGAAGACCCACTCACGTGTCTGATGCCTGAGCTGGGGAAACTCAACAGCTGGGCCTTTCAGCTGTCTCTCTGTCTCTCTCTCTAGTCTCTCTGTGTGCTCTCTCTAGCATGGAGGCTCCCTTCACGTCAGTACAGGGCTCCTAAGGCACATGTTGGTGGGGAGGAGACGGGGCAAATAAGCCAAAGCCCCATCACCACTTACAATTTAACCCTGGAAATTACACAGCACATGTCTACTGAATTCTAATTGGTCAGTGCAGTTACAAAGACCTCTATAGTTTCCAGAGGAGGGAACCTGAACTCTCCAGGTGGAGAAGATCAGTCTCACATTGTAAGAAGAACTTGAGAGAAGATGTGTGCATGTGCCTAGCCATCTTTAGAAAATACAGACTGCTGGGACCAGCAGTTAGCGTAATGGCTGTGTTGCTGGACTCCCACGTAGTCGACCGCAGTTCGAGTCCCGGACCCGGTGGCTTAAACTCACGCCGGGCACGTGTGCGTGCGTGCCCAAGATCCCGAGAGAAGAATGGAGGAGAAGGGATTGCGGCATGGCCATCTCCCCCAGGGGGTGATTTCTCGCTTTCTATCTCTCTGTCTCTGTCTGTCTGGCGAGTACACGTGCCCTATAGCAAAAACCTCTTCAAAAAAAAGAGAAAATACAAACTGCTGGGACCAGCAGATGGCATAATAGTTATGTAGCTGGACTCCCACACAATTGACTATGATTTGAATCCTGTACCTGGTGACTTGAAACTCACACCAGGAGTGTGTGTGTGCATGCCCAAAATCCCCAGGGAGAATGGAGGAGAAAGGATTGTGGCTCTCTGTCTCTATAGCAAGCACATGCACCCTATAGCAAAAACCAAAAACAAACTATCAAAAAAAGAAAATACAAACCGCCAAAGAGGTTATGGTTGACATTTATAGCCTTTTTTTTTTTTTTTTGAGAGGTTTTTGCTATAAGGTGCGTGTACCCGCCAGAAAGACAGAGAGACAGAAAGTGAGAAATCACTCCCCAGGGGGCATGGCCACACCACAGTCCCTTCTCCTCCACTCTCCTCTCAGGATCTTGGGCACACACACACTCACGCCTGGAGTGAGTTTAAGCCACTGGGTCTAGGACTTAAACCACGGTTGACTACATGGGAGTCCAGGGATATAGCCATTATGCCATCTGCTGTTCCCTATAACCTTTTAAAAATACATAATTAGTGATTTTTTTTTCAAGAAGAAAATAGTCCCTTAATAACCAGAAAAAAATTACAGTAGACTTTGGTAAAACAAACAAACAAACAAACAAACAAAAAACAAAAACCAAAAATCAAACAAAAAAAAAATCAAAACAAGACTCGATGTAGAATCTGTAAATCAGCACCTTGACGAGTGTGTAGAATGTTTCTTCCCTTAATCTCCTAGCTGCTATGAGATCGCTGATGATGATTGACTCAAACCCAGTCCACACTGAACAAGGCATTGGTAACCTGCCTGGCCAGAACACAAATGAGTTGATTTCTTCTCGATTCTGGTATTTCAGACCAACAAGTGACTTAGGGTTTTCTAAGTCAAAGACGTAGAGAACATGTCCCCGGAACAATGGCCGGTCCTTTCTGTGTGGTGGGGCTGTGTACTTGTGAAGACGAGAGTTGGGCTAGCCCAATATCCTAGCTCCAGGGCATGGAGGCAGATGGAGTATGGCGTCTAATAAGCTCCAACTCCCCATTGCAGCCTGGCCACATAAGGAGAGCAATAATAATACTCCAAGAATGAAAACATCCATCAAAGGCTGACAAACCTCTGACATAGATTTTCTTTATGTTACTGAAGGAGCTAGTTAAATGTGATGGAGTTGCTAATAAAAATTCTTTGGTGGGCCTAATGAAACAGCCTTGTATGCCTCATTCTCCCTCCTTGTTAGACACGCAGGGAAAGCCGCGCTAGAATTTTCGGTGGCTAATGCTGATTGTAATCTGAGGAAACAAAAGGCAAGCAGAGCAATGCAACTTAACTCGGTTAGTGCTTGGATTAGAGACAACACAGCAGTGAGTTATTTTAATGGTGGTCGTCACCACTGAGAGGCTCGCTTTGTCATTTTAGGCGAAGAGCAGATGCCCTGGGGCAAGCAGAAGATGAGAGAGCCATACATCCGCTCTTCCCTCAGTGAGTCTAATATGTTGCAGCCCTCCTCCCTCACCCCAGTAAACATGGTCCCTTAAGGCAAGTGAGCTGTTTCCTCTGGGGTTCAATAGAAGAGAGAGTGATGCATGCATTCTGGATGAAAAACTGGTTGCAGAGGAATTAATGAGTAAGATGCTCGAGTTCCCATATGGTGTCTCAGGCATCTGCCCCTCCTGTCCTTACCACAGAACATCTGACCTTGGTCTACACTGATGACATCCTGTTTTCCAGTGTGTATGTTCTGTGTTGAACCTTTGGTATTGGTGGGCTCCCTTGCTTCCTGCCCACCCAAGGAGGAGAGCCAGGAGACCTGTGACCTGAGGCCTCTCATCTCCCCATGGTCTTTCTATACAGCCATCCCTTCTGAGAGCTGACCAGCTCCCAAGGCTCAGTTAAGGAGTGGGGTTTATGTTGGGCTTTATAAAACACGGGGAAGGGGAATCAGCAGTTAGCGTAATGGCTATGTCGCTGGACTCCCACGTAGTCGACCGCGGCTCACATCTCAGACCCTGTGGCTTAAAACTCACGCTGGGCGGGTGTGCGTGCGTGCCCAAAATCCTGAGAGGAGAATGGAGGAGAAGGGATTGCAGCGTGACCATCCCCCCTGGGGGTGATTTCTCGCTTCCTATCTCTGTCTCTCTCTGTCTGTCTGGCGAGCGCACGCGCCCTATTGTGAAAAACCTCTCCAAAAACAAACAAACAAACAAAACACGGGGAAGGTGTGACATCAGTCTGCTTCTGCTTTCTCCACTTATTCCATTGATTCTGATATAGCATGCTGATTTCTACAGATGGGGAAAACTGAGGCCTGGGGAGATGGACAAAATCACACTCTCAGGGGCTGATTTAGGCCTTCATTCTGCCATCTTCTACCCAGCCTATCTGAGTAGCTCCCCATCAGTTTGAATCAACTCTACTCATCAAGTAGGGGATCACTTCCGAATGTTTACTCTTGTCATAGCTACAATTTCTTCTGTCCTCTGGACAGAGTAGTGGACTTAGAGCCAGGGGACCTGGGAATTCTACCCATCGGGCTACCATAGTGTGTGATCTTTGCCAGGTCACTTAAACTCCGTTGACCTCAATGATTGAAACCTACCTCACCAGCTTGGTCACCCTCACAAGACAGTGTTAGATGAAAATAAAACGAGGTGGAGGTTTAGATGACTGGGTCTCATATGGTCAACCATGTAGGTCAAGTTCTAACCTGGCAGCTTGAAAATCACACCTGGCTCACATGTGTATGTACACAAAGTCCCAAGAGGAGAATAGAGAAGGGAACTATAGCATGACCATCCCCCTTGGGGGTGATTTCTCTCTCTCTCTCCCTCCACAGTGAGTGCATATGCCCTACAGCAAAACTAAAAAGAAAAGAAATACTGGAAGGCTTTAGTGAGTTGTAAACCCCATACAGATAAACTCTCAGTGCTATAATCTTCCTTTACTTGCTCCAAACTCTTAGCAGTCATATTCTTCACCTCTTCCTGAAAATGTCTGCAAAGTCACGATATCACAGTGTGGCCATTAGAAGCATTTATTTGTTTATTATTTTTGTGTGTGTGTGTGACCCAGGATTAGCATTTCCCTCATTAGGATTTGACAACTACACAAGAACTTTAGGGTGTCATCATGTTGACAGGAGTCACTGAACAATTACCCTGTGTCATTAATAGTTGGTTACCAACCTCTGTGCTGTGCTCATGTGTGGCCTTGGGCATCTCAATTAGCCATTGTTCCCCTCTCTTCTATTGTGAAAGGGTTTGTGCTCTGTGGCAGTTCTATCCTGGAGGAAGAAGTTCTCCTCTCTGAAAATGCAAAGCTCTTCTCAGATCTCTTTACGAATACAACCCCTTCTCTTGCTCAAGACCAGTAGGTCTTCTGTGCCAAGTAGAGCAGAATGCTTCTTTTGTAGCTCTCTGTTCCCATCTGCATAATGGGCAGCCTTGTTTATATAACCGACTGCTCTCCTCAGCAGACTGATTGCCAGAGGTCAGGGCTCCCTCTCTTCTCTATGCTATCATCACCACCACCTACTAAGATATTTTGCGTATTGTCACCACCCAATAAAACATGTCTGAATTGACTTTTACTACTGATATGCTTTTGCAAGATAGAAGGGCTGGTAAACTGTTGGTGTTCACATCACAAGTTTATTTTGCAGGTACATCGATTGCTTAACTGACGAGGATGAGTACAAGGGGCTCATTTTATGCCATGTGTGATTGTACCAAACAGTATGTCAAATTGGGTGACATCATGGCATTGACAGGGCCAAATGTCTTATTACTGAAGCTGCCAAAAAGCCTGTAGGAATATTTTGGAAATTGCCTTGAAAATAAGCAGGCTCAGGATTTAAGAGGGTCATAAAATCAGAATGTATTGTGCTGGTTGTGACGGAAGTATTTTAAAAAACACAGGTTTCTAGATCCTGCCCTCAGAAATCAGTGTGCAGTGGGCTTGAGGTGAGGCTCAGGAATCGGCAAATACAATACACAATCCCAGGTGATCAGATGAAGGCGGGCCTCAGAATGCAGTTTGAGAAGCACTGGTATTTCCTCCTAGTTCATTAACTAAAGGAAAACTGAACATTCGAGTTGTTGGTGGCATGGAGATTTCTGAAGTATTAAAAAGTTACATGGGGACCAGTAGATGGCATAATGGTTACGTCACTGGATTTCCACGTAGTCGACTCTGGTTTGAGTCCCAGACCTGGCAACTTAAAACTCACACTGTATGTGTGTGTGTGTGTGTGTGTGTGTGTGTGTGTGTATATGCCCAAAATCCCAAGAGGAAAATGGAGGAGAAGGAATTGCACCGTGGCCATCCACCCCCCGGGGGGGGGGGGGGGGGGGGGGGGGGGTGATTTCTCACTTTCTATCTCTCTTTGTCTCCCCAGCGAGTACACATGCCCTGTAGCAAAAATCTCTTTTAAAAAATTCACATGACTCAAAATTTCAAATATAAAAACCTTCTAATTCAATTTGGTATAAAAAAGCACATATTTTCTAAATAAAGTCCAAAGACGGAAATGAGGTTCTCATTAACAATTGCTGCACAGCAAGCTACCCAGGTTACAGCTTAGAACAATTTGGTTTGCTTTGAGTTGGTGGGTCAGGAGTTTGGAAAGTGCTTGGTGGGGCACTCTGAGTCTAACCTGCAGGGAATCATAGGGTCTAGATGATCTTTTCCTAAGATGGCCTTTCAAACCCATGTTTGGTGGCATCTATCTGTCTTTCTGTCTATCTAGAGTCACACACTGCATAAAACATTTGGTCAGTGATCTACCGCATGGTGGTCCTGTAAGGTTATAATGGGCCATACCATACAGCCTAGTAGTAGTAGGCTATGCCGTATACTATTTAGGTTTGGGAAGTCATTCTGTGATGTTTACCCAATGACAGAATTGCCTCATGACATTGTTCTTGGGTTGAGAGGAGAGTCATGTTTAAGCAGAACATGACTTTATCCCTCTTTTTCTTGGTTTGTCTCTGCCCATCCATCCATCCAGCCAATATCCTCTAAGGCCTCTCCATGTGTCTTGACTTCTCAGAGCTAGTTGATATCGGGTTAATTGTACATTTTATGTGTCAGCTGACATTCAAGATGCAGGAAATAGAAGCTGCTGGGTCAGTCAGGGGCTATCTGCATAACTGGCACGGTGCATTTCTGCTGTGTTACTCTAGTCAGAGCAGTCATGGGGCCTGCTGACATTCAAGGGAGTATAGACGAGACCCCACTTGAGGTGGTATTGTAAAGACTTACTTCCAAAAGAGCATGCAAGGTAGGGCATGTTGTAGAAGCCATCTCCGGAAAATACAGTCTGCTACGTGTAACTTAACAAAGAGATTAACAAAGAAGTGGTCTTTGAGAACACACAGGCCTAGGTCAGAGGGTCATATTATGTGAATAATTTAGGAACAGATGATTTATTGGTAATAAAAATGTGGGTGGTAGGGACTGGCAAGTGGCATGGTGGTTATATCCCACATGGCCGACCACGGTTCAAGTCTCAGATCTGGCGGCTTGCTTTCTCACTTCCTCTCTATCTGTCTGTCTCTCTCTGATCAAACTGGAAAATAATAATGGTAATAATAATAAATAAAGTTAAATAAAATAATTCTTTAAAAAAAAATGTGGGTGGTAGAATATTAGGTCATTGGGGAAGTCTATTTTTCTATGCAAAAATGCGTCATGACTTTCCCGATGACCCAGTAACATTTCTGGGGCCAGCAGGTGGTGTGGTGGTTAAGGTGCTGGACTCCCACGTAGCAGACAGGTTTGAGTCCTGGACCTGGTGGCTTACTTTCTCTCTCTCCCTCTTCCCCAAATCCCCCCTCTCTCTCTTTGGTCAAACTGAAGAATAATAATAGTAAATAAAATAAAATGAATAATTCTTTTTTTTTAAAAAAAGAATAACATTTCTATGTTTACAAAATGTTTAGTCTGTTTCTTTACATAGTCTCTTAGAATTTATTTACTTTTAAGAGGTTTTTTTTTTTCCTTAGGGCATGTGTGTTCTGGCAAGAGAGAGACAGAGATAGTAAGAGGGGATGGCCATGCTGCAATTCTTTCTTTATTCTCCTCCTGGGATCTTGGTCAAGCATACACACACCCACTGTGAGTTTTAAGCCAGTGGGTCCAGGACTCAAGTCACGGCTGTAATCAGGATTTGAGCCATGGTCAGCCATGTGGGATCCATCTTCCTTAAACACTAGACAAGGAGACTGGCCCTGTCTTGGAATTTTTGAGGAAAGCAAACACATATCACATTTTTATATTTCATCATGTGTACCTTTTGTCAGTGTACCTTCTTGATGAGTGAGTCTCCCTAACAGTATATGCCTCCAAACTTATGGCATGGCTTGGAATGTTCATATGTACTTAAATTTCCATGTCCTCTGTCCTTGAGATTTAAAAAATTCATACACTTGTGTCTTCACTCTTCAGTGGTATTTCCTCTTTTCCAATAATACTTAAAAATCCAATTTCTTTGCTCCATCAGATGAGGTTCTTCCATTTTGATTCCTGCTTTTTCACTCCTTTGCAGTTGGTGCTAGCATATCGGTGACACTAACTAGTGGTTTTATTACGCTGTAGCGTAAAAGAAATTGCATTTCCTCTACATTTTTAAATGTCTTCTCCACATTCGGGCTGTGCATACATTTCACTGAAATGCCCTGAACTTGTTAGTTGATCCACAAATAGCTCCTCTCTATATTTATGGTAATACTTAATGCTGAACAACAATTTCACACTTAGAACTGTCCCTGTTGGTTTGTCTGTTGTAAATGTCATCTGCTCATATTTATAAATGTGGAATGAGCTTCCTTAAATTGGATTTCTTGGGTCCAAGACACTTCTGATTTTCCTAATGACCAAATAACCAAAAAGCAGAACAGATTAAGAAGAAAAAAGAAATCTCAGGCATACACAATTTCCAAGCAGTCAGGGTTGGTTTAAAGCTGCTTTGTTCGGCAGGAACAGTTAATAAAAGGAACATTTCCCCAAAGAACGGTTGTGGTCTTTAATTAAACTCCTTTCCCATAGGTTTATAATACAACGTTGAACAATATTTGGTCAGTTTCTCTGCCTGGCTTTCTTAGTCACATGTTGGACTTTATTGGATCCTGGTCCTAAGGGAACATTAGGACTGAGAGAGGCAGTCCGCATCAAATGAAAAGTTAATTGTGTTTAAGCTGCGTTGGAAACCAGCCTCCAGCGTGCCTTCAGCGAGAGCCAAGCCAAACATGCAGATGTCCGGCTGTCAGGCCGAGTCCCCAGCAGAGAGTTTACCTGACACACAGGAAGCACAGCAACCCGAAGCCTGATGACTGTGGAAAAGGCCATCGCAGGGCCTCACCTGTCAGCTGTCTCGGGCTTCAGGACAATGGACAATGAGGCGATTCATTCTACTGGTGGGGCTGGAAGTTGGGCTTTCCTTCCAGACAACAGTGCTACAGGGCAGCGGCAGTTCATTAAGACCTAGGACTGTCTTGTGGACATGCTGTGATGAATTGCTCTAAATGACCTGGAAGCTCAGCATTGCAGGAGTTGTCACAGAAGTGTTTCATCTGGCTTTCTTTCTGCCCTTGACTTGAGGATCACCAGATCAGAACAGACAGGCTGTGGGGTGCCTGCTATATCCCACATCTAAAGAGGACCATTTTTCAAGGGAATGCCCTCTTGGCTTCTTGCCTGCTTTGAGGGTAGACCACAATGGCCCAGCCTGCCCCTGGCACGTTCCAGGAGACACATCACTGCGACAGACACATGGAAGTCTTCGTTGGGATAGTGGGGCCCTGTCCGTCCATTTCATGATTATTTGTTCCACAGTTCACACGTTTTATTTACATTACTCTCTGATTTAGTCTAAAACATGAATCGCCAACAGTGTGCCATTTCCAACCTTACAAAATGGCCATTTTGTAAGGGTCAATGTAATGTATTATACTCAAGGAGATCCTAAGATAAAGCGGTGTAAATACCATCAAGTCCAGTAGTAGTCATAAGATGTGTACTGGTCAAGCTGACCTAAGACTTGGGGGGAATTACAGTAGCCATTCCAGTGAATAAGGGTCCTTCTTCTCTTTTGCGTCAAGAGCCAATACAGTGTGGTAGGTGGTGCCTGGCCTCCGCGGGCTGACTTGGCTTTGATCCTTTGCATTCCCATGTACCACCTGGTTGACCTTGGGGGAAGGTTCTGAGCCCCAATTTTTCCATCTGAAAATGAGGCTGGTAATGTGACCTGCTGCATAGGATTGCTGAGAGGATCGTATTACCTGTCTCACTAGATGCAGGTCGTACTATGTCCCTGGGAATTTGACATTCAGATGCTCCGGACTTCCTTTTACTTCTTTGGGTGAACTGGCCTCTCTTCTGCCACTGTGTCTCTGTGAATGCTGTTTCGCCATCCTCCAGAATGTTTTTCTCCCATTTTGCTCACTTTGTTTTTCTTTATGCTTAGGATCTTGGCTAGTTCTATGATTTTTGTTTTTTGTTTTAGTTTGCTGTAGGGCACATGTGCTTGCTGGAGACAGAGGAAAAGTGAGAAATTACCCCCAAGTGGGGATGGCCATGCCACAATCTCCTCTCCTCTGTTCTTTTCTCAGGATTTTGGGCAAATAGGCACATGTACCCGGTGTGATTTTCAAGCCTCCAGTCCGGGACTCAGTCTGCACTATTGACTATGTGGGATCCAACCTTAATCCCCACACCACCGGCTGGCCACACTTTTCAGCTGCCCTGGCTGTCTTTGATGAGGCTACAACTATTGACTGCTTTTATACTTTCACAGAACTCTGTAACTTCCCTTTCTCATACCGATCACAGCTGTGAATTCAGAGTAAGCCATGTGATGATTCGATCCATCTGTCACCTTTATTTGACTGTGGACTCCATTCAGACAGGAAGTGAGACTGATTTTGCTCATCAAGGACCTCTGGAGAACCCGGCTCATAGTTTGTGCTTCAGAAATATTTAATGAGCGAAGTATCTTGTACTCTGGCGTTTCCTGTATTTTAAGGCTTAATGAGTCTTCCTGTATTTCTGATAAAATAGTGAAATAAGAAACCATACATATAAGCAGTGTATATACATATTTGCATGAGAATAATTTATAAGCCCATCAACTTTCAAAAATTCATTCTGGAAATCTTGTACAAAGTAGTAAGTGGGCAGTTCAACGAGAGCTTTAAAAGCAAGAACTTCATCAGATGACTAAATCCAAGTTCCGTGATCTCAGAAAAGTTACTTTTTCCCTATTACATCTCTACATCTGTAAGACAGATATTAGAAATAGTACCTGAAATCTATGGGTAAAATTACATCCCTTCAAAATTCATGTTCGAGTCCTAACTCCCAGAATCTCAGAATGAGACTTCATTTGGAAGTAGAGTCTTTGTGGAAGCAATCAAGTTAAAGTGAGGTCATTAGGGTGGTCCCTAATCCAATATGACTGATGACCTTCTAAAAAAGGAAATGTGGACACAGAGACACACATACAGGGAGAAGATGACAGACTATAAGCCAAGCAGAGGGGCTTGGAACAGACTCCAGCTCTCAGGAAGAACCAAAACCATTGGCACCTTGATTTTGGATACCTAGCCCCCAGAGAGGGTAAGCTTCTGTTTTCCACACTGCCCGGCTTGTGGCACTTTCTTATAGCTGCCCTAGCTAACCAATATACTGTGCCAGTCAACTTAATGATGCCATGTATTAAAAAAATCCAGAAACCTTAGTGACTTACAGCAGAAAACTGTGCCCCTACCATAGGGCACATGTGCTCACTAGAGAGAGAGACAGAGAGAGGGAAAGTGAGAAATCACCCCCTCCCCCCCCCCCCCAGGGGTGGCCATGCCTCAATCCCTTCTCCATTCTCCTCTCAGGATTTTGAGCACACATGAACATGCGCCTGGTGTAACTCTCAAGCTGCGAGGGCTAGGACTCAAACTGCAGAGTTAGCCTTGTGGGAATCCAGTGCCTTAACCATGCCACTGGCTTCTGAAACAGTGTTTTTCTTCATTGACCTGTGGGTTGGTTGAAGTTCATACAGGGTCTAAATCACCTGGGTTCAGATCTACTACTTGTGCCTTTAATCATTCTGGGTCTGGTAGCTACGTGGGACATTATTTTTCTAATGGAAGACCACAGAAGAACGAAGGACCAAAGCAAAGGATGCAAGCCCAATGGAAGCTTCTCATGGCATTATGTCTGCTGGCATCCCATTGATTGCCCAAAGCCAACCTACTTTATTTACTTAGTTTTTGCTAGAAGGCATGTGTGTTTGCCAGAAAGGCGGAGAAGAGAAAGTTCTCCGCACCCCGTGAGGCATGGTCACACCACGATTTCTTCTCCTCCATCTCTCCCTCCTTTTTGGATTTTGGGCACACACACTTAGTATGTCTCAAAGCTTCTGGACCTAGGACTTGATTTGCATGGTTGGCCATGTGGGATCCAGGTGCCTTAACCACCAGGCCATGGAACTGGCCCAGCCAAACCTACTTTAAAGTAGGCAGAAATGTGTACTCTTTCTACTCTAGTGGGAGTCAGTGAAAATCATAGAAAAGGGCAAGAGTGACAGTAAGTCAGTTGGCTACAGTTCCTGCACATTGAGGGCTATCTTCAGTACTAAAGCTTTGCCCATAAAGCTCTTAAGAGAGTGCCTGGCACCTAGTCAGTGCTTGATAAATGGTCATTGCTATTGTTGTTGTTTTTATTCTTGAACAAGTCCTCATGTCCATCCTCAATTGCAAGTCTACATAGATATTTCCCCTCCAAACAAGTAGAATTAGCTGAGTGAATTGCATTAATATTTGGTTAAGTAAAAAGTCTCTGTAGACCACATTCTCACAGCTGTGATTAATTCTTTTAAATTCTTTTAAATTGAATGTCTGCTTCACTGGATTTGGACAGAGATATGATTTCAAGCTCGTGTTTCTTGTTAAGACATTAAGGCCACAATTAAATGCCATTTTTTTCCTTCTTTGAAAAAAATCAAAGACTCTTTAAATGGATTGTTGCGAAAGGACACATAAATATGTTTTAATCGATAGCTGTATTCTCCAAAGCACCATCAAGACAAAGTGTTAAATGTTCTGATTAAATTTGTGATTGGTTAAGCTAGAAATCTATACAGTTGCATGTCACACAATATTTAATAAATGGCATGTAGAGTATCTTAATTGTACCCATTCATCACTTCGCTCTGTTTCTAGATGCATAAAGTTATCAAAATCTGGAAACTCAAACACTTTTATTTCCACTTGCCTGGTTGGGCTTTGTTCTCTTCTTCTCTTGCTGTAGTGGGCCTGGTTTTGAGCTAAATATTTCTGACACAACCTTCATGACTCATTTACATTTAAATAGCAACAGGAAATCTCTTTGCCAAGAAGACTGTTGGAATCAAATTTTGCACCAGATCTTACATTTTTAAAAGACTTTATTACCTATTATTTTGTACATCAAATACTTTTTGCTTTCTTCTTTGCAAATCTAAGTATTATAGGCAGGGTACAAGTTCTTTGATTTTTATCTTGAGTACCTATTATTGTTTCTGATGCTTATAATTTATAACAGTTGCTATAATCTAAAAAATTAGAAATGGACTTCTAAAGTGTTCACTGCCTTTGCTATTAAAATTTTGTCAAAGTGAGTTTCAAGGGTAATACATGCCCTTGAACTTGTTGGAAGTTGAATGAGATCCACTTATAGGATGGAGAGTATATAATTAGAGGTGATAAAATCAAATAGATCCCTAATCAGCAAATTGAGGTGTAATTTATAAACATCCAAATGATGAGAAGACTTAATGGAACTGGATGCCTGTTGAAGGTGATCAAGAACAAATGTCTGTAGCTGGGAAAACAAGCCTCTTCATTAGAAGACAGGAGACAAAAATTCCCAGGCATCCAAGTGGATTTCGCCTACCACACTACCTCATAGCCCCAGGAATTCTCTCTAGAAGGTATTAGAATCACAAGAAGGCTTCCAAGCTTGTAAAGCTACGTCAGTGGCATCAGCTTAGCTAAACATTGTTATTCTGCATGTCTGTAGGAGGAAGAACAAATTCATTGTGTACAAGATCTTCTTGTGATTTTCCCTTGATTGGATTTTTTAAAAAGAGGTTTCATTTTTTTTTTTTTTTTTGAGAGGTTTTTGCTATAGGGCGCGTGCGCTCGCCAGACAGAGAGAGAGAGAGAGAGAGAGAGAGAGACAGAAAGCGAGAAATCACCCCCCAGGGGGATGGCCACACCGCAATCCCTTCTCCTCCATTCTCCTCTAGGGATCTTGGGCACGCACACACACGCACCTGGCGTGAGTTTAAGCCACCAGGTTCGGGACTTGAACCGCGGTCGACTACATGGGAGTCCAACGACATAGCCATTACGCCAACTGCTGGTCCCAAAAAGAGGTTTCTTTAATAACTTAACTTTTATCGAAGGCTTACTGTGTGCCAGGCATGGAGTGTGCTACCTGTATTATGTTCATTTTATTCCTTCCAAAAGTCTTTTAAGGTAGTTTAGATTATCCCCATTTTCAGGAGGCAGAAGTGAAGCCCCTTTGCAGCCAACCTAGAAAGTTCACTTAAAAAAAAAAAAAGAATTATTAATTCTATTTTTTGTTGTTGTTTTTTTTTTGAGGGGTGGAGAGGGGGAGGTTTTTGCTACAGGGCGTGTGCGCTCACCAGAAAGACAGAGAGAGACAGAGAGACAGAAAATGAGAAATCACCCCTCAGGAAGATGGCCACACTACAATCCCTTCTCCTCCATTCTCTTCTCGGGATTTTGGGCACACATGCACATGTGCCCGGCATGAGTTTAAGCCACCAGGTCTGGGACTCAAACTGCAGTTGACTGCATGGGAGTCCAGCGATGTAGCTATTATACCATCTGCTGTTCCCATATATTTATTATTTTTTTAAATAATAATTTTATTTATTATTCTTCAGTTTGACATGAGAGAGAGAGAGACAGAGAGAAAGCAAACTGCCAGGTCCAGAACTTGAACTGTAGTTGGCCATGTGGGAGTCTAGAACCTCAACCATCACACCACCTGCTGCCCCCTCTATTTATTATTATTATTTTAAAATTTGTTATAGGGCATGTGTCCTCACCAGAGTCAGAGACACACAGAGAGTGAGAAAGTGACAAAGCAAGCTTCCTGGTCTGGGACTCAAACTGTGGTCCGCCATGTGAGAGTCCAGCACCTTAACCACCATGCCACCTGCTGGCTCCTGTTTTTTAGGTGTATTTATTTATTGAAATAGAGAAAAGGTGAGAAAAGAACCCTCAACAGGATCTCATGCCTTAGTCCTTCCTCGCAACCTTTCTTAGCCAGCCAGGGTCATGAGTACGTGTGTGCACACCTGGAGTGTACAGGTTGGCTGGGGAACCATGTCCTGATCTTCCATATGACCCGCAGTGTTGTAAAGCACTGTGCCGCCTCTGTGCCATTGCACCCGGACCTCATATTCCTAATCACTGAGCTCAGTTTCAAAAGCTCCTTTCCTTCCTTTAGCACCTGTTTCTCTTACCCTCAAATGTTTATTTGAAGGGGTTTCCAAAGAATTCATGATACGTGGACTGTGGTTTGAGTCCTGGACCCAGTAGCTTAAACTCACGCCGTGTGTACCCAAGAACCTGAGAGGAGAATGGAGAAGAAGGGATTGTGGTGTGGCCATCCCCGTGGGGGGTGATTTCTCATTTTCTGTCTCTCTGTCTTTCTGGCAAGCGCATGCACCATATGGCAAAAACCTCTCCCCGTCAAAAAAAAAAAAAAAAAAAAAAATGTGTATTGTGGAAAACCTGTGCACAGACTTAAAAAAAAAACAAAAACAAAAACAAAAAAAACTGCACCAGAATAGACTTGTATTTTAAATCTATTTTCCATGAAGTTTTTTGTTGTCATTGTGAAGTTTTTGCCATAGGGCATGTGTGTTTGCTGGAAAGAGACAGAGATAGAGAGAGGGAAAGTGAAAAATCATCCCCTGGTGGGAATGGCCACATTGCAATCCCTTCTTCTCCATTTTCCTTTCAATGTTTTGGGAACACATGCACATGTGCCCAGCATGATTTTTAAGCCCCTGGGTGTGGGGCTCAAACCGTGTCAACCATGTTGGAGTCTAGCACCTTAACCACTATGCCACCAGTTGGCCCTTCTCTGAACTTTTTGACATTCCCTTGTATAGACAACCTCTATCGTGCCTTCTCCTAGGGCCGGAGAAAAGCAGGTTTATAATAGACAGGATGTCTGTCTTTAAGGAGTTGATTATGTCGTGGAGAAAACAGACAGTAAACAAACAAGCAAATAAGCACAGAGTATAATTTCATGTGGTGCAAAGTGCTTTAATAATGAAGCCGAGAAGGGGCTAAAGCACTGGGAGAAGATCACTGACGAAGATTTCCAACAAAATATACCGCGACGTTGCTGGAAAGCCAGTCTGCACACTCCACTCGTGTTGTCCAGTCTGATCAGGGGAATCCAGGAATGATTTTGTTGAGTCATTGACCATCCTGTACCGCAGATGTGTAATGACAAGTGAGCCGGCAGGTGGCACCTCCAGTGACCTCAGGACAAAACGTGGGGCTCACTGGTTTCGTTGTGGTGCTCTCCCTCTCCTTAGCTCCCTTTTGAACGTCTCAGCTAGAAAAAGCAGCAAATCTCATTGCTTTCTCCTTAATTGGGCAGGTACTATATCTGAAATTGTTCTTCTGTAATACAGACTTAATGAGGGAGAGCGGCAGTTTAGGAAGATTAGATGGGGGATTTAAAAAAATTTAGGGTAAAAGTTAGAAACTTAATATCAGACTATAAATGTTGAAAATATAAGATTAGAAACAGCCCTCAATCACCAGCTTGTTACTTCTTCTCCTCATTTAACCAAGTAGATTAAAGTCAAGGACTATGAGTGTATTAGGATGGGAGATAAGTAGGGGAGGGATTGGCGATGGCTTTATCTCAAGGCTTACTCTGATCCTTCTTAGAGACTCCTTAGAGCGCAGTGCTGAGGATGCGGGGTTACAACTGGGCTGTGCCGTAGTCAGTTAGGTGACCTGCTGGTAGCCCAGGTAGGGGGAGCTGCTGTTTGTAGACCAGCCTTGAAACCAGGTTGTGGAAACCACTATTCTGATTCCTTTGGCATGACTGGGGTAGGAAACACAGTGAAGAAGTATTAGCTGATGGCCTTTAATTAAAGCTGACTTAAATTCTTTCTCCTTCCTTCTCGTCTTTCTCCTCCTCCTCTTCTTCTTCTTCCTCACTCCCTTCCTCTTCTTTCTTTTCAGCCAAATAGTCCGAAATGACAGAGCTCATGGTTATGAAGGGCACAAGCTGTCCTTGGCCACGAGTTGTGGTCCTGTTATACCCTCTTAGAATGATCTTGTGTGAGGCTCTTGAGCCCCATGAAGTTCAGTCTGCAATATGGAAGATTGGTGCCTCCTTCCTCCTGCCTCTCAATTTCAGTCTCTAGTGGGATTACTTTGAAGACTGACTCTCAATACGTGACCCCTATGCCATTGATGGTAAGAGATCAGATGGTTTTAGTTCTTTTTTTTTTGCAGGTAAGACATTAAATCATACTCAGAATAAGATGTTAGTTTGCTTTGGTTTCTCTTTGAATCCTTCAAAGAACTCAAGGAGGAAGTCTCAATCTAGAGCTCTTTTCTCGAACACCTTTCTAGCATTTGCTCCTCTGCTTTATTAGCCAAGAGCACAGACCTGAACCTGAGCTTTCAGCTGGGACCATCACTGGCCTGAAATTAATAACGTCATTGTCATTGCATTGCATTTTAGAATTGCCTTTATTTTCATGGCGAATGATACCAGTTTTGTACCTAGGGGCAGAGTGCAACCTTTCCTTTCTCAAATTTCAATGAACATACAAAGCGAGCCTGTTTCACGGGACAGTTCCAGATACATAGCAGAACAGGCTATTGTCGTCCCTCTGAGGCATGGCGTGTGAATCACCAGGGTTCCAGGGTAGGCAGCGGAGCAGATGGGGAAGGGCAGCAGAGATAGGCAACCAGGTGCAGAGCAGAGGCCAGGGCGCTCCCGCTCAGGTCGCACACGTCTAGCTTCTGTCTACCAGACTGCTCCCTCTCCCTGTCTTGTTCCCATTCCTTTCCTTGCTTCACTGCATTTGTATCCTTCAGTTCTCTGCTCAACCGTCATGTTTCTCGACTGATTCAGCAAGGCCATATTCTTTTCTTTTCTTTTTTTTTTTTTTTTTGGTAAGCTTTTTTGCTATAGGGTGCATGTACTTGGTGGTGAGAGAGAGAAAAAAAAAAGAGAGAGAGAGAGAGGGAAAGTGAGAAAGCACCTGCCAGGAGGGATGATCAAGCCACAGTCTCTTCTCTTTTCCTCTTGGGATTTTGGGCACACATGCACACATGCTTGGTGTGTTTTGTCAAGCTGCTAGGTCCAGGGCTCGAAACATACAGTTGGCCATGTGGAATCCAGCTACCTTAACCGCTATGCCACCTGGCTGCCTCTCCCCCTTTTTAAAATTTACCAGAGGGCATATGTGCTCACTGAAAAGAGAGGGAGAGCCGAGGAGAGAGAGAGGGGAAAGAGAAAAAAAATGTCTCTTATGGGGCATGGTCATGCTGTAATTTCTTCTCTATTTCTCTCTCCTTTCAGGATTTTGAACATGCATACAAATACACCTCACATATTTTTCAAGCTGCCATATCTGGAGCTTGAACCAGGTAGTTGACTGTATAGAATCGAGTGCTTGAGCCACAAGGCCACAGGCTCTGTCCCACCCTTAAAGTTTTATTTATTTATTCTGATAGTGAAAGAGAACTCCTAAGGTCTTGGGACTACAGTCCATAGCCCCAAATCGCAGATAAGCTTGTGCCTGCTGTACTCAGTGAAGTCTCAGGTCTGCCTTACGGAGCTTGGTGTTTTACTGCTGTACCCTCCTCAGGCCCCCAAAGTTCACCTAGGATGTGCTCCATTTCTTTGAATACACATCTCTATCTGCTTATGTCTTAATGGGTGGGGTTGCAGGAGTGGTGTCTGCCTGCCTGTTGGCCTGCAGGCTCCTTGTGGATAAAGCCCAGGTCTGTTTTAATTCAGCAGTTACCCCTAGCACTTACCAGAATGCAGAAGTCTTTACATTTTCTGTAGTTTACTAAAAAACACACTTATACAATGTGGGGTATCTCTCCATTTGCACGTAAGTTAATTTTAAGTTATAAATGAGTAGTTTTACCATTTGACTTAATCTAATCAGATACCCACTCTCTAGGCGTATCATCAGATATCACTCTCTGAACCTGGACTATCTGGTCTGTTAAGTAAGATACAGGGTGTTAGAAATAATTTTTATTGGTGAAATGAATGGTTTTGAAGATCTCCAATTGCTTAGCATCTGCCTGAATACATATGAGATTTAAGAAGACTAATGTAGGGGTCCGCAGGTGGTGTAGTGGTTAAGGAGCTGGATTCCCATGTGGCCAACTGTGGTTCAGGTCCCAAATCTGGCAGTTTGAAACTCATGCCAGACATGTGTGCATGTGTGCCCAGAATCCCAAGAGGAGAATGCAGGTGAAGGAATTGTGGCATGGCCATCCCCCCTGGAGGGTTATTTCCCCCTTTCTGTGTCTCTGTCTCTCTGGTGAGCATCCTATAGCAAAAATCTCTCAAAAAAATAAAAAAGACTAATGTAGGTGTAGAACTCTTAAGGGTCCAAATCTCCCACTCAAGGGTTAATTGTGTGGCCCGATGTAAGTAAATGGCAGGTAAGTCTGCCTTTGGAACACTGTTGTACCTAACCCAGGGTAAACCTTCCACAGAAAGTTCTTTGTAAAGTACTAAAAAGCCCAAGAACAGAGACTTTGGTCAGCTTAGGCCCAAGTGGTTTGATTTTCCAGGGACCTGTTGCTCATAAATGTTTGGGGGTGTGGTAGAATTCATTCAGGGACTTTCTCTAATTGTGACATACTACCTGGGTGAGAAGAGGGGATGAGAAACCCCGTAGCTCTGAATCTCCTCTAGACATTGGAGGTTCCCCATATTCACCCAAACAGCCTAAAAGTAGTTAATGGTCTATGAGCTTCAGTCACCCGGTAACAAGAGAGCAATAGTGATTTTTGAAGGAGGAACTGAAAGGAAGAGGTGGTGGGGGCTGGAGAATATTAGGATGGAGTCAACAGATCTCGATGACTGATTTATAGGGATGTGAAGGAGGAGGCAGAGATCGCTGAGGTGTGGGGCCCGAGAGCAAGATCTAAGGTGTGGGTTTGTTGAAGGAGGCTTATTATTCCATCTTGTAAACTGGACTAGTCCCTGACTCTTTTAGGAAGCAGACAATATCGGCCTTTGATAACCTCTCAGCTCTTTTTCACTAGGCCCCATTGTCTAATCTACCTTCCCCATGCCTCTGTCTTAAATAACATCCTGCTGTCTGGCGTGCTATGACTGCAGTCTCTCTTCTTTGTTTTCCAAAGAGGCAGCTAAGAGTTATCTGTTTATACAAGCCATACTGAGTGATAATGGCTACAAATCCCATGGGGCTCCAACCTATGTAAATAAGTCCGTTTGTAAAAAATGTTAAATTTGGGGGGCCAGCAGGTGGTGTCGTGGTTAAGGCGTTTGGTACTCCCACATGGCTGACCATGGTTTAAATTCCAGACCTGGTGGCTTGCTTTCTCACTTTCCCTCTCTCTCTGGCCAAATTAAAATAACTGAAAATGAGGGGCCGGCAGGTGGAGTGGTGGGTGGGCACTGGACTCCCACATGGCTGACTATGGTTCAAGTCCTGGACCTGGCAGCTTGCTTTCTCACTTTCTTTCTCTCTGTCTCTCTCTGGTCAAATTAAAATAAATAAATAAAGTTAAATAAGGCAAGACTTTTAAAAAAAAAAAAACTAAATGAATAAATAAAATAATTCTTTTTAAAAAATATTAAATTTTGGGGTCCGGCAGATAGCATGGTGGTTGAGGGTGCTCAACTCCCACATGGCCAATCGTAGTTCGAGTCCTGGACCTGGTGTCTTGTTTTCTCATCCCCCTCCTTCTCTCTCACTCTGTCCCTTTCTTGGTCAAATTAAAATAAATAAATAAATAAAGTTAAATAATGTAATTCTTCAAAAAATGTTTAAAAATTTTAAATTTTGAACTCATTCGATTTACTGAAAACTTCCAAAAATAGCACAGGAATTCTCTAACAGCTCTCTTACTACCTTCCTAAATGATGTCTTTTTTTTTTTTTTTTAAGATTTTTTGCCATATGGCTTGTGAGCTTGCTGGAGACAGACAGAGACAGAGAGAAGGAAAGTGAGAAATCACCCACTGGGGGGGATGGCCATACTGCAGTCCCTTCTCTTCCATTCTCCTCTCAGGATTTTGGGCACGTACTTACATGCACCTGGCATGATTTTCAAACTACCAGGTCCAGGATTCAAACTGTGGCCAGCCATGTAGGAGTCCAGCACCTTAACCACCACACCAAATGCTGGTCCCTAATGATAATATCTTACACAACCATGGTACTGTGATCAATAACAAGAAATTGGTATAATACTATAATTGGGGGGCTGGCAGGTGGCATGGTGGTAAGGGGCGCTAGACTCCCACATGGCCGACAGTGGTTCGAGTCCCAGACCTGGTGGCTTGCTTTCTCACTTTCTCTTTCTCTTGCTTCAGTCTCTCTCTGGTTAAAATTATAAATAAATAATGAAATAAACAAACAAATAGATGGATGAATAAATAAAGTTAAAAAATGAAGTTATGAACTTTAAAAAAATACTATAATTGAATTATACTCTTCATTAAAAATTTACTAAGTTTTCCTTTAATGCTCTTTTCTTTCCTCGGGTCCTATCTAGGCTCTCATGTTCCATTTAACTGATATTTATCTTTAGTCGTTTCCAGTTTGGGTCAGCGACTCAAGCTGTTCTTGTCTTCCATGACCTTCACACGTTTGAAGAGTACCAGTCAGTTATTTTGTAGACTAGCCTTCAGCTTAGGTTTGTCCAGTGCCT
Source organism: Tupaia tana (assembly GCA_026018925.1). NCBI lineage: Eukaryota > Metazoa > Chordata > Mammalia > Scandentia > Tupaiidae > Tupaia > Tupaia tana. The sequence continues at coordinate 18,673,694 of JAKSZU010000022.1, read as the reverse complement.
TGTCATGCTTGGTCTGAGACTATTCATTTTTAGCAAGAATTCCTCAAAAAATATGGTGTCAAAAATCCCTCAAAAATATGGAAGGGTTTTTAATGTTGATATGTCTTATTATAGGAGGTATTGTCCTTGATTGTTTGGTTAAACTGGTGGTTGCCAAATGAAGTTACCGTATTTCCCTTTATGGATGATAACCAAATCTGTGATTTCCAACCTTGTAGCCAAAGTCAATGAGGGAAACTAATTTCTTTCAGGAGAAATGTTCCTCCTCTTCATAACACCAATTTATAAAGTATTGAATATTTATTTGGGGAACCAGCAGGTGGTGAGGTGGTTAAGGCGCTGGACACTCCCACATGGCTGACCACAGTTCGAGTCCTGGACCTGGTGGCTTGATTTCTCACTTTCTCTTTCTCTCTTCCTCTCCCTCTGGTCAAATTAAAATAAAATGAATGAATAAGTAAAGTTAAATAAATAATTCCCTTAAAATATGTATTAGTTTGAAAAATGTGAATATTTTTTTTTTTTTAGATTTTTGCTATAGAACGTGTACACTTGCCAGGGAGCCAGAGACAAAGGACAGAAAGTGAGAAATCACTCCCCCAGAGGGATGGTCATGTCACAATCCCTTCTTCTCTAGTCTCCTCTGTGGATCTTGGGCACACATGCACACTCACCCAACGTGAAGTTAAAGCCACTGAGTTCAGGACTCGAATCACAGTTGGCTACATGGGAGTCCGGTGACATAACCATTACGCCATCTGCTGGTCACGAAAAATGTGAATTGTTATAGAAAATATAAGCAGAATGCTCGATAAGGTAAATCTATCTTTTGGCTGCTTCGGTGGCAGTTATTTAAAATGAAAATAGAAAACAGTGATAAGCCCTTTCTCCATACTGCCTTCTATGAAAAACCTATCTTTGATTGTTTTACTTTCTTGACAAGAAATGTTTGGTGGGGGGAAAATAAATAAAATTTAAAAAGAGAAATGTTTGTTGGGGGGGGGGAAATAAATAAAATTTTAAAAAAGAGAGAAACGTTTGGTGGGTTCCAAATGACTGTATGAAATGTTCTAACTTCCTGATTTGCCACTTAAAACGAAGTGCAGTATGATTGCAACCTACTTTTCCATTTTCTTTCTTTCTCTCTCCTGTCTTCTATTCCGCTGAATCCCATGTATCAGTCATACAGAGCAACAGCCATTCCCTGGGTTGCTGTTTTTGATTATGCTGTTCTCTCCGTAGAAACCTCTTCTTTTCTCACCTCCACCCTTTAAAACTCTTGCTCTGTCTGGATCAACATAATTATCTCATGCCTTCTGTGCGAGTGTCTCAGTTTCAAATCCACCCGTCTATATTCTGCTTTGTATGCTGGTGCTGGAACTCGAGGAACCACATTTCGGCTGTGCCAACTGCTTCCTGTAAGGCTCTGTCCATATGGAGGACCGCTGGGTCCTATGTGGATTTCCCAGTAATGCTCCTTCATCCTTCTTATAGCGGTACTGGAATGCAGTGGCAGTTTTTCCAACACTAGTAGAAGTAGCCACATTATGCCTCTGAGAAATATCAGCATTGGCTGACCTGTGCCCTCTCCTTAGAGGTCTGGATTCCAGCCCTGTGGGGATCTCTTCTCTACGGAAAGAGTCTTAGAAGCAGTGCCTCCTCTTCAGTGGTCTGAGTTTTCACTCTAGAGAGAACCCTCTCTGAGCTTTTAAGGTCTAATAATTTCATCGCTTGGTTCCTACAGCGCTCAGAGTGATAGCTACTTTCTGCAGTTGCCACCTCAGTGATGCCTAGTGTTATCTTTTTGCTCTTTATGAAGTTAATAATCTTATCCTTAAACGACATTTATTTTTATTAAATTCTGTTTTGTAAATTTATTTTATTATTAATTCATTTATTTTAGAGAGATTTTTGGCATAGGGTGTGTGCACTCACTGGAGAGACTGAGACAGACAGTAAGCAAGAAATCATCCCCTGTGGGGATTGCCACGCCACAATCCCTTCTCCTCCATACTTATCTTGGGATCTTGGGCACGCATGCACATGTGCCCGGTGTGACCAGTGTGAGTTTTATGTTGCTAAGTCCCAGGCTCCAAACACAGTTGACTACGTGGGAGTCCAGTGATGTAACCATTACGCCATCTGCTGGTTCCTTATTTTATGATTTCTTATTCACATTTAATTGTTATTTATCTCTGTAGCATAGAGTATGGTTTTTCAAAGTATGGATGTAGTACATGACAATCAAATCAAGGATATTACCATATGTATAATTTTCAATGGAGAACTTTATATGTTACGTCTCATAAATATTTCTTCCCTAAGCCCCTTCCATCCACCCTCTACCATATACCCCTCCCACCCACTCTCTACCATCAACCCCACTTCGATACAATATTTGGTATCTACACTTGTCCCTACTATTATATCATTTGATCTTTCAATTCTTCTTTTTTTTTCAATTTTTAAAATTTTATTTATTATTATTGTTGTTGTTATATTTTTTAAGTTTGCTATAGGGCACATGTGCTTGCCAGAGAAAGACAGAGGGAGTGAGCAAGCGAGAGCAAGTGAGAAAGCATGCTGCCAGGTCTGGGATTTGAGCCACAGTTAGCCATGCAGGAGTCCAACACCTTAACCACCATGCTACCTGCTGTCCTCAGATCTGTCAATTTCTGACATTAAGTTTATTGTTGACAGAAATAACCAACTCTGCAAAAATAATAATTAATGTGCTTTATTTCAAAGTATGAATATGTGTGACGTAGGCCCAGAGAGGAGGCAAATCATGCCTTTCTCAGGCTGATCAGGTACACGGCTTCCTTTTCTTTGATATTTAGAGTGAGAGACAATGTTTGGATTTTAGTGAAGAGTTTTTCCATTGGTCTGACCCCAAAAGGCAGGACATGTGGAAGTGGGTGGTTATATGTTGTAGGTATGTTTTACAGTTTTTAGGTTGGTGATTGGAAAAAGAAGGTTCCCAAGGTCAGGAAAGAATGTACTTGGAGCTAGCAGATGGCGTGGTGGTTAAAGGCACTGGATTCCCACATGACTGATTGCGGTTCGAGTCCCGGACCTGGCAGCTTGCTTTCTCGCTTTCCCTTTCTCTCTCTCTCTCTCTGTCTTTCTCTGGTCAAATTAAAAAAAAAAAAAAAAAAACAAACAATAATAATAACAAATAGAATTAAATAAGTAAATATTTTTTAAAAAGAAAAAAATTGTTCTTTTTTTTTTTTATTTTTTTGGAGAGGTTTTTGCTATAGGGCGCGGGCGCTCGCCAGACAGACAGAGAGAGACAGAGAGATAGAAAGCGAGAAATCACCCCCCGGGGGGATGGCCACACCGCAATCCCTTCTCCTCCATTCTCCTCTCGGGATCTTGGGCACACACGCACACGTGCCCGGCGTGAGTTTAAGCCACCGGGTCTGGGACTCGAACCACGGTCGACTACGTGGGAGTCCAGTGACATAGCCATTATGCTAACTGCTAGTCCCGAAAAAAAATGTTCTTTAACAGAGATAAAGAGGCTTAATATACATCACAAAGATACTATGCCAGGGACAGGATGTAAGAAGAGTCCTGTTATCAATGGGTCAAAATGGTCTATTAATGTTTGTGGGCATGACTCTCTCCAGGTCTTTGGAAAGGATTTTGGAAATAGGAAAAAGCAGCCAGACTTATGTCCTTAGTATACTGAGTGGGGATCTACAGTGTTTTTCTTTCATAGTCTGACTTATTTTGCTTACCATTAAATCTTCTATATTTATCCACTTTCAGTCAATGACAGTGTCTCATTGTTCTTTATGGCTGAGTAGTATTCCATAATGTACATGGAATTTTTTTTAATCTAATCATCAGTTCTTGGGCATTTAGTTTGATTCCATGTCTTAGCAAAAATTCTCTCTATTAAAAAACCTAGGATAATTTCTGTCTCCTGACTGGACCCTGCAAATTGATTCCAAGAATGGTCCCATGAAACAGATACCCCAAGATAGGTTGAGGGATTTGTTTCATAGGATCCTCAGGGTGGAGCATGGTACTAAGCTCTTGACAGTGGGAAATACAATGCTGGTAGTTCTTGGCATGCATGGTATGCAATGGCATGAAGATTCATCAGATTTGTGCTGATGGTGATGAAGTAGCTACTAGGAGGAGGGCCTTCGGAGATGAGATGGCTGCTGTCTCTGACTGTTACAGCCGTAGTGATGGCTACTAGGACCTGTGAGGTGGCTTCTCAGTGTAGTGGAGGTCTTATATAATGGGAATGACAAACTCAGGCCCTTCAACTCTTGCTCAGAAATCCTGAGAGCTTCCCTGGCAACCTTAAAAGACTTTCCTACAGGGCCAGCAGGTGGCGTGGTGGTTATGGCACTGGACTCTCACATGGCTGACTATGGTTCAAGTCTCAGACTTGGTGGCTTTGCTTTCTCACTCTCCCTCTCTTGCTCTGTCTCTCTTGGGTCAAATTAAAACATAAGTAATAATAACAAATAAAGTTAAATGAATTAAAAAAAGACTTTCCTACTGAAACTACAGTTGGAGGGGATGATGGTGGTGATTATCATCATTATTGTTATCATGTCTCCCTGGCTTGAGAGAAAGAGAATGTGAATTAGCTCGACTTGGCTCAGAAGTGTTTCTCAGTTCAGTTAGCTATGGCAGGAAATATCATCCGGGAAAAATATGGCTGTCTGCTATGGGTGGTTACTTCCCCTAGAAGAGGACAGAGCCACAGTTGGCTTTTGAATATACAGGGGGAGAGGGACAGGAGCCCAGAGGAGGAAATCTAGTGTCTGCTCACCTTGCCAGTGGGGAGAAGACAAGAGGAATTCTTCTCCAGTGCAGTCTCTAGAGCCAAGTCTGACCTTTAAGTGGAGAGGACCTCAAGCAAATCTCTGAAAAGGTTGCTTTCATGAGGGGCTTTAGAGATTCAGGACACAGCTTGGCTGTCCTGCACGTTGGTACCAGAGCAGGACTCGGAGTTGGCAAGAGTGACATCGTTCCTTTTTTGCATACTGCATGGAACTCAAGTGTGGCTTTAGTGTAGCAAGAACTGAGGCGAGCTCAGTGCCTGTGGCACCTTGCGGGGTTTTCATCTTTGGGAGCACTAGGGAGATTGCTCCCCAGGCAGAGAAACAACCTTGTCAGGCAGGCTCAGGCTTCAGTGGCTATGGGGAGGGGAGTGATGGTGGGGCTTCTCCACTCTGGGGGGTGCCAACCAGGATTCCAGAGAAGAATGATACATCAAAAGGACTCCTCTAAATAATGGGAGCTTTTGAAGTGGGGACTGCAGAGCCAGAGCAATTCAGACATAAATGTAATTTCCTTTGTCCTCTTGCATTGGTGAGCTTTGGGATAGCTCAGGTTACATGAAAACCTGCTTAACAACTTTTTTAAAAAACAGCATAGTTACTCTCTATCATTTGCCTACGGAAGGCTCACTTCTTCCTGAAGACTTTGCATTTGAAACTTTCACCAAGAGAGTGACAGAGAAAGCCCTGGCCATTAATCCCCTGGCTTTCACTTCTATGCAGAACTGTCTGTTTCAGTGACACCTTTTCAGGGTTTCCAGGAGAATGAAGCTGACTGGCAAAGGGCCTCTGGGACTGTCAACTCCCCAAAGGCGGTTTGGGGGTTGTCATTAGCAGCCTCGGCCAAGCATACGTTGTAATAACTCATTAGTTGTCCTACCTGTTGTTTTATAAAGGCAGCGTGGAGACACGTTGAATATTTTGCTGTGGGGATTTTGGCAAAACATATTTCAAGTGGGGATAAGAAAATCACCAACAGTGGGAAAGAGGGAATGCATTTCCTGTGAAGAAGGATGGCTCGTTAGGACACTTGTGCATGTTGTATGTGGCGGGGAGTTCGGCGTGTTCGGAGACCTGTGCTCTTCTTTCTGCAGCCCTTTACTTATTATTCCTAGTTTCATTAGGGCCCCTTTTATTCACGCGCACATCTAGGGGCGGGGTAGGAGAGGGGGCAGGTGTGAGTTCAGTCTTAAAAAAAAAAACAACATAAAACTCACCATATATTTTAGAGTTATAGGTGTCTGCATTTCTTCCCTCCCATCAAATCTCCCTTTTCCATTGGAGCCACATAAATGGTTGTCATAGTGACATTTGCTTCCAGCCCCCGCAGCTTCGGCATGGAGCAGTGGGCTCAGAGAGTACCCAGTGACCATAAATTCAGCTCTAACTGTCCCCTTCACTCTCCCCAACTAGTCAGATACAGGATCTGCGGTGGGGCTGCTCTGGCTACCGTCAGATGAATGCAAATAATGTCGGAAGTAGGCTAAAATGGGCCCTTTGTCTGAGTTACTCAGAGGCATTGCTCACTTTGAGGGAGAAGTCTGTCAGTTCAACATTCTAAAGAGCATTTCTCCAGTGAAAGTCATGATTTCTGGGATCTAGCAGTAAAGTAAATGTTTAATTCCTTCTAACTGCATCTGTATATCTTGGAACTAGAGCTGACTCTTAAAAGCTGTGGGATGCAGGACCAGCAGGTGGTTTAGTGGTTGAAGTACTGGACTCCCACATGGCTGACAACAGTTCAAATCCTGGACCAGGCAGCTTGGAAATCACGCTGGGTGTATGTGTGTGTGTGTCCAAAAATCCTGAGAGGAGGATGGAGGGGAAGGGATTGCAATGTGGCCATCTACCCTGGGGAGTAATTTCCCCCTCACTGTGTCTTTCTGTCTTTCTCTGTTGAGTGCACGTGCCCCATGGCAAAAGCCTTAAAAAATAGGTTGAGTAAAGGTTCAAAAATAAATTTTTTTTGAGAGGTTTTTGCCATAGGGCACGTGCGCTCGCCAGACAGACAGAGGGAGACAGAGAGACAGAAAGCGAGAAATCATCCCCCAGGGGGCATGGCCACGCCGCAATCCCTTCTCTTCCACTCTCCTCTCGGGATCTTGGGCATGCATACACATGCACCCGGCGTGAGTTTTAAGCCACCAGGTCCGGGACTCGAACCGTTGACGACTACATGGGAGTCCAGCGACATAGCCATTACCCTAACTGCTGGTCCCTCAAAAAGAATTTTTAAGGCCAGTCCTGTAGCACAGCAATCATGCACTCCTCAAGAGAAGCAGGATTCTACATAGTGACCACGGTTTGAATTCCCACTTGGTCTGCCTGAAATATTTTGGGCATTCCCAGGGGTGCCCATGATCCAATGGCCTGGAGCAGGGGTCCCCAGGTCCCAAGCAGTAGACTTGAACTGGTGCTGTTCTGTGGCTGTTGCCCCCCTCTCCGCCCCAGTCTGTGGAAGGATTGTCTTCCGTGAGGCTGGTCCCTGTTGCCAGGAAGGTCGGGGACCTCTGGGTTGGAGAAAAGGAGGAAGGGAGTTTCAGTGTGACTGGACCCTGTGGAGTGTGCTCCTTTCTCTTACTCTCACCAGTGCATTTTTAGAAATTAAAAAAAAAATGAACATTTTTGTACGAACTCTCCCCTTTTATAACATTTTGCTAATGTTATTTTGCATATTTTTTATATAAAGATTGAGCATTATCTCTAAAGGTATTTCCTAGGGTTTTTTTTTAAGACAGGGTCTTGCTATGTTGCCAGTCTGCCTGGGCCTCCCAGCTGGGACCACAGGCCTGTGCCGCCATGCTCAGTTCTTACAGGCAGGATCTCATGGTGCTTCCTAGACCAGCCTTGAGTTGGCCATCCTCCTACCTTAGCTTCCCTGGTCTTGGGGTTATAGGTTCACACCACCACACCTGCCCTTCCCTGAGGGATTTTTTTCAAGAAAAAAAATATTTTTCAACTACAGAGCTAGCTAGGTGGCGTGGTGCTTAAGGTAGCTGGATCTCACATGGCCAACTATTCAGTTTGAGTCCTAGACCCAGTGGCTTAACAAACATGCTGAGTGAGGGGTCAGCAGATAGAGTGGTGGTTACGTCACTGTACTCCCACATGATCGACTGCAGTTCAAGTCTTGGATCTGGTGGCTTGAAAATCACGCTGGGTGTGTGTGCCCAAGATTCCAGGGGGAGAACAGAGGAGAAGGTATTGCAACTTGGCCATCCCCCTGGAGGGTGCTTTCTCTCTGGTGAGTGCAAGTGCCTTATAGCAAAACCAAACCCAAACAACAGTAACAGCAAACAAAACAAAACAAAAAAGCTTCAACTACAGTCCAAAGAAAAAGACTTCAGGAGCACCTCCGCAGTGGAAGTTGTTGAGAAACTGTGCAGGCCTCAGAGTGGGGAGTAATTAATAGAGGAGGTTGGGAAGTAATTTTCAGGTCCTAGTTCAGGTTGGGGGGCCCTGTACTTGAAGGACTAAGTCTTTCCCTCAAGGCTTTTCTGGTGCTCACACAGCCCCCACTGGAACCATTTAACATCCATCAGAGTAAGGTAGACAGCTGTCGTTTGTGGCACAGACCATGGCATGTTAATAATTTTTAAAAGAAGGACAGAGACAACCTGGGGCAATAAATCATTTGGGATGCTTTTGGTTGCAAGAAGGAAAATCACACCAGAAAGTGGCACAATCAGTTTACACTTTTTTTGTTCTTATAACAGGAAGTTGGAAGTTAGAGAATTACAGGGTCGGTTCAGCAGGCCTGTAATGCCATGGCTCTGGCATGGCATCTGCAGCTCTGGGTTCACGTTCTAAGTCAGTCACATCCAAAGTCAGAAGGAAAGAGAAGAGAATGAGCATGTTTTCCACCCTCCCCCCCGCCCCCCGATTCTCTCTCTCACTTGTTCTCTCTTTCTTTTTAAATCCCAAAGACTTCCCCACCCAGAATGTTCCACTTATGTTGCATCAGTAGAACTGTGTCCTGTGGTCACCTCTAGTTGCAAGGAAGGTTGGGGAGGTATTGGACGTGGGAGCTGGTGCTCCTACCGAGCAGAAGGAAGAAGGGATTGGATTGTATCAGTACCAACTGTGTCAGCCATAGATTGTGCTTTGGACCTGAAAAGGCTTAAGGACCATTGCTTTCTTCTAGTCTTACTTATTAGGAAGCTGGTACCAGATAAGAAGTAATGACCTGCCCGTACAGTTTACTGTCAGATCCAAGATCTGAGTCTAGATCTTCTGACTCATGGCATAGACGTGAAGTCGACGATGACTAACATTTACCTTGAATATCGCAGTTGGCACTGCGAGGTCTTTGTTCAGCACGTAGTAACTTGCTCACTTTTTGCCTTTACCACTGGGCGGGGGGGCGCCTGCAAGCTTCTCAGAGCAGAGGGTGCATATGCTGCCGCTTCCTGCTTCTCCTGCTGCAAAGTGGCCAATCATTTCTTCCTAATTAAAGATCAAACAGTATTTCAGATGGTCCCCTTCCTAAGCTGTCATGGGAGATGTTCCTTGTATCTGTCAGTGGTACTGATCATGTTGTCATTTTTGGAACTAATTCCTAGAATGAATAATAAAATTATAATAATCTCACACCAGAGGGAGGGCGACCAATTTGTAAAGTCCATTAAGAATTGAGCAAAGGATTGTCCTCTAATGAGATGGAGAGCGTCAGGGAGACCATTCATCAAGCTGCTCTGTCACAGCTGCACAAAGGGGTCCTGGAGGGAGGGGGGACGGGGATGCTGGCAGACTGGGGCGGGTTGTCTCGGACGCGTATTTGCATATTGTCATTGATCAGCTGTTGGAGGAGGGGATGACAAGCAGACAGCAGAGTTCTCCATTGTAAGGCCCGGGCGTGTTCATGCCACCCGTGATTCATTCCCCACGGGGCGAGAGGCATTACTCACCATCGCCTCGCGTGCCAGAAAGAGAAATGGAATCAACGGGCATATCATCTCCTTGTTGGAAAATGACAGCTCCCTTATTATAAATCCCCGATACATTGATGGAAGAGCTGTTCAAACTTCATAGATATAAATGTTTCCTGGGATTAATGGGAAGTTATTCCTAGAAATAACTTACAGTTCAAGAACCAGTCTTTGAATCGAGGTCCTGTTTGTTTGTTTTCTCTCCAAATGTCACAACAACACTCAAAGCCCCACAGCAGAAAGGATAAAAGTTTTCTTCTGACCCCCCTCCCCACCCAATTGCTGTCCTCCACCATGTTCCCCACTTCCTGTTGCCAAACATTTCTAGCTTGAGGAAGGCTATGTTGTCCCTAACTTGGGGGAAACTTCTTTTTCTCAAAAGTCCTCAGCCGAGGAATTTGAAATTTGTAAATCTACTTGTCACCTTCATAGAAACATCACCTCGACCTTGTAGAACAAAAGCAGACTGCTGTTTGTGATTGCATTTTAGAGAATTGAAGCATTTTTTCTCCAACAGACATCTCAGTATTTTTGTTTTCAGTGTCTTGTAAACCAGGATATTGAGCCTCTTGTCGCACGGGGAGGGGGTAATTGTGCCAACAATGGCTTGTTTTGTGACTCATGGGGTCTTCTTTTATGTGGCCTTTAAGGGTCATCTTGAGGCTGCCCCTTGGTGTTTATATTAATGTTGATACTTTTATTGAGTGAGTGCTTTTATAAGTGGAACTGAATCTTTTGTCCAGCGTTAGGAGCATGTGGGCACTTAATAAGGAGCAATCAATAGCTTTTGCTGATATTGAAATGGAGGTCCATCTACTTCCTGGATGGCTCCATGGGGAAAGATGCATTTAAAGCTTGTGTCTTAGTCTACAGAAGATACTAGAGGCTGCCTTCTAGATGGCCTTTGTCTGAATCCAGGCTGGGCGTGACATTCACCCACACAGTGTCACTTGTGTCTGCTGGTTGCGAGGGGGTTAGAAACTTCAGTTGCTCCTCCACTTGGTTGACTGAATTTCTACTTCATTCTAGGAGTCAACTGGCTCGGGAGGGGTAAGGTGGAGGGTGTCTCCTATACCCACTAGGGTTCCGACATGCTTGGCCCCCACCCTGCCTCCTCCCTACATTCCCAAGGAGTTCCAAGGTGCTGCTGTTCTCCTGGCCATTCCTCATTCCCGGTGTCATTTTCAATGCTGGCAGAATTTTGATAGCTCCCATTGTATTTTCTTACCATTTCTAGTGACCTTCCATCTCCAAAGTCCTACGGCCACATGGGGGTGGTATATAGTAACATTTTACTGAATTTTAGGATGATGAAGCAGAAGAGCACAGGGAACATGTGACCTCCGAACACTAACGTGCCTTGGTTTCCCTACCACGGGGAGTCCCCTCTGGTGGTCCTTCCTCCTCAGGTTCTTACCTCCTGCCCCGTCACTCCCCCACTTCTCCTCTTTACTTTTTCAGTCAACAAGTATGTATCGAGGGTCTACTTTGGGCCAGGCTCTGGGCTAGGTGCTCGGATACAGAGCCGTAGCTGCAAACCTGACTCTAGCCCTGAGGCTGGGGAGGCTTCCATTGTCTGCAGCGGGGTGGGGAAGGCAGGGGAGGCTGAAGGCCCATGTCTACCAGCTGCGATAAACCCACATCTGTGGGCGGGAGGACAGCTCGTTCTGTGAGCAAGTTTTGTGTCTTCCCTTCTTTCACGTTCCTTCCTTCTTTTCCAGATCACGTAAGCAATGGCGAATCCCTCTCTCCTCATTGTTTCTTTACTTCTTTTTATTTTGACCACCTCATCCTAGATCTGTCCCAGTTTTGGGACTTTCAGTCTTTCCTGCCTAAATTGACCATCAAAATAGTTCCTTAAAGAGAGTGTTGTTACTTCTCATGGGAACGATGCCAGTCCTCCCCTATGGGAAAATGTATGGAACAGTTTTCTTTGAAACTAGAATGATTTTTTTTCTCAGATGCGGTCTCAATTTTCTCTTTGTTTGCTTTTCCAAAGTGTGGCATGTCCCAAGTGAGGATGGGAAAGTTGTGTTTAGCTGGGCCTTGGGAGAATATTAGCTAATAACATATCACAGAATGTTCTGTTTTCTTTTATATATATAATATATATATAAATATATATATACAATGTATATATAGATATATATATATATTTTATATGTCTGTCATTTCTTTATTTCATTGTTATTCATTTCCTCCCTTTCTTCCCCTCTCCTTTCCTTTCTTCTTCCTCTCTACTTTCCGTCTCTTCTTCTTACCTTTTCTTCCTTTCTTTCCTCTTTCCTTCTCTAATCTTTCCTCCTTCTTTCCCTCCCTCCTCCTTTTTTTTTTTCTGTTTAGATTTTTGTTATAGGGCACGTGCACTCACCAGAGAAAGAGAGGGAAAGTGAGAAATCACCCCCCAGGGGGATGGCCATGGACAATTCCTTCTCCTCCATTCTCCTCTTGGGATTTCAGGCAGTCACACACATGTACCCAGAGTGATTTTCAAGCTGCCGGTTCTGGGACTTGAACCACGGAGTCAGCCATGTTGGATCCAGCACCTTTAACCTGCATGGCACCTACTGGCCATCCTCCCTCCTTTCTTAATTCTTTCCTACATTCCCTCCCTCCCTCCTTGTTATCTTCTTTCCCTGTTTTCTCCCACCTCCCTTCCTCTTTCCCTCCATTCTATCATACCTTATTCCATTCCTTCCTCCTCCTCTTTCTTTCATGCTCAGCCAATGGTAAAACCTGTTACCCATCACTTCTATATACTTGTGTTAACAAATAATTTTAGAGTGCTTGTTATGTTCCAGACACTATCCTACGCGCCCGTTATAAATGGATTGTCCTGATGGGGTCAGGAAGCAGATCTAGCTGAGGCTGACGTGACTCAGTTATATTCCCCTTTGCCCCACGGTGAGCAGGCCCTGGCTTTCACACTCCGCCCTCTACCCAGAACTGTGGAACTCTTTTCTTACTTGTCTCATTATCTTATTTTTTTATTTAACTTTTTAAAAATAGTTATTTTATTTAACTTTATTTATTTATATTTTAATTTGACCAGAGAGAGACAGAGTGAGAGAGAGAGGGAAAGTGAAAAAGCAAGCGGCCAGGTCCAGGACTTTTACCGTGGTTGGCCATGTGGGAATCCAGCACCCTTAATCACCACGCCACCTGCTGGCCCCTTAATTAATTTTTTTTAGAGGTATTTTTGCTATAGGGTGTGTGCACTCACTGGAGAGACAGAGACAGAGAGACAGAATGCGAGAAATCACCCACCTGAGGGGGATTGCCATGCCATATTATCTTATTTTTAAGGCTATCTTCTACTTACGGCAATTGATTAAATGTGTCTTCTTAAAAATCTCAATGGCTTTATTTTATTTATTATTTTAAAAAATTATTTAATTTTATTTATTATCATTATCTCTCTCTCTTTTTTTTTTTTTTTTTTTTCTAATTTGACCAGAGAGAGACAGAGAAAGAGAGAGAAGAAAGAAAGTGAGAAAGCAAGTCACCAGGTCCAGGTCTTGAACCACAGTCGGTCACATGGGAGTCCAGCACCTCAACCATCATGCTACCTACTGGCTCCTATTTTGTTTATTTTAAAAAAGAATTACTTATTTAATTTTGTTTCTTCTTTTTTTAGTTTGCCATAGGGCATATATGCTCACCAGAGAAAGACAGACTAAGAGAAAACGGAAGAGAGAAAGCAGCTATCAGGTCCAGGACTCAAACTGCAGTTGACCCTGTGGGACTCCAGCTCAACCACTATACCACCTGCTGGCTCCTCAATGGATTTACTTTTAACATTATATATTGGGTCTTTGGAAAAGTCACGATGTATTTTTCTATGCAAAAATGTGTTGTGACTTTTCCAATGACCCAATATAATATGTTATATAAGTAGATTTGGGTGGGTGGTGCCAGGGTACAGCAAAACTGTGCAGTGTGGTTGGTTGGATCAACTAAGCTTGGAAGTCCTGTTAAATTATGTGGTAGGGGGACCAGCAATTGGCGTAATGGCTGTGTTGCTGGACTCTCATGTAGTCAACCGCGGTTCAAGTCCCATGAGTTAAACTCACTCTGGGCACGTGTGCATGTGTTCCCAAGATCTCGAGAGGAGAATGGAGGAGAAGTGAGTGTGGCCATCCCCCCGGGGGGTGATTTCTCACTTTCTGTCTCTTTGTCTCTGTCTTTCTGGTGAGTGTACGTGCCCTATAGCAAAAATCTCTCAAAAAATTAATTTAAAAAATTATGTGGTAGGTGCACATGCATGGACAGGAGAGGCATGTGGGATTAGAGTCCAAAGGTCTGGTTGAAATCCAGGTTTTGCCACGTCTTCTCTGCAAGGCTTGGACAGTCATTTTTCCTTCTCACCCTTGGTTTCTTCTCCCACTGAACGAGAATGAGCATCTGCTATGGTAAAAAGGAAATCAGAAACTGGAGAAGAAATTCCTGGTGTGGTGTTTGGCACACAGCGGGGACAGAAGAAATGTTTGCTTTTTTTTTTTTTTTTGGAGAGGTTTTTGCTATAGGGCACGTGCACTTGCCAGAAAGACAGAGAGAGACAGAGAGACAGAAAGCGAGAAATCATCGCCCTGGGGGGATGGCTACGCCGCAATCCCTTCTCCTCCATCCTCCTCTCGGGATCTTGGGCACGCATGCACACGCACCTGGCGCGAGTTTAAGCCACCGGGTCTGGGACTCAAACCATGGTCGGCTACGTGGGAGTCCAGCGACATAGCCAGTACACTAACTGCTGGTTCCAGAAATGTTTGCTTTTAAGTTGGGTTTGCAACACTGTATTGAATTAAGAAATAATTCTGGGGCCAGCCATGGTGGCGCAGTGCTAGTATGCTGTTCCGTGATGCTGGATCCAAATGGAAGATGAAGGCTTTGGTTCCCAGGTCAACTGGTGCCCGCCCGATGCATGCAGGTGATCCTGGCTGGCTGGGAAGGCTGTGCAGAGGATCATTGTGTGGGAACCTGTCGAGGTTTGTTTCTTGTCGCTCACTCTCTGTCTCATGAAAGAAAAAAATAAAACTTTACAAAAAAGAAAGAATTAGGGACCAGCAGATGGCATAATGATTTACTCTGCTGGACTTCCATGTAGTTGACTGTGGTTCAAGTCCTGGACCCAGCAGCTTGAAACTCATGCCGGGCACGTGTGCATGCATGCCCAAGATCCCGAGAGAAGAATGGAGAGGGGATTGTGGTGTGGCCATACCCCTGGGGGGTGATTTCTCACTTTCTGTCTGTCTCTCTAGCAAGCACACATGCCCTATAGCAAAAATCTCTCTCTTAAAAAAGAAGAATTATTTTAAAGAATGACATGAGAGTGAATGAGGAACAATTAAGCTTAGGTCCTGGGTCCAAGGAGCATCCATGCAGTGAGACAGACCAAACACATTTACACAGGTTCCTGGAGTGAGAGTTGTGAGCAGGGCCAGGAAGACAGAGGCCAGCCCTGTGGGAGTGCTGGACAAACAGACCTCGCATTTGCCGGGGAACGGAAAAGATTTATCAGAACAATCACAAGAAATCATATAAGCTGAGATTCGAAAAACGTTTAGGTGTTCACCGGGGAAAGGTACATACTGGACAGTGACCCTGTTTTTGCTTCTATCCAGGACGCCACACTGACTGTCGTGCACAGATACACTTATCCAACAAGCAAGCACGTTTTATGGCATCCATAAAAAGGTTTCATCCATCCCCAGTTCTCAAGGCAGTCCTTTTACAGTGGCGATCTTTCTTCCTGCTTTCTATTACAACCAAAGCCATTCCTTTCCAAATTGCCTGGCAGCAAGAGGGATTTAATGGATACTTGGGTGTCTGGAAACTTCAAGCCTCGGTTCAAAGTCCTCAGTTTCCTCATCCTCACTGACATCGTACTTGTCATTCCCTCCTCCCCTAAGGCCACCTCTTGTCCTTAACATGAAAATTGTGTTCTGTGATCACAGGATTATTTGATAAGGACAGTGGGCCAGATTCAGTGCTGTAGTAGATGGCATCTCCCTTATAGTTTTGGCTCACTTTGAAAATCGTTCACCATGATGTACCTTGTAGAGAGAAGTGTATGTCAGAAGCCAGGCCTGAATTAGGGATGGGGATAGTGAAATGTTTCTATTTCTTTTCTTTTCTTTTCTTTTCTTTTCTTTTCTTTTCTTTTCTTTCTTTTTTTTTTTTTTTTTTTTCTTCTCTTCTCTTCTCTTCTTTTCTTTTCTTTTCTTTTCTTTCTTTCTTTTTTTTTCTAAAAAAAAAAGGCCAGCAGGTGACATTTAGGTTATGGTGCTGGATCCCACAAGGCTGACTTCATGGTTTGAGTTCCAGACCCAGCGGCTCAAAAATCACTCCAGGAGCATATGCATGCATGCCCCAAATCCCAATGAGACCAGAGAGGGGACTGCAGTGTGGCCATCCTCCCGGGGGGTGATTTCTCATTAGCCCCTGCCCCCTACCCCGTGAGTGCATGCACTGTATAACAACACTGAAACAAAGAAAAATCACTGCTGGGACAGCCGTGGTGGTCCCCGCTGCTAAGATATTCTGCTTTGCAGGCTAGGACCACATAGGGCGTCAGGTTTAGTTCCCAGTCCATCCTAAAGGCCAGGTGTGGTGATAGACACCTGTAATTCCAGTGACGTGGGAGGCTACGGCAGGAAAATTAGTGAGACCACATCTTAAAAAAAAAAGTCAAGGGACCAGCAGGTGGCCTGGTGATTAAAGTGCTGGAGACTCCCACGTGGCCGACCATGGTTCGAGTCCTGGACCTGGTGGCTTGTTTTCTCATTCCCCCCAACCCGTGTGTGTGTGTGTGTGTGTGTGTGTGTGTGTGTGTGTGTGTATGTGTATGTGTGTGTCTGTCTGTCTATCTGTCTTTCTGGTCAAATTAAAATAAGTGAATGAACAAATAAAATTAAATAAATAATCATTAAAAAAAAAAATCACTGCTTGGGGCCAGCAGGTGGTGTGGTAGTTAAAGGCCCTGGACTCCCATATGGCCAACCTCAGTTCAAGTCCTGAAGCTGGTGGCTCTCTTTCTCACTGTCCCTCTCTCTCTGTCTGATGAAACCGGGAAGTAATAATAATAATACTAAAAAAAGTTAATTCTTTTAAAAAAAATCGCTATTTATGTAAAGGCCACTTGGCCAGGTAGGAATGTTTCCTTAACTTTCTGCTTCTCACTTGCTTGTTATTTCAAACCAAGAACTCTTTTTGGTTATACAAGTTCATGTTTCTACTTTGATTGCCCTAAAAATAGCTTCAGTTTTATCTAGTCTAATTATATCTTTTGTTACTCACTGACATACTGAGCCCGAGTTACAGCAAACTTCTTTTTAGTTCTTGTATAATTTCTGTTCCTGTTCATTTCTTGGACTTGCTCTGGAAGTTTCCACTCAACAGGTCTCTGCCTGGAAGGCTGACCACCACCTCAACCATGAGACTGCTCCTCCTGGTCTCAGCTGACACATAACTTACGGGAAGCTACGTCTAAAAATTCAAAGTGAAGTTGGGGCCCCTTGTTCTCAATTGTGCTCATGTAAGATTCTCTAGTTCGGGCTGGCTAAATGGCCTCATGGTTAAGGCAGCTGGATCCCATATGGCTGACCATGTGGTTCGAGTCCTGGACTTGGCAACTTGAGAAACACACTGGACGCAGGTGGGTACATGCCCAAAATCCCAACCAAAGGAAGAGATAGAGGAGAATGGATTGTGGTAGGACCATGTCTCCTGGGGAGTGCTTTCACCTCTCCTTCTCTGTTTCTCTTTGACAAGTATGCGTACCCCAAAACAAAAAGGAAGAAAAGAAAGCTCTCTTATCTGGGTATTTACTGCAACAGAATATATTTACCTGATTACTTGTCAGTTTGCCTCTCATCCTAAGGAGTCTGGGGCAAGCCACTGTGTTCAGAGCTGTATTCCTTGCATTAGCAAAATCCCTACACTGATTTTGGTGTTCAACATATACTTAAATAAATGAATAAATAAGGTAATGCACAAATAACATCAGAGTTAGCATATGGGATTGCTTTTGAATTCAAGAATCATTAAAAGTTAGCATTCTTCCCAGTCCTTTGCTGTGTTTCCTCATTTTCAGCCTAGCCACAGCCCTGCTCGAGAGATTTTAAGATAAAATACTAGCTTGGATTTCATACCATCTCCTTTGCTCAAGGCAATCCCTTTGCAGGGGTATCTTTCTTCCTGTTTTATATGACAACTAGGCTAATCAGAGTGGTACAGCAGGAGCTGTTTTCTAACAAAACGACGCTAAGCAATTAATTGAGTGATGGAGGCAGACATGTTGAGGGTAGAATAAAATTAGTAAAATCCTGACTTGCCTTTGGCCAAGTGACTTATTAGCTCTTGAATTCTGGGTTCCTCATCTGTAAAGTGGGGATGTTAATCGTACCTACTTCATAGAGTCGGCGTGAAGATTAACTGCTATATATTTGAATGAAACATAAATAAAATAGACAAAGGTGACTGTAAAATGATCCTCAGAGCAACGGCCTTTCTCAACAGCATGTGTTATACTGTAAATAAAAAGCTCAAATTAATTTCCAGCAGCTATGATACAATGCCAGACACTGGGTGAGTATCCAATAAATAGTAGCTGCCATGGCGATGCTCATTCTTATTAGTTTATGGATATGTTTCTATGCTTGCCTCGAACCGACCCGAGGCACCGGGGAGAATTAAAGTGTCTTAGAAACTTCGGAGAGCATGGCGAATGGAACAGCACCTCCTTCGCCCTGCTGTCTCGAGAAGTACTTGTCAAAGGACATTTCAAATATGTCTCGGATCCACCTCCTGTGTCTCAGATCAAATCATCACGTCACCACCATCTCTCACTCCTGCCAACCCCAGTGACTAAACTCACCCTGCACCAGGGAAGAAAGAGACAGGTGGCAAGTGACTGTGAAGAAAAACTCTTGGGTAGAGGTCGAAGATTAACACATGCTCTACAAATTTCCCTAGAGACGCTCATCAGAGAGTTTTAGCCAACTGACATTATTCGTGATCTAGCGTGAAAAATCGTTACTGATGCCACTTTGAGCTTTGATGTTAATTTGAGCTTTTTATTTTCTTCTGCAGTTTTAAAATATTTAACAACTCCCAATTTAGGGGTGTCGTTAAAATACACTGCTAGCCTCTTTCACCCCCAAAATGGTAGTCATAGCTAATCAGATTGTTTTGCATAATTAAGTACTTTTGATAGTTTTTGGAAATCACCCTCAAACTTAATAATATGGTTTTATGCTTAATTTTCATGGAACTGCGCTTACATTAGCACAAACTCCTCCAACTGATATGTTCCTCTGCCTGAAAGTGGAAGATAGTGTACCTGGAATGTCCTCTCTGTCTCTGCTAGAAGAGAATGTACCTAGAGTTTCTGGGACTTGATCAGTATGGGATTAACACTAAATCTGGAGTTTATATAACTTAATTATAACAAATCAAAGATGGGAAGGAAAGGATGAGGAGAGCTGTCTTAGCATGCATGTCTGTCTGTGCGTCTCTACCTGAACATGTTTTTCATCTGAGACACGTGTATGTATGTGCATATCTAGTGTGATTTATGTGTGTACATCTGGATTAGGACACATACAAACCTACATGGGCAAAATTGCAATTCAGTGCTTCATAACAGTTGTCCCTTGCCAAGATAGAGAAGTGGCTTAGAAGAGCCCTTTCAACTTGTAATAATGCCTGGGACTGACAGTAATGTGAATGTGATCAGCCGTTTTGACCTCCCTTATTCTGTCCCAGTTGATGGATCAGTCTGTCCTGACATCACCTACTAGACATTCATGGCCTTATAAATCATGCTATTGCCTTACTCTGCGCGCTAACTACAGTGGCTTAATTTTAACATTGAATTAGTGGCCGGGCTTTTAGGTATGGCTAAGTAGGGAGGTCGGTCAGTGAATCCTTTCTTCAAAAAACATCTATAAAGCTGAAAAAAAAAATGTACAAAAGCAACCATTTCAGTGTTCTGGAAATTAATCAGTGATGCACAACAATCTGAGAAGTGCTTATGCTTGAACAGCTACTATTGGGGTTGTTGGGAAAGTCAGGATGCATTTTCATATAGAAAAACATAGAAAAATACATCCTGACTTTCCCGATGACCTCATAAAACGCAATGGAGTTTGTAGTGCTCTGGGCTGGAGCTTCTCCTCTTCCAATGTCAGCTGAGGTGGACTGGGTTGCCACAGGGGACGGGGGCTATAGGAGTCAGGATTTGCCAGAGAAAAAGAACCAAAGAGATTTATTTTTATTTTTTTTTTATTTTTTATTTTTGGAGAGGTTTTTCGCTATAGGGCGCGTGTGCTCGCCAGACAGACAGAGAGAGACATAGAGACAGAAAGCAAGAAATCACCCCCCAGGGGGGATGGTCACGCCGCAATCCCTTCTCCTCCATTCTCCTCTCGGGATCTTGGGCATGCACGCACACGCGCCCGGCGTGAGTTGTAAGCCACCGGGTCCGAGACACGAACCACGGTCGACTATGTGGGAGTCCAGCGACATAGCCATTACGCTAACTGCTGGTTCCCCAAAGAGATTTATTGAAAGGAACTGGCTGACACGATTATGGAGGCTAAGTCCCATTACCTGCCACCTGTAATCTAGAGAGTTAGGAAAACTGGAGGTACAGGGTGAACACAGGAGAGTGTGGACCAGTGGGATAGATTCTAACCCAGGCCTGCAGACCTGAGAAGTGAGACTTGGTGGGCAGAACAAAATCAGCTCAAGGCATTAGGCAGAGAATGCATTCAACTCCTCTCTCCCTTTGCACTCTATTCTGGCCCATAGCTGATGGGAGGATGCACACCCACATTGGAAAAGACCATCTGCCTTCCTCTTTCATCAAATGCTAATCTCTTCTGGAAATGCCTCCACAGACACACTCAGAAATATGTTTAACCGGATATCTCAGTGTTCTGTGGCCCCATCAAGTTGACATGGAATTGCCCATTCCAGGGGTTTATTCAATTTGGAAGAGGGTGATGTAGTGGGGTTACTGGTAAAAGTAATCATCTGGGTGACCAGCAAATGGAGAGGGTTGGTAGCTCCACTAGCCTGAATTGTGGTCATATTTGTGGGAAATATGCTCCTGGCTGAGACTGTGCATGTGCACAGCAGAAACCAGAGGAGCTTCAGCTATTCATGCACTCCTGGACAACCCTGGAACTTTGCACATACCCACAGAGTACATGGAAGTGTCTAGCAGGAAGCAAAAGCTGGGCAGACTTGATAATAACCTGAACTTCAAAGGCCTACTCCCACCCTTTACCAGCAACAGAGGAGAGCAAACTTATTGCTTCAGACATTTGAGAACAACATCTTTCAAATAATGAGCTGACAGCTAAGCCATTCTGATATAGGAACAACCCATAATATTGAGAGGTGACATCAGTGGCTATATACTATATGGGAGATCAGGTCATGGATGTAGCCAAAGAAAGTTTCTAAATAACCGAGACAAAACAGTAATAATAATCATCATCAGAGGAGAAAAATCAGAATCCAGGATTGTTTTTTTTAAAATAGTTTATTTAATTTTATTTATTATTATTTTAATTTGACCAGTGAAAGATAGAGAGAGATAGAGACTGAGAAAGCAAGTTGCCAGGTCTGGGACTTGAACCATGGTCAGCCATGTGAGAATTCAGCGCCTTAACCACTACACCACTTACTGACCCCAGCATCCAGAATTGTTATCATATATCTAAAATGTTCAATTTTAAATAAAAAGTTATGAGATATGCAAAGAAATATCAAAGTGGTTGGAAAAAAACATGATAAATAGAAACTGTCTCTGTCTCTAGATGTTGGATTTTGTAGACAAAGATTTTAAAGCACTTATTCTAAATGTATTAAAAAAAATAAAGGAAGCCATGTTTAAAGAATTAAAGGGGGAATCAGCAGTTAGCGTAATGGCTATGTCGCTGGACTCCCACGTAGTCGACCGCGGTTCGCGTCTCGGACCCTGTGGCTTAAAACTCACGCCGGGCGCGTGTGCGTGCGTGCCCAAGATCCCGAGAGGAGAATGGAGGAGAAGGGATTGTGGTGTGACCATCCCCCCTGGGGGGTGATTTCTCGCTTTCTGTCTCTATGTCTCTCTCTGTCTGTCTGGCGAGCGCACGCGCCCTATAGCGAAAAACCTCTCCAAAAAAAAAAAAAAAAAAAAAAAAAAAAGAATTAAAGGGAATTATGACAACAGTGAATAAAAAAATAATGAATAGAAAATGTAAAAAAGAAAATACGGAAATTCTCAAGTTGACAAATATAATAAATAAAGCAGGGGCCGGCAGGCGGCATGGTGGCTAAGGTGCTGGACTCTCATGTAGTTGACTGCAGTTTGAGTCACGGAACTGATGGCTTAAAACTCACACCAGGCATGTGTGCCCCAAATCCCAAAAGGAGAATGGAGAAGGAGGGATTGCGGGGTGGCCATCCCTTCACGGGGTGATTTCTCAATTTCTGACTCTCTGTCTCTTTCTCTGTCTTTCCAACGAGCACAAGCCCTACAGCAAAAAATCTCTTAAAAAAAAAAAAAAAGAAAGAAAAAATACATAAAGAGTTCTGACCACTCATTGCAGTCAGAATCAGCCTGCACTTGGGACTGGGTCTGTGGCCCTCATGATGGACAAATCTTGCCATGTGGGACGAGTGACCAATGGTGTGTGATGGATTTCTGGGGTGGGGGGAAGTTTACTCCAAATATATCACATCTTCAAAGGCTAAAGCAAATAGAAAATCACCACGTGATTCAGGAACTTATCTCCTTGGGGATTTTCTGCAACACCTCCGTATGGCACAGATTTCGGTAGTGTGCTCATGTCTAACAGAGCCTTCTAACTCCCATCCCATGGCCTAGGGGTGGGGTAATACGCTTATATTTTACAGAGATAAACAACCAGTCTTTCCATCCTCAGTGACCCCATTCTGGCCTGGCCTCTGTGAGCCAAGTGTTACCCAAGGTCCAAGGTGTGGATGCCCTGAGTTGTAACTGGAGTGATTTTTTTTCTTTTTTTGAGAGGTTTTTGCTATAGGGCACGTGCACTCGCCAGAAAGACAGAGTGAGACAGAGATAGAAAGCGAGAAATCACCCTCCAGGGGGGGATGGCCATTCCCTTCTCCTTCGCCGCATTCCCCTCTCCTCCATTCTCCTCTCAGGATCTTGGGCATGCACGCACACGCACCTGGCGTGAGTTTAAGCCACCAGGTCTGGGACTTGAACCGCGGTCACCTACATGGGAGTTCAGCGACATAGCCATTACGTTAACCGCTAGTCCCTGGAGTGATTTTTTTTTTTAGAGGTTTTTGCCATAGGGCGCATGCGCTCGCCAGACAGAGAGAGACAGAGAGACAGAAAGCGAGAAATCACCCCCTGGGTAGATGGCCATGCCGCAATCCCTTCTCCTCCATTCTCCTCTCGGGATCTTGGGCATGCACGCACTCGCGCCCGGCGTGAGTTTTAAGCCACTGGGTCTGGGACGTGAACTGCAGTCGACTACATGGGAGTCCAAGCGACATAGCCATTACGCTAACTGCTTGTCCCTGGATTGATTTTTTTTTTTTTCTTTTAATACTTATTTATTTAACTTTTTTCTTTAATATTTTTACATTAATTCACTATACATCATTACAGCATACAAATGAATTTTCCATCCAAAATACACTGTATACTGGCTCAATCAAGCACATCAACATACATGTTATCAGCAAATAATTTTCCATTTCTTATGTCTTGTATACACTTTTTTTTTTTGCCATCCTTGATTCCCTATCCCTCACCCTCTGCCATGTCCCACCCTCCTCCCACATTGTCTCTGGTGTCCATGGTTGCTTTCTATGCCTTCCCCCCCATTTAATTGATTTGCTAATGAACTTAATTAGTCTAAGTATTTCCAATAGCAAGCGCAGCTGATATATACCTATGCATGAACCCAAGTCTGACTTTAGGCATAAACCTCAGTGAGTGGAATGCCTGGATTGATTTTTTGAAGAGAGATTTTTGGTATAGGGTGTGAGTGCTTGCCAGAGAGACAGAAAGCGAGAAATCACCTTCCAGGGGGATGGCCACGCTGCAATCCCTTCTCCTCCATTCTCCTCTTGGGATCTTGGGTATGCACGCACAGGTGCCCAGAGTGAGTTTAAGCCACCGGGTCAGGGACTTGAACCGTGGTCGACTTCATGGGAGTCCAGCAATGTAACCATTACACCATCTGCTGGTCCCCATCTTTTTTTTATTACATTTTTGCTATAGGGCACATGTACTTGCTGGAGAGACAGACACAGAAACAGAAAGTGAGAAATCACCCCCTAGGGGAGCTGACCATGCTGCAATCCCTTCACTTCTATTCTCTTGGGATTTGGGCATGTACACACATGTGCCTGGTGTGACTTTTAAGCTGCCAGATCTGGGACTTGAAGTGCTGTCAACTATGTGGGAGTCCAGTAACATAACCATTATGCCACCTGCTGTTTCCTTTTTTTTTTTTTCTTCTTTTTTTGGAGAGGTTTTCGCTATAGGATGCGTGTGGTTGCCAGAAAGACAGAGAGAGACAGAGAGACACAAAGCGGGAAATCACCCCCCAGGGGGGACCGCCACGCCACAATCCCTTCTCCTCTGTTCCCTTCTCAGGATCTTGGGCACGCACACACACACGCCTGGGGTGAATTTAAGCCACCAGGTCCAGGACTCGAACCGCGGTCGACTACAAGGGAGTCCAGCGACACAGCCATTATGCTAACTGCTGGTCCCTGGTTCCTTTCTTACATCTTTTTTTTTTTTTTTTCTTGCACTTAACCACACACATGGCAGGCATGCTAATTACCTCCTGACACAGCCACTCCTCACTTAATGAGTGTCTACCCTGTTTAACGACCACTTAGACTTACAACTAGTTAGTTCTCCAGCTCAGGAATCCCCTTTCTCGGTCTGTGGGCATCTCAGGACTTCCTTTCTCCGTCTTTGTCTTGTTTCTGCAGTCAGTTAGTATTCATTACAGGAAGCGTCCACAATTACAGGAGGCTACATATTTCATTTATAAACTTGTACTTTCTTATGCACTGATAATAGTATTCAGAGTAAATAAACAATTACAACGATTATGCTCGCTTTATATTATTGTGTCCTAGCGTGTCTTGTCACTTTCTGGCACTTATCTAATGTATGATCTTTGTACGGAAAAAAATACATTATTCTAGCATGGTATCCCGTAATATCTACTGGAAAATGTACACCGTAGGGCACCACAACACAAAACACGTCATCTGCTTTAAGCTACTTGCTTATGGGCCAGTTTGCCTAGTGAGCCACTCATCCTGGAACTCAGTCACTGAGAAGTACCTTTCTTCCTTGTTAACAGAACCTTTGTTTTCTCAGAGTAACTATGTCCCAGTTACAAACACTTTCCCAGGTGCCCGTGCAGTTGTGTGTGGTTGTGTGGCCCATTTAGAGACAATGAGACATCAGGGAAGTCTACTGGGTGGGATTTCTGGAAGTCATTGTTTCCATTTAAAAGGGAGCCAAATGTGGGCCTACCCTGTAGCTTAGGGGTTAACAAAGTTGAATCCCACATGAATAACCATGATTCGAATTCTGGCCTTTGACTATGGTTCAAATCCTAGTCTTGGAAGCTTAAAAAACATGCCAGGCACAGATGCATGCCTGGCCCAAATTCCAACAGGATGGAGCAGTGGAAGAGAAGGGGTTGCAGCACAGTCCACTGGGGGGTGCTTTCTCTTTCATCCTTTCCCTCTTTGTCTCATGCCCTCTGGCAAATTAAAATAAAAACAAAAAAAGCAAAAAGCAAAAGGAGGCTGGCTTATCTGGTGGTTCATCATTTGCCCTTGTCCTTCACTCTGTCTCTTCTGTCCACTTGGAATTCAGAGTTGAGCCTTAGGGAGCAGCAGGCGTCTTGTGAGAATAGAAATGGCGGAACATTAAGGATGACAGAGCAGGAAAATCGAAGGTGTCTGTGGCCTTGGTAGCAACAAGGAGCTGCCTTATGGGCATCCTCTTGGATTTCTTTTTACACACTATATTTGGTTAAGTCAGATTCCTATTTGGCTAAAGTGTTACATATGGCTGAACTCTTTGCTAATTGAAATGGCACTTTTTTTTTTTTTTTTGAGATTTTTCTGCCTTAGAACATGTGTACTCACCAGAGAGAGAGAGAGACAGACAGAGAGAAAGTGAGAAATCATCCCCTCCCCCCTCCAGGGGCAGAATTTCTCACCCTAGGCACTATTAACGTTTGGGGCTAGATACTTCATCATGGGGGAATGTGCCATGCATTGTAGGATTTTTTAAAAAAATTTATTATTATTATTATTAAATTTGCTATAGGGTACGTGCACTCACCAGGGAGAGATAGAGAGAAGGAAAGTGAGAAAGCAAGTCACCAGGTCCAGGACTCAAACTGTAGTTAGCCATGTTGGAGTCCAGTGTGTTAACTACCAAGCCACCCGCTGGCCCTACACTGTGTAATGTTAAGCGGCCTTCCTATGCCCTGCTCACTAGATACCAGTGACATGCTCAGTCCCCCTATAGAAAGCAACAAGCAACGATGTATCCAGACATTGGCAAGTGTCTCCTGAATGGCGAGAGCACCTCTGGTTGAGAATCACTGCTATAAAAAAAGGGATTCTGAAGTTGAGTTCTGTGAAGTGCTGGTAGGTTATGCATGTGTGACACCCTTACGATAACATGAGATATTTTGTTATCTTTCACATATTGCTTTGGGAAGAGGGTCTAAAACTTTCATTATATTCTCAGGAGGCCAGCAGGTCAGCCAGATGAAGAATCATTGCTCTTGCATCCTCAGCTGTTTCTCAGCGTTCCACCATGATTTCCTTAACCGCTTGTACACCACTGGACATGAGGGCAGGAAGCTAATGAAGACTACTGCTTAGTTATGCAAGTTTTAATCAAGCGTTCAAGTCTAATAAATTAGAATTGTTATGAGGCCCACAAAACAAGTCTTTTGAAATATTTTGGAGAGCTGTTAATAAACACGAAAATCGAAAATCGAGGACATTCTTCTTGTGCCTTATAGCCTAATGGGCAATCCGCTTAACAATAGAGAATCAAATTTCAGTCCCGAAACTCTAAATGCAGTAGTAATTGGAAGAAAAGTAAGAAGAGAAACTCTCATAAACAAATTACTTAAGAATGGTCTCAGGTGAATATATACAGGCAGGAAAATTTAAATTATAAAAGAGAAATAAGATGGATGTAAGCATGACTGAGCTGAATTTAATGGTTGATGTTCTCACTTACTTAATCACATAATGCCACTACTCGGGACTCTATATTACTGAAGCAAATCATTTGTTGCATCCAAAGGGAGTCATAATAATGCAAAATGTGCCATGAAATACCCAATTAAATTATTTTAGCGCGTCGGAGATTGTGGGCTGGTGCACGTGTCTTCATTGTTCCTCCACCTGACAGTCTAGAGGGTATGATCTGTATTTAATATCTGGTTTGTATTTCTCCATTCTGGACTGTGTGTGTGTGTGTGTGTATGTGTATGTGTGTCCACATGTGTGTACACGTGTAGTCACCACACTGCACTAGCTATAAAAATGTTTAAGCACAGCACAGCTGGGAATATAAGGAGTAAAAATCATCTGTAAATAAGACAGTCGCCTTTCCTTAGAGAAGGAGTGAAGGATTATTAAGGGAAGCTGGGAACGTGGTACAGCGGGAACTTGGAATGACATTTCCTAAACTGTAGACAGCAGCACAAGCTTATTGTGGTGTATCTGCCAGGGACAGGTATCTTGCTAACTGATGAAAGAGATGTCTGCTGGAAACGAATGTTTCACCTGCTTGCACTGGTCTTGGGGAAGGAGAGGGAAGAGACTATGTAAAACTCCCCCCCCTTGCCTATACAGCGTTTTACTAAATGTAACATTTTCTCCTACTAGTTATGCTAGCCTGTGACCAGGGATGTAGATGAACCATCCATACATAGTTTACATGTCTATTTTCTGAGCATAACATTTCATGCTTTCATTATAGAAAAATATAAAAAAGAAAATGAGAATTTTTCATTATATTACTACCAAAAGACGGCCACTCAATATATTGGGTCGTCAGAAAAGTCAGGATGTATTCTTCTGTGTTTTCCTATGCAAAAATGCATCGTGACTTTTCCGATGATTCCAAATTTCCTTCTCATGGATGCCAAGAACTGGAACATACTTCAAGACGTTCTCATTGATACAGAAAGCTGTGAAAATAGCATATAGTGTTGGGTTCAAAGGTAACAGTTGTTTGGGACCAGCAGATGACATATGGTTATGTCACTGGACTCTGATGTAGTCAATCATGGTTTGAATCCTGGAACCAGTGGCTTGAAACTCATGCTGGGTACATGTACATGCATGCCCAAGAGCCTGAGAGGAGAATGGAGGAGAAGGGATCGTGGCATGACCATACCCCCTGGGGGGTAATTTCTCACTTTTTGTCTCTGTTTCTGTCTCTCTGGTGAGTGAATCCAGGATTCAACCCATGACTGACTACATCGGAGTCCAGTGACGTAACCATATGTCATATCCAATAACAATTGTTTATTTTACATATAAATGTTGCAGTTTCATCTCCCCCAAAACTCTGGCATGCACACACATATGTAAATGGGATGTCACCCTAACACTCTATAATGGATATCTTTCCAAGCCAACAGCTCTTTGTTGTCCAACAAAGTTTATTATAAAAATATACACTGAGAGGACAGGAACATGGGAGTACTAGGGATGTATAGAAAGTTTCAGAAAACAGAGTAATAGTACCTTAGATCCATCATCCACATTAGCATAGATGTGCATTTAAAAACATACGGATGGAGGCCAGCAGGTGGTGTAATCGTTAAGGTGCTGGACTCCCACATGGCCTTACTGCAGTTTGAGTCCCGGACTCAACAGCTTGAAACCCATGCTGGGTGTGCATATGTGCATGCCCAAAATCCTGAGAGGGGAATGGAGGAGAAGGGATTGTGGTGTGACCATCCCCTTTGGGGGTTGATTTCTCATTTTCCCTCTCTCTGTCTCTCCAGTGAGTGCACATACCCTATAGCAAAAATCTCTAAAAAGAAACAAAAGTTTATGTGTATTCATTCCAATTTTATGCAAAGGGACTCCTATGAACTACTCTGCCGATGCAGCTGCCACCCGCATTGTGCTTCCTGCAAATTAGAAATGGTACACCTTCTCTGGTGCATTTGCAGCTCCTATTTGTCACCCTGGGTTTGTGCAAGGTTCCAATTGCTCTAACACGGGCAGCAACCCTGCTGTTTTACAGTTGGTTTCTTTTTCACTCAGCAACACATGGAAAACATCTGTTATCATATGTAGATATACTCCCACCACCCCCACCACCACATCGACGTCCCTGCTCTAAGCCTGAATACTTAATTATAGCACATACAGCATTCCAGGCACCATTCTGAGAGTTTTACAGGTCCTTGAGCAACTATGTAGTAGTACTATTATTTTCTCCATTTTATAGATGAGAAAGCTGAGGCAAGAGAAATTAAGTCACTTATCCAAAGTATTCCACAGCATGAATACCCTAGCTAGGGTTTGAACCCCAACTGCCTGGCTTTTGAGTCTGTGCTCTTAACTACTCTGCAATTCTCATTAGCCTCCTATTGGCAATTTCTGTCTTTTTCCTACTAAAGCAGTGTGGCAGTAACCATTTTTCTCTTCCTTGTTCCTTAGGGTCATTTTCTATTTAGTTTTTATTTAATAAATCCTGTTACATAACATCAAATGCTTGATGCTGTTTTAGGTACTTTACAAAAGTTAATTTGCTTGATCTTCAGAACAATACTGGGGGGTCAGGATTTATGATAAATTTCATATTATAGGTTCAGCCCAGAGAATAGTTAGAGTGTCAGACCGGGGATTCCAGTGCTGGCCCTCTGGCTCCAAGGTCTTTCCTTAACTATCAAGTTACATAGCCTCTTCCTCCCTTCAGGAAGCATTATAGAACACGATTTGAATGTAAAACTATAGGAAGACTGTTCCAGTGTCTATTCCCATTGTAGGAAATTTCCTTCTAGTCATTGTTTTCTATGCCCACTAGGCAGACATAGAAAGATCTGACATACGATAGTAGGGAGGACAAGTCTGAATACCAGAGACCACAGGAGCTAGGAGGGTAGTAGAGGGTGGGTAGGAGGGACTCAGGGAAGATATACTTGACAGCCACGAGGACTGAAGTTCTACACTGGAAATCATGTATATGGTAATGTACTGATTTGATTGTTACATATTGCATGCATACTTTGAAAAACCATGTTGTGTGTTATAGAGCTATGAAACAAATGTAAGAAATCATTGGAAAAAAACAATACAAAACAAAACGGCTGGCTCCATAGTGCAGTGTTAAGTGCTGTGCACAGGGAGCTGGATCCCACATGGCTGACCACAGTTCAAATTCCAGTCGTGTACGTGTCTCTCTGTCCCTCTCACTCATAGAAGAAATAAATCAAATTTTTAAAATTAGGAAAAATATAAAGCAAAAATTAAACTTCCATCATAAACCATCCAGAGGTAATCACTCATGTTTGCTATAGACTTTACAGTATTCTTTTTTTTTTGGGGGGGGGGGAGAGGTTTTTGCTATAGGGCGCGTGCGCTCGCCAGAAAGACAGAGAGAGACAGAGAAAGAAAGCAAGAAATCACATGGCTACGCGACAATCCCTTCTCCTCCATTCTCCTCTTGGGATCTTGGGCATGCACGCACACGGGCCCTATAGCAAAAAAAAAAAAAAAAAAAAAAAAAAAAAAAAATTACTGTTGGCCATGTGGCAATCCAGCCTTTAACCACCATGCCACTTGTCAGCTCTTTGGCTTCATTCTTGAAGGATATGTTAATTGGATATAGAATTCTTTTTTGACAGTTATGTTTTTCTTTTAGGACTTTACAGATGTTGTTCCACTATTTTCTGGTCTCCATAGTTTCTGACAAGGAGTCTCTGATCATTTAAATGGCTGCTCCCCCTGTATGTAATGCATAACTTTTCTTGGGCTGCTTTTAAGATTTTTCTCTTTAGTTTTGGCCCTTGATAGTTTGGTTATGGTACCAGTCATGGTTTTCTTCACAGTTATCTTAACTTGCCTGAGGTTTGCTGAGTTTTGTAAATCAGTAAATTTATGATTCTTAACCAAATTAGGGAAATTTTGGATTCTATATATTCAGATATTTTCCTGCTCCCTTCGTCTCTCTCTTTTTTTCCCCCTCTCATTCTCTTCTAGGACTATGATTGTACATAAGCAAGACCATGACGTTTTTCAAGTTCTCTGAGAACGTGCTTTTCTTTGGAATTGATCGTTTCTTTTGATCTGTATTCAATTTCATCTAGTCTTTCTTTTGTCATCTGCATTCTTCTCTTAAGCCCTTCTACTTACTTTCAATTTCAGATACTGTCATTTTTGGTTCAAAAATTTACATTTTAAAAAGTAGTTTCCTGGGGCCGGCACGTGATTTGGTGGTTGAGGGTGCTGGACTCCCACATGGCTGACTGCAGTTCGAGTCCTGAACCTGGCTTCTTACTTTCTCTCTCTCTGGTCAGATTAAAATAAATAAATAAATAAATAAAGTTAAATAAAACAATTCTTTAAAAAAAGCAGTTTCCATTTCTCTTACTCATTATAAGCAAAATTTTCTTTACTTCATTGACAGTAGCTCGAATAGTTACTTCAAATTCTTTATTGGTTCCAACACCCGAGTCATCATTGGCCTCCATTTATTGTCCCTACCCTTGAGATGGAGATACAGTTTCTGGGTCTTTGTATGTTGAGTAACTTTAGATTGTTTCCTGGATATAGTAGAGATACTGGATTCTAGGCTCAAATCGAGATAAGTACCTCATTCTATGCATTTCTTTCCTTCCAAGATTTGACCATCCTTCAGGGTCTGTTTTCGCTTACTTTCCAGGACCTTCAGTGCATTGTCGTGTGCACGTGTGTGCATGTGTGTGTGTGTGTGTGTGTGTGTTCCAGAGCAGATAGCTGCCATGAGCAGAACCCTTGGAATCTGTAGGTGCCCCATCAGTCTGAGCAGAAGCTGGGCTCCTACGTGTCCTGAGATCATAATACATTTCATATTTATGTATTTTTAGAGAGAGATTTTTGCTATAGGGCACGTGTGCTTGCCAGAGAGACAGACAGAGACAGAGAGACAGAAAGCAAGAAGTCACCCTCCCCAGGAGGGATGGCCACACCACAATCCCTACTCCTCCATTCTCCTTCGGGATCTTGGGCACACACGCATGCGTGCCCAGCTTGAGTTTTAAGCCACTGGGTTTGGGACTCCAACCATAGTTGACTATGTGAGAATCCAGCGACATAGCCATTATGCCATCTACTGGTCCTTACATTTTGTATTTCAGCAGGTGAATCTTCGAGGCCAGTTAAACCTACCACGCTAAATAGCACTTTTTGGTAGCCTTTACAGTATTTGTTATTAAGCAACCCTTGGTATACTTATTTGTTTATTGTTTTTCCACGAGCATGTGAATTCTGTGATCCTAGCACTTACCCCTGGCACAGAGTAGCTGCTCCCTAAATAGTTGCTAAACAGACAGACGCAGATCGGGGATGTTGAGGGCCAGAATCAAGACAAAGGCACTGAGTGCAGATAGAACAGTGTTTAAGATTAACTTCATTTTTTCATATGCTTTTTGGCTATTCATATGAGAATGTGGGAGGGGAATAGCATAGGACATTTGGGGGGGAATGGAGAGGTAAGACACTTGTGGAACACAGATAAGGTCTATTATCTATTGACAAGGATGTGTATGGTGGTCTCAACTGGGCTGGACTGAGGTGTATAGCATGCTGGGTAAAGTCTCTTCACAATCTAAATGATGTATAGCGATTTAATGTATGAATAATAAAAAATAAATACATAAAAATTTTTAAAAAAGATTAACTTCAGAAAGAGCTTTAATGGAATTATTTTGGATGGGGCTTGGAGAGAGAATCTTAGGAAGATGGAGAGAGGGAGAAGTTTTGGAAAACCTCAAGCATTGTTAGTGGATGGTAATACATTTGCAGGGACTTCAGAAAGTTCATGGAAACCCGGAACTAAAGTAGGAGTTAATTTTGGTGCAAAAGCTTTTTGAAATCTGTGCATGGCTTTTTGTGATATGCATTTTTCATGAACTTTTTGTATAGGACAGACCCCTCCCACCCCCAACCCCCAGAGAGGACAGATGTGCTGTGCTTTAAGACGGAACATTCTGAGCACTGAGAAAGCGGTTTCTTTGGTTTTTGCACTAGATGGTGATTAGCATTTATCCTGCCCTTGGCCTATCCTTGGCTGGCACTGAGATTAAAAAAGGAGCAGTAACCAAATTTCTAATTCTTCACTCCCGTTCAGGTGCAGCTGGCCCTGCTGTGAGAGCAGCCTGGAATCCAGGGAATCTATTAAGGAAGGGTGTTTCTCTATGATAAGGAGCTGAGTGTTGAAATTTAATCCTCCAAACCCCTGCCTCCCCAGGACTCCATTAAATTGTTCCTATTAGCGTGATTGTGCCAAGATACCAAAAGAGCAGGGGAAATAGTAGAAAACCTGAAAACGAGGGGAGAGAGATTGGAAGCCATGCCTCACTCACAATTTAGGAGTCTCGCTAAATTTCTAAGTGGAAATGTCTGACAGCCTCGGAACCCGAAATCTTTCATCTTCCTGGCGGAGTACAAGTTCGCTCGTGCAGTAAAATGAAAACCGGTGGTGAGCGCTGCAGGAAAGGTCACGTTCCCTTAGTAGCGAGGCTAGGATGAGAGCGTAATTACACGCAGAAATGCTACCCTGGGCCTCCTTTCCTGTAAGCAGCTATGAGAAAGGCAGTGTTTATTACCTGATTCTAGGGCAACCTGCACCATCCAAAGGGTTCTCATTAGCACCTCTGATTGCATCTGGAGTCAGAGGGCTCACTTAATCCTTCTTGGGGAGCCGTGGTGGTTGCCAGCCTGAGTCAAGGCATTTAGCACCAGGAACACCTCTCCTGATGGACTCCCCTTGCAATTAAGAAAAACAGGTTTCCAAGGGGGAAGGAGCTGTCACTTTCCGAGGGTTTCTGTTGCCATGTCTGTGTCGAGGTGGCTCGCACTAGGATGCCTGGTTTTCTGCCACCCACTCCCATGGCGTACACCAGGGGTCTGATTGCCTGGTAGGGGAGAGTTTGAAGCTCTTCTGGTCATGCAGTTAATGCAGTTAGAGGTAGCGATGGGGAATATGCAAGGAGGAAGCAAGGCTAGGAGCTAGGTGGGATTCGCATAAGCCGTCTCTACTGCATTCCTGTTTCGCACAAAGGAACAGCATTGCTAACAAAAGGTCAGTGGCCCACCCATGGAATCATGGTCTTGCAAGTTGCAGCAGTTCATTCTGGCAGGCCCGGGGACCATCTGGTGAAACTGCAAGCTCATATCCGTTTCTCCGTGGTACCCTCCTCATTATATCCCAGTGATCTCAAACCCCAAGAACAGCTCGGTCCATCCACCCCAGTCTCTGCCGCCACTCTAAGCTTCTCATCTTTCATCTCTGCCCCATCAGTCTGTTCCCCATCGCCGCCTGCCTGGCTGCAGGGTCCTGTGGCTGTGACGGGCTGAGGCCCTCTCCACTTCCTCTACGGAGTAGCTGTGTGTGCCCAGAGCTTCTTGAGGTTCTTCCAGAAACCGCACCTGCGTGTGCGCCCAGCTGCCCCCCCTCCCTAGCTGTGATTGGCACCAGGGAGTCCCAGCTTTTCATAGATTCTGAGGGCATGGCTCCCACTCCAGACCACTGATTCAGGAGCTCAGGGGTTGGGCCCAGGTGTGGTGTTTAAGCCCCCAGGTGACTCCAAGGTGCGCCTGAGCGGCCCTGCTCTATTAAGACGCCGCTGGTCAGAACCTGTCCTCAACTCGGGCTGGGCAGAGGGTCGCAGTCACTTCCTCGTCTCCCCACCTCTGGCTCCTCTTGCACAGTGAGATGGTGGCTCTGTGACACTGCCAATGACCCACCGGTTTGGCCAGCCTTTACATTCCATGTCACTCGTCAGCATTCGTAAGTGGCAATTTCAAATACTTTTTATTCAGTAAAGATAAACCTGATCTAAAGTCATAGGCTCCATGTCATATAGTTGGGAAAAAAAAATGGTGGGGTGAGAGGTAGCCCCATGTCCCGACCCACAGGACAGTCGAACAGGTTTCCTGAGGGAAGGAGTGAGAGACGGGATGAGCAGCGTGGAGATGACGCAGTGTTACAACTCTTCAGGGTCGTCCAGAGACGACGTGGTGTCACAACTCTTCAGGGTCGTCTGGCGATTGTAGGCCAGGGATCGCGGTTATATACATGTTGGTGGGCAGTGATTGGTTGAATGAAGGATTGTAAAAGGTGGGTTATGACTGATTGCTTTGTAGACCCATCATGAGGTGCTAGATATGCAAATCTGAGGGATTCTAAGCTCACCAATTTGCTATGGGAAGTGGCCAATCAGTATGGTTTTGAGGTTTTTGAAGGGGAGCCAATTATGGCCTTTGGTATTGTGTAATTGTTTGCTCGCTGAGAAATCGAAACTTAAAGGTTTCCTTAAAATGGCCTCGGCGGACTCGCTGATGTGCAGTTTCCCACAGCCCCAGAATCTGTTTCTGGCTGTGTGCCTTCAGAAATGTGACTCGAACTTTGTGGATCTCGGTCTCCTTTTCTGTGAAATGGGGCTAGTGCTCTCTGCCTTGCGGAGCTGCTGAGCGACGTGCTAATTAGGGGATGTCTGTTTTGTAGCATGTGGAAGAGTAAGTGTGGAAGAGTAAGTGTGGAAGAGCTTGCTGTGGGCTCGTTACCCAGGTGTCCCGAAGATCTGGGACTTGGACTCTCTCTGGCGGGTATCACTGTCCCAGCATGTTTGTCTCCACCGCGGGCAAAGCCGTTCTCAGCTCACGTCCTGGTGGTGAAACCGCCATGTCTGATTTTTGGCATGCAGCATTATCGTTACTGTTTAATTCTGTCATCCTGGTAAAGTGTCCTTTCTTGTTGGCAGAAGTGTTCACTTTTCCCAGTATGAGGAATTGTGACGGGGAATAGTTCACATTTCTAGGAAGATACCTTCTAGATGAGAGCTACTCAAATACAGGCAGCATCAGAATCCCCGAGAAGGTTTGTTAAGCCCGACACCTGGGCCCCATGCCTGCATCCTAATTGAGTCGGTCTGGGGAGGAGCCCAAGCGTTGCCTGCCTGAAAGCTCCCAGGTGAAGTCCGTGCTGCCGGCGTCTGGGAAGCCCCCGTGGAGAACCACCGGGCAGGTGGCTTAACCCATGGAGGGTCCCCTCTAGTCTTATCCTTAGTTACACCTCAGCATCACCTGGGGAACTTTTAAAAATACTGATCATCAGGCCTCACCCCATACCAACCAAACTGGCCCCTGTGGGTGGGGCATCACTATTTTTAAAACTCTCTGCTCTCTGGCCAGCAGATGGATTAGCGGTTAAGGTGCTGGACTCCCGTGTAGTTGAGCAAGGTTTGAGATCTGGACCCAGCCGCTTGAAACTCAAGCTGGGTGTGTGTGCATGCTTGCCAGAATCCCAGGAGGAGAAGGAACTGTGGTGTGGCTGTCCTCTGGCTCCCCCGACGGGGTGATTTCTCACTTTCTCTGCCTGGCGAGCCACACATGCCCTATAGGAAAAATCTCTTTACAAAGAAAACCTGTCTACTCCCACGGTAGTTGTACCTTGCAGCTGGAGGTGAGAATGATGGGTCTGGCCTAAACCGCATGCACCTGCTTCCAGCCTTCTTCCGGCAGCTCTGATTGTATTTTAATACTTTCTTTTTATTTGGTGACTTGCCTCTGTCTCTCAAACTAGAAATTGGCTTCTTGAGCTCAGACCTTGTCCTATCTAATTCATGGTAGTCTCAAGTGCCTGCCAGGTAGTCAGTGAGCAGATATACTCTTTGAATGAGTGAACGGACGAATGAATTGTCTCACTAAGGGGCTGCAGGCACCCGTTCTGCTCCGTGCTATGTAAGGCACCAGAACCTCCAGACCAACCTGGAAACAGCCCTTTCAGAGCTGGGGACCCTGGAGGCCAACCTGGTTTCTTCCCCTTGAGGTGTGTTGGCTTCTCAGGTCTGCCCGTAGCAGCTCAGGGAAGACAAAGGTGGGAGGGCCCAGGCAGACCAGCACCCAGCTGCAGATTTGGCTTGGAGACATGACGGGTGATTAAGGAGCCCTGGAGCCTTTATAACCCTTCCCTTGCAGAGGGGTGGAGCCGAGGAAGTGCCAGTAATCGATAATTGCCCATTTTATATGGAGGGTTTATAGGCTAATCTCATTTAATTGTTTCTGAAAGAGTAGTAAAATGAGGCAAGGAGGCATTGAGATGATGGCTTGTGAGGGGCGGCTGCACAGACAGGTTATTAGCATCCTGGAGGTCAGAGCTGGCTGGATGTGAAGGGCATCAGGCGTCCAGAACGAGGCATTCTGGCCGAGGCGAAGTCTTTCAGGGAGCCTGGACAGCTTCTGGAAGGCTCTCTTCTACTGGAAGAAAAGACTAAGAGGACAGAAGTCTGTGTGCCGGGGGAGGCGGGCAGAGAAGCCAGGTCAGATGGGAAATCCGATGCGCAGTGCCAGCAGGCTCCTTATGCAGTTTTCCCCTTTAAGCATAAAGGGTTGCAATTACTACAACCCCCCTACTGTTCCTGCAGGTATAATATTTTATATTTACATTCACGTAAAGTGTTGTCTAGTGGACATTTATTTATTTATTTTCTTCATGAGAGCCAGAAGGAGAGTGAAAGAGGCAGGCAGACTGGGAGACACAGGGTGTTCATGCCAAGATCCTCCCTACAGCCCTGGATCTTGGGCGAGCCCGGCTTCCCCAGGTTGACCCAGGACGTGAACCAGGAGCCTTCCCATATGGCCCCAGTATCTGGTAACTGTGCTTCTGCCACCTGTACCAATAGTGGACATTTCTCTGTGACGCTGAAGAGAGGTGAGCAAAATAAACTCAGGACTGACCCTGGTCAGCCATGGTCTAGTGGTTAACAGAGCCATTTTCTACGCAGCTGACGGCAGTGTGAATCCCAGAGCTGGTGGCTTGATACACTTAGATATGCCCTGCAAGTTCATGCCTAACATCCCTACAGGATGGAGAAATGGAGAAGGGATTTTAATGTGACCACACACCATGGGGGTGCTTCCTCCTCTTCTCTCTGTCTCTCTGGAGAACATATGTGTCTTCTGGCAGTATTAAAAAGATTGCCTCAAATAATGATCTTTGAATGACAGGATAATTGGCAACATTGTCCAGCATGCAGCTGCCCTTACTAAAGAAGTAAGTAAGAGGGTATTAGGTATATATACTCATATGCAGGATTTCAAAAATGTTAATCGTATAGTAGAAAATACATAGAACATCAGGCTTGTGTGTTTTCCTTTATATAATGGTATACATTGAGATGAAAAAGTATGATTTAGGGGCTGGCAGGTAGCATGGTGGTTAAGGGTGCTGGACTACAACATGGATGACTACAGTTCAAGTCCTAGATCTGACGGCTTGCTTTCTCACTTTCTCACTTTCTTTCCCTCTCTGGTCAAATTAAAATATTAAATAAAGTTAAAATAGTTCTTTGAAAATGTGATTTGAGGGACTAGCAGTTAGTGTAACGGCTATATAGCTGGACTCCCATGTAGTCAACCATGGTTTGAGTCCCGGACCTGGTGGCTTAAACTCATGCTGGGCCCATGTGCGTGCTTGCTCAGGATCCCGAGAGGAGAATGGAGAAGGGATGGCGGTGTGGTCATCCCCCCTGGGGGTTGATTTTTTGCTTTCTATCTCTCTGTCTCTTTCTTTCTGGTGAGCGCACGCGCCCTATAGCAAAAAACCTCTCCAAGAAAAAAAAATATATGATTTGATTTTTTTTAACCTTTTAAAAAATACTATTATTGGGACCAGCAGTTAGTGTAATGGCTATATCGCTGGACTCCCATGTAGTCAACCACAGTTCGAGTCCCGGACCTGGTGGCTTAAACTCACGCTGGACCCGTGTGCGTGCGTGCCCAGGATCCTGAGAGGAGAATGGAGGAGAAGGGATGGTGGCGTGGCCATCCCCTCTGAGGGGTGATTTCTTGCTTTGTGTCTCTCTGTCTGTCTCTTTCTGGTGAGCGCACATGCCCTATAGCAAAAAAGCCTCTCAAAAATTATTTTTATTAATTTGATGAGGTAAGGAGAGAGAGAAAGTGGGAGAGGAAGCCACCAGGTCTGGGACTCGAACCACAATTGGCCATGTGGGAGTCCAGCACTGTAATTGCCATGCCACCAACCAGCCTCACATGATTTGATTTTAAAGAAACCATTAAAGCAGCAATTATATAGGAGTTGGAGAATTATTGGCAACTAGGACTAAGCAAATAATTATGTACTTTTCCTCTTTTTTATGGATGCAGATATAAAGAAAACTATTTTGTTCCACATCTTCAGCATAAAAGTTTGAGAGGATATGAGAGGAACTGGTGCCTTTGACCACCTGTTTATTCTTCGAATAATCTGGAGGTCGCCCAAGGGAGAGGGCCAAGGAGACGCTCCTTAAATGCTGGATTAGCCACATCACCTCTGGCTTTCAGATCAATGAAAGACAGATGCCTTATCAGATGATGGTAGCTTCCTCTCAAACCCTGCACTGCCTCTTGACACAAGAACTTACACATTCTTTCTAGTATCCTTTGGCCCCAGCAGAAAGACAGAGTTGAGCCAGACTTGGCGTACCAGAATCTTTTCCTAGCTGGGTTACATAGAGGGGAGACCGTTCACACCTGTTGACCATGCTAAAATACCAACAATTGCCTTTCTTGTGGGAATGCTCCAGAAAAAAGAATTTAACGTGATAATCCTTTTAAAATTTTTAAATAAGAATTATTTAACTTTATTTATTTTAATTTGACCAGAGAGGAAGAGAAAAAGGGAGGGAGGGAGAGAGAAAAGGCTAGAAAGTGAGAGAAAGCATGAAAGCAAGAGCCAGGTCCAGGACTTGAACCACAATCAACTACGTGGGAGTCCAGCATCCTTAACCATCACACCACTTGCTGGCCCCATGATAACCTTTTTAGATGGTTAAAATGTGGATCTTTCGCTGTCAACAACTGCTTTTAGTCTTGAACACATCAATAGTTTCTGACAACTGCTCTTAGCCCATTTCTTTTTTTTTAAAAAATTGCTTATTTAATTTTTATTTATTTATTTTTTTGGAGAGGTTTTTGCTATAGGGTATATGCGCTCGCCAGAATAACAGAGAGAGAGACAGAGAGACAGAAAGCAAGAAATCACCCCTCAGGAGGGACACTGCAATCCTTTCTCCTCCATTCTCCTCTCGGGATCTTGGGCATGTATGCACATGCGCCCAGAGTGAGTTTAAGCCACTGGGTCCAGGACTCGAACCGCAGTTGACTTGGGAGTCAAGTGACACAGCCAATATGCCCACTGCTGGTCCCTCATTTATTTATTTTAATTTGACCAGAAAGAGACAGAGAGAAAGTGAGAAAGCAAGCCACCAGGTTGAGGACTTGAACCGTGGTTGGTCATATGGGAGAGTCCAGCACCTTAACCACCACGCCACCTACTGGTCCCTCTTAGTCCTTTTCTTTTGATGATTTTACTGTGACTGAATGTTCGTGGGAGAGCCTCTAAATACACAGGCACTTTGTTATTGTAGACCTACACTGTCCAATGTAGTAGCTAATAGTCATACAGGGCCATTTCAATCTAAGTGAATTAAAATATAATACAATTTAAAATTAAAATTAAAAATGTAAAGTTTACTGTAAAATTTTAAATGCTTTGTATTAGGTACATTTCAAACACTGAACAGTATTATGTGGCTAGCAGTGGCCATACTGGATAACACAACTACAGAATATTTGTTCCTGTCAGAAAGTTCATTGGACAGGGCTGTATGAGAGAATATTTTCTGAAATTGTGGACTACACCAAATTTTCAAGGAAGACAATCCCATCCCCAGGGATTTGGGTGGGTGGGCATGTGGGGGGGAGGCAAGGTGGGACAATCAGCAGGATTTAAAATTTTTTCCAGGGCCAGCAGATGGTGCAGTGGTTAAGGCATGGCTGACCATGGTTCGAGTCCCAGACTCAGTGACTTGAAACTCACACTGAGCACATATGCATGCATACCCCAAATTCCAGGAGGAGAATGGAGGAAAAGGGATTGTAACATGGCCATTACCCCCAAGGGGTGATTTGTCACTTTTTCTCTCTGTCTCTGGTGAGCTATTATACCTAATAGCAAAAATCTCTCAAAGAAAATTTTCCCCCAGTACTTTGCCATTTATTAGTCACCTTGTAGCATCCCTGGATGTGCCTCTTATCAACATATCTACTCCATCTGGGGTGGATGGGCCTCTCTATGTGAGTTTATTGTCTGTCCTGGGTTTATTAATTCAGAGAAATTCTTGCCATTTCTGGCAACTCAGGCTTAATATACAAAGTGTCAAAAAGGAAATCACAAGTAAATCTATTTTTGAGGCTTTCACTCCCTGATACGCTCTCCCTCAAGGCAGTGAAATAGTCCATAGGCAATGCTTGCTCTCTTAGGCAAAGTCTACTTAAATGCAACAACAAAAAAAAAGAAAAGACTTTGAAAGGAAATTTATTCTGGAATGACTCCAGGTGGAGTCAGGAAATTGAGCTAGAGAAGCCAGAACTGGCTGTTGACAACTCTGGATGTTTCTGTTAAACGTGTCCCATCTCTGGTGGCACGGACTCATGGCTGCCCTTGAGTGATGTGGAGGAGACATCGATTGAGTGCTAAGAAAACAAGTATCTCCACTCAAGTCGAGGAAATACCATGTGCTACACGCTTAGTGAAAATCAATAATGCAGGAAAATTTACTGGCTGCTCTTCAGGTCTTCGTTTCCTAATTACAGGGGCTGGCTGCGTCGCTGGGTTTCGAGGTTTAGAGGTTAGGCACTAAGTACTCATCACTAGCACTTCGTAGACCTGGAGAGCCTTAATTGAGTTGCTTTCTGTGATAATGAAATGAGAAACCAGCGGGGAGAGCTGGCTACAAAACAGGCTGGAGGCTCCTGCTCTAAGAGCAGGGTTTGGGGTTTGTCGTGGTGAGAATTTTGAACAAATGCTTCGAGCAGGGTTTCTCGAAGTCGGAATCCTCACCCGCCTGACTTCTCCACAGAAGTGGTCCACCTGACCCTGATTGGGATTTGGGTTTTTGACCTTGCTTTGGGGGAAACCTAAGCATTGTTTATAAATAAACCCATTTGAAACTAAAGAGAGAGTGAGGCTGTGGGGAGCCCTGACATGGAGCAGTTGTCCATTTTGGTTAGAACTGGAGGTTTAAAAACTGCTTTCCACGACGTATCCCTTCATGAACGGTTAAAAAAGGGAATTCAGAAACAGCAAGAGAGGTGAAGAACACAGAGCTGGGAGAGAGCTGAGGGGCGTGGGTACCCGTGGGCTGATGCGTGCTGATGGCACTGAGCATCGACTCTGGGCAGTAATGCTTTGAGTGATGGCTGGGTCATCAGCTCTCCATTTCGCTGCGTTGTCATTCAGATGTTGTATTAGCTGGAGCGGTAACTGCTACTGCCGCCCAGAAGGGGAAAGGACACTGCAAAGTTGTGGCCTCTGTGGTATCGGTTTTATGTGAGTGGGCGGTGGTTCATGTGAACCCCCTCCTCTTTTAAAATTTTGCCCCCCAGTTCCAGATTTTTCAAGTGTCTTGTGTAGATTGCACTTTCTTAGTGACAAGCCAGCATGAAATCTCGGTGTTGGCACATGATTGCTTGGGATTTGGGGGAGAGGAGCAGACTAGGGAGAAAATCGCTACGTGCAAGCTGAAAGGAAGACGGCAAGAGGTAAGTGGCATTTATGAATCTATCAGGAGCTGAAGAAAACAGTTCTGAGTGTATCTCTCACCCTTGAACTCCATGGCGTCCCTAGGGGTGGAGAGAGGGGAAAATAAATGTTTGGAATGTTACTATTTCCGTATCTCGTTAACAGTTTTCCAGGCCACTCCTTCCTCCCCACTTCTTTTTTTTTTTTTTTTTTTTTTTTGGCTGAAAAATTAGGCCTGTGCTTTGCAACAGAGGAAGTAAGACTTATGTGTTTATGAAGACAATAGAACGAGTGGGTCCCAGTGAGGTGGATTTAATTCTGCCATAGGTACTCGGGTGCTTCCGTGGTACAGGTGCATTTCTGCCTCTGCTCGGCTGGAGCGCGGAATGCAGAAGTGATGTCTGCTGACTGTTGGGATCCGCTCGGATCGGGCCCTGGGATGTTGACTCTACCCCTCAGCTTGCCCTCCGCCCAACCTTGGCTGGTGTCAAGGGTGATGTTCGTGAGAATCCGGGGTGTTTGATATGAGCGATGCCTTGACCTTGGTCTTCAACCTAGAGACTTGGGGCCTCCTCCTTGTCAAATTTTGTTTTACTCTATCCTCTCTCTTCGATTTTTAGGCAACGTAGTGAGTGAGTCGCCCTCATTCAGCACGTGCTGTAACGATGACAATATGTAAGGATAACCATTACTGTTACATTAACATGTATTAATTACACAAGTATGTACGAACTGACATGGTACAATTGTTTTATTTCTGCTGATATAATACTAATAATTTTTATCACTACCAATGTTTATCTAGTCCTGTGAGCCAGATGCTATGCGAAGCCCTTTCCACATATCATCTTATTTAATCCTCATAACACCCGGTAGGTGGATGGTATCATTTACCCATGTCCTAGATGAGCAAACTGGGATTTACAGAATTTACGACACCTGCTCTAGGACATGTAGACGTGACAGCAGAGCCAGGCCCTTCCCCCCGCTGAGACAGCCCCTTTCTCTCCCACCGGTAAACACTGCTTTGTGATGTGGTGCCCTGCGACAGACGCCTCCAGGCTCAGGTGGCTGCTCTCTCTCCAGCCTAACGCTCTCAGGATGATGGAGAAGCCAGCGTTGGCTTCCAGGAAGATGTGATTTTCCAGTGAACTGATGATGGCCCCGAGCCCCAGTAGTCCGCTGGCACCGTGCGTTTCAGGGCTGCTGTTTAATGGCTCATGAAGCCAGTTCACTTCTAGGTCGCCCTGTCCCTGCTGACCCCTAGCAATGCGTCCATGGACGGGCGCGGGGTTGGCTC
This sequence comes from Tupaia tana, assembly GCA_026018925.1. Lineage (NCBI taxonomy): Eukaryota > Metazoa > Chordata > Mammalia > Scandentia > Tupaiidae > Tupaia > Tupaia tana. The sequence goes on along the minus strand of JAKSZU010000022.1, from coordinate 18,629,789 downwards.
TGCTGTGGGTGCGCTCTGCAGGGTACGGCTCCTGGGGCAACGCGGTCAGATCTGTTGATGAGCAGATGCTTCTCCCTGTACCCTGGCCGCCGCCTCTCAGCGATGTGTGAGGAGGGTGCAGGGAGCCGTGTGATGATGAATATGGCTGGCGCTGGGGCCGGGAGGAGGCAAACCAGCCTAGTCTTGTCTTTGTTCTTGCTGACAAGACTAACAGCAAACTCCAGCTGCTGAGGATGGAACCTTCCACCCCAATCCCGTGGAATCAAATGGCATAAGTTGGTCTTAGTCATTCCCTGATCCAGGGCCCCTAAATCAGCCCACGGTGCTATTAGGGCAGTCCCATGTCAAGATAGGTATTTGGGAACACCAATAAGCAAGCATCTGTATTTGTGGTGTAACAAATACCTGGAAACGTTAAGACTGTGATCCTGGCTCACTCTGAGGACCCCCTGAGGGGTCCAAGTGCCAGCAGATTCTCATACTAAAGAAGGTCTTTACAGAGGCAGCCTAGCCTACGTGGAGGTCTGCCTGGGACAGTTGTGGTTTGTACCTGTTGTCCTGGAATAATTATTCATAGATTCTTCTTCTTTCACAAAGGTATCCTATCTGAAGGGAAAGTGTAGGTCATTTTAGGACATGGTGAAGAATGCAGGCTTTGGAGTCCATAGCTGAAGGACGAATCTCAAGTTTTCCTATCACCGGCTGTGGGATGTTAGACAGTTAGCTTTTTTTTTTTTTTTAAGATTGTATTTCTCTCTTCCATGAGAGAGGCAGTGACTGAAAGACAGGCACCCCCCAACTGGTTCTTTTACACCAGAGTTCACCCCCAGTCTCAGCTGACCTGGATCATGGGCCTTTGCTCAAGGATGTCCCAGGACTCAAACCCAAGACTTTCCCATGTTGGTCCAGTCATGTTACCACTGTGCCCCTATAATTAGCTTTTCCAGTTTTAACTCCTTCACTTCTATTAATGAGAAGAGGGGCTGGCACGTGGTTTGGTGGTTGAGGGCATTGGATTCCTACATGTCTAACTGTGGTCCAGGTCCCGGACTCGGCAGCTTGCTTTCTCACTTTCTCTCTCTCTCTCTGTCCCTCTCTCTCCAAGTTAAAATAAATAAAGTTATATAAAATAATTATTAAAAAAGTGAGAAGAGGACTGGCATGTTTTCTGAGGGTCGTTCTGAAGATTAAACATGAAAATATGTGTGAAGGCTTTAGAACGAGGGCCTACGTATCAAACATTCAGTGAATTTGAATGTAGTATGCAGCGTGTGTGAATTTTCTAAATTCTGGTATGCAAGAAATCAAAATTGACTTGTTTTTCACAACTCAATCGAGTTTCTACTAATAGCTCAGACCTCCATTTCTTAGGTTGGTAACACTTAACACTGCGTGAGCCTGTGCTCAGATCTTAGCCACACTGCTCAGAAGCTGTGAGACCTCACACACGTTTATTTCGCAGCTCCTTGTTTCATGTCCTGGTCTGATTACTACAGTTTAAAGTCTGAGCCAAGTTTCTGCTTCCAGATCCTTATTCATGTACTCTATAGGTGTGTGACTTTGGGGGAACACCCTCACCTCTTTGCTCCCCATCTGTAAACTGGGGATGGCCTAGAGTGCTTGTGAGGTACAAGTCCCTTTGAACTGTGCCCAATGCATAGTGAGTGCTCGATGCACATTACATGTAGGGAAAGACTATTTCCCTCCACATAGGAGGAAATGAAAAGCTGTGTCATTCCAGCATCTGGAGTTAAGCTCTGTTGGCCTTTCAGTGCATTTCTTTTCATTTTCATATATAACTTTAAAAAATATCCACAGACAGGGCCAGCAGGTAGGGTAGTGGTTGTGGTGCTGGACCCCCCCATGACCTACTGCAGTTCAAGTCCTGGACCTGGTGGCTTGAAAATCATCCTGAGCATGCGTGCATGTGTGCCCAAAGTCCGAAAAGGAGAATGAAGGAGAAGGGATTGCAGCGTGGTCATCCCCTAGAGGTGATTTCTCCATTTCTCTCTCTTTCTCTCTGTCTTCAGAGAGAGCATAGACACTTTGCTCTCCTTTATTATTTATTTTATTTATGATTTTATGTGACTTGAACCATAGTTGGCCATGTGAGAGTCTGGCACCTTAACCACCACACTACCTGCTGTCCCCAATCTTTCCTTCTTTTTCTTAAATCAAGATACCTGTCTTGGGACCAGCAGTTAGCGTAATGGCTATGTCGCTGGACTCCCACGTAGTCGACCACAGTTCGTGTCCCGGACCCGGTGGCTTAAACTCACGCCGGGCGCGTGTCCGTGCATGCCCAAGATCCCGAGAGGAGAATGGAGGAGAAGGGATTGCGGCGTGGCCATCCCCCTGGGGGGTGATTTCTCGCTTTCTGTCTCTCTGTCTCTGTCTGTCTGGCAAGTGCACGCGCCCTATAGCAAAAACCTCTCCAAAAAAAGAAAAAAAAAAAAAAGATACCTGTCTCTCTTGGGGCCAGCAGATGATGTAGCTGTTACATCGCTGGACTTCCACATGACTGACTGTGGTTTGAGTCCTGGACCCAGTGGCTTAAAATTCACGCTGGGCGTGTGTGCAGGTGTGCCCCAAATCCCGAGAGGACGATGGAGGAGAGGAGATTGTAGCATGGTTACCCCACTGGGGAATGATTTCTCACTTTTTTTCTCTCTCTCTCTATTGAGTGCACGTGACCTATAACAAAAATATCTCTCTCTCTCTCAAAAAAAAGATATTCTATTTTAATTAGCAACACTATATTCCATTGCATGATGAAATTGAATATTCCCTTATAGTGGACAATATTTACATTATTTTAAACATGATTATTTTTTTTTAATCTGACCAGAGACAGAGAAAGAAAGGGCAAGTGAGAAAGCAAGCCACCAGATCTAGGACTCGAACCATGGTCAGACACGTAGAAGTCCAGTACATCAACTACCATGCCACCTGCTGGCCCCATTATTTACATGATTTCTAAATTTTTCATGTAAGTTTTTTTTTTGTTTTAAAAATTATTATTATTTATACATTCAGTCATTATGCATCATTTAGTTTGTAAAGAGATTTTACCCAACACGATATATGCCACACAGCAGGTGAGTCGAGAATACTATACATGATACCTGTAAGTATTTCTTTTGGCACATAGTCTTAGACATAAACTCTTGGACCATTTCTTTAGCCGTTTTTTTTGGCTAGAGTGAAACTTACACAAAGTGTGGGTCAAAGGATATGACTGCTTTTAAAAATAAAATAATTATGTGAGAGGGCACATGCCCTTGTCAGAGAGCGAGGCACTGGCACCATGGCTCAATGCTAGAAGTTTTTGTTCTGATTGGAGGATGTGTGAACTCACCAGGGAGAGAAGGTACTCCCCAGTGGGCGTGGCAGTGCCACAGTTCCTTCTACATTTCTCCATCCTGTTGGGATCTGGGGCACTCACACCTATGTGCCTGGCATGAAAGTGAATTTCTAACTTAATTTAAATATAAATCACAACATGCGGCTCCTGGCTAAGAGCTCCGCAGAACCGCCTGGTATTTTTCCACCCTTGGGCTCAATAGTGCTTTCCTCCGTCTCTGTTATGGCGACAAGGTGGGACAGTGGGACACAAATCTCCTTTTTGTCCTTGTGTCATTCAGCCCTGTTCCCCAGAGGGCCACCTGCCAGGGAACTGAGGACACCTCTTTAGTTTGAATAGATTTAAACCATACCCAGCAATCGGCCTTTTTCTTTCCCCTGTTGTCCAAGGTGGCTGGCTGTCATATCTTGTTTTAGACCCTTTCTGGGGTGATAGAGAAGCCCCAGAAAAGCCGTCCCTGTTCTCTGCTTTGTCACTGGCTTGTGTGTCCCTCTGAAAAGTGAGGAACTTGGTTCTCTGCTCCCTTCTGCCCCTTGACAGCAGACGACAGCCCCAGCTCGGAGAACAGGGTTCCTGCGTCGCACCCCTCAAATGCTTATGTCGTAATCTGTTCCGTCATTGCTCTGGTCGTGTAACTGGCAGCACAGCATGGTTCACTGTAGGTCTGAGCATCATCCCTCTCTGATGGAGAGCCAGCTGGGCCCTCTGCAAAGCGTGACTCCATCTGCTCAGCCCTGACCAGTGCGGCCAGAACCGAACAGGGCCAAACCGCCCAGGGAAACAGCTGCCAAATGGTTCTTGGCAGATGTGGAGATGCCCTATGGCCTACTCCTCACCACATCAAAGAAAAAATCAATGTCGCGCTGTATTCTCAAGTTGTTTGACTCTTGGCAAGCCCAAGCTACAGATAATCTCATTTGTAAATAGATTGAGTAGTTCTGAACCCCTAAAAGAAATAGGCAGCCAGAAATGGTGTAATGTAATTTGAAATTTGAAATCTGCTTTAAGGTAGAGAGGGTTATTGCACCTTGGCCAATGTTCTATCTCAAGAGTTAACCTACATGGGGACCAGTAGATGGCATAATGATTACATTGCTGGACTTCCATGTAGCCGAACGCAGTTCGAGTCCTGGACCTGGCAGCTTAAAACTTACACTGGGTGCGTATGCATGCATGCTGAAGATCCCAAGAGGAGAATAGAGGAGAAGTGATTGTGGCCTGACCATCCCCCATTGGGAGTGACTTTTCACTTTCTGTCTCTCTGGCAAGCTCACGTGCAGTAGAGCAAAATCGCTCTTAAAAAAAAGTTAACCTACGTGACCTCCTGTGGTCTGATTGTAATTGACTTTTACTTTTAAAATCATAATGTTTAGTTCCACAATTGAAGAGACCAGGAATTTACACATGTAAATGATTTCATGTGAGTTCCCTCGAAGGCAAATTCTTTCCCAAGTAGCTGGGATGGTAAGATACAGCTCGCTTAGATTTTGGCTGTGTTTGCTGAGTGCCGGGCGTGGTGCACGACGCTTCACACAGATGATTTCGTTTAATCCTGACAGCATCGTTGTCCTAGAGGCCGTGGTCCTTCTAATCTCATTTAGAGGTAAGGAGGTTTTACAAGTAGTGAGGGTAGTGGTTTGCCTAACATCTCCCAGCTAGGAAGTGATGAAGCTGGGATCGCAATTCAAGTACGTTGACGCAGGGAGTTTGCAGCGCCTGAACTGGGTCTCTGTGTGGTTCAGTAAGATGCACCCCAGACCGCACGCTTGGCTGTCTTAACGTCTGCTTGCTTTAAAACTGTCTAAGCTCTTGATTTCTGTGCTCCTTTTGTTTTACCGTTGCATTACCACGTGGCCCCTGTCCTTGTCACGTAAGGTGGGTAACACACAGTTCAATGCCAAGGCTGATCATGGATCGTGCTTTGAGAATCGTAACTGAAAATGGAAGATTTCAGGCTCAGATTCAGAAAACACCGATGGTCATTCCTGCCTGTAGCTTGCTGTGTGGCTCTAGAAAAGTCTCTTCGTCTCTCTAAGCTCAGTTTCTTCATCTGTTAATGGGCAAATATAGGTAAATATGAGGGGGTCCCCAAAAGTTCCTGAGAAATGTGGGTTATAAAAATACTATGAATGGGTTTCAAAACTTATTTTTGCAAAAATTGATCATTTAATTCCATTTCCCCACAAACTTTTGAAGTTCTTCCCACCTCCTTTTATGAGATTCCTGTTAGCTCCAAGATGCCATAATCGTATGATTTATTTATTTTAGTTTTTGCAGTAGGGCGTGTGCACTAGCCAGAGAGAGACAGATACAGAGAGAGAAAGTGAGAAATCACTCAGGGGTGCAGCGGGGAGGGGAGGGACAGCCATGTCACAATACCTTCTCTTGGGAGTTTGAGCACACACATACACATGCCTATTGTGCTTTCTATAGGGCGCGTGCACTTACCAGAGAGATAGATAGAGAGACAGAAAGCGAGAAATCACCCCCCAGGGGGATGGCCATGCCACAATCCCTTCTCCTCCATTTTCCTCTTGGGATCTTGGGCACGCATGCACATGCGTCTGTTGTGAGTTTAAGCCACCGGGTCCGGGATGCGAACCGTAGTCAACTACATGGGAGTCCAGCCACATAGCCATTACGCTAACTGCTGGTCCCCTTATTGTGCTTTCTAAGCAACTGAGTCTGGGACTCGAACCACACAGTTGACCACGTGGGATCCAGCTGCCTTAACCTCTGCAGCGCCAGCTGGCCATTGGTGTGAATTTTAAGGGTCTTCTGTGCTACTGTCAACAGCCAGAGCACAAGAACAGCATCCACTTACAACACATTGAAACGGCCTGTTTCTTGACAAAGTCTGGCATAAGCGATGTGGTAGCTTTTCCTCACAAAGGGCTCTGGTAATTTACAGCCTGTGACATCCTTTTGTTTGACAAATGAATTTCAAGGGCACCGGAGTAGGCTGAATATGCTGAAAATCAAAGTGTGCACTATGTGCCACAATGAGTTGTGTGTGGTAAATCTTTGAGTTTAATTACAATGATAGTTAAAATAACAGGAAATATAATGAGGTTGGTAAAGTACAGTTCCCTGGTTGGTTGTTAAGTGTGGTTTCTTTCAACATGAGTCAGGAAGCCAGGCTGGGGGCCTGGGTTTCTATCCCAAGAGTGTTTGAAAAAGTGATTTAAGGGACTCTACTTCTGTTATAGCTTTAGAGAAATCACTTTATTCTGTTTTTCTTTTTTTTGGAGAGGTTTCTGCTATAGGGCACATGCACTCACCAGAAAGAGACAGAGACAGAAACAGAAAGCAAGAAATCACCCCCTGGGCGCAAGGCCACACCACAATCCCTTCTCCTCCATTCTCCTCTCATGATCTTGGGCATGCAGGCATATGCATCCGGGATGAGTTTAAGCCACCAGGCCCAGGACTCGAACGTGATAGACTACATGGGAGTCCAGCGACATAGCCATTATGCCAACTGCTGGTCCCTGTTTCCCCCTTTTTTTTTTTTTTAAAGATTTTTGCTATAAGGGTGCATGCTCTTGCTGGAGAAACTGAGACACAGCAAGAAATTACCCTCCTGGGGGATGGCCACACCGCAATCCCTTCTCTTCCAATCTTCTCTTGGGATTTTGGGCACACACACACGTGCCTGTCATAAGTTTCAAGCTGCTGGGTCCAGGACTCAAACTGCGATCGACTACATGGGAGTCCAACGATGTAAACATTACGCCATCTACTAGTCCCATGGTTTTATTCTGTCTTCGAAATTCTCGCTATCTAATATGTGATCCAAAGACCAGAGCCTTGACATCACCTAGGATTTCGTTAGAAATGAAGAGGCTCACTCCCACCCAGGCCGAATGAATCAGACTTCGTATTTTGACAAGACCCTCGAGTGAGTCACGTGCAATAGAGTAAGAAGAGAGCAGGTCCCTGATGTTGCTGCTGGTCAGGGCGAAACGGAGACCTAGTTGTTGTACCACTCCAGGGAGCTTGCTCTAGGACAGGCCCTGTGTTGGGTACAAGCAGCGGAGATTGAGGGGGACACACCTGGTCCCCCCTCTCTTACTTGGTCATTGGAAGTCATGATGTCTTTTTCTTTCTCTATGCAAAAACGCTTTGTGACTTTTCTGACAACCCGGCAGAAAGATGACCACATAATTTTTCATGTCACTCTTGGCTCAGAGCTGCAATGGCACATGCGACAGGTGCCATAGGCCTAGGGAGGTGAGATGCCTAGCCTGGACCCAGGGAGGATGGGCGTGCTTCCTGGGGATGTGGCTTTTAAGCTGAGGCTTGGAAGTATAATAAAAAGGAAGAGAGTGGCTGGTTTAGGTGGCTGGGTCTTACGTGGCTAGCCCTGAAGTTTAAGTCCTGGACTTGTTGGCTTGAGAAAAATGCTGGGCACATGTGTGTGCACGTATGCGCGTGACCAAAGTCCTGAAAGGAGAGAGAGATGGAGGAGGAGGGGTTGTGGCAGGACGGTGCTTTCTTCTCTTGCTCTCTGTCGCTCTGCCTCTCTGTGAGCACACAAGTCATCTAGCAAGAAAGGAAGAGGGAGGAGAGAGGAAAAGAAGCTTGGCCAGAGGACTCACATAAAAGGCAAAGAGGAACATGGAGTTGTTTTTCCTGGGCCCTTGGTGTGGGATTACAGGGGCTGGCTTTGCTTTCTAGCTGGGAACCATAGAAGGCGGGTTTATAACTGGCTTCTGGTTCCCTTAGACCAGGCTGTGGCCCATGCACTCCCCAAAGCCCTCAATTTATTTTTGTAAATACAGTTTTATTGGAATACAGCCATACGCATTGGTTTACATCGTCTGTAACCGCTTTTGTGATACGACAGGGTTGCAGAGTTGGAACAGAGACCTTGTGGCCCTATAAAGTGAAAAATGATTACTGTCTAGTCCTTTCCATAAAACATTTGTAGACTCCTTTTCTAGGCTAGTAGTTCTCAAAGTGTGCATTCAGCATCAGCTGGGAATGTGGAAGGCATGCAAATGCTCAGGCTCCACCCCAGACCCACTGAGTCAGACACTGGGGTGAGACCCAGCATAGGTTTCATAGGCCCTCCGGGTGGTTCTGTCCCACATAAAGTATGAGAAACCTACCTCGAACCCAGCTTTTCCGTGCTGTGTCCTTCACGGACGCCCCTCTGCTCTCTGCACTCATTTTCCTCAGGTGGTTGCATGCCTGGCTCCTTCTCTAGTGACCCTCAGCTCAAATGACCCTCCTTCAGAGGGACCTTCCTTGGGGCCAGCCCTATAGTCTAGTGATGAAGGGAGCCGGATCCTGTGACTGACCATGGTTCTAATCCTGATCCTGGCCTATTAAAAAAACACCAGGTGCATGTGCGTGGGTGCCCCAGGTCCTGACAGGATGGAGAAGTGGAGGAGAAGGGATTGTGGTGTGACCACACCTTGTTCCCTCTCTTTCTCTCTCTCTGTTTTTCTGTATCTCTCTGGCAAAGGCAGGTACCTTCCAGCAATTAAAAAAGAAAAAAGAAAAAAAAGAACCTCTTTCCTTGAACACTAGTTCAAAGACACCCTTTGACTAGTCTGTCCCATCATCTTATTCTCACATAGTTTATGGTGCGTGTCTGATTCTCCCTCTCCTCCTTTATTAATTTAATAATATAATAAATTAAGAATTTTATAAATTAAGAATTAGAATTAATTTTACAAAGTTATTATAAATTAAGAATTTTTCTAATGGACTAATAATTTATATACATGGGGTACAATGTAATGTTTTGATGTATTTGTTGTAGAATGAGTAAATTAAGCTAGTTGATATAACCATCACCTCACCTACTGAACACATTTTTTAAGTGTGATGAGAACATTTAAAATCTCCTTAAGCAGTTTTTTTATTTTTATATTTTTAATAGAGGTTTTTGCTATAGGGCACGTGTGCTTGCCAGATAGACAGACAGAGACAGAAAGCGAGAAATCACCCCCCAGGGGGGATGGCCACGCCGCAATCCCTTCTCCTCCGTTCTCCTCTCGGGATCTTGGGCACGCATGCACACGCGCCCGGCGTGAGTTTTAAGCCACCGGGTCCGGGATGCAAACTGCGGTCGACTACATGGGAGTCCAGCGACATAGCCATTACGCTAACTGCTGATCCCCCTTGGTAACCCCTTTCTGCTCTCTTCCATGGTTTTAACTTTTTCAGATTCCGTATCTGAGGGAGCACATGAGGTCTTTGTCTTTCTGTGCTTGGCTTTTTTCACTTGGCATGAGGTCCTCGAGGTTCATCCATATTGTTGCAAACAACAAGATGTCCCTTTTCCAAGCTATGTAGTATTCCACTGTGTGACTTTTCACAAAGTCATTTATTCTCTTTGCATCAGTTCCCTCATGTGTAAAGTGGGGATGATAACAGCACAACCTTATCAGATTGTTGAGGGGAATAAATGAGTTAATGTGCGTGAGGTGCTTAGATCTGGCACACGTAGGTATCAGCTTAAAATGAGGTACAATGCTCTGCAAGTTTCCTGGAGCTTCTTATCAGGAGTGAGTGTGAGAGGAAGCGAACCGGCCTTCATTTGGAATGTTCGTCTCCTAAACTCTAAGGTAGTTATTTTCAACTGGGCTCTTCAGGACTCTTGTTCTAGTAACTAAACCAATAAAAATCGGCACTGAGGGATCGTGAAGTTATTCAGGTTGAACCTCTTGTTCTGTAGGGGAGGGAGGAGGGAGGGGTGTCTGATAGCACCCCGCAGCAACCGAGCGGGCAGCGGTTACTAACAAGGTGCTTTACCTCTCTTAGCTCCCACCACTCTTCCTTATCCCCAAGTTTAGGTGAGAGGCCCTTCGCACGTTTCACCAAGTGGGTAAAGTCACACAGCCAGAAGGTGGTGGAGTGGCAGCTCACGTCCAAAGGTCCGTGTTCTCCTTTTGTCTTTAAGTGCATCATCTCTACCATGACTGAGATAGAGACAGAGAGGGGGATAGAGACGGAGAGAGAGGCACTCCTCACAGGGCCCTGACGCTGCAGTCTGGCCCTAGCTTCAGCCGGCCCTGCATCATGGGTACGCAGGTGGCCAGAACCGTCGGGGAGATCTCCGGATGTGAGCCTGGAATCTTCCCACGTGGGTCACCTCGCAGTGTGCTGCGTTTTACTCCTCCGCCTCCGTCTGTGCCCGAGGGGTCTGCGACCTCAGCAGGCGATGAGACTAGCGCTGAAGCACCAAGCGAGTGTTGTTTCTGTCTGTGGCTCCCTTTGAGGTCTCGCTCTGGAATAGAAGCATCTCCGCTCTCAGGAGTGACAGAAGACTCTGTCGAAGTGACCGTGGCCGCCTCCTCTCCGTAAAGGCATCGTTCAGGGCAATCTGGGCGGGAGAAATGCCAAGAGGACAAGCTAGGCTCCGTTCTCTTGGAAGCGTCACCTCTTTCATTGTGTTGGTCAGCCACGGTTGACGTTGAGTTTGCTGCCACTTACCTGGAGCAGCCAGCCAGCCTGCGATCTGGTCGGGGGACCAGGGCTGTAAAAGGACACCCATGTGGGAAACTGAATCGCCAAGGTTACTCACAAAGCTAAGTGCAGTCCGGTATCCCCTTACCTGGAGGGAAGTTCCCACAGGGTGCCAGTGGACAAATACTTTTTTTTTTTCTTTTTTTGGAGAGGTTTTTGCTATAGGGCACGTGCGCTCGCCAGACAGACAGAGACAGACAGAGAGATAGAAAGCAGGAAATCACCCCCCAGGGGGGATGGCCACGCCGCAATCCCTTCTCCTCCATTCTCCTCTCGGGATCTTGGGCACGCACGCACACGCGCCCGGCGTGAGTTTAAGCCGCTGGGTCCGGGACTCGAACCGTGGTCGACTATGTGGGAGTCCAGCGACATAGCCATTACGCTAACTGCTGGTCCCAGCCAGTGGACAAATATTAGTGCGGTGAACAATCGCCAGCAAAACCGAAAGGGTAATTTCTTATTGTCTTTACTTTAAAGGTGAAGCCTCTTTGAAATAAAGCAGGCATGAGATTGATGCTTATATGAAGCTTAAACAATAATAAAAGATGCGGGCTTTCCTAGGCGGTTCAGCTCCAGATTTTTGTCATTACTTTCATCTCGATAACATCCTGGGCCAGGTTATTTTTATTGCTTGCAAAGAAGCAGTGCCCTCAAGTTATCTAAGAAAAGCCCGTCCAAGGCACGTTTATAAAGGTATTGACCTTAAGATAATAATAAAGTGCGTGGTTGAGGGAGTGTGAAGGCATATTGGTATGAGCAGGATTCTGAGGAAAGGGGCTGTCACAGGGGAGCAGAAGGGTGGAAGAAAAATGGGGAAACGGCAGCCCAGCAAATGATCGAAGTGTATTTGGATGGCTTTATTTTTTCTTTTGGACTTCGAGAGCCCAGAAGTAGCTAGAGATCACAGGCATTATGCCCCATGTTCATGTGGCTTTCCTTGGGGCAGCTTCAGAGTTTGGGAAATGCAGGAAGAAAGGGATTTAAATGAAAAATGCTAGTTTAGTGCTGAAATCTAAGATACCTGTAGGAAAGTTCAGTCCCCAGAAGCTTTCGAATGGAATTTCAGTTCTTAGACCTAAAGTACAGACTCATTTTGGGGAGGTCCTTTGGGAGAAGTAAGGCTTGGTGGTTCCTCCTCTGAAACAATCACTGAACAATCGAGCTGGCTCTTTTTAAATTTTTTAATTAGTTTTTAAAAGATATTTTTGCTATAGGGTGCATGTGCTCGCTGGAGAGACAGAGACAGAGAGACAGAAAGTGAGAAATCACCCCAGGGGGATGGCCACGCCGCAGTCCCGTCTTCTCCATTCTCCTCTCAGGATTTTGGGCACGCACGCACACGCGCTCAGCGTGAGTTTTAAGTCTCCGGATCCGGCCCTCAAGCCATGGTAGACCACACGGAAGTCCAGCAACATAACTGTCATGCCATCTGCTGGTCCCGAGCTGGCTCTTTTGTAAGTGTGGACATAAGCCTATGTTGTAAGGTTCAAGAAAGGAAAATAGCTTTCTTTTTTCTTTTTTTAATTTTAGAATTAGTTTATATAACTTTATTTTAATTTGACCAGAGAAGGACAGAATGAGATAGCAAGGGAGAAAGGGAAAGTGAGAAAGCAAGTTGCCAGGTCCAGAACTCGAACTGCGGCCGGTCATGTGGGAGTTCAGCACCTTTAACCAGCATGCCAGCTGCCACTCGCCAGACCCCAGGAAATCACCCCCCCGAAAGTAGCTTCTAACACTCACACGTGGGAGTCCGTCCCTCAAGTTCTGTTCCAATTCTACAACCCAAGATGGAAGGTGGTTTCTTGCTTTGGATAACTTTGATTATTGGTAGTAGATGACTGAAATGTGCTGAAAAGGATTCAGAGGTCATCTCTGACCCCAGCCAGAAAGAGGGCCATCGGTGATTAGCAACGCCTGCCCTGGAGGTGAGAGCCACGTGTGGCTTTCTGTGCATCGAGCAGTGGATGTCTGCACGCTACTGTTGAATTAAGGTGCTGTCCCAGAAAAGTACCATGTAACACAAATCTATTAGGTTGCTGGGAAGGTCATGATGTATCTTCCTATGCTTCTGTATGCAAAAATGTGCCATGACTTTCCCAACTCCATATTGCATAGGTGGGGCGGTGACCTCATTCGTAATGATTGGTTTGGGGAGGTTTCACACTAAATAGGGGGGCGATCCAGCTGATGGTATTGTGGGTAAGGCAGCTGGATCTCACATGGCTGACTTGACGGTTTGAGTCCTGGAGTTGGCAGCTTGAAAAACACTGAGTGTGTGTGTGTGTGTGTGCGCGCGTGCATGTGTGCCCCAAATCTTGAGAATAGAGGAGAGAAGACTGCAGCATGGCTATCCCCTCTGCCAGGTGCTTTCTCACTTTCTCTCTCTCTGTCTCCTGCCCTGTAGCTCACATGCAATGTAGAAAGGGAGGGGAAAACCCTAGACAAAACCACAGCAGCAAAAAAACTAAATAGGGAGCCAGCTGGATGGGTGGTGGCTAAGGCGAATGGATTCCACATGGCTGACCGCATGCGTTGAGTCTCAGATCCAATGGCTTGAAAAACACATCTGTGCATGTGTGTGCTCAAACTCCCTACAGGAGAATGGAGGAGAAAGGATTGCTGCGTGGCCACCCCTTCTGAGGGTGCTTGCTCACTCGCTCGCTCTTTCTCTGGCGAGTGCACGTGCCCTGTAGTGAATTACAAAGGTGAAGGGTTTATTTACTTAGTTCTGCAGGTACACATATGTCCACTTGTTCTGAAGGCTAAAGTGACACCGTAAAGTAAGCTGGAACCGTAAACCATCAGGAGTTGGCAAATGTTCCCTGTGAAGGGCCAGAGAGTCAATATTTGAGGCTCTCTAGGCCATATAGCGTGTCACAGCCTTTCAACTCTGTCACTGTCGTGCGAAAGCAGCCACTACCATATGTAAACAAATGGGCATGGCTGATTTCCAATAACATTTTCTTTATAAAAACAGGCCGTGGACCAGAGTTGGCCCGTGAGTCAGTCTGCCGACCCCTGCTGTAAAGTCACCGCTGATGCCATCTGTCGGTATAGGGAGAGTCAAAGCACCGTGATTCTGGTGTGAGCCTATTTGATGGATGTTCATGTTCATAGGTTGAAAACTCGTAAGCAAAGGAGCTGCGATAGTTACAGCCCCTGGTTTCTAATTTGTTCGAAGGCAGCTCTTGCAAGAAAGAGGAGGGTACTGTGGCTTTGGTTTTGGGCAATGGATAGATTATACCCAGGGGTCTACCTTTCCTTCTGTTCATAATTAGGTCGTTGCTTCTGGAATTGGTTCAATACTTACATATTGTGCAGCAGATTTAGAAACTTCAACCTCTGAGAGACTAATGTCTTGCTCTCTCTGATGAAATGGTATAAAATATAAGACTTCAAAACTCAAAGCAATTTTAAAACTCAAATAAAATGGAGTGTATGTTCTATACGCTGCCTCAGCCTTCCCAGCCCCCTACCCGCTGACTTGTCTAAACCCATCCTCATTCTGTTTCCCTCTACGTTTCCCTCTGGCTCTGGCCCCCGCAGCATCCCATGGTACATTCAGCACTTACTGAAACGAGCTGGTTGTATATCTGTCTCCTTCATTAGGGTCTGCCTTCCTCGAGAACAGCTTTTCTTTATTAACTCAGTGTTCCTAACTCCTAGTAACTTGTGGTATAGTAGGTGTGCCTAGTGAAAGCAGTATAGTATATTGAGAAAAACAGTGGTAATATAGCTAGTGAAAATATTAAGCACAGTAACAATCACTAGTATTTCTTTGTAAGTTTTGAAAGAATTATTTATTGACTTTTATCGATGATTATTTTTTAATTTGACCCTAGAGAGACAGGAGGGTGGTGGGGGGTGGGAATGAGAAAGCAAGCCACCAGGTCCAGGACTTGAACCATACATAGTCAGCCATGTGGGAGTCCAGGGCCTTAACTATCACACCACCTGCCAACCCTGCTAGTATTTTCTTAAGTGCTTTTCTTGGCTTATAAAGGGCTTTAGGTGCTCTGCATACATCATCTCAGCAGATCATTCTGTAAGTCCAATGAGCCCTTATTAGTGGTTTCAAAATCAGGGAGTGAAGTTTACCAGCAACCCCACACTCTATTCCCATTTTATAGATAATAACATTTAAAAAATTATGATAGTGAAAAGTGATATATGGGTTGAAACAAATGTATTTTCTTTTTTTTGAGAGGTTTTTGCTATAGGGCATGTGCGCTCGCCAGACAGACAGACAGAGACAGAGAGATAGAAAGCGAGAAATCACCCCCTGGGGGGATGGCCACGCTGCAATCCCTTCTCCTCCATTCTCCTCTCGGGATCTTGGGCACGCACGCACATGCGCCCGGCGTGAGTTTAAGCCACCGGGTCCGGGACTCAAACCGCGGTTGACTTCGTGGGAGTCCAGCGACATAGCCATTACGCTAACTGCTGGTTCCCACAAATGTATTTTCTACCTCTCCATTATTGAGGTCACAGGATAAGCTTGCAGGTATTTAACGTGTGGCTGCATCTCACTTGAGCCATTAAGATAGTGGTTGTCAATGTTTACTAATAGAGTTAATGTAACAGCACAGATTTCAGACTCCTGGAAAAACGGGAGACATTGCCACACCAGGCCTGCGTTTATCTGTGGCAACGCGGGTTGTCACATATGGGGGTTGGTAAACTCTTTCTGTAAAGGGTGGGAGAGCAAATATTCTAGGCTTTGTGGTTCAAGAGACAAAATCAAGGGACTAGGTAGTTACTGACAAAACCATTTAGAAATGTAAACGATAGCCTTAGCTCCTGGGCCTCACAGAAGTAGGCAGCGCATTGGATTTGGCCCACAGACTGTCTGCTTACCTGTGAGATCGTAGATGTAGACTCCACCACTTAGGGCAGGATCGCTTCAGTTTCCCACAAAGCACACCCTCTCACTGACAGGCTGCCTTCCTTAGTCATATGTCTGACCTCTCTAGGTTAGCAATTTTGCAACTTCTGGGCTATAGAAACATACTCTAAATCACGAAATCATCCTTCAAATATTTGATAGGTCGCGTCTTCCAAGAGCTGGTGTCACCAGTAGGAGTGAAGGGGATCAAGGTACACACTGGAGAGTGGGGAGCTTCAGGATCGAGGAGAACGGGGCCAGTCAGTTCTAGTAGACGGTTCTCTTAGATTGGAGTGATTCATTAGAGCAATGCTCGGGCCTGGCACTGCCATTTGTAAGCTGTGTGACCTCGGTCTAGCCAAGAGACTCTGAGCCTTGGTGTCTTCATCCACATAATGTAGATATTGATACCTGCCTATCTGCTTGTTCTTAGATTCAGGCCATATTCTTCTATTATTATTATTTTTTAATTATTTAACTTTTTATTTATCCATTTATTTTTAATTTAACCAGAGAGGGACAGAGTGAGAGAAAGAGAGTGAAAGCAAGCCGCCAGGTCCAGGACTCGAACTGTGGTTGGCCATGTGGGAGTCCAGCAACCCCAACCACCATGCCACCTGCTTGGCCTCGATATTCTTCTATGATTGAAGATATGTTGGAAGTGTAGTGTTTAGTATTTTTCTTTTGTATTTAGTCTTTTTTGATTTGGGGTCATAGAAGATTAAACGAAGGTGAGTTCAAAGTGTGATTGATGGACTTAACAGTCACACCCTGAGAGACTAAAATTGGAGTACCCTCTGACTCTGGAATGACTTAGTCTCAGAAATGAAGCAGGGAATGCCACCATTTGGCAGGCAGTTCTTGAGCTATTCCTGGGTAAAGCCTAATGGATGGGAAGTAGCAGTTTAGAGACTTAATTAGGACAAGGACAGAAGTTCCCTTTGGTCCAGGGTTTGGCCCTCAGCCATGGTGCATCTGACACCTGACTCAGCATGGTCGTGACTGTCTCTCAGTGAAACAGTCATGTGACCAGGCTCATGTGACCGGTACCTGAAAAGCAGACTATCCACTTATTCATTTCTAGTGAAAACTACAACTGTCAGAGAGACGAAAGTGCTCTCCTCAAGTGATGACCTGCTTCTCTTCCTCATGGGAGAACCATGTGAGAAGCCAAGCCTTATCCTAAAGGTTGTTTGGAAAATGGGGAATCATATCAGGGAGCTAAATGAAGTAAAAATTCACAGATCTGAGGCAGTGGTATTCTGTTTTTGTGATCTGCCAAGTGTTCAGGATGGCTTTTCCCATGAGACCAAAAAACTCAGGTGATTGCTTAAGATTTTTCCAAGTTGCCTTTAATGATTAAAAAAAAAAAAAAAGCAAACTCAACTCTATCTAAAATTAGAATAATAGCATAGCATTTGGGGGGCTGGCAGGTGGCATGGTGGTTAAGGTGCTGGACTCCCACATGGCTGACCATGGTTTGAGTCCTGGGCCTCGTGGCTTGCTTTCTCTCTCTCTCTCTCTCTCTCTCTCTCTCTCTCTCTCATAAAACTAAAATAAACGAATGAATAAGTAGAATTAAATAATTATTAAAAAAAGAATAGCATTTGGAAAATAGAAGCACTAAAAAGAAAATAGAAATCATCTGTAATCCTGTCATTTAGATACAAGCACTTAGTTAATGTTTGATAGGTTTTTTTACTTGTACACACACGTCATTAACAGAAATGGCAGTATCAGACTCTACATTACACATCATACATTGGGAACATTTTCCCATTTTATTACATAATTTTCTGTAATAATACCTTTTGATTTATATAAACCTTTCAACATTGTTGGATATTTATATTGTCACTCCTAGGTTTTAAAGCAGTTACTAAAAATCCTTTCTGGAATAAGAGGGATACATAGGGGCTGGCAGGTGGTGTGGTGGTTAAGGTGCTGGACTCCCACATGGCTGACTGCAGTTCGAGTCCTGGACCAGGTGGCTTGTTTTCTCACTTTCTCTCTCTTTCCCTCTTTCTCTCTCTGGAAAAAGTAAGGAATAAACAATAACAAAATTAAATAATTCTTTAAAAAAGAGGGATATATAAATAAACAAGTAATATATTGGGGAACATCCCAGGGGGTAAAAAGGCCTACCTACAATATGTTTGTAGTTGTACCATTAGAGATGGCACTGAAGTCTGGCCTGTAGGACAGCTCTAGTTGTGCTGCCTGAAGACCTGTTTATGTAAATCTGATGTTTGACTCCATCCTTCTCTTTCTGGCAAGCATTTCTCACATGTGTTCCTAACATCTTCCACAATTTCTTGCACAGAACATGCATATGCCTTTATGCTTCTTGTCTAAAATTACCCCCCCAGCCATTATTCCATATAACACATCCTGTTTATTTCCTCCATAGCATCTACCTCTACCTACAATATTCTTACGTACTTATGATTTATTTCTTCTCAACTAGAATGGAAACGATACGGACACGGGGCCATTGTAACTCATACACTTAGCACATGGAAAGGCACATAGTATTCAATGAATATCTTATTAAAAACAAAAACACCAGGCATTAAAACCAAACCAAACCTGAGTTGCTAAAATCGGTTAGCCTGGAAGGAAAAGGTATATAATTCTTCAGTGCAGTTAAAAAGGACAGCAAATACGAACCACATTTTAATGATCTTTCACCTGGGATGTAGTGGTCATTTTCTGGTGGTCTGCACTAATGCAGTTGTGTGTGTGTCTATGGTATTCTCTCAGACAAGATTTTGGGAAGCATATCCTTGCCATAGTAGTCCCTTCTTGCTCTTTCTTAGCCAGCATCTCCATTCTTTAAGCTACCCCATCCCCAGTAAAAGGCTATTAATGAAAAGATGGCAGGTAGCATTTCAAATGCCTGTCAGTGTGATCCACACCTCGTGTGGCCCTGGTTCACTCAATCTGTGTGTTAGAAGGTTGGGGAAGAGATGACAGAAGAGGGGGATGAAGCTTGTCACACTCAGACACCTTCCTAGGCCTTCTCACCTTTGACCTCTCTGCGCCCTCTCGATTCCAGTGAGTGAGAATCATCTTTCATGTCAGGAGCCTGTTTTTCATGCAGCCTGTAGAATAACTGAACTGGTCAGACATGGGCTGTGTCGTACACGGGGTTGGTGTCTGCCATGGGCATGGGCTCCCTCCGCACTGCATGTTATCACAGATGTATTTGGTCTTCTGTGATATTGATTTGAACTCCACTTTTCTCAAAAACCAGAGCTCTGTACTGCACCAGAGGTCAGCATACTTTCTGGTAAAGGGCCCGAGCTGCGCATTTCCAATGTTAAGAACTATGGGACCCCTGCCTAAGGACTCAACCCTGCTGTTGTAGCTTGGAAGCAGCCCTAGATGACATACATACCAATGTTGCAATACAACTGATTTATGGAAAGGGAAGATGAGCTGGATTTGACCCACAGGGTGTCGTTTGCGCACTCCTGTATTGTAAGTGCACATGTACAGTCCAGAGTCAAATACACATGGCTTTAGATGGCAGCTCAGTGGCTTTCTGGCCTTGCAACCTTGAGGATATTGACTCCCCTGGACACTCTCTCTTCATTGAAGTTAGAAGTCAAGAAGCTCTGATGAGGAAAATTCTCAACACTGGAACTTCCCATGATGTTATTACCTCACAGAAGTTACGTCAGGAACATTTTACCTTTTGTTTAGAAATGGAATCTCTTTAGTGGGAGAGGGAAAAAAACATTTTTTTTTTTTTTTGAGAGGTTTTTGCTATAGGGCGCGTGCACTCGCCAGACAGTGAGAGACAGACAGAAAGCGAGAAATCACCCCCCCGGGGGGATGGTCACGCCGCAATCCCTTCTCCTCCATTCTCCTTTTGGGATCTTGGGCACGCACGCACACACACCTGGCATGAGTTTTAAGCCACCGGGTCCAGGACGCGAACTGTGATCGACTACATGGGAGTCCAGCGACATAGCCATTACGCTAACTGTGAGTCCCAGGAAACAACATTTGATGGCAGAAAATTATAACTATTTTCCTAAGAATTATTTTATCTAATTTTATTCTTTATTTTAATTTGAGTAGAGAGGGGGGTGGGGTGGGGTGAGGTGGGCGAGGAGGGAAGTGAGAAAGCAAGCCACCAGGTCCGGGACTCAAACCACAGTGGACCATATGGGAGTCCAGCACCCCTAGCCACCGCGCCACCTGCCAGCCCCGAAAATTAGACTTTAATTTGAGCAAAAGGCAGTTCTGTGACCATCTGAGACACTGAGCCACATGAGGCATCAGAAACGACACCGATCAACCAAAAAAAATTGGCCTTTAAAGTCAGGGAATAAAGCAGACTGTAACCGGCATCCTTCAGAAATGTTCACTCTTGTTTTCTACAGAAAATAAAGGTAGGTTCCTAAAATCACATTTTCTTCATTTCCCACGCAAAAGGTATTAGAGTAGACAGAACAGCCTCACTGTGCCGGCACAACCTCCCTCATGCAGTCCAGCCGGAGCCGTCTACCGCAGAGCCTCTCAGGGCAGTGGCTGTGCAGCAAAATCCAGGGGGGTTGCTTAATGAGGGGTGAAGACAATATGGACTCTGAGATGTGGCCAGTTGCTTTTTCACAGTTGGTAGGCAGTGTTGCAGGTGCATTCTCTTAATGAGGGTTAATTTGTCTCATATTTTAATCTGACAGAATCTGGCCATGTTGTTATGTATTCCTTGGAGGTAAGTTGGTGGTTCTTGGTTGCCATAAAGAGAGAAAATGGAGCATAATTTGGGGGTTATTCAAACGAGTAAGCAGCGAGCTGGAATTTGTACGGAATCCTGCCTTTCTGGTGCCCGGAGTAACATTTACATGGAGGAAGAACATTTAGCAGAAACAGCAGTGATAGAGGAGGGCTGAATTATGTTTCTGGGAGACACTGGTTTGTAACAGCTCGCTGTACGATGAACTTGATCACAAACCAAACTAGAGGTGTGTTTTGCACAGCACAAGCAATTTTGCCAGTCTCAGAGATTGCTGCCTGCAAGGTAATTCATAGCTCCTATTGCCAGAGTGGATATGGCTTCTGTTTCTAAACACACACACACATACACACAAACAAAACAAACAAACAAAAAACAGAAAAAAAAAATCAGTGAAAATTTGTAAAAATAATAGAAATTTGTTGTGAATAAAATCAATAATTTGTTTCCTGATTTAAATCTTAAGACTTCTTAAGAAAACTCGTGACAGCAGTGAGTGGCATGGTGGTTAAGGTGCTGGACCTCCAAGTGGTTGACCACGGTTTCAGTCCTGGACCCAGTGGCTTGAAACTCACACTGGGCCCATGTGTGTGGTGTCTAAAACCCCAATAGGAGAATGGAGAAGAAGAAATTGTGATGTGGGCATCCCCACTGGGGGTGATTTTTTACTGTCTGTCTCTCTGGTGAGCACACATGCCCTACAGCGAAATCTCTCTTAAAAAATCTCTGAAGATTTTTTTTTTTTTTTTTTTTTTCGAAAATCTTAAGATTGTTGGATGTAAGTCCTGTTAAACTGTTTGGATGTTTTTGAATTTGGTGGAGGCTGGGTGGGTTGGGGGTGCTTAAGAAAACACCTATGTGTATGTGCATGGTATTTGGGAGAGTTCTTTTACTTGCACAAGTCAGAAACCTAGTTGAAATTAGCTTAAGCCTAATAAAATTATTGAATTAGCTTAAATTATTGGCAAGCCCAACTGTGTACTTAGATTTCAACATGATTAGATATTGGGGTTTTGTTGAAGTCGTTCCTCCTTTTCTCTCTGCCTTCTCCATCATCCAATTCTCTTTTCATGCTGATCAATTGCAGGTGGATTTCCTTCTCTGGATAGGAAAGATACTCACCTGCTTCCCAGACTCATAGCACACCTGTTCAGTGACCCTGTAGTAGCAGGAACTTCTTTATCCAGGTATCAGTAACTTAATACCTAGGAAGGAAAGTGTCCTGCTCTGTGTGGGCCATGTTCCTACTGCTTGAACCTGTCTCTGTGGCCAGTGACACCTCAAACAAGCTAGATCCGGGTCACATCTCATCTCTGTGACCAACCAGTATAGGTAGTTATCACTCAATTCTTTTTTTTTTTTTTTTTTTTTTTTTTTGAGAGGTTTTCGCTATAGGGCGCGTGTGCTCGCCAGACAGACAGAGACATAGAGACAGAAAGCGAGAAATCACCCCCCAGGGGGGATGGTCACGCCGCAATCCCTTCTCCTCCATTCTCCTCTCGGGATCTTGGGCACACACGCACTCGCGCCCGGAGTGAGTTTTAAGCCACTGGGTCCGGGACACGAACTGTGGTCAACTATGTGGGAGTCCAGCGACATAGCCATTACGCTAGCTGCTGGTTCCCTACGCTAACTGCTGATTCCCTCACTCGATTCTGAAAATGAAAGAGCCACCCATACTCAAGGAGAAGGACTTCCTGACTGACTGACTGACTGCCTGCCTGCCTGCCTCCCTCCCTCGTTCGTTCGTTCGTTCTTTCTTTTTCTTTCTTTCTTTCTTTTTTAAGAAATATTTTTAAAAATTTATTTATTTACAGAACCAGCAGTTGGCATAATGGCTATGTTGCTGGACTCTCATGTAGTTGACCGTGGTTCAATTCCCAGACCCGGTGGCTTAAACTCATGCCAGCCACGTGTGTGTGTGTGTGTGCCCAAGATCCCAAGAGGAGAATGGAAGAGAAGGGATTACAGTGTGGCCATCTCCCCTGGGGGGTGATATCTTGCTTTCTGTCTCTGTCTGTCTTTCTGGCCAGCGCACGCACCCTATAGAAAAAACCTTTCCCCCCAAAAAGTGCATTTGTTTACATTCATTCTGTGTACTGTACATCATTACAGTATACAAAATGAGATTTTTCATCTAGAATAAACTGCATATTGGCTCAGTCAAGGGTATTACCATAAATACTATCATCAACAAATAATTTTTCATTTCTTGTTTCTTAAATATTTTGTCTCCCTTCCTTGATTCCCTTCCTCACCCCTTGCCATTTCAAACCCTCCTCTCACACTGTCTCTGGTATCTACAGTTGCTTCATATGCTTTTTTCCCCCTCCACATTTTATTGATTCATGAAAAATCTAAATACTTTTAGTAGGAAGTGTAGTTGATATATACATGTCTATGAAAACATTTCTGACTTCAAAGATACACCTCAGTGAATAGAATGAACATACTATAAAGTAGCACCTAGCTGGGGCTATATAGCTTACTGTGGTCATTAAATAGGTATGTTTTAATTTTGAGAAAAACAGTTTTAATTTTAATAGATCAAAATTGAAAACTGTTAAGAAAAGTTTGCTTAAGACTTAAAGCCAGGAAAAAGGTTAGGATTCCATTCAAACAATAGGTAGGTGAACCCATCAACAGTTCAAGAGAAGATAAAAATCCTTACATCTGGAAAACAAAGCTTAGAAGAAAATCAGTAATGCTTTAGTCAAAAGTCATAAAACTATTATTTTTTATATAACTATTTATTTTATTTTATTTATTCATTTATTTTATTTTAATTTGACCAGACCAGAGAGGGACAGAGAGAAAGAGTGAGAAAGCAAGCTGCCAGGTCTGGGATTTGAACCGTGTCAGCCATGTGGGAGTGTCCAGCACCTTAACCACCATGCCACCTGCTGGTCCCCATAAAATTATTTTTTAAAAGAATTATTTAACTTTATTTAAATTTGACCAGAGATGGGCAGAGTGAAAGTGAGAGAGAGAGAGAATGTGAGAAAGCAAGCCGCCAGGTCCAGGACTTGAACTGCAGTCAGCTATGTAGGAGTCCAGCGCCCCTATCCACCACACCATCTACCGGCCCCAAAAGTCACAAAATTCTGTTTCATCAGTTCTTCTGTTGAATTTGCAGTGTTACAGTAGTCTGATCTTTCCATTTGAATTCTGGACTTTAACATTCAATGTTATTATTGATTTTTCCAGACTTGTCCCTACCATTAAGTTGGCCATTCTCTTGATTTTATTTATTACTTTATTTATTATTACTATTACTCAACTTGATGAGCAAGAGATAGAGAAAGCAAGCCACCAGGTCTGGGACTTGAACCACGGCCTGCCATTTGGGAGTCTAGTGCCTTAACCACTACACTACCTGCTGGCCCCAAAGAGTGGGACTTTCTGGTACCAAAAACGGAGGAAGAAACAGACATCTACACATATATAAGTGAGTCATTATCTTTGTACTCGTTCACTGTGGAAGTACAAGGGGTCTTCACATGTTCATGGAAAATGCATGTTAGGACAAAACTCTATCTGGGTTTCAAAATTTTATTGCGCTTTCAGAAACTTGTACTTCAATTTTTTTCTACAAACTTTTCGAGTTTCTGTCCTATGAATCCAGAGGTACACGTTATTGGAGTCTTTGTGAATTGTTCAGAAGGAAAATTATTTTTCTTCCAGGTAAAGTGATAAACACTTCTCTACAAATGGTGGTTATCCGTGATTATGGGGATTATCCAGAGTATGTGTTCGATACAATTTTGTAGCTGCAGTTTTGGACAGACTGGCTCCTCAGTCCTCCGCATTGAGGCGGAGCTGACGCTGCTCTGGTGCCTACCGCGTGGGGTGATGGTTGAAGGGAGGGCGGTGGAGTAGGATTTGCAGGTAAAGGATTGGACCGTGCCGTGAGGAACTGCATTTTCAGACAAAGCACAAAGCTGTCAGCAATGAGAGTTTCCTGTCTTGGCACTGGCACGAAGGCTTCAGAATTCCCCCAGATCTCAGGTGTGAACACACAAGTTACCTCTAGGCTGTTTCAGCTAAATTGCATGAAACTTCTTTGATAAACCCAAGTCTCCAAAGGCTTGGCAACCAGGGAGGCGGGCCTTTCATTAGCTTCAACGGTTCTCAAACAACTTCCCCTGTGTTTGAGGAGCCAGCCTGGCTTTCCCCCACCTCTCTCTTGGCTCCATTGGTAAAAAACCTCCTGCCTCATTCCATTCTCCAGTTTATTTACTACGGGGTAGATGTAGCATGAAATTCCCGATTTCTGTTTATGTCTGACTTGAACCATGTTTATCAGACTCATCACTCCTTAATTATGAAACACCAAGATGGACCTTTGAAATGGAAGCCAAATCTCGGTAAAGACTTAATCACGGGTCTTCAAGTCCTATAATTGCTTGTGATCTCGCTCTGTCCTCCTCATGCAAAGCAAGTGTTGTAGCTAAGTTTCTGTAAGTGCATTGAGCTAGCAGAGTCTGGATCTGGTGTAAACCTCTTAAAGTGGTAAAGAAAAGTGTGTGTAAGAAGAATGAATGAATTGTTACATACACTGTGTGTTCACTTAATCTTTTTAGATGCCTGTCCTTGTGACTAGGACTAACTTCAGGTCACTTTCCCTGGGTAAGCCCTGGAAAAGGGTGTCCTGCCTGCTGGGCTTGCTCTGCAGAATGATGGGCCTGGCTTTATGGCCTGGAATCCCTCGATAAGTGCTAACCTGAGAGTCTGGGGTGGGTGTCTTTCAGTAGGGACTGGGAACCTTTAAATCCCATTCCCAGTGGTCCATGAAACTCATCTTTCAATGAACCCAAGAAATCGTTTCTAAGCTAGAAAATGTTCAGGTGTGCCTCAGGACTCGAGTGCGAGGGAATGCAGAAAAGTAGCAGAACTGTACTCATTGACCGGATCTGTCCGCCTGGAGTTCAGCCAAAGCTACACTAAGACAAGGGGAAACACAGAACTGAGAGGTTTGGTTTGGTTTGGTTTGATTTCTGTGTTGGTTGCCGCCGTCAGTACCTTCCTTTGCCTATCTGTCAACTAATAGGCAAGTCGCCCCCTGCTATCCTTGTCTGTACTTTACCGCTCTTGAAAAATCAAACCACCCTTTATTTTGACTGTGTTTCATCAAATACAAATGCTTACAAGTACACTCAGGCATAAGGTCAGAAATCAATTCCATCTTCCTAAAATGACTTGCGTGCGGTGGACTGCTGCTCCAGGGAAGTGAGTTCAATCTCTCATAGTTTACTCCTAGAGACCGCTTGTTTGGCTTCCTCATGGCTGGACCATGTAGTGGGGTCTCTTCTTTTAATGCAAGGAACGTGAAAGTGCTTGGCGAAAGAGACAGGTGTTTGGGACCAGAGGAGGGAGAGCCGTGTTGCAACGATGTCCAAATGCAGCACTTGGTAGCGCCAGGTGAGCAGGTGGATCCTGGGTGCTGCTGGCCCTTTCGTGGCTGCTGATTTTTGTCACAAGAGTCTAGTCTAGTCTTTAGCCCCCCAGTGCTGTTGGCGCAACATGTTAGTGTATCATTTCCTACCAAAGTAGGTAGAATTTTCTTCCTACAAATAAACGAAAACATGCGTCATGAAGATTCTTTGGTCCCACCGACAGATGTATCTACTCTTGGTGAGCTGTGTTATAAGCGGTCTGATCCTAATAATTATTCAAAGCACCAAAGCCACACATTTGGAAGTAATCGAAAGAAATGTGTGATGTTGAGGTCATTTCCATCATAGCACCCTTCTTACCTGGACCCTGGTCGTTGTCTTGAATATAGGACAAAAAGGAGTTGTATTCAGTAAGACCGTTCAACTGCTCATCATGGTTTGACTGTCCATCTAGCCTTCCGTCCTTCCGTCCATCCATGCCGTGCATGCTAGGCACCTGCTCTGTGGGAGGCACGGAGGGAGGACATGGAGCACACACAGTGGTGGGCAGACAGGCTTCCTAACCCGGTGTAGCTCACAGTCTAGTAGAGGAAAGAGGTAAAAGGGTGAAGAACATATTTATTAATAATAACATAGAAAAAATGAAACAATTTCAAGCAGTGGTAACTGCCATAAAAGGGGTAAAACAGATGGAGATGGAGTAAAGTCACTGTAGATAAGGTGACCAGAGGTTTTTCTGGGGAGGGGGGCAACATTCAGGCTAAGACTTAAGCCATTAGGAAGACTGGGCCATGCTGAGGCCGGGGGAAGAGCACGACGAGGGGGAACAGCAGGTGTAAAGGCCCCAAGGTAGGAATCAGCTTGGTGTGTTTGGTTAAGGGGGCTAGGCGGGAGGAGTGGTAGAAGTGACAGACAACAGAAAGAGGCAGCAGAGAGTTATTCCTCCGAGCAGGGACTCAGGAGCTGGCCTGCCTGGACTAGAATGCCAGTCGCTGTAGCGGGGCCACCTTGAACAATTTGTTAACCTCTCTGTGCATTGTCCTCGCCATCTGTTGGGTTGTTGGAAAAGTCACGATGCATTTTTGCATAGAAAAAATACTTCACGGGACCAGCAGTTAGCATAATGGCTATGTCACTGAACTCCCATGTAGCTGACGGCAGTTCGAGCCCCGGACCCAGTGGCTTAAACTCACGCCGGGCGCGTGTGTGTGCGTGCCCAAGATCCCGAGAGGAGAATGGAGGAGAAGGGATTGCGGCGTGGCCATCCTTCCTGGGGGGGGCGGGGGGGGGGTGATTTCTTGCTCTCTGTCTCTCTGTCTTTCTGGCGAGTGCACGTGCCCTATACCAAAAACCTCTCTAAAGAGAAAGAAAAATAAAAAGAAAAACTACTTCATGACTTTTCCAGTGACCCAATATAAAGTGGGAGTACGGGCAGCCCTACCGCACTGTGTGATAATTAAATGAACTGATACCTGTGAAGCACTTGGTGCAGTTTCTGGCATATGACACATACCATGTAAATATTTGCTAAGTAAATCATTTTCAAAGAATTAGGCCAAGAAGAATAGCATGGGATCAATCCCATGCCTAGTAATTACACGGATTCCGCAGACACACATCTTGCCATGTCATTGTAGCACTGTGGAAGAGAAAATGGTTGACATGCTGACCCAGCTCAATATCCTCAACTTAGAGAAGAAACTGATCCCCACTTGCGGGTTTCATTTGAATTATTTATTAAGTGTAGTATCTCCGACTATGGTCTTGTTATAAGATGTGTCTGTGAAACTGCCAAAGCTAAATGCAGCCCTGTCCTGTCTTTCCTGGAGCTCAGCATCTGGCCCTGCTGGCAGTTACTTACACA
This sequence comes from Tupaia tana, assembly GCA_026018925.1. Taxonomy (NCBI): domain Eukaryota; kingdom Metazoa; phylum Chordata; class Mammalia; order Scandentia; family Tupaiidae; genus Tupaia; species Tupaia tana. The sequence continues at coordinate 18,602,051 of JAKSZU010000022.1, read as the reverse complement.
CTCATATGCTCAGTCAGGCATCTACAAATATGTAGTATGTTTTTATAGATTATATTAATAAGATCTTTTTTTCCTTTTTTTTTTTTTTTTGAGAGATCTTTGCTATAGGGCATGTGTGCTCACCAGAGAGACAGAGTCAGAAAGGATAAAATCAGCTCCCCAGGGGGGATGGCTGCATCACAATCCCTTTTCCTTCATTCTCCTCTTGGGATTTTGAGCACTCACGCATGCACAAGCCTGGTATGAGTTTCTTTTATTTTCTTTTTTTCTTTTTCTTTTTTTTTGCGAGGTTTTTTGCTATAGGGTGCATGTGCTCACCAGAAAGACAGAGAGACAGAAAGCGAGAAATCACCCCCCTGGGGGATTGCCACACCGCAATCCCTTCTCATCCATTCTCCTCTCGGGATCTGGGGCACGCACGCACACGCGCCCAGCGTAAGTTTAAGCCACCGGGTCCGGGACTCGAACCACTGTCAATTACATGGGAGTCCAGCGAGATAGCCTTTATGCCAACTGCTGGCCTGCCTCCTTCATTCCTCTTAACCTTAACTTGCATTTTATGGTGTTGTAAATAGTTCCTTGACCATTTCCATATTAGCAGACATTAAATTACATCCAGTTCTGTATTGTTACAGGGAAACTGAGTCTTTAAAATATTTTCCTTATTCACTGCTGAACAACAAAACATGATTCAGAGCCATATCGGGTGAAAGTAAAACTTTTTAACACTTTCTCAGTGCTTATAAAGCAGAACAATCCCTTCCGTTTGGCACAAAAACTCTTTAAAGAAAGAAAGCCAGTGACCCACGATGGCTCTGCAGGAAACACCGAGGGTTCTTAGCTGGTTCAAACAGAGCGTTGGCTTAATGAATCCTGGAGGCAAGGTGCCCTTTAAATAAAGCCCGCCCGAAAGAATTGCAATCTGCTTTGTAGGCTATTTGTTTTCCTTCCCTCATAATTTGAGCGGTGCTCAGATGTGGCCTGGCAAATAACGACAATGTGATTTGTAATCAGACACCTGTCCATCCCATCACAACTGTTGGGATTCGCCAGGGTCCCTCTGCATCTGGGGCAGCGCTGGCAGCCATCAGAGCTCAGCCACCCTTTAGTGGCCGAGACTGTGAGCCGGCGCCGCCTCCCAGGCGCAGGAAGCCTTCAGCTCCCCACGGAGGATCAGTGACAGCTCTCCAGCGCTTGTCTGTCGGCAGGGCACGGGAGTGTAGTGTGACTATGCCTCGTTGTCAGAAGCCGATTGTGGGGCTGAGTGTTCATAGCCAGGACTGCTCCAAAGGAGGGTGTGTATTATAGCAGGCGTTTGAAAAAATGCTTTTATTCGCATTCTATAAAATATTAATAACACGTCAAGTATTATTATTCTTGTTACTGTCTTTACTGCTGCTTCCTGGAGTGGCAGTGGGGAGACAGAGACAGATATAGTGGATGGACTCAAGTTTCTTTTGGTTTTTAATTGCCAGAGAGAATGCGCATTCGCCAGAGGGAGCATCTCCCGGTGGGCACAGTCACTCCACAGCCTGTTTCTCCAGTCCTCCTTCCCATTAGGATTTTTGGGCAAGCATGCATATGTGCCTGGTGTGTTTTTCAAGCTACTGGGGCTGTGCTGTGAACCATGGCGGGCCGTGTGGGATCTGGCTTCCCAAACCATTGTGCTGCGGGCCTGGCGACTCAAGCCTTTCTTAAAATGCTCTCTCTCGGGGCCAGTAGCTGCATGGTGGTTAAGGCTGTGGATTCCCACGTGGCTGACCACAGTTCAAGTGCTTGACCTGGTGGCTTGAAAAGCATACTGTGTATGTGTGTGTGTGTGTATGTGTGTGTGTGTGTGTATGTCCAAAATCCAGAGAAGAAAGTGGAGGAGAGAGGACTGTGGTGTGGCCATCCTCCCTGGGGGAGTGCTTTCTTACTTTCCCTCTCTCTGTGTCTGTCATTCTCTGGCCAGCTCACATGGCCTATGACAGAAACCTAAAATCTTCATCATCATCATCTCTATAATACTGTTCTTTCTTTTACTCTTGTTTATTTGTTTCTAAGTAATGTCTCTCGGGAACATTTTTATAATGAGGAGGACTTACAATCCAGATTTTCACCACAACATCCTCCTTCCTCCCTCCTCAGATGCGTGCATGTCAACTCAGTTTGAATAGTTAGGATTGGATTTAAAAGGTTAATTTTTAAAATTAGGAATTTTCTGGGACCAGCAGTTGGCACAATGGCTATGTTGTTGGACTCCCATGTAGTCGACCGCAGTTCGAGTCCCGGACCCGGTGGCTAAAGCTCATGCCAGGCGTGTGTGCATGCGTGCCCAAGATCCCAAGAGGAGAATGGAGGAGAAGGGATTGCGGCGTGGCCATCCCCCCCGTGGATGATTTCTAACTTTCAGTCTGTCTCTGTCTTTCAGGCGAGCGCACACACCCTATAGCAAAAACCTCTTAAAAACAAAAACAAAAACAAAAACAAAACAAAAAACAAACTTAGGAATTTTCTGTCTGACACTACAGTCTGGCCAGAATAGTAAAAAATGGGATGACCCAGGCACCTGAAGACTCAGGGTAAATATGACATGCCGTCAAGTTCCAACATCTCATAAATCCTGTGACAGGCTGGCTTTGCTGTGACATTCACAAGGCATAAAACAAGGCAAACCAAACAAAACAATAACAGTCCAAACAAACAATAGCTAAAAGTGCTCCTACTTGAAGAAACAATCCAAAACAGATCTCAGGAAGGCAGGGAAAGGTGGCCTGCTCTTGTGGCTGCTTGAGGTTTTATGCAGAGTAAGTGTTACCTGGTGTATTAGGAATCTCAAGGTCTGAGAGGGGAAGAGGGGTCCTGTGCCCCAGTGATTCCTGTCCTGTCCTTCATCTGCAGATCAGTGATAGCCCCAGTGGTCGTTGGCACAGTTGGGGACATGCACTAAATATTTTTCAGCTGACCAATTCCAAACCAAAGATGGTGTTAACAGTTCAGACCCCCAGACTCACTTTTGTTCAGGGATATCAAGTTGTCAGTTGCCAAGGCTGCCTGCTCAATTTCAATGGCACTGGAAATGCCAACAACCTGGCAGAAATGTCCAGGTCTTGCGGACAGACTGACGTCTTGGTGCTGCTGCTGACGCAGTAGCCGTGTAGCACGGGGTAAGAGCTAGTCAAAGGTTAGGTCATCACGAGGACTTCTGTGCATGGCCTCACGGTGTGTTTTTCACATGAATTCAGCCACTTTATAGCAACTCAGGAGGTAGGTGGTGGTATTATCGCTTTTCAGAGCTAAGGAAGTGAGGCATAGAGGGTTAAAACTTGCTCAAGACCGCATAGCCAGGATCACTCCAGAGCTATCACTCCCAATGAGGGGTCAGCAGAATACGGCCCCAGAACCAAGTTCAGCCCCCACGTGTTTTCGGCCTGTTTGACAAAGATAATTTTTGTTTTTAAAAGTTTTCTTTCTTTTTTTCTTTTTCTTTTTTTTTTTTTTTTTGAGATTTTTAGAGTCGGGCATGTGTTCTCTCTGGAGACACAAAGAGAGGCAGAGAGAGAGAAAGTGAGAAATCACCTCCCGGGGGGATGGTCACGCTGTAATCCCTTCTTTTCCATTTTCTTCCTTGGATTTTGGGCATGCATACATACACACATACCCAATGTGAGTCTCAAGCCTCTGGGTCCGGGACTTGAACTGTACTTGGCCATATGGGAGTCGAGCACCTTAATCACTGTGCCACCTGCTGGCCCCTAAAATAGTTTTTTTTTTTTTCTTTAAACAGAAGAAAACTACTTTGTGACAATTGACAATAATATGAAGTTCAAATTTGGTGTCAGTAACACATTTTTATTGTAACAAAGTTTATGTAACTAAGTTTTATAGTAGCAAAGTTTTATTGTAACATAGCCTCTGTTATTTGTTTCCATATTATCTAGGATTGCTTTCGTCTTCCAGTGGCAGAGTTGAGTTACTGCAATGCAAACCTTATGGCCTGCAAAGTCTAAGCTACTTGCCCTCTGGCCATTCACAGAAAGTCCGCCCACCCCTGCACTGACCAGTCACCATGACCTGTCTGGTAATCATTAACTCAGACTATAGCGAACACGTCTATTGCACTTGCCATGTGCCAGGCACTGTTCTAGGTGCTCTGCTTCTATTAATATCAACTCCAGGGGCCAGAAGGTGGCATAGTGGTTAAGGTGCTGGACTCCCACATGGCTAACCACAGTTTGAGTCCTGGACCTGGCTGCTTGAAGCATGCCAGGTACATGCACGTGCACGCCCAAGATCCCGAGAGAAGAATGGAGGAGAAAGGATTGCCGTGTGGTCATTCCCCCCAGGGGGATGATTTCTTGCTTTCTGTCTCTGTCTCTTTCTGTCTGTCCAGTGAGTGCATGTGTCTTATAGCAAAAAAATCTCAAAAACAAAACAAAAAATTAACTCCACAGCTGCCCTTTGAATCGAGTGTCATCATTAACCCCCTCTTTACATATGAGGAATCAAAGACATGTAGAGACACTGTTCCAAAGGCCAGATGGTGATACTGTAATAATGGGACCCACATGAGAAGGGCCCATGTTCGTGTCCCAAGAGCTCCTGGTATACCCTGGGAGCACGCACGTTCATTCCCGCAGTCCGGGCTGGGTGAAGCTTGGGGTCGGTTGCAGCGTGGGGACCCTGTTGGGAGTGCCTGACTATATCTCTCTTGCTGTCTCTCTATCTTTCTCGCTATCTCTCTCTCATGGGAAAAATAAATAAACCTAAAAAAAGTATTCTTCTAGACAATTTACATCTAGAAAATAGGTACTTTCCTTGTCGGCATTTGACAGAGGAGAAAAATGCGAACAGAGAGGTCAGATAACTTGCCCAGGGCTACACTGGAAGCGGGAGGGGGCAGACTCCAGTCCCCTGTCCTAAACACCGTGCTCCGCCCTGAGCGAACCCTGCTGAGAGCACACGGGGGTTGCAGCATTTCACAGAGGCAGCGTCACCGCGTGTGTGACAGGTGAGGCTGGCACCTTCCAGGACTCTGACACTCGTTTCAGGCTAGCCTCAACGGTCTCCGGTCTGTGGAGAGCTGGCTGCACTCCTTCCCACATGCCCCCGCCCCACGTCCCCCCAAGCCCATCCGTCCTTCCAGGGAGCTGAACCTCGGTAATGATCTCATTTACATCTGGATGAGAGGGAGGAGAAGATTTAGTTCAAAACCGACTGGGCCAGGACGTATTCCGGTTGCGTGCCTCTTAAGCCGCGTGCTAAGGCAGGTCTGCGTAATGCCTTCTCTCTCTGGAACCAGAGGATTCAAATCCCTGCAGGCCGCCGCCTTTCAAGTCAGATACAGGGGGGCTCAGGCGGCGTCTGTGGGAACAGTTCCGACAGTCTCGCAGGTGAGCGGCCCTTCCCTTTCCTTTGAAGGCAGTGCTTTCTAGGAGTTAGGCTGAGTCCGGTCGGAATAAATCGAGTTAGTATTGCTCAGAAGCCCTGCTGCTCACGCTACGGACCCATAAGTAGGGCACGTGTGGTGGAGGCGTGAAAGGAGAATGGACTCCTTAAATCCGTCTAGAGTTTTTTCTTCCATCTCATGGTAAATTATTCTCCCCTCCCTAGCACCCATCGATTCCAAGAAAAAGCTCCTTCAGCAGCCCACACGAAAAAGCAATCTTACTTTTGCTGTGAATCATGGTTGTTCTCAGAAGTCTTTCAGAAATGAAAGCAGAATTCCATGTAAGACTGTACCGTGAGAAGACTGCGCGTGCATAGGTTTGGGCAGCCGAGAAGAGAGATGCATGTATTTAAAATAGAAGAGGAGGGCCAGCTGGTGGCGTGGTGGTGACGGTGGCTGGATCCCCCAAGGCAGACTGCGTGGTTCAAGTTCTGGAGCTGGCAGCTTGAAAACTATGCCAGCCACATGTATGTGCGTGCCCCACATCCTGAAACGAGTGGGAAATGGAGGAGAAGGGATTGCAGTGTGGCCATCCTCCCTGGGGGTGCTTTCTCACTTCTCCCTCTCTCTGTCTCTAGTGAGCACACAATACTAGAAAAAAAAATTAATTAAAATAGAAGAAAAGATTTTAAAATAGATTCTAAGGATAATGCAGAGTATGAAGTACTATAATTTATGTTGGTTTTCACTGAGTCTGAATTGGAGATTCAGGGTAGGTGGCTGGGGGCAGTTCGAGGAGGCTCCCTGATGGGAGATGGGATTTAAACTCAGCTCCGAAATGAGAATAGGATTTATAGAAGAATATCGAGGGTAGATTAGCAATAGGGAATGAGGAACATAGTTCAAGAAGTTAAAAGAGACCTAAGAAACATGCTTACTTGAATTCCTTAGCACAGCCAGTTAAAGCGCAGATCTAGTGAGGCCAGCAGGTGACATGGTGGGTAAAGGCACCAAACTCCCATGCGGCCGACTGTAGTTCAAGTCCTGCACCTGGCAGCTTGCTTTCTCATTTTCCCTTTTTCCCTCTGGTTAAATAAAATAATAATAAAGTTAAATAATTCTTTTTAAAAAACACACAGATTTAGGATTGGCTAGCTATGGCACATGGACCAACTCTGGCCCACTGCTTATTTTTGCAAATAAAGTTTTATTGGAACATAACCATTGCATGTTATTTATGGTTGTTTTTGCCATACAGTGACAGAGCCAGTATTTATTTTTTTTTAAAGAATCATTTTTTTTTCATTTATTTTACTTATTTATTTTCATTTGACCAGAGAGAGAGAAGGAAAGTGAGAAAGCAAGCTGCCAGGTTTGGGATTCGAACCACAGTCAGCCATGTGGGAGTCCAGTGCCTCTAACCACCATGCTACCTGCCAGCCCCAAGGCCAGTAATTATAACAGGGCCAAATGGCCCTGCAGAGCCTAGAATAGTTATACTATCTGATTCCTTTATAGAAAACCTTTGCCTCCCCAGTATTAATAAAGAAGATATAATAGGTGAGTGGATGGGAAGGAAAGCTGAGAGATGGGGAAATCAGAAGGTACAGAACAGTGAGGAGACAAGGAAGTGTTCATGATGACAGGCAAAAGGAGACAGCTTCCTAGGTTTGTTCTTTGGTTTTGCTACAAGGTGTGTGCGTTCACCAGAGAGAAAAAGCGAGAAAGAGTCCCCAACAAGGATGGGGACTACAATCCCTTTTCCTTCTTCCTCCTCTTGGGATTTTGGGCACACATACACATGCTCAGTATGTGTTTCTTTTCTTTCTTCTTTTTTTTAAGAGAGATTTTTGCTATAGGGTACGCGTGCTCACTGGATAGACAGAGAGCCGAAAGCGAGAAATCACCCCCCAGGGAGGATGGCCATGCTGCAATCCCTTCTCCATTCTCCTCTAGGGATTTTGGGTATGCACACACCCTGGCATAAATCTAAGTCACTGGATCCCAGACTTGAACCGCGGTTGACTATGTGGGAGTCCAGTGACGTAACCATTACGTCATCTGCTGGTCCCGCTCAGCGTGCTTTTCAAGTCGCCAGGTGGGGAACTTGAACGCCATGTGGACTCCAACTGCCTTAACTACCATGCCACCAGCTGGCCCCTCTAGGTCTTTGTGCAAATGTAAGCCTGTTTTCCAGATTAGCCTGTTTCCCCCTTTCAACCAAACCTAGTGTGACTGTTATTCATAGTCCTCAACAGCTCCACGTTCTTTGGTTCTGCGGAGCCACAGTGTAATCACTGCCAGCTGAAGGGGTCCTATGATCACAGCTTGCCTGAAGAGTTCAGTGTGATATAAAGCTCAAAAGTAAAAAATTAGCATTCCAGAAAGCACAGGATGCGTGACTAAATGCCCCGTGTAGCCCAAAGGCCAATGCATTAGCATCCTGCTTTAGAAGTTCCACACTAGATAGACAACCAGAGCGGTTGTCACCAGGGTAAACTTTGCATTTCCCCAGTTTCTGGTATTACATGTCACGTAATTTAGGGAAATGCTGGTCAATGAAACTAAACATTTTTACTTGCTGCAGGACTTCTCAGAGCCTTTGATATGACTCACTAAGCTCTGGGAGCAGAAGATAGAGTGTCATGTTTGTCAAATGTATTTGCTATGAGCTTCACCCCTCCCCTTTGTTTTCTTTAAAGAATTCTTTTATTTAATCTATTATCATTATTACTATTTGCTTAATTGGACCAGAGAGAGACAGAGAGAAAGGGAAAGTAGGAAAGCAAGCCTCCAGGTCCGAGACTCAAACCATGGTTGGCCATGTTGGAGTCCAGTGCCTTAACCACCACGCCACCTGTGGCACCCCGCTCCCCTTATTTTTATAAGACATCTTTTATTTCCCCCTTTGGGTACATGAGCTCTATGGAAAAAGACAGAGAGACATAGAGGGAAAGGGATAAATCACCCCCCTTCCCTGCAGGGATGATGGCCATTTTCTCAAGATTTTGGACACACACACACACACACACACACACACACACACCATGCGTGTGCACATGTTTTTCAAGCTGCCAGGTCTGGGACTTGAACTACAGAGTCAGCAATGTGAGATCCAGTGCCTTAACCACCACGCCACCTGCATTCTAATAAATAATAGAGCCATTTTAGGATGCGGAGACCTGGGCATTATTTCAAGATCGATATGTTCATTTATATTTAGAGGTAGACAGAACCTTGAAAGTCATATAGTTCTATATCCTCATAAGAATGTTATGACTCTTCTTCTCATGCCTAAATGTGATTTTTTTTTTTTTTTAAGTTTCGGATTCTGTGCTATTGATATTAATGTTACTTCTAGAAATCTGTTGATATTTAGAGATGTTTATTTATTTTTTTTGAAATTGCAATTTCTTTAAATCTGATTGGGAATGTTTGTAACTGCAATTTCTAGTCAAATTTCAACCTCAAATTCTATATTCCTCTTGGCCTTGAATTTTCTCCTTCCCAGGGGGGTAATGACAAAAGGGGGTGAGAACAATAAAACCTTGTAATTGGACATTTAAATGGCAGCCACTGGGAAAAAATGAACCCGCACGTTACCTCCGTGGTCGTGGATGATGAGTTTTGGTTAAAAAAAAAAAAAAAAAGTCCTGTGTTTTGAGCAGCACAGAATCAGCTCTAATTGCCGGAACCATGGGTTTCCAAATGAGTGTGTGGAAATTGGCAGTCGGCACAAGCCCGCATCTGCCGTGATCAACTCCTGACGCCACGTGTCCTTGATCACGTGAAGAAGCCTTTCTTGCTTCTGCAATTCTGTCACCTCAGTGTGGCATTTGCTTCCTCTCTGACAAGCTTTGCAAACAAGGGAGGGCTACCCTAGGGGTTTGAGGCAATGTGCCAGGGTTTATTCAGAGCTCCAGGAAAAACCCAGCATAATTTCCTAGAGAGTCATTTTAAAAATAACTTTTTACTGAAATATAATTTTGGGTCATCAGAAAAGTCTTGACATATTTTTCTATGTTTTTCTATGCAAAAATGTGGCGTGACTTTTCCGACCCAATACATATCCACACGCCATACAGAAAAATGTACATGTCACGATTACACACCCAGCTTTCAATGTATAAATCGTAACACAGCTGGCATTCCTGGAATGTCCATTTTAATCACATTTTTTATATTAAAGATATGAGGAGACTTCAGAAAATTCATGGGAAATGAAAGTATGAGCATGTTTGAAATCCATGTTGTTTTTCATATGCATTTTCCATGAATTTTTTGACGACCCCTTGTATATTACTAGTCGGTCTTTCTGTCTGTCTGTCTATCTATCTGATGTATCCATAAAATGAGATCAGCTCAAATCATGATCAGAACTCCTTGTGGACCACTGAGAACTTTGTCCCTGGAAAAGTCCCCATTCATTTCTCCTGGAAAGCCAACGGTGTGTCTTTGCATTGTTGCTGTTCAGTGAGAAAGTTCAGGAAGCCGTGTAACCAGGGAAGGGAGGGGACAGTTGCTCACTGGCGTTTTCCCTGGGTTAGCACTGGGCGCCCATCGCCTGAGTGTTCACAGTGGGGCCAAGGTGAGAAGCAGCAGCACTGAGAGCCGCAGATGCTTCGGGGAGTGCAGGTGCTTGCACAAGCACGCCTTGCTGGGTTAGAGCTCGGATTTCAGGTCTGATACCCCAAACATCCCCTCTCTTGCTCAGCTGTCTCAGTGACATTTCTGTTTCTCTTTGGGGCAAGCAATCTTGTGCAGGTTGCTCGCTCGCTCTCTCTCTCTATATATATACATATATATATATATATATATCTAATTAAGTTGTTGGGAGATTCATGATGAGTTTTTCTATGCAAAAATGTCATGACTTTCCCAGCAATCCTATATATACATATATATGTAATTATTTTTATTATTATTTTTAATGAATTGAGTTATTATTTTTAATGAATTGAGCATCCTGACTCCTTGTTGTGACTCTCTGAATGCAGAAAATTCATTTAGGACAGAGACACACACTGATGATCTTGTTGCATAGCCCTCTGTGCCAGTTTTAGAGAAAAAGCAATCCAAGTTGAATTTAGAATGAATTACCTTCAAATGGCTCCGCTCTGCGATGTACTACTGTAATCGCGGCTATTGCAAGGCAGCTTAATGTGCTGGGTGATGACACGTATGACCATTATATGGCTCTCCCTCATTGAATGCGCTGGGTACAGCCCAAACCATAAATCTGCCAGCAGACAAAACATAAAATTTACATGCGAGATCAAATCTCTCCTGTCCTGATTTTTACACAAGGGTCACCAGTGGGTAGTAAATTAAGATTCAGAATAAAAGTTACCTGCAGGTGCTAAATCACCAGACCATGTCAGGATCATAGAATTTTCTTTTGTTAATAACACCAGCATTTGTTATCAGCACCCGTGCTTCCATAAACCATGGGTCAACATTTGTATAAGGAAAGGTGCCCTCTGTCCCTCAGAGATTTTTGGATTTCTTTTGTCAAATGCAGTCACATTGTTTACCCACACAACAGAATATCTGGTACTAAGATCCAGCTTTGAAAGCTAAACATAGGCAACCAGACATGCTTGGATGGTTTGGAAGTTCTAATAAATCTCTGGTTGCCAAGAAATTACACATATATTTTAATTTCATTAGCTTTCAAACAATATTTATTGAGCACCTGCTGCCAGAGACCGGGCCGGGCACGGAGTGTGCAAATATGAGAGACAATTCCATTGAGAAATGATCCATCTGAGGTCAGTGCAAGAAACAGACACCACTCCAGATATGTGAAGCAGCCAGGGATGCCATGTTGGAAGTCAGATGCTTACAAAATCCCAGAAAGCGTCAAAGAAGTGCTTCCAGGTCTGGCCTCCAGAGATGATTCCCTGAGCACCTCTGAGGGACAGTCCAGTGGACGAGAAGTGATACCAAGGACCCATGTAACCAGTGCGTCTTGCTCAACTGCCCTCCATGCTCCGGGAGTGGAGGGTGTGTTCTTCCCTATTTCTAACTCATGCTGCTCTGTGAATTTATTGGGTGTTCCTAAAAGATGTAACATTTTCCTTAGAAGACCAGGACATTGCTTCATGGCATAAAAATGTTCTACCCTGAGCTAGAGAGAGAGTACAGGATCAAGTAAAGAGCTTCCTGTCTTCAGATCGACTCTAATGTGCCTGACCTAGTCATGCCCTCTCATTCAACCAAGCTTTTAAGAAGTAACTACTATGCACAGGGCACTGTACTAAATGCTTTGAGAAATAAGCATTTAAGATACAGTTTTTGTTCTGTAGAAGTTTACAGTAATATCTTGCAAAGGTACAGTATTTAAAAATTATAAAGTGCTCTTGAATATACTTTCTTCATATGTGCCTGCTAGCCACACACCTCTAAGTGTGTCTACTGGGCACCAACAGAGCAGAGAAGTAGCAAGCGGTCCATGTGTCTACTCTCTCCCTTGGTATGACCACCTCCTTCTTGGTAGCTGAGTTTACTTATTTTTTCTTTTCTTTTACACCTCGTGGAACATGGACCTTGGAGGGGGAAGGTAGGCGGGAAACAGCTCTCTCCTCTCCCCAGCACAACTCGCCAGGACTTCCTTGAAGAAATCCAGCATGTGCATGGGGCTGGTGCACTGGTGGAGGTGGGTTGAGATGGATTTGGAGACGTAAAACAAGGAGTTGGTATTTTATTTATGATCTTGTGCTTGTCAGCAATTCCTAATCTACCTTTCACAGATGGTAGGCCTTCAGGTTGAGAGGAATAGAGCAACTTGCTGTCTCTTTCAGGTGACATTAGGGTAGGAAGGGGGAAATAAAAGGGTAGGGGTAGTTGGTGTAAAGACAGTATAAGGAGTAGAGGAGTCAGCCAGGTCCCACAATGCCAGATTTCATGGAGCCCAAGTGCCAGGGAAGGGTACCCAGGATGATGATGATGATAATAATAATAATGATAATAGTAAAAAATAATCATACCAAAAGCTGCTAATAGTTACTGGGAACTTGCTACAGCCCAGGCATTGTGCTTGGAGTTGTACATCTTTATCTCTTTTGTTTCTTTTTAAAACTTTACTTTGTGGAGCTGGCAGGTGACATGATGGTTAAGGACGCTGGACTCCCACATAGCTGACCATGGTTTGAATCCTGGACTTGACAGCTTGCTTTCTCACTTTCTCTCTCTCTCTCCCCTCACTCTGTCCCTCTCTGGTCAAATTAAATAAGTAAATAAAGTTAAATTAAAAAATAATCATTTAAAATTTATTTTGTGAAATATATACTGGGTTGTTGGAAAAGTCACGATGTAGTTTTCCATGGTTTTCTATGCAAAACTGCATGACTTTTTTGAAATCCAATAGATAATAACATCACAATTCAGAAAAGCGTAAGTGGATATTCTTGTCCCCTGGACAACTATATGTTGTCACTAGTTTTATATATCTTTGCAGAGAGATTTTTCTGCGTTCAGAAAACTTTGTATTTTATTGTATTATTTATTACTTATTTTATGTATGTATTATGATTATAATTATTGTGGTCCTGGGTACCTTTATCTGTGTTCTTTACTCCAGTCTTTTACTTTCTTTTTTTTTTTTTTTGCTATAGGGTGTGTGCGCTCGCCAGACAGACAGAGAGAGACATAGAGACAGAAAGCGAAAAATCACCCCCCAGGGGGGATGGTCACGCCGCAATCCCTTCTCCTCCATTCTCCTCTCGGGATCTTGGGCACGCACGCACACGCTCCCGGCGTGAATTTCAAGCCACTGGGTCTGGGACGCGAACCGCGGTCGAGTGGGAGTCCAGCGACATAGCCATTATGCTAACTGCTGGTTCCCTCCAGTCTTTTACTTTTTAAAAGCACAAATGGAAGCAGTCTATAGACCTGGTCCATACTCAGCATTTTTGCTTAATGATATATTACAACTTGTGGTTCTTTCTAGGGCAGAATATGAAAGAATATTTTCATTATTATTATTATTTTATTATTGTATATTTTTGCCTAGGGCAGGTGCACTTGCTGGAGAGAAACAGAGACAGAGAGAGGGAAAGTGAGAAATCACCCACCAGGGGGATGACCACAATCCCTTCTCCTCCATTCTCCTCTTGGGATTTTGGCACACACACACACACACACACACACACACATTTAGTGTGAGTTTTTCAAGCCCCTGGGTCTGGGACTCAAACTAGGAAGTCAGTTATGTATGATCCAGTGCCTTCACCTCCACACCACCTGCTGGTCCGAACCATTTATTTTTGTTGGTGTTTATGAAGATAACATTCCATCCCACTGTTGGGATTAACATAATTTGTTTAGGCTTCTCTTAATAGTTATTGAAGTTGTTTCCATTAATTTACAAATACAAATAAGCTGCAATGAAAACCCTTTTGTGTGAGTAATTTTCCCTTGCTATGAGATGTGTAGGACCAACTCCTAGAAATGGGTTGCAAGTCGGTGGATGCGTATGTGCCTTTGTGATTTTAGTTTACGTTTGCCATAGCCCCATATTATGGCTGCATCCCTTTATACAGCCAGCGGCCACAGCTCTGTTCTCACAGCACCATGACTTTCCTGACTTTGGCATCATTATCACTAAGCTAAGTAGTAAGAACTTCTACCTTACCGTAGTTACAATTGATAGTTCTCTTTTTGTGAGTGAGCATCTTTTTGTGTGTTTGAATCATTTGACTGTTGCATTTGTATTTTCTTTCTACTTTGGGTGGTCTCTTTTATCTAAATTTCTAGAAGTTTTTATTTACAAGAAAAGTTAACCTTTTGTCTGCTATGGGAGTTGCTGATAGTCTTACTCTGCCTCCCCACCTCTGGCAGTTGGTTATTAAAACTACACATGTGTTTTTGCCATGTTAATTTAAAAAATTTTCATGAACTAAATCTTTCTGTGTTTTATACTGTATCAGAAGGGTGTCTTTCATTGCAATGGTATAACAACATACTCCCATGCTTTTTTTCTAGTACTTCTGTGGTTTTATTTTCATATTTCTATCTTTAGTTCATTGTAGTTTATGCTGTTAGAAGATTTATGTATGTGCAATTCCTTGTGTATTTTTTTTTCGCTATAGGGCGCGTGCGCTCGCCAGACAGACAGAGAGAGACATAGAGACAGAAAGCGAGAAATCACCCCCCAGGGGGGATGGTCACGCCGCAATCCCTTCTTCTCCATTCTCCTCTCGGGATCTTGGGCATGCACGCACACGCGCCCGGCGTGAGTTTTAAGCCACCGGGTCCAGGACGCGAACCGCGGTCGACTACGTGGGAGTCCAGCGACATAGCCATTACACTAACTGCTGGTTCCCCCTTGTGTATTTTTGATGGCTACCTTGTTATCCCAATCCTGTTTATTGAAAACCCATCTTCTTTTACTGATTTGAGATACCACCTTTATTATACATATTATTTCATTTCATTTTTATGACAATCCTTTGAAGTTAGCATTGGTTTTCATTGTATAGAGGAAGAAACCAAGGCTCAGAAAGCTAAATAATTTTTTGAGAGATTTTTGCCATAGGGCATGTGTGCTCACCAGAGAGAGACAGATAGACAAAACCACCCCCCCCACCCCGGGCCATGCCGCAATCCCTTTTCCTCTATTCTCCTCTCGGGATTTTGGACATGCATGCACATGCACCAAGCATGAGTTTTAAGCTGCTGGGTCCGGGACTCAAACCATGGTTGACTACGTGGGAGTCTAACAACATACCCATTACCCCAACTGCTGGTCCCAAAAGCTACATAATTTAAATCACACACGTAGAAGTGGAGTTACCTGGGTTTGAGCCTGAGTCCACCATGCTGTATTGTTTTTCTCAGCAGCAGTTCTAGAAGGTGCTGGATTGGGAGTTTGTGCTTCCACTCTGATTCTAGAGCCCTCACGTTACTGTGGCTCAGCTGTCATCTGTCTCCGTTGCTATTATTCCAGCTACCATCTACTGACACCTTCTTTCCATAGTGTCCAAGCTCAAATGCTTCATGAGGAGGCTGACTGGTGTCCCCTTACAGCCACCTGCTAAAGTGCTCTTGTTGGGCAGAGCTCTCAGGCCAGACCACCTTTTAGGCATGCCAGCTAGTTGGGTGTACATCTCCTGCACTTTCCACTGGCAGCCAGTTAAGAAGAAGGGACTCCTTATGGCTTGCCAGCCCCACAGAAGAGGAGAGTCCCCTGTCCAGGGGTATTGGCAATGCCCATCCTTCTTGGAATGGGTGAAGTCTTATGTCCTTCCTTTACAAATCAGGACTGATGGGATGTAAGTGACCGAAACCCAACTTAAACTAGCATATTAAAAGGAGAAGTTTGTGGGACCAGCAGTTAGCGTAATGGCTATGTTGCTGAACTCCCATGTAGTCGACCGCGGTTCAAATCCCGGACCCGGTGGCTTAAACTCACGCTGCGTGCGTGTGCATGCGTGCCCAAGATCCCGAGAGGAGAATGGAGGAGAAGGGATTGCGGGGTGGCCATCCCCCCGGGGGGTGATTTCTCGCTTTCTGTCTCTCTGTCTCTCTCTGTCTGTCTGGTGAGCGCATGTGCCCTATAGCAAAAACCTCTCCAAAAAAAAAAAAAAGAAGTTTGTGTTCACTTTTAATCAAACTATAAAAAGGACAGCGTCTCTAACTAGCCTGAGGATGCCAGAAGTCAGGAGCTGCAAGACCATCAAGTGTCTGTCGTCTTCTCTTCCCCTTTTCCCCCTTTCTTTCGGTAACCTCACAAATCCAAAATGGGCAATGCAGGCTTACGACCTTGCACGTTTCCAAAATCCGAGGGAAAGATCCTGATTAGCCACCCTCAGTCTTTCCCATAACAATTGCTAAGGCCAGAAAAGGGAGGCCAGGCGGCGACCACCATGGCAAGTGTGGTGGGAGCTGTCATTGAAGTTCCCACCGAAACCATGGGGTTGGAATGGGGAGGGCACGAAGGGGATGACTCCTACCAAAGAACCCGGTAGAGCAAAAGTACGGGCTCGGGGCAGGCTCAGTGGTAATGGAACTGGACCCATAAGGGAAAGGTCCTGGGTTCTGTGTTCCAGGCCGGCCCTGACCTGAGCACGCTGGGTGGCTCCTGTATTGGGCTAGCTGAAACTGGGAGTGGACTGCGGTGTGAAGACCCTGTTGGGGATGCCTTTTTCTCTCTCTGACTGTCTCTGCCTAGTTCTCGCTCTCTCCCACACGTGCATGGAAGAAATTAAAATAAATTCTAAACAAAGAGTGCAGCTTGGTTCTACTTCATGCTGCCCTTTGCTTCAGAGCCAAATCTAAGTACTTTCCCTGGTATTATCAAATTGTGGCCCTGAATACTATGTCCTTATTTTCTTTTTTTTTAAAGAATTATTTAACTTTATCTATTTATTTTATTTTGACCCAGGGGACAGAGAAAGAGAGAGAGAGGGAAAGAAAGCAAGCTGCCAGGCTCAGGACTCAAACCGTGGTGGGCCATGTGGGAGTACAGTGGCTTTAACCACCACCCCACCTGCCAACCCTTGCATCCTTATTTTCTTCTCATTTATGGAAAAGGCCTCCTTCTGTCTAGAAGTTCTATGAATGTGTGTGTACGTGTGTGTGTGTGTGTGTGCGCGTGCGTTTGCGTGTACGCACGCTAGAGTGTTCACCAAAGAGAAACATGAAAGGACAAAGGCCCCTCCCTGCTTGCGTGC
Organism: Tupaia tana; assembly: GCA_026018925.1. Taxonomy (NCBI): domain Eukaryota; kingdom Metazoa; phylum Chordata; class Mammalia; order Scandentia; family Tupaiidae; genus Tupaia; species Tupaia tana. Next base: position 18,585,005 of record JAKSZU010000022.1, on the reverse strand, counting down.
CAACGAGAATGGCCATATGGTTATGTCGCAATCCCTTCTCTGTCTCCTCCTCCTTTTGAGATTTTCGACCTACATGTAAATTTGCCAGGCATGTTTCTTAAGCTGATGGGTTCAGGACTTGAACCATGCAGTTGACCATGTGGGAATCCAGGTGCCTTAACCAGCCGGCCATGGAGCCAGTCCTTCTGTGAATTTTAAGTCAGCCATCTTTTTCTTGGATTTGTGCTACTGATCAGTTTGTCTTAGATGCATTTGCATATTTGTTCTCTCATCCAAGGACCTTTTATGGAATCCTGTGTGCCAGTGGGTCCCCTCTGTTTCTGTGAGATTGGCCATTTAGATTCATGAAAGCTCAGAAACTGGCAGTACAAGTTAGGAGAAATAGAAATCTAGAACCAGCTCAAGAAGATGTGGGATTCAATTTTCTGAGCACTATTGTAAGAATATCTGTTCTGTGCCCCACTCTGGTTTGTGGCAACCACTGCGTTGCCCGGCCTGTGTTAAGTATCACCCCACTCTCTGCCTTCATGTTCATGTGGTGTTCTCCCTGTGTACATGCGACTGGGTCCAAATTTCTCCTTATTTTAAAAAATGTGTGTTCATTTCTTCTGTGAGAGCCACACACACAGGCAACCCTACCAGGTTCTTCACACTGCAGTCCACCCCCAGCCTCAGCCAGCCAGGATCCCGGCCATGAACATGCACCCAGCATCGACAGGAAGCCCTGAGTGTGCACCAGGGTTTTCCCATAGGGAGGGCTTCAGCAACGTGGAGCTTCGTGTGAACGCTGTGCCACTGCGCCTGGCCCAAATTTCTCCTCCTTATAAGGGCAACATTGGCTTCAATCCCAGCCATTATGACTTCATCTGAAGTAGTTAGAGCTGTAAGAACCCTATTTCCAAATAAAGTCATGTTCTGAGAGGCTGGGGGTTAGGGCTTTAACATGAATTTTGGCAGGACACCATTTAACTGACACCACCAACCAGTTCTATGACCGAATTTCAAAGTTCTAGAAGACGAAAGCTTGAGTGGCCTATTCTGAGTGGCAGGTCTCTTCCTCTGCCAGAACAACGTGGTAGTTGAGGGGTGGGGGAAGCTGACACTGGTTCTGTGGGTTGGAGAGCTGTATGGGGACCACTGAAAGTCTGCTCTCTCAGCTTTGCACGTTGGCTTCTCGCACCTTCGTCTAAACCGCAGGCGCCCTCAGTGGCTGTTGGTTACTGACAGGTACCTTGTGGTGACGTAGCAGAGCGGTTAGAACCTTTCAACCTGGCAGCTGAGTCAGGATGTCCTGGCCAAATTGGAAACCCGCATGTGAGCCCTGAATGTTGTTATACACGGCAAACGTGCTACATTCACCCAACATTTCTGTCCTTTCTTTTCCTAAGGAATAAACCGTGTTTCAGGTAATACTTTTTGTTATTTTTTTGAACTGGATCACACAAAATATGAAGGGAAAAGAATTAAGTGCTTCTAATCCCATGTGCTTGAAGTAAACCCTGTTAATAGTTTGATCCACTTTCTTTCAGACTATTGTCATTGGAGTACAAATAGCTAGACATGTAAACGTGTGTGCGTGTGCATTAACATAAATGGGGTGGCGTTATATTGATATTTTGCCTTTTCTCCTAAAATGTTATTGCTGTCATTCCATATTAGTGTATATAGATATACGTCAACTTTTTAAAGTAGCTATGTGGCATTTCATAATATACTTACTTCTATTAATAGGTATGTTAGGTTACTTTAAGTGCTTTTTGTACTTAGTGATATGTTAATGATTATCCTTATCTGTGTATCTTTTGTAAAAGAATTCTTTTATTCACCTCTATTCATTATTATTTTTAAATTTGACCAGAGAAAGAAAGAGAGAGGGAAGGTGAGAGAGCAAGCTGCTACCAAGTCCAGGACTTGAACCACAGTCTGCCATGTGGGAGTCCAGCGCCCTTAACCACCACGTCACCTGCTGGTCCCTTTATCTGTGTATTTTTATGAACTTCTACTGGATCATGGAAAAGTCATGGTGCATTTTTCTATCCAAAAACGCATCATGACTTTTCTGATGGCCCAACAGAATGCCAGACGGAAGGCTGAGCTCCACTTTTGATGGGGATATCGGAGCCCTCCACAGTGGTAATCCGGTCATAGCACTCCCTCACCTTTCCCGAAGCACATAGGCATTAGCGAAGCCCACTTATGAGTAGTACTGAGCAGATGAAAGGATGCCAGTTGCTAGTAGTGCCCCCTTTGGCAGGAGTTGGCATCAGGCTGCTTGTATTATCGGGTGTGATTTCCTTTGCTCTCATCTATTACTTCATAGCCTAAACCCCTGGTCCCTTGCAGGGGCAGGTACAGACACAGTGAGCAGAGCCCTACCCACCAGCGTTCTTCCACTTAGTTTATAGTTCTGCTTATATATTATGGTTCTGGACACTTGCAGGGAGCAGTTTGTGTTAGTGTGCGAGGGCTTCCATAATAAAATGCCACCCACCAGGGGGCTTGAACAACAGAAGCTCCTACTAGAAAACTGCACAAGTTGTTCTGCAGGAAGGCCCTAGTTTCTTTGGTACTGCTTGGTCCGAAGTTGGGTTATCCTATGAAACCAGGTGTTTAAACCCCACCTCTCTCTCTGCAGAAGAACCCTGTCTCCAGGCACATCTTCCTCCAAAACCAGCAGGGGCAACTTAGAGGAAGGCATTTCTAACAGCGACAGGCTGCTGCCAGAGGCCCCAGCTGCTGTCGAGGTCTGACTGCTGACCTTGCTTAGGGTGGGGGCTGCTGAGATCAGGCTAGGATGTGCCAGGAAGACACTAATCTGGGCTTCAGAAGAGACATGGTTGGGGCCAGTAGGTGGCGTAGTGGTTAAAGTGCTGGACTCCCACATGGCCAGCAGTGGCTGGAGTCCCAGACCCAGCGGCTTGAAACGCTGGGCTCCTATGCACGCATACCCAAAATTCCGAGAGAAGAATGGAGGAATAGGGCTTATGGGGTGGCCATTTCCCCTGGGAAGGGGTTTCTCACTTTATCTCTGTGTCTCCAATGAGTACACATGCCCTATAGCCAAAATCTCTCTAAAAAAAAAAAAGAGAGAGAGAGAGAGAGAGAAATGGTCTCTGTGCAACCAAGTGCCTGGTTCTTCCTCCCTTGCTCATTTTAGTCATTCCTTACTTAAATATTATTGGGGCTCAGAAAAGTGATACCCCCCCCCCCCCCGCCCCGAGTAACCTGAGCTGCAGAAACAGCCTCAGACCTGAGGTCTCTCTCTGACGTCCTCTCTCACCCCAGTCCTCCAGATGCACAGGATGGGCTTCCTCCGAAGTTTCTTTATCTGATCAGGAGAGAAGTCCCCTTCCAGGAAGGGACCCTGTCAGGCACTTTCATTAGCCAGGGAGGATCGGTACACCCTTGGAGAAGAGGCTGAGAACCCCCTCGCCATGCCTGGAGCCCCAGGAACTTGGTCCTAGGCCATTGTCTGTTTTTCAGGCCCATGTATTCCCTCTAAAAATTGACTACCCTTCTAAAATTGCCCATATACCCCCCACCCCCACCCCCCATCCTGAAGAGGGAATGTAAGATTCAGCCATCCTGCCCTACTTCAAGTTTCATACTTTGGTGTTGGTGCGCTCACACGTTAATAAATGCCATGGCTTTTCTCCTGTTAGTCTATTGTCAGTTTAGTCTGGCAGACTTTGGAGGGGCAAGGGTTAAACGCCATCGCCCCTACAGTATATTAAGGGCTCCCTCATTTCTCTCACCGAGTCGGACACAGTGCTAAGTCACGGTCCCATTGTCTGGGCACTGATGACATTGTAAGCCAGAGAATCCAGTTGTAGGGGACTATCTGAGCAGCAACCTTGGGTGCTATTCATGAGACACTAGTCACAGCCCCCTCCTGGTAATGACAGCTGAAAATGCCATAAGGCATTGCCAAATATCCCGTGGGAGGCAAAACCGCCCCAGTCGAGAGCCACGGTGCTGGGTAGATTTACATGCATTATAGCCCTGAGTCCTCATCAGCCTAGCAGCTGCTATCCCCGGGTCTGCAGATAGGAGCCTGAGGCACCGGGAGGTTAAATGCCGTACCCAGTGTCTTTGCCCTAGGCAGCCGCAGGGCTGCAGTGCCTCCCCAGAGCAAGGATTTTAAGTGGCAATGTCTTCTGTCACCCTGTGAGAAGTACAGTGAGGTTTGAGTCGTTCCTTACCCAAGCTGGGCAATGTCTATTGAAGAGGAACCTTCCAGTGTGTTTCATTTGTTTCTTCACTCGTGCGACAGAATCTGGAGCACTTACGTTGTGCCCAGAACTGTTCTAGATCCTGAATGGGATACTGCAGAGACTGAACCGTACGTTTCCCTGTCTTGTGGGGTGTCAAAGGTACAGTGGGTACCATCTCATTCCGTGAGCCCTCCGGATACGCGAAGGGCAGGAAACGCGGCGGGTTATGTGGACATCTTGGGTTTTTCCTTGTTACTGTTATTGATGATGATGATGTTATTTCCTCAGTCCTGATCTTGGCGTCAGAGCTTCATTTCAGCCAGACTTTGAATTCCAGAGCACTGCAGTTGGGCTACTAAAAAACTCTATGCTGCTTTGGTGAAAATGGAAAATAAAGCTCAGAGTTAGAAAGCATATGTATTTTTAACGCAATATTGCAAAATAATGGCTCAGCATTTTTTCAAGACCAATCAGTTAAATTTTTTCTCGCTTTCTCTCCTTTCCTGGGTAAACGATGAGGTTTTGATGTGCTTGCGAGTCATTTAATAATAAAGGCTCGGATCTATCCCATTTAAACTCCCTCCTAATGGGCTAGAGTTGATGTTGTGATTTTTTTTTTCTCGAAAAGGAGATTTTTGTTTCATTTTAGGTTCAATGTGAATTCTTCCCATATGAACACATACGTAAGTTTCTAACACTTATGGAAGTCTTTTGATAAATGGCACCATAAACGGAGGCAATTTTCTACATCTCGTTCATAGGCTTTTGAAATTTACAAGGTTTCTCTTTAATACAATTGTCTATGCCGGCTAACAGGCAGTTTTACAGCCTATCTGTATTTATCATTAGGATAAAAAAAAATACCCTCACCTTACATTCTTTTTTCTCCCAGGAATATAAATAATTCCAAATAACCAGCACTATCTTGGCCACGATTTGATTTGGTAGCTCTGGAGGAAACAGCTCTTATTTTGCTAACCATTAAATGGCTTTTGCCCATGCAGCTCAGTTCTCTGAGTTTTGGAAGGCCTGGGCACATGCTACAATGTGTGATGTGAATCTGACTAACGCATCCGAAAACATCAAAATGCAGTTTTGAAAAAGTCACAACACGATTGAAATTCCTTGCAACTCTTTGTATTCCTTTATTTCAGAAGCCAGAAGGCAACTTTAGGGGAAGGGCAGAGAAATGCTCTCAGAGTGCCCAGGGAGTTTTCAGGTTCCATTTGAGACTGTTAGGCTCACAGAGCTGTAGAATGGTTGTAAAGTGCGCTATGTTTCTATCGTCCTGGTACGAGCCATTGAACAGTTTGTCAGCCTGTTAAGGCAAGAAGATCAAACCACTTTGTTTTTCTATGTGCCTAAATTAACCTGTTTTGAGAGTTTCTTTTTATATTTATTTATTTATTTATTTATTTATTTATTTATTTATTTATTTATTTTTGCCATACAGTACATACACTGGCCAGAGAGAGACAGGAAGAAGGAAAGTGAGAAATCACCCCCATGAGGGGTTTTGTGCATCCACGATCTCTTCTCCATTCTCTCTCTGGATTTTGGGCATGCACACAAACATTCTTGCTGTGATTTTTAAGCCGCCAGGTCTGGGACTCGAACTGCATTCAGCAATGTGGGAATCCAGCACCTTAACCCCTATGCCACCTGCTGGCCCTGATAGTTTTCAGTAGTTCTTTTTAAAAATACATTTTGGTCCCTACAATAGTTAACATCTAACATCTAACTATCCCCAACATGTTAATACTATACTAATACTCTCATACTATAGTATGAGAGAGAGAGAGAGAGAGAGAACTATATATATATATATATATATATATATATAGAGAGAGAGAGAGAGAGAGAGAGAGAGAGAGAGACTCCTAGAAAGTCATGATGTATTTTTCTGTTTTTTTTTCCTTTCTAAAAGTGCATTATGACTTTCCTGACAACCCAATATTATATGTTAGATCTCTAAAAAATTATCTTACTTGTTATTATTGATCTCATGCTGTTTATGAGCCACTTTTTCAGGAATATTTCAGTTGTATACTATATTAACAGGAAAATGACAGAGGATAAACAAAATGAACTTTTCTTTCATGTAAAATCTTTTAAAATAGTCTTTAGTTGGGAGGTTCAGGGTTGACATGATAGCCCCTCAGATTCCTTCCCCACTCACTCACGGTCCAGAATGATTGCTGGAGTGCTGGGCCTCACAACCAGGTTCCAGGTAGCGGAACAGAGGAAGAAGAGAGAGATCTGCCCATACTCTTTAAAGGAGACTTACGGGAATGTCATATGATGTTTTTATTTATATCTTACTGGCCAAAACTTAATTACATGGTCACATGTAGTGGCAAAGAGATTGGAAAAGCTGACTTTTAGGTAACTGGCAAATTACCAGCTGAAAGTCAGGATTTGGTAAATGAGAACGTTGGACCACAGATAGTAGTTTCTGCCACACCCTTATTCTGCCTGAGGGGGAAAAGGAAAAACCGCTTTGCCACGGAAAGGTAATTGGGACTTTCCCTGTTTGAAGCAGTCACTCTCAGGGCTAACTCTCTTGAACTCTCTCCTCTCTGTCTCTTCCTCTTGCCCCTGGGTGGCATCTGGGTAAGGAGAGGGTTAACACCACGGCGGGCACAGCCTGCTGGAAGGAGGCTCCTCTGTGGTTGTGCTGACTCTCTGTGCCTGGCATGGGGCCTGCCGTGCCAGGCTGTCCTCTGGGAAATGCTGCCCTGTGGCCAGGGTGGCTGGGTCTCTGTGGTCTGCCGGAGGCCCCTGCTGCTGCTCACCCCGGACTTGGCCAGGTCAGCTTGTGAGGTCTCCGCAGTCTTCTGAGAGCTTCCAGTGCTGCCTCCTGGCACCCACGAACTTCTCGCCTAGGCATCCAGGTCGAGGAGACCGTACCTTCTCTCCTTACTCGCTCTCTTCTCACCCTCAGTGTGTCTCCAAGGTCCCCCCGAGGTTCTTCTAGAGGAAACCGGGAGCCAGGCCGAAAGCTCCTACCATCCTCTTCCTCGGGATCCACACCTGAGGGTACAGGAGGAAGCGGAGGGCTCTGAGGCCTGGGTGCCTTCGCCCTGCTGTCCTGTCCTGTGGCTGCTGTTGCCAGTGTCCTCGTGGCTCGCTGCTCGGTGGACGCCATTGTTCTGGGGGAGCCGCCCTTTCCTTTCCAGCTTCACGGTTTAGCCTTAGCGGTGAAAGGACTGACGGAGAAGTACAAAGAACTAGCAAGTACCGAGGAAGTGCACGCCGTGAGATCGTCTGTGACACGTAAATCCGCGAATGTGCTAAGTCAGAAACGGCAGTGCAGTGAGGTGTGCGCATGTGCGTGTGAGCGTGTGCTCTGAAGATGTCCAAAAATCAGCCTGACTTCTGTCCTGGTCCAGTCGTCAAGGACATCAAGTTAACAAGAATCCTATTAAGCTTTTTTTTTTTTTTTTTTTTTTTTTTTTACAATAATATGTGGTGAGATTAGAATGTGTACCATTTAAAGAAAGACTGTGTGTTCTTTGGATTTTAAAAAAGTTTTTTTTTTTTTTTTTTTTACTATTAGCGTTTCTAGTTCCTAGCATGTATTTATTGAGTAACTGAATAAATGAATGGATAAATGAACTATAGAGCCATCTAAAAAGAACGCAGAAGGGAAAAAGAAAATTCACTCCTGTCAAGATCGGTCTTTGTTATCGTCTTAACTTCAGATATTCTTTCGCCTTTGGCATTTTGATTGTCTTAATTCAAACTCAGATGCCCCTCGGCACATTTTTTATCCTGCTCAGAGGCAATATGAAATTTACGCTGTCTGTCACCGGCAGTAATTGCGTCAGGGAGCATCATCAATACCCTCCTCCCTCCTGCCCCTGCTCGGAGCAGGCTGGTCTGCTGAAATGCACGGCGTCCACATTCAAAGCATGTTTTATTCTGCCTCCTTCCCTCACTGACACAGAGAGAGGGTGGTTACAGAGCGCAGAAGGGAGCACCACTTTTTCTGAAGCTATAAACATTGTCTTTATCTCTCTCTTCTTTCATGTTGGTGGCTATTAATTGTAAACTTTTGTGATATTGGGAGCAGTAAAAAGGTCAATAAAATTGTTCCTGTGAGTTGTGGGGGCTTTGGGCCAGTGGCATTTATTTGTTTAGATATTTATTATTTAAACTATATATATATTTTTTACCTTAAAGATCTAATAAGTTTGCTTGAGAGACCCAGGGTAGCCCCTCTTTTTTAATAAGGTGGCCAAATAGTAATCTAAAGATTAATAAAGTTCTCCAGTTTCCTGGGGCAATACAAGGTACTATGATTTTTGGTCATGCTTATCTCATTTTTTTTTTTTTTTCCAGAGGAGATTGCTTTATGATTTCATGAAGGCTTTATTGAACTGTAACTGGAAGTTTGAGGCTTTGTAATTTATCCATCTAAGAAAAATGGTCATCTCTGTATTACGGGTGTAATATTTGCTGTGTGTTTTATTTGTGGCCACGTTTGCTTTGCAGGGAGATGGCAGGTTTTCACGCCACTCAGCGGGTTATTGGAATGATTCCTCTGGGTCAACTTAGGTCCTTCGAGGAATTTAAGTCTGTCCAATCTCCTAAGCCCTAACTACTATTCTAAAGCAAAACCTGAAAAGTTAGGAGCCTGAGCGTCTTAGCACCACGGTGGCACATAGGAGAGTGTCTGTTTCACCCACATTTGGGGACAAAAGCTGTCCCCAACCCCATCACTGGTCCCCTACAAGCTGCACTAAATATTTATGCTTATGTGTATTCTTCCTTGTGGCCAAAGTGGTACAGAAAAATATATTTAAAAATCAAGTAGATGGTCAACCATTTGCAGTGGCTCCACTTAGAATTTTTTAACTTTATGGTAGCTTTCCCACCATTTTAAATCCATTTTTGACTTAAGGATAGTTTCAGCATACGAAGGGTTTATTGGGACATAACCCCATCATCATGGAGGAGCATCTGTGGTGCCGAAATATAAAAAAGTAGGCAGTCCAAATCTCGGTGTAAATCACGTATCAGAATAGCCACTATTTTTTGGTGTTTATCACACTGCAAAGACTTAAAAAGACTTGGAACACTCAGAGCATATCAGGACCAAATGGTTTAGGAAATGGAGCTAAGCAGAGGAGGCTTGGTCTCTGTAGTCGGTCCTTCCCAAACCCTATTGTCTTAGTATGTTTCTACGTTGCTAACAGAAATACCCGAGTGTGTCTGATTTATACAGAAATAGAGGCTGAGCCATCTGGCGGCATGATGGTTAAGGCAGCTAGATCCTGATGCCTGACTGCTTGGTTAGAGTTCCAAGTGGCTTGAAAAACGTCCAGGTGTGTTTGCATGTGTGCCTAAAGTCCCCAGAGAAGAATGGAGAAGGGATTGCGTCATGGCCTGTCTCCTTTGGGGGGGGGGGGTGCTTTTTTACTTTCTGTCTCTCTCTGTCTCTCTTTCTCTGGTGAGCACACATACCATATAGCAAATTGATAAAAGAAACAGAGACTGATGACTCACGATTCTGATGGCTGGAAAGTGCAAGGACATCCTAAAACAGTGGAAGACAGAACTTTCAGCAGAGCATGGAATAAAGAAGAGAGAAATAGAGAACCAGACACCATCTATAAAATTCAAACACTTTGGAATTGTAACTGTATGTGTTTTTTATTTTTATTTTTTTTTAAAGGAACTGTTTTGATGACTGATCTAGGCCTGTTCTAATACAGTAGCCATAAGACATAGTGGCTAGGGAGCACCTGAAGTGTGGCTGGTCAGATGTGGTGTACGTGTAAACAATACACACCGGCTTTTGAAGACTTCACATAGATGAATGTGAACTCGCGTAGTTTTCATATTGATTACTTGTGGAAAAGGTAGTGTATTCAATATATCGGGTCATCATCAGAGAGTAGTAGGAGCATTCGTTTTGCTTGTTTCTTTTCTCTTTTTTAATGCAGCTACTAAAAGTTTTACATATGGAGGCCAGCAGGCGACATGGTATTTAAGGCGCTGGATCCCACATGGCTAACTCCACAGTTGGAGTCCCATATCCAGCCACCTGAAAAACTCACAGTGTGTGCGTGCGTACCCCTCCCCACCAAATCCCAAGAGGAGAATAGAAGAGATTGGATTGTGGTGTGGCAATCCCCCCCTGGGAGGGGAAGGGAGGGGAACAATTTCTCACTTTCCCTCTCTGTCTCTTTCCAGAGGGCACGAAAAATCTAAAACATAAAGTAAATTTTGTATGTGGATTATATTTGATTTTTATTGGACAGCTCTGTTGTAGGCTATGGAGTCAAACAGACTTTGGTTTCTACCTTAAGCACTGCCAATGTCTCCTGGGACCTTGAAGTTGCTTCATACCTCACACTCTTCATTCCCAATACAGAAACAATAACTGTCTCTCTGGATGTTCTGAGGGCCAAGTGAGAGAATGATCATAAATCATGCTACACAGAGTAAGGACCCTTCTTCCCAGAAGGTCATACTGTGATGTATCTTTGGGAAACTCCCTTTTGAATGAAAACTTGCTCATGATTTCTATCAGGAAGGACCAGTAAGTAGACATCCAGCTGCCTGTGGAGTTTGAAAGCTTGGAGTCATGACTGGGGCAAACTGGTTGGGCCAAAGTTCTGCTCTGAATAACTGAGGGGGAGCTTCTTACCACACTTGTACACTTCGGCTTCTCTGGAGGGTGGAGAATTGTTTGGGATTATTGTTCACCCTGATTTCATTATTCACATCTTCAGAAAATGCAAATGGCCCGTGCACTCTAATGGATTAGGCTGGGATGTTCATCTTGAAATCGTTCATCTTTATTGATTCTTTTGACACAGCACATTTGGGGTGCATGAAAAGCACCTTCCCTGTGGACTTCAAATTAATTTCCTTTATGAATCTACACAAAGATGTCAGGTCAGTTTATTTTTCCTGATGGCTGATCCATGAGACAGATTGAGCCATTTGAAAAATGTCTTATCGGATTAAGACATTTCTATGTCAACATTTCCCCCCTACTTTCGTTAGGTATTCAAATTCGTGTGTGCATATTTATTTGAAAAATATGTGGGACCCTTCTGAGAACTCTCTGCATCTGGGAATGGCTGTCTGCAACATTTTAAAGCTTCGTTCACATCGTAAACCTGTTGATCAGAGTCATGACCTGTAGTGGGCTACTCTATGCAACGGATAGCAAATTATAAAGCTGTGGCTCTCATAGTACCTTCCAGAACAGGTTTCTCCTCATTTCTATCAGTAAGGCCTAAGTTAAAGAGTAGAGACCCAGGGGACCAGCAGTCTGCCTAATGGCTATGTTGTTGGACTCCCATGTAGTCGACCACGGTTCGAGTCCTGGACCTGGTGGCTTATAACTTACATCGGGCGCGTGTGCGTGCATGCCCAAGATCCCAAGAGAAGAATGGAGGAGAAGGGATTGCAGTGTGGCCATCCCCCCGGGGGGATGATTTCTCACTTTCTATCTCTCTGTCTCTGTCTGGCGAGTGCATGTACCCTATAGCAAAAACCTCTTCCCCCCAAAAAAGAGAATAGAGACCCAGCTGCAGTGGCACAGGAGTTAGGGCAGGGCGTTACTGTACTGTCCTAGAGCTAAACAGGAAGCCCTGGGTTTGGATCTTGGGTGGACCTGGACATAACAGGTGCTCCTATGGGCCCGCTAGTGATCCTGGCTGGTTGGAAGACTAGGGGGTGGGGATTGCAGCGTGGCAAGACCCTATCAAAGGTAACTGTCTGTGTGTGTGTGAAGGTAGGCAGATAGGTGAGATTTAAAGAGGGTAACTTTTAAAAATTTGAGTGGATGGGACCAGCAGTTAGTGTAATGGCTATGTTGCTGAACTCCCATGTAGTCGATCATGGTTTGAGTCCTGGACCTGGTGGCTTAAACTCACGCCGGGCACGTGCATGCATACCCAAGATCCCAAGAGGAGAATGGAGGAGAAGGGATTGCGGCGTGGCCATCCCCCTTGGGGGGTTATTTATTGCTCTCTGTCTCTGTCTTTCTGGTGAGTGCATGCACCCTATAGCAAAAACCTCTCAAAAAAAAAAAATTATGAGTGGAAGGGCCAGCAGGTGATATAGTGGTTGGGGACTGGACTCCTACATACCCAATCATGGTTTGAGTCCTGAACCTGGCAGCTTGGAAACCACACTGGGCACATGTGGTTGCCCAAAATCCCCGGGGGAGAGTGGAGGAGAAGGGACTGCAATGTGGTCATCCTCACTGGGGATGATTTCTCACTTTCCCCTTTTCTCTCTCTCTACCTCCAGTGAGCACATGTGCCCTACAGCGAAAATCTTTAAAAAAATTTTTTTGGAGGAACCAGCAGTTAGCGTAATGGCTATGTTGCTGGACTCCCATGTAGTCGACTGCGGTTCGCGTCCCGGACCCGGTGGCTTAAAACTCACGCCGGGCGCGTGTGCGTGCGTGCCCAAGATCCCGAGAGGAGAATGGAGGAGAAGGGATTGCGGCGTGACCATCCCCCCTGGGGGGTGATTTCTCGCTTTCTGTCTCTATGTCTGTCTCTGTCTGTCTGGCGAGTGCACGCGCCCTATAGTGAAAACCTCTCAAAAAAAAAAAAAAATTTTTTTTGGAAAGAGTAGAGATTGGATTGAGCCTTCATGAGAAGTCTGTAAAAGATCCAGGGCTGAGGTACTATCACTTTCCTTTCCCCTGCTGCCACCACCACAAGCAGCCTACAGTTACCAGGCTCTGATATGTCCCATGTACTGTATTGACCACTTGCCTAAGCTTCTACTCTTCCAAAATTCCTGCCAGATTATTTCACTGCTTGGGACATCCTCTTCTCCAGGGGGCAGCCTAGAATTCTGGACCTCTTTGATCATTTTTATTATTCAACATCAAGTTCAGATTCAAGTGAAGGATAACTCCAAACAACAGTGATGTAATTAAAGTTGAAGTTTATTTTTCTTCTGTATAACCAAAGCCCTGTGATAAGCACTCTAGGCACCTAATGTCCCCCTCCCAAATCCCTAGGGACTCAGCTTCCTTCTCTCCTGCCGTTCTGCAGTTCTCTACCTCATCATTCAAATGGTTGCCTGAGTTCCTGCCATCATGTCCACATAGGCATGTGAAGGAGAAGAGGGTAGAAGAAGAATCTGCTCACAGACTTCTGAAAAGCCTCTCTAGAAGCTGAACACAATTCTTCTGTTTATATACAATGGCCAAAACTTAGTTACATGGCTGCATGAAGCTGCCAGGGAGACTAGGAAACACCCTTTTTATTCTAAACAGCCATAGCCCTGCTGAAAAGTAGAGCTTCTACTAATGAGGAAGACATGGGGGGCCAAGGGATGGCGCAGTGGTAAAACACTGTACTCTGGGAGGCTGACCACTTGGAAGGGTTCCAGGTTTCTACCTGGAACCCATCCTGAGTACATGGGGTGTACATTTGCCCATGAACCGGGGCTGGCTGAAGTTGCCGGTAGAGGGCAGTGTCAAGACCTTGTTGAAGGTACTGTATTCTCTCTCTCTCTGTTTCTCTTGCTCATGAAAGAAAGAAACATACATACATACATACATACATAAATGGGAGGAACAAACATACTGAGGTAGAGAACCCAGTAGTTTTTTCTATATTAACTTTTATGTTAATTTAAAATGGAGAGTTTTTTGGACCTAATTTTATAATACCTGATAGTCATTGCCCTTAACCAAATGAAGGAGATGGTATTATCTTCATTTTCATTTTTTTTTTTAAAGAGGTTTTTGCCATAGGGCACGTGCACTCGCTGGAAAGAAAGAGACTGAGACAGTGAGAGGGAAAGTGAGAAGTCACTCTCCCCCTCAAGGGGGATGACCATGCTGCAATCCCTTCTCTATTCTCCTCCTAGGATCTTGGGCATGCCGCACTCATGTACCTAGTGTGATCTTCAAGCCGTGAGGTCCAGGACTGGAACTGTGGTCGGCCATGTGGGAGTCTAGCAGCGTAACCACTGTGCCATCTGCTGACCCATATCCATTTTTCAAATAGGAAACTGAAGTTTAGAAAGTTCGTATTTCTATCTAATCAAGGTGATAGTTCTTATTATCACTCTGAATGTTTTATGTATATCACCATCATTAATTCTCGTCCCTCTAAGACCCAGCAAGCTGGTTCAGTTAGACCACGAGGAAACGTTGGGTAACTTGCTCAAGTCTACGGAAGTTATGGGGTAAAAGAAAGAACCTGTAGTAGAACCCAGTCATCTGATTCTATTTCTAAATGGCACTAGAAATTTTCATGCTTTCTTAACTTTTTTTATAGTTTTCTACTACTGTTGTAACAAATGATCACAGATTGAGAGATTTAAAATTATTAGTAATTATTACATGTATTAATTTTTACATATGTCAGGGTTTCTTAACGAAGTAAGCTGTTAATTTAAATAGGAGAAAAAAAATCTAAGCTAAAAATAGTACTGGGACCAGCAGATGGCATAATGGTTACATTGCTGGACTCCTACATAGACGATTGCACTTTAAGTCCTGGACCTGGTGGCTTAAAACTCATGCCAGGCGTGTGCGTACCCAAGATCCCGAGAGGAGAATGGAGGAGAAGGGATTGTGGTGTGGCCCTCTACCCTGTGGGTGCTTTCTCACTTTCTGTCTCTCTGTCTGTCTCTGTCTCTCTGGGAGCACATGTGCCCTATAGCAAAAATCTCTCTGGAAAACAAAAAACAAAAAAGGAAAAAAAAAAAAAAAACACAGCATGGGCCAGCAGGTGACAGAGTGGTTAAGGCACTGGACTCCTACATGGGCAACATGGTTCAAGTCCCGGACCTGGTGACTTGAAGATCATGCCTGGCACATGTGCTGTGTGCCCAAATCCCAGGAGGAGAATGGAGGAGGGAGAACTGTGGCATGATCATCTCCCCCCCAAGGGGTGATTTCTTACTTTACCTCTTTGTCTCTGGAGAGCATATGCGCCCTATAGCAGAAACTTTTGAAAAAGAAAAAAGAAAAGCAAAATAAGCAGCAACTATAGGGAAAGAGCCAGAAGGCAGATAATGCACCATGCCTCCCTGCTCCTGGGAGAGTGTCAGAAAGGCAGTAAGAAGGCAGGCCCCTACCTAGACAGCTCTGCATGGTTCTGTAGGTTAGGAGGCCTACGGACCTGACTGGTTTCATGATTTCTCGCTTCTCTCTGTCTCCCTCCCATGAGTGTACATGCCTTATAGCAAAGTAAAACAAAGTTATTTAAAAAAATGAAAAGATTAGCTGAGTAGTAACCTTATTTCTATCTGCAAAGTTCCTTTCACCATGTGGTATAACATATTTACAAGTCTAGGGAGTTAGATCGTGGACATCTTCAGGAGGGGCTCTTCTTCAGCCTGCCACAGGATGTAAAGCTTAGCAGAACACCTTTTACATTGCGATCCAGTACCTATGGGTAGCATGACGAGCTGAAATGAGTTTCACCAAGCAATACTTATTCTATTCTGTTTTATTACTTCATTTTTAAGAAATGGTGGTCATGACCCAGCAAATTGATTTCATGACCCATAGCTTGAAAAAATACCACAAAACTCGTCTCCCACTTTCACTATTACCTCCATGTGTTCATTTTCCTTTCTCATCTGGATTATTCTGAGGCGGTAGCCCAAGTGCTATCGACGCTTCTCAGCTTTCTCCCCTACAGGTCTCTTTTAGAAAAGCCACCAACCCTCCACCTAGCACCCGTACTACGCATACGCCGCCTCTTGCCAGATATTTGCATTCTCCATGATCGCTGAGCTAAGAGCTGTGATGGGATTTCAAAACATGTTCCTGAATGACCCACAGCGTTCATAATCAAGGCCTTGGGAAAGACTGTAACTCCAAGGATGGTTCATGGGTTTAGCTTTGATCTGCCGGTAATGTCTGAGACTGAAGTGCTATGGAAAGTGCTCTGAAATCTCACACAGGAGACGGAGAGCTGGCACAGTGGCTGGCGTTTGCTGTTTCTGGAGTTAGTGGCTGTCACAACTGCCCTTCAAATGAGCCGAGTGACATCCTGAAGAGAGAAACCAAAATACAAGGGGAGGAAGATGAAGCATGAATGGATTTGAATGTACAAAGAGAAGGCTGTCCTCTGTGTGGAGAACAATATAAATAAGAAACACCAACTCGTAGGAGGCTGAAGAAAAAATAATGATTTTTGTTTTGGGGAGTGTAGAAATGGAAAGGATACAAATCATTTTCTTGGGCTAAAAGAATTCTTAGCTCATTAAAGCCTATTGCTTTTACAACCATCTTCACATCATAAAACTGTGCTTGATCATTTTGAGAGGTCTTTGTATTTCTCTTGATTGTTTTTCTGTTTCCTTAGACGAGAGGTCACAAGCACAAATGCCTACAGGGAGACATTTGGTGGCAGTGCCGTGACTAGGTTCAGAGGCTTGCTTTGGAGCCAGGCTGCTTGGGTCCAGTTCCTTTCTCTGTCTTGTAATGAGCTTGATTTCTGAGCAAGTTGCTTAACCTCTTGGGGCATCCATTTGTCTTTGTCACTGACAACTGAAGATGGCAAGAAACTAGGTACATTTGCCATTTGATGGTCTGTGGATGATGCTTGCTCTCTTGCAGGGTCTTTTGGAGGAATAAATCAGGCAGTGTGTGAAGAACGGGAGGCACACGGTCGGTGACCAAGTAGCGGTAGTTACCGCTGAGTCAGAACTGATGGCCCTCATTTGTACCGTTGCTTAGCCGTGTGGCAGCTGTTTGTTTACGTGTTCCTTCCCTCCATGGAATGAAGACCAAATGCTGGTTTCATCTTCTGTCTCTCTCAGTGTCTAACATGGTGGGCTGAATATCAGTCACCTTCTGTACGTCCACCCTTGGCCCTGCCCTCTCCTCTCCTCACAGCAGCCAGATGGAGCTTTATAACGTCGCTAGCAGATCATATTCCCATCCCCTGGAACGCTTTTCTCATAGGTGTCTTCGTGGCTTATGCCTTCACTTCACTCAGGACTTTGTTCAAATATCACCTTCTCAGACCTTCCCTAATCAAAAATACCCCCCGACCACCACCATCACTCTAGCCACTTGCTATTTTTCTTGTATCCTGAGACATTAGATTTTGTTTGGTTATCATTTATTTATTTATTTTTGGTCTGTTTTTTCCTCCTTTGAAGAAAAGCTTCATTAGAGAAGAGACTTGGCTGGTTTTGTTCATAGGTGCATCTGCTGTGCCTATAAATCTGCTCAGCACACAGTAGGCCCTCACCAATATGTCCCAAATTAAAGGATGACTCAATCAATTTAAACTGAGGCTGTACTAAGTGACAACATTGTGTCAGGCTGCAGTACATACAAATTGCGCAAGATTAGGTGTGATTAAACTGAAAACCTGAAGCTATGAGGAGAAAACATGGAGGAAACACTTCAGAACACTGGTATGGGCAAAGAGTTCATGAATAAAATCTCAAAATCACAGGCAGCAAAAGCAAAAGCAGGCAAATGGGATTATATCAAGCTAAAGAGATTCTGCATAGCAAAGTAAACAATTAACAGAGTGAAAAGTCAACCAACAGCATGTGAAAAAATATTTGTATATCTATACTCCCAAAAGAGTGCTAACTCAGAATTACATTCCTTTTATCGTTATTTCTCTCCTGTAGTTACTGACCCTTTTTTCGACCTTTGTCAAAATATGTTTGTGTTAGGAATCATTATTGATCCCATTGAATTAAGAAATTTAGAAAAGATGTTAACTTTCATAACACTGAAATTGGTCCCATCAGTGCCTTTTTTTTTTTTTTTTTTTAGCTTTTTGCCACATGGTGTATGCGCATGCCAGAGAGAGAGAGACAGTGAAAGGAACATAAAAAATCAGCCTCCGGGGAGATGGCCATGCCGCATTTCCTTCTCCTCCATTCTCCTCTGGAGATTTTGGGCACACGCACGCCTGGCATGATATTCAAGCTGCCGGGTCTGGGGCTTGAACCACAGTTGGCCATGTGGGAAGCTAGCACCTTAATCACCATACCACCTGCTGGCCTCCATCTGTGCTTTATCACTCCAAATATTTACTATTGATTGAGTACTTACTATATATCCAGCATTTTTCTCTCTCTCTCTCTTCTTCTTTTTTTTTTTTTTTTTTAACTACTGGGTCTGGGACTCAAACTGTGAAGTCAGCCATGTGTGGATTCAGCCACCTTAACCACCATGCCCCTGGCTGGCTCTTACACATTTCTCTGTGAACTTTTGAATACATGATCTTATTTAGTCATTTCATTATCCCTTTGAGAGAGTTTCTTCCTTCCTTCCTTCCTTCCTTCCTTCCTTCCTTCCTTCCTTCCTTCCTTCCTTCCTTTCTATCTATCTATCTATCTATCTATCTATCAATCAATCAATCAAGAGGAAGGAAGGCAAGGAGGAAGAAGGAGAAGAAGGAAGAGAGAGGGAGAGAGAATAAGAAATATAAGTCTTTTTGGTAGAATCTCCCTGTTGTCCCCTGTCCCAGCCCCTCAGCTAGGATGACAGGTATGCTACTGCACTTGAACTGTTGAGGTTGGCCCAGAATCTGAATCCCAGCCTCTCCTGTGGCCTCAACTTCCAAAGGGGTGCCCTACTGCTTGTGCCACCCTACACATACACCATTACAGCTGGGCCATATGTCCCCTTATTTTTAAGGACAGAATACTGAGGCTCAGTGGGGCTAAGTAAGGTTCCCAGGATCTGAGGGAGATCACGAAGTCCTCAGGGGCAAAGCTGCCGTCTCACTAGCTGTACCTTTACCTTCCCTGGGGGAGCCAGCTGGAGCTTGGGAACAGGGGCAGAAATGGGAACCATGAGAACGGTAGTGGTGTAACCCAGGGCTTCCCAACCTTAATGTGCGTGCGAATCACCTGGGGATTTGGGTAAAATGCAGCTGCGGATTCAGTAGGTCTGGGCTGGGGCCAGGGATTCTGCATTTCCAACAAGCATCTGTGCCCTAGCTTGGGGGTGACTCTAGACCAGACTTTGGTTAGTGTGCGTAAGGAGACCACAGGTGAAAAATAAAACCACGGAGATGTTCTCTAGCCCCAGTCTCTCTCCTCCTCACAAAGCTTTGGAGATCAGATTTCTGTGAGCTGTAAGTGCTGACAAAGCTGTAGAAGGATTGGCACTTGGGAGTTTCGCCTCATTTTGGAAGCAGTTAGCCAACTAATTTGGTTTAATCATCACAGGAAAATGCAAACAGAAAGAAGGCACACAGCCCTCATCCTCTGCCTTGTATTTCAGGCTGCCAGAGCTCCAGACTCTGGGTTTTCGCTGATACTACACGAAGGATTTATATGTGGAATAAATATTCTTAAATCTTTATAAGGTGCCTAAAATATTTATGGTTGTTTTAGTTTGGTTTGCATGCCATATTGCGCTCTTACATTAAGCAGTTTTTACACCATCAAGCTTTCCCATTAATCATTTCAGCCTGTTCCCAGCTATCTTAACCGAGGGGAGATCTATTACATCCAGCGACCAGAGCCAAATGATCTAATTTCTCCTTTGGCTGTTTCGTCGAATGGTTCATAAACCTATGCCTATTATTGTATTAGGAAGACACATTGTGGTTCTTTAGTGTCATGTTGACATGTTTACATTTCTTTTTCTTAAGAGAAATCATGATTAAAATGGAATATTCTTTCACAGAGGACATTTTATAACCATTTCGGCCTGATGAAATTAAAAAAAAAAAAAAATGGGGGAACATCCAGTCCCCAACAAAGGCTGATTTGCTTGAATTGCTGTCACTGCAAGATCAAAACCATCTTCCTCCTCTCTTCTTTGGACACCAAATTGATTTCAAGGAACTTTAAAGAAACTTAGGGATCCTTGCTTAAGTGAAAATCGTGTTCCCAGAAAGACAAAAAGTCGCGGTGCTGTGTTTTAGGAGGGATTTCTGGGTCTGGCATGAGAACATTGATGGCCTTTCTTCCGTGTTGACCAAGTGCGTACTTAATGTTGAAAAATGATTTTCTGGGTGTTTCAGAGTCCAGTTTGACTCTTGTGTCTTTGACCTTACAACAGGCTAAAAGATCTCAAGATGACAGTACGTTTTGAATTACGTTAAAGGATTATGAGATAACGAAATTGCCTCCAGTAGATGTTAGTTTCCTCGAATGAATAGATTTCTTTGTGTGTGTGTTTAGCAGGAAGAGAAATGGACGTAATTCCCCTTGTACCTTAGTTGTAGGTCGACTTCCTTACGATACAGACCAATGTTAAACCGCCACCACTGCAAAAAGCTAACCACTAGCCTAATCCTTTTCAACACAGGGTAGTTTAGCTGTTATGAGAAAACAAACCTTTCTTCTATTTTCACTACAATATTACTTTAGTATTTAGAATTTACCTTTGATTCTCTACATGTCCAAAGGTATAATGCTTCTGGAAGGAAATACGGCATTCTCTACTTCACTAAAAGAGAATTGGTAGAAAAACTTAAGTAAGCTCAGAAGTTTTTGGCTTTTCTTTTCTTTCTCTTTCTTTCTTTCTTTCTTTCTTTCCTTCCTTCCTTCCTTCCTTCCTTCCTTCCTTCCTTCCTTCCTTCCTTCCTTCCTTCCTTCTTTCTTTCTTTCTTTCTTTCTTTCTTTCTTTCTTTCTTTCTTTCTTTCTTTCTTTCTTTCTTTCTTTCTTTCTTTCTTTCTTCCTTCCTTCCTTCCTTCCTTCCTTCCTTCCTTCCTTCCTTCCTTCCTTCCTTCCTTCCTTCCTTCCTTCCTTCCTTTCTTTCTTTCTTTCTGTTTTTTTGAGAGGTTTTTGCTATAGGGCGCGTGCACTTCCCAGAAAGACAGAAACAGACAGAGAGCGAGAAATCAGCCCCTGGGGGTTTGGCCACACTGCAATCCCTTCTCCATTCTCCTCTCGGGATCTTGGGCACGCACACACACGTGCCTGGCATGAATTTAAGCCACCAGGCCCAGGACTCGAACCGCGGTCGGCTACATGGGAGTTCAGCAACATAGCCATTACGCTAACTGCTGGTCCCATCAGAAGTCATTTTTAAAAACAACTACTTTCATTCATGAAGGCATTACTAGCAGTTATATACACATGCCATGCCCCCCCCCCCCACTTTTTAAAAAAGAATTATTTCATTTAACTTCACTTTTTATTCATTTACTTATTTTAACTTGACCATAGAGGGACAGAGCAAGAAAGAGGGAAAGTGAGAAAGCAAGCTGCCCAGTCCAGGACTCAAACAGTGATTGGCCACGTGGGAGTCCAGCACCCTTAACCACCAACACACCTGTTGCCCCCTCTTATTTATTTATTTATTTATTTATTTATTTATTTATTTATTTTAAAAAAGAATTATTGGGAACCAGCAGTTAGCGTAATGGCTATGTCGCTGGACTCCCACGTAGTCGACCGTGGTTCGCATCCCAGACCCGGTGGCTTGGAACTCATGCCAGGCGCGTGTGCGTGCGTGCCCAAGATCCCGAGAGGAGAATGGAGGAGAAGGGATTGCGGCGTGACCATCCCCTTTGGGGGGTGATTTCTCGCTTTCTGTGTCTATGTATCTCTCTGTCTGGCGACCGCACGCACCCTATAGCGAACAAACCTCTCCAAAAAAACCCAAGAATTATTTACTTAATTTTATTCTTCATTTTGGTCAGAGAGATGGAGAAAGAGAGGGAGAGAGAGTGAGAAAGCAAGCCTTCAGGTCCAGGACTCAAACCACAGTTGGCCATGTGGCAGTCCAGCACCTTAACTACCATGTCACCTGCTGGCTCTGCCATGTACTTTATTAACACCACTCACCCTGACAGAAGTTTTCACTAGGCTCTCTTTGCTTTTGACTGTCATTTTGCATTGTTGTAGACAGATACGAACCCACCCGTGTAACGATCTATGATGTAAACCTGATTAATTTGCCATAGTATTCAGAAAGACACATTGGCACTCAGGAAGGGAAATTCACATGTAATCAAAACAAGTCCAAATCAAGTCAAGTGGGCGGAGTCACTAACCCTGGAGTCTCTCACATCTCTGTGTGGTCAGGGCCGCTTTGCAGATACGAGATGGAAAAGTCCATGTTCATTTGTTGTGTTTTGTTTTGTTTTTCTCCCAACTTCAGTGTTGTTAATCATTCTTGCCAGAGAAGGTCAGTCAGTGAGAAGCACCCACGAAGGGTCGCAACTAATCCTGTTGACCAAGCTTGACGCCCCAACCTAAGTCTTGTTTGCAGGTTGACAGACCCATTAAAAATACATGAATGCAGATGGCACAACGCATGCAAGTAAGTCACAGCTGCTCGGCCCTGCGAGATGCGCAGGTCCACGTCCTCAGCTGAGGTGTCTAAAGCTTTAAGCAAAAAGGCACAATATGGGATGCCGTTATTTTGATATAATCACCCCTTACCTCTGGCCTTCTCCGCTCCCTCGCCTCCCTCTGGCATTATGAGGAATGAAACATGGCCAGGCTGAGTCCCGCAGGGCCATGATTATTTCATGATAACAGCACTCCCTGGAGTGATCTTATTGGTATTATAAAAAGTGTTTATTGTGGAGGAAGCCTCTATTTGTGGGGCTGGCGGTGGAGGCTGTGGAGAGACAGACGCGGCTGAGGTTATGAGTCGCACTGATTAATCTCATCCTTAGACATCTTACTAGCCAATCAAAGTAATCTGAAAATAAGAAGGAAATCTGTAGAAAGAAGCAGAGTGCGTTCGGAATGAGGCCACTCTTTCAGCTGGCGGAGAATCCTTTCTCCCATTCTGCTTGCCCCCGTTGCAGGGGAAAATGATTCGCTCTGAGCCCTGCCTCTGCACAGTCGGTCAGGAACTGGTGGGCTCTTGAAAGTATTCCCTAAGCTATGAGGTATCTATTGGCCATTCTTGTCCTCTGGGAGAAGAATTGGAACTAATAAAGCTAAAAATCAAGTGGAGGCCGCGGAGACTATGGGGTTACTTGCAGCCGTGACGGCTGTGAGGGGCAGTGGTCATTCCTAGCCTTTTAGAGAGCACTGCCAAGTCAGCACCCTCTGAGTCCCACCTTCAGCTCCGAGGTGGAGTCTTTGGTGCCGGTGGCAGGAGAGGTCCAGCTGCCCATCTCCAGCTCAGGCATCACACAGCAAATTGGCTTTTGCTGTTGGCAGGGGAGGACAGCCGCTGATGGTGGAAATGGACAGAGTACGGGTACCGATCTGCAAGGGGGGCTGAGAGATGGTAGAAGTGGTCGGTCCTCTCAAGCACAGAAATAATGAGAATGTCTCTAAAATGCGGCCCTTTGGGGACCAGCGGATGGCATAATGGTTACATTGCTGGACTCTCGTGTAGTGTACCATGATTCAAATCCCAGACCCGGTGGCTTAACCATGACACTGGGCACATGTGTTTGTGCCCCAAATCCCAAGAGGAGAATGGAGGAGAAGGGACTGTAGTGTGGCCATCCCTCCTTGGGGGTGATATCTTGCTTTCTGTCTCTCTCTTCCCAGTGAGTGCACACACCTTGTAACAAAAATCTCTAATTAAAAAAAAAAAAAAAAAATATATATATATATATATATATATATATATATATATATATCTTTGCTCTGACCTCGGTGGCACAAACCTTATATCCTGCTAGAAAAAACGTGATGAGTGTTTTATCAGGGACGTACATTCAGCGTCTACAACATGCCAGGTACTGTGCCAGGTGCCAGGGCCTCAAAGGAGAATGAGGCCTGGGCTGTGCCTTCAAGTTCAGGGTTCACTTCTGAGTTCTCGAGGGGATGTGACCTTACCCTGTTTTATGCCACAGACTCTTTTAGCCTTGTCATGAGGTCATAGGCTCCCTTCTCAGAATGCCGTCGCAGAATTCATTAGGCAGCCATCATCACCAGGCTGCACATTGGGTCTGCAGAATTTACTCATCTCACAACTGAAAGTTTGTGTCCTTGGACCAACATTGTCCCCACCCCTGATCCCTGGTAAACCACTCTTCTCTTCCATGAGTTCAACATTTTTAGATTCCACATGTAAATGAGGTCTTGAGTACTGGCTTGATAGCTTGAAAAATGTGCTAGGTGTGTGTGTGTATATCTGTCTTTCTCCAAGATCCTGAGAGGAGGGCGAAGGAGAGGGGATTGTGGCATGTCCATCTTCCCAGGGGACGCTTTCTCACTTTTCCTCCCTCTCCCACTCTGTGTGTGTCTCTCTGGGTGCATGTTCATGCCCTATAGCAAAAACTTAAAAAAAATAATAATAACACATAGGATTGCGAAGGAAACCAATTATATTGACAGTTATCAAATATGAAAAACATCTAATATAGTATATGTGATTTAAAAAAATTTTTTTGTAAGAGGTTGCATGCAGTTTCTTCTTTCTTTTTTCTTTTCTTTCTTTCTTTCCTTTTTTTTTTTTTTGAGAGGTTTTTGGTATAGGGCACATGTGCTTGCCGAGACAGAGAGATAGAAAGCGAGAAATCACCCCCCAGGGGGGATGGCCACGCTGCAATCCCTTCTCCATTCTCCTCTCCGGGATAGTGGGCACGCACACACACATGCCCAGCGTGAGTTTAAGCTGCCAGGTCTGGGACTCAAACTGTAGTCGACTACATGGGAGTCCAGCGACATAGCCATTACGCTAACTGCTGGTCCCTCATGCACTTGTCAGAGAGAGAGGAGAAAGCACCCCTCAGGAGAATAGTCATGCTGCCTTCCCTTTTTCTCCATTTCTCCATCAGTTGGAATTTTGCGCAGACACACACAGGCTGGAGTGTTCCTCAGGTCTCTGGGTCTAGGATCCAGACCACAGGGTTGGCCATGGGATTCAAACTACAGGGTTTGCCATGTGGGATTTAGCGGCCTTAATTACCAAGCCATGGGGCCAGCCCTATGGTTCTTTATGAATGCATTCAATGACCACAGCTAGAGGTGGATGTGATAAGTCATTCCAAATTAGGAGTTTGAATAAGTAAAATTTCGATATATTTACAGTAACTATGATGTGATGTGAAAATATTTGCATAAGATTCAACAATCCCACAACTAGGTATACATCCAAAGGAAATAAACTAATAAGTTGTGAAGGTATCTGCACCCACACAATTTGCAGCATAGTAGGCAAGATATGAAAGCAACTGAAGTGTCTAAAATGATAGGTGGAGGAAGAAAATATGTGTCCATGTGTGTATACACGCTGGAATACCATCCCGTCGTTAAAAAGAACAAGCTTATGTCATTTGACGTTAAATGACGAAGCCTGGAGGACTCTATGTTAAGTGAAATAATCCAGGTACAGAAAGAAATAGCACGTGTTTTCCTTTACATGTGAAAACTGGGAGAAAAAGAAAAAGTCTCTTAGAGGATGAAGCACAACTACCAGAGGCTGGGAAGGGTGGAGTGGGGTGGAGAGTAGGGGAATAAAATTAGATAGGAGTAACAATTTTAGAAACAAAGTTAGATAGGAGTAATAATTTCTAGTGTTCTAAAATAATGGGGAGAATGTAGACACCAGTTTGATGTTTATCTCAAAGTAACGGATTGCTTCCCAAATACAAGTATGACAAGTGGCTCAGATGATGGATATGTTAATTATCTTGAAAGGACCATTACACATTGTATTCTTCTACTGTAAAATCACATTGTACCAGGGCTGGCATTTGGCATGATGGTTGAGGCGTTGGGCTCCCACATGGCTGATTGTGGTTTGAGACCCAGACCCGGCAGCTTAAAAATATCTTGTGCATGAGTGCCCAAATCCAGAGAGGAGAATGGAGGAGAAGGGATTGTGGTGTGGCCATCCCCCCCTTGTGGGGTGATTTCTCAAATCCTGGAACTTCCTTGAGCAGGCTAGGAGCACACGCACGTGCTTGTAATCCAGCCCAGCTGAGACCAGGGTGGGATTGTGTAAAGACCCTGTTTGGGGAGGGGGGGCCCATGCTGTCTCTGTCTCTCTCTGTCTCTCTCTCTCTTTCACACACACACACACACACACACAGGAGAAATAAACTATGGAGAAAACAATGAATGAAAAGGCAAGCTGCAGACTGAGAATTTATTTGCAAAAGACAGCTCTAGTAAATGACTGTTTTTCAGATATCTAAAGAACTCTTAAAATTCAACAATATGAAAATGAACAACCCAATTAAAAAGTGGGTAAAAGACCTGAACAGAAACCTCACCAAAGAACATAATGCAGATGGCAAATCAGCATGTGAAAAGATGCTCTGTATCCTATGCCATCAGGAATGTACAAATTAAAAAGAGATTCTACCACACATCGATAAGGATGATTAAAATTCAAAACTCTGACACCAAATACTGGAGAGAGAGTGGAGCAAATATGGCTCTCCCCCTGCTGTTAGGAATGTAAAATATACATCTGGTTAGGGATAGCTGGGCAGTTTTGTAAAAAAAAAAAAAAAAAAAAAAAAAAAAAAAGAAAAGTATTCTTACTCTATGATCCAGTGACATACTCCTCATACTTATCCTGAGTTAAAAACTTATGTCCACTGGGCCAGCAGGTGGCATGGTGGCTAAGGTAGGGGGATCCCACATGGCCAACTGTGCATTTGGGGTTGAGTCCCAGACCCAGCAGCTTGAAAAACACTGGGTGTATGTGTGTGTATGTGTGTCTGTGTCCCCAAAATCCTGAAAAGGAAGAAAGGAGAAGGGATTGCAGTGTGGCCATCCCTGTGGCGGGTAATTTCTCACTTTCTGTCTCTCTGTTTCTCTAGTTGTCTCTCTGGTGAGTGCATGTGCCGTATGGCAAAAATCTCTGTAAAATAAAAAAAGAAAAGAAATTGATGCATAATTTTTCCATAGTACACATTTTCCATGAACTTTTGGAGACCCCCTTCCCCCTTCTATTTATCTTCTCTTGTTTCTATTTCTCCTAATAACATTTATGAAATTTAGGGCCTGCTTGGATAATCCGTGACCTTTAATTCTATATGCAAAGACTTTTTCCAGTAAGATCACATTTATAGGTTCTGGGAGTTAGTACATGGACGTGTCTTTTTGGGGCCCACCATTCAACTCACTATACCAGATCGCTGTTCCTCATTTAGAAAGGGAAGACACTTGACAGCATTGACACTGCTACCCAGCTCCAAATTGCTGAAACTCTGTGCTGCATTAGGATGGTAGTGTTGAGAGAGAGCCGAGACGCGAGGTTGGAGGAAAGGACGTGTCTTGATTGTGGCTTTGACGGTCACCTGGTTTCACCATGGGCACTGTAGGACTGGTCCTGGAACCGAGCTACCCAACTCCCCATCTGCCTTCTGAGCCCAGGGCTCAAGGTCTCTTAGGAAAGCTGCTGAGGGAGTGCGCGGATGCATAGCTCACCTCAAAGCTAGAGAATTCTCCCCAGGTTTTCAGCTGTTTCCCGTGAGCTGCCCCCTTGAAAATAAACGAAGTTATCATTCAGAAATGCCTGCCGATATCCTCAAATTTGCATACCCCAGATGAGGCTGCAAAGCCATTTATCTCTCGAGAGCAGCCTGCTGTGGTCCCTTTTATTTTTTTATGGGATTGTCCTTAAATGGCTGATTAGTTGAGGTGATTTATAAATGCTTCAAGCTTGGCACTTTCTCCCCCTTAATGATTGGACAGATTTGTGTCTGGCTGGAAGCAGACTTGACGTTTTGTGGTTTTAACACGTCTTCCAATCTTCCAACCACGCAGCACCCCCATTCCTCGGCAGCCTCCCTTTTGTCCAGTCTAAGTCGACCTTAGTCTTTCACCAAGTTTTCCCAGGGTTTTAAAATTGTGGATATTGGGCCATTCATTTTTTGAAAAGGCAGAAAACTAGCTACAAATAAGTAGTTTCTTCTCATTCCCTTCTTATTCCGAGACAAGAGAGTATTGCATTGACCTGGTTATCGGGTTTTATTGGTCTACTCATTGGAAAATGGGAAAATTACAGAACCTAGAACACTTTAGTACCCCTACCTCAGGGGCTACTTGAGAATGGAATTATCTAAGTCTAGGAAGCTGCTCGGCACTGTCCTCTGCTCACAGATAGCCCTCTTTACCATGCTGACGATGTAGCGAGAGGAGAGGTGAGTGAGGACGCTGCGCGCTTTATGCTCTTGAACCCTATACAATCGCTCATGCATGGCCTCCTCACAGAGAAGCTCAGCGGTGGTAGGTCCAGCTTTCCACCTTTCTGTGACGACTTACCCCTACTCGTTAGGGAACTCCTCTATGTTTTGTTTGGCTTTATTTTTAATTTTTAATCTTACTCAAGTAATAAATGTATACCAAAAGTCATTTTCCTACTCCTGGGTTTCCCTCTCCAGAGGCAAACCACTCTCACCGCTTTTTGCCGTTCCATAGGTGATGCATCAACATCTTTAAAGAACTATATTTACATTGGTATTTCTTGACTTACCCGTTACAGACTCTTGGCTTCCTAAAGTAGAAGACAATAGTTTGCGCTTTTTCAAAAAAAAAAAAAAAATTTTTTTTAAAAGAATCCATGATAAGGTGCCTGAGCATAAGAATGAGAGAGAAACGGAGGGACCAGCAGTTAGCGTAATGGCTATGTCGCTGGACTCCCATGTAGACGACTGCAGTTCGTGTCCCAGACCCGGTGGCTTAAAACTCACGCCAGGCACGTGTGCGTGCGTGCCCAAGATCCCAAGAGGAGAATGGAGGAGAAGGGATTGCAGTGTGGCCATCCCTCCTGGGGGGTGATTTCTCACTTTCTATCTCTCTGTATCTTTGGTGAGCGCACACGCCCTATAGCAAAAAAGAATGAGAGAAAGGGAGAAACATCCCACAGGGCTTAGTCATGTTTTGATCCCCTTCCTCCAGCCCAGCAGGATTCTGGGCAGGTGCATACACACCCAGCGTGTTTTCAGGCCAACAGGGCTAGGGACTCAAACCACAACCAGCTTGTGGCTTCTAGCTCCACAGTTGGGTACACTAACAACTACGCCACAGGGGCTGAGGCAGATTTACTTTCTTGTATACAGTTGTGGCTTGGATGTGTCCCCATAAAATGCATATGTTCAGATTTGGTTATATCATGAAGATACTACGGTGTTGAATAGGGTGTGTGTGCTCACCAGAGAGACAGAGAGAGACAAAAAGTGAGAAATCATGCCCTAGGGGGGATGGCCACACTGAAATCTCTTCTATGTTCTCCTCTCGGGATTTTGGGTATGCACGCACATGCAACCAGTGTGAGTTTTAAGTTGTTGGGTCCAGGACTTAAACCATGGTCAACTATGTAGGAGTCCAGCAACACAAACATTATGCCATCTGTTGGTCCTGTGATGGACCTTTTAAAAGTAATTAGGATTAAATAAATTCATCAGGGTGGGACCCCCAGGAAAAGATTAATGATTGAATCCTGGTGATTTTATAGTAACATGACGATGTGAACACAGACACATGCAAGCTCTTGCCATGTGTTGCCCTGGGCTACTGCAGGACTCTGCAGATTCCCCGTAACAAGAAGACCCTCACCAGATGCAGCCCTTTGCTTTTGAGTCTCAAAAACTGTGAACTAAATAAACCTCAATTTTTTGTAAGTTACCCAGCATGGTATTCAGTTATTAAGCAGCAGAAAACACATATACCCTCCCAAACAAATAAAAACCCATACACAGACTTCTCCTTTGAACGTTCTTCCATTACCGTTATGTCATAATTTTGGCCAAATAACTATTATGTAATTAAGTTGTTTTTAGTATGTAAATTATTCACCTCTGAGCCACAGAGTGTACTATAGTTAACTTTTCCTTTCTTGTACAGCCTTTTGTTTTTCCTGGAGTTAATCGTTGTTTTGATTATTTTAATTTGATTAATTTTCTATGTCTTTGTCTTTTTTTTCTTTAAACAATCTGATAAAACTATGAAACTCTTCTCAACAGAGGTCAACACATCAAAAAATTAATCAGAATTATTTCTAGAGAGGCCCTCTTCCTGTGATGGTTGGTTTGGGGTGCCAACTCGAGTAGATTAAAGAATATCTAGAAACTGATAAAGCATCATTCTGGGTATGCACAAGGGGGTTTTACACCAGAAGAGATTAACATGTGAGTCCAAATAAACTGTGTGGGGAAGATTGAACCTCAAAGTGGGTAGATGTCGCCTAATCAACAAAGGACCCTGGGAGAACAGATACAAAAGGTAGGTTGATCTTTTCTTAAAAGAATAGGATGTATTTTCTTCTGTTGTCTTGGACATCATACCTCAAGGTTAGCCTGACTTTGGACTCTAGGACTCAAAACAGTGGGCCCCTGGATTTTCAGCTCTGTGCCCAGGTCTATTAGTTAGATCATTGACTTCCCTTCAGACTTAGATCGAACCACAGTACCAGCATCTCAGGGTCTCCAGCTTGCAGATTCCTCAGCTACCATAATTACATGAGCTAATCTCCCAACACATCCCGTCTTGTCTATCTATACATATCCTATTGGGTCTGTCTCCCTAGAGAGCCCTGACTATTACACCTTCTGTAGCAATTTGAGTTGGTTGTCCTGTAGACCAGTGCACAATATCTTTCAGAGAATTTCCTTTCAGCATTAGATAGAGGGTTTCTTTTTTCTGTTTGTTATTGGTGTTCTTTCTCCTGGATCTCCTGGAAGCTATTCTTGGTTTATTTACTCATTTTAGCGGCACATGCCCTCTAGTACCTCACGGAGGGAGGCTATGTTGAGTGCAAAAAGTGTCACGTAATTGAGAATGCAAATACATTCTATTATTACATGTGTTTAATGATTTATCCGGGTGTCTAATTCTGGGTTAATAGTAATTATTTCCCAGAATATCTAAGGCCTTGCCGTATTGCCTCTGGCTGTCAGGTTTGCTGTTGAAAGTCTATTGCTTATTCTTGATTTTTAAATAAGTAACATGTTATGTATTTGTCACCTACAGAGTACCTACCTGTAAGTCTCCTCTCTATTCCTAGTGTTCTGAAATAGCCTGACAATACCCCTTAAAGTGAACCTTAGTCAATTCTTCTTGCTGCACATCCAGAGGCCCAATTTCATTCTCTACCCTGCAGCTCTGTCACCTTTTATTGCTTTATATCATTGATTGTTTCCTTTTCTTTTTTCCCCTCTTTACTCCTTCTGAATCTCCCAATTTAGACTTTCTGAATTGGGCCTTTAGTTTTATTTATAATCTTATACTTCTCATTTATTTTTTATTTTTTTTTTTTTTTGCTATACTTTGAGAGATTTCCCTGAACTATTTCTGTTATTTCTTGTACTGATTTTTTTCTTTCTGCATTTTACATTTCTAGATGCTCTTTGTTACATTCAAATGTTTCCTTTTATAAAATACTGTTTTATAAATACAATACCTTTTTGTCTAAGTATTAAGGTTATGGTATTTAGAAATTTTATTCTGTTCCCTATACTATCTTTTTTCCTTTTTGTGTTTCTTCCCCCCACCCCTAGTCACATCACCACCATCTATTTGTTTGCCTTTTTGATCTTGCATTTTAGAAGATTTATTTACATATATGGTTGTCTTTGATTTTTCTATTTGTATTTTAAAAAACAGAAAAAGCTGCTTAACTATTAAGTGTTTGCACTTAATGTATTTGAAGTATGTGTACTGTCTAGGATATGTTTATGTTTGGTGTGTGTGAGTGATAGCTGTGTGTATGCTTGAGGTGTGTATTTAGGGAGTGCGTGTTTGAGGTGTGTGTGTGTATATATATTTAGGGTGTCCATTTGTGTTTGGGGTATATGTAGATTTGGGATATGTGTGTGTATATCTGGGAGGGCTGTGTGTGTATGATATGTGGATATGTTTCATGTATGTATGGGTTTGGTGTGTATGCATTTTTAGACATGTACATATGTATGTCTTAGGGTTATGTATATGTATGTGTTTGGAGTATGTCTTAGTACATATTATGGTGTTATAACAATACTTAAAACTGGGTGGTTTATAAAGAACAAAGAATTCTTTGTTTCTTTTTTTTTGGAGAGGTTTTTGCTATAGGGAGCGTGCGCTCGCCAGACAGACAGAGACAGAGAGACAGAAAGTGAGAAATCACCCCCCAGGGGGGATGGCCACGCCGCAGTCCCTTCTCCTCCATTCTTCTCTTGGGATCTTGGGCACGCACGCACACATGCCTGGCGTGAGTTTAAGCCACCGGGTCCGGGACTCAAACCGCGGTCAACTACGTGGGAGTCCAGCTACATAGCCATTACGCTAACTGCTGGTCCCAACAAAGATTTATTTCTTACAGTTCTGGATGCTGAACTGTCCAAGGTTAAGGAGCCTGCATCTAGTGAGGGCCTTCTTACTGATTATCCCAAGGCAGAAAAACAAACAGAATACAAGATATCAAACCCGTAGGTTCAAGCCCTTTTGTAATTTGCTTTAGTTCATTCATGAGGGTGGAGGTGTTAGGGGAGGTCTCCTGAAAGTCTAGTAGGTCATTTCATGTACTTTGAACTAATTCTCCTATTTTTAGCCTTTTTGTTACCTATCTCCCACAGTGCCACTTAAAGATATCTTGTGCCTCTAATTTCTCTAATGTCTGAATCTTTCTGACACAAACTGACATCCTTGTTGGCTTCCCCTACCACCCATCCACAATTAGGTTTCAGCATTCTGTGTTCAGAAAATGTTTGCTGATGTCTTTCAAATACTGGCTTTTTTTTTTTTTTTTTTTTTTTAAAGATTTATATGTTTATTTAATTCCATTTCTTCTTATTTTTAAAATTTGACCAGAGAGAGATAGAGAGAGAATGGCAAAGCAAGAAAGCAAGGCACCAGGTCCAGGACTTGAACTGCAGTCGGCCATGTGGGAATCCAGCACCCTTAACCACCACACCAGCTGCTGGCCCTAAATACTGGCATCTTATTTCCTGTTCTCTGTGTCCTTATAAGTTTATATCTTTTGAACATTTACTCATATTTTAATGGGGTTTTAGAAGATAACAGCACATGTTTAATCACTGCTATCCAGAATCTGTTATTCTTTATTAACTTACCCGAAGGTGCCTACGTCGCTAAGAAGTGTGACAGAAAGTGGGGTGATTGTCTTCTGTTTTTGCTACATTCTATGAATTAGATTAGATCTGTACAAATTCATTTATTTTGACATCCATTTATTGAGTGGAAGGGAGAGGGGTGCAGAAGCTAGCAGATAACACCTCTGTTTCGAAGGGACCTGTATTCTGGGTGGTGGTGGCAGACAGGCTATAAATAAATAACATCTGCATTGTCAAGTGGTTTGAAATGCTATGTGGAAACTAAAGCAGGTAAATGTTGGAAAACTCTGAGGGGACTAATTTTGATTGGGTGGTGAAGATAGCCATTCAAGGTAATCTCAGAGAAGCCATTAAGAGCCAGCTATGCAAGAGCTGGGGAAAGGACAACATGAATACAGGGAACAGCCAGAGCAAAAGCTTCAGAAACTAACAGCATCTAAGGAACGTAAAGAAGGATATATGGTTGGACTTGGTGAATAAATGAGAGTGGTTTTAGAAGAGGTTGGAGGTGGGCCAGCAGGTGGAATGGTGGTTAAGGATGCTGGACTCCCACGTGGCTGACAACAGTTCGAGTCCTGGACATGGCAACTTGCTCTCTCACTTGCTCTCCCTCTCCTACTCTCTCACTCACTCTCTGATCAAATTAAATTATTCTTTCAAAAATTATTCTTAAAAATAATTTTTAAATCTTAAAAAATAAGAGAGAGAGAGAGAGAGAGAAGAGGTTGGAGGTTGGGCAGGAAGAGACCATGTCAGCCTCTAAGGCCAGGTGAGGAGTTGACATCTTTTGTCAAGTAAGCTTTTGAGAAGTTTTCATTTTGGTGAGGGGAATGGAGGAAAGTGGCATGCTTGGATTGTAGCTTTTCAAAGTTCACACTGGGTGCTTTAAATAAAATGGGTAGTAGCAGTTGTATCAGTTGGCTAAGCTGACACAGTAGAATGCCACAGACTGGGGCATTGAAATAAGAGATTAATTTTCTCAGTTTTGGAGGTTGGAAATTCAAGATCAAGGTGTTGGTTTATTTGGTGTCTGGTGAGATCTTCTTGGTTTGAAGATGGCCGCCTTCTCTCTGGGTATGCATTCCTGGTGCGCCTTCCTCTTCTTATTATGAAAGCGCCATCTCCAGTACATTGGGGTTAGGGTTTCCACCTATGAATTTTGAGGCGAGAATTCAGTCCTAACAGGAGATTAGAATGGACTCCACAGAGCCAGGAGGAAACTGTTCAGTAACACAAGGAACAGTGCTGACGGCTTGCCCAGATGGTGAGGAGGCGGCCAAGGGAATTTGTCTTGGCAGTAGAGAAAGCGGAGCTTACAGTTGGGTTGGAAAGAGAACAACCAAGGATAATGAAGAGATTTTCAGTTTCTTTGAGGGAATTTAAAGGAGCAATGTGCAGAAAAAGCAATTGACAACCTGTTTTGGAGCATTAACTTTTCTTTCTTTTTTTCCCCCTCTTCTTTCTTTTCACAGAGCATGTGTACTCACTGGAGAGAGACAGAGAGAGAAAAAGTGAGATATCACTCCCCCTCAGAGGAGATGGCCATGCCACAATCCCTTCTCCTCCACTCTCCTCTTGGATTTTGGGAATGCACGCACACATGCCTGGTATGTTTTTCAAGGGGACTTGAAACACATAGATCATGTGGCATCCAGTGCCTTAATCAACACGCCACCTGCTGGCCCCAGGAACATTAACTTTTTTTTTTTTTTGGAGAGGTTTTTTGCTATAGGGCGCGTGCGCTCGCCAGACAGACAGAGAGAGACATAGAGACAGAAAGCGAGAAATCACCCCCCAGGGGGGATGGTCACGCCGCAATCCCTTCTCCTCCATTCTCCTCTCGGGATCTTGGGCACGCACGCACACGCGCCCGGCGTGAGTTGTAAGCCACCGGGTCCGAGACGCGAACCGCGGTCGACTACGTGGGAGTCCAGCGACATAGCCATTACGCTAACTGCTGGTTCCCAGGAGCATTAACTTTTAAAAAGTAAAAGTACAACACAGTCAACTGCTATTTGGGTCCCTGACTTGGAAGCTTACTTTCTCACTTTCTCTCTCTCTTTCTCTCTCTGGTGAAATAATAATGATGGTAAATAAAATTAAATAATTTAAAAAACCTTTCTATGAAAGTATAAGCTTTCACAGAGAAAAGCACAGCCATCCTTAATAATGAACTTGGACCAGGCGAACACATCCGTAAGAAAAGATCCAAATACTGAGCCTTGGGAACAGCAGTTAGCGTAATGGCTATGTCGCTGGACTCCCATGTAGTTGACTGCAGTTCAAGTCCCTGACCTGGTGGCTTAAACTCATGCTGGGCACATGTGCGTGCATGCCCAAGGTCCCGAGAGGAGAATGGAGGAGAAGGGATTGCATCGTGGCCAACCCCCTGGGGGGTGATTTCTCGCTTTCTGTCTCTCTCTGTCTCTCTCTGTCTTTCTGGTGAGTGCACACGCCCTGTAGCAAAAAACTCTCCAAAAAAGAAAAAGAAAATATTGAGCCTTACCAGCACTGGTGTGTTAGTTTGAAAAGTCCCTTAGATCCAAGTAGGAGTATAAGTAAGTGTTTGGAGGACAAAGTACAGGTGATACTGTGGGAGCTGTCTGGCCTAAGAATGGCATTTAAAGCCCTGGGATTCAATGACCTTGACTAGAAAGACATCACACTGGAACTCAGAACTCATGTTAGGAAACTGAGCAGGAGCTGTGGGAGAGGAGGGACGGTGGCATCGCAGTGGGTAAGAAGGCAAGGTCATGCTTCAAGGAGAGAATGATCAGATACCCTGAAAGCTGCTGAGAGATTGAGTGAGATGAGGCCAGAGATGTGTCTTCTGGCCTGGGTAGCATGAGGGTCCCTGATGACATTGAGGAGTGGTTTTCCCTGTGTGGGGGACAGATGTCCAGCTGGTGAGTGAAGAAGGAAGAGGGATATTTGGGGGTGGAAAAAGCAAGATGACAGAATTGGATAGCTGCCTTGAAGGGGGACAGAGGATGTTATGGAGAAGGCTGTGGGATTAACCAGGCGATTTTTTTCTTTTTAAAAGATAATTGTTACTGGGAACCAGCAGTTAGCGTAATGGCTATGTCGCTGGACTCCCATGTGGTCGACCGCGGTTCGCGTCTCGGACCCGGTGGCTTACAACTCACGCCGGGCGCGTGTCCGTGCGTGCCCAGGATCCCGAGAGGAGAATGGAGGAGAAGGGATTGCGGCGTGACCATCCCCCCTGGGGGGTGATTTCTCGCTTTCTGTCTCTATGTCTCTCTCTGTCTGTCTGGCGAGCGCACGCGCCCTATAAGCAAAAAACTTCTCCAAAAAAAAAAAAAAAGATAATTGTTACTCATACATGTTTGCATGGTCTTGGGAATGATCCAATGAATAGATAAGATAGGAGAGAGTGAATCTAAGTCCCTGCGGAGGGGAAGAGTTCATAGGACAATTTATTTTAAGGAATAAGGATATTTCTCTCAATGATAGCAACCTGCAGGTGAGGGTGTGTCTGCATACAGTAAGTTGGAGGAGGTGGCGGTGGTGGATCTCACATCTTACTGTCTATCCTTTCTTCCTCAAGTATCAAGCAAGGACTCAGAAAAGACAGAGGTGTGGGGCATTGAGGTAGGAGAAGAAAGTGTGAAAGAATCATCAAGAAACTGGGGAAATAACTATACCAGAGAGCTGTAGCTAGCCTGGAACTTCCTGGTATCCACCTGAGCTCTGTGTGTGTGAATGCTACATGAGACCTATGTGCACTGCTGTAACTTTGCTTCCCTCCAGCCATGTGCAAATGTCTGGGTGCCAACATGGAGCAAATGGGCAGGACCCCTTAAATGATATCTCTGAGTCCCAGAGACAACCCCACGAGGGTGAGAGAAGCTGCCCAGAGACTAAGAGTTTGTCAGTGGTGGAGCTAGAACCAGGCCCTTCGACTCTACTGGCGGGCCCACACTGATCTGCAGAGCTGCTGTCACAAAGTGGAGACAGGATGCAAGCTCACAGAGAGAAGAGGAGTAATCCTTAAATTTGCGAATTTGGGGTTTTAATTTGAGGTGCCCCCCTCTTGAATCAGGAAGCAGAGCTGATTTTCTGGCTCCTTCTAGGTCTGATGGTCAAAGGAGCTCATCCTTCCTTTACTTCCATTCCTGCACGATCAGTGTGCCGGGTGCATTCTAGCACAGGGCTCTGTCATCTACCTGTGCTGTCTTCTTGATTGACAGGAGCAGTAGGGAATCCAATCCATTGGGGTAGTAGGCAACTCTGGTACCCAGGGTGCACTCCTTAGCTGCCTCTGGCTCAGCCAAAGCCCTAGGAGCTTGTTCCATGCAAGTCATAAAGACCTTGAGACACCTGTGTCCCACCTGAAGTGCCCATATCTCCACCTTCTGCCCCAAGGCCTTGCCATGGGGGCTCACTCATATGCACCTCCCAGAAGTAGCTACATGTGTGTGCATGCATGTGCCTGTGTTAGTGCCCCTGGAGCCAACCTTCAGTCAAAGGAGTCTGGCGACTGAACTGTCCCAGCCTTCTCTCCTTTGCAGATATCCCTGGGAAGCATTCCATCTGCTTGGGAACCCAGTGGGATGGAGCCCCGATGCCTCCAGGAGCAGCGGTGGAAACTCCCCTTCACAATGGCCTTTTCTCACCCCGTCTTGCCCTCTCTTTCCTGTTTTTGGGGATTGCCTCCCAAATAAACCATCTGTCCCTGTGTTCTTATCCCAGGCTCTTCTTTCAGAGAAGCTAAAGACTGTCACCCACTTGAGCAATGCTTGTTTCGGACAGCTCTTGCAAAGGCAAACAAATTTCTAGAGAGGGGAGCTGAATTTGCAGGGGACTGACTGAGCAGAAATACCCAAGATGTAGCCCGGCACAGGATTTAAGACCTTGAGCTTCAGAGTCAGACTTGGGGTCCCTCAGGCCTGCTGTGTCTAGACATAACATTGAACAAATGACTTAACTGCTCTGAAGCTCCTGTTTCCACATTTTACACATAGGCGGGATATGTACGTGTTCTCCAACCTAGACGCACCTAAGAAAGCAGGGGTGCTTGTTAAACATGCAGGTTCCCGGGCTTCCTCCTCCCAGGCCTGCAGAACTGGAGCGGTTTTTCCCACCGCACCACTAGAGGTTCCAGTGGAGGTCCTCTGTGCCACCCACTTTGAGAAACGCTGCAGGAGGATTAGTAAATGCTATGGCGTACGCAGAACATTGGGCACAGGGGAGGGAGGATCTTGCTTCTCGACATACTGAGCCCTGCACAAATGTTAGAGGGGAGGATAATGATGGTTTATAATAATTGTTCCTAAGGCGCCACTTGCAATTACTGTGCTAAGCCTATCGCCTCCGACCTTCCTTCTTTAGAAAAGGCATGGGAATTGGAGGAGCAGATAGTGTCTGTGGCAACCACTCAAGGAGACCGCAGATACCTGGGGACCTTGGGCGGTCAGTTCCCAGCTGTGGTGCCTGCAGGCCAAAACAAGGCTATCAGCCTTTAGACAAGGCAAAGAAGCCACAGCCTCAGTGGCTGGCTCCGGAGCGTCCAGGGGAAGGAGTGCTATGTCTCTTACTAAGCAGCCGGCTGGCGGCAACAGCTCTCTCCCGGTGGTGTGCTGGGAGTTGCTCTTAGTGCAATATTTATCTCCCCACGTAAACCAATCTAGCTGGTTAGAAAAACAAGTTTTATTGCATTCTTAGGCGGTGCACTTAGCTGGCTGGTCTCCTATAAAGCCATCTGTGTCTGACGGTAGAAATAACTTATCAGCATAAAGGCAGGGAAAATTGGATTAAGAAATCATGTGTGCTGAGAAAGTGGACGGAATAAATTTAGAAAGGGAAGAGAGGAGACAAAAAGGAAAAGCCAAGAGAGGGGAATGAAGCGGTGGCTGAGGCCAGCAGCGGAGTCAGCTGCCTGGGTTCCCATCTCTGTGCCGTGGCCATACAGGCGGTGTGATGGGGGTCAGGAAACTTGCCTCCTCTGTGCCTCAGGGGACACACAGATGGGGAATACAGCCAGTTAATATGAGCATTAACTGAATCTTTAGGACAGTGCTTTTAAGTGACAATGTAAGACCTGGGGAAGATTGGAGTGTGGGCTTCATAGGCTGGAGCAGGGTGAGGAGTGTGAGTTACTTATGTTGGATGCAGGATGCAAAGGGCGGCCCAGAACTCAGTAGGCAAGATGAGTAGTACTTGAATGTAATATTTTAGAACAATAAAATTCATGTAAATGACAAATGATGACATGATTTGACCTCGTAATTCTGCCACCCTGCTGCGCTTGTCCTAACCCTGATCCTAGCCCTAGACTTCAGACAAAACTTACTTATGAAAATGGGTGGCCGACACAAGGGCTATCGTTTGATGATGTGATATTTGAAAATTAGTGCATTAAGGGCTAGCAAATGGTGTGGTGGTTAAGGCGGCTGGATCCCACATAATCAACTCTGTGGTTCAAGTCCCGGACCCGGTGACTTGAAAATCATGTTGGATGCGTGTGCATGTGTGCCCAAAATCCAGAGAGGAGAAGAGAGGGGAAGGGATTGCAGTGTGGCCCTCTCTCCTGTGGGGGGGTGATTTCTCACTTTCCCCTCTCTCTTTTTTGGTCTCTGTTTTTCTCTGACAAGCATATGTGCCCTATGGCAAAAACTAAAAGAAAATATTGCATTAAAATAAAATGTATCTTTATTGCTGAGTTTTTTGCCCTCCCATCTCACACCTCAGATTTTATAACCCAGATGAATACCTCACTTGGTTCACCCCTATTCCCAGTCCTGTATGTTTTCTTTCTTAAGAACCTCAGAGAAAATCTCAGTTGTCCACTATCCTCAGAGCTCTTTGGGGGACAACTAGTAGTTTTTCTCTTAGCTGGAAGGTGCAGAATAAATACAGTTTTTAAAAAAATTTTAAAATATATTTTCTATTTCAGTATAAATACAGTTCTTAATTTGTCAGATGGTGCATGCACTTACCAGTGAGGGTGCAGCGGGAAGTGAGGAAGCACTCCCCTTGGGGTGTGGTCACGCCGCAATCCCTTTTCCTCCATGTCTCTCTCCTTTTGGAATTTGGGTACGCATGCATGCATACCTGGAGTGTTTTCCAAGCTGCCACGTCTGGGACTCGAACTGCACAGTTGACCATGCAGGATCCAGTTGTCTTGACGCCATGTCATGAGCTGACCTGGACAGAGTATTATTCAATGACATATATGTGGCATTTTAGGGTAGAAAGAGGCTTTGGGAGCTACTCCAAGGTCACCTTCAGGCTGAACTCCCAGCCCAGAAAATAATCTGGTTTCATGCACTCTCCTTCACCCACAGAGCTTGAAATGAAGCTAAATGTAGGGGGAAGGGGAGGGCAAAGAGGGGACAAGGCTGGATGGAAAACTCCAGGATTGAGAGTTGCCTTTTCCTTTGTTGTTTTAACCTTCTTGGTGCTCTTCAAAAGAAGGCATTTGTCAGTGACACTATCAACTCCATGCCCTCTGTGTTTATGGCTGTGGATTTAATAGCAAGGACATAAACATATACTTTTCATCCATTTTCACTGTTCCTCGCTCTGCTCAGACAACAGCCAGGATTATCATAACCCTTCGGAAGGAGCTATTACGGGGCCTGTGGTTTATCCTTGCCCTAGAAGAGCCATAAAGGACCGTGCCTGGGTGTGCAGAGACACGCCATTAACACATCCCCAGCATTATCAAAGGCCCCCACCCCATTTGTTAGGATTAATCCTTTCTTTTCAAGGCTTAGAGTCAGCTAGGTTTTTACCTCTCCCCTGACAGTCGCTCATACATTGCAGTGGATCCGTGTAAGACGCAGGCTGTGACTCGACCTTGCTCAAGGGCAGATATGCTAGGGCTGGCCTTGGCATTATTTTCACCTATGGCCCTTTGTGGAAGGGTTGCCGCTTTGGCTTCGTTTGGGGTCACACAGCTGCTAACATAGGCCACTCGCTCAGAGAGCCAGGGAGAAATGAACTCTCTGATTTGTCTAGCAGCAGGCAGTGTGATCTGAGCCAGGCCACTTAACCAGTCTTGGGCCCTGTGACATTAAAGGGGTGTGACATTAAAGGGCATTTCCAAGCTGGGAGGCTTGGGATGCGGGCGGTGCTGAAGGGAGGCGATGGTGTGATCACGGCGTCACGAATCGTAGAGTGGAGGCAGTGGTTACTGATGTCGCGTCTCTGCGGAGTACGCGAGAACTGAGTCCTTCAGCTGTTTCCAGTGATGGTTAGGAAGGTGGTTTTATGACATGAAAGAAAAAGGGAAAGCAAGTCAAAACACACACCTAAGCAACCATCCTAGCAGAACGAGGGTAAATTATGACACAGCAAGACAAGGGTTAATTGGCAGTCCCTCTGTGCCCTCTTCTGTGTGGGGGGTTGGTTTTGTTTCCTCACGTTAACATGAGGCTTATGATATCCCAGAGGGCGTAAAAAGCCAATCGGTGGTTAGTTTTCAAGTATTCAAGTCATTAAAATTACACTATATGTTTTCTCTCAAACTTTCCATTCTAGTTTATAAATTTCATTATCCTATTTATAAATCTCACATTTTAACAGTCTTAAGGAGATTTTGTTTACTACTTAAGCATACTTATTAAACTTAGTAATTAAGACTTTAAAAAAATTTTAATTTGA
The DNA here is from genome assembly GCA_026018925.1 of Tupaia tana. NCBI lineage: Eukaryota > Metazoa > Chordata > Mammalia > Scandentia > Tupaiidae > Tupaia > Tupaia tana. The sequence continues at coordinate 18,543,291 of JAKSZU010000022.1, read as the reverse complement.
ATTTATTGGTTTACTGTATTCAATTACCTTTTTAAGAACTTTGATTTACCATAATTATATGAGTTTTCAAAACTTTCTAAATACTTAAGTAATTCATCCAACTCTAATAAACTATGTCAATACGGTGGGTATGAAGGTCTCTTACATGTTGTAATATTGTTTTTAAAACAGTTATATTGCAATTTTAGTCTTGCAAGCCCAAATCAGTAATTCAGGTGCATATTTCATTTTAGCGGCTGCAATTTTAATCTTGCAAGGCCAAATAATTAATTCTAATATACATTTTATTTTATTTTATTGGATTACAATTTTAGTCTTACAAGCCCAAATCAATAATTTAAGTATACATTTGATTTGATTTTTATTTATTTAATTTAAAAGAGATTTTTGCTATAGGGTGCGTGTGCTTGTCAGAGAGAGAGAGAGAGAGAGAGAAAGTGAGACTTCACCCCTGCAGTGGGGATGGCCACACTGCATTTCCTTTTCCATTCTCCTCTTGGGATTTTGGGCATGCACATACATGTGCCTGGTGTAAGTTTTAAGCCACTGGGTCCAAGACTTGAACCACAGTCAACTATGTGGGAGTCCAGTATTATAATCTTTATGCCATCTGCTGGTCCCACATTTTATTTGATTTTATTGCCAGATGGCTTATGCCAGAGAAATGCAGAGAAATAGAGAAGGAAAAACCACCCTCCAATGGGGTGTGATCATGCCACAATTCCTCCTTCTCCATTTCTCCATCCTATCAGGATTTTGGGTATTTGGTCACATACACCTGGTTTATTTTCAAGTCACCAGGGCTGAGAATCAAAGTGCAGTTGGCCATTTGGGATCTGGCTCCCTTAACCACTGGGCTATGGGGCCTGCCCTCAAGGACACATTTTAAACTTGGTAAGGATGGTGAATTAGCTCCATCAGGCTAAATTCTCTTTAACTATCTAACTAAAATTAAATAAATAAATAAAAAAGAGCACAGGTCCTCTAACACAAAAAAATATGTGGGTTTGCTACTTACAAACATCTCTTAATTCTAAATCTTTATTTAAAAGATACTTACCCAGGAATAGATGTCATTTCAAATATTTAGGGGCTATTTTCTCAACTGTATTTGAGTGCATTTTCTCTGGTTGCTGAAGTTTCTTAATGTCCATAGATACCAGCTAGAATGAAGATTAGATTCAATCCTAATCCTGAGAGTCACAGCTCTGCACAATTGTTAGTCTATGTACCAGGGTCTCCGGAACTCCATTCTTGATCACACAGATCTACTAGGCCGTATTGGATTTTGTGGTTCTCTGACCTTTAAGGGATTTGAACCTGGTAGACTGCTGCACTAAAAATCGTGCCTGTTTTTCTATTCGTAGAGTCATATTGTTTTGTTGTTGCTCTTTATTTTTTTGCCATGAGAAAGAGTGCATGCCCAGCAGGGTCCTGAAGCCACAGCCCACCTCCAGACAGCTCCAGCTCACAGGCAGATGTGTGCCTGGTCTACTCAACGTGGCGTCCAGATACAAACCCAGACCCTTCCCACACAGGTCAACCTCCCTGAGTGTGGTGTTTTACCGCCATGCTGTCTGGCTCCTGTATGGTCTAATTATTTCCGCTCGGCTTCTAGGCATTGCAAGGCTCTATTTGTCTCATGAGTACTGTTAAAAGTTGAATTGTGATTTCCTCAAAGTATATATAGAAGTCCTGATCTCCAATGCCTCAGAGTGTGATCTGGTTTGGAGAGAGGGTTTTTACAGAGGTAATCAAAATTAGGATGAGGTCATTAAGGAGGCCCTAACCCTGTAGGGCTCATGTCATTATAAAAAGGGGAAGTCCAGACACAGAGATAGCAAGACAGACACACAGAGAAAGAAGACGATATGAAGGTGACTGTGACGTTGGGGTCAGGATAGGGATGGTATACTATAGGCCAGTGAATGTCTGAGGCTACCAGAATTTAGGATAGAAGCCTGGAACAGTCTTCCTAGTGCTGTCAGAGTGAGCGTGTCTCTGCCAGCACCTTGATCTTGAACTTCTGGCCCCCAGACTCGACAGATTCCTGTTTTTGTTTGTTTGTTTGTTTTAAAGAATTATTTTTATTTATCTCCTCCTCTTTTCTCTCTTCTCTTTTTCTCTTTTATTTTAATTTGACTGGGGGGGAGGGGAAGAGTGAGAAAGAGAGTGAGAAAGAGACTGAGAAAGCAAGCCACCAGGTCTAGGATTCAAACTGCGGTCGGCCATGTGGGAGTCCAGTGCTTTTAACCACCATGCCACCTGCTGGCCCCCAGATTCCTGTTGTTTTAAGCCACTCCATTGTGGTACACTTATAGCAGCTCTAGGAAACTAACCAAAGTTCCAAGAAGGTCATTTCTGTGACACTCGTTTCTGGCAGTGGGAAGCTTTTATATCTTAGCTTTAGAGGACGTTGACTCCATCTTGTTTTAAAAAAATTCAACTTGCTATTGAAAGTAGTTAGATCAATTAAACAATAAAATGTGAGAGAAAGAAAAAAGAATGGAAAGCAACTGCAGATACCAGAGATAGAACAGGAGGAGGGTGAGATATGGCAGAGGGTAAGAAATGGAGGGGGATATCTATATCTATATCTCAATAATAATAGATATAAAACAAGAAATGGAAAATTATTTGTGATGATAACGTGTGTGACCAAGCCACTATACAGTGTATTCTGAATGGGAAACTGCATCGTGTATGTTGTGATGATGTTCAGTGAACAAATGCAAAATAATATATTAAAAAAAGATCGCCTTCTGGGGCCAGCAGTTGGCAAGGTGGTTAAGCCACTGGACTCTGACATGGCAGACTATGATTCGAGTCCTGGACCCAGTGGCTTGAAAATTACACCAGGCACATGTTGTGTGCATGTGCAAAATCCCACAAGGAAAATGGAGCAGAAGGGATTGCAGCACTGCCATTCCCCAGGGAGTGATTTTTCACTCTCCCTCTTTCCCTAGCTCGCTCTCTCTGCCTATCTTTGGTGCACATACACATCTTATAGCAAACTGCCAAAAATAATTTTATTTTTTAAATCACCTTCTGTTTGGTTAGTTTGGTGAGTTCTTACCCCAGGGCTTATGCACTTGGCATTCCTCAGCTCTAGAGCGTCCTGCCCACAGTTCCCGTTGACTTCTCCTCCAGTGTCACCTCCTCCGGGGTCCTTCCCTAACCCCTCACCTGAGGTTGCAGCCCCGTCCTTCATTATTCCTGACCTGACCTGCTTCATGGGCTCCTCAGCACCCTACACAATCCCGCATGATCCCACTCTAATGTGAATAGTCTGCGTTCTCCTCCCCTAGCCTGCTAGGGTGGGAGCTTCTGGAGGCCGAGGACCTTGCCTGAACAGTTCCCTGCTTATCCTTGGGGTCCCGAACATGCCTGGTACATGAGAGGCACCTCGTCACTATGTACTCAGTGTCTGAGTCTAGAGCAAGTTCTGGATAATCAATAGAGCTCTCCACTTACTAAGCTCTTCCCCCTTTCCCATGTCCTTAGAAGATATCCATGGAAATTTTACTTTTTTTTCCTCCTCTTTCCCTTTCTTTTTTCTCCCCCATAGTCCTGGAAGATCTTATTGGAAAATAACTTTTCTCATTTGACGTCTTTTCTCTGTGCCTCCCTCAGTTCCTCTCCCCTCTCCCTCTCCTCCTTTCTTTCCTTTCCCGTTTCTTGGAAGGTGTCAGTGGGCAATTTATCTCCCTTTTCCCTTCTTTCCTTCCTTCCTTCTTCCTGTTCTTCCTCCTCCCTTCTTCCCAGCCCTCCTTTTCCTCTCTCACTTACCTCTCACCCAAGCATCTGCCGTGTCCCAGGCGCTGTGCGAGGTGTCAGAGCTGCTGGCTGAGCAGGAGAGTCACATGCTACGTCTTCATGGAGCTTTGAGACTGCCAGGGGTGACTGACCCCGAACAAATTGGCAGCACTTAAATAAATGTGAAGGAAAGTTCTGTAGCATGTTTACCGTGGGGGCTTTCCTTAGGGAATGAGTGTCCCAGTGTCTCCGAGGAGCTAATGTCTTATCAGAAACCTCAGAGAGGAGAAGTTCCCAGGGAAAGAGGTGAAGCAGGGATTCTAGAAAATGAGTAATGCGTGTGAAGACTCTGAATGGGAAAGAACGTTTTGGGTAAAATATAAGACATTCGTGTGAATGTTTCTAAAGTCGTCAAGTGAAGGTTATGTCTGGATACACCGCTGGGTAGGGAGTCAGCGGTGGTACTTGATGATGGTACCTCTCAAAATGCAAAATGATACTGCACTTCCACTTCTGGGCTTGTGGAATATTAAGACAATCAACCAAGGCCACAAAGACATCAGATTAGGAAGTTTACTGCAGTGCCTGTCATGACAGCAATGTGGACCACAATTTTACTGGCCCTCCCGCGGTGTGACTGAGTACATGGTGTAGACACATAATGCTCTTCTATGCATTTATGGAAAATGACTGTAGGGATATTCACTGACATGGAAAACTGTTCACATACCTTTTCTAAGGGAGAAGGTTACAGGAATTATGATACTGCTTTTGTGAATGGGACAGTATGCTCCAGCTCCTCAGCAAATATAGGAATACTTTTTCCAGTATTTTCTTCAGCAAGAAAACTCCACAGGCTGGTCAGGCATGAGGAGAGAGAGGGAACGAGGGTTTCATTTTGATATCCTGTTGAGATTTTAGACATGCATGCACATGTGCCTGGCATGTTTTTCAAGCCACACGGGCTGGGATTTGAACTGCATGGCCAGCCATGTGGGATCTAGGTCTCTTAACCACAAGGCCACAGAGCTGGCCCCATTTCTTTTACTTTTAAGAGGAAAGGTTAGACTGAGAAAGTTTGAGCTTCCACGGGATTAGAACTGGCAGATGGGAGACAGACTATGACCGCAGGGTCTGAGGGCCAGATAAAAGCTGTTTGGCTTTCTGGTTTCAGCTTCCAGGCAGAGGCCAGTTATCTGTGTGCCCTGGGCTAGATGGGGTCTTGGGGAGGGGGAGGACCAATAGCAAATAATTCCACTTGTATTTGCTTTCTGATCCAGTGACACCAGGGTGTGGAAGGCCGTTATCAACAATTATGGTCACCTCAGTGCAGTGCTCTTATCAGCAAAGCTAATCACATTTTAAGCCCTGAGTTTTTCTGCTTTGGATAATTGCTTATTCTTACTGCCGGACAGATCTGTAAGTGCTAGTTTGATTCTTCATTGTGGGGAAAAATGGAAGACAGTTCTGGAAAACTCCAGCTATTTCTGCCCTAGGTAGGATCCTATTGAAAATGGTAATGACAAAATTTTTCTTTCTTTATCAGCCTGCACTCTAACTTAGGCTGGCTACCTGGAAGCTGGCTTACTGCTTTCACTTCTGTGCGTGTCTCTAAAAAGTTCACCATCATTCAGGGTCCTTAGCAACATTTAAAAAAAACATGTTATAACTTTTCAGAAGACCCAGAATGTTTCCTACTGAGTTCTTCTTAGAGGTGTGACTGGTTGTTGTGAAAACAAACAAATAAACAAAAAACTCAAAGCAAAGCCCAGCTATAGTATGGCTGGCGCCACTGCATGAGGCTAGGGTGTGCTGTGAGTCTGGGTTTGGATTCCTGACCAGCCTGAATGAGCTTGGCACATGATGTTGCCTGTGATCCTGTGATCCTGGCTGGCCGGGAGGCTTAAGCAGTCGATCGTGACATGTGGCAAGACTCTCTTAAAAAAAAAAAAAAAAAACCGAGAGAGAGAAAGAAATAAGGGTGACCAGATGGATATGCAGTGATAGAATGAAAGCTCTGTGAGGCAGTCCCATAATAGGAAGGTTATTGGTTCAAATCTGGAGACCTCCCTGAGGATATCATGCTCACTTGGGGCTGACTAGAGGCTATGTAACTCTATTGGGGGTGCTGTCTCTCCTTCCCTTTCTGCTTGTCTTGCTCATGAAAGTATTGGGTTGTTGGGACCAGCAGATGGTGTAGTGGTTAAGTCATTGGACTCACATGGCTAACTATGGTTCAAGTCCCAGACCTGGCAGCTTGAAACTGACTCTGGGCATGTATGCGGGTGTGCCCCAAATCCTGAGAAAATGGAGGAGAAAGGATTGTGGTGTGGCCTTTACCTCTAGGGGGAGATTTCTTGCTTTCTATCTCTCTGTCTTTTCAGCAAGTATACATGCCCTATAGCAAAAAAATCTCTTTAAAAAGAAAAGAAAGAATTAGGTTGTTGAGGAAGTCATGACATATTTTTCTGTGCAAAAATACATCACTACTATCTTTCTTTTCTTTTTTTTTTTTTGGAGAGGTTTTTGCTATAGGGTGTGTGCGCTCGCCAGACAGACAGAGACAGAGAGACAGAAAGCGAGAAATCACCTCCAAGGGGGGATGGCCACGCTGCAATCCCTTCTCCTCCATTCTCCTGTTGGAATCCTGGGCATGCACGCACACGCGCCCAGCATGAGTTTAAGCCACCAGGTCCGGGACTCGAACCGTGGTCGACTACTTGGGAATCCAGCGCCATAGCCATTACGCTAACTGCTGGTCCCACATCATGACTTTCTTAATGACCCAATAATAAACAAGCAAATGTTTTAAAAGAGGAGTAACAAGACTAACAATGTCTGTTCTTTCTTTCTCCTCTCCTGTGTGTGTATCTCACATTAAAAAAAAAAAAGTTTATAATGAAAGTTTATAATGAAAGTTTATAATGGAATCAAATTGGTGGTTTTTCTGACATTCACAAAAACCTTGTTATATTAAATACGCTAAAGACTCCCCTAGCCAAGGAACACTTTCCACACTGTTTAACACAGTATATCCATAGTCTTTCCAGAATATGGAAACTTTTTGTGAATAACACTTTTTAGCCGCTTTTTGGACTAATATTTTGAAAATATCGTAGATTGTGTTATAGACCTTTCGATCAGAGTTGAACCCTAAATGTTACTTGTGTTCACAAGAACCCTTGCAAAGGTTGTAGATTTGACCCCCAACCACCTAGCTAAGGGGCAACCATGTGTATATGCTTTGCTGAGGTGTCTCACCCTCCTGCCTTCCTGAGCAGGTTGTGAGCTCTGTGAGAGTCTTCTCTGCCCTGCTTCTAGGCCTTTGTGTGAGCAGGCTAGGCTTTCTGGATTAGGTGGGAAAGAGGTATTGTAGTCTTTAAAATGTTGTGGAAAATGCATTTATGAAAAAAACTATGCATAGGTTTAAAAATCTTTTGCACCAGAATAAACTTGTACTTCAAGTACATTTTAAAAAAATAACTATTTTAAAAATTTTTATTTAATGTTATTTATTATTTTAATTTGACCAGAAAGAAAAAGTGAGAAAACAAGCCTCCAGGTCTGGGACTTGAACTGCAGTCTGCCATGTGGGAGTCCAGCATTTTTGATTAAAAATATTTTTAGGAGTCTGTAGGTGGCATGGTGGTTGAGGGCATTAGAGTCCGACATGACCGACCGTGGTTTGTATCTCAGACCCAGTGGCTTGCTCACTCACTTGCTCTCTCTCACTTGCTCTGTCCCTTTCTGATCAAATTTAAATAGGTAAATAAATGAATAAAGTGAAATAAAAAATTCTAAAAATAAAATTAAGATAGATTTTAATTGCCAGAGGGTATGTGTGCTCACCAGAGAGACACACAGATGATAGAGAAAGAGAGAGAGAGCATCCCCTCCAACGGGCTGTGGTCCTACCTCAATCCGTGTTCCTCTAATTCTCCATCTGGTTGGGATTTGGGGGTATGCACGCACATGAGCCCTGAGTGTTCTCAAGCTGAGGGGACCAGGACTGTAAGTGCAGTTGACCATGTGGGATTCAGTTCCCTGTGTGCGGGGCTTACCCACCATGGTACGGAGCCCACCCTGCCATGAACTTCTTGAAGTCCTCTCCTAGAACCACTTCTTGTGCAGCCTCTTCCTGTGCAGCAGCTAGGGCAGGCCGATGGACAAGCAGCCATTCTGACCCTTAGATCTTCCACCTTTGGAACTAAGTCCCCTGCTTTCCTTGGGGACTTTACCTTTCCAGTCTCCATCTCATCAGGTGTGGCATCTTCTTCCACATACTGAACCTGGGCTGGGACCTCCCTGGCACCTTGAAGCTGCTCTAGTTTTACCTGATGTTTACACACATGCTCCAAATCAGGCAGTGGTCCTGTCGGAGAGGAATCCAGAGCGAGAGGAAACTTCAGAATAAACAGAGACCAAGGCAGACATCTTGCCTCTGTTCTGTGCTCAGGTAGAGTGGGCCACGGGGGCTGCCATAAGGAAAAGCCACAGACTGGATGGCTGAGATGACAGAAATATATTTTTGCATGGTTCCAAAGGCTGGATGTCCTGGGTCAAGGTGTCAGCGCTGGTCCTTCTGAGGCTGTGAGGCAGAATCTGTGCCACTTCTCCCCTTGCTTCTCGTGGCTTGCCAGAAACCTTGGATTCTGTGTCTTGTGGAAGCATCACCCAGACCACTGTCTACATTTTCACATCCTCGCTGTGTGTGTCTCCACATTTCCTTTTTTTTAAGGACCTCAGTTACATTAAATGGCAGTCCATCCTAATGACCTTGTTTTAACTTGATTACTATAAAAACCCACTTTCCATATGAGGTAACAATTTGAGGCACTGGAAGTTAGGACTCCAACATACAGATTTTGTGGGACATGATTCCACCCGTAACAGTGGGTTTCAGGGAGCCCCAGAATGGTGTCACACCCTGGAATCCCCTGCTTTGGATGGAAAGCTGGAGGAAGGGGCTGTTGACATTGGCTTGATGTGACCTATTAGAGGCTCAGGTCATGTGTCACAGACTGGAGCAATGCAGTAATGGCCAACATGAAGACTGCTCTTGGGAACCCACCTCCCCCACAACGGCCTTGTCATGGTAACAAAGCAAAGTCATTCAACCAAGGCCCGAGAAGCTGTTCTTTTCTACTCGGGCCCTCTGACTCAAAGTCTCCCAGGTGAGAGAAAATTCTTCCTGCCTGGTGGCCTTCAGGCTTTCCTTGCCTCCTGCCTCAAACCGAAACACAGCTCTCCTTGGGTCTGGAATGCGCCAGCCTACTGGCTGGAATGACACCTTTCCCTCTTCTGGTCCCCAGCTCGCTGACTCGCCTCGCAGATCCTGGGATTTGCGTGTATCCATAACCTCAGTCAGGTCCTTGTAATTAAGCACTCTCTTAAATGCTCACACACACGTACACACAGACATGTGGGGGCTTCAGAAAGTTCACGGAAAGCATGTCATTTGAAGAAATTTTGTGTGGATTTCAATTTTTTATGCAAGCAAACAAATTTGGACTTTAATTCCATTTCTGCAAACTTTCTAAAGTCCTCTTTTATTTATATATACGATCGTTGGAAAAGTCATGACACAGTTTTGCACAGAAGAACACAACATGACTTTTCTGACAACTGCTCGTTCTCTCTCTCTCTCTCTCTCTCTCTCTCTCTATTGGTTCTGTTTCTCTGGAGAACCCTGAGCAATAATACATGGTCTAAGCCAGAAGTCAGCAAAACACAAGCCAAATCCTGCCTGCTGCCTGTATTTGTGTGGCCGTGAGCTAAGCATGGCTTTTACCAATAATAACTATGTGTTCTCAGTTGGATGAGAGGGACATGAACTCTGAACCCCATGGAAGCAAGATGTCATCCCCTCCAATTCCGTTCTTGTCATTAGTAGAGCTATGTTACTAAAAATTGGACTCACGTTGCAATTCATCAGTAACAAATAGTGGAAATGGGTTTTTTCTCTTATAGAAAGACTACACAGTAGCCTGGGATCTTGTCTCTTGCCCACACCTCTTAGAGTATTTACGATTTGACTTTTTACAGAAAAAGTTCACCGAATCCCTCTCATATGTTTTAATTTTCTGGTATAAATGAAAATATTGTGGGTGTCTTAAGGATATTAACATTATACATATTTATTATGTAGACATACATACTTTATATATGTAGATATCTGTACATACACTTACATATATGTTTATATTATATAAAATGTAAATTTATAATGTGTTATATACATATAATATAAAGTAAATATAAATAATCTATACTAAACACAATATAAACTAAATATAAATTATACATATAACAAAAATATTAATATGTATAATTTATATTTATATTTTGTCCTTTGTAATAAAAAATCTCTTACTATTCTGTGGGTCTTTTTAACATTAAAAAAAATGAAGTCAAGGAAGTTTTCTCAGTGGGAGTAGTTTAGAACAAAGCATATCTTTCTCCTTTTTTAATGTTAATGTCTTGATCATCTTATTTCTTTATTTCTCTAGTGGTTTCTTATTTGCACTCTCGCACCTTTTCCTATCGATGTGAGCAGACGCAGGCAAAGAGGCTGGCGGCCCCTTGGCCCTGCTCTGTCTGGCTGGCTGTGAGTGCTGCTCAGCTGGCATGGGTCTTGTGATGTGCTGAGTATCAGCTGTGACTTGGCCCCAGCTCCCTGGCTCTGGCGGCCTGAATCACTCCAGTTGTGCGTGTCACTGCTTTCGCTCATATGCTGCTTTTCATCCACTTTTTATGATGCCATCTTGAATTTATCTTGGAGCAGTCTTTGTGTATTGTCTTGAAATGATGGGGACTGGGCTAACTTCAGAATACATTGGTGACAGTCAGAGCCCCTGCATGCTACCCTAGTTCTCCCTCCGTGCTCCCTGGGAGACACCTGCCTTTTTTGCAAGGTCACTGAGAGTTCATCCTGCCGGGAGAACAAGCCAGGCTCTGTAAATGATGCCCTCAGCTACAGCATGACCCTGGTTGGTGATTTTCCCGTGCACAGCCAAACAAGACAGACGATGATGCTCAGAGAAAAGGCACATTTTCAACCAGCAAAACTCAGAGGACATCCATCCTTGTTCTTTGGCTAGGTAAGACCTGGAGTTAGCGAGGGGACTTGTGAACTGCAAATGGTGGTTTGTCAGGCGTTCTGGTTCTGCTTCCCCACCCCAGGGCCTTTTCACTTGCCATTTTAGTCAACTCTAAGCCTTCGTGCCCGGACTCTGGGTGGCTCATTTTTTCCTCAAACTTCTGGTTTCAGCTGAAATATTTAGAGAGGTCTTCTTGATAACCCAACTTAAAATATACTTATTATTCCACCCCAATTGCTTGTTAATTATTTAAGATATTGCATATGTTAAATAAAAAAAAAGTGCTTGTGCCACGTCTAGAAGGATGTTCTAAGGGTAAGGGGGCGGGGCTGTGATTGGGTGATGGGGAGGTCAGGATCCCCTCTCGTGCAGTTGAACGGTGTGCAGCAGTAAAACACAAAGCTCGGTGCGACCAACCCACGTGGGGAAGTCCCAGGTCTGCCTCTGGAGACCTCCCTGAGTGCGCTGGACACACTCATGCCTGTGATCTGGAGCTGGCTGAAGCTAGAAGTGAATTGTGGCATTGGGACCCTGTTGGGAAGTGCACCGCCCCTTCTTTTCTCTCTCTCTCATTTATGGAAGATAAAACTAAACCTAAAAAAAGTACTTGTTTATTTGCAGCGTTTCTCAAACTTGAGCACGCATCCCTCTGACTCTTTTGGAGCACTTGGTACCACGGATTGGTTAGCCCCTCCTCTGAGTATCCAATCGGAGGTCGGGGGTGGGGCCTGACGATATGCCTTTCCAACAGTTTCCCAGGAGATGCCAGGGCTGTGGGCCCAGGGGCCAGGGTTTGGGGACCACTGGTCTAATGGGAAGTCCTCCTCATGCTCCTGCACTCGTTTCCTTATCATGCCTGGCAGGTCTTTATTTCCTTTCTTTTCCTCGAGTTTCTTCTTCTGCCGCCCACCAGACTGGGCATTCTTTGGAAGGGAGACCATCTCTCCCTTGTTCCCATGACATCCGGGTGTCTAGCACATCGTCAGTGCTTCGGAGATAATGAGAAGGTAAAGGTGGGAAGGCTGGCAGCCAGGGAGAGCCTCTCCTTGCTGCTCCGTATGGGTGTGCCCTTCTTAATTCAGCTGCTCTCATTTCCCATGAGAAACCTTGGCAGAGAGGACAGAACCTGGGTTAGTTTCTCATCCCCCACACAAATCTCGTGTTAGGGCAGCGCAAACAAGGCTTTGTGTTACCGGGTGGTGAGGTAGGAGAGCAGGCGAGTGAGCAGGAGGAGACTATGTGATGGTGGGTGGCACAGGTATGGGATTGGCAGTGGGAAGTAGGGCTGTATATTCAGAGACTGTATGGCAATTGTTTTGTATTGGAAAAAAAATTAAAGTTGCCAAAGGTACATGTGTGTATGCTAGGGAGACACAGAAAGAGAGGAGAGAGCATCTTCAGATGGGGCATGATGATGCCACCATCGATTCTCCTCCATTTTTCCAGCCTATCAGGATTTGGGGTGCACATGCATCTGGCATGTTTTTCAAGCTACCCGGGTCGGGGTTTGAACCACAGTCGGCTATAGGGATCCAGCTCTCTCAGTAGGTTATAGGGCTGGCTCAAACATGCAGACAATTTTTTTTTTTTTAAGAGAGAATTTTGCTATAGGGCAAGTGCTCTTGCTAGACAGAGACAGAGAGAGACAGAAAGTGAGAAATAACCCCGGGGCAGATGGCCACACCACGATTCCCTCTTCTCCATTCTCCTCTCAAGACGCTGGGCATGCACACAGACTTCCCAGAACTGAGGAGTGAGACAGTTTGCTGAGAGTTCCCTTTGTGCCTAGGAATTTTAGGTTAGAGCTGACAAAGAGAACTCTGTTGTGAACTCTCCCCATGTCCATCAGCTGTGCTGCATTCCTGGGGACAGACTCCCCTGCCAGTTACAGTGTCCCAAAGTGTCTCTGGGATTCACATGTGGGCATCTTAAAGAATTTTCTAAAAAACCTTTGGGGGTGATTGGCACCATTAGTAAGTGGTGATTCCTCTGAGAACCCAAAGTAGCCTTAGCCCTTGCCCCATCAGTGTCCAGGTCTAGAAGACCTGGGTGCAATTCATTTCTTGGGCACCCAAGTTAATAAACGCATTCTCAGCACAACTGAAGGGACACCAGGCTCAGTCTGCCTCAGATTCATTCTAAGATGAGATCCAGCCTGGCGTCAGGGAGAGCTTTTGTGAACACGGTGAACCTCCATGGGGATCAGCGGGTGATATAATGGTTATGTCGCTGAACTCCCACATAATCAACTATGGTTCTAGTTTGGACCTGGTGGACTAATACTCACACCAGGCGTGCGTGCATGCGTGCCCAAGATCCTGAGAGGAGAATGTAAGAGAAGGGATTGTGGCGTGGCCATCTCCTCTTGGGCAGGAGGGTGATTTCTTGCTTTCTGTCTCTCTGGTGAGTGTGCACTCCCTATGGCAAAAATCTCTTAAAAGCAAACACAAAAGACTGTGAACCCCAGATTTTGCAAATATTGTGTTGGGAAAGTCATGATGCATTTTTGTATAGAAAAAAACACAGAAAAATACGTTTTGACTTTCCCAACGACCTAATAAAATATGGCACATAGGTTCATTTTTTTTGGTGTTAATGGTCTCAGCTCACAACATTGCTTGAAATAACCTGTGCCAACAACAAAACAGAACAACTACCACCAGAATTTGTTTTGAGTTAGGAAGCATGAATTAAAAAAAAGATGATTGTGTGTGTGTGTGTGTGTGTGTGTGTGTGTGTAGGCACACATGTATACCCATACACACACACACATATATATATACATATGCACACACAGACATATATTTCTATGTATGTCTAGATAGAAACTTTAATATGTGCAATTATACATTGTAATATGTAAATTACATATACTTTAAGTCTTTTTCCACAAATTTTTTGAAGTATATATGTAATTGTACATATTAAATGTCTATAATTATATATTAAAATTTCTATGTATATATAAAATAAAGTTTGCCATTTTAACCATTTCTAAGTGCACAATTGATTATACTCACAATGTTGTGCAACTAGCACGACTGTTTCCACCAAACTATTTTTCAGAGCAGCTGCACCATTTGGACATTCCCACCAGTAATGCACGAAAGCTTGAATATCTCCCTAACCTCAACCACCATTTATTTTCTGTTTTTTTGGAGAGCAGATGTCCTAGCAGGTGTGAGGTGGTATCTCACTGTGGTTTTGCTGTTTACTTCCCTAATGATTAGTGAGATTGAGCATCTTTTCATGTGCTTATTGGCCACATTGATATTATCTTTTAGGAAATGAGAAATGTCTACTGAAGTTCTTTGCCCATCTTTTAATTGGGTTATCTTTTTGTTGTTGAGTTGGGCCTCTGATTCAGTAAGGCTGGAATTCTTTATATACTTTGGATACTAGGTCCTTATCAGATACTTGATTTGCACATATTTTCTTCCATTCTGTAGGTCGTTGCTTCACTTTCACTTAATGTCTTTGGTGCGCTTGATGAAATCCAACATGCCCCCCCCCCCTTTTTTTTTTTTTTTAGGGAGATTTTTTTTTTTTTTTTTTTTTTTTTTTTTTTTTTGCTATAGGGCACATGTGCTTGCTGGAGAGACAGAGACAGACAGAAAGTGAGAAGAGTGAGAATTCACTCCCCAGGCGGATGGGCATGCTTTAATCCTTTCTCCTTCATTCTTCTCTCGAGATCTTGGGCAAGCGCACACACACGTGCCCAGCATGAGTTTTAAGCTGCCAGGTCCAGGATTCGAACTGTTGTTAACTCATGTGGGAGTCCAGCAATGTAATCATTATACCATCTGTTGGTTCCACAAATTGTACATTTTTGTTTTTGTTGCTCATTCTTTTAGGTTCTTATCTAAGAACCCACTGACAGATCCAAGTTCATGAGGATAGCATCAGGCTTTTTGGACTAGAAGATCATATATGTTTGTCCTATCTTTGCTTCAGACAGCACAATAGTTTGTAAATCCTCTGGATTATATGCAAAATTGCATGCATACTATGTAGCTTTCTCTGGAGTTTTAAGGAGGTTTCTCTGTTAAAAAGCAAGGAAGCATTGTGGTATAAGATGAATTACTGGTTGTGTAGCAATCTCTGACTGCTGAGGTTTCCCAAAGCATTTGCTGAAAGGCACATACCCTAGCTCACCATGTAGCAAAGCCTTGAACATACTGATTGAGTTTGGTGGTGGATCTATCATATTTGCAGCTCTTTTCGTATAGGCCGAGTACTCACTGAGCTCTTCTGGGTTTTAAGAAACATTCACTATTTGATCTGGTTTCTAAATGCAACACTAGATGTCAATACTTCTTTTAGAATTACGGTTGATGCTAAATCAAGGAGTAAACACCAAGCCTATCTAAATTGTACCTGTTAAGGGAAACAAGATCATGATACCTTAGGTAGGTATTAAAGAAGTGGACCTGCTAAAGAAATAGAAAAAGGATTCGCAGACAAGAAAGTAGAAGCAGGTCTCATTCCTGTAATGACAGGGTCAGAAAGAGCCAGAAGGGGCTCAGTTCTGGTGGTGCATGCTGGTAAGATGCTGTGCTCTGTATTGGGTGTCTGGGTTCAAATCTCACCTAAAGTCTAGGTGTAGTGGTGTAATCCTAGTAATTTAAGACACTGAGGCAGGAGGGTCATGAGCTCAAGGCTAGCCTGGCCACCATAGTGAGACCCTGTATGAGAAATAGTCAGGTGTGGTGGTGTGTGCCTGTAATCCCAGTTGGAAGGCTGAGGCAAGATGATTGACAGTGAAAATGTCTAAAAACAGGGACCAGTAGATTGCATAATGGTAACGTCGCTGGTCTCCCATGTAGTGGACTGAGGTTTGAGTCCTGGACCTGGTGGTTTAAAACTCACAGTGGGTGTGTGTGCATGTGTGCCCAAAATCCTGAGAGGAGAAGGTAGGAGAAGGGATTGCAGCATGGCCAACCTTCCTAGGGGGTGATTTCTCACTTTTGGTCTCTCTTTCTCTCTCTGTTTCTCCAGTGAACACACACACCCTATAGCAAAAATCTCTCCGTAAAAAACAAACAAAAACGAAGAAAATGTCTAAAGACAAAGTCAGACCTTTTAGCAGTCAGTTTTAAAAAGTGGTCAAATAGAAGTCTTCCCAAAAATGTTATAGCAGTTGTAACTTTGGTGGCTTCAAATTCAAAGAGTGACATGCATGCCCATATTCCCAAGATCAAAAAAAGTCCGTGAGTGGTGGCAAGAAGTTGCAGTTTAAACTTGCAACTTTGAAAGGCACAGGTCATACTGAAGATGGTCCTTAGGATCACATTTGTTCCATCAGAATCCAATTCCCTTTATCCATAACCCAGCTGGCAGACTTCCTTTGTTCTGGGTAACTCTTAAGCATTTGCAAACCCACATTCCATGTCTTTAACCCCCTGCTTCTCAGAAAATGGAAAAGCTCAAATTATAATTAATTAGCAATGTATTTAGTCCCTCTGTGCTCTCTCTGCTTCCAGTTTTTCAGCACTCAGAAACTTCTTTATGGAGGTGGCTGTTTAGTGCCTTTGGAACCTTGTGTCTTCTGCTTACGATGCTTTGGAGATCATTTAGGGAAAGAAGACCTGATTGGGTGGCAGCAGGGGTTGCAAATCCTCTCTCCTTGAAATAGTCTCCCACATTATTTTACACAGCCAGGTGCAGTTCAGGAGAGGTGTTTGGGGGAGAGAGGGTGTGAGTAATCTGAGAAGCTATGTGGCTCTAAAGCCACCTAAATTGCCTTCTTCATTATGCATTCAATGGGACCATCTCAAGTGATCAGGTACTTCTCCTGGGTGGTGGTAAGAACGGGTAGGAAAGGCTTTAGCTGGTAAGTAAGGAAGAGGAGACTCTCTTCCTCAGCTCCTATCTGTGTTTCATGGTGGATGATAGAAAATGGAGCCCTGCATAGGGCAATAGGTTCCGTCTTGTGCGCAATTTGCTTAACCTTGCAAAAGTGCCTTGACTTAGCCTGTCAAGTGTGTTCTGTGCTGTGCCACAGACGTGGCAAATAATGAAGTTATAAACAGATGCAGCCTCGAGTGGAAAGGCAGAGCACAAAATCATCACCACAGGCATCCGGATAGCAGGCATCTGCTGAAATATGTGAGCTGCTCGGGGTGAAAATCCATAAACCCTGTTAAGGAGGCACAGCGATTAAGTGGGGTCAGAGAGAGTTGGTTATGGGACCAGCAGATGGTGTAATGGTTATGTCACTGGACTCCCACGTGGTCAACCGTGGTTTGAGTTCCAGATCCGGCGGCTTAAAACACACGCACCCCCCTTGGGGGGATGATTTCTTGCTTTCTGTTTCTCTGACTCTTTGGCAAGCACATATGCCCTATAGTAAAAATCTCTAAAAAAAGAAAGAGTTGGTTTCACTTTCCCCTCAACCATGTACCCCTGGTTCAAAGACCCTTTGCGTCTGCAAAATAGAGAGAGCAATGCCTCCCTTCACATAGCGATCCCAACCCGGCTGTGTATAGTCAGGAGAGTTAGCTCATGTAAAACATTTAGCTTACTTTCTAGCCCACTCTAAGAGTTCAATACATGCGCACTGAATGGGATTTTATGGTTAAGTAGACAGTTTGTCTTCTTCCTACTTCCTCCATCTTCTCACACACTGTTCTCTGTTTGCTCTTCACCACTGCTTTCTGAGGTCAAGACATACAGGTTGTCTTTTTTGTTTCAAATGAGCCACAACTCTCCCACCTCAGGCCTTTGCAAACTGTTTCCCTGTCCTGGCTGAGTTAACGCACACTCTTGTGTGAACTCTCAGTTCAACTCTAACCCTTGGGAGACTTCCTCCCTCTGAAACCTGTGGCTCTGGCTCTCCTGTGTTCCGCTCTAGTCTTACTGACATGTCGCAAGCGTTGGTGGGATGATGGGATCGCTGTTTTCTTTCCCACCAAACTGCAAGTTCTAGGCGATCTCACAGCGCGTAGGAACGACTGGCTGAGGGAGTCTGCCGGCTTCTCTCGTGGCTCCTGGAGGCTGGTTGTGATTCCTCAGAGCTGAAACTACTCAGTCACAGTCTTCATATGTGGGATGGCAGCTAAAGGGGAGGACTGATGCACAATTCAGTTTAATACTAGTATATTTTTGAAAAACTTTGATTAGGTCTCTGGAGTTTTATTTGGCTTTTGAGGATTTTGGCCAGATTCGCTAGATTGGTGAGCAGGTTTAAAATTGCAATCGCCCTATTGAAGGAAAGGTCATTAATTCTTCATTTTTCAGTTTAAAGAGATGTTGAGCGCACAGAGGTCAGCATTCTGCCCTTGAAAGGCAGAACCACGGTGCAGGCAGACCACATACCCCTGTGGGCTGTGCCCTTTCACGATTACTTGCGACTGGAAGCGAAAGAAAAACGCATCATTTAAGCAGAAAAACCCATCCAAATGAAACCCAGAGAACCATACTTTGTTCTGTAAATGCTTAAGGGAATTCACATTTAATCAAAATTGAAGACTACAGCATTTGCCACGAGAATTCGTGCATTTTATCTCTGTTTTAGTGATTTCTTTTTAATTAGTTGATGCTCCGCAGAAATCCTAAAATGCTCAAACAACTGGGAAAGAGAAATAAAAATGGGAGTTGCGATCGCTTATGGCAGAATTGTGCTTGCTTCCTTGGTTTTGGGCAATTTTCTTAACACGTAACCTGTAACCTACTTCTAAAGGCAACGTGTAGATAATTATTTAGTTAATTCTCATACTTCAGTTTATAATCCTAATTAGTTCTCCAACTAGTATTCCCTAGGCGATGCACAGTTCTACCTCATCGTGTTTGTGATTCTTGCTATTTGGAATCTTCTGTTTTTGTTTAAAAGATGAAAAGCTTAATCTGTGCCCCACACTCCCGTATTTTTATGTGTTGTCATGTGTTAGTGCTAAAAGAGGTAGAATATTCTGTAACTTAGCACCCAAAGGGAATAAAGAAAAATGCCTGTCACTTTGAAGCAACTTCTTTTATTCTAATCATGAATATGTTACAAATGTAATAGGAGTATGTTTTGAATGGCTTCTTAAGTTTCGTTCATAAGCAAGACACAGAAATAGGCATACTCAAAGGGTCTTGATGCCAGGATGCGTTCCCTGCCAGCCTGGGTTGCAGGCACACGTGTGTCCAGAGTACTGAGAGAGAGCTTTGGACTCTCTGAGACCCAGAGCCTTCTCATGTGGATCAGCCTGGCAGAGCACTGCATTTTACTGCCATACCTCCATATGGCCCAAAAATTGCTTCTTGAGGAGATGGGTGCATGGTGGTGAGAGGCAAGGAATTTGGCATCAGGTGGCCGTGAATTCAAATCAGTCTATTCATCTGGACACATGAGTCTAAACTGTTGAAAAAGTCATCTGCCTTGCCGAGTTGCTCTAAAGATTTACTGAGAAGAGGTAGTCACATGCTTAGCACATTTGGTCTGATATTCTCTGTATCTGTGCTGTCCAATAGAAATATGTCAGCCATATGGGACCAGCAGATGACCTAATGGCTATGTCGCTGGACTCTCGCATAGTCAGCTGTGGTTCGAGTCCCAGACCCAGTGGCTTAAACTCATGCCGGGTGTGTGTGCGTGTGTGCTCAAGATCCTGAGAGAAGAATGGAGGAGAAGGGATTGTGGTGTGGCCATTCCCTCCTGGGGGGTGATTTCTCACTTTCTGTCTCTGTCTCTTCAGTGAGCACAAGCACCCTATAGCAAAAAAAAAAAAAACTTTCTTAAAAAAAATGTCAGCGATATATGTAAATAAAAAATTCTAGTATCTACATTAAAAGGTAAAAAGGTGGGAGCTGACAGGTGGCATGGTGGTTAAGGTGCTAGACTCCCACTTGGCCAACTGGGGTTCAGGTCCCAGACCTGATGACTTGAAACTCATGCTGAGTGCATGTGTGTGTCTGCCCAAAATCTCAAAAAAGGAGAATGGAGAAGGGACTGTGGTGTGGCCATCTACTCTGAGGGGTGATTTCTCACATTCTCTCTGTCTCAGTTTCTCCTGTGAGCACACATGCCTTACAGAAGAAGACAAACAAAACCCCTCTAAAATGAATAAATGGTGAATTTATGTAACTTTCAGCCCAATATATATAAAATATGAGTTGTTGTTATTGTTATAGGGTGCATGCACTCGCCAGAGAGACAGAAAGTGAGAAACCACTCCCCAGGGGGGATGGCCACATCACAATCCCTTCTTTATTCTCCTTGAGATTTTGAACAGATACACATATGCGCTCGACCTGAGTTTTAAGCCACTGTATCTAGGACTTGAACCGCGATCAACTAAATGGGAGTGCAGTGATGTAACCATTACGCCATCTGCTGGTTCTTAAAATATGGTCATTTCAACATGTATAAAAAGTATTGAAATATTTCTTATAAATACTAAGCCTTTTGCTAAACCATCTTAATGTGGACTGACCATATCTTAAGTATGAAATGGCTAGAGGTTTACTCTATTGGACAGTGTAGCTATAAATAGTCAATAAATTCTCATCTCCTATCCTTTGTATTTTAGAATTTGTTGAAATCTGAGTCATTTAATCAGTAGAGTGGCTGCTCTGAGAATCAGGAATCTGTACCCTTAGTTCCCAAATTAATTTAGCTGTGAGAAAAACCATTAGCCTAACAACTGAGAGAGAAGAGGTTTAGTGGTTTGTTGATGCCTTGGACAATATGGTTTTAGTAGGAAGAAAGAGCATTCTTGGCTATTGAAAGTGGGCATTGAAATAAAATAATGCTGTAAGGTGTAACTGGGGGAGAAAGGTTGAAAGGTAAACCCATAGGACTGGCAGATAGTGTGGCGGTTAAGGGTACTGGACTCCCACATGGCCAACCACATTTTGAATTCCGGACCTGGTGGCTTGCTTTCTCACTTTCCCTCCCTCCCTCTCTCTCTCTGTGTCACTGTCTGGTCAAAATAGTTAAATTAAAAATAGTTCTTTAAATAATAAAGACCCCACAGAGTTGGTCTAAACTTGGGGGTACTTAAACCATCAGTAAGGGGTCCATCACTGGACTTGGGGGGGGTCAGGATTTATTCAAAATTATATTGAAGTAATTAATGTGTTATTCATTATAAGTACATTTCTATGCAAAGCGAATTCATAGCTTTAATAGGATTCTTTTAAAAAAAAAGTTTCCTTCTCCCCCTCCTTCCCTCCCTCCCTTTTTTCCACATGCAAGACAGAGAGACAGAGAGAGACAGAGATAATGAGAATTCCCAACGAGGTCCTGACACCATGGTCCAGCCCACCCTCAGCTCACAGCACAGGCATGCATGCCCTTGACATATTCAGAGAAATCTCTGGATGCGAACCTAGAACGTCTGCATGCATGTCAGCGTTACAGAGCACTGCAATTCCCCTGTGCTACTTTCTGGCCCTTTCTATCAATCAGGTTTTTTTTTTTTTTTTTTTTTTTTTTTTTTTTTGCTATAGGGCGTGTGCACTCGCCAAGACAGAAAAATCACCCCCTGGGGGAATGGCCACGCTGCAATCCCTTCTCCATTCTCCTCTTGAGATCTTGGGCATGCACGCACACGTGTCCAGCGTTGAGTTTAAACCACCAGGTCTGGGACTCAAACTGCGGTCGACTATATGGGAGTCCAGCAACAGCCATTACGCTAACTGCTGATCCCATTCAATCAGGGTCTTAAATGGACCCAGGAAATAAAGCAACTATATATAGCAGCAGTAGCAGAAAGACTGATGGTTACAGTCGGCGTCCTATGTACGTGGGCACTAAGCTTCACACAAGTCAGAACAGAAGCTGTGAATTCTTATTACTCAGGAAAACTGCTCGGCTCAGTTGCTGGCCCTGAAATGCTTGTGTGCAGGCCCTGGGAGCTCAAGGCTCGTGGGAGACTGGCAGGCTTGTTTCCTGGTTTATGTTCGCCGGGGCATCTGCTGGTGAAATGCCTTTATTTTTTGGTGCAGGACACAGGATCGAATGAACCTGAGTTAACTGTGCACCTGAGGGCTACCTCTCCCATGGGTATGGAGAAGAGCTGCGGGACGCGGTGTTGGGGTGTCTGAAGTCAAACCCCAATTTGTTTGCTAAGGAGCTATGTTACAGTTCTTTGCTTCCTTGGGTGTCTTGCTTGTTGATAGAATAATGATTTCTAAGATCTCTTTCAATTCCTTTTAGGAGTTGATTTGCTAAACTCTATTTGGGAATCTCATAGTACATTGTAATTATGACCAAGTACATCGAGGTAGCGATTTAAAAAATAAGTTGGGATAAGAGGATCTAGAATCGGATTTGAATGCATGTTGTTACCTCCCTGTACTTTTTCCTGTGTGCCCAGGTCAGCCTGCTTACGGTGGGCTCACTCTGGTTTAACTGCATCTATGACGGATAACTTGCTCATACATTCTTCTATAGGATACTGGACCACGCTGAAGCTTTCTGTAAGTCAAGCAGGCCGAGTGCAGGATCACAAGGTAAATTTGATTCCTTACTCCCTGCTGTTAGACCTTGGTTTTACATTTGTCACTGGGTCCCAGGCTGAATGATGGCAGTAGAGGGTTAGAAAGACTGGAATCTTTTCAAGGTAGCATGTATTACAACCAAGAAAAACACACTGCAAAAAGGCTTTTATTTTATAGGCACCACTGCAAAAGGAGGAATCACGTCAAAACATATCAAATGGAAAATAATAATTTATTTTAACTTCATTTTACTTAATGTTTGTAACTAATCGTGAACGCGCTTGTTAAAGTTTGTAACATCAAATCTACAAAGCAAAGGCTTACTACGATGAGCACTTAAAATCCCACAAGCTGTCTCGGTCCACAACTTTCCTGTACATGCAAATTCTTCCAACAGGGCTGCAACATTGGCAAAACATGCTTTAAACGTCCCTAAAGCTGCATGATATTTTGCTGGTAAAAACCTTTACACTCTCTTGAGAACCTTCACCAGGAAAATGTTTAAATGTACAATCCAACTCGACACACTGCTTGGTTTAGTTATGTGCATTAAATTGCTAACCACAAAGGTTGGTTTTGAGTTGAAACCTTGACCTAAATAATGTGTCAATGGTCACTCATGAAACATATTCAGCAGAGGAACATTATAAAAGAGGGTTCCATTAAAAATACATACTGGCAGTTTGAATTTGTGTTTTAGGCAGGAAAAAAAGGCGTTTTTAACTTTTTATATGAATATAGTTTAAACAAATTATTCTGTGAAAGTATGCTTTAATAAAAGATCTTTTTGAAATTTAAACACTTCATGTAAAAGGTAACAAGTAAAAAAGTACAATTGCTATTTGAAAAAAGCTGTTTGTTAATATTGCCTTCCAAGATAGTGAGGGTGTCTTTTTAATTTTTTTTTTCCTCCACTTAAAATAGAGCTCTGACACCCAGCGTTGCAGGGTTGCAAACTTGCACTATAAACACGGTGGCCGCATTATCCTATATACAGAAACTTGCCGCATTGAACGAGGCAGGGATTTCTACCCCAGTGGTAGTGGTCTCTTATGTACAGAACGCAGGAGTGGAGATTATACAGTAGTCACAGATAGGAACGAATTGTACACTCTAGTGCCGTCGGGTGATTTTGTGCCGTGGGTTAAGAGTTCCTGGATCGTCATCCAGTTGTCAAAGATCTTTTTGTTCCTCTTCTTCATCATTTTCTTGTGGCTCAGTTCGAGGATGTTCATCTCCTTCCGGTCGTCGGCCCCGTGCTGCTCCTTCAGACAATCCAGCCTGCTCTGCATCATGAACTCGCGCCTTCGCCTCTGCTCCTTGGCCTTCACCAGGTGCTGCTTCCTCTCCTCCTTGCTCCAGTAGCGCCCCATCTTCATCTCGCTCATGGCGTCGTCGTCCGTGGTCATGCCGCTGCGCTCCTCGCGGATCTTGAGCGCGCGCTCCCGCAGCAGGCGGTCGCGCACCGGCCTCTTGGTGATGTAGCGCGTCCCGTCGCTGCGGATCTTCACCTTCCACTCCATGCGCGGCTCCGAGGCGGGGGAGGAGGTGAGGTCCTTGCACATGCTCACCAGGCTCATCTGGCTCTGCGCGTACTCCACGGCCGACTTCTGCTGGATCAGCTGCATGTAGCTCTGGTAGTGCTGCGCGTGGGCCGGGATGTGCGCGTGCTTGTACGGCGAGTGCGGGTAGGAGGCCAGGTAGGCGCTGCCCCCCTTCTGGCTGGGGGTGGGGCTCCTGCTCCCGTCGCTGGCCCTCCGCTCTCTGCTCTCCTGGGACTGGCTGAGGTCCAGCTCCTTTGCGGCAGGGCTACAGTTAGGGCTGCCTATCTCGGGGTCTTCCGTGATGGAGAGCAGAGTCCGCGGGGGTGGCCCACAGGCCTCGGAGGGCCCCACGGCCCCTTCGCTGCCTGGACAGCTGACACCCTCAGCTGCTCTCCTCAGGGAGTTGTCGGGGGAGATCTCCAAGGTGAGAGGGGTGCTGCGGCAGCTCTCCCCGGTGTTGTAGGCGCTCGAGCTGTCCTTGTCGGATTTCTCGGGGAGCTCGGTGATGTCCGAGAGCTCGTGCCTGCGCACGTCGATGCTGGTGTTGTAGTTGCGGAAGCCGCTGTTGTGCAGCATCCAGGACTCGCGGTACTGCTCCTTCAGCTGCTGCATCTTGTGGGCGCGCACGATGCTCAGGCACTCCAGCTCGATGCTGCGCAGCTCCTCGTTCAGCAGCTCCAGCTCCTTGTCCACGCTCTCAGGGTCGCTCTTGGCAGCCTCCAGCGGGCTGCTGGGGTAGTACAGGCTGTAGGGGTGCGTGCTCTTCATCTGGCACTTGAGCTCCAGCAGCTCGCGGAAGCGCTCGCACTCATCCACCGGGATCCCCAGGTAGTCGGCGTCGGTGCAGTCAGCCGAGATGAAGGACTCGTTGCTGAAGGGCAGGTCGCCGCTGCCCAGGGTGTCCTGGCTGCAGGTGAGCTTCCTCTGCCCAGCCAGCGGGTTGCAAGAGGCCGTGGCGTCGTCGCCGTTGTTCTCCTGCTCTGAGCTTTCGTCGTTGCGCGTGCTCTCGTCTGTCCGCCCCACGCCACTGTCCTTCTCATGCTGGTTGGACAAGATGGTGGCTGTATCTGTGGTCCCGCCGTCTTCCTCGTGCTTCTTCTGTATGACACAAGAACAGTCATGGTGAGGGAGGCCTGAGGCACAGGCAGGCAGACAGGGCAAGGTCTACATTTCTCAGGACGAGGAGTGGTCTTTGACAGAAAGCTAGGTAGAGGGCCTGAGAATTAGAGCTACCTCAGTCTGTTAATACTTGAGCTAGTCGATTACCCTTGTTTCTATCCTCAGGATGACACACTCCCCCCGCCCAGGAGAGGAAGAGACTGTCTATTTGGCCTGCATGCTGCCCCATCCCCTGCCCAACCAGCTGGAGCAAGGTAGGATGGCGTCTGCAGCCTGATATGTGCAACCTCATGTTCTACCCTCCCAGCTCAGCACACAGCCACACGGGGGCCAGAGAGTTTTAGGAAAGGAACTAACTGCCTAAAGATAGTGCAAGTCTGTTAGAATTTCTCCCTTACCTCCTCCTCTGGTGGAGAAAAAGGAGGAAAATCGCTCTGAAAATCCAAAACTCTCACCATGGATTCTAGCACTCTCACCCACAGAAGAATAGGGAAACTGACATGGAGCTAACACACACCATAGGAAAGTGAAGGTGTATAGAACTGCAGAAATCTGTCCAGAAAATTCAGAAGAAGATGGCCTGATGCCACCAAAAAAAAAAAATAAATAAAAAAAAAATAAAAAAAAATCAACTCAGAGACTTAGAGATTCAAGAAAACCAAGTAGTAAACCTCCCTCGGGGAAACACAAGAAATCACAGAAATGTCAGAAAGGAATTCAGAATATTAATAACAAAATTCAATGAGATGTAAGAGAAAATGGACAGCCAATTCCAGCAGATGAGAAAATCTTTTCATGATGATAATGATAAGGACTTCCATAAGGAGATAGACACCCAAAAAAGAATCAAACAGAACTTCTGGAGATGAAGAATGCAACACAGGAAATCAAAACTTCCCTCAAAGGTATCATCATATTAGACCATGCAGAAGAAAGAATCTGACCTCCAGAATGGAAAAATAATCATTAATAGGACACATACAGGAAATTCTAGACACCATTCAGTGGCCAAATATCCACATAATGAGCATTCCAGAAGTTAGAATTCTTTTACAAAGTACCTAAAACCTTCCCAAATCTAGAGATAACATACAGACATCCAAATTCAAGAAATACAAAGAGCACAAAGAGTCAACGTAAGATTATCCTAAGGTACATCATAGCCAAGTTGGTAAAAATCAAAGACAATATTCTAAAAATGGCAAGAGAAACACCAAGTTACTTACAAATGTTACTTCAGTAGATCAGTAACATCTGACCTCTCAACCGAAAGAATGGGAAGACATATTTAAAATCCTGAATGGAAAAAAAAATCCTTCAGCCAAGAATACTATGCCTAGGAAGATTATGCTTCAAATGGAAAGGTGGAGGTAAAATTATCCCTAGATAGACAAAAAGTCACAGAATTCACCAATACTAGTCTAACTCTTGAGGGAATACTAGGAATACTATACTAGGAAAATGAAAGAAAGACAAATCAATTTAAAAAATGATTGACAGGGATAAAGCTGAGCATATTAATATTAAACATTAAATTCAACAATAAAACAATAGACTAAATGCCCCATTTAAAAGACAGATGAACTAAACGGATTAAAATATAGGAACTCTTTATATATTGCCTGTAAGAAACACAACTCAAGGACATACACAGACAAAGTGAAGGGATGGAAAAGAAACCAAAAGCTAGAGTCCTGATACTGGAATCATATATAGTATTAAAAGGATTAACTCAAGAAGATAAACAATTTATGTACCCAACACTAGGGCATCCAAATATATAAAAGACAGAAATTTTCTGTAACTGGAGACTCCACTGTCACCATTGGACAGGTCCTCTAGACAGAACAAGAGTTAATTGACATCATAAACCAACTGGAACTTTTTTCCTATCCTCGCATACAACTTTTTCTAAGATTGGGCACAAAACAAGCCTTTAGAAATTATAACATCTAGGATCTTTTCTGATGACAATGGAATCAAACTTGAACGCAGAGTCCTCAGAAATATGGGGGGGGGGGAATCTAGCTTCAGAACTCCTAGAGAAATTAAGACCAAAATAAAAAGATTTATTGAAACCAACAATAATAAACACATGACTCTCCAGAATCTTTGGGACACAGTGAAAGCAGTCTTTGGAAGGAATTTTAGCAATTAGTGCTCACTAGGAAAAAAAAATTCTCTCTCTCTCTCTCTCTCTATATATATATATATATCTATATATCTATATATCTATATAGATATATATATCTATCTATCTCTCTCTCTATATATATCTATATAGGTATATATAGATATATATATATATATATAGAGAGAGAGAGAGAGAGGTAGGTAGGTAGGTAGGTGCAAATACAGAACTGGAAAAGCAAGAAAAATTCAAAACCAAAAGCTGGCTTTTTGAGAGGATAAACAAAATTCATAAACCATTTGCTAGACTAATCAAGAAAACAGAAAAGAACCAATTAACTAAGGGCAGGTATATAACTGGTAATATTACAACAGACATAACAAATACAAGCCAACAAATTCTGGACATAACTACTGACCAGTAACAAGCAGTGTGATTGAATCAATGAGAATCTCCCAACAAGGAAAAAACCTTTCCAGATTAAGCCTCCATCACCTCAATACCACAGCAGAAAAGGATGTAATAAATAAACTACAGATTAATATCCTGATGAATACAGATTCAAAAATTGCCCACAAGATAATAGCAAATCAGACCTAACAGTGCATTAAGATTATACACCATGATCAGGTAGACTGTATCCCAGGGAAGCAAGGAGGTTCAACATATGCAAAATAATAGTGCAATGAATCATATCACCACAAGAAAAGAACCATATGATCATATCAGTTAATGCAGGAAAAGCATTCAATAAAATTCTACAGCTTTTCATGATGAAGACTCTTGGCAAAATAGGTATACAAGGGACATTTCTCAAAATGATAAAAGTCATCTACGGCAAACCCATTGCTGAATGGGAAAAAGTTGAAAGATTTGTCTTGTTCCACTTTTTAGTGAGAAAGCTATCTACTTTATCTACCTTGCCACATAGTGCTGTAACTCTTGGCCAACACAATCGTACAAGGGAGTAAAATAAAAGGCATTCAAATAGAAAAAGCAGCAGCTAAACTGTGCTTATTCACAGATGTTATGATTATACAAACAGAAAAAAAGAAAAGAATCCACCAAAAAACGCTAAAACTGCTTTCTGAAATTCAGTAAAGTGGCAGGATACAAAATAAATATACAAAAATCTATAGTTTTTTTTTTTTTTTTTTTTTTTTTTTTTTTTTTTTTTTTTTTAATAGAGATTTTACCTTAGGGTGTTCTTGCTGGATAGACAGGGAGAAATCACCCCCCTGGGGGATGGCTACACAGCAATCCCTTCTTTCTTCTTTCTCTCCTCAGGATTTTGGGCACACACATGCCCACTGTAAGCTTAAGCTGCCAGGTCCAGGACTCAAACTGTGGTTCACTACATGGGAGTCCAGAGCCTCAACCACGCACCGCCTGCTAGTTCCTCTATAGCACTTTTATTCAACAATTATTTTTGGAAAGAGTTTTGCTGTAGGGCATGTGTGGTCACTAGAGACAGAGAGGCAGTGAGAAATCACCCCCCCCCCCCCAGGGGGATGGCCAAGCTGAAATCCAACAGTTAAGAAACTGAGGCAGAATTGAAGAAAGCAATCCCATTTATCAGAGCCCCACTCACACTACCTAGAAATAAACAAAACCAAAGCTTTGAAAGATTGCTGGAAGGCAAACTGAGGAAGAAATGGACTATTATACACAAAAATGGAAAGAAACCCCATGCTCTTGAATTGCAAGAATATAATCAATGTATCAATTCTACCTACATTTTTATGTGATTCCAATTAAATTACCAATAACATTTTCATAAATTTTATCTGAAGCCATACAAAAAGAATAGGATATATCTCACTATTTGACATCCAAACATATACTACAAAGCATAATCAAAACAGGATGATATTGACAGAGCAGTGGAATAGAATATAGAATCCAGAAATAAACTGGAAATATACAACCAACTGATCTTTTTTTTTTTTTTGGAGAGGTTTTCGCTATAGGGCGCGTGCGCTCGCCAGCCAGACAGAAAGAGACATAGAGACAGAAAGCGAGAAATCACCCCCCAGGGGGGATGGTCACGCCGCAATCCCTTCTCCTCCATTCTCCTCTCGAGATCTTGGGCTTGCACGCACACGCGCCCGGCGTGTTTTAAGCCACCAGGTCCAGGACACGAACCGCGGTCGACTATGTGGGAGTCCAGCGACATAGCCATTACGCTAACTGCTGGTTCCCCTGATCTTTGACCAAGGGCACAAGACAATGCAATGGAGAAAAGAAAGTCTTTTCAGCAAGTGGTGCTGGGAAAACTTGGATATTCATCTGCAGAAAAATAAAACAGGACCACTCATCTTTCACCATTACTAAAACACAAAACTCAAAATTGATGAAAATTTAAATGTAAAGCCTCAACTTAAAAAATTACTGTTAGAAAACACAGGGGAGGGACCAGCAGTTAGAGTAATGGCTATATCGCTGGACTCTCATGTAGTCGACCACGGTTCGTGTCCTGGACCCGGTGGCTTAAAACTCACGCCAGGCGTGTGTGTGTGTGTGCCCAAGAACCCGAAAGGAGAATGGAGGAGAAGGGATTGCAGCGTGGCCATCCCCACTGGGGGGTGATTTCTCACTTTCTGTCTCTCTGTCTCTCTCTGTCTGGCGAGCGCATGTGCCCTATAGCAACAACCTCTTAAAAAAAAAAAAAGAAAAGAAAACACAGGGGAAACTCTTGAAAACATTGGAGTGCACAAGGATTTATTAAATAACACCTTGTACAACATAGGCAATAATTCCTAAAATAGACAGGTGGTATATCAAACGAGAAAGCTTCTGCACAGCAAAGGAATAATAGAGTGAAGATAAAACCAATAAATTGAACCTACAACCCACAAAATGGGAAAAGAGTTTGCAAGCTATGCTTCATAGGGATTGATAACAAGTATATATAGGGAACTCAAGCAGTTCCCCCACAAAAAAAGATCTAATTTAAAAGTGGGAAAATGTGGTACACAACTCTCTAAGGAAGACATAGAAATGGCCATGACCAAAATGCATATTAAATAATGTTTGACCTTTTTTTTTTTTTTTGGCTACAGAGCATTAGCACTCCCAGAGAAACAGAGAATGACAAAGTACCCACTGGGAGGATGGCATGCTACAATGCCTTCTCCTCCATCCTCCTCTTAGGATTTTGGCCATGAATGCAAATGCACCTGGCATTAACCACTACATCACCAACTGGCCCTCCACATCTCTTATAAGAAGTACAGATCAAAACTATGATGAAGTATCACTGAACCTCAGAATGGTTAGAATAAACAAAAAACAAAGAACAACTGCTGGTGAGGCTGTGGTGAAAAGGAAACCGTCATATACTGTTAGTGGAAATCTACACTGTTGGTGGAGA
The DNA here is from genome assembly GCA_026018925.1 of Tupaia tana. NCBI lineage: Eukaryota > Metazoa > Chordata > Mammalia > Scandentia > Tupaiidae > Tupaia > Tupaia tana. The sequence continues at coordinate 18,512,841 of JAKSZU010000022.1, read as the reverse complement.
TGTAAATTGGTATAAACATTGTGGAAAATAAGATGGAGTTTCTTCAAAAATCTACACATAGAATCATCATATGAACTAGTAATCCCATGGTATTTACACAAAGGATAAGAAGGTATTCAGGTGAAAGGACACTGGCACTTCCATGTTTATTCAGCATCATTTGCAATTGTGAAGACATGGAATCAACCTAAGTGCCCAAGAACTGATGAATGGGTTGAGAAATTGTGGGGCATATATAAGCTGAAAAACTATTTAATCATCAGAAATAAGGAGAACCTTGTCATTTGACTCTAAGTGATTAAATATGGAAAACTTACTGCTAAGTGAAGTAAGACAAACACTGTACATCCCTACTTTATGACAGAAACTGGAAGATCCAAAGATATGGCAGTAGGGAAGATAAGTGTAGATACCAGAGATTGTAAGTAAAGGGCGTGGATGGTAGAAGGTCAAAATTTTACCCAAGAATGTAAAATTTTCTATAGAAAATTATGTATATGGTAATACCCTTACTTTGAAAGTCAAATAAATAAGATGGAAAAAATAGTCGCCTTACCTCAGTGAATGATCCTATTAAATGCAATGAGTAGGAGGACACACACAGAGGCTTTACTGAGTTACTAAGGGACTCCATAAGGGGGTTATTATGACTCTGACTATGGTAGTGGCATAGAGGGAGCTCTAGGGCTCCAATTAAATGGGAGGAAATAAAGTCATGTTATCAAAAGTAAAGCAACTCCTTATTTACCTTAATGCTGACTCATGTTTTTTTGCACATCTATCAGAAGGTCAGCTAAGCCTCAGCATCTCTCTTGTGCTCAAATAGAGAAGCACTTAGGTTATTTTCTTGCATTCTTTGGCATCGTGAAAGGACACAGGAAACAGACACTCCCACTGCCCAGCAGGCTGTGGAATGGCCTGTGGGGCATTACCTGCTGGAGCACGCTGGCTGTGAACTGCATGGCTTGGTGATGCTGTTCCTCCAACATGTCCATGTGCAGGTCATCCAGAAAGTCATTCCTGTCGTCATCCATCCAACCCTCGTCCAGCTGGGGAAAACAGTAGTCAAACCATATCTCAGAAGAGTTTCCTTTTTCTTCAAACACATTACTTTGGGAGAAAATATTTCTAGGGCTCCCTTTAGGAATAATCAAATTGATATCTGCCCGATACTTTAGGTCAGAAACACACCTCATCCTCACATTAGAGACCTTGGACTCTACACCATATCTGGGGAAGTTTCTATTGTTCATCTTTTTTTTTTTTTTTTTTTTTTGACAGGGTGAAACTTCCTTGTCCATGTCAGCTCCTTTTAGGAAACAGGCCATCCTTGTGGACGATGGATGGTTCTAGCCGTGTGTCCTGCTTTCTGGCCAAAACACAAACTTAGTAAGCCTCAAAGGAAAACCATTTGAAGTATAGGAAGAATTCTTTCTCAATAAAAAAAAAAAGTCGGCTCACTAAAATTAGCTGTTTGGCTTGGATAAAGACATTAATTACTTCTACCAGACCCTTACCTTCCTTGCCCTTAAAAAGACCAGACTCTAGAGGTTGACCATCTATGGCTCATGGGCCTGCTGTGGTTTTTTTTTTTTTTTGAGAGGTTTTCACGATAGGGCGTGTGTGCTCGCCAGAAAGAGAGAGACAGAGAGATAGAAAGCGAGAAATCATTCCCCCGGGGGGGATGGCCACGCCGCAATCCCTTCTCCTCCATTCTCCTCTCGGGATCTTGGGCATGCACACACACATGCCCGGCGTGAGTTTAAGCCGCTGGGTCTGGGACTTGAACCATGGTCGACTATGTGGGAGTCCAGCAACATAGCCATTACGCCAACTGCTGGTCCCATTGTTTCTTAAAGTTTAACAGTACATGCCCATTTGTTTACATGCTGTCTATGATTGTTTTCGAACTACAGAGGCACTACGATGAGCCATTGCCACAGAGACTGTATGCCACCCAAGTCAAACAATTATGTGGCTCTATAAGAAAAAGGCTGCGGGGACCAGCAGTTAGCGTCATGGCTATGTCGCTGGACTCCCACATAGTCGACCACGGGACGTCCTGGACCCGGTGGCTTAAAACTCACACTGGGTGCGTGTGCGTGCGTGCCCAAGATCCCGAGAGGAGAATGGAGGAGGAGGGATTGCGGCATGGCCATCCCCCCTGGGGGGTGATTTCTGGCTTTCTATCTCTGTGTTTCTCTCTGTCTCTCTCTGTCTGGCGAGCACACATGCCCTTTAGCAAAAACCTCTCCAAAAAAAAAAAAAGAAAAAGCCTGCGGACCCAAGATGAGAAAGTATTTGTATAAGTTTCCCTTAAACTTTGATGCTGCCATCTGCGGTAAATCAGGCAAGCTTTATGCCTACCTGTACCTAGTTCATTTTTCATTTGGGTTTCATCCTTAGGGAGAGCTACTGCCCCTAGCCCCTTGCTAGAGTCATTCTAGGTGGACTGAAAGTATTGAGATCATGATCCCTTTCATGAAAAGTGTTAATACAACACAGTGGTTCTGAGCCCCACTACTTGGGCCTGAATCTCTCCTGCTCTAGGACCTCTGTTTGGGTCTCTTAGGGTGACTTTTCAGCCTCTGGGAACGTCAGTCCCCTGATGAGGTTTGCGTGTGTAAAGTACTTTACACAGGGCCTGGCACTTACTAGGTGGTCACTAAGTGTTGTTATTATCAGTAAAGATTTCTTTCTTTTGTGAAAGAGCAATTTCCACCCCCTCCCCCCCCCCATCATAAACAAGGCCTGTGCAGATCACGGCAGCAATGCCTGTCAGGCCTGGGGAAGTCAAACAGCATGGTGATGGTCATGACCCCGGCTGTGGTTTTCCATCCCATTATGTTTCCTTTCCTTTCCTTCATTATGATCCCTGCATTAATGAACCGGCTGGGCCTGCAGGGTAAATGCCCGGGTAGATATCAGCCATCCTTAAATGGTCATATCATAAAATGGATTCTGAGTCACAGCAAGTTCGATTACCTTTCCAGAGTACAAAGTGCCTTCAGGTTCACATTCGATACAGGGGCTCCAGTGTGCAGGGCTGGGGGCTTGGGGTTTTTATTTGAGGACTCCAGGCCCAGTTTCATCTGCAGAAAGCGGACTCACCTGGAGCTCAGGCCTTGCAATCAGCAATGAAAAGTTCTTATTTTCTTCACTGGTGAGAAGAGCCACAGCCTCTTCACGGTTCTGTACCTCTATCCCATTAATCTTAAAAAATAAAAAAAAAATTGGAGGTGAGAGTTGGTAAACAAGAGCTTACTTAAGGTTGTGCAGAGTCATTCCCTATTATTTTATTCCTGCATTTGTCACCCCTCACAGATGGAACGTAGAACCTCCAGGTAGCTTGAAAAGAATAGCAACTTTAGGAAGGAAAGGCCCTGCTCAGGCAGGGGCAGCTTGTCTGGTCTACGAGAGCCTTCACAGGTTACGAGGAGACAGGGATGTGCAGGTGCATGACAGAACAGGCTAGGACCCTAGAAGAAGACGCCGAGACAAATCATGGTGCTGTTCTGGGAACAACTGAGCATCTCAGGCAGACTTAATATTCAGGGAAGGACAAGTCAGCAGTATTATAGACTTCTTCAGATAATATGGGAGGAAAAGCAATGGGTCTGATGCGAACACTTATGGAAGCTGCAGACTGAGAAGGGGGTGGAATTATGTGTGCTCTTTTGTGTCCCCAATGTGACATTGTGACTTCTTTAGGCTGGAGAGTTCACATGGGTGTGACTCTCACTACCATACCTGCTAATCCTAAATCTCACAGGATTTTTGCTTGCACATCCCAGTAGCTTTTGAGCTTTTGAGCGGCCTTCCCCTGCCTCCTTAGACCAGTGACCCAACGGGCTATAAAAGGGAAGACTACTGGTGGGAATGATAGCTTCTGATCACCACAGGGGTATGGGATTGCTGTGACACAGTGGAGGCAAGGAGGGCTAAGAAAGCAGTTCTCTGGGCACCTCTCAGTACTGCTATTCCCAATCATAACAGTTAATGGAAAATTACAGTAACGGGGTAAAGGCAGTAATGTTAAGGATTCTGACCCATCAGAGACTAGGGTCTGGGTCATTCCCCTGGGTAAATACCTTGAACAGCTGAGGTTCTGGCAGAAGGCTACAGAACCACAGATTAATCAGTGGAGCAAGTAAACCCAAATTGCTCACAGTGATGTACACAATGCAAAAAATGAACACAGTGTTACAGGAATGAGAAGATACAGACGAGAACAGGTACAAAGCTAACCCTGGGGGACAGGAAGCCAAGACTCAATTTTCATGACATTCAGCTACAGCTGAAAGAGAAATGAATGATCTCATTTGAACCAGAAAGAACAGGGCTTAAGGTAAAAATGTTAACCTCAGAAGTAATTCCAGTGAAATGTTGAGCCACGAAGTTTAAAAGACTTCTTAATCAATTTCGTTAAATTTGTCAAAGATGTTCCCATTTTAAGGACATCTTTAAATGCTTGGTCCAATATTACTCTTTCAAAGAAATCTCAAATAAGAATTACTCTGGTTCAGAAGATACAAACTGTTGGCAAGATCAGCTCACCGAGGTCATGCAATTGGCCTATATAGAATTAAAAACGAGGGGAACTGGCTCATTGCCTTCTGCAAGGCCCTCACTAAAGGAGTCCTTATCTCTTCTACTTCGCCTGAGACCTCAGTACTCCCTGTTGTACCTTATTCCGCAGAGTTGGCCTTATTCCTTTAGCTTATCCAGTCTTCCTACACACATGGCGCTGCCATCCCTGGTCTTCAACCTCCCCTGCATTTTCAACCCTAGAACTATTACAAGAGGCAGTCTGTTGTATCCCCAACAGGCACATGGGGAAGTGGACCTACCTGGATGATGCGGTCTCCTTCTCGGATGCGCCCGTCCTTGGCTGCAATGCTGTTGGGGTCAATCTGGAACACACAGCCACATCTCAGCACAGACCCACACATCATGAAAATTAACAGCATTTCCAAAGGCCACTCTAACACAGAGTCGTGCTTTTCCCTGTGCGTCTGTTCTGTGCAGAGACAAACACGACTGGGGGTCGTGCAAGGACGACCATGGGCTGACTGGCTTCCAGCCCTCTCCAGGGCCTGCTCTCAGATCCCTGCATGGCAGCGCTGTTACCAGCAGCGTGCACAGGCCCTGCTGACGGCAGGCGGGGGACAGTGGGGAGAGGCACAGCTGCCTGTTGTTGAACACACAGTAATTAAAATCAAATCAATGATGTAGAACAGGTTAAAGGGTACACCCTTCATTATGTTTACTAGCAACCATACCTTAATTATTTTATACCAAACACTGATATTAAAATTTGAAAAATAACACTGAAATATAATTGAGACAAGTGGGACTGAATAAGGGAGGGGTGCCCCAAATTGCAGGAATGCTGGATCAACCTAAGCTTGGTGAATGGTGCACAGCTAGAGGGAGAATTATTAAACCTACGAGATATATCCCTTAGTTCATCCTGTAGCAATGGATTTTTATTCCCTGACGAAATCAGGTTTCTATGCTTGCAAGAATCGGCATGTATGGCCAAGTGTCTGTAGTAAAATAATTTGTTTTGCACTATCTTCTCTAGGAAGATCAAAACAGCTCCTGTCCATGTACTTTGAGAAGTACGCATAAGGTACATTTAATTTTTATGAACTCAATTAGATGTACTCGGTCAGGCCAGGCCTGGAGGCACAGTTGGTGGCAAACTGACTGCAGTGCTGGGAGCCATGTGGCTGGGCATGGGTTCTCATGCCAGGTCAGCTTGAAAACACGCCAGGCCTGTGTGTGCATGCGCATGTGCACCAGAGCCTGAGAAGCAAGAGTGCCGGGGAAAGGGGGGCTGCACCAGGAGGAGACCCTGTTGCGAAGGTGCCCCCCACCCCGTGTGTGCACCTGTTCTATATCGTGAATAAAACACACCGTGAGCACACACTCCACTGAAACCCAAACTTTAAAAAGTCTAAGTGATTCCTCCCCCCTTCCACTCAGTGATCAAGAGAGGGGAAACGGGAACCCGCTGTTCCCTCGGGGCTCAACACACACCACCATGTAAACGGCTCTATTTTATGGCTGATTTGCAGGCGTCTCAGGGGCAATTCTGCCTTATGTGCTGATGTGAGAACTCAACTCCCATGGAAAGATGTAATCCACGGAGTGTGATGAAGGGGACAAAGGAATCTGTCTGTGTCTTTCCAAGACTATTTGATGAGCTAGAGGGAAGGCTGGTGAGCATACAAAAGAAAACACAAAACCAAAGCAACCCTTTGGGTCTTCATGGGATAGTTATAAAAAGCAGCCTCTGTACCTCGCTTATATAAATGCCAATGTCGTCCTCGTCGTCCGTCCGGTAGCACACGGTGAGGCCCAGCTTGTCCTGGCTGTTCACTCTGTAGAGGTCCACCTCCTACACAAAGACAGGCAGGCCCAGTGAGACTCCTGCAGGCAGTGCGTGCCGAGAGGACGTCGACTGCTTGAAAAATATTTTGTTTAAATGATGAACTGGATTTCTTTACATTCAACTCTGGAGAGCCGGTTAACTTACTAAACCAAAAGTGATTATGGACACAGGATCAATGCCCAGGGCATTTCTGACCTTTCAGTCAATATAAAGTCATTTTGAAAATAGTTATTTTATTGATCCTCCCCCCAAAGAAAAATTACCCATATTTCACTCAGCGTCAGGACTTCTGGGGTCGGGCTTTTGAAAAGCATTCTTTCAATGTCTGCCACAAATGGGAATATTTCCATACCCAAACCTCCCAGCTATTTCAGGACAAATGTTTCCAGGGTGTTTGGTTAGATTATTTCAAGTTACATTCCCGTAATGTTCACAGTCAAAGAACTTGCAAACAGATTACACATAAATTGATCCAGGAACAGAGGGTAACGTGAGAGAGTGCAATTAATGCTTCCCATGACAGCTGTGATATTTACAGTTGAGAAATTAGTTTCAGCCACTATTACTGCAAATTAGGTAAGATAAAGGCAAAGTACGCCTGGACGTGAAACACACGAATATGGGGAACGCTGGTGTATTTGTCAATTAGTCTGTTTCAGAATGAAGGCAGGACTCTGAAAATTGTAGGAGCCTTAGGAGGACATTCTGGGACTCTCTGATTGTGTGACACGCCAAGTCACATCTCCACCTCCTCTGCACTGACTCGGGCAAGTTTGTGTAGCAGTAAGCTGGGCCTATTTGCAGGGCCACCTGATAAGTTCTCTACTAGATCCTATGGTCTGATTTTCACAGTGTTAATTGCTTACCAAGCAAGAGGGTCTTTGAGAAAGGGACTTCTTAACACTCTCTGGGGACCATTTCTGAATGGTCTCCCTTGAAGCTCCCTCACCTTTTTCTTTTCTTTTTGAGAGAGATTTTTGCTATAGACCATGTGTGGCTGCTGATAAGAGAGACAGAAAGTGAGAAATTCCCCCCTAGGTGGGGGGGGATGGCCATATCACAAACCCTTCTCCTCCATTCTCCTCTTGAGATTTTGGGCAAACACGCATATGTGCCGAGCATGAGTTTTAACCTGCTGGGTCAGGGACTTGAACCATGTTGAGTGCGTGGGAGTCCAGTGACATAACCATTACACCATCTGTTGGAACCATCACTTGAAGCACTTCTGAGGGGTGGTGGGAAGATGTGGCTGTTGTAATGGAGACGCTCAAAGTGGCTATGTGCCAGATACTTTTTGAACTCGTCTTCTATGAAAGGCAAGGTGCCCAACATGATGGACACTCTCCAGGTAGAACACTAGTAAGTGCAGAGGCCCTGGGACAGCAGGGCCAAAGCCCTATTATACACAAGGAGGAGAGAGCAGGCAGAGTGCGGCCAGGCAGCAGGGGCAGCCCTGGTAGCGTCTGTGCTTGGGTTTCATTTCACCATCATGGGAGCCTGAGCAGTTTGATGATCAGACTGACTTTCCACTGGTCTCTCTGGGAGATACATGGCGCACAGTGTTGTGCTGAGGAGTTGAGGCTTCGAAGACAGGCTGTATTCAGATTCCAGTGCTCCTTCCAGGAGCTCGACCATGGCTCACGGTTATGTGGAAGCCTCTGTTTCTTTATTACTACATGTTCTTCTGCCTCCTTGGGCAGGGTAAGGACTAACCAAGATGAGGCCCCCCAGAAAAGCCAAAGCATCGGGTAATATCTAAATTACGCACAGATATGACTACTTGCCTAAAGTCACAAGAAGCTGTTTGTGAATGAGCAGGCATATTCTAATGCTGCATTCAGCGAGATACCTCCCCCCCCCCCAATTTCCTGAACGAACACTGATATGTTAATTAGCTCAACAACTTAATTATACTTTAGCAATATGGCAAATTCTCATTAAATGAAACCCTGTTAATTTCTGATAACTTAGTTGCGTTAGGTGGAAATTTCTTTCCTACTTTTCAAGAATACACTAAGCATGAGTTGAATGGTCATATCTACCTATGAAGGTCAATTCTTTCTGAATACGTTGGAATAACAATTTGCATATCGCAAATATACCAGCCACACACCATTCTCTTATGTTTCAAACACATCTATAGTGTCTCTCTTGGGTTACAAGCACTTCATTTCAGGACAGGTGAATCTGGGCATTTTCTCAAAGTTCGTCTGACTCCATGAAATTTCCTGAGCATTTATTTAGGTCTGGCTATCACTCAATTGCTGCCACTGAGCCCACGCTTGGTTCTGAAATAGAGAGAGGTCCACATGCAACCACAGCAGAGAGAGAGATCATTAAAGGAAGAAAAATAAAGACGAAAAGTGCCGTGATGACTCTGAGGAGAATAAGCAGTGATGACACAAGCTACAGCTTTCCTGAATGACTGGCTGCTCAAGTGATGATTTGGAAAGAAAGTACAAAAGACACCATAGTTCCCCGGCGCTTTATCCCAATACCAGTCACAGTGTGCTCTGTGGTCATGATGAAGGAAGTACAGAAATCGAGGGACGTGCTGAGAAATCTTCACAGCCGGGGGCACTGTCCAGTCATGGAGGGCACAAGGAGAAGCAGACGCCTCTCACTTACACACGGTGCAGACACCGCAGCTCAGACGCTGTGGACTGAGTCACGTACGGGGTGAGTCACACAGTCACGCACACAAGAGCCACGTGTCATTCAGCAACAGACCGAAAAGACAACAGGCCAGCCAGCCTGGTTCTCATGGTCTTTCACCCCAGCCTGACAAGAGACTGTAATACACATCTAGACTTGAATGTTCCATATTTTGAAGTCTAAGGAAAGCAAAACGCCGGCAAATCACGTCTTGGGAATAAATGGCAGAAAGAGCTAGGGATATGCAAGGAGGAAGGAGGAGGACTCGGCAGGAATATGGCAGCTGATGCTCCATGGTGTAGAAAAGGATTACATTGGTTTGGCCTAGTACTAAATATGTAAGTGGTTTGATATCAAAAGGCTTTATAGTATATGATTTTTGCTAACATCTAGCTTGACAAGTATTTCTGCTCTATTGTTGTTGTTGTCGTCAATATTTGGACTGACAGAGTTAGAGAACTATTGAGCTATAAAACTCGACAGGAGTTCACAACGCTACTCGTGGGGTATTTTTTTCTGTGCTTTTTTCTGACTCTGCCAGTTTCTTCCACCAAATCTGCATGACTTTTACAAGCAGGGAGAAAATTCTTTTGGAGAGAGCCAAATTTGAGTGTACAACAGAAGCTACCCCAAAACATTTGTTACTTTAAAATTTCACCTGAGAGCCGGCCTGTAGCCTGGTAAAGGGAGCTGGATCCCAAATGGCCAACCACACAGTTCAAGTTCCAGACCCAGAAGCTTGAAAAACAAGGCAGGTATGTGTGCACAAAATCCCCAAAAGAGGGAGAAACACAGGAGGAGGGATTGCGGTATGACTGTGCCCCTTTCCAGCAACTACTCGCACCCTCTAGCAAATTCCACCCCCCCCAAAAAAACAAAAAACTTTCCCAAGTTACTAGAAATTGAACTAAGGACCTTTTCTGCTTCCTTAAGCATTTTTTTACATGCTGCTATTAACACCTTGTGTGGTTACCCAATTAGTAACAGATTCTCCATAAAAGCTGTTTGGAATCGGGTGTAGAGTCTTCAAAAAGTTTGTGGAAAAATAGGGATTATGAAAAAACTATGTATGAATTTCAAAATTTTTTGGCACCAAAACAAACTCATTCTTGAAGTTTATTTTCTGAAGCATTCTTGCATTTTACACAGTACATGATGGCCAAGCATTACGACATTTGTGCATGGGAGGGAGGATGGTCCCATTGCAAGTGTGTTTCCAATTCATGATAGTTTTAGAAGGCACACTCCCTCTCCACAGCAGAGGGTATGGAGTCCAGCACTGCACTTAGCCCCTGCCTCCATCTCAGACTGCTGGGACAACCCCATTTTTAGTCTGGGTGGGTTCGACATAAATGGTGCAAAGGCCAAATTCCATCCTTACCATGCATGAGAGGCTCAGGCCCAGCTGCAGCATGAGGCATGAACCATGGACGTGTGGGGACCCAGGAAGAGCTGGCTCTGATGACGACACTTGCCCTAAGTATGTCAAAGCTTTTTCCTTCCACCCCCGATTCCAGCTGGCTGTGAAGCAAAACCTCAGGACCTGCTCTTTAGAAGGGACACAAGAGGGCCAGCCCGTAGCCTGGCAGTTAGGGTAACTGGATCCCATATGGCTGGCTGGGCAGCCAGAGGCCCAGACCTGGTGGCTTGAGAAGCACACTGAGCGTGTGTGTGTGCATGTCCAAAATCCCAACAGGAGGAAGAGAGAGAGGAGAGGGTGCCGTGATGTGACCACGCTCCATGGGGTGGGAGTGCTTCCTCTGTGACTCTCCAGCAAGAACACATGTTCTCTGGCAAATTAAAACAAAAACGTATAAAACTGGCAGCATAATTCTGGTTGAAGGGCAGTACTCTGGGAGCAGTTTTCTATCTTGGAAGTGGTCTACGTTTTGAAAGAATGAGTGGGTACTGGATGAACAAAGGCTGGGGAAGAACATTTCAAGTCATAATAAAGCAAAAGTATGCTGGCGTTTACTCAAGGTATGTGCGTGAGTGGGCGTCAGGCCGGATGGTGTGGTGCGGGCTGTAATGTTTCCTCGCTTTATCTTCACCTTCTTAGGAACTCTATACAAAACCAAGAAGAGCTTCGCGTAGAAGATACAGGATATAACTTTGCTGTGGTCGTTCTATTTCCAAGGAAAAGTTCAACAGCACCGACAAGTGTGGTTGCTAATGCCTAAGCACAGGGAACCTCAGAAGCCTCTGATAAACCACGATTTAAGGAGAGCTACCACTGTCTTTGGCTCTGGACACATCTGCGGTTTATCTTGGTTGCTTACAGACAGAATAAGGCAACAGTAGCTGAACAATGAATTGTGCAATAACGGCCCTGTCTGGCCTTGTATGCTGAGCATGGTGGGTGCTCAATAAAACGGAATAAATGAGCCTAAGCTTCCAAGGCAGAATGAAGGGCCAAGTGAAAACTAAGCTCGTCTTCGCCATTAATAAGTGAGGTTGCCTTGGGCAAGTCACTTTAAGGAATATCGCAGCCATTCTACAGTTTTAAAACAAGACAATTTTCTTTTTTTTTTTTTTTTTTTTTTTTTTTTTTGCAGTGGTGGTGAGGGGGTCCTCAGTGGAAATTAAAATTCCTCACATTCATTGAGTCGTTGGTAAATTGTCAACATTTCTTTCTGACTCTGAGCTAGCCTTACATAATTGAGCATATTGCTGAAAGCATAGAGGTTTATCAATACATATCTGCCTGTGATGATGGAGATAAGATCTCAAAGACCATTAATCACACTGGTATGAATAATGTATTAGCATTATCTGGATTAAAGCTACCCCCACCACCGGAGTCCTCTTGCTTACTGGTCTAGATGGACTGTTTGATAAAAATGAACAGTTAAGCCTGACATTGCAGATGGAATTGAAACAATATTCCAATTAAGTGTATTAAGGGGGCCATTCTACCTTAGTGATTCGAGCTTTCTGTTCAGCGTCAGCCACTTTAATCAAAGGGATCTTAAGGACTCATTCCACTGGCTTATCTACCCTCCAAGACAATGGGTCACTGAAGCACGACTCTCAGCCTTACCTGTCCAGGCTGCTGTACATATTTAATAAATGAACTCAACACTCTCTGTACCTGGCCTGGTGCTACGTGGGATGTAGAGATGTCTTTGGTAGGCTGCATTTTCCCCTAAGGACCTTAGATTTGAGAAGGGTAACGAGGAATTGACTGCTTCGTTCACTGGATATTTATTGGCTGCCCACTATACTATAGTATACTATAAGAGGCACCAGAAATGTAACAGCAAAGAAATCAGACAGATCTGCTCTTGTGGAACTTGAACTGTAGTGGATAGTGACACTCGGGTGGGGGTCCTTTAAAGCATGGTCAGGGAAGCTTCTTTGGAAAGGTGACATGTGGGCAAAAGTCTGAGCTATGCTGAAATCTGGGAGAAGCGCAGGTGTGAGAGTCTTGGCTGTGCAGGGGGTGCTGGACAGCATGGTGAAGACCCTGACAGTACCAGAAAAGTCATGAGGCAGTGGAATTAAATCTGAGCAGAGCTAACCAGGACAGGTTCCTTAAAGGGCCCTTGCTCTATGCCTCAAAGGCTAAAGGAAAAATGTATAGACTAGATGGGGCATCCTACCTTACCTCCAGACCAATCCCAGTTCCCTTTGGATTGGCTTTGGTTACTCTATGAAACCAGGCTTGGAGATCATTTCAGTCCCCCTGTGGACACTGTAGCTTTCCTTAATTTTCTGGTCTCAGAATTAGATCATCAGAACGCAACACAGGTGACAGCAGCTTCCCAGCCTGGAGAGGATGCTACTGATGAATCACTTGGGAAATTAAAGTAACAGATTAAGGAAAAAGCCTTCTTTAGACATCTATTTTCTTTCTTAATTGCCTACAGGAAGATCTAGAGCAGGTGTTCAGTACCTGAAAATTTATGGGTAATTATTTGGCTGCCCAATCCTGGGGTACACTTGAGGATAATCCCTTTAACTCTAAGCAGTTTCACAATAACAGGGATTTGACATTTACCTAAATATGATCATTCTGTGTATTTTAAAAGGGAGAACATCTGTTTTTCTCTGTGCATTCGCTTTGATATTATCCCAATGCACCCATATCTATCTTCCTTGTATGTAATATCCATGAAACTAGTTGTTCTTTTAAAAGGTGCTGACTTTGGGCTAATTCAACTTACACGATGAGCAGTGTGTTCAGAATGTCCCCCTTACTCAAAACAACTCTGATCTTTTAAAAATCAAATCTAAGAGTTGGAACCAAATAGAAGGGTGCCTAAAAGACAAACTGTTGGCTGTTCTCAGTCTTGCAAGGAAGCAGGGATGACAGGTATGTGTCAGTCACTAATAACTGGGTCTGCTTTAGGAAGCACACGTCTTAGCTGTGAGGCTTACTAGGTAACCTTCTCAAACTGACCAGGCCACCTTCTAAACACACCTCCGAAATAGAACGTATTGGAGATACAGTCACCATTCTCTAATGGGGATTCCCTACTAGTGAGTGGCTATAGAGAGCCTCAGGAAAACTCTACCTGAGGCCTCCCTAGTCTTCCCGCACCATCAACTGAGCCATCACCACTTCCGAACCAAGGATGACCATTCATCCCAAACTCTAAGGTTTGCCAGATGAGACAGTGTTTAGTTAATAGGAGTGACCAGGTGTCACCTGAGCTGCTGGGGACAGAAGACCGCATGCTAAAGCAGTTTCCCCACTAGCATGAACTTTCCATAATCTGTGATAACCATTCAAAGGAACTAGAGATGGAGAATGTCCAAAACTCTGAGAATTTTGTTTGTTTGTTTTTCTTTTAGTTTTCTCTATAGGGCATGTACACTTGCTAGAGAGAGACAGAGGGAAAGTGAGAAGTCACTTCCTTCCCTCCACCCTAGAGGGATGGCCACCTTTCTCCTTCATTCTCTTCTCAGGATTTTGGGCATGTGCACACATGTGCCTGGCGTGATTTTCAATACACCAGATTTGAGACTCGAGCCCTGAAATAGACCATGAGGGATCCAGCTGCCTTAACCTCTACACCCCAATTCTGGTTTTCAAAGAAATAAAGAGCTAATGTCTAATAGTCCTAATGGCTATGAGCTCCTGAAGGGCAGGGAGGGTGGTGATTTCCTGATTTTGCATTTCAAGTGCCAAGCAGGACATTTAATGTAACCAATGCCCAGTAAAAGCTGATGAGTAGAACTGAAAATAAACGTGGATGTAAGGTCTCTTGGCCTCAAAGGTCTAACTCTAAATATTCAACTAGTTTTCTTCCCTCCCTTCCTCCCTCCTTCCTTTCTTTTCTTTTCACCTTCCCTCTCTCCTTCCCTCGTTCTCTCCCTCCTTTTTTTCCCCTTTTTTCTAAGAGGTTTTTGCCATAGGCCTTGTGTACTTGCTGGAGACAGATAGAAACAGCGAGAGGGAAAGTGAGAAATCACCCCCTAGGGGAACAAGCCATGACACAATCCCTTCTCCATTCTCCTGGGACCTGGGACGCACATGCACCCAACATGACTTTCTTTTTTTTTTTTTTTTTTTTTTTTTTGAAAGGTTTTTGCTATAGGGCACGTGCGCTCGCCAGAAAGACAGAAACAGAGAGACAGAAACCGAGAAATCACCCCCCAGGGGGGATGGCCATGCCGCAATCCCTTCTCCTCCATTCTCCTCTCAGGATCTTGGGCATGCATGCACACGTGCCCGGTGTGAGTTTAAGCCATCGGGTCCAGGACTCGAACCGCGGTCGACTACATGGGAGTTTAGCGACATAGCCATTACGCTAACTGCTGGTCCCCCGACATGACTTTCAAGCCACCAGGTCTAGGACTTGAACCATGGTTGGCCATGTAGGAGTTCAACAACGTAACCACAATGCCATCTGCTGGCCCCTCAACTAGTTTTCTAAACTCTCAAATTCTTTATCTTTGCTGCTTTCACAAAATAGAGACTTGGTTCCTACCAAAGCAGGATGCTCTTAGGTACTCATGCTGGGAAAGTTACTTCCTGGAGGGAGAAACAATCAGTCTTAACCAACCCTTCCTTAATGCTAGCTAAACTTCCTTAGGAAAAGACAGAGCAGGAGGTCGTGGCCCCAGACTCCCACACTCAGCACACACCAGTGTTGAGCACCAGGACTTAATACATTGCCTCTGCCCACTGTACTGAATTTTTATGGGTCTTTCTCTTTATGACAATTGGTGTTGATTTTCTGCTCGAGGCTGCGGTATAGTCTGACCTTAAAAAAAACACATGATCTTAAATAAGTTGAGTCAAAAGGGAATAGAAAGCAGCGATGGTGCCACTAATGCTCAAAGATAACACTTTGTAAGGCAGAGAGGCCCACGAGGGCACATACATTGGGGGCCCAAGGAGTCTCCTGAAATATGCAAGCTCTTACAGAGAGGAGCTTTTTCCCAGGGAGAAACTAAACCTTCCATCAAATTCTCAAAGGTATTATTAAAAACTAAAAAAAGAACAAAAGAACTCATTGCTATAATGTCAAATTTAAATACTAAAGGCTGCAAGTCTACACTATTTCATAAATCCAGTTTCTGAGCCACTGGACAGCTTTTGAAAGACCTCTACTTGGTCATAAATACAATGACCATCCCAAAAAGCAGTGCCCAGGACCAGCAGATGGCATAATGGTTATGTCGCTGTCTCTATGACTCCCACATAGTCAACTACAGTTCAAGGCCTGGACTGGGTAGTTTAATGCTCACACTAGGCACATGTGTGTATGTGCCCAAAATCCTGAGAGGAGAATATAGGAGAAGGGATTGGGGTGCAGCTGTTCCCATTGGGGGGGAGGGGGTGATTTCTCACTTTCTGCCTTTCCTATGAGCACAAGTGCCCTATAGTAAAAATCTCTCTTAAAAAAAAAAAAAAAAAAAAAGGTAGTGCCATCTCATTACAGTGATTAAGTCAATCCTCCTTTTTTCAGAGCAAAATGTAAACTGGTACTTGGCCAAAGAAGTCTGCAAAATTCTGTCTCCTGTACCCACTCCCCTCCCCAGGGGTTTACCAGACTAATTAAATAGTCACGATTCTGAGGAGTCCCCTAAGGAAGCTGTTTAGTTTTCTTCAATCCAGCATTTTCCAAATGTGTGTGATTGTCAGCTCCCTTTGGAAAGAACATGTCTTAGCAACTTCAAGAACAAGGTCCTGAAGGAGTCATCTGTTGTTTCTAGAACCAGCCCTGAAACTAGGGAGCTAGGACTCTATAAATAAGAGGCAGAATCATCATTATTATTGTTTTTAAAAGGACAAGGCTACACTTCCTGGAGCAACTATTAGATGAAAAGTGCTTTGGTCGGTGGTTGACAGGAAGCAGTAACAGTCAACAGTTTTTACAGTTAGAATAATTGCCATTCTCGTTCAGTCGAGATGCATTTAGGGAAAAATTTGAATGAGAAGGAAATGTCATCGAGTCCATCATGCCTCTAGTGAACTGCTTTGATTTGACTGCATTTGGCTACCAGGGAGCAGCGAAGTCATCGTCTGCACACATTTATCGATCTTCGTTTCCGTTTTGGGATGAAAACTCTTGCTACCTTTAAAGGAATATTTGAAAAACACAGTTGTTTTCTACTGTGTGACTGCTGCTGTCGCTGCCGAGAACCTACAAACACTAGATAACTTCACAGGTATCAGGAGGGCGGCCCAGATCATACAACCATTGGCCATGACACCGGATAAACAGCAGATTTTCTCCTGGCTGCCTTCTGACCATGCCCAAGGGCTTCCATATCAATGTCAGGTATTTCTCTAAAAGATGCCCCATTATCCTATTCTACAAAATCAGTTTTTTAAAATGTTCTTATATCATTTTTAAAAACATACTGAAATATGAAATAGTGTTTTCTCAAACAGAAACATCAATGCATCATGAATGATGCTGCTTTCTCTTGCTCTCATTAAAAGGAAAATGAGAAGTCAAAGTCTGTTGCTGAGCTGGTGTCCTGTAAATATTTTAAGACTTAACAGAAGTCAGGCAGGCGGTGTAGTGGTTAAGGGGCTGGGCTCCCATGAGGCCAACCGCAGTTCGAGTCCTGGACCTCGCGGCTTGAAACTCACACTGGGCATGGTGCATGTGTGCCCAAGATCCCAAGAGGAGGTTAGAGGAGAAGCCACTGTGGAGTGGCCATCCCCCCAAAAAAGTGATTTCTCACTTTCTATCTTTCTGGAGAGCGCATGTGTCCTATAGCAAAAATCTCTCTCTAAAAAAAAAAGACTTAACAGAGGCCATTTTGAAATGACATGACATCCAGAACCTTCAATCATATTGGGCCTCAAATAACACTTTAGGGGAGTTATGGATCTGGCTAACGTCTCCAGGATCGGTGGTAAGAAACTTGAAGCAAGTGAGTCAGCAGGCGCTGCTTTCTGCTAGGGTGGGCTGGCGTGCTGTTAATAATGTACCTGCCCGTTCCGGAGCATCTTGGCTTTCAGCAAGAAGTGGTAGAAGTGAAAGGAGGAAAAGTGAGGAAAGGTGAAGACGCCTACGTTATTACAAGGATGTACAGATTGCGTGAATTCACAAGACTTACTGCGAACAGTACTTACTGTCCTATCTTTTAAGTGATTCAAATAAAAAAGCCAAGTTTCTGCTTTGGGAGCTTATTGTTATGCTCTGTTTAAAAGGGAGGAAGAGGGACAGCAGGTGGCATGGTCCTTAAGCCATTGCATTCCCACATGGCCAACTGCAGTCCGAGTCTCAGACTTGGTGGCTTAAAAATCACAACAAACAAGTAGGTAAGTAAGTAAGTAAATTAATTAATTAACGAAAAAAGACATTTGCTTTAAAAATAAAGGGCTGAAGAAAAAGCTCAGTTGTATCTTTCAAAGGACATGACTGGGAGTTGGTTCTCCATCTGGTACTTCTCCTTCAGTATTCATAAACAGAGTTTATGCTTACAGACAACTTCTTTTTTTTTTTTTTTTTTTTTTTTTTTTGAGAGGATTTTGCTATAGGGCGTGTACGCTTCCCAGACAGAGACAGAAAGTGAGAAATCACCCCCCAGGGGGATGGCCACGCCGCAATCCCTTCTCCTTCATTCTCCTCTCGGGATCTTGGGCACGCACGCACACGTGTCCAGTGTGATTTTTAAGTCACCAGGTCCAGGACGCGAACCGCGGTCGACTACGTGGGAGTCCAGCGACATAGCCATTACTCTAACTGCTGGTCCCCCACAGACAACTTCTTACACATTCTTACACATGTTAACAATGACTCCTACAGTGAGACAGAGATGTTCTTCATACCTCCAGCTCCAGCTCCTCCCTGTCCATCTCCTGGTGGATGTCCCCCATGTAGTCATTTGGATCGTAGTATTCGTGGGCTGAGGGATGCCTGAAGAAAGAGGAAAGATCTTTAAGGACCTGCTTCCAGTGTAAGCATCGTCTTCATCACCCCATCACCAGGCCCGCCAGTGGCATGGTGGCATTCTTGGGGTCTGGAGTACTCCTGTAGCTCACTTCTCTCTGGATGTGGCTCTCAGCATGGCTGGGACCTTCCTCATACTATTTTGCACAAAGTTCGGTTCCTCCGGAAGGAGGAGATAAGACTTGAGGTGAGATTGAAACTGGCTTTATTGTTTTTAATCATCCCGGAGCCCCCGAGTCATGCGATTTGATACGGCTAGATACAGCTAATTTCTAAATCAGGAGACAATACCACTTATTGCTTCTTGGTTACATTTTATCTCTGGAGAGAAAAAGGCTGAACTTAGCAACACTTAAAGATATACGTGGGCCTCTGAGATCAGTTCAAAGGGCTGTGATCGAAACTGTTAAGCTCTGGTCTAGGAAGGTGTCTTTTCAAGCTATTTTTGACTGTACCACAATAAAAAAAAATATGTCTGACATCACAATCTAGTATGCACCTAGATACACGAGGGCATGTATGTATACACATGTTCTCTCTCTCTCTCTGCTGGGAGACCAGAAGCTTGTGCGTTTCTAGGCTAACACGTACAAACACAATTTGCAGGACCTACCACCTCGTTGGAAATGTCACCAAGGGCATCTCTAGGAGCAAAGACAGTGGGAATTACAGCATGCTCCATCAGTGGCTTCCAAAGGAGCTTAGCATCTATGATGCCAGATGCAGACAGAAGGCTCTAGCCTCTGGATGTTGGCTGGGGACCCAAACCTTCATGCCCTCAAAGGTCAGCACAGCAATCTATGGGCGCTGGTCTTCCCTCCCAGGCACTTAGTTTTGAAAGAATGGATCAGACATGAGTGGCCATTCGAATAAAGGCTGGCTTTCCGTTTTCTGGACCCTCGGGCAAATGTACCGCCATATACCCATATAAAGGGGCTTTTGGTACTGGGGTACTGCTGGAAGGTCTGGGCTTTCAGGCATCAACTTAACACTCCCTGTTCAAACCTGACACATGAGCTTGCTGTCTGACCTTGTAGGCAGAGCTGGCGAGGTCTGACCTCTGGACTCTTCTGACATTTTTCAAGTTGCCCCTTGGGGATAAGTCATGTCATGTTAACCAGACTTAAGGGGAAATTAGGGGTTTGGCTTCTAAAAAAGCCCATCACTCTGACAGTTCGACAGAGTAGGCTTACAGGCTCGTCAATAATGGGAGGTAGTTCAGGTTTATAAGTAATTTGATTGATCACCCTCAGTCAATTGGCTGGTTGTTTCAAAGGATCAAATGGGGCGCTCAGAGTATGATGGTCAGGAGCAAGAAGCTGAGGTAAGACAGGTCTGCCCTCCCCTCAGCCTCTGCCCACTTAGGCTGGTAAGTCTTAGCCTGGCGTGCCTGAGGTTCCTCATCTGTACAGCCACGAGAAATAAAGGGACAGTTCTTGGCACATCTGCACACTGGCAGTGAGTATCAGACAGATGCCCCACCTCCCTCCCTCCCTCCCTCCCTCCCTCTCTCTCTCTCTCTCTCTCGTTCTCATGCCACCAGCTGCAACTGAATTTACTTCGTCCAGCCTGGGGAATTAGCCATGGGCTCCAATACCAGCTAACCACTAAAACCAAGAAAGGTAATCCTTTGTCTGGAGTTTGATAGAACCACAGGAAACGTGTGCTCACTCCAGCTATTAAGTTACAGACAGAAATCCAACAGGTAGGACCCAGAGGTTTTTCTTGTAAGAAGTGAAAGTGCCCCTTGAAATAATGCAGGTCGGAGTTAGCAGATGGCATGGTGGTTAAGGCGCTGGACTCCCACACGGCAAACTGTGGTTTGAGTTCCAGACCTGGCAGCTTGCTTTCTCACTTACCCACCCTCTCTCTCTGGTGAGTACATGTGCCCTATAGCAAATTAAATAATAATAATAACAGATGACTAAAATAAATAATTTTAAAAAGGAAAAGAAATAACACAAGTCCACTTGGACCACAAAGGAAGCAGGATGGAAGAGGCAGGTGACTCTGATGTCAGCGGAGGGACTGGGCTCCCAGAAGGGCAAAGTCGCATGCAAAGAGCTTTAGGAAGCTGCTCATCTTTTAAGCGAGCAGTCTAACT
Source organism: Tupaia tana (assembly GCA_026018925.1). Lineage (NCBI taxonomy): Eukaryota > Metazoa > Chordata > Mammalia > Scandentia > Tupaiidae > Tupaia > Tupaia tana. Next base: position 18,492,320 of record JAKSZU010000022.1, on the reverse strand, counting down.
TAGAAAGTTGCTTGCTCTTCATTTTTTCTAAATACTTCACACCAGTCACTAAATCGAAGATGGCCACGGCTCACCACACGCCAGGCTGAGAACCTTGCACTTCTCATTTACTCCTTCCACAACCCCGTGAGAGCCGTACTGTTTTTATCCCCATTTTAACAGAGGAAAATAAAGCCCGTGGAAATAAATCCCCCAACTTGCACAGCTCGAAAGTAGCCCGAGCACCAGGTCTGTCTGACTCACAAGCTCTAACTACGCGGTCTTTGGTGGAAGGTACGGGAAGAGTGAAGGAGCTCCCGAGGCTGCGGAATCGCAGCTGTTCACTAGTACATGTGGCACTTCCACGAGGCACGTGTGGGCTTATTACACGGATCTGGGTTGGAAGCGAGACCCAAGGAAGCAGAATGCACCCCCCCCCCAGCTCTTTACACTTACAATGTACTTTGTTGTCTATTTAAAAGGACAATCTACATTCCCTCTAGTAATAACTACAAAATCTTCAAATTACCGTTTGCAGTGATTACATTTTATTCTCAAACAACTTTTACAACATTTGTAAGTAATTCTGTTCTTAGAATATAATTTGAATAACTCCGCTCCCGGGTTATAATAAAGTAATTAATATGTCAGAGTGGTTTTGAGCAGGATTCGATTTATTGCCTCTATAAACAGTAAAGTTAAACATGGGCGACTTGGAGACAAATTTAAGAGGCATTTGATTTTCTTCACTGCATGGAAGGGAAAGAACCCAACTTCTCCATAGTCCTTTCTTTTCCCCTTATGTTCATCTATTTTCTTTTTTTTCACAAGAGTCAAAGACACACACAGACAAAAAAAAGAGAGACAGACTGGTACCTCCAACGAAGTCCTCAGCTGCGGTCTGTGCCCCTCTAGGCTCAGTCGGCTCGGGTCACAGGAAGACCCCGGGTGCGAACCTGACACCTCTCTGGGTGGCAGCTGCTGAGCGCTGCGTTACCCCCGAAGCGCCTCGGCTGGCCTGTCGTACCCCTTTATCATACTTAACACATTAGTGACTCGTGATCCTGTTACTTACTCTTCTGGCAAGAGATAGGGACCCAGCACCGGCGGGCTGGGGGAGGACATCTTGGTGAGAGCCATGATGTGTTCAAAGGTGATGTCGGTTTGGGTTCCCGTGTCCACGAGCTGCGACTCCGACGGAGGTGTGAACATTTTGGTCCGGGGCGTTCTCCTCAACACCTGTACCACAATGGGCTCCTTGGCTGTCTTGAAAGCTTCTACAGCTTGGTCATGCGTCGCTCTGGATAAGTCTTTGCCGTTGACCTGTTGAAAAAGATTTAGGGTGGGTCAGGATTATCATTAGGCAGACACTGGGAAGATGGATACAAGGCCTGGCTGCTCTCCTGTGTAACCAGCTGAACGGAAGAAGCGTGTTGGGGCTGTTAGGGAACTTGGGTTCTGTATGCCGGGTTTTCCACACAATGCCTGGGGGTGGGGTGGGGGTGGGGTTTAGAGGTACACAGACCTGGTATTAAATAGGAAATCTCACAGCAGGGAAGTCTTGGATGCCTACTGGAATGTCTTTAACACAATTTCATCACTTGCTAATCTTGCCTCTGAAAGAAAAGACCAGCCTCAGGCTTGGAGCCTTTATCAGGCAATAATAGCAAACTGGAAATTAATTACATTGTCATGTTTTAATGGTGTGTATTTTTCCAGTTAGTGTCAGGTGATACCAGTTTTCCTTTTATGGAAGCGATGCGAAGTTTCCTTTAAAATGAATTCATTGGCTTTCCTTTAAAAAAGGGCATTGAAAACAGGAAGTAGTACAGGCCGTAGTGGACACGATACCTGTCATGGCGAAGGAACTCAAGTGGCTGGTGGCTGGGGAAACGCAGCTAATTTTTTGCTGTTTTGCTTCCCGCTGTGTGGAGTGCTGTCCTACTGCTGTGTCCCCAGTGCCTGAACATATCGAGGGCTGTCCTCTCTGCATGACCGAAAGGAGCAGACCCCAACGGTTCTCTCATCATTGTCCTGTGAGGTGGCCAGGGCCACAAGTATGTTGGCCTCCCTCTCCTGTGGCCTCAGATACACCTCATGAGATGCCCTTACTGGTTCACAGTAGAGCGGAAGGCTGGCTGCATCACACCGGGACCTCTCTTCTCAACCGACCCAAATGAATTGAGCACAGCTAACTTTAGAAAGGCTGATATATGCGAAACACCAGAACCTTGGGCTGGCCCCATCATACAATGATTAAATGTGGTACATCTGGAGCTGGATCCTACATGGCTGACTTGGTTCAAACACCAGTCCTGGAGGCTTCAAAAACTTGCTGGATACATGTGTGTTCATGCTGAAAATCCTGACAGGAAGGAGAGATGGAGGAAAAGGGATTGTGGTGTGACCATGTCCCCCTGGGGTGAGCGGTGGGGTGGTTTCTCTGTCCCTCTGGCAAGTACATGTGCCCTCTAACAATTAAGACAATAATAACAACAACCCACTATACTCCTATTCCTAGAAAATAAAGCCGTTCCAAGGAACATGAAAGTCCGACTATTTATCCTCTCCCTTCCCCTGCCCCACAAACAATTTTGTCCAGGTATGTGTTTTGAGCAGATAGCTTGGTGACATCTTATGACTGGACTGTATGAAACTTATCAGACCCTGAAATATTTCAACATTATTCCCCAAGCAGGCTGGTTGGCTTTTAAACATCAAATATGAAACGAATTACATTCCTCGGAATATAAGATTTTCAAAAATGTAATAAAAAATGTGTATTATGAAAAAAACTATATAGGAATTTCAAAATGTTTTGCACCCAAAATAAACCTGTACTTTAATTCCATTTTTCCATAAACTTTTTACAGTTCCCTCATATGTGTAGAAAAGTTCCTCAGCTGCTCAAATCTTCTGCAGAGAACATTAACTCATTCCAGTCACTTCCCATCGGAGTGCCTGAGTTTAAAGGTTTTAGATTGATATTCCCTTCTTTCCATAAGCATTTTTTTAAAAAAATTTTTTTAGCATTTCTTCATAAATCTCAAAATGAACACTGACTCATTGCCTTTTCTGTCCGAGACTTTTTTTTTCCCTTAGTACCTTGTACTTCCAAGTGCACCGACAATTAGCCCCGTCCTCTGAGGTGCACCACTTTGGTCTCCGAGCAGCACAGGAATATTGATTGTACAGTTGTTTTTCTGCTTTCTCCCGAAAGCCTTTCACTTTGGCCCTCCAGGAACAACAGCTCTTAGGTCGGAGTGCCTTGTAAACAACTGCTGGGCCGAGGCATAGATGTCAGATTCTCTGCTTGTCACGAAGACCCAGTGAATGACAGCAGTGGAGGTTACTAATGATCTGGACTCCATCCACTTAAGTAATTTACTTATATCATGCAGGAGTTAGGACGAACAAGAGCTCTGGGTCAGAAAATGACTCAAGTGCGCCAGTGAATAAGGGACTGCCTGAGCCAGCACATTTTGAATCCCCCATCCTGGACCACTGGGAGTAGCAGGATTTAACTACAAGTGTCCTCTTCCTCTTCTGGGTAAAGAATAAAAAGACCCAAAGGAACTCTTTCTCTTGGGTCATTGGAAAATTCATAAGGCATTTTTGCACAGAAAAACAGAAAAATGCATCCTGACTTTTTCAACCATCCAGTAGCTTTCTAAACCAGGTGACTTTGTGACCCTTTTCCTGCTTGGATTTGAGAACATTAAGGGTTTGAGCTAGATAAGAATAAGGCAGTTGCAGGACAGAAAATAAACAAATAAAAATGCACTCTGGGATAGACTATTTGAGTCACATTTTCTTTTAGTTTTGCTACAGGATACATGTACTTTCCCGAAAGAGACAAACAGAGAGAGGGAAAGTGAGAAATCACCCCCCAGGTGGATGGCCACACTGCAATCCCTTCTCCTCTAGTCTCCTCTCAGGATTTGGGGCAAGATGCACATGTGCTCAGAATGGTTTTCAAGCCACCTGGTCCAGGACTCAAACCACACAGTTGGCCAGTGGGACCCTGCTGCCTTAGTCTCCACACCATCTTGCTGGCCCTGAGCCTTACTTTCTTTAATGCATGACTCCAAGAGTGAGAGAATCTAGGATTTTACAGTGCCACAGTGAACTTGCTTCTGGGAATACATTAATGCAACACACAGCACCCACCGGAGGTGGGGGGATGGCCAATGCCAACCAGTCTTCCACCCGTAGTGTTCCCCGGTGACGGTTTGCACCAAACTTAGTTTTTCCCACACGGAACTCAGATGTTAAGACTTCTGAATGGGTCCTGCAAACTCTGTCTAATCTATGCTTGTGCTATTTATAGATGAAGAACAGGCCTTCTGCCAGAATGGAATGATCATAGAATTTTCTTACTCTAGGATCTTTTACCTCTTCAATTTCCTGTTCTCTTCGAAAGAAGTACTAAGCTAACTCACTAAAGGGAGGGGAGTCAGACCCTAGGAGTCTTCTAGTTGTGTCTAAAACAGAATTCATCCTCTAAATCTTGACTTGCATATGTACAATTACATCTAGCAAATACCACAGCAGGCATAGTTGGTAGCATGGTCAGCAAACATCCTTCCTTACCCAGCTGGTTCTTCTCTGCTAAGAGAACTCTCACCTGCTTTCTTCCCACCAGTTCTCCCTCTAGGGGGAACTGAGATATGGATTTTTTTTTAAAATTGTAAGAGGCATACGTGCTTCCAGAGAGAGGGAGAACACATGCCCCAGTGAGCTGTGGTCATGCCCAGTCCCTTCTCCTCTCTTTCTCCATTCTGTTGGGAATTGGGGTATGCACGCACACACACACACACACACACACACACACACACACACACAGCATGTTCTTTCAAGCTGCAGAGACCAGGATTTGAACCTGGGATTTGGCCATGTGGGATCTGGCTCCCTTAACCACTAGACTACGAGCCAGCCTGAGGTGTGGATTTTGATTGACTCTAGCCTGTTATGGCGGCCTTGATCCTTTTGCTTTATTGCTGGGTTTGGGCATGGATATAGGAGAGGAGCTCTCAGCTAGACAGCTTTGAGGTTCTGTTCACGTTTCAAATACAACATGCAGTAGGATGGTCCTCTTTTCCCTCTGGGCGGTCACTGGCAAGTATTTCTTGTGGCAGCATCTTGGGACCACGTGGGGAGCTGGCCTCGGAGGGTAAGTTAACACATGAAGGATGGCAGAGCAAAAATATGGGAGACTTGGGGTCTCTGGTGGTATCACCGAGCAAGTGAACTAACCATTAGAACCTCTTACTCCCCAGACTTCTGGTACAGTCGATAATGCACTCCTTATACTTTCAACCACTGGACTTAGATCTTCACAATGTATGCCCAAAATCACCTCGCAGGTATAAATGTCACAGAGCTGCAGCATAAAATCAGGCACAAATGTATTCTCCTTTGTTTCTGTAGACATTGTTCTATCTGCATTAGAAGAATTAGTGAAAAGGCTTCTCTGATGAGGATTGCATCTTAATCCGCTCATTGTATAGAAAAGTGATGGCAGTTTTCTCCACTTGAATAGACTTTATAAACCAAAGCTACAGCCACTTGAGTGGATGTTTAAGTGGTTCCTAGAAAACAAAGCATGAAAGGCCTGGTCGGATCAGCTTAAACTAAGAGGATTTCAAGGCAAGAGCATCCCTGTGTCTTGATGCACTCAGAAAAAGCAGGGCAGTCTCCCTCGGACTGGACTGCCCAGCTTCAGGTATTACTAAAACAGCAGTGATGTGACGCGGGGGCGTCTCCACTGTCCAGGCCCTGGAGGAAAGAGCAGTTTTAGCCTGAAGGGGTGCATGGTTCTTCAGGGTGATTGAAAACTGCCCTGTCACCCCACACAAGAAAGTCACCCCTGCTATGACTGCTGTTCTATAGAAAGCCATCTCTGGGCTGGCAGGTGGCGTCGTGGTTACGGTGCCGGACTCCCATATGGACGGCCGAGGTTCAAGTCCCTGACTGGATGACTTGAAAATCACGTCAGGTGTATGTGTTTGTGTGCCCAAAATTCCAGCAAGAGAATGGAGGAGAAGATGTGGCCATCCCGCTAGGGGGTGATTTCTCACTTTCCCTCTCACTGTCTCTCTGTCTCTCTCTGGTGAGCGCACACCGGCAAAAACCTTTAAGAAAAATAAAGCATTTCGGACAGTCATGCCTAGGGAACAATCTCGGTGGCCTGATGCCGTGCAAGTTTCGGTCACACACAGATCACATGAGCCCTGGTGCAAGCCAGACGCCACTTCCTTTCTCATAGATCAGGGGCGGGGTGTATGAAAAAGGGAACTCTGGGCTCAGCCCGGAGCTGGAATGATGGCTCTGGGCTTTAGGCAATTTGAGTGTTCTCTCTGAGCCTCTGTTTTCTCATCTGCCAAAAAAACATAATAATAGTGACATGCTTCTTTGGGTTCTGATAAAGTTTAGAAGAGACAATGGACTTACAGTGCCTATGGCAATGATTAAAGGTACTAGGATACCAGTGCTCAGTGGGGACCCTACCACAGAAGAGTCACAGTGTCCCTAAAGAAAGCAATCTATAAACCAAAGGCACAAACTCTAGCCTAGTTAGGTGGCCAGAAGGGACATTTGTGTACTGAAAGGCTTCTTTATGTCCCATGAAGGTCCGTGTCCCTTTTGCATGTTCCTGGGCTACCAATACACACGTGGATACCTTCCGTCCTCAAGTCGGTATTCTCTGTAAGGGGAAGATGTGCAACAGATAAATCCCCCAGGACTTGACCCCTGCCACGCAAGCTTCTTGACAAGGTATTTTAGGGATCATTACATTCTCTTAAAAGACGATGAGACAAGGCGGGAGTTTACCATCCTAGATGATCCATTTTTGCAGCCAAATTTGTTTTGAATTACCTTGTGCACATAACACTTATTACACTGTCATCTCAGAATCACATCGCTGAGAGACTTAGCGAGGTGATGACTCCAGCGCACGCTGGCAGTCAACCGAGAACGACCACCTTTATTCTCAGGATTAGCATCGCGTCTACATTACACAGAACGGAGTGATGATGGCAGCGATTAGAGACGGGATGCTCATCCAGTGACGTTTGGCCCGGTCGAATTAAATACCATTAACTCGCCCAATTGAGCAGATTGCCTTTAAAACAGTTTATGCAGCTCTAAAACCAAGTAAATGGCATGTTTTGGAATAAGAAATGCTGATTGCAAACTTTATCTTTATTATAAATTAAATGCTTAAGTTATTCACCTAAGGCTCTGGCTGGTCCCTTGGGACCTAGGTGCAATTATGGTGAAAATCCAATCAGTTAGTCTCAAGGCAAACATCACTGCTGCAAATATGACGTGACACTAAGGGACCTTAAAGAGGTCCTTTAGCATCAGGTCTCCTGAGACAAGACAGTTATGCCGAGGACATGGAATGAGTTCTTGGTTCCATTTACATCCGGGCCACATTGCTGCTGCTTTCCGAAGGAGGTACTGGTAGCTGTCTTTTCCACAGAGCTGACACAAAGCTGATGGTTTTCCACCTGGGGGTAAATTTCATGGACAATTCGTCTGTCTGCCTTTCCGTCATGTGCTCAGACGCAGCAAGTATTTACTGAAGTGAGTCAGTGAGACTAGTTTCCGTCTTGGCTGGAAGAATTACTTGGGGGAGAATGAGGCCACGGCACATAGGAGTCACTTCAGAAATGGTCAGATGGGGGCCAGCAGGTGGCGTGGTGGTTAAGGGCGCTGGACTCCCACATAGCTGACTGTGGTTCAAGTCCTGGACCTGGTGGCTTTCTCTCTCTCTCTCTCTCTCTCTCTATCCCTCTCTGGTCAAATTAAAAATAAATGAATAAAGTTAAATAAAATAAATACTAAAAAAAAAAAAAAAAAAAAAGGAAAGAAGTGATCAGATGAGTGAACTGTGAGAGTGGTGTTTTCCCAAGAACCCTAGTGACGAATTTGACTTGGCCGAAGTGGCCAGACTGCTCTTGGAGAGCACAGATGTCACAACGCTAACTGGGCCTGTCGCCCAGAGAGAGGCTTGACTATCTACCTGCACATCCCACTGGTTAAACTACCACCTTTCAGAACGCAAAAGCCCTGGCGACTTTCAAAGTTTACTACAACTTACTTGTAAGCAGTTCAGGATAGTCTAAGGTGTAATATTTGGAAAAGACCCCACTCTCTCCACATTAGAAACTAAGTAACTTTATGGGGAGATGCGGGGTTCCTGAGGGTCAGCCTACCAGAAGCACTTCTGTTTCTATCACACATACAAATGACCCCAGTATAAAGCATTAATGCCATTTTAAAGTCCGCCTACTCTAAATTATGCCTCTGGCTAAAATCCAACTTTTATAGGGATCATTTAATTAAATACAGGGGCCATGATTTCATTCTGTAAAAGATCACACCTATGTTTTCAAACTAATTAAAACTCAGATTTCACTGGAAGCAATAGACGATAATAAACTACCTCCTGAAAAGTAAAAGGTTTCAAAGCTCTGATATAGGTTGGATAAAAAAATTTTTTTTCATTCAGGAAACTCCTGTCTGTCTTAATTTATTTCAAATTTATAGTCTGCTCCAGGGCTCAAGGAAGGGATGGCGACTTATCTAAAATGTAGGCATATGGCAGTTGAGAAGGAATACAAGATTGGTTTTTCCTTTTTTTTAGGTTTTTGCCATAGATCATCTGCGCTTGCCAGAGAGAGACAGAGAGAGAAAGAGAGAAATCGCTCCCCAGGGGAGACGGCCACGCTGTAATCCCTTCTCGTCTCTTCTCCTGGGATTCTGGGCACGCATGCACTGACATCCAGCTTGTTTTCCTTTCTAAAGAGGTTTTTGCCATGGGGCATGTGTGCTTATTGGAGAGAGACAGACAGACAGACAGACAATGAGATGAAAAGAAATCATTCCCCTAGGGGGATGGCCATGCCACAAGCCCCTCTCCATTCTCTTCCTGAGATCTTGGGCATGCACGTACATGTGCCCAGGATGATTTTCAAGCCACCGGGTCCAGGACTTGACCAGTGGTCGGCCATGTGGGAGTCTAGTGATCTAACCACTACGCCATCTGCTGGCCCATGTCCACCTTGATTTTCAAGCAGCCAGGCCTGGGATGTAAACTGCGGTCAGCCATGTGCAAGTCCAGCGCCTTAACCACCATGCCACCTGCTAGCCCCAAAGGGATATGAGTTTTAATGAATAAACGATATTCAAATTAGCCATGTGTTCTGTAACAACGAGGGCTCAGAGTAACACGTGCAAACATCGCAGTGTGTTTCTTTCCTTTTTTTTTTTTTGAGAAGTTTTTGCTATACGGCACGTGCGTTCGCCAGAAAGACAGAGACAGAGAGACAGAAAGCGAGAAATCACCCCCCAGGGGTGATGGCCACACTGCAAACCCTTCTCCTCCATTCTCCTCTCAGGATCTTGGGTACACACGCACATGCACCTGGCATGAGTTTAAGCCACGGGGTCTGGGACTCAAACCGCGGTCGACTACATGGGAGTCCAGCGACATAGCCATTACGCCAACTGCTGGTCCCATCACAGTGTATTTCCACAAGCCTAAATGGTACAGCCTTACGTGACCACTGTCATATGAGTGTTAAACCAGCACGTGACTGTCAGTGTTCCTGTAGAATACCGTCACTTCGGGTGTACGGAAACACACGTGCCAGCCTTACACAGACCTCAGTTCCTGACAGTAAGAGCTTCGATCTCCAGGAGTACATCTGGACAAATGAGCAGTTTCTCTGCGGCAATTTCTGACCCCATCCTGCCTTCCCGAGGCTTAATACACCTGCAAGGAGAAGACCCCTTCCCCACATCTTTCCCAGCATCCTGCACAGATGACACTGACAGCCTGGGTACTTTCCTTGTTAGAGATGTCTTCCTTGTATCTTTTTAAGTTTATTTCTTCCTTGAGAAAAAGAGACACAAAGACAAAGGTAGCCCCAGCAGGTTCCCCACACCGTGATCCACACCCAGCCCCAGCTGGCCTAGGCCACGGGCAGGTGTGGACTCGGCGTGTTCGGGGTGGTCTCCAGATGCGAACCCAGGACCTTTCTCATATGTGTCCAGTAGAATCACCACTGCACTACCCCTGGTCCCCAAAAGGCCTCTTTTCCCTAGATTACTGACTCTGTTTCTTTTTCTTTTGCTAACGTCCTCGCAGAACCAACCACTGCTTAGGGCTAAATAGGCTGAGTTGTGGGTAAGGTGCAAGGAGGTGAGGAGAGCAGTGGGTAGAGGCTGTGTCTGCCCAGAGGAGGTGGCACAGGAAGTGCTGGCAGTGGTCCTGCTGCTGGTGTCACCCGGTCAGGAGTCCACGGTATTCAAAGCACACGATGATCTGGCCCCCCGGCCACGCATTCAGGTGTGGGGCACATGGAAGGGGTTGGGGGGTGGCTCGGCTGCCAGTCTCCTCGAGTACGTCCAGGATAAACAGTCCACGCCAGCGGGTTAGCAGCACCCCTGGGTTTCACTGCTCACTCGTTAGCTAAGGAGCGGACGGGACGCTTTCAATAAAATGCTGAGATTGCTGGTGTTTCCGTTGTGATGAAGCCAGCCACAGCACGGGGCTTCCTCTATGCCACACTACCCTAAGCACACCTTTAAGAATGTACTCATCCTGTCCCCATGAGAGGAAGGGACAGGAGGGAGGGGACTACGGTCACCATTTTACAGATGGCAACACGAGGCACGGGGAATACACTCCACTCAGGAAGCTTTCACCTTCCTGAACGCTAAGCACCGAACATAGACAACGGTGCGCTGCTTTTTACACGCCAGTTTTATTGCATTAGCAATCTACTGCCATTACCTCCTACTGTAACGGAAAATACGACCGCAAATCACAAGGTGTGGCTAGGGTTTTGTAAGCATCGCGCCCGCAGCCTCATGAAAACCTGTTTATTGTGTCATTTCCACCTCCCCGGTGTAAGCTTCATCTCCGTCTCATAAATACCTCGTGTAAACTTCCATTTGTTAGCTGTTTTCCTCCAAGACGAGAGGGCCGGCTTGCATGAAATTTATACGCGCAAGCCTCTGATCATCGGAGAAAGAGACATATGGAAAGGCTCCTCTGTCAACAGAGGCATTGTCACACAGGATTTAAAAGCATGTTAAAAAGAGCGGTTAATGATGGCTCGTATTTCGTGTCACCACACTTGTTTAAGGATATCTTGTGTCGCCATATTCATTTAAGGCGCAGGTCCTAACAGTAGCATACAAGCGCTCGGGCAGGCAGGAGCCCCACCTCGGACATGGCCCTGATCCGGTGTGAAAGCTTCAGCGGCAGGCCTGACTGCCCGGGCTTACCTGTGGGCTACATCAGGCCGGCTGCTGGTGGTAATTAAGCAGCTGGAGTCCACAGGGCTGAGTTTGCCTTCGAGCCCAGACCCACTGGTTTGAAATACATACCAGGCCCATGTGCGTGGGTGCCCAAAATCCTGAGAGGAGAGTGGAGGAGAAGGGACTAAGGCATGGCCTTTCCCTCGGGGTGGGTAACTGAGTTCTCACTTTCTGACTCTCTCTGTCTCTCTCTGCTGAGCATATGCTCCCTGCAGCCAATTTTTTAAAAAAGTGTGTGTGTGGGGGAAGGGGTTGTATCAATTTTGTTCTGTGTTATCTTTTTTTTTGAGAGGTTTTTGCTATAGGGCGCGTGCACTTGCCAGACAGACAGACAGAAAGCGAGAAATCCCAGGGGGATGGCCATACCGCAATCCCTTCTCCTCCATTCTCCTCTCGGGATCTTGGGCATGCACACACACATGCCCGGCGTGAGTTTAAGCCACCGGCTCCGGAACTCGAACCACGGTCAACTACGTGGGAGTCCAGCGACATAGCCATTACGCTAACTGCTGGTCCCTGTTCTGTGTTATCCTGAGCAGGGTATTCAGCACGTTGTGCTTTAGTTTTCTGATCTGTAAAATGGGTGGGCAGCAGGACCTCCGTAACTCACTGGATTTTTGCTAGAACTAATGAGGCATGGCACAGAGGGGGTTAGGAGCTACGCCCTCGTGCACAGTGAGTGCTCGAAGAATGTTAGCTATGCAGTATCCTCGCTGCTTTGAGGAATTACTGGGGACCCTATTATATGCCAGGTCCTGATAAAGCGGTGACCAAGGCTTAGTAACGGTGGGTGAGAGTGGGCATCACGGGGGGCTCTGTAATGAGACCCACAGGGGTTTGAACCCCTGTCCTACCATTTACCAGATGGGTGACTTTGGGAGAATCATTGCATCCCTGTGCCTCTGTGTCCTCAACTGAAAATGGAGAATATTTAGGCACGTGTTTCATAGGTATAATGTAGTTAAAGCCAAGCTCTTGGGACAGTGCCCAGTGCCGGCCACTGTAACTACCCACTTGGACGTGTTACTTAACTTCTTCCTGCACCTCACCTGTCAGTGAAGGTGTGGAGACTCACTGTCAAGAGGGTGGAATGGAGTCTCTGAGTCATCACTCAGTGAATACTACCTTGAATGGAAAATATTAGTCCAGACTTGGGCTCCTCAAACTTTAAATAAATCACACAAGAAAACCCATGAAAAGCATTTTCTGTGTACTCTGCTCTATGGGAAGAATGTCTCTCGATCCTGGAATTCATCTCAAGCATGAGACATTCTGAACCCCACGCACCAAGTGTGTGTTCTGTGTCAGGCATGTGTTAAATGCTTTACACGTGCGATTTCACTCCCATCTTCAACAGAAGATAAATGGTGAGGCAGGTGGTAAATATTATTCGTTTTATAGGCAGGAAACTAAAGCTCATGATACTAAGTAGCTTCCTAAAAGTTGAGCAGCTTATGAACGTAGTGATGGGATTTGAACCAGGTCTGCTCGACTTCAAATGCATACTCATAACTTCTGAAAAACACAGCTGACAGTGCCACTTTTTTTTTTTTCAAAGAGAGATTTTTTGCTATAGGTTATGTGTGCTCAACAGAGAAACAGAAAGCAAGAAATCACTTCCCTGAGGGATGATCACACAGCAATCCCAGCTCCTCCATTCTCCTCTTGGGATTTTGGGCACACACGCAGAGGTGTCCGGGTGAGTTTCAAGTTGCTTGGTTTGAGACTCGAACTGCAGTCAGCCATGTGGGAATCCAGTGTCTTAACCACTACACCGCCTGCTGGCCCTGATGGTGCTGTTCTCTACCCTGAGCCCTAAAGTGGAGTTAGGTTTAGGTATTAACAGGTGATTATGCCGATCCCAAAAGGGGAACTGTCACCAGTAGAGGAAGAGGAGGGCACCAGACGAGGAACCCACTGCTCCAGTGAGTGAGAAGAGCAGAGCTCCTTGCCAAAGATGGAAGACCCTGATGTGCCTGGGTGGGGACGCGTGAGCTCGACCCCGTGAACCAAGCTGGCCAAGCCTCCTGAGCTGTCCCAGGAGCTCGTCTCGGTAGTGGTACTGTGCTTCATGCACAGGGTTGAGAAAACACTAGTTTGGGATATTCACGAACACGCTGTCTTCTGATGTTAATTGCAGATAAGCAGAAACCGGAGGGTGTTTTCTCCCTTCAGTTCATTTCCTACTAAGCTGTCTCATCAGATTTCAACACGTTCATCCAACAAACATCCTACAGGCACTTTGTGAAGCCCTTGTGATGAGCAATCAGTTAAAATAGTACAGTTAGGACAAAAGAAATGCCAGTCATTTGTTAAACAGAAGCAGGATCAAGAAAGTATATTTCGAAAAACGCTTATGAGCCGTAGTCTCCTATACTTTATTTGCTTTTCTTAACAAGATTATGACATTTCCTGAGTAACAACACAAAGTTCAATTGATGCCAGGGAAAATCAAAAGCTCAAGTTGGTTTCACCAAAAAAAAAAAAAAAAAAAAAAAAGAGTAATCTAAATAGTGGTTTGGTGTCCTTTTTGTTCTTTTTTCCTTTGTTTTCTATCACAACAACAAAAATAAACTACAATGTGTATCACTTAGATGAGAACTAATTCTAGCCCCTGCACAGACACGGAGTTCAAGGAGCGATTTACAGGCCAGGTGGAAAAACGTCCCTCAAAATCACTGTGTGGGTACTTGAAGAAAATGCTGTAAATACTAAACTGTGGTCTTAGTGGTATGACAACAAACCAATAAATAGATAAATAAATAAAACCCAGTTAAAAAAAAGTTTAGTGCCAGTATGAAAATAAAACTACCATGGAACATTGAGAAGGCAGGGTATTTTTTTTCTTTCTTTTTCTTTTTAAGAGAGATTTTTGCTATAGGGCGCATGCGCTTGCGAGAGACAGAAAGTGAGAAATCACCCTTCAGGGGGATGGCCATGCTGCAACCCTTTCTCTTCCATTCTCCTCTTGGGATTTTGGGCATGCTCGTACACGTGCCTGGTGTGAGTTTCAAGCCGCCGGGTCTGGGACTTGAACCGCATTTGACCATGTGAGAGTCCAGCAACATAACCATTATGCTATCTGCCTGTCCTTTTTCTTTAGTTTTTATATACTGATTATTAGTTAGCTTGTTCGTAATCTTTATCATCTTATAAATTATAACAGATCTTTTAAAATATTTCCAACTTCCTAAAGCACATTTTAAAGAGTTCCAAACCAAGGAAAACCCAGAAAACAGCCAGAATTCAAAATATCGCTGAGAGACTAAAAAGCTCCTTGGTGGTAGGGATCCCGTCTTTCACTTCTTGGAGTGAGTGCCTACACCCAACGCTGCGAGGATTCCCTACATACCATGCCTAAGCACTGTACGGATAATTGCTTATCCACCTGCTCACCACTCTAGCAATGACATGGAATGACTATGGGCCAGGTACCCTGCCTGGAGTTGCTAATCCCCAAAATTGGAGCGTCCCTAGGGAGTTGATCATTTCATGAAGGAGATGAATGCTAACAATCCCACTACTGAGGCCAGCAAAGAGAACCTGGTAGAGGGAGGGGGGTCAGGTGTTGGTGGGAGAGAGCTCTCCTGGAGAAGAGACACTGAGCACAAATAAGAAGGATAGGCAGGATGTAAGTGGGCAGGAAGGGAGGAGAGGGTGTTCCAGACAGAGGAGAGGCATGTGCAAAGGTCCTGGGGCAGGACGAGACCTGGTGCATAAGGGCGGGGTAGGCGGTGTGGAGTGTTAGGTAATGACACGGAGGGTTGGCAGGGGCAGACCTAAGTGACCTCTGAAGGACACAGAAAGGACTTTGGTGTTGAGATGATTTCAGAGGGTGTTGCTTAAGTGACAGAACTATTAAGACATGTGTAATAAGGTAGGAGTTTGGGACTATATTTCAAAGGTAAGATTATGGTCACTGTGGGAAGAATGGGACAGAAGAGACAAGGATGACACTGCCGGAGATGACACCGTATGGCCCAGGCAGAGTGAAATGATATTTAAGAGGTAGAGCTCACACCCATCCCCCCAAGCCACCATTGGAGATATTCCCACTTTCATAGGAAGTTGCGACTGGCGAGGACAAGTGACTTCCCTAAGGGCTACGCGGCTATTAAATGGTAGTTTGGAGAGCTTGACCTTGGTCTCCTAAATCCAAACACAGCATCCTCTGCTTCACTAAAGTGCTTGCTGGGAGGTATGAGTATCCAGGGGAAACAGGACCTACGTATAGGTTCTCAGCTTCTTGAGAATACTGTTCTGCTGCTGGGTCACTCTGTGCTCGCAGGCTTTCTATAGTGATCCCCAAGCAACAGCACCTTCTTGGGGGCTTCCCCCACAAGTGCACGTTAGCTGCTGAGGACACTGACACCACCTGCTGTTCTGGTCCCAACCTCAGGCACTACTAATTGCTGGAGACTTTGCTTCCAAAGCCTCCGGAATCACACATCTCTCCTCGTCAAGAGGTTCAACTGCAGGAGGATGAGTGGCTCCCTGTGCCGACGGCGTACCGAAGCTCCAGACGCAGGCCAGAGTTTCTTCTACTGACTGCCGGCAGCAGCATCGCTGTGGAGAGTGATGCGATGTGTGTGCTTTTGTTTTTTTCCGGGGAGGGGTGGGGTGGGATATGGAATTAGATACAATTTCATTGCTTATTTAGTTGACATGCAAAATTAAAGCCCAGGCCAGCAAGTGGTGTGGTGGTTAAAGTGGCTGGATCCCACACCAACAACTGCACAGTTTGAGTCCTGGACACGGTGGCTTGAGAAACACATCAAGCATGTGGGCATGCGTGCTCAAAAATCCCAACAGGAGGCGGAGATGGAGAGGGGACTGAAGCGTGACCATCCCCCATGGGCTAGGGTCTTTTTACCCCCACTCCCTCCAGGGGCACATAGGCCCTCTGTCAAAATTTTTAAAAGATGAAAACAAAAGCACAAAAACTAACTCTTTGTTAAATACCTTAATAAACTTCTGTATTTTTTAAAAAGTTGTTTTCTTTCTTTCATGAGAAAGAGAAGCACCTGCAATAGGTTCTCACCTCTTCCCCCCTTCTTTTTCAGCTGACCAGGTTCACAGGTGCACGCACACTCAGACTTGGCACATACAGGTCAACTCTAGAATCAAATTCCAATTCTCCATATGGCTTTCAGCATTGCAGTGTGCCACTGTAGCTGGGCAAAAAAAATCTGTGTTTTTTTGTTTTGTTTTGTTTTTGTGATAATAGGGCACGTGTACTCATTGCAGAAAAAAGAGAGGGGGAGAGCGAAAGGAGAGGAAAAATGAGAGGTCACCCCCTCAGGGGGCATGGCTACACCACAGTCCCTTCTCCTCCAATTTCTTCTAGGGATTTTGGGCATACACACACACACACACACACACACACACACACACCTGGTGATTTCCAAGTCACTGGGGCTGGGGGTGGTCAGTCACCAAAAGTCTACTGCCTTAACCACCATGCCACTTGCTGGCCCCTCTCTTCTCTCTCTCTCTCTTTTTTTAAATTGCCATAGGGTGCATGAAAAAGACAGAGGAAGCACCCCTCACCCAATGGGGCATCAGCACATGGCGATCCTTTCTCCATCTCACTGGGATTTGGGACATGCACGAACATACACTTGGCATGTTTTTCAAGCCACTGGGGTTGGGATTTGAACTATGGTCAGCTCTGTGGGTTCTGGCTCCTTAACCCATAGGATAAGTGGCTGGGCCAAAATTTTTTATTTTTAATTGCAAATTATTGCTCAGGTTGGTGGAGAATTTCAGGTTAAAGGAGAAAATATTTGCCTCTTCTCCACTGTGCTGAGACAGCTTTCTAAATCTGAATAGTATTTCTACAAGGGGGAAAAAACCTCCATCCTACCAGCTCAAAATGTCATTTATAGAGGTATGAATATTCCACTTAGGAGTCCTTACATGCAGTAATGAATCCAAATGTGTGTTTATTGAATTGCCAAAATATTCATAGTTTACTAAGACCCTTCTTTGCAACCAGGGAGAACTTTCGTCAATAAAATGTATAAATTCTAAATTATCTCCAATAAAATGTGCAATTGCCTAATGATCACTGTGAGAAATTAATGCAGATTTCTGGAAATATAGGCTCTACAAGAAGGATCTATGAAAGTGAGTAGGACTAACTGACACCAGAGACTTCTACAGCAGATGCCAAAACTGCTCCTTGCCTTTTGGCTAAGACCAACCGTGGTTCTAGTGGAAGCTGAAGAAGCTGGCAAGGTTTTGAATCAAAAATAATCTTAAGTTTGCACTTCCTTCTCAAACATTTATAGATGTGATTTACCAATGGCATCAAAAGCTAATGATGACATCCTAGGATACTTATCACCCGTAAAATAGGAAATAAAATGATTTGCTCTTTCAACTTCATGGGCACTGAAGGATTTAAAAATATGGCCACATTATAATAATTGATCCTTACTTTTTTGTGATTAAATTTTAGAAAATAAGAATGGCAGAATAATTGCATTTTGGGGCCGCACAGAACACCTGGCATATAGGAGGCCTGTGATACATTTGCTGAACTGAACAGGAAGAAAAAAAAAAAAAAAGAGTTTGTGGAAAGCTTGAACTGGGTTAAAAACAAAAAACCCAGGTGTATGTGAGTTAATTGATAAATGCTGGGAAACAAATGATTAAGTAAACAACATATACTCCTGTCTAAAGAAGTGACTGATTCTTTCTGGGGCCTCAGTTTCCTCATTTGTAAACCGAGAGCTTAAGCTAGATGATTTTGGAGAGGATTTTGCTATAGGGTGCTCACACTCACCAGAAAGACAGAGGCAGACAAAGAGACAGAAGCCAGAAATCACCCCCCAGAGGGGTTGGCCACACTGCAATCTCTTCTCCTCCATTTTCCTCTCAGGATATTGGCCACACATGCACACGTGCCTGGCGTGAGTTCAAGCCACCGGGTCTGGGACTCGAACCCCAGTCAACTACATGGGAATCCAGTGACATAGCCATTATGCCAACTGCTGGTCCCTGTCTAGGGATGCTTTACAGCCTCTTCAAACCCATTTCACAATCCCCCGCCCCAATGATCCTGCCACATCCTGGAAGCAGGACCTGGGCCCCCAAATCCTTTCCCACTCTATGCATATTTAGTTAAGACTCCCTCAGTTCATTCTTTTGTTCCCCCATTTCAGTTACATGGTAGCATCACATCAGACCTTGTCCCTGACTTTCAGGTCCAGCAGGGGACAAAAAAGAATTAAGTCCAGTCCTGGTGCTGCAGGTACAGAGTGCTGCTGTATGATGCTGAAGCCGTAGAGGAAGCTGGGGTTTGAATTCTGGGTCAATGCGGACATGCTGGAAAGACTGGGGGAAGGGTCATGGCGAAACCCTGCTGGGAATACCTGCCCCACTCTAAGAAATAGATAAAATAAACTAAAAAAAAATAAAAAAAATAGATGGATACCTTGCCTGTGGTCACTTGGAAAAAGTCTGTTTAGATGACAAAACACTTCAGCTACATTCCAGCATGGCGCACACTGGAGTAACTCTGGGCGCCTGGCCTGGACAGAGCACAACTCTGAAATCTCTCCTCTGGTGTCGCACTGTTAGTGAGTTTCAAGAATGATGCTAAAGGGCTTGTTTTTGTGAGAAGAAAGAGAATAAAGCTGTTTACAGGAGCACCGGCACTGTGTGGACCTGATGCCTACCAACAGAGAGAAATCTGCAGCATTTTCTGAGATGATTTATTGACATGGGCAGAATTTGCTAGAAACCTACCAGGGGCAAATCATCTGGGAAGGAATTAATGAACCAAACAAAACACTTGATAATGCAATTAGAATATGAGGAGACGTAGGGGTTTTCCAGAGAGAGAGGACAGTGTGTGTATGATTCCTGATTATGTCAATAGAAGGCTGAAAAGAGAGTAAAACAAATTTTCAAAAAAGTTATCCGAGGGGAGGAGATGACAGGCCTGACATTTACAGTTCTGAAGCTTCAGTGTCCGTAGCAAGTGTGCCCAGCTGGGTGGAAACACACTCGCAGCTTTGTTTCAGCAAAATGGTGTGTGGGTCTGAGAAGGAGAAATGAGGTTGCTGGCGGCGAAAATATGGATCCCCATCTCACGAACAGCAGAGAGCAGCCAAGGGAGAACGCAGTGCTTTTCCTTTGTTGCTTTAGGCAACACGAAGTTTCTCTCTGCTTTTGTTTGGGTCAGGGATTTTTTCCTTTAAGTCTTTTCTTCGTTGAGTTTGAAACTAAGAGTATGCAGCTCTCTAAGCTTTTCTTTGACCTCATTTCATCGTGCCTTCCGAATGAGCTCATTGAAAAACATGTTTTGCAGTGGTGCCATCCGCTGAGCGTGTCCAGAGGAAATTTCTGGCCCTATGCTGGTCCTAACTGCCTTCCTGGCTTTGCATACAAACTACGTGTGGGCAGATGCGGGCTCCCTGCTGTTGATGTGGTCATAGAACGGTGTACTTATATTTAACTATCTCTCCATATACATTTCATTTGTAATTGGAAAACGGGTCCCTTCACTAACTTTTTCCTTTGGAGGAGAAGTGGCTAAGAAGGTTAACGTGCTATTCCAAAATATATCTTCTTTTAAAATAGATGTTAGAGAGTCATACACCATCATCTACACTATACTTTTAGACAGTATAAATTCATAAGTGTTCTCATGTGTTTTAGCCCAAGGAATATGTGTTAAACTTGGGACAGGCCTCTGGAACAAAAAGCCTCTCTGGACACAAGGCAGAATATGAGACATATCATAGTCAAGTATTGCTAATGAAACATGAAACTCTTTTTGTTTAGAGAGAGATTTTTGCTATAGGGAATGTGAACTCACAAGAGATCCAAAAAGCAAGAAATCACTCCCCAGGGGGATAGCCACAATGCAATCCCATCTCCCCCATTCTCAGGATTCTGGGCATACACACGCACATGCACCTGGCGTGAGCTTCAAGCCACCAGGTCCAGGACTTGAACCGCAGTAGACCACTTGGGATTCCAGCAACATAAGCATTACGCCATCTGCTGGTTTCGATAATGAAACTCTTTTCCTAGAAACTGAGGATGACTCCCGTCCGGGGACTTCTGCCTAGCTGACACTAACTGCTCCATGGTCAGGTGGCTCTGGAAGCCCAGCTGGCCACCACGACTGGGTCCTGGCCCTGGTTTTGTTCCCCTAGAGCATGGCACCGATCCTCCCACAGGGCTGGCCACTGTGCACTTTCATCTGTGATAACCTGGTAGATGTGTCTCCCCACGCTGGTGAACAGCACTGTGAGACCCATGAGCTTGTTGGCAACTACTGCGGTATTGCCAGTTGCTGTCCCTGCCTGGCACACTCTGGAGCTGTTCAGTACATAACCTGTTAATCAAATGACTGTGAGTATTTTTGCCAGATGAACTGCATATTTCCAGCTTTGCATTTTATTAAGTCATACAAACTTCTAAAAGCCCTACCTTCACTGCTCCATTAATGATACGCAAGGGTATCTATGTACACTGGCTTTTCTGGATCCATTCCCATCACTTTATGCCCTGAATCCCCGAGACCTTCGACTCAGAATGATGAGCCTCTCTGACCCAGGTTTGGAAGCCTGGCTGCTGGGGAGACTGGGTTTCTCCTCTGGGTCCCCAGAACCTTAATCAGCTCATTTGACCATAATATTAGCCTTCTAGACGAACCCTGTGCTGTATGGGTCCCAGATACAGCACACTCATACACGTGTAGGAGCTCATTTAGATACTCCCAACATCCCCGGAGGAAGAGCTTGAGTTCCTGTGCATGAGAAGAAGAGTCCAAGGTTCTGAGAGGTTCAGAGATCTTTCCACAGCCACCCAACAGCAGAGCCAAGAGATGATCCCGTCTCCCCGATTCACAAATGGGGTTCAGAGGGGAAGGGAAAGTCTTCTGAACTAGACTACGAATGTTGAGCAAGTGGCTGTTTTCAGCCTCTCCCTCAGCACGTGGGCCGGAGAGCACAGTGAGCATGCAGTACAGCTGCCCTGAGGAAGAGCAGGGGACTTGATACTGGGATACCTTGCGGACAGAATCCCTCCGCTGCTTAACAAAACAATAAAAGAACACCCGCTTGACTCGGGTATCACACTGATCACTCCATCTGAGCTCTAAAGCTACAAAATCACACACACACACACACACACACACCCGTGTACAGAGGAGAAAACTGAGCACAACTTTCCGTTCAGGTCTTTCTACGCTATTTTTGTCGTAGAACCACATTCCCTTGGAAGCGTTACCTCCCACTGAACTTACAGGCTCGGTAGTGCAGTATCTGATTTCTGACTCCATCTCTCTCTAGAACGTTACCTTGTGAAGGCAGAGACTTCTCGTCATATTGGACGACGCCAGGGACACTGGAGACAGGCACCCACCAATGTGTGCTGAGTGTTGAAGGAATCGTGTGGGAACTTGGGCTAAATTCTGTCACTGAGTTACCGTCCTGTGTTATGATCCTGTCACAGCCATTTACTTGTTGTGTAACCCCAGACTAGTGAGTTATTTTCTCTGACCCTCAGTTGTCTCATCTGTAAAGTGGAAACAATAGTGCCTCTACTTCAAGGTGTTGTGTGAGCGTTCCGTGAGGTTCTGCACGTTACTCATGTGTGCACAGCATGTGCATGGCCAATAACACTCAAAACCTGTTTACTATTGTTATTAAGAGGATATCAGACGTGATCATTGGATAGAACTAATCTTGAGCCTCCCGAATTCAAGGACAAACACCACACTCCTGGAGCTGTTCCCGCCTCCCTCTGGCTAGTTCTTAACCATGGTTGGATATGGAGTAGACTTGGTTCGAAACTACATGGCTGATGAGAAAAAGATGAAGTCTTTGGGTTAATTCCTCTTTGGTAGTCGTACCCCTTTACTCTGTGCAGAATAGCCACTTCCTCTCAGGTTCCAAGTCCGTGGAGGAACTTGAACAGAAGGTTCAAGCTAACTGAGAAGGAATAGACACACATGCTAAACTCAAACTTTAAATACTGGAAAGATTCTAGATGCCCAGACTAACACTACACGTATTCGATTCAGAAAGCTGCCAGAGAAAGTAAGAAAAATGAGAAAATACCCCGCTAAGGGAATCAGGCATCTCTTGTAAAGGAATCGTTCTGAGCAGGCACACGTCCACACCTGCAGTTAGTGCAATAGTACCTGGTATCTAAATTATGTAGTGTAGGCATGACCAGTTATTTGTGCCAGTCCTTTCATAATCAGTAAAAAAGAACATAATCCTAGATGTAAAATACCATCGTGTGATGCTAGGGGAGGGAAAATAGCTGCTGCTTTTCATCTCCTGATGCTAACTGAAGTATTGTTATGAATAATAGTATTTTCTCTGTTTTTGAGACTCCCTGAATAGAAAACACCTGCTTGACAAAGGAAAATTGATTCATAGTCTACAGAGTTTTCTTTTATTAAACACACGTCACTCCTAATGTTATGTGCCACAACCACTGACACTGTGGGTGGGGGAGGGGAGTAATTAATTGCCACGTATGGCAAAGCAGGAGCACGACTGTGTTGTGGTAAACTGCTTAACACGCTGGAAGAAAACTGTTATTCCCCCAGATGTCTGACAAATTAACTCTGCTTTCATTGGCTTAATTCTGTGAATAGTACATGTCTGTCTGCGTTATTTGGTTCTTGTGTTGTCTCCTCATACACAAAATGAAACTTTTTGCTTAAGACTTCCGTAGATAGAAGCATGCAAACTTGGGAAATGTGTTTATAAAAACAGTAATTCTAATTGGAGTTTTACAGAGGTCTTTTCTGCTACAACAACGGTTATAGTTTGAGATAATTATTTTTTCTTTTTCTTCCTCTCTCCCTCTCTGTAGTTTTCTTTCTTTCATGCCGGGGGAGAAACAGACAAGCACCCTCAACAGGGTCTCATCACACCATGAACCCCTTCTCCCTCCACAAAGCCTTCCAGTCAGGCAGGACCATGGATGTGTTCAGGTGGACCAAGCATCTGAACCCCTGGACTAAACGACTTACAGAACTACAGAGCAGGGCCCTACCATGTGCAACCAGCATAGCTGGGCCCAAGAGAATTCTTTGATAGATAAAGAATGCTTTATATGAAGAAAAAAATAGAGCAGCATATTGTACTTTTTTTTTTTGGAGAGGTTTTTCGCTATAGGGCGCGTGTGCTCGCCAGACAGACAGAGAGACATAGAGACAGAAAGCGAGAAATCACCCTCCAGGGGGGATGGTCACGCCTCAATCCCTTCTCCTCCATTCTCCTCTCGGGATCTTGGGCATGCATGCATATGCGCCTGGCATGAGTTTTAAGCCACCGGGTCCGGGACGCGAACCGCGGTCGACTACGTGGGAGTCCAGCGACATAGCCATTACGCTAACTGCTGGTTCCCCAGTATATTGTACTTTTAAAAGATCTTTATAGCCAGTCAATCCCTTCATCCTCCCATTACCAGTGCTAATTCACTTTCATTCAGAATTTAGGGTAGGCAGAAGCTTGTAATGTAAGATATTTCTTCTTGAGTCTCCTCTCAATAATTTTATGGAATATTACTCAACTATAAGAAACAACAAGACCCTATCATTTGATTCAAAGTGGATGAACATAGAAGACTTAACTTGAGCAAAGTAAGTCAGACTTTGAAAGAGAAACATTGTATATCACTACTCAATTTGTGCTGAATATCTGCACTTTACAGCAGAAATTGAAAGATCTTAAGATAGGATAATAGAGAGGATAAGTGTAGATACCAGAGACCATAAGGGAAGGGAGTAGGTGATAGAGGGAGGGTATGAGGTGCAAAGGGAAAAAATATTTAACAGACCAAAAAAAGTAAAATTCTCTGTTAATGTGAGGACACACACATACAAACACACACACACACACACACACACACACACACACATATTATTCATGATGGGGACTTTATGTAAAATGTGAAATTAATTTGGACTAAAAAAGAACCAGTGTGACTTATTTAAAAAAGTCTAAGATGCATGTATGTAATGATATAAAGAATGCTACAATGAGTATTTATAAACCTATCATCCACTTTGAGAAATACAGAATCACCAGTAAGTCACCTAGACAAGCTGACCTCAAATGTCTGGATGAGCCAGGCAACAAGAACAGCCAAGAAAACAACAAGGTGGTGTCGGGGAGGGACCTGCTCTCCCAGGTATCAAGAATCACTGCATAACCACAGTGTGATTTAACAGCCAATATAAGTGCAGTATCACCACAGGGAGAAGGCGCTGTCCAATGCAACATAACAGAAAGGCCAGAAACAGCCTCAATCATACAGGGAAATTGGCATTTCTCCTTGATGAGCAAGAGGTAGGCTTTTCTATAAGTGATGCTGGAAAATCCTTACATATAACAAATGAAGCTGACCTCTAACAATATGCTATACCTAAGAAGGTAACTGTAAAAGACAAAATGTATGTAAGACTTCTGAAGAAAATATAGGCAGATATCTTTATGACTTGAGGTTAAAAAACACATTTCCTAGCAAAAAAGACAAAAAGCACAAAATGTGAGAAAAGAGATATAGCTGACTATGTTAAATTAAGTAATTTGCTTCACTGGACGACATTATAAAGAGAATACAAAGATAAGCCATAAACTGGGAGAAGATGTTTGCAACACTTATATCTGATGAATTGGTATTTTGTTTAAAAAATTTTTTTGAATTAAAAAAATTAAAAAAATTTTTTAAAGTTTTTGTCATAAGGCATGTACATTTGCTGCAGAGAGACAGAGAGAGGAAGAGAGAGTGGGAAAGTGAGAAATCACTTCCAAGGGGAAACGGTCATATCTCCTTCCCTTCTCCTCTCTTCTCCTCTCGGGATTTTGGGCACACACACATGCATGCAAGCACACCCAGCGTTACTTTCAAGCCATTGGGTCTGGGACTTGAACCATGGGCAGTCATGCTGGAGTTCAGCATCTTATTCATCATGCTACCTGCTGGCCTTCAGACTATGTTTGTTTTATTGGAGAGATTTTTGCTATAGGGTACGCATGCTCACCAGAGAGACAGAAAGAAAAAATTAACCCCTCCCCCCACCCCAGATGGAATAGCCACACTGCATTCCCTTTTCCTCCATTCTCCTCTTGGGATTTTGGGCATGCATGCACATGAGCCTGGTGTGAGTTTTAAGCCACTGAGTCTGGAACTCAAACTGTGGTCAATCACGTGAGAGTCCAGCGCCTTAACCCCTATGCCACCTACTGGCCCCAGATTGTTTTTAAAACCGACAAACTAAAAGAAAAGCTAAAAACAATCCCAAGAAACAAATAGAAAAAAGCTGAAACATACACTGCACACAGACACAAAAATTAAAAAGTGACCCAAATATACACAAGAAAAAAATAAATCCATTTCATTAATCATCAGAGTAAAGCAAAGTAAAACCACAGTGAGAGATTCACTCTATTAAAAAAAATATGAAACTGTACAATACCAAGTGTTGGCAGGGATGTGAGGTAACAAAAACTTTCCTACTGGGATGATGGAAAACAACCTGGCATTAGTAAAACTGAAGAGACAGATACCCTAAATGCCCTCCCTTCCTCCCATCTAGCCACTGACTTATATGTAATTATCTATGTATCTCCTTGAGCAGTATTTCTAAAAGAGTGGTCCCCAGAACAGCAGTATCTAAAATCTAGGGATGGAATATAGCACTCAGTGTTTTAACAAACCCTCCAGGAGATTCTGATGCAAGTTCAAATTTAAGAACCAGTGTCCTAGATGAATTTTTGTACCTCGACACTAGTATAAGAATGCGAGTTAAAAATGATATCCCATCTGTATCAATGTGTTGCTTTGACAAGCTGAACATCAAGTAGTCAAATGAGAAAAAAAAGAGAGAATACTCTCAGACTGAGTGAGTGTTGGGGGTGAGAAGTGAGATGAGGTGGTATTCATACACTAGTGGTTATTACACAAAGAACTATTTGGAAGGCAATTTCACAACACAGATTGAACATCCCTAAACTAAAAATTCAAACTGCTCCAAATGTGAAACTTCTTGAGCACCGCCATTAACTCAACAAGCAGAAAATTCTATACCTGACATCCTGTGATGGGTTGCAGTCAGAAGGCAATGCAAAAATAATGTATGAAATTACTATAAGGTGTGTAGAAACAAATGCATTTTGCTTTTAGACTTGGATCCCATCCCCAAGATATCCCAATATGCGTATCCAAATATTTCAAACTCTAAATACATCTGAAATCCTAAAAACTTCTGGTCCTAAAAGCATTTTGGATAAGAGCTACTCAACCTATGGTTTTTAAGACTTCTAGAATGGTCATCCCCTGACATAATACCTCTACTTCTAGAAGTGTATATTAAGAGAATTATCACAGATTGGCCAATGAGGTTGTGTAATTTGACAGATATAGTTAGACCACAACCTGAAAGCCCCCCATAGCTGGTCATTATGATGATAGCTATCTAGATCATCATCAGAAAGAGATCCCTGCTCAAACATGTCCCCTAAATCCTGTGAACTGCAATTCATGTGGTCAACAAGGTCCTTCCTGAAAATACATTATCTTTTGGCAGGGGAGTTCTGCCCATCATCATGCACATTACTGGAAATTAATTAGATGACTTTCCTATTTACCATTGGAAGAGAGTGTTTGTAAGAATAAGAGTGTGTGGGAACCAGCAGTTAGCGTAATGGCTATGTTGCTGGACTCCCACGTAGTCTACCGCGGTTCGTGTCCCGGACCCAGTGGCTTAAAACTCATGCCAGGCATGTGTGTGTGCGTGCCCAAGATCCTGAGAGGAGAATGGAGGAGAAGGGATTGCGGCGTGGCCATCCTCCCTGCGGGGTGATTTCTCACTTTCTGTCTGTCTGGCGAGCGCATGCACCCTATAGTGAAAACCTCTCCAAAAAAATAAAATAAATAAATAAGAGTGTGTAGTTTAGGCGGCTATTGGATGATTTTGGAGTCTGAGGTAATTTGGAGAAGAACAGTGGTGATGCATACACACACACACACACACACACAAACACACTATATACATATATGAGGGAATATGAAAAGGTCTGTGGAAAAATAGAATTAAAGCATGACTTTATTTTGGTATATACATTTTTACAATCCACAGTTTTTTCATAGTATACATTTTTCCCTTAACCTTTTATTAAACTTTTAATTTCCATGAGGCATGTGCACTTGCCAGAATGAGAGAATGAGAGACCACATACACACCCCTTGAATGTCATGCAGCAATCCCTTTTCCTGCATTTCTTCATCCTGTTGGGATTTGGGACACACATGTATGTGTGCCAGCATATTTTTCAAGCTATGGGACTGGGACTCAAACTACAGTCAGCCATGTGGAATCCAAACTACAGTCAGCCATGTGGAACCCAGCTCCTTAAACCACTTCACCGCAGTTCAAGTCCCCGACCTGGTGGCTTGAATCTCACGCTGGGCATGTGTGCATGCCACTGGGCCCTGGATTCAGACCGCAGTGTGAGTCTCAAGCCACCAGGTCCAGGACTCGAATCGCAGTATGAGTCTCAAGGCACCAAGTCTGGGACTTGAAATGCAGCATGAGTTTCAAGTCACTGGGTCCGGGACTTGAACCGCAATTGACCATGGGGGAGTCTAGCACCTTAACCACTAACACCACCTGTTGGCCCTCAAGTAAACTTTAATCCTGAGAGGAGAATGGAGGAGAAGGAATTGTGGTGTGGCCATCCCCCTGGAGGGTGGTATCTCACCTTCTTTCTCTCTCTGTGTCTCTCTGAATCTCCGGCAAGTGCACATGCCCTATACCAAGAATCTCTAAGAAAAAAAGAAAATTTTACTTATTCATCCCTTCCATGAGAGAAAGTGAGAGTGGGGAGAGAAAGAGTGAAAGACAAGCACCCCCAACAGTGTCCGTAGGCCACAAACTACCCCAGTCAGCTGTGCCTGCCCAGCACTCAAAGGGAGACTCGAGGACATGAATCTGGGACCCCCCCATATGGGCCCCCCCACAGGTGGCCTCTATCTTCTAAAGATGAAACTTTCATAGCGTCCAGTTTTCTACTTGTGAACTAGATATTACAGAGCAGGTTACCTGAAAAAAGTTCTTAGGCGAGATAAAGTAACCTTTTGGGTATTAACTAACAAATGTTTCCATTTTTGATCTGTACCTAAGTGTCTGGGCGCCGACAGATGCTTCCTCATCCCACAAAAACTCAGGAAATCTGCCAGGATACTAAGGGAATCCGAGTTCTCCCTCTTCCAGTATTTTTGGTTTAACTTATCAATAGAACAGAGGCTCCCAAACGTACCTGTGTACCAAACCCAACCGGAGAGCTTGCAAACGCAGATGGCTGGGTACAAGCCCAGAGACTCTGGCTCAGCTGGTGGGGGAGAGCCCAAGAGCCCGCATTTCTGACAAGCTCCCAGGTGATGGTGGCACTGCCGGTGCGGGACCCCACTGTGAGAACTAATGACCGAGCAGGAACGTCTGCAGAATCTATCGGCTGTCCTTGGCCCCTGCTGCACCTCAAGGCCAGCATGCAACACGAGTAACATGGGTGCAGTCGGCGTTCTTTCACTTCCTCACTGCCTTGGCTTATGCCTCGTCACAAGCTGCTCAGTATAATCCAATGCTTTTGAAAAGGGAAAAAAAAAAATTCTGCTGCTAGGCAGATGACCAGTACACAAACAAGGGACCTCTCCCCTAACCTCAACTCAACACACCGGCCACATGACTCGCTGTGGCCTTGGCGGACAGCAGGAGGGCAGGTCATCCAGAGGAGGACAAATTCACTCCTGGCCAGTCTCAGGGCAGCACCTGCCATTCAGGAGCGAAGCCCAGCTGCATGTCACCCACATTATGACACCTGTCACGTAAATGAAGAAACTGGCTTTGCAGGCTCTAGAGAATGGATGCCATGTTCGCTTTCTCATCCCAACTACTCGGAGAACGCAGATGGGTGAGCGTGGCTTTCACGTGCCTTTACCCAGAGCTGCTGACGGCACTCTTTGTACCCTCGCCCATGTCGCCATGACCCC
This sequence comes from Tupaia tana, assembly GCA_026018925.1. NCBI lineage: Eukaryota > Metazoa > Chordata > Mammalia > Scandentia > Tupaiidae > Tupaia > Tupaia tana. The sequence continues at coordinate 18,462,965 of JAKSZU010000022.1, read as the reverse complement.
GCCCTGCATTATTAATGAACACGGGAGAACTCATTTATTAGAGCTGCATTTTTTTCACCGTTCCATATGTTCCTTTCTGCCTGCCATGGCTGGCGGGCGGGAGGAGTGTGGCGAGAGGGGCTGTCTTCTCTCCTGTGACCTGTACCACCTGCCTCATGGCAAGATGCAGCTTCTCCGGGGAGGGCACCAGAGACCTGGGACATGGACTCATTTGTCATTGCTGAAAACCTTCCCCGACCCAAGCGGGACCCACCTGATACATTCCTCATTCAGAAGTTAATTCGGTAAAGATGTTCTGAATGGTGACCGCTTCTGTGCTAGGACCGGGAGGAGCAGAGAAACAATGCAAAGTCCTGACCTTCGTGGGGTTGACATTTGCCAGGGACTGGGGGACAGAGACAGATGAGAAGCAAGGTAACAACCAGGCTGGCCCTTTCTTCTTCATTTTTTAAGGCTTTCCATCTGAAGAGGACACTGGCAGAGGAGAAGTAAGCTCTTGTCCCATTTCATAATCAACAACCAAAAAACGGCTTACGATCCAGTCACCTGAGAAGGGAACAGCAGCTAGTGACAGAGAAATGCCTGTGTACTAAAATGTCACTTTCTCAGCCACAGGCAGGTCCGTAAAGTGCCCCGGTTTGCTTAGACGGGAGAAGATGGCCTTTCTGTTTCTGTACCTGCTCTGTCTAAACGAATTCAGAATCTAAAGTTGCTTCTAAACCAAAGCTTTTAGAAGCGCTGGGTTGTTTAAGCAAACGCACTCCAACTAGCCGGGAAACTTTGCCAGGTTCAACGCTGCCGTGTGGAGGTCAAGTTTATGTGCATCCAATTAACTGCCATTATCCAAGTCCATACTAAATCACAGCTCAGCCTGGCCGAGTCTCAGCAGACTCACAGCTGCCGTACTCGAGAGCAGTAAACTCAGCTAATTGAGTACTGCATGTAGCTAATTAAATATGAAAATAAGACTGTGTACGGTCAAGTTTCCAGGGTGCTCCAGAAACCTGTTGATTCTATTTAGCATTCACTATATAAATGTGTGCTCCTCTAGCCAGTTGGCAAATGGACTGGAGCAGGAAGGGTCTCGAACATGTATGTCTGCAGTTATCTGGCAAGTCACAGTGATGAGTGAAGACTTGGGTTTTCAAAACCAAAACCTCAAAGTAGACTAGAAGGCACACATGAACCTCCTGGGATACGTCTCAGTATTACTGAGGACATCTGGCCTTCCCGCTGCCCGGGAAATGAATGGAACTCCTTTGCCCATCACTGTCTCCCCCAACATGAGGGGCCAGGGGCTCCGCGAACACCCTTCTCACGAGGCGCGATGCAGCACGTGCGCTTGCTTGAGAATGCAGGGTCTTTATGTTACCCGAAGTTGCAAAAGCAATATTTAAAGTTTATCTCAAGAATGAGAGAAAGAGACAGAGAGCGAGGCATCACCCTCGACCGGGTCCTGATACCATGACCACCCGCAGCCTTCAGCCAGCCCAGGATGAGCACACGTGTGCCCGGCGTCCCTCGGGAGGTTTCCAGATGTTAACTGTCAACATGGGTCTGCCTCACAGACGGTCACATCTCACCACGGCACCACCCTCTAGCCGCCAGAGCCATCTTTAAAACCCCAAGTGTTTCCTATCACATTGGTCGTCTGTCTGTTGGCATGGCTGAAAAGAATTCATACATGGAAAAAATTCGTCGACTTTGGAATCGCGGCGCAGAGGTGGCTTCCAGCCTCACTTAGGATTTGTTTATGTGTCGCTGTCTTCATCTCTGAAATGGGGATAATAACATCACCTATCTCTTCACGCTGCTGTGTAGCTGTGCAGGGGACACACGTGACTGCACTTAGCATGGTGCCGGCACACGGGGAACGCACGGTACACAGGATGTGGCCGCCGCGGTGAACGGTACCACAGTTTTTTAAAAGTTAAGTTTCTCTTGTCATCCTGAAAATGCGCATGCAGACTTCAGGGAAGTATGGCGGCTACAATTACCAGCTTAAAGCCTAAGTCCCAACCATAATTATTTCCCTGTGGCCTAATCAAATTAGCAATGGTCACCATTCAACAGCAAGTGTCTGGTCTAGGTCAGAAGACGTGGAGGGAACGAATGATGCTGCCTGGTGTGCTAGGCCTTCCCCCACCCCGACCCCTTCTGAAGACCCTCCTCAAAGTATCCACAGACTGGCCTTCTCCCTGCCCTGTTAGGACACAGCTGGGCAGAGGGCTGGTGTCTGGCCTGCAATGTGGCTGCCAGAACCAAGCGACAGAGTCATAGACTTCTCATCTCCAAACCTGCTTCCTCCCTCCTACCCCCCGCCCCGCCACAGCCCCATGATCAGCCGTAGCTGGATTCCAACCCCAGCTCAGAGCGGCGAGGCTTCCATCCCGTTACTGCCAGAACGCGAGCTCTCCTGTGCCGATTAATGTATCTAAGTGGACGATCGCACCCCATGATAACCGTGAAACGTCCTGTTCACCTCCTTCCCTGTCCTCTCACCTTAATAAAGCTTCTGAGTATTCACTGTAGCCCAAGAAAGCCATACAGTATTCCAAGCATTAAGCAACTGCTAACTTCAGTTTCAAATTCCTAATAGGCAGAAGGGCCTGTCCTGAGCACCAGGACACCACAGGAACCGTCAAAACAAGAAGAATTTCTATTTCTGTTCTCAACTGATCTTACCACCCCAGAGGAGGCAGGAGGCTGGTCCTGTCCTCGCTGTGGAAGTACCTGAGTGTCCCCACACCTTGCTACATCCATGAGGGCATGGCGCCAATCACTGACGCGGCCACACTCTACAATGGCCTTCATTGACCAGGCCACCTCATGTGTTGTTGTGTTTCTGATGTGATTAAAGGTACAATAAGGTGTGTGTGCAACAAGAGGCAAAGCCATTGTTCTGCATCATTAAGCTCACAGCAGCCCCAAAAAGAAATTGTAGGCAGCTTGCCAATGGCCCTAATGAAGAGCATCTCTTTGAATTATCTCTGGATGAGGAAAGGATAAAGTCTGAGCCCTGGAATATTTGATCCTCTTTGTGCTGCTGTTACGAGGGCTTACTGAAGCCAGACGCACCGGACCTTCTGGAACTGTAATTTATGGAAACCTTAATTTCTCCGCTCTAATAAGGCTTTGCATAATAAGAGCGAGAATGCAATTATTAATTCCTGCAAGTGTTTTGTGAATTCCTTTATGCTACGGTTCAGGACTCCTGAAGAATAGGCGAAACGGGGATTTTACTTAGTTGGCACAAGGGTAATGGGTCTGAAAAGTAGTTTGAGTTTCCCGAAAATAAATCTGCATGGCTTCCTAAATTGCTGACGAAGTGTATTCCAGATGGAAGTCATTTATCAGCAATTTACTCACGATGCTTTGGCCAGAAATATTTCTACATAAATTCACCTAGTAAAAAATAAAACAAACAGAATCCAGGCTCTCTCTCTGGGTGCAGTTGAAGGGGGATGGGGGCATAAATAATACAGATGACTAAAGAACGAGTTAACACAGACTAGCTGGTGATGTGGTCGAGTTACTTTTCAGAAGGGGCCCATGCAATTAGTACACTCATAACCATGATTGCTAAGTAATATATATATATATTTGGTACATTGAAGTAAAAAGCTAAAAAACCACCGCCACCACCAAGTGAGTCTTTAAAATTACCTTTTAACTCACTCTATTCAGCGACTTCATACGCAGTAAAACACGTAACACACCCACCTGGTTTAAGTGATGGTGTGTGTATTTCTGAATGGCTGATTCACTGAGAACCCTCAACTCACTGCACAGGATAACTTGGCTAACGAAGGATTACAACACAACACATGCTCACACAGGGATGGGGCCAAGTCACCAGTGACAGCAGCACATTTGCCCGAGACCTCTGACACACCTTCAGGCTGCTTTGAAATGGATACAAGTCCAGCAAAGTCCTGACTATAAAGTTGCAGATCAAAACCGTCTTTCTAAAACTCATTTAAGAGGCTCATTTTCTGTAAGCTAAGTCCCCTTTGCACATGGTAGGGGAGGTAGAGGGGTACAAGCCTCAAAAGATTTGCTAGGACCCCCTCCATGCCTCAGTGCAGAAGATAAGTGGATAGACAGACACATACACACCCCTTTTATGCACCCAGGGTCAATGTATTATTAGGTTTTGTCCGCGCAAGTAGCTAAATCACTCTTGGCGGTGTCTCCTTAATGGTAAGCGCCCTCTGGTGGCTTAAGCAAAACTGACACCCAACTGACAGTTAATCAAATTCTTTATTAAATCAAGTTGCTGGTCCTTCAAAAAACTATTCCTAAGTCCTTCATTTTTATAAATCAAAGAACATGTGTGTTTTGTTTCTCACTTGCTACCAAAACCACCTTCTACTGTGCTAAGCTTAAAAAGAAAAATATCTGTAGCAGGATTATGATTTTTGGATTACTGAAGAACATTTCAAAGGAGTTTGAATGATTTAAGGGAAAAATCCTTAGCCACAAGTTAGGATACCAAAAACATACCAAAATCTCCTAGTGCAGAACAGGACTGGAAGGTTTAAAAAGAATGCATTCAATTCAATTGTAAGTTATCTGGGCTGTATCCCAAATATCCCATTTCATCCTAAGTAAAATTTCATGTTATTAGCAATAATGAAGAAACGAGGAGTCGTCTGCTACGGACGACACTGCAGATCAAGTCACTTTCACTTGAACTTCTCAGGCAGAGGTAGAGAAATGGCAAGTGCGAAACATAAATTTAGACCACATGTCCCGTTACGAGAAGTTGCTGAAAGAACCGAGTCAGTGGAGGGCTTGTTCTACTGAAAGGAGCACCTCGTAACTATTTGTAAACAGAGACAAAACCTCGCGAGCATTAATCATCGCCCAGGTCTCCTCCAACTTGTTCAGAGGGTGTGTGACCACTCTGACCCTTCTGGTTAGACACCCTGGGGAGAGGTCAGCTGGCGAGGGGCTTTGCGACATGACAGCTTGAAACACATTTAGGACCATTAACATCTAAGCATCTTTTCAAATCGAGGCACTGAAGAGCCAAGGGAAGGGAAGATTTCTTAGGAGATTTAATAGAAAGTGTAATACGGAAAAGTCAGCCAGGCTGCCTCGCACGGAACACAAAACACACACCAAAATCCCCAGCTCCCTTCCTTGGAGGAGTCGGTCTCTGCAGGTGGGTGCCTACACACTTCTGCAGGCTGAAACGCGCCGCGTTACCTGACAAACTTCATAGAGTAATTTGTACTGCTCCTCTTGCTTCTGCAGGCTGCACAGACTGCATCCCATGGTTAGAGCAACGGCAAAAGAAGGCTTCAGGACTCGCCAGCACCCCGGAAAGGCAGCTCCCTTAGAGCGCAGGCATTGAAGGTATCCTCGGAGAGCCTCAGGTGAGTCGGGCGGCTGCAACGCTTCACATTGGCGTTGCTCTCTAAGGCTGGAAAACAACTCTCCCCTTCCACGCTTCCCTTCCTTCCCTGGCAGCATGCACGCCTGCACACACACAGACAGATACATACACACACACACACGCGCACACACACACACACACTCCACTCCCTCCTCCGAGTGACTCTGGCAGCTGGATTGTGGTCCAATGCACACGCTATATATACTGCTGCTCATGCATATTAATCAGCTCTCATTGACTATTCATAACAGACAATGATACAGAAGCTATAATTGCCAACTATGACAGTTGAAATTTCTCTAATTAACAAGCAAGTGCTCCAGTGGTAGGGAATAATAAAAGACACTAACAATTTTGCAAGCCATTTTCTGGCAGTTACAAATAAACATGACTGCATTTTCAGCAAGGTCTCTTAGGATAATCCCTAATGCGTTTCGGCTAAGGAGAAATTCATTTTTAAATATATCGTAAAATTTCTGATGATATAAAATGTATTTAATGCTGCAGATAATGATGGCAGATAAACAAGTTTTATGGAAAGGACATGTTTTGAATAATGTTCATATAATATTTAGCACTTCACAAAGTTGGAGCAAAAATGCTCCACATATGAATAAAATATCAAAATTTAAATTGCAAGATAGACCTGTGAGTATGCAAACTAGCCAGGGCTGTAAGGGAGAGGCTGCCCTCCAGGTGAGCGAGAAGATAATCATCACCAAAATGCATCTCCAATTCCAAAAGCAGAAAGTTCTTTGTCGGAGGGGCTGCCCAGCTATCTGGAAGGAAGAGAAGCAGCTGGCTCACTTCTCCTCAGCTATGCATATGCTACAGATATTTCGGAGAGCGTAGTGCGGGGCTACTTGTCACCGATTACTATAGATCTGTGTCTGATACTCCCTACCTGCCTAGACTTCTGTACTTGTGCTGTGTGTCTAGAAAGTAGGGAGCTGCAACATTACACATGAAGGTGAGCAGAGAGAGCGTTTCAGAGTTTAGTTCTGGGAGCTGGGTGGTGGTGCAGCAACAAAAGTGATACGCTGTGAGGCTGATCCACATGGGAAGGTTCTAGGTTCACGTCCAGGGACCGCTCTGAGCAAGATGGGCACACGCGTTCCTGTGGTCCAGGGCTGGCTGGGGCTGGGGTGAATCCTGGTATCAAGACCCTGTTGGGGGTGATGTCTTGCTATCTGTTGCTCTGTCTTGTTAATGAAATAAACTTTAACAAAAATGAATTTTAGTCCCTGCTGAACTGCTTTTCACCTCTCTTCAGCCTCTATCCCACTGAGTTAAGTCTGACAGCTTAAAAACAAATGTTTTTGTAGACAGTTGCCCCACTGCCTGAACTAAAGACACAGATACCTTTGTCTCAACCAAAAATGGTTCGTGTTTAAAATTCCCACAATGACTTCCAGAGCCTTCTCCACCCCCTTCATGTTATAAAGGTTCAGCTGTCTGTGAGGAGGACTCCCACGTCCCCTGTCAAGAGCTGCCATGGGGCTTGAAGGATAATGCGCCCTTTCTCCAGGAGCTGAGACACACCTGAGACGTGAGTAACCCAGTTCCAATAAAATCCCCCCTCAGGCTGCTGGCCAGCTGGTTGGTGCATCTGGTCCCATTTCCCAGACACAGAGGATGAGGCAGGAGGACCTGGCTAACATCCCGACCTGCTGGGGAGGGAGGAAGAGAGCCTTCAGTTCAGGCCCTCGCCTGGTGTCACTGAACACCTCACCAGGGGAGAAAGCCCCAGATGGATGGAGCTGGAGGCAGCAGTGACGGATGCCATGCGGGCTCTACAGATCCATGAACTAGTTGCTGACAGCTCGGTTTCCACATCCGTAAATAATGGCACAATATGTACTACCTCGCAGAGCTCTGTAGCCATGAGTTGGAAAACAAAGGCCACTCACACCAGCAACAGAGAGCATGCTTGCACACTCCCCGGCCTCACGCCAGCACCTCGCTCATCAGCAAGTCTGGTCTGTTCAGCACCAACTCAGATCTCAGTCTGTCCCCTTCTGCCCACTGTCTCGCCACCTTGACAGCTCAGCTCTCACCTGGATGCTGTCAAGATATCCCTGGTGCTCTGCTTCCTCTTGCCTACCTATCGGTCATGCCTCCCCTGAGGTCTTTTTCCACACAACCATCAGGCTGTCTTCACCAAGCAGAAAGAGGATCACTTTGCTGCTTGCTTAAATACCCTCCAATGGGGACCAGTAGGTAGTATAATGGTTAAGGTGCTGGACTCCCACATGGCTGACCACGGTTCAAGTCCTGGACCTGGTGGCTTGAAACTCATGCCAGGCAGGGATGCGTGTGTGCCCAAAATTCTGAGATGAACATGGAGAAGGGATTGTGACATGGCCAATCCCCTGAGGGGTGATTTATCACTTTCTGTATCTCTATCTCCCTGGCAAACACATGCACCCTATAGCAAAAATCTCTCCAAAATTTTTTTTTAATTAAATAAATAAAAACCCTCCAATGATGTCCCATCTCACTTGGATTAAAACCCAGATCCTTCACCAGGGCCTATGATGTCCTGTAAGAACTGGTTCTTCCCTGTCAACTTCTCCATGCCCACCATTTGGTGCCTGTCATCCTGCCACCAAGCATGTCCTTCCTCAGGGCCTTTGCACCAGTCACTCTCTGCCAGAACTGCTCTTCCCTGTCCCCTTCTTACCTACCCCTACACCCACTGAATGAAGTCTCCTTAGAAAAGCCTTTGCTGGATTCTCTGTATGAATTTACTTCCAGATCCTCCATATCATTCTGTTTATATCATTCTGTTCTTTGGCTTTGCATTTCCCAGTCAGTCCCAGTCGGGCTCGCTGTGCTTACCTGATCACTGACTGTCTCCTCGCACAAACATCTCACCTTCCTGAGGTTAGGGACTGTGTCTGAACTACCACCAGTCCCGGCTTTGGGAAGGTGCTCAGAAAGCACGTTAGTTGGCTGAAAGGACCCGGACAGTCTCACAAACCCATGGACTGCAGAAACTGGCAAGTGGGCACAATGAGCAAAATTGAGTGTGCCTGGAAGTCCCTGGGAAAGACACTCAGCTGGGGCTGGCTCCCCTCCCCAAAGTTGCAGGCCTTTAAATGGCTTTTTTTCCCCAGAAAGCTGTGTGATAGCTGCGTGGTTTCATAGTTGTTTTCATCTTTTCGCTGCACATCCACAAATAAATGTAGAAATAGGCCCAAGCTAGGTGGTTATAAAACGTATGTAAACCCTGTTACTCCGTTAAAAACGTCCAAATCTCAGTAATAGGCCAGGAGAGCTGAACTGCATGTTGCCCTGTACTTTGGAGGGTGGTTCTCAAACTCTTTGGTCTTAGAAACCCTATATATTCTTAAAGCGTTTGAAAACCTCAAAGGGCTATTATTTATTTTGGTTACATCTACCAATATTTCTCATATTATTAGGTCATCAGAAATGTCATGATGCATTTTCTATGCAAACTGCATCATGACATTTCTGATGACTCAATAGAAACAATCAGAAATTTTAAAATACTAACCAATTCTTGTGATAACAGTAATACAATCCCAATACATATTAATATAAATTTTTATAAAATTACTATTTTCCCAGACAAAATTTTTTGAGACAGGCACTGTTTTATGTTTCACAAAACTCTTTAATGTCTGATAATCTGGTAGGAACAGAGTCGGATTTTCTCATTTGTGTATTCACATGCATGTGATATCATGTTATAAAACTTCTGGAAAACTCTACCATACTACACACTGATAAGAGAATGACAGTGAAAGTGTGAAAGAGTGAAAATACTCTTAGTATTTTTATGAAAATGGCTGTGATAGTGAGAAATGATTTCTACGTGCTGCGTCTTGCATCTATAAATACTGAGCATATGCTGAGTTTTTAAAACAGTTTGGTGGTGCTTGCTGACTGTCTCCCTGGAACCTAGTTGCAGAAATAAACTCCCTTCTCTGGGACCAGCAGGTGGCATAATAACTATGTTGCTGGACTCCCATGTAATCGACTGTGGTTCGAGTCCCAGACCTGGTGGCTTAAACTCATGCTGGGCACGTGTGCATGCGTGCCCAAGATCCTGAGAGGAGAATGGAGGAGAAGAGATTGCGATGTGGCCATCCCCTGCTGCGGGGGACGGAGGGGTGGGTGGGTGATTTCTCACTTTCTGTCTCTCTGTCTTTGTCTTTCTGGCAAGAGCACACACCCTATAGCAAAAACCTCTCCAAATAGAATAATAATAAAAAAATAAGCAAACAAACTCCCTTCTCTAAAACAAAACCAAACCATGATTTTGACCTCACTGATTTCAGCAAACAAGTATCCAGAAACCCCGTGGGAGCCAGGGCCATACTCTGAGAACTGCTGCCTGAGAAGGGCACTTCCATAAGCCAGGCATCTGAATCTCCCACCTGCAGGTCGGAAGAGGAAGGAAAGGGCCACAATATGAACTCAGCTCATGGGTAGCCTTCCACTCTTGTGATTAACATGCCTTCTTTGGAACCAACACTGCAAAACACTCATGCACCCACTATGCTTAAAACAAAGTTTATCCAAGTGATTATCTGCATTAATAGTACTCTTTACTTGGTAAAACCATCTAACACACTTGGAATGATGTCTCATTTTCAAAATGCTGCTTTCACAGAGTGTGTAGGAAGCACACAGTTGTGTACAAGGAGTTGTGTACATGGCACTTGGTGATGCTGAACCAAGAGGCAGGGTGCGGGCAAAGGCAGTCTTCTCGTGACAGGAAGTGATTTCCAACAGAACTGTTTTTGAGGGAACAGCTGTCCCAGTAAGAATGAAAAGCTCTTGGCTGCACAAACATCTTCATTGTTCGATGAAGATGCTTAACATCTTTTTCAAGTTAGTAATCACATCATCCCAAAGTGCCTAATAAGCTTACCGCGGCACAGGCCACTCTTCTTGGGTGCTCTGTGCCATTGGCGTCTGCCTCTTCCTGCCTTCATGGAAACAAAAAATAAAGTGCAAAGAAGCGTCACTAACACACACTTACAGTGAGACCCAGGGACAGCAGGAGCAAATGCAGAGAAGGTTCCCAGGGAACATCCTTAACAATCATCCCTTGACCTTCATAGGTCACACTGCAAAGATCAGCCGTAGACATGAACTTGGGTTCCCGTAATTGCTGAATAGGCTGTCTCATTCAAGCATCTTATTTTCAGCACACCGACTGGGTGGTCTAGTTGTCTGATACCCAAAATAGAAACTTTCGCTTCCCCCAGTGTGTGATAAACATAGATCTCACCAAATTATAAACTTCCAGTTGAGCCATATGGACTTTTGGGAAGAGACTTATCAAAAAAGAAGTGGGACAACAGAGCCAAGTAGGAAAGCAGGTCCATTAGGAGCAGTGGCATGCCTTCCACCGATACCAGCGAGTCATGGGAGAGCTTCCTCCTTCCCTGGCTCTCTCAGACCTGCTGGACTGGCTGTCTTTCCTTGGGTTCTTTTCATCTTCCTTCTAGATCACGTCAGTTCACTAACTTCTCTTCCTTTTGATTTGAACCCTTCTCCCTCCCCCCCCCTTTTTTTTTATCGTAAACTGTCTTTTATTTATATCTGCAATATGAAACAGAAGCTCCGCAGGAACACACGCACACTCACGCCAGCCCGGGGGGAGGGAGTGGGACAAGGCCACTTGGCAGCGGGGCTGGTACCCCAGGCCCTGGGGTCATCAGGGGGCAGATGAACCCCAAGTCAGGGCCCCTGGGGATGTTGCTGGGGAGGCCCCTGCTCCCCAGAGCGGGCGGCCTAGGCAAAAGTGCAGGGTCTGGGCAAAGGCACGGCCCTCGCTTGGGTCCCCAATGCCCGCCGGGCCAGCCCCATTGTGGACCTGAGCTGGAAGGCCGGACCTGGTGCAGGTGGGTGGGCACCTGCACCCGCATGGAAGGCATGGTTCAGTTCCTAGTACACAGTGAGGCTAGAGTAATCCTTAACACGCACAGCCTATAAATCCACCACCCTAGACACATAGTGCAGGCCCCCACGTGTGGTCTCCTCCTGCCCTGTCTGGCCTGTGTCCCCTGGACACCCACACTATGGTCCTGCAGCATCCAACAGCATCAGGTTCCTTCTGCCCCGCGTCTGCACACGTGCTGGGCCCTCCGTGTGGACTGTGCAGCGCCAGTGCTTTCACCGTCCCCCTCACACCTTACCACAGGGACAGTGCCTGTGCACTTCCTGTGTGCCTTAGGGCCCAAGCTGCATCAGAGGGTCATTCTGTCGCTGCAACACTCCCTTCCTCCCCAGAGAGGGCTCTTCCAGTGCAAGAACCAGGCCCAGCTTGGCTCCATATGCTCACCAACTCCCGCCTCTGAGGATGCTGCATAGTCAGGGAATAAATGCAGCATCACACGCTGACCAGGGGCTACTTCACGCCAGGTGCTTTTTTGGGCTCTGAGAATATGACAGTGACCCCATGGAACAGGAGTGTCCAAAATAGACAAGGCTGGTGTCATCTCACAAGGAAGGCAAGGCCATAAACCTAGAAAAAGTACTTTTTCTGCCTTTGTAGGCCAATTGCTCCCACAAGTCCTAAAGACCAGTCATGGCCAGAGACTCGATCACAATGTGCTGAGGAAATGGATTGGTAACTGCTAGTTAGCCCGGCCACTGTCAAGGTGACTTTTTCAACAGCTTGACAGAGCCACATTTAGCAAGCGGCCACTGGTTCTTGAGCAAGAAGTGGAGGTTGCTAGAAAGCAGAGTGTGGATAAAAACCATGTCATTGTAGCAAAGGGAAAAAAAGGCAACTTCAAAGATGTCAGAACACATGAAAAATGTCAGATGATTTGAAAAAAAAAAAAATTTAACAGCAGCTACCAGTACAGTTTTGTTTCCGAAAAGCTTCATAAACGTAGAACATCTGCTCAGGACCTCACGTCTGATTTTTAAATATGAAAGGATATTTTTTCCTTGTCAAATTGATTGAGGTGCTGCTGTCTTGAGGGCATTTTTTTTCCGGGCTCCAGGACCTGATGAACACCCTGGCTGCTGGAGACTGATAGCTTGCTGCTTCCCCTTGAAGCAGTTCGGAGATGAGGCTCACGGGGTGCCCAGGCGAGGGGGAACAGGGCGGCCTGCTGTGCAGCCCTGGTTGCCTCTTGGCACCGCACAGGGACCCAGGCATCTGTCTCCAAGTGCTGCTCAGTGGACCATGCCACAGGCGGCTGGACAAGGATGTGGCAGGAGCGTGAGGACCTGGCACATAGTGAGGGCTGGTAATGAGGAGGCCAGAACTCGGGGCCGCCATGTCCCAGGCAGCCAGCAGGAAAGTGCTGCAATGGGCCTCCAGGGCAATAGAAAACCAAGTTTCCTGATGGCTGGAGACCTGGGGGCTCGCCCCTGTGAGGTGCTTTCACACTGGGGAGTGGTGTGGGTGTGGGGTCCCTACAGAACACTGTGTGTTTCTGATGGTGCTAATACTTCTTCTTGTCACTCACAAATGAGTATCTCCATTTCCCCAGTGAGATTAAAATTCCTGGGGGTGGGGTTCCTGGGGAAGTCATCTCTGTAACCCCTGAAATGCCTACCACAACCAGCTCTCAAAAGGATCCCTACTGGGCCAGCAGATGGCGTAGTGGTTTTGGCGCTGGACACCCAAATGGCCGACAGGGTTTGAGTCCCAGATCTAGTGGCTTGAAAATCACACTGGACACATGTGCATGTGTGCCCAAGATCCTGGGAGGAGAAGGGATTGTGGCATGCCCATCGTGGGAGCATACATACCCTAAAGCAAAAACCTCTTGGGAAAAAAAAAGAAAGAACAAAGATCCTACTAACTGGGGTGAACAAGCATGAGCTCCTTGCAGAGATAAGGGAGAAGGTATGGTGATTTTGGTGTGGAGACTTGAGGGGGGCAGGGATTTATAGCAGGTCAACTCAGTCCAGCCCGTCAGAACAACCTACAGGGTGTATGGAAAATTCACAGCCTCTTGAGACCTTGTTGCCAGCTCTTACAATGGGGCAACCTTTGCTCTAATCCAGGTTGTGGGGTGAGGTCTCATTAAATGAGAGAACGCGTGTGATAGAAAGTTCTTGGAAGCCAGTCTTTGAGTAATAAACCAAAAGCCCTTCCAGCATATTCTAGTGTAGGCATCAGCTGACTGGTTTTTGGTTTTGATTTTTAAAAACGTGTTATAGGGTACATGAGCTTGTAGAGAGGGACAAAGGCAGAGAAAGAGGGACAGTGAGAAATCACCCCTCCCCAGTGGGACGGTCATGTCACAATACCTTCTGCTCTCAGGATTTTGGACACACACACACATACTCGGTATTTTCAGGTCACCGGGTCTGGGACTCAAACACTGCAGTTGGCCATGTGGGATCCAGCCACTTGAACTACCAGGTCACTGGCCGGCCAGCCAACTTTTACTACCTAGAGCCAGATGATAAATACCTTACATTTCGTAGACCATGAGGCAAAGCCAACAATATTCTTGACGACCACTTTAAAACATAAAATACATTCCAGATGGCAGACTGTACCAAATGGGTTGTATGCTGGACTTAGCTGGGAGTGCCATTTGTCAGTAAGACTATGACACGGAGCAGAGTTCTCTGATACTCACTGATGTTACAATGACATGTACTCATGTACTTATCCCCTTCTTACCCAAGAGGAAACTCAAGCTCAGGGAGGCAGCCATTTACCCAAGAGCACACAGCCTTCACTTGGCAGAGATGAGATCAGAACTCAGACCATGCAACCGCCAAGCCAGTTAGACCTTCCATGTTCATCTGGAATGCTGACTCAGGCAAAAGCCTTTACACACTGGCTTCTTGTTAGGCAATGGCAGGACTTGCTAGAGAAAACAATCTAAGAAACACAATGTACTCATCATGATCCTGACCGACGTGCCAAACCTGGACATAACAGCCTGCGGCACGGGACGGGGCATGGCTTGCAGAGATGCGACGTTCCTGTCTCCTTCTGGGCAGGATCTTCCCTTCCCATATATATAGCCACCGAACAGCCCGACCCACAGGAGTCCCTGCTGCATCTGGGGGATCCAAGTGTGTCACCCCCACCCTCCAAGATGGTCTCTTTGCCCATGTGAATGTGACAGACACAGTGAAGGCTTCATTCTGAACAGCATGTGGGGGAGTCAGACACTGTGGCTCTGTGACCTCAGCCAGGGTCCCAGCCACACTGGTGGTTATGACAGGCCTGCTGGGAACTGTGTGGACCTGCCCTGAGGCTTGGACGAGGGGTTCTACCTGACAGTGGGAAAGAAGACTCAAGGCCTGGAAGAAAATGAGATGTGTGAACCTTGGAGGCAGGAGAACAGGAAGGCGACTGGCAGGGGATCAGGACGAGATCTGAGAGAACAGCATGGGGCAGGCACTTCCTGTGTGGTCCCTGGTGGCTTCTGGCAGGCTTATGACTGGGGGACAAAACTCTGATTAGAGAGGAGAGCAAGTGACAGGACAAAGAAAACGTGTGAAGTGGAAGGCGGAGAGACCAGAACCAAAGTGCAGGGGCACTTCAGTCCTGGATTCAGAGAAGTGACCAGAGGAACAGCCCCCCTCGCCTACACATTAAGGGGACAAAAGAACATGACAGAACCTTGGAGGGAAGGAAGGGGAGCTATGATCTCATCTCACTGAGTTAAAAAACAATAATTAGGTTAGTGGTCACAAACTGTATGGTAGACCAGGGCGGCGTCTTCAAAATTTTGAATTAGGTGCTACTTCAAACAATCATGAGCATTTAAAAACTAGCAGGTATTGGGATCAGCAGTTAGCATAATGGCTATGTCGCTGAATTCCCATGTAGCTGACCATGGTTCAAGTCCTGGACCCGGTGGCTTAAACTCATGCTGGGCACGTGTATGTGCATGCCCAAGATCCCAAGGAGAATGGAGAAGAAGGGATTGTGGCATGGCCATCCCCGCTGGGGGGTGATTTCTCGCTTTCTGTCTCTCTGTCTCTCTGGCAAGCACACACGCCCTGTAGCAAAAACCTCTCCCAAAAAATCAGTAGGTGTCACCTATTTGGGCTTTTTGGACATCTTTTGATAAGCTGCTAAGATCTAGCACATAGGACCTTGCACCTCCATAGGACAAAAATGAGGAGTAAGTTATCCCTTGAGATGGGGGAGGGTCCCCATTTCTCAGAGCCCTCTCAGGCCCCACCTCCTCCGGGGCCAGCTTCAGGGGCCCAGGTCCTGTGTGCTGGTTCTGTCAGCAACAGAAAACGTAAACGCTCAGTATAAGGTGGAGACTGCAGCCCAGGCTGCTGAGCGGCCTCCCCTCCCTACCCCGCCTCCTGTGTCTCCCATGAGCTCACAGGAAGGGGGTGTGGGAATCGGGCAGCTCCCTGGCTCACCCACCACTGCCCTGGGTGGTAGAAGGAAGGCTGCCGCAGGTGTCAATATCCCAGGCGGAAATGAAATTCTTACCTCCTATTTTCCACCTATTCATAAACAACTTATTAATCACCCACTATAGGCCTGACACTGTTGTTCAGTGATAAACAACATACACAGAAGTCCCTGCCCTTGTTAATGGGCATCTACATCTGACTCGTGGCCCGTTTGAGATGACAGCTAATCTGGCCAAGTTTGGTGATGGCTTCCCAGTGGCCAACCTCCAATGCTCTCTCCATCCTTGGCCTGGGTGGTGTTTCTGCAGCAACTTCCCACGTGGGGTCTCCCCAGTTCCACACTTGTGCACTGCAACCTCCCAGCCGTAGAGAACCATGACTTTTTGATGTATGGCCTCTATTACTATTAACTTGATATTTTTCTATAAAGCTACTCGCTTGGTTTTACTTAAATGTATTTTTGAAATAAAACTTAATCCCTCTGTACACAGAAAATTAGTATCATGTGCTATGTAGGAAACATTACTAGAAAAATAATCCCATAAACTGCAAAATAAAAAGGGGGCTTAACCCCACAATGTAACCGGTTGTCTCCTGTTTGGAGTGAACATCCTCTCGGCTCTGGAGCTCAGCCTCACCGTGACCTTCTTCTCTCACACCTGAAAAGGGCTTGGGGCCCTTTTCTTAATTTTTTTTCTTTATTCATGACAGTGTGTGTACGAGAGAGAAAATGAGAGAGAGAGAGGATGAGAGAGAGTGGGAGGAAAAAAGAGAAGGACAGAGAAGCCCATGTCACAGCCCCGTACTTCCAGTCCTCTAGTTCGTCAGATCCTGGGCACTTACAAGGGTGCCTGGAGTGTGGGTCCCCTTTCTGACAGATGTCCCCAGTCTTTCCACTCCATTATGCGTTCACTGCCTCTGTCAGCCCTAATGGGCGTGCCCTCTGCACACATCTTTGCTTACTGAAACGTTAAGTCCGTCTTCCAAATCCCGTGCGTGTTAAAGCCAACACCAACCCCGCCCGTTAGAATTGATCTCTAGCTCCCGGGTGCTCTGCCAGAGCGTCTGCTGCCATCTGCACAGGGCGAGCTTCTTTATGCTATGTCCGTCTGTCCTCCCAACCATTTAATTCCACTGAACAAACATTATACTAAGTGTTTGGGATAGAATGGTGACCATGATCAGCCTCTTCCTTCTACGGGGAAAGCTGTAAGTTCCCGGAGACAGAAACCCCAATGGTTTATGACCAATAAATGCCTCGTTACAGTGATTATCAACATGCACGTCCTTACTAAGCTTCCGGGCTGCGCATGGTACCAGCTGAGGCTACCAGCTGAGGACCTTGTCTCTGCACTCAAGGAGCTTCCTACTCCTTTCCAGAACCAGGATTAAACTGAAAAGGGGGTAAAAGAGGAGACGCTGCTGCAGAGAACAGGTGGACAAGAGCGAGGAAGAAGTCTCCTCGTTACCCCAACAAGGTGACCACAATGAAGCTCCCGTGGCCCTGCGTTTGGTGCGCTGGGCTTACTACAGCCTTGGTGCCCCAGGCTCAATGTGAGCTGGTTGTTGCAAGATGGATGGAATTCGGACACAGAGGAAAACAATCCGGACTGGAGCCACGTGTCAGGAAGAGTGGAAAAGAGAACTCCTTCACTAGACATGAGACCGGGTGCCTGGGCCGTGGTGTCGAGGAAAGGTAAGTTCGTATGAACGGTGGCCCCGAAGGCAAATGAATGAGGGTCTGAAGCGATGTCTGAGGAAGAGGCCTGCGACTGATGTGCACACGGGGAGTAGGGAGAAAGGTACGAAGTGGCAAGAGGGTGATGGAGGGGTAGGGACAGAGAGATCCCAAATCCAATTTCGAAACTAGACCTCTCAATCGGCAAATGACTTCAGTTTTTTCTTTGGTGGATCTCAGGTTGAACCTTAGCTAGAAGAGAACGTGGGGAATGCAGTTTCTCATTTTCATCCCTGGCCCTGTTGTAGGATGCGGGACATGTCCCCCATAGTAGATCGTCCTTTCTGACAGCCTGTAATCGAGCTGGCCGCTGCTTGGCTGTTCACGTCTGAAGGAATTTGGGGGATTGGAGCATCATGACTGGAATGGATGGCTGGCACACTAAAAGAAGCTGGGTCAATATTTTAAAGTCATTCCGAAGATAAACAAGTAGTTGCAATGGAGAGACTTACTTGAAGGGGGGAAAAAATATAAAAACATTGCAAAGTGAGGCTTCATAATTCACTTGTACCTATAAGGTTCATGTGCTATCGAGTCTGAAATTACTTATCAAGCGTCTATCCTGGATTTACTTTCTATATAAAACAGCACTTCAGAGACTAAGAAAGTAAACACCATTATGACCAATGGTTTGTTTAGGAGAAAAATGCTTCCACAAATGGCGATACTAATTTTTTTAACATTCTCTGGGAAAATATAACAACTCGATATACTTGAGAGCTGGGTAAGAACTATCGACGTTGTGCTTAATCTTTAAAACTGATATATGTGTGTCCAAAAGCTAATAAAGTCCCTTCTACTAGAAATGGGGGGAAGTGAAACACTGGATCCCAGGCAACACACTTGCTTAGGATTCTGGTCTGATGGCCGGAGCCCAGGGGCAGGGGAAATTGAAGTGATTTAAAATAGTCCCTGATAGGATATATCTGATATTAGTGGGCTTGCTGAAGCGAAACAATAATATCAGAGAGATACAAAGGTGTAAAACCCATTAATGTGCGTCCAAATGTTTTGATGCCTTGACCTCAACATCTTTTGGGTGAACCACCCCTGGGGTAGCCGCAAGTGTGCTGGATCATATCAACCAGAAAACTGGTAACTGGGTGCTTGGAAGCCACCATTTATTTTTTGGAATGAACCGAGGAACATTAACAGCCCCTTTCATTTCACACCCGGAAGAAATAAACAAACTTAAAAAAAAAGAAGAAAAGAAAAACAAAGAAAGCTTCATAGAAAGGTAATATCATATCAAGGTTAAAAAAAAAAAAAAAAAAAAAAAACTAGAACAGAATTACCCAGACTTTGGGTGCACTAACTACAAGTGGTAGGCGAGAAACAAAGGCCAAAATAATTTGTGGCCACCACCTAAAGACATGCACAGATCAAACGCCTCAAGCCAGAGAAGCCATGGAAACACCTGGCATGATACATCCATACCTGCGGCACGAAAGTCAGGACAGGCACCTTCATATTTAAAATCAGTCTCCATGACGACCACAACCCAGTTTCCAATGCTATCGTGAACCTTCGCTTTCTTCCTACAAGGAGGTGTGGGTGGAGTCATAGGCTGATTTTCACGCGCCTTTGAACCTCCAATTCTTGTGTGTTTCTTTGAGCTTCACTGTAAGCCTGGTCTTTGCAGAGATGGGGGAAGAAATCACAGCTAATTAAAGCAGAAAATATTCTCATTTCATGGTGGGGCTAACAAATGAAACTACAAGTAATGATGTAATCCAACTCGTCAAAAAGGAAAATGAAAAGAGGAGACAGAAGGCAGGACAGAGCCTTGGGACCCGACGTGCCATGTCATCTTCTAATTAACTAACTGATCCTTTAAACTGTCAGACTCAGCGAGGAACTCCATGGCCTGGTGTCTGATTAATATTCATATTTGGGCACTGGATGCTCTGATTTAGGTCCCAGTGGTTGTAGTTAAACATCAGTCTTTAAAAGAGAGAAATCAAAACCTGCTTGGTGAGCCAAAGTCTCCAGGTTTTACATTCACAGGGAAATGAGGGGAGGCCACCCTGAAGTCCATAATCCACAGCGAGAGCAAATCCTCCACGGATGCATATTGATTTCTGAATCATGATGAGGACTTGTATATTGAAAAAATAATTATTTTGCTTCTTTCTACTGGCAGCCACATTGTTAATCACACTCCGAACCTCATTGTTAAATAAGCGAACAGCGTGTATAAAATTACATAGCATTTGGTAATATAATCAAGCTTTTAATTTCAAACAAAAATAATTGAATATGTAATTTAATCAAAACAGGCTAGAGTTTATCATTTAGTTAAATTGTAATAAGTGGCAACCTGGACTTTTATTAAAATGGCACAGGCTGCAAAAGAATATATTCCCTCCCTTATACTGAGTTCTTGTGACTAAAAAAAATGCTTTGGTCCAAGGTGTAACAGGAGTATTTTAACGACATGTGTTTTGTGGATAACACGGTTGGCTTAAACACCAAAACCAGCACCCCAGAGAGTGTCTGTCTGATTGACAATCCAAGCCACCAATGACTGGGCAGGTCTTCTAGAGGATGGTAACTAGGGGAAGATTCTTAGGAGGCACTAGGTGGACCATGCCTTTTCCTTAACTCCAAGTTCATTTTTTTTTTTTTTTTTTAAAGAGAGAGATTTTTGCTTGCTGGAGAGACAAAGAGAGAGAGAGAGAGATAGAAAGCGAGAAATCACTCCCCAGGGGGATGGCCACGCCACAATCCCCTCTCCTCCATTCTCCTCTTGGGATTTTGGGCACGCACACGCACTCACAGTGTGAATTTTAAGCCGCTGGGCCTGAAACTCAAACTGTGGTCGACCACGTAGGAGTCAAGTGAAGTAACCATTATACCATCTACTGGTCCCCTAAGTCCACTTTTTAATTAAAGACCTTCAGTCTTTAAAATAAGCCAACCCAGTTCCACTCTAAGTCCTAATACACTGATTTTTAGAAGATATTTCCTAAGCTATTTTTATATTTAACACAAGAGTGCCTTACCTCTCATGGTGCAAGTTCATTCCACATTATTCTGTCTTATACTGACATGCCAAGGATTCCATAAGCCTTCCCAGCTACAATTTTTCTTTATACTATAGAGTTAAATACTCTCAATCTCTTGTTAAACTTGACATTAAGCTATTTCACCTTATGGTAAAAAGTAGGCGACCCTGCTAACAAATGCACAGATTGGGTTGTAATTCACACGCACACTAAATGCGAATGTATTTACCTAGCCACACGCTGATTAATACCACCAACAGATATTGAGGCCTATCATATAATCACATCCCTTAAAAAGTTCATTTACTTTTGGGTGCCTTCCAATACAGCTATTGATCGTAGGGATGCCACACACACAATCAATATATTTTGAATTAAAGAGAAGCCCATTTTAAAAAATACAGACATACTTCCCAAATGGTTTTTGTCAGGTTTTCCAGATGAACAGATATTCCTGGTCAACCTGGCTCTGGATACAAGCTGAAATTCCAGAAGAGGAATAATTGGCTGGTGCTGCCCCTCTGGGTCAGAACATCAAAATATTTCTCTCCTGATTATTATTTCTAGGAGAATTTGGAATATTTCCCATGCTCTTAAAAAAAAAGAAAGAAAGAAAAGAAAAGAAAAAAAAAAAAAGGTGACGCATTCCAAATTTTACACACGCCCACCTCTACTGTGAGTTTAGGCTTCAGGAAACCTACCGTCACTGCCAATCCCGACCTGTAAAGTCCAAGTCAGGAGGAATCCAGTACGAAGGCAAAGAGAGGCCTGACATCTCACTTCAGAAGACAGTGTCAGTGCGCTGCTTGCCAGATGACATCTTGTGTGCGGTCCTCAGAGCTGCACATACCTCTTCGGGTGGGGAGCAGGCTCTGGGGACACCGAAACTGGCTCAAATCCACA
Source organism: Tupaia tana (assembly GCA_026018925.1). Lineage (NCBI taxonomy): Eukaryota > Metazoa > Chordata > Mammalia > Scandentia > Tupaiidae > Tupaia > Tupaia tana. The sequence continues at coordinate 18,441,565 of JAKSZU010000022.1, read as the reverse complement.
GGCAATAAAGTAATTAATGGTGTCTTTCAGGGCAAGCGCAGTAAAAAATAATTGCTCTCAAATTTTTACTGCTAATGAATGATTGGTACAGTCAATATTTGTGTTGTTGGGAGTGGATGTGTGGGTCTGTGTGTGTGAGGGATGTAGAAGAGTCTTTTGGATGTAAATACCCAAACCAGTCTATCAGCCTGGTTAACAGCACTGAACTGCCAGCCCACAACGCTGCATATGTTGACTTTAAATGTCTACGGGGAGCATATGCCATGGATCAAAGAACACACTGATTAATCCAACAGAGACCAAAGTCTGTCACTTTGGTCATGGTGCAAAGATGTGCCAAACAGGGTCACTAAAGAGAGTAAATAAATGGAAGGAAAATACCAAAGCAAAATTGGCTTCAAAGAAGGGCTGAGCTGCCAACTACCCATCTAAATGCTACTTGATTAAGTAAAAAAATCTTTCCTTCCCTAGCACATCTGTCCATGTGTGTTAAAATATCGCTCCTCCTTCCTTAAAATTACTACCAGCTTGCCGACGCCAGGTAACGCTCACGTTGTAATCACTTAATATTATATATTAGGTCATCAGCTTTCTCTCTATTTAGAGTCCCGCAGGTACTCTCGCTTCTCAACACACTCCCAGCCTTATAAACATAGATTGAGAGATAAACACGCTCAGGTTGTTTACTGGGAAGTGAGGTCTCATAAGTAACAGGAATTCAATGCTGTTATAACAGTGAACACAGAAAACTGAGAACTTGGCAAAGTTGGATCTTCACTACTGTGGGTATGAAATGGCCTGCCGCATTTTTATGGGTCAGTGAGCTCGCCTGGTTACACCACAGATGCAGCTCAGACCACAGAGACGAGTCTGATTCCCATGTGAAGAGGGCAGACAGCCTCATGGCTATAGACGGAATCCTTACTCTCTGACCATCATCACACAAATACACACTCTTGGGGTGGGAAGGGGTGCCATGCAGCACACACACACAGTCAGTGTGGTAGGTTAGGTCAGTAATGGGGTCGCAATAAAGGTGGGGATGGAGGTGTGGATTTAGATTTGGGGAGCAAACATACTTCTTTTTTCTGACACCAACACGGTAACCAGCATTTGTTATTTTCCTCTACACAATCACAAACAAGCTGCCGTGTAGATTTCTCCAAAACAGGCCAGCAGGTGGCATGCTGGTTAGGATGCTGGACTCCCACATGGTCGACCACAATTCGAGTCCTGGACCCAGTGGCTTGAAATTCGTACCAGCCACGTGTGTGTGTGTGTGCCCAAAATCCCAAGAAGAGAATGGAGGTAAGGGGATTGTGGGCATAGCCATCCCCCTAGGGGGTGATTTTTTGCTTTCTGTCTCTTTGGCAAGCACATGTGCCCTATGGCAAAAATCTCTGGACAAAAAAAAAAAAAGAGTTCTCCAAAACTAACACGGGAATATACACTTGAACTTTACCAAGATAATCCTACTGAAATGTGCTTCTCTCCATAATTCCGCTGAAGACGGGGCACATGCTGGAAGCACCATGTGTTCACAGGGAACAAAATGTATGACCAAGTAGATTGAGCTGGGCCTGATTTCCGGGACCGTCTCACCTCCCCCCACCTGGTGGCGTCCAGGCACTGACCCAATACTTGGGATGCCAAGGCACTTGCATTTCCTTGCAGTTCTCTGCTAGGCACCATATTTTACTTGGTTTTAAGTTCTGAGTTACTATAATGGTATCCTTCAAACCAGGCTAACACTTTTCTAAGCAGACATGGTTGAATAATTTTATCTTATCTTCAAAAGGTAATGATTAGTGCCAACAAAGCAAGCTTTCCAAAGGAGATTCTTTAACAGGCCACATATCTGGGTTTGGTCTTCTTTTTTTTTTTTTTTAAAAAAAAAAGTCCCTGCAGTTGTCCTTAACTTGTTCTTCTGCATAATTTATTGGGCAGCTGTCAAACATGCGTGTTCTCCTGTCTCATATCTGACATTGCTATAGTGATAAATGACACAGGAAACGGGCTATGAACAAACTGACACCGTGCCATTGACTAAATGGAGAAAAAAGGCAGGACAATGATGAGAGAGAACAGTGGGGAGAAAACAGGCTCTTCTCCTTTGCCAGCAGGCAGGCCTATGGACAAACTCCCTGCTAATTCTTGAAGAGTCCACAAAAATGCACTTATGTCACAGACACACTTGCTTCACACGATGGCTGTTATGCTTGTTTTTAAAAGTATAATACTTTCGGGAACCAGCAGTTAGCGTAATGGCTATGTCGCTGGACTCCCACGTAGTCGACCGCGGTTCGCGTCTCGGACCCGGCGGCTTACAACTCACGCTGGGCGCGTGTGCGTGCGTGCCCAAGATCCCGAGAGGAGAATGGAGGAGAAGGGATTGCGGCGTGACCATCCCCCCTGGGGGGTGATTTCTCGCTTTCTGTCTCTATGTCTCTCTCTGTCTGTCTGGCGAGCGCACGCGCCCTATAGCGAAAAACCTCTCCAAAAAAAAAAAAAAAAAAAAAAAAGTATAATACTTTCAATATTTATAGTCTTTTCTTCATGCTTTAAGCACATATAAATTTACATATAATTTTATATCATCTACAATGATTTGATAAAGTCAACAATGTTAATGCTGTATTGCAAAACATAGTTTGAAAAACCCTCAAATTTCTCTAAAGGGAATACCTAATTCCTTGAAGTGGGCCAAATAACGCAGTCCTGACAACCTCACAAGCACCAACAATTGATCTCCACGACCGGCTGCAAAGCATTGTTTCTGAGCTAACAAGAGTCATTCTTTTTGATCTCTTTCCATTTCCTGCATTGTGTTCTGGTCTTCTTATCCCTGTCCAACATCAACAGGTCATTTGCACAGGGGTCAGTGCTGGCCAATATAAATAACCATTATAAAACGTCTAGCATGTTTTAAATCAACAACCGGAGTGGACTACACTGTTTAAAGTATATATTCCAAATATTTTCATGGCAGAGGGTAGGCATAGGCCTGGGAAAAGCACAGGCAAAAATTACAGTTAAATAATCAGCTCACAGCAAGCTCTCCTAGCACACGGTTCCCCATTTGATACCAACTTGAAAAGGGATATGGATGACAGTGCCCCCTGGGCAGGTTAGTCAGCCTGGGCTTCATACCACAGGCATGCACATTTCACAAGCATTTCATACATATGGCTGAAATTACCACCATGTATACAAACCCACGGAGTCTCAGCCAAGGGCCAGAGAGCTGGAGAACTCGGGGAAACTCAGAGCTGGGAGAGCCAATGGCTCTCAAGCTACCTCCTTCTCCTTCTCCCACCGGCCCTGAGGCTCCTCAGTACTGACCACCCCCAACCCAACCTCAGTCGGGCAAGACACTGCAGCGACAGTGTTTCCAGAAAGCCCTCCTTTGGAAGAGGTCACAAGAAGGGGACTGATGTGCATGGTCCAACAGTTGCTGGTATCTGGATTTTAGAAGGATGACAGGTAGTCTAACCTGACTCCAGATTTACCTCTTCTGTCTGCTTTGCCTTGGCAGTTGCTGAAATTAATTTGCAATATTTAAGAACACTGTCATTGAGTTGGGCAGAGTAGTATCTGTAAATGCCAAGGGTGACAGGACTGAGCTGGTCAAGAATAATATTGACCATATAACCGTGATGAAGACCTATATTTACTGCCATGGGGGGGTGGGGGAGGAAGATGGCAAGAATAGGGTGCTGATTGAAAAAAAAAAGTTCTAGAAAAGTATAAATGGTGTGGCATTATTTCACAAATAGCTAAATAGGTGGATTAAAAGAAAAAAGGCATGAATAAATAAATACACACATGATATCCAGGGGACATTTACCCACATCTCATCTCTGTATACTGGACTATTAGCTACTTTAAAATCTCTTTATTATTAAGATATCTTTTTTACATTGATCTTTTGCTCTGATTGACTTATCATCTCTAGGAAATATGTCCTGAATTTCTATACTCTTCTGGCTGACTTCTCCTGGAGTTCCATCCAGCTTTTTTTTTTTTTTTTTTTTTTTTTTTTTTTTTTTTTTTTTTTTTTTTGAGAGGTTTTTATAGGGCACGTACACTTGCCAGAAAGAGAGAGAGACAAAAAGTGAGAAATCACCCCCGAGGGGGAATGGCCACGCTGCAATCCCTTTTCCTCTATTCTCCTCTCGGGATCTTGAGTACGCATGCACACACGCCCAGTATGAGTTTAAGCTGCTGGGTCTGGGACTCGAACCGTGGTCGACTATATGGGAGTCCAATGACATAGCTATTACACCAACTGTTGGTCCCCCATCCATTTTTGTACCTCTATTTCAAGGTATTTGTTTAGGAATATACATATTTTCCTGGTGAATTGAACCTTTTATCATTTTGAGTTGTCCTGTTTTCACAAACTTAAGTTTTTATTATTACAAAGAAGAAACTATTTTCACGTTGCCAGAATCACTGTGACTAATGACCAAAGACTTTTCTCAGGCCATCATCATAACTGATAGGCTTTAGGCATTACTTGGTATCACATATTATTTAACTTAATCCTTATAATGACTCCATGAGGTAAGAACCCTTGCTTACACGTTTTCCAGTGTGTAGACAGGAAAGAGGGAATCTAGAAGGTTAGGTAGCCTACTCAGTGCAGACGAAGTACTGGAGCCAGCATTAAAGCTCGGCTGCTCTTGAGGCTGTGCTGACATTAAGCAAAGGCTACACTGAGACCCACACGCTGTTGAAGAAAGATGCTTCAGATCCAAGGAGTCAAGGCGCTGGCTGCACAAGCCATTTATAGAAATCTGCTGTGTTGCCTATGGAGGCTCTCGGTAGCAAAGCGTACATGATTTCTAAGTTTCTTTTTCTTACCTGGAAAACAGACATTATAACAAATCTTGTTTCAAGGATGAAAAACCTTTATTTGTTTCCAAAACCCTCTGAGAGGGTGGTATATAATATGCCACTTTAAACAATGATGGCTCGTTTTTCTTTAGCTAATAAAGGCGTAAGACTGCATTTAGGTTTTTCAAACATAGATTCAGACAAGGCCAAATGTACATTTTCTTCCCTTGGCCAGCGGTCCTACTACCTCCTGCTAATTTGCTGCTAGAATTTCAACAGAACATGCTGATTTGGGTAATTCTAGGTCCATGCACAAAAATAATCGATGACATCAGCACAGTTCTGGGAATTAGACTTATTAGTTAATTACAGAGCCAGCAGAGGGAGCACAAACCCCGCATAAACAATAACAGGCTCTATGGCGTGTCTCAAACCACAGTAGTAATGGTGGTAGGGAGAAACACATCTACAAATGAAATGATCAGAATCAGAAGACAGTCTTGGCTTTCTTGGAATGTATTAGGGTGGAAACCTAATACTGTATAACCACAAATGCTGACTTTTTGTGTACCTGAGGGGAAGAAAGAGTGTGAGTGTGTGTGTGTGTGTGTGTGTGTGTGTGTGTGTGTCTGTCTGTCTCCCTTTGGTATCGTGATGAGTATCCTCCCCCACTGGTGGGGTAATTAAGGTTAGATGGGGAGACTTGCCTAGGGTTGGTAAATACGTACTTGTTCATCCTGAGTTTCAGAGTAGCTTTCATTTTAGTCTTCTTCACCCTAAAGAACATCCCAAATGAGCCAGTCTTACTCTTCTAAGGTGCAATCAAGATTTATGTTTTTGTTTAAATAAAAAATTGACAGAAGCAAGGACCAGCAGATGCCATCATGATTAAGCTGCTTGACTCCCACGTGGTTGACTGTGGTTCGAGTCCCAGACCCAGCGGCTTAAACTCACACCAGGCATGTGTGCGTGTATACCCAAAATCCCGAGAGGAGAATGAGGAGGAAGGGATTGCAGCATGGCTATCCCCCATGGGGGGTGATTTCTCGCTTTCTGTCTCTCTGTATCTCTCTCGCGCACGAGTGCATGTGCCCTATAGCAAAAAAATCTCTTAAAGAAAAAGAAAAGATTTGACAGAAGTAAAACAAAGTAATGTCTATTGTTACAAAGAGAGAAAGCATAAACTTATTCTTTATAAAGAACTACCTTTCTTAAGTATAGCTAACATTTCAAACGAATGGTCAAACTGGAAGCCAGATGACCTTGACCATTTTTTCCCTCAAGACTAAATAACTGATATGGCAGTAGATAGATATATGCCTCCTACCAAAATAACACTCTCATGAATAAAATGGAAGTGTAGATAAACAGCGTCCATTTATGCACCTGTTGATAGGTTAGGGATGGAAAGATCTGTTCTATGGACTAATATTCAAGGTGGAGGCAACTGTCCAAAAGGTAACTACAATCATGCCAAAGACATCGACACTGTCCAACATGCTTTGGCCAAAAAAGATCAACAAAGGATTTGATTTCTGTATTACGCATTTTTCATTGTTGTTGATTTTAAGAGGATGATCTCCCTATATCTGAAGTGGGAGAAACAAAAAGGAAATTAGGATAGTTAATACCTATTACCATTCAAAATGCATGTATCTTGACAATATGCTCAAATAAAACGTGTGCTTTGAAAAAGTAACAAGACTAGGGTTGTGGTAGGGGTGAGGAGGTGGATTTCCACTTTAGGTCACATTAAGAGAATGACTGATTAATTATCAAGGCTCAGGAGTAGATAAAGAAGATTGGTAAAGATGGTGTGTGCTCATGAAGAACATCCCACAACAGGTCTGTCTGGTTCTAGAGAGAATCAATCCAGGGAATGTGGGGGACAGCCATATTGCAGGGTTCCTGCTGTTCCCAGGTGCCCCTGGGCTTCTGCTGACTGTTTCCACATCACGCTCTGTCCTGCGGGCTGTGTTTCTCATCATCCTGCTAACCCATCCCTCCAGGGATGTCGGCAAAATCTGAAGGTTTGTGCCCCCACAAAATTCATATTGTGAAACATAATCACCAATGTGATGGCCTCAAGAGGTCGGGTCTTTGGGATGAATGCCCTTATAAATAAAGCCCCAGAAGCATCCTCACCCTTCCACCACGTGAAGACACAGGGAGAAGTACCATCTATTACACATGAAATGGGGCTCTCAGCAGACACTGAATTTGCCAGGGTGTTGACCTTGGACTTCCCAGTCTCCAGAACTGTAAGAAATAACTGTTGGTTGTTCAGAGCTGCCTAGTCTATGGCATTTTGTAATCTTACAGCACAGATGAAAATAAACGTGACAGCAGGGTCAGCAGCAGCTCTACATGGAAACTGGAGGGCCTCATTCAATTTGGAGGCCTGGGGTTTGGTTATCAATAGAGGGAAATGTAGTTTGCCCTTGCCTTTTTTTTTTTTTTTTTTAAGAATTATTTAATTTTACTTATTCATTCATTTGTTTTAAGTTGGTCAAAGAGAGAGAGAAAAAGAGAGAGGGAGGGAAAGTGAGAAAGCAAGCCACCAGCTCTGGGACTTGAACCGTGGTTAGCTATGGGAGTGTCCAGTACCTCAACCGTCACACCACCTGCTGGCCCCTTGCTTTTTATCCTTGACCTCCCTTGAAGGAGTCTGAACATGCTGGACCCTCCGATGTGGTCCTCCTTGCCAGCTGGCTGCAGTTTACCTTGGGATAGCCTTCCTTCCCTTCTCATCGTGACCACCCAACAGGAGGGAATCGCCCTCATGGGCCGTGCTTTCTCACTTTCCCTCTCTCTCTCTCTCTCTGTCTCCCTCTTGTGAGCATGTGCACCCTCTAGCAAAGAGAGAAAGAAAATTAGAAAGAAAGAAAGAAGGAAGGAAAGAAGGAAGGAAGGAAGGAACTAGCCATGCTTATAAGTGTTACTAGTCAGGCCTATGCTACATGCTCCTGTTTTTATTTCTAGCATTTCACAGCTGTTCTCTGTCAATTTTGCAAATACTTTAGGATGCTGGATAAACTTAGGATGGGTAGCATGAATTTGGAGTTCCCAGAAATCATAAAAGGAAACATTTGAACATTTCTCCCATTTAATTAAATGAACATCAGCGAGATCTGTTAGTGGAACCCACCTCATGAACACATTAGGCGCGGATCACCGTGAACACGTTTGTGTGCGAGGTGGGTCGTCCGCTGCCATCGTCTGTCGACACTCTCCCACCCACCCCCTCCAGCAACAAAGTTCCCATGATAATCTGGACATGACACAGAAAACAGTTCACGTAGATTATCAATGATTTCTCTTTGGGGGCACATTTTACATTGTGAGAAGTTTAGCAACAGCAGTAATGACGCCTGCTCTACAGAGTACTTTATGATTCATAAATTCCATCCCTATGTTTTCTTTTCTTTTTAATTGCCAGAAGGTCCATGCACTGGAGAGGGAGAGGGAAGAGGGAGGAAAGAGGAAGGAGGAGGAGGAAGGAGGAAGGAGGAAGGAGGAGGAGGAGGAGGAGGAAGAGGAAGAGGAAGAGGAGGAGGAAGACACACCCCAGGGTCACGCCACAATGCCTTTTTCCTCCACTTTTCCATCCTGTCAGGATTTTGGGGCTGCACACATTTGCACCTGGTGTGTTTCTCAAGCCAATGGGATTTGAAGCTCAACCAGTTGTGTGGGATCTGGCTCCCAATGTACAGTACTTAACCACTGCGCCATAGGGCCAGCACTGACCTCTTTCAAAGCAAGCTCTGGAGACACTATTAAGCCATGTGGATGTTCCGTGGGGAACAGACGTATCATACCACAGACATGACACACATCTGTGAGAAAATACATGTCGCAACAACTGCCAAGTCATCCACAGCCTGAGGTTCCCCAAGGACAGCGGTTCAGCCACGGGGCATCCAGAGAAAGGGTCATGATTCACTCTGGCAAGGCCAGGATTGGACGGAGTTGTCTTTAATTGCCTGGTTGTCATCTCCCAGATACCCGTAAGTGACACTGTAGCTAGATTAATGAAGAAAATAAATATACACAGAATCTCATATACCCCTCGATCCTGAAAAGCTCTATTGACTTGCTCAATATCCACTAACAAGAGAAAAAAAAAATCAGAGATAAAAAAATCTTTCATGTTTCACGTTGATGCTGTGTATCATTTTGGCTTGAGTGTAAATTGGTGCATGTGTTCTTTTAATTATATAAAAAACAAGACATTGAATAGACTGCGTGTCTGCAATCTGCTGTTTTTCTGCTCACATTCTGATGCTGAAGCTTTGTAGTTGGAAGGCAAGGCCCATCAGCCCAGAATAAACTGAATGGTAATTCATCTCTAGAGGCATAAGATCACCGTTTTGTCACTAAAAGGTTATACAATTTGTGAACCTTTAAAAAAGAACTCGATTTCACTTAGTCCAGAACTGTTCTCCATCTTCTGTAAGGCAGCCAGAAACAGGCCTGGAACACTTTAATGTGGCTGTGATGTCTGACAGCGTGTCAAGAGAAATCTGGGCCTTCTGCTTCGACTGCCTACGCTGTCACGGTATCCTCCATTCTGTCAATGAATGACAACCATTTATTAAACGGCTACAACAGATACTTGGTACAACCCTAAGCTCCTTGCATACATGATCAAGCTTAACCTTTCCAGGACACGTTTGCCTTCACTGTTGGGCTGCGCTTCTTTTACAAATAAGAAAGGGAGGCTTGCTAGGACTAAGCATCGTGCCCGAAGTCGGGATTCACACCCAGGTCTCGGTCTTGGTCCAGCTTCCAAGCTTATACTCTTGACCATCCAGCTATGCCATTGCCTTTACTCATTTTGGTTCTTTCATGATTACTTACAAGTGGACTTCAAAAATTTAATGGAAGGGGCCAACAGGTGGCATGTATTTAAGGTGCTGGACTCCCACATGGCCCACCCCAGTTTTCAAGCCAAACCTGATGGCTTGAAAATCATGCCGGGCACATGTGTATGTATGTGTGCCCAAAATCCCAAGAGGGGAATGGAGAAGGGACTGCAGGGTGGTCACCCTCCCTGGGGGATGATTTCTCACTTTCTCTCTCTCTTTCTCCCATCAGTGCCTGTGCCCTATGGCAAAAACAAAAAAACAAAAAAAAAACAAAAAAAAAACAAAAAAAAAAACAAATCTTAAAAAAAACAAATTCCCATAGAAAAATGGAATTATGGCTGACCCTGTAGCACAGTGGTTACTGCTGTGCAGAGCCAGCCAAGACATCCTGTGGCCAATCAGGATTCAAGCTCCAGTCCTGTTGGCTTGAAAGACACACCTGTGCACACGCTTGCCCAGAATCCTGAAGGGATGGAGAATTTGGGGGGTGGTGGTGGAAATATTGCCATATGACTAGGCCCTGTTGTGGGGGAGGGGATTCCCTTTCTTGTTTGCATACACGTATCCTCTGGCATAAAAAAAAAATAGAAGGGCAGTATTAATGCAAATTTATTTCAGTGCAAACAAATTTGAAATCCATGCAATAGATTTTTCATAATATGTTTTTTCCATGAACATTCTGAAGATCTCGTGTACTGCTGGGGGTGCTGCTGATGAAAAGGAAGAGGAGAGAGCGATGCTAGAATGTTTCTGCACCGCCAGGAAGGTTGGCATACAAGTGAACAGAGAAGACAAGCTTCAAACACAGAGCTTCAGAAACCTTTTTTTTTTTTTAAAAGGTTTTTGTCATGGGGTGTGCGTGCTCGCCAGAGTAAGAGACGGACAGATACAGAGATACAGAAAGAGAGAAAAGCGAGAAATCATCCTCCAGTGGGGATGGCCATGCCACAATCCCTTCTCCTTCATCTTCCTCTTGGGATTTTGGACATGCATGCATATACACCTGGTGTGAGTTTCAAGCCACTGAGTCTGGGACTCGAACCACAGCACCCATGTGTCCAGCATCTTAACCACCACGCCACCTGCTAGCCCTGGAGAAGCAATGGTAGAATTTCTGTTCCCTCGGGGCTCAATGCACTGTGACCTCACTTAGATCCCATTTTTATTCTGTTAAGACCCTGGATGGAAAGTGCTACCCAAAGTATGAAGCAGAGAGCCCAGCATCGCAGGCGGAAGTGGCTGGTTGCCATGACAGCATTTGGGAGCTGCCCAGTTACTCAGTACCAAGAGGCATTTATTCCTAAGACAATCCAAGACAGTAGGAGCACCAGGAACCACTTTACAGTCACACGCTGCTCCTCAGTACTGACATTCCTCAGTACTTGGAAGCTCCACCTATACACATTAACTGTAAGAGGATTTGTAACTTAGGAACACAGTCTCACTGCTAGAACCCAAATTCTGCTTTATTACATCTTTTTAACTTTTTAAGAGATTTTTGCTATAGAGTGTGTGTGCTTGCCAGAGAGACAGAGAGAGACAGAGAGACAGGAAGTGAGAAATCACCCCCCCCCCCCCCCCCGGAGGGGAACGGCCATACCGCAATCCCTTCTCCTCCATTCTTCACTCAGTATTTTGGGCATGCATTCATACGTGCCTAGCATGAGTTTCAAGCCACCAGAACTGGGACTCAAACAGCAGTCGACTATGTGGGAGCCCAGCAATGTAACCATTATATCATCTGCTGGTCCCCTGCTTTTTTATTTTAAATTGACAGATAAAATTGAATATATTTATTGTGTACAACTTGGTATTTTGGAATATTGAGTTGTCAGTAAAGTCATGATGCATTATTACACAGAAAAACAGAAAAATATGTAATGACCTCCCTGACGACCTAAGACATAGACCTCAGCGAATGGCCAGATCGAGCTAATTAACAAGCGTTACCTCCTACAGTTGTCATTTTTTGTGGTGAGAACACACACACTCTACTCTCTCAGCAATTTTTTAAACTTTATTTATTTATTTATTTATTTATTTATTTATTTATTTTTTTAATTTCACCAGATGGACGGGGGTGAGAGTGAGCGAGCAAGAAAGCAAACCATCAGGCCCATGACTTGAACCATGGTCGGCCATGTGGGAGTCCAATGCCCCTAACCACCATGCCACCTGCCAGTCCCTCTCTTAGCAATTTCTAAGAATATGATATATTGGGACCTGCAGTTAGCATAAAGGCTATGTTGCTGAACTCCCATGTAGTTGACCGTGGTTTGAGTCCCCGACCTGGTGGCTTAAACTCATGCCGGGCGCGTGTGCGTGCGTGCCCAAGATCCCGAGAGGAGAATGGAGGAAATGGGACTGCGGTATGGCCATCCCCCCGGGGGGTGATTTTTTGCTTTCTATATCTCTGTCCCTTTCTGTCTTTCTGGCGAGTGCATGCACCCCATAGCTAAAATCTCTCTCTCAAAAAAAAAAATATATATATTGTTGGGACCAGCAAATGGCATAATAGTTATGTTGTTGGACTCCCTCGTAGTTGAAAGTGGTTTGAATCCTGAACCTGGTGGCTTAACTTTGTGTTGGGCACCTGTGTGTGCATGCCCAAGATTCCAAAAGGAGAATGGAGAAGGAATTGCAGCATGGCCATCCCCCTGGGGAGTGATTTCTTGCTTTTTGTCTCTCTCTGTCTCTCCGGTGAGCACATGTGCCCTTTTAGCAAAAATCTCTCTCGAAAAAAAGAAAAAAGATACATTATATTATTATATATTATGAACTAGAGTCACCATGTTGTACAACGGATCTCTTGAATTCACTCCTATCTAACTGAAATTCTGTAACCTTTGACAGCCATTTCCTATCTGTCTGCTCTGCTATGTGTTTAAATGTCCCTGACCATACGTTTCAGTTTCTAAGTTGCCACTAGGGTGACCCACCTGTAAGACAGTGAGGCAGTAATGCTGGCGTGGAGGACACATGCTACCTTTCCCCTACTGGAGTGGAGGCACTCCCAGGCAGAGTTGGCGCAATCCCCACCGCTTCCCTCCCACAGCCCAGTCTGGTGCCTGTACACGGGACGGACGCAGTAGCATTTGGTGTGTGATGGACCTTCTTCTCTGTTTCCTCATTCCTGCATTTTGAATTTCAGCTTCTCCTCTTTTCCTGTTTATCTCTTCCCCTTGCCTCAGAGCAACTACCTTTCTAAAACAAGATGCCTTCCACAGACATGGTGTTCGAAGATGTGGTTTAAACATCCATTGAGTTATAGTGCTGCAGAATTCAAAGAGGGAATTTGGAATTCTAAACCCACAATGAAAAAGAAAATAACATGACACAAAACAACCCTTTCTAACCTAATAGGAAGAACTTCTGAAGGGACAGGAGTTGAGAAACAAGACCTTCCCAGTGGACAATGAGGACGCTACCCTGATTTGAGGATCAGAAAAAAAGCCACCGGGAAGTCATGATTGGTGTTGTACCTCACTTGAGTTTAGTGCCAGAGAAACGATTTTCTTTGTGCAATATCTCTGCCCTGATAAAATTAAGAACTTAGTGTAGGATCCAAATTCCCCCAAAGGAATCAGCTTAAAAAACGTATTAGCTCTCCTGCCACAGGGATTTATGGTTTCTTTTTAAAATAGTTACAGTCTCCTATACCATAAGTTTCTTTGGTCACTAGGTAGATTCATTTATCTTTCTTTTGAAACACACGCCGAATGTTTTAAGCAAATGCTGGCTCTTCACCTGATTGAATTTTACATCAAGGAATAAACTGTAGAATGGCTTTGGAATATGTCTCCGAAACAAGAAGACCTGGAAATAAAAACAGATACGGAAGACTGTATTTTCCTGATTGTCAATCAAGCTAATTACTCTTTACTCAAAAGCTTTGTCTATCAGGCGAGAATAGAAAAGACAATCGGGGGGTTCTCCTAGCACAGCCTGGTGTCTGGGAGTATCACACCAGTTCACTCACAGCAGGAGCTGCTGTAATTGGCAGCTCCATTTCCCCTACTGCAGGGTAATTCCTTAGTGAAGAAAACACAATGTTAACAAGATTTTACAAATTTGACATATGGTATCCTATCTGAAACGACCAACAAAAGTTCCTCCTATCCCCAAGCAAACAGCAGTTACTTGCAGTCCTGGATAGGACTACGAGAGAGTGATAAAAAAAAGTCTCTTCACAATCTAAATGATGTATAGTGATTTAATGTATGAATAATAATAATTTTAAAAAAGACAAAACAAAACAAACAAAAAAGGAAATGCCCCTGGAGTTCTTTGAGGGGACCCTTAAATCTGTGGTCCTAACAAAACGCCAGTGAGTGGGACCAGCAGTTGGTATAATGGCTATGTCGTTGGACTCCCATGTAGTCGTGGTTCGAGTCCCGGACCCAGTGGCTTAAACTCATGCTGGGCACGTGTGCGTGTGTGCCCAAGATCCCAAGAGGAGAATGGAGGAGAAGGGATTGTGGCATGACAGAGAGACAGAACTTTCTGTCTCTCTGTCTCTCTCTTTCTGGTGAGCACACATGCCCTATGGCAAAAAACCACTCAAAAAAAAAAAAAAAAAGCCAATGAGTAACAAGAAAAGGTAAAACACTCAGAGTGGGTACGTCTCCAAGAGTGGGTAATGCAATGACTACAAAAACCTCCCCTACAGCATCGGCTTCATTAATGACAGTTGCTACGGAAGGAGGATTCCGACCCATGAGCGAGTCCTTAGTGAGTCCGTTGAGTTTAAGGTGGTGCTGGTCCATGGAGTGAGAGTGAAAGGGAGTGAATGTCAAAGGGAATCATAAAGAACATGCAGGACACGTAGCAAAGGTTCCAGGCTTATCTTCACTTCCTCCCTAAAAAGCACAGAAACTCTAGAATGAAGTTCCAAGGAGGATCAAACTGCTCTGAAGTGAACCCCAAAGGGGCTTCATCAATAAATGATTCTTGTTTAAAACCATATACCCCAATGAGGTCTCTAAATGCCATTTTAACTAACAAAGGAGCTGAAGGAGGAATCTTCTAGTACATAAAACACTGGGCGCAAATACAAGGAAACTTTTCAGGAAAAGAAGAACAACGATTGTTTTGTCCCTTTTCCTCGTAAGCATCTTAAGTGATGCATCATTTCCTTTCTCCTTGGTAGGGCATTTGGGTAGATTCTAAAGAGGGGCAAAAATGGGTCCCCAGGATCTTATCCTGAATCCACTGCTAAGATACCCACAGCTTATTGTCTACAACTGAATCTGGGGCTGTCCTCAGTCCCCATCTGATGTTCCATCTGACCCCAGCTGCAGAGACAGGGCGGAAAATGGGGATTCACTTTAAGACTGGCGATCTCAAGAGAATAACATGAAGGGATTAATGAGCAGCTTTCAAACGGCAGGTACTCGCAGTAAAGGCACCGAGTCAGGTTAAGTCCTAATTTTCATGGGGAATTAAACTGCCTTTTGATACCACCTGGTGTCACATAATTGACAATCAACTGGCATCTGCCCAGGTAAAGGAAATAGCTCGTTCGCGGGTGCTCTCTCTCTCTCTCTCTGTCACACACACAGAAACAGCCATACACCAGCATATGACATTTTGGTCAACAATGGACTGCACGTATGACAGTGGTCCCGTAAGGAACACGGGCTAGCCTAGGAGTGTAGGAGGCTAAACCCCGCAGAGTTGTGTAAGTACACTCTATCAGGCCTGCACAACAATGCAGCTGCCTAATGACACATTTCTCAGAATGTATCCCGTCATGAAGTGACACAAGACTGCGTTCCCCAAACAGTTAAGTGTCTCTTCACTAAGATGATGTGCTCGCCCAGTGCGCCTGTCCACTCTTTCCAGCCTGGATGTTCCATAGCGGCCATTCCCTGGAGCTCCTGAGCTGTTTCTGAGTAGCACGTGGACACACAGGCCTCGAATCAACACCGCGTCACCTGAGACAGTTCTGATTCCTTGACTGTCTTGCCATCCTCCAGATTATGGAAGGCTCTCAATTTGGTGCAGATATATCTTTTTTTTTTTTTTTTGGAGAGTTTTTTTTGCTATAGGGCGCGTGCGCTCGCCAGACAGAGAGAGAGACAGAGAGACAGAAAGCGAGAAATCACCCCCAGGGGGGATGGTCATGCCGCAATCCCTTCTCCTCCATTCTCCCCTTGGGATCTTGGGCACGTACGCACACGCGCCCGGCGTGAGTTTTAAGCCACCGGGTCCGGGACGTGAACCGCGGTTGACTACATGGGAGTCCAGTGACATAGCCATTACGCTAACTGCTGGTTCCCCAGATATGTCTTTTTACCTTGCTAATCTCAAAGGGAGGTAAGGATATCAGACTTGGGACAAGAGGGTGGTAAAATGTGAAGCTCCCTGAGACAGACCCACATGGGAAGAGTACCAGCTTACATCTGGAGAGCTCCCTAAATAGGCTAGGCGTGTGTGCCATGGGTCCTGTGTGGGGTGCTATCTCAATCTCCCTATCTTTCTCACTCGGGGAATTAAAAACTAAAAATAAAAAAGCTTAAAAATAACAGCAACATCAGAGTGTCAGACAGTCAAACCCAGCTAGCATCCAATATTGGGGCTGTTTCCACAGCGTTCGTCTCCGCAGTTATGCCCTCTGTTTACAGCAAGTGTTACCGAGCATCTATTTCCAGAAGTAAGAGAATATTTCTCGAAAAATACAGTTACTTGTGCTATTGGAAATGAGCCAGTCATAGGACACGTACTGTGCGATCCCACTTATGTGAAGTACCTGCAGTAGCAAATTTAAGGTGACAGGAAGCAGGATGGAGGTGCAGGAAGGGGTGGGGGCGAGAGAATCAGCCCCTCTTATTCATGAGGTTCAGAGTTTCACTTTTTGCAAGGTGCAAAGGTTCTGCAGATGGGCTGCACAACGATGTGAACATGAACACTTCTGAACTATACATCTAAAAACGGTTAAGATGGTAAGTTTTGATGTTGTGTGTTTTACCACAGTGAAAAAAGGTGGAAGGAGGAGGCAGAGAGGATGCTCAGAGGAAGCTGCGCTTACGGAAGCCGGTTAAGGTAGATGCCATGCTGCCGCCTTTGAGGATGGAAGGACGACCATGAGGCAGGGAGCGTGGGTGCCCTCTAGAAACTGCAGAAGACCAGGAAACTCCACTAGAGCTTCCAGAAAAGAAGTCTTGCTGACACCTTGATCATATCCCAGTGAGACACAAGGTGACTTTTGGCTTCCAGAACTGTAAGACATTTGTTTGCCTTTAATTATCTTTAACATAGCCCATACCCTGCCACCCTGAAAAAAGAAAACACAGCCAATCGATGTTGTCGTTTTGTCTATTGTAACACATTTGGAAATGGTGGTGGTGTGGTACATGTCTAGAGAAACAATGAAGATGGCCTGTGAATGCCTGGTTTGGCGAACACTTACTCTGCCTTCTGGGTTACAGAAGTCTGGGAACCAGCAGTTAGCGTAATGGCTATGTCGCTGGACTCCCACGTAGTCGACTGCGGTTCGCGTCCCGGACCCGGTGGCTTAAAACTCATGCCGGGCGCGTGTGCGTGTGTGCCCAAGATCCCGAGAGGAGAATGGAGGAGAAGGGATTGCGGCGTGACCATCCCCGCTGGGGGGTGATTTCTCGCTTTCTGTCTGTCTCTCTGTCTCTCTCTGTCTTTCTGGCGAGCGCACACGCCCTATAGCAAAAACCTCTCCAAAAAAAAAAAAAAAAAAAAGTCAAAGTTCTGAAGATCGAGTCAAAGACGTATCATGACCATGATGATAGGTATTTAACACGGTGAGTGTATGTCCACCCACCTGCAGGCAGTATTTTTTTTAACTAATAAAAAGACACCAACTCTAAGTTGGGGATCTAAACCCAGCAGTCCTGGGCTTAACAATGGCTCAGCCACTTTCCAGCTGAATAAACTTGGGCTCCTTACACACCTCAGGGCCTCAGTTTCTGCACCGGTGCTAACAGATGCACAAATAATATTGGCTGTTATTATTATGATTATGGTTATTATTCCTAGGCATTCTGATTCTACCAAATATATATATATATATTTTTAAGTTTCTTTCATGAGAATGAGAGACAGATGGAGATTGGGACAGAAAGACCCTTGACAGGGTCCCTTTCAGAATCCCTTCTCCCCAACTCCCCAGTCAGTCAAGATCATGGGTGTGCATACCCAGAGTTCACGGGTCTCTGGGTAACAGGACTGGGATTTTCCATGTGGATCTACCATGCTCAAACAGTGTGTACCTATGCTACATAGCTGGCCTACATGTATGCGTGTTTGTGTATACATGTATGTGTATATGTATACATATATGTATACACACATATACATATACATATATATGCACACACAAATATATTTGTTATTTCTGGTTTACATTTAATTGTTGCACATCATTATGGGGTATAGTACGGTTTTTCAAAGCATATATGCTGTGTATCTTAATCAAGTCCTAAGATATTTTTAAGAATATCAAGGATATTATTTTTTTAAATGGAATTAGCACTTGGTATGGTGGTTAATGCACTGGATTTCCATATGGTCAACTGCAGTTCAAGTCCTGGACCCAGCAGCTTGAAAATCACACCGTGTGTTTGTGTGTGTGTGTGTGTGTGTGTGTGTGTGTGCATACCCAAAAATCCCAAGAGAAGAATGGAGAAGGGGCTGCAGCATGGCCATCCCCCAGGGAGTGATTTTTCACTCTTCCTCTCTCTGTCTCTGTCTCTCTCCAGCAAGTGCACACACTCTAGGACAAACATCTTAAATAAACAAACAAAGAAAGAAACAAACAAATAGGAATTAGCACTTTAATATGAATAATATCTAAGTAACTCCAGTCAGCAAGTCAGCACTATTTTTTTTTTTTTTTTACAAGAGATTTTTGCTATAGGGCTTATACACGCACTGGAGAGACAGACAGAAAGTGAGAAATCACCCCTCCCCCCCGGGGTGATAGACAAACTGCAATTCTTTCTCATCCATTTTCCTCTCAGGATTTTGGGCATGCACACACACATGCCTGGAATAAGTTTAAGCTGTCGGGTCTGGGACTCAAACTGCAGTTGACTATGTATGAGTCCAGCGATGTAACCATTATGCCATCTGCAGGTCCCTGTTTTTTGTTTTTGTTTTTTTTTTTTAAAGAGAGATTTTTGCTACTGGGCTTGTGCACTCACCAGAGAGACGGGGGGGGGGGGGGGGGGGGGGAGAAAGAGAGAGAGAAATCACCTATCCCAGGGGCATGGCCATGCTGCAATCCCTTCTCCTCTGTTCTCCTCTTGGGATTTTGGACATGTATGCCCATGCGCCCTGAGTGAGTTTTAAGCTGCTGGGTCCAGGACTTGAACTGTGGTCAACCACATGTGAACCCAGCGATGTAACCATTACACCATCTGCTGGTCTTGCCTTTTGGTATTTTGAAAGTGGCCTCATTTGGAGTCTTCCACCAGGCTGAGATGAGCATGCTTATGGAATGGTGCTCTTCCTTGGTGTCAGCTCTGAGTGAAATTCACTAATGCTTTGTGCTCCCTCACTATGACATTTCTGAGCATGTAGGTCCCAGCCCAGCATTTCTGGCCATTTCATGTTTAAAGCCAGGCTACCCTGAGTGCCAGGTTTGTCCATGGCTGTCATTTATCAGCAACACAATACCCCAGGGCTATGTATTCATCAAATGCTTATTGACATAAGCTTCAGGGCATTTTTTTCCTTTCATAACATTAGAAAATATTACTTCTGATTTAAGTAGTTTTCTTTGCGGGATGGCTATAAAAAACAAAGTGCCCTTAACATGGCATGCATTTTCTGATTGGATGCAATGATTGGAGGTGAGCACTTATTAAAAATGTCTTAGTAGCTTAAGGCAGGGCTCCTCAGCTTCCACGCTGCTGATGTCTTGGGCCAGGAAACCCTATGTTGGGTGAGGGGGGGCATGCTGTGCATTGCAGGGGTCTCAGCAGCAGCCCTGGCCGAGCTGCCAGTATGACCCCCCTGCAACCTTCCCCCAGTTGTGACAGCCAAAATGTCTCAAGACATTGTCGAACGTCTCTTGGCAAAATGGCCTCCAGGAAAGAACGACCGCACAGGGGTCTGATATTGGCTCTGAGATTACTAACTGTGGCTGTTGGCAAAAAAGGAAATAATTAAAATATTGAACATGGGAAGATTCATAGTATGGCTGCCAGTTGTCGATAATTTAAAAGAAGCATTTTTATATTTTTAATAGTGTCCCTCGATCAATACATATAAATTAAATGTAATAAGTGAAACGGCTTTAGAAACTCTACAGTGTTAATGATTACTACAATCACACTAGCATGTTCTGGGACTATGTAAAGGACGGACTACTAGAGGAACTAACCTCGTATTAAGCCTGTGTTGTGCTAAGTACTTTGCTGATACCCTCTCATTTGAGTTTCATCACTGAGGTTTATGGAGGAAGAACGAAGGCTCAAGAAAGCTAGTAAGAGAGTCCAGCAGGTGGCGTAGTGGTTAAGGCACTGGACTCCCACACATTGACCGCGGTTCAAGTCCTTGACCTGTGGCTTGAAACTCATGCCAGGCATGTGTGTGTACATGCTCAAAATCCCAAAAGGAGAAGGAAAGAGAAGGGATTGTGGCATGGTCATCCCTTCTGGGGGGTGATTTCTAGCTTTCTGTCTCTCTGGTGAGTGCACGCATCCTAGAGCAAAAATATCTATTAAAAAGAAAGAAAGAAAGCTAGTAGGAAACATGATTAAGTCACTTTCTGTGCAAGAAGTGATGGTAGGATTTGAACCAAGGGCTTAACACACCAGAGCCCACGCTGTTCCACCCCACCCATTTCCAGTCATATGCCTTAGGAGCCATTCTTGATTGGGAAGGAGATGCTCACATGTTCTTTGACAAGCCCTTCTGGAAACAATACACATTTGTCTGGGAGAGCCAGTCAGTGTTGGAATAAAATCAGTAACGTGAAGCTGAAGCTACTTGAAATGGGTGATTTGAGCTTAAATTCAGGACCTAAAGGCCCACTGAGACAATAATCCAAACCAACTAGTCACAGACTGACATTCTCAGATCCACTTTTAGGGTGCTCACTATTCTTTTTTCTCCATTAAGCATCCAGAAAATTAATCATCAATAGACCTATCTGGAACAAACACATTTCAAATTGACCTGAATAGCAAGAAGAAAGAATTGAGATTTTCTTTTGCCATTT
The DNA here is from genome assembly GCA_026018925.1 of Tupaia tana. Classification (NCBI taxonomy): domain Eukaryota; kingdom Metazoa; phylum Chordata; class Mammalia; order Scandentia; family Tupaiidae; genus Tupaia; species Tupaia tana. The sequence continues at coordinate 18,420,658 of JAKSZU010000022.1, read as the reverse complement.
TAAAACTCAGTGTCTATAATGTGCTGACACGTGCCCTGGAGGGGTGGGGGGAACTACGTTAATTCCTAATTTCTAGTATCGCAGAAAGTGATCTTACTTGCAACAGGGTTTTTACAGAGAGAGTAAAAATGAGGTTGTTGGACTAGGCCCTAATCCAATTTGACCAGGGTTCCCATTAAAAATGGGAGAGGGCCTGGATACAGAGACAGATACACAGAAAGAGGATGATGTGAAAGACACACAGGAGAGCCCAGGTGAAGACAGGGAACTGGGATGATGCATCTTCAAACCGTGCTTCCCCCATGTTTGTCAGCAAACTACCAGAGGCTAGGAAGAGGCAAGAAAAGGTTCTTTTACGGGCTTCAGAGGGAGCATGGCCCCACAACACCTTGATTGTGGACTTTCAGCCTTCAGAACGTTCAGACACTAAGTTTCCTTTTTTTCAGTCACCCAGTGTGTGGTACCTGCTACTGTCCTGAAGACTCGTACCGCATCTGCGTAACAAAGCCACCCAGGGCTTCTATCTGCGTAACAAAGCCACCCAGGGCTTCTAGAATACTTGTATTTTTATGAGTATAAAGCAGACCAAGGTTCCCCGGGGTGGCTGTTGCTGAGCCGAGCCTACCACATGCACAGTTTGGCCCACTGCCATGTGGCCATGGGGGTCCTCACTCGAGCCAACTGGCAGCTGGGCCCTGGTTACCCTTCCTCACAGGTTTTTAGCCTCAAGGAGGGCTGGGGCTCCCTTGCGGTCTGTCATTAGTTTCTCGTCCATTCTTGACCACTTTCCTCTATATCCTCAAGGCTTATCTCTTCCTGGTCACTGGCAAAATGGTCTCTAGGTTGCAGCTTCTTAGGTTGAGAATGGTTTTGTACTACATTCTAATGGATTTGTAAAAGGCACAACTTAGGGATCAGTAGGTGTCATAGTGGTTAAGGCACTTGACTCCCACAAGGCTGACTGGAGTTCAAGAGTCCTGGACCTGGTGGCTTGAAAATGGTGCTGGGCACGTGTGCATGCGTGTGCCCAAACAGTGGAGGAGGAAGGGATTGCACCATGACTAAAGCCCCTGGGGCGGGATTTCTTACTTTCCCTCTTACTGGCTCTCTTTGAGTCTCCAGTGAGTGATGGGCCCTATGCCCTAACCGACCCCCCCCCCCCCCCCCCCACACACACGAAGTCACCTTAAAGTTTTATCATGTGACAGCTATACAAATCGGATCAGCAAAAAGGGAAGACTGTTTACTAAACACTGAAGTGCAAGAGGCATTAATGTTTATACTCATGTGGAATATGGGTAAAGATAGGGGTGTATTAATGAGCTATGGGGGGAAAAATGAAGAGAAATATCTATGTGAAAAGCAAAAATAACAGGAGGAAAGTCCACGGGTAAAGTTTAAAAGTTCACATCTGGCATTAGCACAGCAACGCAGAAAACAACACACGACTCCTCTCCTTGGTGATCTAGGCCTGCCCCGTTATTTAATTATTTCAGTCCTGGCTTTGTTAGAGCTGCCAGCACTGGATTTGTTTATAGGTGTCCTTTCCTTCAAATCAGCCCGCAGGGGCTCACCCACATCATTTGTCAGGGGCTAAATAGCCCGAGGCCAAGAGTAGACATTTACTTACAGAATCTTCAGACTCTTTTAAATAGGCCTTTGGGATTTCACCACTGACTGTTCTGTGGCAGGCGGCTCTAGGATACCTTAACGGGTGTTTCTTTTAATTGACTAACCTCCATGTCGCTATTTAAAACCACACCATAACCCATATATGCCCTCAGTCTGAAGCTTCTAATGACCTTTCTTTGGCCCTCAACACATATGGCCGAGACAATGCAAACATCGTTTGGAAGATGAGTAAATTCAATAACTCAATTACGGCTGCACCGAAGCACCATTTATCAAACTCGGACCGCAGCACTTTGTCTCTCTTAGCCCTGTTTTTCCACAGCCAGGCTTTTGGGGAAAGTCACTAATCAATTTAGGAATGATTACATTGAAATTTGTAACACTTTCCATTATTAAACCTTCCATCTTCATTACGGCAACTTAATGATTACATCATGGCTGAGGAAAACAAATTATGGGTAGCTGGCATCATTTCAGAAATTTGGAGTAGCAAGGAAATTGTCAAAAATAACCAGAAGTCTATATAGGTGTGGGTGTATAAATGATTGTTTGATATGTGCAAAGGAACACGAAATTGCTGTTCACTCTGCAATAAAAATATGCATTAAAACTTGACATAACATTATTGGCCTTTAGTGCGCTATTTGCTCCTTTGTATATAGGTTCGGTTGGTTCTCCTATGTGGGTCGATGAGATCTGATGACTTCTCAAAATCCTGGGCAAGGCCAGCTCAGTGGTGTGGTGGTTAAGGAGGCTGAAACCCTCACGACCAACCATGAAGTTTGAGTCCGAGACCCAGCGGTCTAGAAGACACGCTGGATTTATGTGCATGCATGGCCAAATATCACCAACAGAATGGAGGAGGGAAGAAAAAGGATTCTCACTTTCCCTTTCTCTCTAGTAAGCATGTACACCCTATAGCAAAAATTGAAAACAAAAATATTCTGGAGAAACCTGAATGTGTACACATCAAACTTACCAACGAAATGACCCAAAGATCTCCTCAGATTCCAAAAGGGTGTGTACAGTGGATAGAGATGCTCTCTCCCACACATGTTCTAGAATCTTGCTGTCTTTTTTTTTTTTAAGTTTTGATGCAGGCCTGTGTGCTTGCCAGAGAGAGACAAGAGACACATATACAGAGACAGAGAAAGTGAGAAATCATCCCCCAGGGGAGACAGACTCATTACAATCCTTCTCCATTCTCCTCTCTCAGGACTTTGGGTACATATGCACACACACACACACACACACACACACACACGCAGGGTTTTTCAAGTCACTGGGTCCAGGATTCAAACTACACAGTTGGCCATGTGGGATCCAGTTGCTTTAACCAGCATGCCACTGGCTGGCCCCCTTCCTGTCATTTATTTTACTGTGCCCTTTATTATTTTTTTTCTTACACTCCAGCTATAGCTCTCTACAGATTATCTGACAGAAATACTTTTCCTCTCTCCTGGCTTTAATGACACAGCTAATGTTTTGCTCAAGTTCTCCGCAAATTCTACCATCAGCTATACCCTCAGTGTTCTGACAGCCGACAGACTTGACAGGGATTGTCATCAGTCTTGGAGTATTGCCCTTCTGATGGGGTCTAGTTGTGGGCAGCCAAGACTGTAGAATTCACAAGAATGGGTGCATGTTAGATGCCAAAGAAGAAAGGGGAAAAAAAAAAAAAAAAAGGAACTGGAGATACACAGGCCCCCTGAAACACAACAGAAATTATGGAGTACATGCACATGAGGACGACCATGATGGTAAAAACAGTAACAGTATGTGTGAGTTTATTATGATTTCGACCTTTAAAATTCTTTCTTCGCTGTAACCCTCTGAAGTATTGCTAGTTTCCTCATTTGACAGATGAAGAAATGGCCCAGAGAAGGCAGGTACTTCCTCTCTCTGTACTGTCATGAGCAGACCCATAGTGAGGCACTGAGGCCTCTTGCCAAGGGCCATGGGAGTGACCCTACGGTGGATCTTCTGGCCCCACTGCCCTCAGATGACCACTTCCTGGTAACTCCTGAAATGCAGTCACGTGAGAGACCCTGAAACAGAACCACTGAGCACCAAGCCACTCCTGGATTCCTGACACTCAGCAACGGCATCACATAACCATTGGTTGTTGTTGCTGTTGGGTTTTTTTTTTGGAGAGAGATTTTTGCTGTAGTGCATGTACACCTGCCAGACAGAGACAGAGAAACAGAAAGTGAGAACACACCCCCCCCCCCCCCCAGAGGGATGGCCCCGCCACAGTCCCTTCTCTTCCAATCTCCTCCTGGGATTTTGGGCACACACGCACATGTGCCTGCTGTGAGGTTTGAGCCACCAGGTCTAGGACTTGCACCGTGGTTGACTATGTGGGAGTCCAGTGACGCAATCATTATGCCATCTGCTGGTCCCCACCATCACTGATTTTAAGTCACATGCTGTTGTGTGGCTATTTCACAGCAACAGATAACTGACATGCCAGTCACATATCTACTAAGCAGAACCTGGGCTCAAACCCAAACACGGCTTGACCACTCATGTTCTTAGCCATCTAGTAACCTGTCTCCTCGAAGACTTTAAGTCACTCCTCTAAATCACCAAAAACACTTCAATTTTGCTCCCACTGCCACCTTACAGACACTTCCAGAAGTTGCTATGGTCTTCACCAGCCTGTCAATCACCCAAGAAAAAGGTCAAAGGTAAAGCAGCTCATCATCCCGCCAGATGGGAGAAATCCCAACGCTTAGCAGGTGTGCCTTCTCCTTGCTTCTGTCAGCTTCGGAAGTTTATTTTATGCACGTAATATTTCTAGAGTAAACTGCTATTAATGGTGTTCGGTGAGCAAATATAATCACGTCTCATAATTACCTTATTTATTAAAAAAGGTGGAGCAGATTAAACCTACCAAATACCATCTTCCACCATGGGGTTTATGTAGTAGAGTAAATTTACTGAATAATAAGATCACCCTCTTATGTTCCAGCTTCATTTAAAAAACTGACTTGGTAACAAATAACTGCCGGGTTATAATTACCTGGCAATCCAAACTCCATTTATGATGAGAGCATGGAGCAAATGCTACCTTTGGGGCAATGGTGCACAGTCCTTAAGCCCAGAGAATAGGGCAGCACTAAACAAAAGAGGACCAGCAGGAGCTCTATCCATTTCAGGCCCTGGAAAAGGCTCCTCTTGCCAAGTGAAAGGGGGAAAATGAGCCATAAGGTATTAAGAAAGGAGCAAGCTGTGAAATGAACCAAGGGGTAGATGGTATGGTTCGTGACCCTGTGGCAGCCTCATAACGTGGTCCTTCAGCCGCCGGGACCCTAATGAGAGGCGATGTCTGGAAATTAATGGAGTGGTGTGGGGTGTGAGGGTGAAAATGGGAGCACAGGGGTCTTGCCAAAGTCCTTTCTGCTCAAAGAGTCAGGCAGAATGGTTATTACAGCTTCCAGCACTTTGATAAGTTAATATTTCACCATTTTATTAGAAGGAGCAAGCCCAGGCACCAAGTATCCAAGCATCTTCTTTTGGAAAAACAGAAAGGACTGCCGGCCCTAGGAAGAAGAAAGGGGACAAAGACCAGCCCATCTGATTCCAAGCTCGGATGTTCTGATGAGGCAGAGAGCTCGCTTTCTTTTGTTTTAATTCAAAAGGCCCCTTTAGCCAAGTGACAAATCCTCCACCAAGAGATCACCCCCTAATCACATCCTTCCAAAAGCCTCACAGATAGATATTTACGGCAAATACAAAACACTAAGCATGCTGACTTACGGAAGGCGATTTGTTCCATCTGTGAATTGAGACCTGAAACCTTTCTACTTTCATGTTAGCTGTCATTTTTCTCCCACAAATGAAATGAATAATTCCTCCTCATGGCAGTCAATTTCAAATTCACAGAGTTTGTCCCCCCCTCTGAACCCATTATATTTTGTTGCATAAAACCCATTTCATAAAATAAACCTCTCAAAGTTGTAAATTAAAAAATAAACATTCTCGAGAAAATGTCAAATGCAGGCCTGAGAGAAAGGCCAAAAAATCCATTTAAGGGAATATTGCAGTGAATCGTCCCCAGAAAATTAGGGGGGAAAACACCCAGACTGGTGATTGAATATAAATTCACTGCCTTCAGCCAGTTTGTAATGAAATGAACCTTTAGCTAGGGGTTGCTATATACTTTTAGAACTGACTGTAAGATGAGCCATGCCCACCGTGGAGGGAGATCAAAAAATATGTACACGAATATTAAAATAAAAACTGGGGTGAATAAACAGCAGAGGGTCAAACACAAATGTTTGGCACCATTTCTGGGTATACAAATAAGAGTCACAGAAAATACACTTCAAACATACATGGTGGTTGCATTTAGCCTACGAAATGTACAACATACAACTGCTCTTGTTGATAGACTTCTGGTGGCAAATCTTTAATTCTGGGGCTGTTTTCCTAAGGCCTCTGGTCAGCTTCTCACCTTCAAGGTTTGGCATGTGATTTGACATCCTTAGAAATATAATAACAAATACCACTGTGGGCAGTCGGCCTTCAAGATAGTGACTCCCGCCTTCCGGGATCTGCACCCTTGTGGAGTTTACTCCCCTATTTTCCCAAGATTGTTGTGCATGGCGGGAGTGTCAGCATGTCACTGCCAAGGTTTTGGCTATAAAAGACATGGCATCTTCTGTCGTTAGCTTGATCTCCTCCTCTTTCTCTCAGATCACTTGCTCTGGGGGAAGTTAGTCGGCATGTCTCAAGTAGCCCTTTGGAGATGCCTACCTGGTAAGGAGCTGAGATCTCCTGCTCACAGTCAGTGAAGACCTGAGGCCTGTGAGTGGCTGTGAGTGCATCATCATGAAAAACAACCCTTAGCTGAGCCTTCCGATGACTGCAACCTCATGAGACCTTGAGCCAGAACCTCCCAGAAAAGTTTCTGCCAGATTTTGGTCCCTCAGAAACTAGAGGTGATTATTTTACTCTAAAGAATTATCGTACTTAACTTTATCTATTCCCATTATTATTATTATTATTTATTATTATTCAATTCAACCAGAGAGAGAGAGAGAGAGAGAAAGTGAGAAGGCAAGCCACCAGGTCTAGGACACGTACCACAGTCAGTCATGTGGGAGTTCAGTGCCATTGACCACAATAGCACCTGGTGGCCCCAGTGTTTTTTTTTTAAGCACTATATTTGGGGGTAATTTGTCACACAGCAATAGATAACTATCACAACTACCACTGACACTGCATATTAAGTTCTTAAGCGCCAGTGTGTGAAATGTTTCTTGTGAGCTACCTCACTTAATAATGCATCACACCCCAATACACAGGCACCATTATTATTATTATTATTCTCGGACATACCTCGGGGGGTGCTAATGAAGATTAAATGACACAGAGAAAACTTACATGTCACTACATATTAGCTATTACGGCCATTATTATTCCCATGAGACAGGAGGAAACCATGGCTTGGCAAGAGGATGTGTATTGCTGTAGGCCACACAGCTAGGAAGCAGCACCCATGGTTAGATTCCAAGAATCTCTGGTTCCAAGGTCCCTGTTACTAAACCAGAATGCCTCCTCTGACAGCAGTCGTCAACAGGCAAACAAACAACAGGGCAGGCTGAAAGCAAAGGTAAGCAATTCTTGGACTGAACACGGTCTTGGGTTATTCACATTGACATTCCCTTGGTGTGTGCTGCTGACTGGGCTGACAGTATTTCCTGTGATTCAAAATGTTCTCAAATATTTAAAAAGAATGGAAGCAAGGACTCACTAGCAAAAAACCCTATAATAAATCAAGGTTTTTGTATGTTCTAAAATTTTATTGAATATCAATGATATTTTTAAAAGAATTATTAATTCAATTTTATTTATCATTATTAATTTGCTACAGGGCACATGCCCTCACCAGAGAAAGAGCGAGAGCGAGCAAGCAAGTCGCCAGGTCTGGGATTTGAACTACCGTAAGCCAGGTGGAAGTCCAGCACCCTACCCACCATGCCACCTGCTGGCCCAAATGTCAATGACATTTAGAACATGGAACTGGCAAGATGCTGTCAAGAGTCACTAAATCATGGCTATCTTAGAGATGAAATCAAAGCACAGAGGTTAAATGTACATTTACTCTTGCTAAACCTTGAAGCTACACAGAAACAAGACTTAAAGAGTTCCTGTTACAGAGTTTAAGAGTTGTACAGTTTTGGTACCAGCAGATGGCGTGGTGGTTATGGTGCTAGACACTCTCACATGGCTGACCATGGTTCAAGTCTCGGACCTGGCAGCTTGCTTTCTCACTTTCCCGCTTTCTCTCTCTGTGTCTCTCTTATTAAACTAAAAATAAATAAATGAGTAAATAAAATTAAATAATTTTAAAAAAGGAGTTGTACAATTTTAAACAGTGAAAAGAAAGGTTTTGCCCCCTGACCCAAGTTGCTTTTTTCTTCACTGTTTCCCTGGTGGGTTATAACTCTTACAAGACTAATAGGGATTAACAGAAACTACATACCGATAATGTTTAAAAACACATTTTGGCCAAGTCTTACAGAATTGATTCATCGACATACAGCTCTTATCCTCAGAGCAGAACCTCAGGTTCCATATAATCTGCCACAGAACAAACACCTCTTCCCTACCGAGACTTACCATGAGCATTCGTAGGGTGGGAAGGAGATGTGGCCTGAATCTCATTCTACCTTTAAGAGTTCTCTGCTCCTTTGAGCTGAGACAACTTGAAAAAGGTCCTGGCTTTTGAAGATCTCATTTCTTTCTGATACTATCACTGTATGTCAGAAAACCCAGCAACTTCAAATAAAACTGCTGCTCTAAGCAGCATGCTCTTTCAGACGCCAGGGAGGAAATGTTGAATTCCTTTGTTTGTCAGTTTTCAAGTTCTACGTGAAGCAAGCAGCAGACTACAAGGGCCTCTCTCACACAGATGGGCTACACTTTCCCAAAGTCGACCAAGTGAGTTTCCATTCCACTGTTAATCCTTAGTGTGACCACATTAAAACACTCCCAGAGACCATGGCAGCTGAGCCATCCACCTGTGCCCTGGAGCCCAGCAAAGGCGCCTGCTGGAACAGACCAAACCCGTGACCCACGTATGGCCTCCGCCTGAGAAGCTGACTTGGAAACAGTCTTTGTAAGAAGAGTTTAGACACACAGGTCCAAACCTTTCCCTTTTCTCTTGGTCTCCATATAACCAGAGGAATGGGGTGACCCAAAGAAATCCTGTCTACCCTATGCTAACCCACACAAGCCAGTCTCAATTCTTAAGTGAGAATCTCAACTCGGTTTTCACAAACATGACAGGGTCTCACAGATTCAGAAAAGAAGAAAAATGATTTGCACGTGGTGGTAGGTGGTGTTATCGGGCAAAGCTAGGATGGAACTGAGTGGGAGGGGAGACGACGGAGGGAAAGGAAATTAGGTTCAGTGTAAAGGACAGTGTAGTGCATTGGGATACAATCTCCAATAGAGATGCAGGCACCAGGTGTTCAATAAACTCTTTGGTTTGTAATGTGATTTTACTGGGGGCAATCCAATTACGGGGAAGTTCAAACCACCATCCTTGGGGTGAGACCTGCAGCCAGGGTCTAACTATTAATAACTCTATTAATACTCCTCCTCACTAGACAAACCACGTCTGCCCTTGGCCTTGGTGACTGCCTTTCAGATAATGCCCTGATCCTAAAACCACTGGGGCACGAAGGCCAGCTTGGCTAAACCACTGTTATCAGGACGGTGGCCGAGAGGCTATCATGACTGGAGGTGTGTGATCCTCAGAGCCCAGCACGGGGCAGGCAATGCCTTGGTTTGGTTTTTGCAGCCTTCCCTCCATGTTCTGCCTCTGTTGAAATGATTATCAGTTCACTATCCAGGCAGGCGGTCTCAAACCTTTGGCCCTATGCACACGCACGCCTCTCTGCTTGGAAGGGCTTCCCCAATTTTAGTCTAACTTGCTTTTCCTTTTATATATTTTTTAAAATTTCCACAGTGGAAGGTACCCCCAGTAGGGTCTTTGTGCTGCAATCCACCCCAGTCTCAGTCAGATGGGTTCATGGGTACACACACGCTCACTGAGAGGTTTTGGGATGCAAACCTGAGAACTACCACATGTGGGTCTCCTTATGCCACCATCTGCCCCATTATTATTTTTTTTTTTTTCCCCTAAAAAAATTTTAGGGATTTTTGCTATAGGGTGTGTGCACTTGTCAGAGAGACAGAAAGTGAGAACTCGCCCCCCAGGGGGAATGGCCATGCTACAATCGCTCCTCCTCCACTCTCTTCTCGCATGCACACAGACATGTCTTGTGTGAGTTTTAGGCTGCCAGATCTGAGACTCAAACCATGGTTGGCCAAGCAGGAGTCCGGCGACGTAGCCGTCACGCCATCTGCTGATCCCCACATGCTCCTTTCTTACCTTTGTGTCTAGTCTCTTCTGAACCATGCTGGAAGCAGGCCTTGCCCTGTGTCTTCCTGCTCATACTCTAGCCAGCTTTTCAAGCCTGACTTCAAGAACTCTCCCCGACCCTCCTCCCCACCGTTGCCCATGGTCCATGCAGGTTTCTGTAGCAGTTTCTCACTCCCTGAGGAGGAGGGTTAACCCTGCTCCCTCCCTGCCCACTACACTGTGTGCTCCTTAAGAAGGGGGACTTCCCCTTGATTCTGTATCCCCAGCACCCAGCACACCAGCATAATCAGACACTGCATCAGTCTGAAGAAACAGGGTCCCACCCTGTGCTCTAGCGCCTGACTCAGGATGCAGGTGGTAGCTGGTATCCTTGTGTCAGTCTTGTCTTCTTAATATGCTCCATAATATTGGGTTGTCAGAAAAAGCATGGCTTTTTTTTTCTGTGTTTTTCTATGCAAAAATGCGTCGTGACTTTTTGGACGATCCAATATTTTTTTCCCTATCAAAAATGAGAAAACAATAGTTTCTGTACTTTACTTTTTTGGGGGTCACAATTACATGCACTTTCTCATTTAATGCCCATAATCTTAAGAATGAGATATTTCCATCATGTGCCATTCATAGTTAGGGAACGAGGGATTATGTAAGGGACTTGCCCAAGGTCATGACGGCGTGCGTAGTAAAGGCAGAGCTGGGATTTGGTCCCAGTCTGTCCTGACAGGAATACCTGCGCTCCTCACCACAGCGCACAGAACTTCCTTGTCTGTAATGGATTCCGGAGCAGCTCTGAGTCCTCTGACACAGACTCTGCATGGCGATTAAATACGCCCGAGGGTGAATGGGCCACCGCGCCCACCTAAGAGTATAGAACTTCAGAGAATAATGTCTCCCCTTGCTTTAAAATAACAAAGAATGAGGGAACCAGCAGTTAGCGTAATGGCTATGTCGCTGGACTCCCACGTAGTCGACCGCAGTTCATGTCCCAGACCCGGTGGCTTAAAACTCACACCGGGCGCGTGTGCGTGCGTGCCCAAGATCCCGAGAGGAGAATGGAGGAGAAGGGATTGCGGCGTGACCATCCCCCCTGGGGGGTGATTTCTCGCTTTCTGTCTCTATGTCTCTTTCTGTCTGTCTGGCGAACGCACGTGCCCTATAGCGAAAATCTCTCCAAAATAAATAAATAAATAAATAACAAAGAATGAAAAGAATATAATTTATTACATTTAAAAAGTATTGATGACAAAATTTTATCTCCTACAAGACAAGAAGCTCGACACATGAACATCTCTGAGTTTGTGAACAGCAAACCTCCTACTTTCTTACTCTTTAAAAAATGGAAGAAAATACTCAAATTTATGAACAGCTTATTCATAAAACTTAGAGTTTATTTTAAAAGAAAGGAAAACATCCAAGATTATCCAGTCATTTTAAAGACGAAAACAGAGAGACCCAGAAGAGTTAAAAAGACCAGATAATAATAATAACAATAATACAAAAACTTTCACAACTCCATCTGCTACACACAGAAAGATAGCTATTAGCATCTTTATCCTAGAATCTCAGCCCAGTGCTCCTTTCGTTATGCAAAAATAGCAGATAGTTTCCCACATTAAAGGACTCTTGCAGTGGCTGCCTAGTGTTGCATCAAGAAGACTCAGAAGCCATGTGTGTGTTCTGAGGATAGGAATGTGATGATCGATTAGTCATGTCTGATGCAGGCACAGGATGGGACCATGGAAAAGCAGCCACTCCTTTATCAAGCACATTTTTTTTTTTCATAGAAATGTGTCTATTTAACTGTATTGAATTCATAATTTACCTTAATAGCAACTATATCAATACCATCACAAATCTAGTTCATTATAGTGTTACTACTCTGTTTCTATGCAGAATCACAGCTTCATAGGTAACAAATGACTCCAAAACCCTAGACCTGTTCTAAGAAAGCCCTGAGAAAAGGAGATGGAGCTAGAACTTCACTGGAGATAAATCTACTGGGAAGTCTCAAGTCTGTTCTCTTTTTAAAAATTAACAGACAACACTAGAGGGATACAACCATTCCGGTTTGTCCACAGTGACCATCACTCATCTAGACTAGCTTCTTTTTTTTCATCTAGACTATCTTCAAATGCCCAAATCATGGACCAGCAGGTGGTGTAGCGGTTAAGGCACTGGATCCCACATGGTCGACTGTGTGGTTTGAGTCCTGGCTTCAAAAGACTTTGGGCACCTGTGCATGCATGCCCAATATCCCAAGAGGAGAATGGAGGAAAAGAGATTCCAGCATGGCCATCCCCCTGGGGGTGGGGGGTGATTTCCCACTTTCTCTCTCTCTCTTTTTTTTTTTTTAACTGGGTTTTTGACATAGGGCATGCATGTTCACCAGAGAGATAGAAGGGTGTAAAGTGAGAAATCACTCTCTAGAAAAGATGGCCACATAACAATCCCTTCTCCACCTCCTCCAGTCTCCTCTCAGGGTTTTGGCTACCCATGGACATGCACCTGGTGTGATTTTCAAGCCACCAGCTGTAGAACTGGAACTGTCGTCAGTCAAGTGGGAGTCCAGTGCTTGAAACACGATGCCACCTGCTGACCCTCCAGAGACCCACCCTCTCCTGTGAGTGCATGGGCCCTATGGTAAAACAAAACAAAGCACACCACACCACACACTACACACCACACACCACACCACACACCACACCACACACCACACCACACATTCACTTTCTGGATCCTTAAAGCTTCTGAGTTGTTTCATTTGTTCTTAGTAACCCTCTTTTAAAAACATCTCGAATCCCCAAAGTAGCAATACGGTACTCATAGGATGCACTACGAGAAAGCTCTGTAATACCTCAGGATTCCCCTAGGCAAGCTCACAAAAGACATAACCACACTCCGAGGAATGAGGCAGTGCCCTTGGATATCCACGAGGCTAGTCCAGGAAGCCTCTCAAGAGTAGAAGTAAAAGATCCCAGGTTACCAGAAGACGCCATTACATAGTAACCCAGCAGTGTGGGGACCTGAACTTACTCCGTTTCCAAGGACAGATTGCATTCTGTCCTGCTGCTCAGGTTCAGAAGCTTTCCTACGCGGCTGGGTGATCAAGCCAAAATCAGCACCGCTCTCAAACGTACACCATTACACCTGCAAGATACTCTTTTTTGGGGGGGCACAAGACTTGGGTATCGCTGTAGATAGTATTTTCTCGATGGTAAGTTATATTCCAGTGCATTAAAGAACAGAACAAACATGCACTCCTTGTCTTCACTTCATAATCCAGAGTAGAGGATGAGACTTGCTCTACTTCAGAGGAGGTCAATTAAAGAAGAAAAGATTACTGTGATTGTCATCGAGATACCAGGAGCCCAAGAGGCTGATCAAAGCACTCAGAGGGAAGAACGTTACCAGGAAAAATTTACGAGGATCAAGGCAAGAGCTTTGTGTTGAAGCACTCTACAAGAAGCCACAGAGACCTTGCTTGAATTTCTTCCCCATTTGTGAAGTCAACATAATGAAGTTTGAGGAAGAGTAGTTCATTTAATGCACTTCAGCAAGATGTGCTTTTGCAAGCAGGATGCTCTGTCAACCATATCTTCGCAGGGCAGTTGCTTGTCCTGGAGAAGAAATGTGCCCTGGGTTTGCAAACACTAGAGCACTCACAGTGAAGGAGAAATGTATTTCTGCATTCACCAGATGCTCCCATAGTGCTTTTTCAGCTTTCCCGCCACATTTTCTGGTTGGTCAAAGTGGTTGCCCCATAATTAAACTAATGTATATCTATTCTTTAAAAGGCAAATATGTGGGTGATATAAATGAATTGCATAAGCTACCATGTGAAGTTGGGAATGCAAAATCTAGAAGGGAAAAATATATTCCATTGAAAAGATGAGCTGGGTTTTATCACAGAGAGAGGAGCAGACATAAAGACATGGAAGCAGGACCTTCCCAGATGCTCTGGGAGACAGAGCAGCTAATGTAGAAGTCTGGGTTGAACAGAGCACGCTGTAGTGGCAAGCTTGGCTGTGAAGGGTCTTGGAGGCCAGGCAAAACAATCGGGACTGTATTTGCTAAAAGGGAGTGATTAGAACTTTTTCTCAGAAAGATAAATCCAATCAGGGTTTCAGAAAAATTTAAATTCTTGCAGGTCTTATGAAGGAAGGATTGGAGGAAGGAAAAAAAGGAGGGCAGGTGGGAAATAAGAAAGGAGGTAGAACAGTGGCAAAGGAGAGGGGGGTCCGGGCTGAGTACGCAGAAGAAAGGATGGTATGAGAGATAATTTGAAGCTAGAACTGGCAGAAATTGATAGGTGGGTTAGTAGGGGGGAAGAGTCTGGGACATTGCCAAGGTGTCTCGTGTTGAGTACCACGGAGAAGGTGAAGAGAAGAACAGAGACAGTACAGAAGTTTGGATCTCTATACCTCAGGTTTGAAGTATACCCACGTTTGAACAGAGCTGTCTCAGAGACAGGCAGAAATACACATCTGACTTCTGAGACGGGGCAGGGGTGGTCTGGGAATTGCAAAAGTCGTGAGACTATCAAGAGCATGCGTGAGAGTGGTGAGGACAGAAAACCATCTCCCAGGGAAGGCGGGGGGGTTCATCAAATGCCTCAAAGATCAGAGAGGAAGTAAGAACTGGTGGCATTTGCTGGATGTGGTGGAAGGACGGTCCTGTGTCTTTCTCCTGAACTGCATTAGGAGTTGGTGAGAGAAGCTAGACTTTGGCAAAGACAGTAAGTAAAGACAGTAGGAACTGACTGTTCTTTCAAGCTGTTATCAGAGGGTAAGAGTAAGATGTGGTACCATGAAGGAGAGAGGGATGCAGCGCCAGGAGGAACAAGAAACAGAGCCCACTCCTCAGAATGCTCTGCAGGCCCAAGGCACCCACGAGCTTGTTAGAAATTCAGAACCTCAGGCTCCTCCCAGATAAACTCAATCAGACCCTGCTTCACAAGCTTGATTCCCAGCTGGTGTCCTTCCATATTAAAGTCCAGGAAGCGTATGAAGGAGGCTTGGGTTTTCTTTGTGAATGGAATGGAGATGTCTGATATGAGGGAGAGCCGATATTCTCCTAGAGGACTTGAGATTAAATAGAGTGAATTTAATGTTAAAATGAAGCCAGAAGGGGTGTACATTCTAATCTTTCTTCCTTTTCCCAAAATGGATGGTGAAAAGAAGCTAAGGATCTCAGTTCTCTGACTCTTACAGGAGAATGAAGATCCTTTTAAAGTAATTACAATACTCTTGCCAGCCCAGAGTAAGGGATATGGCTAAGCAGTTTCTGTCTCCAGACTGCTGTGACCATGGAAGGAGATACATGATAGAGACATAGAACCTTAGGAAAAAAATTTGACCCACGCATAGTCGGCACTCAGTAAAATTACCATTTATTATTTTAATAGCATCACTGTCATTGTAGAATAAAAAACACTCTTCTCAAATTCTGTGTGTGTGTGTGTGTGTGTGTGTGTGTGTGTGTGTATTTCTATAGGGCATATGCACTCTCCAGCGAGAGAGAGAGTGAAAGTAAGAAAGTACCCCCCAGAGGGATGGCCACTCCAGAATCCTTCTCCTCCATTGTCTTCTCAGGATTTTGTACACCTACCCTGCGTGATTTTCAAGCCACCAGGTTCGGGACTCGAACCACACAGTTGGCCATGTGGGACCCAGCTGCCTTAACTTCCACGCCACCTGCTGGTCCTCTCAAATACTTTGTACTTCTTTGCTAAGATTCCTACAGAATTCCGAGCAATGACTGAAAGATTTTTCAGTGGTTCAATACTGTGCCCAAGTTGGAGTCTTCATGGTTGAAGTAGTTTTCCTACCATAATTTGGCTACCAAAAACCCCAGAGGCTTCCAAATCAAATATAGTTACAAAATATCACAAAGAATAAAGCTGTGATTTAGGGCAGGTGATGGTATTTTAATCTTGCAACCACTTCCTGGATGGGATCTTTATTAAGTGCAAAGTTGCTGATAGCGGGAAATGCTCACGTTAGAAGATCATGAAAAACGGGATTTTTAATGCAGACACCCAAAGAAATGGCGGTGGTGTACGAAGGATGACGACGAAGCCAGCCAATTTCAGAAACATAAAAATGATAAAATGATCAAATCTGTAATTACAACCAAAAGGCAGCCCGTGTAGCATCTCTCAAGTAATTAACATGTCTGGCAATGACTCCATGAGACTCACTGCTTCCAATGTCTTTAAGTGGATTATAAAGCGGTTACAATACTCCTGCTAGCCCAGAGTATCTTTATCAGAGGAAAGTAAGAGGCTTGAGCCGATGAGAAGCTGGGAAGGAGGACACTGCAGGCTAGACTGCAGGAAGCAGATGGAGAAGTGAGCATGGTACCAGACAATGCGGTCTGGGAGCTGTCGGTGGCTGGGAACGGCTCACTTTTAGGTCAACAGCTTGAATCCGACTCCAGTGGGCAATAATTCTGAGTTCTATGGCCTGTGTAAGAGCCCGCGGATGGGAGGGGTGGGATTCCAATCCAGGCACAAGTGCCCAGCTGGGAATTTCACCCGTGTAAGAGCTGGCTGGGCACTGGGGCCGGAGAGGAGTGAGAGGCAGAAGGAAAACAATCATTCCACTGCCAGTCTGATTTTTAGAAAGACTGAAAACAGGCCCATTCAATCAGAAAGCGAGCAAACAAAAAAGTCATACATTTACTGCAGGGTTACCGAGTTTCTGTTTAGGGGAATGAAAACGTTTTGGAAACACTGCAGATAGAAGAGAGAGTTCTAGAACACTGCAGAATGGAATGAATGCCACTGAGTTGTACACCTTAAAATGGTTACAATGGTAAACATTACCTCAATTTTACCACGGTTAAAAAGCTCATACATTTCATCTGTCAGGTCTACGAAAGTTTCTTCAATGTGGCTTTGGTTACATAGGGAAGCAGAGCTTGGAGATCATTTTTGTTTTTTTGATTATTTTGTTTTGTAATTAGTTGTGATGCTGCCAATGGCATGTTGGCATAGAAAACATCTAAACATGATCATCACACATGTCAGAGGTGAGATGTTTTATTTTCTATCAGGAAAACTAATTATTCTGGAATTGGAAAGAGAAGAATAAATTGACCTAAAAAATAACCTTCAACCTGCGGCCTATTATAAACTAAATCTTTACCTAGTTAAAACATCTTTTGCTCCAAAGTTAAAACATATCAATATTCAACATTTCCCATCTACGTGGGAACTAGATGGATTTTTTTTTTTTTTTTGGAGAGGTTTTCGCTATAGGGCGCGTGTGCTCGCCAGACAGACAGAGAGAGACATTAGAGACAGAAAGCGAGAAATCACTCCCCAGGGGGGATGGCCACACTGCAATCCCTTCTCCATTCTCCTCTCGGGATCTTGGGCACGCACGCACGCGTGCCTGGCATGAGTTTTAAGCCACTGGGTCTGGGACGCGAACCGCAGTCAACTAGGAGGGAGTCCAGCGACATAGCCATTACGCTAACTGCTGGTTCCCGGAACTAGATGGATTTTTCACAGCAAACGGAATTTAAAACTTCTGTAGTATTAACTGACTTTTAGTAGGGGGACCTAAATGTCAACCTGCTCCTTTTTTTATACCTTCAATATCTCTAAACTTATACAGATGTTTCCTAAGTGACAGTTTTGGGTTCTGAAATTCAAGACACTATATCAAAAAAGAACTTTTTTGGACAGAACTTAAGTAACAATTAATTCTGTTGTATCATCAGAGAATCATATTCTTTAAAAAGAATTTTTTTTTTTTTTTGCCACTGGGGAAAGCAATCACCAAAATACCAAGTACTTAAATAATAAGTGGAGCAGAGGCACTGAAACCGTCATTTTATACGATCCACTCTTTACGCCTCCCAGGAGAAGGCTGTCTTCCTCCTCTTTCCGCATTTTCCAAGAGGTGTGCTAATCAGTTCATTACGCTGTACAAGATGAAGATGTCACAATTACTCGATCGCAACTAATTACTGCTGAGACTGTCCAGGCCACTGCAGAGGTCTGCTCTCTCGTGACCCTGTGTTTTCTTCTCTGGACGAAAAGAAAGCTTTTTTTATTTTTGGGGGGGGGGGGGGGGCACAAATTCAGGACAAATGTGCCTCATTAAATAACCAAAATAATCACAACCCTCATTTTCTCTAAGTGTCTAAAACCAGCTCTTGTGTAAGTGGAATAATTTCTTTTCTTTTTTTTTTTTAAAGGGAGATTTTTGTTATAGGGCTCATGTGCTCACTGAAGAGAGAGAACGAGCGAGAGAGAGATCACCCCCCCCAGGGGGGATGGCCACACCACAATCCCTTCTCCGTTCTCCTCCTAGGATTTGGGGCATGCACTCACACTCACCTGGTGTGAGTTTCATGCTGCCGGGTCTGGGACTTGAAATGTGGTCAGTCATGTGGGAGTCCAGTGACATAACCATTATGCCATTGGCTGGTCCCAAGCTGAATAATTTCTGGGTCACTATCTGAGACAAGTGCAGAGAAGTTTTGGAAGCAAAGCATCTGCCCTCCTCAATGATTTCTTGCTCACTGCCAAAAGTGGGACCTTTTACTGCTTATCACTCACAGCATGTGCTATGAGGCCTCCCAGAAATCATTCGCTTACTTCACAACAATGTGCAAGAAAAAAAATTATATACCTACTGTGGGCTCATTTCCCCCGGTTTTAGATACGCTCTTTTCAGTAAGGTTGCAATGAAGGCACCTAGGCTTTCATATTTTAGGGAGGCAAATGGAAGGCACAAAATATCTTTTAATTTGGGACTAGCAGTTGGCATAATGGCTATGTCGCTGGACTCCCATGTAGTTGACCGCGGGTAGAGTCCCGGACCCGGTGGCTTAAAACTTATGCCAGGTGCGTGTGCGCGCGTGCCCAAGATCACAAGAGGGGAATGGAGGAGAAGGGATTGTGGCCTGGCCATCCCCCCTGGTGGGGGTGGGGGTTTCTTGCTTTCTGTCTCTCTGTCTGTCTCTGTCTTTCTGGCGAGCACATGCACCCTATGGCAAAAACCTCTCCAAAAAGAAAAAAAATCATAAAAAAGTATCTTTTAATGTGTAGATGAACTGCCAATCTCTCTTTGAAGGAAACTAATAAACTGAAATCTAAAATGATCTATTAAAGATTTCCTTAGGGTGTAAGGCCATGTGCCTTTCAGGAAGGAATTCATCCAAGGTGGGAGGGAGTACAAAGACATAGGCACTGCTCAGGGAAATGAAGACACTGATGCGTGAAACTGAGCCAGTCTCCACTGCCCGCCTGCCCTCTGTCACTTTCTCCTTTTCTCCCACGCCCCTCTCCTCCTCGGGTCCCAGGCCTTTGCCTTGCAGTGTCTCCAATGAGCCAAGCTCTTTTCCACCTCAGGGCCTTTGCGCAAGCTGTTCTCTCTGCCTGGAACAGCCGTCTTTCCAAATCTTCCTGTGCCTGACACCTCCTCATAGCTTGGGTCTTGGCTTAAATAACTTGTCATCCAATGGGGTGCCTGCCTGCCTGTTGTCTATACACGTCTCCCATCATCCCCATCTTTTCTTGCCCTGATTTCATTTATTTCTCGCTTAGCCGTTAGTAAAAATGATATCTGCGCATGGGGAGGGGACAGGCACCTTCTTCACTATCTTTCTCATTTTTACCCGCAGGGCTGGCTCCGTGCATTCACAAGCACCCTGTGCTGGGGACTTAATGCTGTGTGGTGACTGTCTTGAACTTCTTATCAATTTCATCTTTCGGGGCCAGCAGGTGGTGTAGTGGTTAGGAACGCTGGGTGGTGTGGTGGTTAGGAACGCTGGACTCCCACATGGCTGACTGTGGTTTGGGGTCCCAAACCACAGACCTGGCCACTTGCTTTCTTACTTTCCATCTCTCTCTCTCTCTGGTCAAATTAAAATAAATAAATAAATAAATAATAATAAATAAAATTAAATAATTCTAAAAAAACTTTTCATCTTTAGATTTGTGTTCTGGAAGTGAAATCTGATGGCACCGTGGCACATTCACCAGGACTTAGAGACTTGGTTTATGTGCTGGCTACGGAAAGCTAAACACAATACCCAGGTGTCCCGGCTAGGCTGACGGGCAGTTTCCAGGATTCCTGCAGACACCCAACACCATGATGGTTCAGACAGTTTTGTGGGCATCTAAGCCCCTGGATGTGATTGCAAAATAACGATCTGCTTTTCTGAGCAGCCTGTGGCATCAGCCGTGTTACTCATCATCACATCTCTGTATACGTGAATGCATGGATTGACTGAAAAATCCTTTGATGAACTGATTTTAATTGGTACTATCTGCCCTGCATTACCATAAAGACATTATTTTTTCTAGACAACTAGCTTTACCTTCAAGCCCTGGAACACCTGCAGCCCAGGGGAATGCCTGTCCCTCTGAGGGTCTGCAGAGGCAGCAGAGCCTGCCGTCCCAGGTCTGGATGGTGGAAATAACCCTGGCACAGGAAACTGAAGACCCCATAACCCACCACGGGGAGAAAAGACCTGTCTTCCGGTGGGATTCTTGTGGGTTTTAAGTTTATCTATCTTATGAGAGACAGAAACATAGCTCAGACAGAAACGGGGCCCCATCACCTCAGCCAGCCCTAGATTATGAGCTCCCATGCCCACGGCATAGTCAGGGAGGTCTCCAGGTGTGAACTGGA
Organism: Tupaia tana; assembly: GCA_026018925.1. NCBI lineage: Eukaryota > Metazoa > Chordata > Mammalia > Scandentia > Tupaiidae > Tupaia > Tupaia tana. The sequence goes on along the minus strand of JAKSZU010000022.1, from coordinate 18,399,976 downwards.
GACCTTTCCAGGTGGGTCAGCCTTGCAAGCATTGCATTTTGCACCGTGCCACCGTCCAGCCCCAGATTCTCATTTTCATGTAACCACGCACCCTGGTGGTCTTCGTCTCCATACTTTATTCGGCTGAGAAAGGCTCCCAGTGTCTCTCAACAGTCCCTGCAAATACAGTTCCTGCTTCTTTGGGCATTGGTACCCGCATAGTGGCAAATGTGGGCAAAATCCTTGTAATTATGTTGGCACCAATGGTGGAACAAAGGGTGTTTTCTTCCCTCTCCACCAAGTCTCCAACTATCCATTCAAATGTATGAAAAACTGGGGGACATGAGCTTCTTTCCTGCTGAATCGACATGAAATCCTAGTTAGGGAGGAAGGGTTAGACTGTTGGGAACAGTCATGTGAAACTGACTTCTCTACTGCAGGCCTGGTTCTTGGGCAGGTAAGTCACCAGTCACAGACCCCATGCCGGTCTTCTAAAGTCAGGAATGCAGGCAGCAGCTCCCTGGACCCCTGAACATCAAAAGAATTCATGCAACCTGACCCTGCTGGCTGCCAAAGAAAACAGGGTCCAAGGACCCCCTGGCCAGAGGGAAGTGCGGGCACAGCAGTCCTTCAATGCACAGGGCCTCTCCCGCTGCCCCTCTCAGGCTGAAACCACAGTATCGGGGGCCAGCAAAAACCTGACAGGCAAACCTTCCAAGTTCAGGGGCAGTTCAGCTCGCTCCAGGAAAGGGGAGGTGGCTGCGATTCCCAACAGCCCCGTTTGCTCACACTCACAAGGGCGACCCTCTGGCCTCCTGGCAGGCAGGCTGCATAAGCCCAGCACCATGTGGGCTCCTGCTCAGGTTACAGAGACTCATATTTTAAATCGGTGAAATTCTCTCTGGGGTGCTTAGGAAGAATTCTTGCAGCCCATGTCAGTCTCTCTTCGGAACGGCACTAAGATTAGCCTATAAATGACTCAATGGTTCACTAGGGGCCCTTTTCACGGCTTACCCTATGAACAGGCAGCCAGGAGGGGAACTGTGATGTCTGAATGCTTTTTGCCACACTCCTGGGCTCTGGACTGACTCTAGCAGCCACAAAGTTGCCTTTGGCGTCCACGGAAGAGCATGCAAATGTGCACTGCCGGCTGGGTTTTGCACATGTTGCTTGAACACAAATTTTAATCTGTAAGTGTCAGGTCATGGGAGAAGGGAGCTTATTAATTCACGTCGACAGACTTCCCACCCCTGGGCTGGACAAAAGAACATCCTGTGGAAGGCTGTCAATGAGACCAGTCTGGCAGCCCAAGCACTGTCTCTCAGGCTGTTCTGCAGCGTCAGCAACAAATGAATTTGGGAACCCCAGCATTCAGCGTTTGCGACTTCAGGCCCCTCTCCCTCCAAAAGAGAAAACACACACAGCGTCGAAGAGAGCGAGCCCCCAGATCCGGAGCGCTGGCAGTAAAGAAGTCTCGCCAGTTTTCTATACGCCCTAATCCCAGAATCGATTCCTTTCCTGAACGGGATCAGGCCTCCAGACCAACTTCAAGGGGACTCTGACATTTCTAAATTGGTTTCCAGCACTAAATAATGAAAACATTTCCCAGGAAAACCCAGATTTCACGTTTCTCTTGCAAAAACGTGGAAGTGCAGGTAGCTGAGGGCTCGGACCTCCTGTGGCAATGACTGGCTGGCACTGAGTGGTGGCCTGGGTCACGGGCTGAACCGTGCACTGAGCTTCCTGCCACAGGCCACCCCTCCTCACCCCGCCTTGCCCTCTCACCAACCCTCCCTCCCTCGTGTGTGAGTTTATGACCCCTGATCTGAGTATGTTCTAAATATTTGGGATTTACTGACTATCCAGAACGCACAGTAGAAGATAGTCACCAAATGCCGTGTGGCTACGGGCACTGCTTCAGTGAGCTGGGACTGGGTTTAACAACGCCCCTCTCCCTGGGACCTTAGAGCAAGGTGGCGGGCTGTCGGTACTCTCTATCTGTCTTTATCTTTTTTAGTTGTGCTATAAGGCACGCGTGCTCAGCAGAGACAGAGAGAGAGTGAGCATGCATACGAAAGTGAGAAATTACCCTCGCGTGGGGTGACCACCCCACCGTCCCTTCTCCAGCATTGTCTTGAGATTTTGGGACATTTGCACACATGTGGCCAGCATGATCTTCCAGCTGCTGGGGCTGGGACTCAAGCCGCACAGTTTGCCACGTGGAATTCAGTGCCTTAACCCCTAAGCCATATGCTGGCCCCATTTGTCTCTATTTTTATTTCCCTGGTTTACCCGTTCTGCTGTTGATAGACACTTAGGATGTTCCTGATTTTCTTTTTCCCTGTTATAAACAATACTGCAACAATGATCCACAGATTCACCTCTTTACACACACACAGGGAGAGGACTTCTCTTGGATTGGTTTATGCTCACTTTTTCCAGTGAAAATAGCTGTAACATGAAACAAGGTAGACTTCTATGCCCTTAGCTACCAACAAAAACACAGTTCCAAAGGAAATTTTAGTTATATGAACTAAAGTTTTTTTCCTCTAACTTTTTAAGATCAGATCACTTTTCCTGCTTTTCAAGAATTGCTGTACCTTGGGACCAGCGGTTAGCATAATGGCTACATCACTGGACTCCCACATAGTCGACTGCAGTTCGAGCCCGGACCTAGTGGCTTAAAGTCACGCCAGGCGTGTGTGCGTGTGTACGTGTGTGCCCAAGATCCCGAGAGAAGAATGGAGGAGAAGGGATTGTGGTGTGGCCATCCCCTCTGGGGGGTGATTTCTCGCTTTCTGTCTCTTTCTGGCAAGCTCACGCTCCCTATAGAAAAAACCTCTCCAAAAAATAAAAAAAAAAAAAAATAAAAATAAAAAAAGAATTGCTGTGCCTTTAAGGAAGGTTGCCTAATTAATTAATTTACAAACTGGTACTCAACAGTGATTTTTTTTTTACTTGATCTAATTCCCTGCCTTCTCCCCCTACCCTCTTCCCCCTGCCAAGAATTTCAACACAGTGTATCTGCTCTTAATTGATGTGTTAATTATAAGGATTATCTATTCATCAAAGTACAGCCCTAAAGACTTTTGCTAAGTCACAAGATGCATATTTGAAAAAAAAAATACAAACTACTTGATAGAGAATAAGTTCATTCATTTTTAAAATGAAAAGTACAGCACATACAAATAATGTACACACACAGTGTATATGGGACAAAAAAAATAAATTCCCTGTGCCACCATTCAGCTTAGGAACATTCTCAGAACTGATGCCTGTTGAGGGTTCTAATCCAAATACCCCATTCTCCTTCGCAGGGGGAAACATACTGATTTTTATGCAGATTTTCCTTTGATTTTTTTTTTTTAAATTAACATTTTATTATGGAAATTTTCAAACATACACAAAAGGCAAGAGACTAACTTAGTTAAGTCCCAGGAACCCGATGCAGTTGGAATGATTCATCTATATTCATCTACCTCCTCCCTTTCTTTTTTATTGCTAATTCTTTAAAGTTTGTATGTTTATTTATTTCATGAAAGAGGGAGAGGGATAGGAAGACAGTCTCCTCAAGTCTGATTCCTAGCCAGGACCACAGGCCTGCCTGCTGTGTTCAGGTCAACGCGACTCTAAACCATGGGCCTTCCCAAAGGGCTCTGGCATGGTGCGGCGGCGCCCTACCACCTGTGTCACTGTGGCTGGGTCTCCCGGGGGTATTTCAAAGCGAATCGTAGAGACCAGGACATTTCACACACAAAAACTTCCTACTTTTTTTTTTTTTTTTTAAGAGAGATTTTTGCTGTAGGATGTGTGTGCTTGCCAGAGAGACAGAGACAGAAAGCAAGAAATCACTCCCCGGGAGGGATGGCCACACTGCAGTCCCTTCTTCTCATTTTCCTCTCAGGATCTTGGACACACGTGCACACATGCCTGGCATGAGCTTTAAGCTGCCGGGTCAGGGACTCAAACTGCAGTCAACTACATGGGAGTCCAGCAATATAACTGTTATGCCATCTGCTGGTCTCAACACACACACACACACACACACACACAGACACACACAGTTTCTAAGCATCTCTAGGTACAGAGAATTTTTTAAAGAAGCAACTACCCTGCCATGAGCACATGCAATATAATTCATGACAATTTCCTTACTTTCATGCCTACATATTTACACATTTCAAGCTCAACACACAAATTATTATTTGGGGGGTGGGCTATAGGGCACATGTACTGACTGAGGAGAGTGAGAAAGCAGCCCCCCAGGGAGGCTGGTGATGCCAGTTCCTTCTCCATTTTCCTCTAGGGAGTTTGGGCACACGTGCACACACACCTGGGGTGTTTTTTGAACAGCAAGATCCAGTACTTGAACTGTGCAGTCCGCCAGTGGGTTCCAGCTGCTTTTGCCTCTATGGTACTTTCTGGCATCAAAATATGTCCTTTTACAGTTACTTTTTTTTTTTTTTCTTTTAAAGTTAGATAGAGGCCAGTAGGTGGCATGATAGTGAAGGTATTGGACTCCCACATGGCTGATGACGGTTCAAGTTCTGGACCTGGTGACGTGCTTTCTCACTTTTCCTCTCTCTGTCTCTGTCTCTCTTTGGTGAGAGGATGTGCCCTATAGCAAATTAAATAATAATAATAATAATAATAATAATAACAATAAAATTAATTATTCTATAAAAGCTTTAATAAAAACGTTAGATAGAAAGGTTAAATTAGGAGCTGGCCCTATAGGACCGTGGCTAGGTACTTCACGGAGGAAGTCTGATACTACATACCGATCAGGGTTCAAGTCCTGGCCCTGCTGGCTTGAAAACCATGCCAGGTGCATTGCCTGTGTGTATGCCCAGGGTCCTAACAGGATGGAAATTTGGAGGACAAAGGACTAAGGCATCAGGACTATCATTTGTGAGAGCACTGCTCTTCCCGCACTGCTCTCTCAACAGGCCCTGAGGCATAAAAAGTTACAGTAAGATACAAACATACATAAGAAAACCCCACATTATTTTTTTAAATGATGTCACGCCTTATCAAATCAAATGGTCAGTCTTTCCCTCCTGCTATCACCCAACAGTGAGGTTTTACTACATAATCAATAGCTCACTGAAACTATATTCAGGGAAGCTAATTAGGGACCCAGTTTCTTCTTCTCCCCCCACCCCATTTGCTACACAGTCAACAGAATCATTAATACACAGTTGCAGCGATTGGTCGGGTTTTAAGATTTACAAGTGTATTGATGCGGTAACAAATGAACTAAATGACATGGTGACTACAGTGTTACCATGTGACGAATATACACTCTGGGCTCAATTTTCCAGGCTTCAAAATAATTGGGTCAACAGTACAGAGTATTTGGGTTTGGAGCTTGTTTATTTGGCATTCTTTAAGGAAGCATATGATTAATTTAAACGTGGCCATTCAGGAACATTTGCTTTTTATGCTCAGAAAAAAATGTCTGCTTGGGAACACATGATTTGGACAGGGAGGTTGGTAGGTAAATGTTGAAAATGCTTTTGTGGGGTTTTGGTCCTGCTTTTCATGATGTATTTATTAACAGTGAGAAAATACAGGAAAATTTGTCTATAAACTAAATGACCAGATTTTTGTGAATTCAGCTACTTTTTTTTTTTTTTTTTTTGAAGAAAATGCCTCATTATCATTACTGATATAGGTACATCCCAACTTAAGAAAACACAAAAAAAAGAAAGGCTTGAGTTGGAGGGTGACTACTCATATTGCAAAAATTATTTTTTATTATGAAACATGTCAAACACATGTGAAGGTAGAGAGGATGGTGCCTTGAAACTCTGGACCTGCCACCCAGCTGGAACAGTTGTCACCTGATTCTTTATCTTATTTCAACTGTACCTTCAGTAGTTTCACAACAGTGACATCACACAGGAGCTGATCTGCCTCCATGAGCACCTTAGAAGATAAGGGAGAAAAGACCTCCCCCCTGCCCAGTGGGGCCAGCAGATGGCGGGGTGGTTAAGGCAACTGATCCTCCATGGCCGAGTGCGAGGTCAGAGTCCTGGATACAGCTGCATGGAAAACATGCCAGGTGTGTGTGTACACATGCCTAAAATTTCTAGAGGAGAATGGAGGAGAAGGGACTGTGGTATGGCCATCCCTCCTAAGGGGTGCCTTCTCATTTTCCCTGTCTCCAGTGAGCACATGTGCCCTGTAGCAAAAATAAAAAAAAAAAAAAAAAAAAAAAAAAGAAAAGAAAAAAGAAAACAAACACCCCCCCACCTAGAGCTGACTCAGCACCTCTCAGCATCTCAGGGTGGTGCTGGGGACACCCCAGGGCTATAGCATTTGGTGAGCGCTTTCTTTTTTTTTTTAATTATTTTTTTTTCATTTCATTTTCTTTCATACATTCAATCACATTATAATTTGTCTTACACAGTGAATATTTCAACAGGTGAGCATTTCTCCCTAGTACAGTTGATAAAACTACAAAATACCTTCAACAGATAACACCACGGCTCGTTGTGCCATTAATCTCTGCCTCCCTAGCCTTCCCACACGAACTCTTCCTTCTCCAAGACGGAAATGCTTTTAGTGTGATATCATTTCTAAAGCAGGATCTGAAGGGCAAGAGGGTCTGAGAAGATGCCAGGTTAGCAACACCTGAGCTTGCAGGGTTCTAACCCCTTCCCCCTCTGGCAGAGATCTGTTGTTCCTGAAGTCCCCTCTGAGAAAGTAAGGCCATGGGTCTAGTTTATTTGCCTCTGCCCCATGTTGACATGAAAAATCACCTTTCTTCCCTCACTTTGCAGGAGCAGGGAATTACCAAGCCCTGTCATTCTACTTGAAAATATCCCCTGCAGGGACCAGCGGGTGATGAGGTGGCTAAGGTGCTGGACTTCCACATGGCTGACGGCAGTACGGATCCTGGACCCGGTGGCTTGCTTTCTCACTTTCCCTCCCTCCCTGTCTGTCTCTTTCTGGTGAGTACATGTGCCATATAGCAAACTTAAAAAATAATACCAATAAATAAAATACATAAAAAGAAAATACCCCCTAGACCCGTCCCCTTTGCTCCATCCCCCTGACACCATCCTTTTTCTCTAGGGTCGACCCACGGGTGACTTCATTTGTTCCCTGACTGACTTGAACAGATCCCACCTTCCCAGCTGGGCTAAGTGCAATGTTCGGGGTTAGCCTTGGTGGGGGTGGGGGGTGACTGGCAGTACAGTGGGCAGAGCTGCTGCTGCCATCTCAGAATCAAATGAGAACATGGGAACTAGTGTGCTGCTTATGTGCGAATTTTTTTAAAAAGTTGAAATAAATTAGATACTGGGACCAGCAGGTGGCATAGCTGGTAAAGTGCTGGACACTCCCACATGGCTGACCACAGTTTGAGTCCCGGACTCGGTGGCTTGCTTTCTCCCTTTCCTTCTCTGTGTTTCTCTCTGGTCAAATTAAAATAAATGAATAAATTAAATTAACAATAAATAATTCTTTAAAAAAATAAAAAAAATAAACAAACTAGATACTTGACAAATGATAGAGTAGATGAGAACTTTTCCTAATTACTACACCCAAAACAACGAATTGTTTGCTGGTACCTAGAACCTGACACTACCTCTGTGCAGCAGGAGAAGGGAGTGGGTGGGCACAGTGCGTCAAAACCACAGCGCTCCTAGGGTAGCTTTGACCACATGTATGGCGAGAGCGAGGTGGTGGCTGGGTGAGGTCACTGGGAGGACCTGCCGCTGTCTGTTGAGGTAGTCCGGTCCCAGGACAAGCAGAAACCATGTGCTGTTCCCGCACACAGTGACCCGCAACTAGGACGCTGCCGGTGGCCCCACCTGAAAGGGAGAAATGACCACATGGCTTGCTCTCAGGCTCCCTGGGACTTTTACTGAGTATCCGGGTCTCTTTAACACCCTGCCAGTAACATTCCTTTAATAAAACCAGGTCCGAGGCTCTGTTCCTGGCAGTGGGTAGACAGCAGTGCTAAGACTGACACACCTGAAATCTACACAGTGTGATTATGATGGCCTGAGACCAAGTCATGAACTGAATGAAGCCCAAGCGGACCCCACACGATGTCCCGCTGGTAGCTCACACAGCCACAACTCCAGCGCTGCCCTCCCGGGTACTCAGAGCCTACCTCATGTCACTCACCTCCCCTTGAACCCGTAGACCAAACCATGACCAAAAACATCTCAGAGGCACTTGTTAGTCCAAGACTTTGGTGTGAGAGCTCTAGATACGAATGACCACAACTTCTGGCTATCTAGAACTAGCCAAAGTCTGAAACTATTCTAGTCACTGGCTAGATGGTAGTAGCTGCTAAGATGTCAATATTGTGGCAGCCAAACGACATCTTCCAGAACGTACACTTCCTGGGAGCAGAGTAGGGGTGAGTCTTCTGTTACATGACAAAGGGTGGGCCAGTTCCATGGCCTGGTGGATAAGGAACTGCATCCAACATGGCCGACCTCGTGCCTTGAGTCCTGGGACTGGCAGCTTACGAAACGCACTGAGTGTGAGTGCATGCCTCAAATCCTGATGGAGAAATGAAGTAGCCATTGTGGTGTGACCATTCTCCACGAGAAGTGCTTCCTCTCTCTCCTTCCCTGTCTCTGTCAAGTGCGAAACTTTTAAAAAATAATTTTAAAAATTTAGAAAGATGACAAAGGGCAGTGGGAGATCTGGAGAAGAATCCACAGCTCACAGCCAGGGTTTGCTATCATCTTAGTCCACTTTTGCACTGCTAATAGAAATACCTGGACCTAGGTAATTTTGTAAAGACAATAAAGATTTATTTACAAATGCGTAATTCTTGTGGCTGGCAAATCCAAAGGCCTAGGCCCATAGCACAACCAAAAGAAACACTGCAACCAGAGGACGCGGGCATGTACGGAGACCAAGTGAGCAACTTGCTTTCTCTTTTAACCAGCTCTGGCCAGCACTAATCTCTTCCCATAGACTTAAAATTCACTGTGTCTTGGGACTAACAGATGGTATAATGGTTATGCTACTGGACTCCCATGTAGTCGACTGTTGTCTGAGGCCTGGACCCGGCAGCTTAAAACTCACACTGGGCGTTTGTGTGTATATGCCTAAGATCCTGAGAGGAGAATGGAGGAGAAGGGACTGTGGCGTGGCCAACCACCCAGGGGGTGACTTCTTGCTTTCTATCTCTCTGTCTCTTGGATGAACGCACATGCCCTACAGCAAAACTCTCTCTTAAAAAACTTGGCCTTGAAAAAAAAAAACAAAACGGGACCAGCAGGTGGCATGGTGGTTAAGGTGCTGGACTCTCCCACATGGCCGACCATGGTTTGAGTCCCAGATCTGGTGGCTTGCTTTCTTACTATCTCTCTCTTTCTGTCTCTGGTCAAATTAAAATAAATGAATGAATAAATAAAATTAAATAAAACAATTTAAAAAATCTTATTTCTTATAACTGCCCACTGTCCACTTTTGTATGAGGTGAGCCGCGTCTCACTATGAGCCATGAACATTTCTGAGCTGAATCAGACAGCCGAATGCTGGTCACCAAGGCTCTGGTATCTATCCGCACCATCACCAGAGCAATCCTCCTAAACGAGCCTCTATGTGCTCTTCCCCCACCCAACAGGTCACCTCACTCTAGATGGTGTAAGGGCAAGCTCCTCCCTCTGTCATGCTGGCATCTCACTGCCACCACACAGTCCGCCTGCCAGGTCTCCCCTTCACTCAAGCTGGGTCATCCCATTTACACCATCTACAAATACGTTTCAGGCCATTTCTACCTTTGTCTACTGTGACCATGTCTTTTAAAGAAACCTCCTCTCTGGACTAGCCCTGGCGCCTAGGTTAAGGGAGCCAGATCCCACATGGTGGACCATGGTTCGAGTCTTGGTCCTAATGGCTTGAACAACGTGCTGGGAACATATGTACACATGTCTAAAATCCAGACGTGGAGAAAAGGAGAAGGGACTGTGTGGCACCCCCACTGGAGGAGGGAGGTGCTCTCTCTCTCTCCCTCTGGCAATTGGACACACCCTCTGGCAATTAAAAAATAAAAAAAAAAAGGAAAGAAAGAAACCTCTCTTTCTGTAGAACTCTCTCTGTCCTAAAGCTTGATTTCTAATAAAGCCTAACCTACCCACTGCCGCTTAGGTGAATCTATCCACCAACTCTTGGCTCATTTCACACTGTACTGTGTCCTTTTTTTTGTTCAATTTAGCTGGGTTTTACCTCCTGTATGGAAACCGGATCTCCCAAGACAGACTGAAGTTCTTGAGAACTTAAAAAGAAGTTCTTCGGGTGTCACACATTCCTTTTGTAGCCTACCTTGTATTCGCTCTCCCCACTAAGGTCTACATAGGCGATTTAGAAATGCTTGCAATCTTTAGAACTCTTTGGACGGGTAAATTCTTGCTGAAATGTGGTTATAACTTTGTGAATCTGATTAAAGATACAAAATCTAAACATAAAATCACAGATGGCTTGGTTTGCTGTGGCGCTCTTAACCACGAGACCAACTTCTCACTTGATTTCTACCTCTGATTAAAATCATGCCAACTCCCCACCCAAGCTAAGGGCATCGCATCTTCCCACTAACAACTGGGCCACGTGCTTCAGAGGTGGAGCCCTCTGCTCAGGGTCCCGGCCGCTCTTAAGAAACATGTTCCTGTAGTTTATTTGCAGGTTCTGGGAACCCGCGTTCTAAAGAGGGCACATTCATGCTGTGTCCACTCCCCACGACTTCCCTGTAAAGACTGCCACCACGCCCCTGGGTGGCGGCGGAGAGCTTCTAACTGTTTAACTGTCGACCTCTACCATTTCTAGCTAGCCATATTTCATTCACTTCATACCTACTGTGGGCCTAGGGTCGTCCCCTCTCACCTGTGGGAGATGCATTTCAAGACCTTCAGTGGACGTCTGAAATCACAGGTAGTACCAAACCCTGTGTCACTACCTTTTATCTTATACAGATATACTTGTTACCATTTGACTTATAAATTGGGCACAATAAGATGGTTAACAACAGGGGCTGGCGGCTGGCATGGTGGTTGTGGGTGCTGGACTCCCACTTGCCTGACCGTGGTTTGAATCCCAGATCTGGCAGCTTGCTTTCTCACTTTCCCTCTCTGTCTCTTTCTGGTCAAATTAAAAAATTGTAATAATAAATAAAATAATTTTTTTAAAAGAGGTTAACAACAATGACTAATGAAATACAGTAGTCCTACTTATCCGGGGGGATACATTACAAGAACCGCAGTGGGTGCCCCGAACTGCACGTAATTTTGAATCCTACACACTCTACTTTTCGATCTGATAACCAAGATGGCTACCAAGTGAGTAAAGGGCGGTAGCACATGCAAGTACAGATGTGTGGACAGAGGAATGACTCACATCCGGGTGAGACAGGGCGAGACGGTGCAGAATCTCATCACACTACTCACCATGGCACAATTTAAAACTTGTGAGCTGCTTATTTCTGGACTTTTAGTATCTTTGGACTGTGATTGACGACAGGTAACTGAAACCGTATAAAGCACAACCATGGTAAGGAAGACTACTGTACGAAGAAAACTGCATAAACAACAACGCTGGAGAAAGAAGGGATATAATGCACCCTGGGGCTCTCCGCGTGTGAAGGGAAAGCCCTGCTACATCCGGCCCTCTGCTCCTTATCTGGTGAGAACAAGGTGAGTGGCACTGTCGCCCAAATTATAAAACATGCCATAGGAGAATGAAGCTCCCAGGATTGTCTGCAGCCAGTAGACTACATGGAACCTCTACTTAGAGCCATGCTATGAGGCAGAGAGAAAGACAGGCTGGCGGGCAAGAGGGAGAAGTCAACGTGCTGCTTACTACGTGTGCGTCTCCATCTGTCTGGCCCATGACGGAGAATCAAGTCCAGAATTGTAGGCACAAAATCAAGCATTAAACCCTTCTGCTGAGGTAATAAGTATGTTGTCAGTCACATTGTGATGTTTTTGCTGTTAGTACATATATACATGTAGACACACACACACACACGCCACACACACATATATGGAGGGAGAGAGACAGAGACCGATTGCATAATGGTATTCATTATCATTACGGAAGTAAATAATGACTTCCCATAACTGTCAGATGGACATGAGAAAAAATACTTAGTTCTCCAGAAGTTTAGGCCACTGACAACTAACATGACTTCTTTCCATATTCATTAGTTATATTTTGTATTCATCTTTCTGCATGTTACTATTTACTGAAGTAGTTCCAGTCCCCTTGCCCTCCCGTGAGCAGAGTGGAATGATCAGAGTTCCTATTCTGTGGTATGTTACGTTCCGGAACCAGCATCGCGAAATCAGGTAACTGTGAGAAATGGCAAATTTCAACTGAACAGCTACAGAGCAGGCAGCTCGGTCAAGGATGTTAAGCAGTCGGATGGAAAGCAAATTCCTCAAAGGTGCGAGGTGTTTCTGAAGCTCCACTGTGTGGCATCTTACAGAAAATCATAGAGTGCAGAGCAGTTGAAAGGAATGATGGAGACACGTGGTACCAGAGCGCCACCTTCTGGCTAAGATGCGCTACGTTTTCTACATGACACTGCTTTCTACAGGAAGATCATTTTGAGATCCGGTTTAAGAGAAATGAAATTCCTCATATGCATAAAAGAAACAGGTACAAAAGTAGAGTTGTGGTTTTGCATAATTGATGCTGGGTGGAAGAATACTACTGACCAGAGAATGACGTTATCATGGCTAGTAATTTTGCTGTTTTAATTGCCAGAAGGTGGATGTACTCACTAGAGAGACAGAGACAGAGAGAGGAAGGTGGGGGGGGGGAGAGAAAGCATTCTATCTCACAGTGTAGTCAAGCAACAATCCCGTCTCCTCCATTTCTCCATCCCGTGGGACTTCGGGCATGCACGCACACGCACCCAGTGTGTTTTTCAAGCTAATGGGACCAGGATTCAAACCATAGTCAGCCGTGTGGAATCTGACTCTTAAATTGCAGGCCACAGGGCTGGCCTCAGTTTTGTTGTTTGAAATAAAGCAATTTTATCTCAATACTTTCTCCATATCAACTTTAAAATGTTAACGTTTTATTATAAACATAAAATATCATCATGTGGAACTCTGGTAACCCAATCTTTTTAAAAGAAATGAAAGTAGTTTTAAATACCTGTGTTTCCTTGCTAAGCTAAATCTACACTTGCTTCAATAGTTCCATCAACTTTTTTTCTGTTAGGTGCTAACTTTACAAGCAAATGGGTAAGTGGTCCTTTATTTACCTGAAGATTCTACTGAGGTGATAAATCAGACGCCAAGTTCCACGTACAAGCAGCGGGTGGGGGTTAAACGACTGCGGCTTCATAATCAAAGCTTAACATTACACATGAATAATTCTTTACTTTTAATCCTCTCAGAAGTATGATTTCATTCTTTAAATGCCAGGCTTATAAAATGTTTTTCTTCATTTTAAATCCATCCTTTATCCATAACACTTTATTCAAAGTATTATCCCCACTACTGTCTACTCAGCCTTAGCCAACAAACAATGAAAAATCCTTCTTTTGCTCAGTTTAGTGGTTTTTGATTATAGAGGACTCATCGAACGCTTTTCCCCATGCACTTTGTGAAGTCTTAAATGACAGAATACAAGCACATTTCCAAAAATATAACACAGCATTTATTGTGTCTGAATTCAGTTCCCTCAGTGCAACCATGAATGTGGCTTAAGAAACTTGGTAAAAGCTTTGAACTTCTTTGGGGCAGAAAGGCATCACAGACTGAAATAAAAAACCTACAATTAAAGCTTTTATACCAAATTTATACCTAGATCAGATTCTGCTCTCTGACACACAGGCAAGAAAGCAAGAAGCGGTCGGAGAGAACCTGGACAGATGTGTTTTTGTACTGTGCAGACGACCTCTGCATCTGAAACATGACGCAGCAAAACAGAAACCCCACCCCGGGTACTTCTCGTCTGCAGAGAGCAGAAATGTAGACACAGTCTTTCCAAGTCTCCGGGCATATGCCAGACATCCAGTTAGGTATACTTTTTCTTTTCTTTTTTCTTTTTTTTTAGGTTTTTGCCATAGGGCGCGTGTGCTCATTGGAGCAGGACAAAGAAAAGTTAAAAATCACCCTCCACAGGGTGATTTCTCCTCTATTTTCTCAGGATTTGGGGAATGCACACATGTGACTGGCATGCTTCCTGAATCTGCCGAGTCCAGGACTCGAACTGTGGTCAGTCATGTGGGAGTCCAGCGCCTTCACCACACCACCTGCTGGTCCCACTTCTGCCTTTTTCTGTTAAATGGAATTTGACATTATACTACTGGCTGTGTGTATTTGTCTATTTTTTGTAGGTACATTATTATTCTCCTCTTGATGATCACTCCAAAGAACTGCATTCTCATCATTCATTAAAACAGTTCCGGGGTCAGACACAGAGGCCTACTCAGTTGGCGAGCAAGGGTGGAGAAACAAATCTGTAGAACATTTACATGTGATTTAATTAGCTGCTAATGGGTCCTTAATTGAGGTCCCCCCCAAAGAAGAGAAACATTTTCTTCGGGACACATAAAGCGCCATTCAGGAAGAATAGATTTGTTTTTACTCAGCCCTTCTCAGGCTAGGAGAACCACCTGTGCAAATATGGGCTCTAGGCGGATGACAAGCGGGGTTTTATGGTACCAGGAAGAGCTTCATCTCCATGACAACCTCCCTGGTTCCAAACAGAGAATGTTATTTTTCTGAAGTCAACATCTCGGCCACACCGAGTGGATTCAATTTGGGCCTGACAGGCATCTGAACACCCTTTCTCGGACAGTCGTTATTAACCGAAACTGCTGTTCCTGCCCTGTCGTCAGCTGGCGATGACAGATCTGACGTGTTCTTAGAGCTTCTGAGTGCTTGGCTCTCCAGAATTCAGTACTGCTCTGACTCGACAACTCGTGGGACTACGACCCACCCTCCGTACTGCCGAAGTATATCACTTGCTATGAAGGAGGTCTGACCCCCACAGAAGTCACTAGATTTTATATATAAAGATAACTGCTTTAGGGGCCGGAAGGTGGCACAGCAATCAAAAAGCACAATGCTCTCTGAGGTAGATCGGCCTGGGAAGGCCCCAGGTTTGCAATCAGAGACCTCTCTGAGTCTATCAGGCATGTGCATGCCTGGGCTCCCAGCTAGCTAAAGCACGGGGTAGACGGCAACAACAAGACCCTGTGGACCACTTGTCTCTTGTCTCTCTCTCACGCCTGGTGGAAATGAACACAATTAAAATAATAATAATAATAATAATAATAATAATAAAGCACACGACTATCTTAGTATCACTTAAATGTACGCATATAACTTAATTTTTCCTTACGTGATTTGAATGAACAAAATGATTGATTGATAAGGGGAGAAACACACAAAAGGGATTCCTGGGAAGTTCTCTCAAAGCAAACAATAAAAACACAAAACAAACAAAACAGTGATGTTCGTCTGTGAATGTGCTTGAGATGTGAAAAGGATAGCTTTTGCAGCAACTCTAACAAGTGCTCCTGGCCCTCAGGAAATGATAGTCTCTCAAGTTTTTGATTTATAGCCAAATGCCGTTCCTATTTTAAGAGAGCTTGACACCCGAGGGAGGTGGTTTGGAATTTAAGAGTATGAGGTTACAGAGCTGAAGGCAAAGATTCTGCTCTTTTAATGAAGAACTGAGCTATACTTCTATACAGGCTGCCATCCAACGTACCTGGTTTCCTGTGAACATCACGTGGGCACTTATGGTACGAGGTCCCTTCTGACAACCCTTCTAACAGACCCAAGTCCCTTACAGTTACAGACTTTGCTTCAGGCTTTGAGGCATGGAATTTGGCTCAGAATGAAATGTCAGAGAATTTGATGCATGCCAACTTTCTTTTTCTGGGTCAAGTTTGTCGTTATTTCAATAGAACTGAACTACGATGCACTGGGTAGAAATAATAACAACACACAAAAACATCCTCCCAAACAAAAATGGCCAATCATAGGTTAATCAAATGACAAGGGAATATTTTATTTGAAAAACCACTAGACTTACCAGTCCCCAAATAAGGAGGTTCTATCCATCTTACAAAAGATAGCCTATCAAGTTTGTCAAAGCTTTGAAGCTTAAAACTTCATATTATTTAGTTAATATAAATACTATTCATAAATAATTTTCATCATCAAAAACTTACTGGACATCAAGAGAGCATACATTTTTAAAAATTATTTATTTATTATTATTGTTTAATTTGCTATAGGGCAATGTGCACTCACCAGAAAGAGACAGAGACAGAGAAAATGAGAAAGCAAGCCTCTAGGTCTGGGACTCGAGGCACATTCGGCCATGTGGGAATTCAGTACCTTCACCACCAAGCCACCTGGTGGTCCCATAAATTTTCAAATAAACACAAGGTAATGTCAGTGTGAGAAAAGATGAATTCTACTTAAAAATATGAGGCAAAAACTAAAGTTGGACTGGATTAAGAGACCTACCAACCTTCCCCACAAGGCTTTCCAATCCAGACCCTCGGTAATGATTACTCCTCTATTGCTCAGCTCTGATGCACAGCAGGCACGCAACCGGCTTCTGGATATTCAATGAATTCATTTATCTGTGGTAAGTATTCACCCCTAGACCACCATGAACTGACACAGCCATAATCCCTGAAACTCGTGTGCAGGCAGGTAAAGAAAAGGAAGAAAAGTAAAAGTGACGTCTCAGCCAAGATAAAATACACGAGATGACTTCAGAACAACTACAAAGCCAAATATTGACAAGGGCAGAGATCAGGTAACTTATAAGGAATAGAAAAGGAAGTTATTTCTCACAGTTCTGGGGACCAGGAAGTCCAAGGTCAAGGCACTGGCTTTTGATTTGGTGGGGGACTTCTTGCTGGGTCCATACAGGGAAGTTGAGGTCAAGAGGGTGAAAACTGAAGCTTCTTTTATGCCTGACTCCCTTTCATGAGGGAGGAATCCCTGTAGTCTGCTAAAAGCCCCATCTCTTAATTCTGTAACACTGGCAACACCTGAATTTTGGAGCGGGCACAGTGAAACCACAGCAGTAATCTAACACAGGTAGTACCTCAAGGCCGAGGAAGCACAGGCTCCAGGGCTGGTGAGGCCGAGCCTGCTGTGTCCATAGCAACAATATGTTTTTCCAACTATAGAATTGATTCTATTATTATATGATTATAAATTATCTCTCTCAAATCTCAGAAAAAAGACAAACCACATACAGGGAATAAATGTTTGCAACAAAGATAAAAAGGCTTATGTGTCTAATATAAATGAAACTTTTCTACGTCAATAAGAGAGTGGGCCACCTGGCCCACTCCATGGTTTGAGTCCCAGATCTGAAAGCCTGAAAATACACTGGGTGCATGTGTGCACACCCAAAATCACAACAGGAGAATGGTACAGAAGGGACTGTGGCATCGTCATCCCCCCCTCCCGGAGAGTGATTTCTCACTTTCCCTCTCCCTCTGTCTCTCTCTCTCTCTCTCCAGTGAGTGCACACACCCTATGACAAACTAATCTAAAAAAAGAAAAAAAGAAAAAAGAAAAAGCTGAACATCCCAACCCCCAAACAGGGAAGGTAACAAATACCGTACCAAAGAAGAAATACAACTGGCTAAAGAAAACTAAAACAAGCATCAACCTGATTTGATATCAAACAGCTAATATTTTTAATAATGAGTTGCTATTTTTCACTGGACAACAAAGAATAAAAATAGCCTGGTACTAGTGAAGGGCAGAGAAAAGAAAACCACTACCTGTGGGAAGACAACAATTGCCACTTTTCTGGAAAGAGATTCATTACAATACACCATCACCCCCATTCCAGAAAGTCTTTCTTATGGAAAAATGCATAAATGGACTGGTTACACATAGAAATCTTCAACACGGCTGTTTATAATCCTAAGAAATGACAACAATAATAGGAAAGGAAAACCACAGAGCAGCCATTTAAGTACGATGTAGCTTAATAGCCCTGAGGCCAAAATCTACCTGAGGACAACTGTTACATGACCTTCTGTGAGGCAGTCACACTTGGGAAGGTTCCTGGCTCAAGCCTAGACACCTCCCTGAGTACACCAGGCACACGTGCCCATGATCCAGGGGTGGCTGAAGGCTGGTGTTGAATTGTCATATTGGAACCATCTTGGGGGTGTTGCCTCTCCTCCCTCTGTTACTCATGGAAGAAATGAATGTAAACAAATAAATAAATAACATCCTATACCAAGAAAGATTTTTAAAAATAAGGGATGTGTGTATGTATAGGCGCACATTTTCATTCTTAACTCTAACATACACATGTCAAGTACAAACAAGGCATTTGCCAAAAGAATAGGAGTATGTTTTATTTATTTATTTATTTATTTATTTATTTATCCTGTAAAATGACAGCATACTTCTGACGCTGGGGTTTGGGTGGGTGTGTGTGTGTGTGTGTGTTTACTGTTTTTTTTTTTTTTTTTTTTTTTTTTTAAGAAATGAGATTGTATTACTTCAGTAACTTGGAGAAGTTATGGAGTTTGATAATGTCAGGTTTGATAAGGATCAGCCATATGAGAAACGTGGAACACTAGGCCAAGAAAAGATGGATTTAAGTGACGCCTTAACCAATCTGTAAAACTGCACAAGGAGAGGAACTTCAGGTGTCAGCTAGCATAATTCAGACCTCTAACAGAAATTCTGTAACTGAGAGGCAGCTACTGCCAGTCTTGTTGCCCATTCTTCACGACCGAAAAACGGTGGGGATGAAAGCCCAGAAGGCAAAGTTTCTCTAAGTAGAACTCTGCTGCGCCTTCTGAATGACACGATCATGGACCCAAGGGACCACTAGGGGGCGATCTAGGAGTGAACGGTTTTCTGTCCTCGAGGACCAGCAAAGGCTACGGTTTCCAACCTTCATACTGGATGGTACTAGTTCCCAGGTAAGACCTGTTTTTTCTTTTCATTTTAATTGTAAACATATACAAGGTCTTTCTTTTTAACTTCTGTGAAAATGTAAGCATAAAGGGCTCTCTATTACAGATTTGTGGAAAGGGAGGGTATGGGACACAAAATTGCTAAGTTGGAAAATATTCTTTTTCTCTTACCTGTTCACTCACTTCTTGAGCCATAACCAAGGCCTCTTCCTTCCAAAAGCATAAGCTAAAAAAAAAAAAAAAAAAAAAGGCAAAAAAGAAAGAAAAACAAGCTCTGGCACTAGAGCTTCTACTGTCCCTTTGAGGTTCCATTAATATGTTACGCCTGTGGCTTGTACAGACAGCCCTAAGAACCTTTGTAGCAGCAAAGACAATTTCACCTACCAGCCCTCTCCGTCAGTCTCACGTGGCAATCTCTCTAGGTCTCACGTGTCTAAAGAGGGTTTTGGTATTGGTGTTTAATGCTCATAAGCTGCCTCAAATCCTTTGTGGAAGGAGGCGAGATATAAATAATAATTTTGAAACACACGGGCTTACTCTGCTATTTATGTTTCTAATGTGTCTGACTTTTATTTTCCAAGCCCCCTTTAAGGAAGTGACTTTACTTTCATATTCACGTTGGAAACCAGCCACCCCGGGGATGAGAGGATCTCAGAATAACACGTTCACTGAGCGCCTATCATGTGGCAGACACTGGTTACAGCCTGCGGGTGGGTCCCGTAGGCCCATGCAGTTTCTGCACTCACAAGGTGAAGGGACTGGCTTTCTGGATTGGGTTGTCCCCTGCATTTGTGAACAAAGCTTTCATACTTCATCCCGCCCGCCTCCGTTTCCTCATGTATACCAAGACATGAAACTCGGTAATAGCTCATGTCCCTTCTGGATCTCACAGTGCCATGTCTCACGGGGACATTCTCCCAGTATTTATAAATTTACTGATAAATCAGGCTTTGAGACCTGGAAAGCCAATGAATCTCACTTGAGATACTCTAGGAGAATCATATGGAACTTTAATTTGTGTGTGTGTGTGTGTGTGTGTGTGTGTGTGTGTGTTTTAGGAGAGGTTTTTGCTATAGGGTGCATGTGCTCGCCAGAAAGACAGAGAGAGACAGAAAGTGAGAAATCACCCCCCAGGGGAGATGGCCATACTGCAATCCCTTCTCCTCCATTCTCCTGTCGGGATCTTGGGCACGCACGCACACGCACCCGGCGTGAGTTTAAGCTGCCGTATCCGGGACTCGAACCATGGTCGACTACATGGGAGTCTAGTGATATAGCCATTATGCCAACTGTTGGTCTCCGGAACTTTAATTTTCAATGGAAGATTCAGGCTTTTAGGCTTTCTGAAAGAAAACCGCTTCATCTCTTACTGCCTTAGTAATTCCAGGCAGGAACTTTCGGTTCTGACAGAATAATCAGTTCTTGCCAAAAGACGCCTGAGTAAATACCAGACAACTTCCTGCCTGGAATTCTGGCATGGGGCAGCTCTTCTATAGACTTCTCTGACAACCAGTGCAAATGTTTCCACCTGGGAAATCCAGGGCCCAAGGCCTCCTGCCACCCTTTCCTTGAAAGCAAGAGTTGCAAATGTTTTGCAAACAACAGATTATCTTTAAAGAGGTAGCAACAACAAAAAGACATTTGTTTCTTCTCCCATGACTGATTCATTTGTTGTACATCAGGGGTTGGGAGAGTGGGGGGAGGAGAGGCCCTCTAACAAATGCTTCCTGTCACAGGCAAGTATTTTGAAAATCAGAAAAATACCAAATAGATTTGCAACTAGCTTGGCAATTTGTTGGGCTCGAGGATTCCGCAGGATCCCTCCTGTCCTGTCTCCAGCTGCTGTTTGTATTTCTGTGGATTAATTCCTCGGCCCCAAATCAAATACGACAGTAATAAATACAGCGCGTGGGTATGTAAAGCGTGTGCGTTTTACATGCAGTGTTTAAAGTCTGGTCTTAATAGGGACCAGCAGCTCCATTCGAAGGTCTCTACCTGAGAAGAAACACACGCACAAAGAAAAATGTATACGGAAGCTCACGGTGGCATTGCTTGGGAAAGCAAAATCCTGCCAACCACATAAATACCCAATAATGGGGGAAGAGGTAAAAGTATGTGCTCCATGCCAGTGAAGAGGCCTGAAGCAAAGGGAAAAGTGAAAACCCATGTAATGGTAAGCTACAAAAAGAAAGAACTGTACCAAATTCATAGGGGGTGGGGTGGCGGGGGCTGGTTTGGAGGAGGAGGCTGAACCAAGGGGTGCTTTAGTTACATGTGTAACGCTCTACAATTTGGACTGGAAAATACAAGCAAAAATCAAGCCAGCCCCATAGCCTAGTGGGTAATGGTGCTGGATCCCACATGGCTGACCACAGTTCAAATCCCAGCCCTAGTGACTAGAAAAATATGCCGGGAGGGAGGGAGGGAGGGAGGGAGGGAGGGAGAGAAAGAGAGAGAGAGAGAGAGAGAGAGAGAGAGAGAGAGAGAGAGAGAGAGAGAGAGAAAGGGAGTGAGTGTGTACGTGTGCCAAATCCAGACAGGATGGAAAAGTGGAGAATGGACTGCAGTGTGACCAAGTCCCACTGGGGAGTACTTTCTCTCTTTCTCTGCCTTTCCATCTTGCCAGCAAGTGCAGGCACCCTCTGGCAATTAAAAACAAGCTAACAAATAATACAAAGGAAAATATATTCAGATACTGCTTTTCAACATGTACATGGGGTGGGGGGAGCCCGACCAAACCCTAAAGACAGGTATGGCAAAATGTTACCAGGGGCTTCTTTGAGGAGACAGGTATATGAGTATATGAGTAACTTAATTTCTCTTTGTGCTTTTCCTTGTTCACCCTTCTCTTGCTCCTGAGGGGGGAAAAAATAATAAGCAACCCTTCATCCTTACGTGTCTCCTAGACTCCCACCACTAGGGAAAATGAAGCTTATTGAAGAAGCCTCCAGCCAGGCAAAAACAAAGGGAAGGGGCCGTGGGTGGAGAACGCTGGAAGGAAGCAGGGACTCCTTGCTGACTCGGCCCTGTCTTGCCCATGACAGAGAAATGGCTGCTCCTTTGTAAGCCACCCTACCCCTGCCCTGGGTATCCCCGGAGGACCCTTTCATAGTCAAGGGGACCATTTCCTAGAGCTCAGCTGGGTATAGCGAGTCTAGCACTGGGCCCGCTTGTGCCTTTGGGCATCGTGTGGGACAAACTTTCCCTTCTTTTCTAGTTGCTTTTGCAGGAAATGACTTTGCAGTATATCTTTCCCTTCAATTCCCATCCTTGGGGTGGCTGGCCTGGGACAGGACAGGGGACGGCTGCAGAAAACGGCAGCCTTTCTCGCCGCCCTGAAGTACGGTCCTGGCACCAGCCGCCTCTGCGTGCATGTTGGAAAAGGCACCTCTGCGGGCAAACAGAAAACAAGACCGTGCATTTGGACCCCGGCTTGGTGGCCGCATCTAAAACAGACACCTCATTGTGCTCCGTTTAGAAGGAGCCCTTCGGAAGCGGGGCTTTTCGGGCTGACAGTTAAATCACAACGGCCAATATTTACAGGAACGCCTTCCAACCGTCTGGGCGAATACATAATATTTCTATTTCACAGAAACCAGGGATGGTAACAACACGGAAGCCGAAGAGACCAGAAAGTAAATCTCTGAATGTGTTTAAGAACCAGAGCTTATATACTTGCAGGAGTTAACACACTCCTTCTGTACACAAGTTTTCTGTGTTTTAATTAAGTGACAAATGTAATAGATCAGAATATACACACACACGTCTCAGAAGGCTTCGTACTCATTAAATCAAGTGCATGTGTGCTTCAAAAAGTTCGGGGGAACAAATGGAATTCAAGTATGAATTTAACTTGGGGCAGACAATATTGAAGTCCATACAAAGTTGTCCCCCCCACACACATAATATGTGTTTTTCCATGAAGTTTTCGAAGGCCCTGGTATACGTCCGGGAGTGTGTTCGAACACTTGGGCATCAATATTAGGAGGGAAGCTGTGTGATTCTCAGCTTATTCAAAGCTAGAAAAGCACAAGGCATAAGCCCCTCGCTCAGTGAACCCTTCCAAATTCAGACAGGAAACACCTGGAACTCGCGCGCCAGCCAGAACGCGCTTTACATTTCAAAACAGATGATTCTAAATTGTTCATAAATATTTGTCTTGTTTCAATAAGACACTCTTCCACCAGTTTCATAAACTCTTGGTTCAGAAGGCTAAAATGAACACGCTACCAGTCGTCCACATTCTTTTACCATTGCACATATTTATGTGGACAATATCCTGGAAACATTAAACCCAAAGGCAGGCACTTAATAGTGTCATAAGGGAATTTCGGAGTTTTTTTTTTTTGGGGGGGGGTGGAGGGGGGGCAGGGCAACTCTCTCCTTCCATAAATAAAGCCCTAATCATACTTGTTTTCTTAAAAAAAAATAGAAATAGAAACTCCAGTTCCTCTAACTTGCCTATTATAGTAAATAAGACCCAGGCAAACCCTTCTGGAGGCTTAATGTAGCTTTAATATAATTGATTATTAAACCTCCAGCTATAGGGTACAGGCATACTGAAGAACTTGTAGCCAAACATTCCCTCATACTTGAACATGGTGAGTCCTTCCAAAGGCTTTTAAAAGTTGTTTTTAAACACTAAAATGAAAATGAGCTTCTATGGTGAAAATTAGATTTTTAAAAGGCAGTTTTCTTCATGCTTTTAGCAAGGTCCAGATTTTCTGACATGCATTGCTTTCATTTATTTTAATGCGTACTTTGATCATCAGGAAAATGAAAATGTTTTTACCGAGAGGAAAGAAGTGGGAGAGGAAAAAGGTGGAGCTTGCTCAGAGCAGTCATGGGGATGCTGGAGAAGACGTTCTGGGCAACGTGTCTGAGAACGTGGGCACTGACACAGGGCGACAGGCGGAGCTTCAAACCCAGCCAGCCTTGCCGGGACACCTGGATTCTACTCCACTGACCTCTAAAGAAAAGTTTTTTTAAAAAAATGAAAGAGTGACCCAGGCTTACAAAGAGTTAAGCAGGGAAGTGGGTCATGAGAATGTAAAGTTCTAAGCACAGTCCAAAGACTGCTGCCAATGAGCTGTTTTTCTCTCTTTAAAAAAACAAACAAACAAAAAAAACTGTCAGAATTAAAAATTCTTCAATTGACCATAAATTGCTTACTCTGGTCCAACTAAGAAATCTCAGCCTACCTCCTCACCAGTTAATCACGACTAGGCTCGGTGATGATAAGAGATTTCATAGAAGCTCTTCGAAACCATAAAAGGTAGTCGTTAGGGGTAATGATAAACTAATTCTGAATACATCGGGCAGCAGATGCTCTGCCCTGGGTTAAAGATTAACGTGCTGGACTCTGGCCAGTTAAGAAGTTGTTTAACCAGTGTGCTTTTAGAAGCAAACTTGTTAACATTCACATGTCCGTAGCTATGGCCACTGTTTTTTTTTTTTTTTTTTTTTTTTTTTTAAACCATCTCTAAGAACTGAATTAAAAGGAAGTTTTCACCTTTCCTGCCTCAAACCTGGACATTCATCACACGGATCCTGAACTAAGACCTAAAAATGAAGCTTGTGCAATTTTCAGGGTTTCTTGAGCCTTTATTTAGACAACCCAACCAAACAAATATGGCTCCCCCACTACACTAAAATATTCTCTTGAATTTAATTTTATTATCATTATTATTTTTAAAATTTGACCAGAGAGAGAGGGGAAGTGAGAAAGCAAGCCGCCAGGTCCTTGACTTGAATTGCTGTTGGCCATATGGGAGTCCAGCACCCCAACCACCATGCCACCTGCTGGCCCCTTACACTAAAATATTCTGACAGCCAAATGGTAATTGGCAATATAAGGGTACTTCAAAAAGCTCATGGAAAAGTGGAACTAAAGTATGAGCTTATTTTGGTACAAAAAAAAATTCAATCCATGCATAGTTTTTTCATAAATACGTACTTTCCATAAATTTATTCAAGACTCTGGTAGCTTAGCTTGTTATTCTTAAACAAATTCATTTGTATTAATTTTGAAAATAGACAGTAACAAAATTTAGGCATATTGATGAGATTTTAAAATATATGATTAACAGAAAAATCTTATTAGTTTTACAGTAAAAAGCCTTCCCTGACCTGGTTCTTTATTCACATATAGGTCAACCACATCTGAGGGTCAGGCTGCCTTTTCAAACATAAGAGAAACATTTAGGGACATTTAATCTCAGTTTAGAACAATGCATTTAAAGAGGGTGGTTAGTAATGCAAATGCAAAATTACCTCTGGTTGGACAAAGGATACTTGGAAGTCCTTGTGTTGTCTGCAGAATTAGAGAATGCTGCTTTGATCATGGTAAAAGGCAGATTTTAAAAGATTGAAAAGCTGGTTTCTATGGTAGGAAGACTGGGGTCTGTTTATTCTTAGTTGGAATTAATGTATTAAAAGTTTGGGATGACCCTAAACCCCTCTTCTCCTGTGGCAGGTCTGAGGCAAACAGTCGATTCAAGCAAATGGACTATAAAGTGTAATCTGTGTATGCATGTAACAATAAAAGAGAGTTCTATCAAGATTTTGTTAAGAAGAGATAATGTCAAAAAGGCTTGGTTGGCCAGAGAGCTTACTTGGGTTTTATGTAAGCAAATTCTCTGGTCTTTATTCGATCTATGAGGGCCATGAATACACAAATATACTAAAACTTCTACATTTCCGATAAATATTTCATCTAGAAAATTTCAGCCAGTAGGTCTGACTCTTCTATGTTTTTGCACTTCACATTACGTACCTAGTCAGCAATTCTGGTTTCTGCCCTTTGACTTGTTTTCATGGTACAATGGTGTTGGTTCTGTAACCCAATCACTAACTGTCAGAATCCCAAACAATGGTCTGTCTAAGCTTGTTGGGTTTCATACTGGCAGAAATAAACATACTCTTCAACTAAGGTTGTACCGCTGTGATGATCAATAACAGTGATAGGCACCAACAAAGGCTTACCATGTTCCAAGGAAAAGATAAGCTTTTCACCTCCATGATCTCATTTAACCCGTAATAATTCTGTAAGGGACATAAAGCCATTTTACAGATGAGGAAACAAGCTCAGCTGGATGACAAAGTGTGAAAACAATGGAAGTCATGTCTGAATGGAGTATATCTGACTACAAAGAAAAATCCCCCTACATTGTTTGCCAAAATGAACAACCAACTGCCCCAAAGTTGGAGTAGGAGTTCACTCTAACAAGTTAATTAGCAGTCTAGCACTAAAGGGTCTAAGGACACAAAATCCTTTTCTCAGTAGGTAATTGGGTAAGCCTCCTTTACCAACAAAACCCAGCCTTACTTGAATGCCTAGAACTAAATGTACTTCCATCCCATCCCCAAATTGTTGCTATAAGGAAATGACCTCACCTACACATTACCAAATCTCTATTTCAAAACTCCACCAAAGACTTTGAAAGATGAATCTGCACAGAAAAGAAGAGCCCATGATCTATCCAGATCATAGTTTACTTTGGAAATCAGTTCTCAGCCCAAGATGGGTCACTTCGTATTTTTCTGTTAAAAGCACTGGACAACTGTACTGCACAGATTAAACTTAAAGCTAAATCTATAATATCTATATGAACCATTTTAAATAAATCTCAATAAAACTTTAATTTAAAATAACACACAGAAAAAGTTTTTCAACACAGAAAATGAAAAAAGAAAGCCTATGTAAACCCCTAAAATAATAGTTGCCAAACTTAATTATTGTTCATTTTTTGAAGAGTTCTTCTACAAGCACGTGAGAGACAGAGAAAGCACCTCCAACATAATCTTGATGCTGTAATCCCTTAGTCCCAGCCAGACCCAAGTCATAGGCACTCGGGAGCCCAGCTTACTCAGGGAGGTCCCTGGACATGAACCCAGAACCATTCCAGATGGTTCGGTCTTAAAGTGTCATGTTTTACTACTGTACTGTCTTCTGACTCTCAACTACTGTTTTATGTATCCATCAGACAAAAGCATCTTTCAGCATATAGATATCATTTTAAGAAATAATTTACACAAAAACTTGTGCCAAGCTTTAGAGATCTGTCCAATTTAACATTCCATGTAACTTGCAGATCTACTTTTGCTGTTTTTACTACAGCTTCCTATGGTATAGAGATGGTCAGTTACTTAACATTTAGCTCCTTCTTAACTTGGAAGGATGGGATATATTGTGGTGTTGGTTTTCCATTGCATAATGTTACAAGTAGTGTCCTTGCCTGCATGTATACACAGTGATGTGTATGTACATATCCATATGTTGGCATGCTCTTCTGTGATTGTATCTGCAATGTAGATTATGGAATTTATGAACCAGACAGAAAGCACCATTTTAATAGATATTGCCAAAAGAGGCACCAACTTAAACTCCCACCACCAGTTTACGAGAATGCATATGTCAACACACTCATCATTGTTGCATATTATCAGACTATTACATCTTTGCCAACATCATTTTTGTCTTGCATTTCTTAATTATGAATGAAGTTGAGCACCTTTTTGTATGATTATTGATCATATTCTTGGCTCACTTTTCTTCTGAGTAGTTTTTTTCTTGACACGTAGGAGCATGTTAGGAAAACAGAAAAGCAATCCTTTATTTGCTCTTGCCAGTTTTCTGTTTTTTTTATTACATTTTCTGTTACATGTTAAGTTTTAAGTTTTATACAGTCAAATGATCAATCTCTTTCCTTATGGCTTCCAGATAAGCTAGATAAGAAATAGATTTAAATTCAAGACCTATATACAAATACCCATGAAATATGTCAAACCAATTCTAGCCAAAATTATCCTCAATTTCTGACCTTTAAAACAAACACTCCAGAAAAGGTCTACACTTGTTACAGGACCAAGCATTCTGGATACCTGCCCAACCATCCAGAGCTGAATTTACAAATCCATTTATGGTCTGCATCTGGGGCTGGCTGTGCTCATTTGCGTACAGACTTGGGCTTGGAGGACTCTTTCAGGTCAAACACTGCAACAATGGAAAACTGGGTTCAAATTGCTGTGCTGAGCTGTTACCAGAGCTGTGCTAGAGCTATAGTGGCTTTTCCATCAATCTAGGTTCCTCAAATTCCATCACCATGGGGAATAAGAAATACTTTATTTCATGTTTGAAGAGACTATTCACTGGCCACCACCAAGGTGGTGGTCAAGTAGTCCAAACGTCTAAAGAGAGGAGTGTGTTTCTCCTATCACAGGTGGTCACATGTGAGAGAATGCAAAGTATGAAATAGTGGAAAGATCCAGGTTACATTCTGGATGCTCCCATTTCTAGCTCTGTGACATTGGCCAATTTATCAATAGTTCATTTCTCTGAATCTCAATTTCTTTATTTGGTAAGTGAAGATAATAATTCTGTTGCCTGTCAGGGTTATGAAAGCAATAATAAGGTCAGATGTATAGACCCAAGAGCTAAGTACTTGGGCAATAGTAAGTATTTAATAACTGTACTTGTCATTATGATGTAAAATAATTCATGTGAGATTAACTTTTTGGGAAGGTACAATATGATTCTAAACAAATAAGATTTCTCTTAATTTATAATCCTGGCTTACCAAGGATTTTTCTTTTTTAAGAATTACTTTAAGTTTATTATTATTATTTTCCAGTTTGATCAGAGAGAGACAGAGAGGGAAAGTGAGAAAACAGAAAGCGAGCCACCAGGTCCCAGGACTCAAACCACAGTCAGCCATGTGGGAGTCTAGCACCTTTAACCACCATGCCACCTGCTGGCCCCCAAGGATTTTTCTATCAGGTCTTCCTCCTATATAAAAAGAACTCTCAACTTGCCCATTGCATAACACGCTAAATTATCGATACACTGGGCACTTAAAATTTATTGGGTCATCAGGAAAGTCATGATGCATTTTTGCATAGAAAAAGACAGAAAAGTAGATCATGACTTTCCTGATAAGCTAATACTTTTTGAAAAATAGACATTATATAAACAACCCAAAGACCTCGAACTTAATGTCACAGCTAGGTTAACGTCCAAAAGAATGCTGTGAGACTCTTTAAAAGGCTGAACAATAAGGGTATACACAAGAGGATAGTTCCAAAATGACAGGGAGGAAACTAGAGAATATTTGTATATTTGTAGCTATGGTAATAAAAATATTCCAAGTGCCATATAATTAAAACCATATCTGTAATGTACATATCTGCTTTGAAAATGGTTTCATATTTCACAAGCAAGATGATGCAATGTAGTTTTCTGATATTTTCTGAAGACCAAAATATTTTCCAGCATCAAAATTATAAATGAGTTAGATAAAAAAAGAGCTGACCTCACATACAGGACTAAAACAAGTTTCTTTGATCTGGGATACCGTGTAGACAGAGAAACTATCAGTGTTTTGTCTTTCAGGTCAAAGCAAACAATATAAAGAATAGATAGTACGGCACATCTTCAAAAAGTTTAAAATAAAATTACCATATGATGCAGCAATTCCACTTTTGAATATATACTCAAAAGAATTTAAAGTAACATCTTGAAGAGACAACCATACACTCAAGTTTGTAGTAGCAATACTCACAACAGCCAAAAAGTAGAGGCAACCCAAGTGCCCATAAATGGGTGAATGGATAAAGAAAATGTGGTATATCAAACAATGAAATATTATTCAGCCTTAAAAAGGAAGGAAATTTTGATACATAGAGCAGTATGATTGAACCTTGAGCACTCAGAATACTATGTGAAATAAGCCATCACCATGGGACATACACTGTATAATTCTACACAGAAGGTACTTAGTCAAATTCATAATGACAGAAAGGAGGAGGGTGGTTGCCTGGGACTGGGAGAAGAGAGAATGAGGAAGTGTTTTATTGAGTAGAGTTTCAGCTTGGGATGATGAAAAAATTTCAGGGTAGAAGAGTAGTAATGGTGGCACAACAATGTAAATGTACCAAACACCACTGAATTATACACTTAAAAATGATTAAGATACATTTTAAACACAGTTTTTTTTAATTAATAAAAAATAGAGAGAGTGAGGTATAAGTACTGTCTTAGTCCATTCAGGCTGTTAATACAAAAAACAGACTGGATAATTTATAAACAACAGAGATATATTTCTCACAGTTCTGGAGGTTGGGAAGTCCAAGATCAAGGTATTGGCAGATGTGATGTTCGATGCAGGCCAACTTTCTGATTCATAGATGGGACCTTCTCACTGTGTCTTTACATGGTGAAATAAGTAAAGCAACTCTCTGGGGCCTCTTTTATAAGGACACAATCTCATTAAAGAGGGTTCCACCCCTCTTGACCTAATCACCTCTCAAAGGCCCTATCTCTATTAACCATCACTGTAAACCTAACCATATATTAGAATTTAACACAGGACTTTTGAACCTGTGTAGTGAGGTTCCCAGGAAGAAACAGATGAAGTACTTGAGATAAATCAGGCAGACTTATAAGGGGGGTGTAGGGGAATCACAAGGATTAGAGGAGCAACTGGGCCAACAACAGTGAGAGACTGTGGCCATTCCTAGGCCCAAAGGAGAGCAAGAACCACTTGTAAATGTACCTTGAGAGGTGCTGTGAACTGTGCACACTTCCCTCCATAGCTTCAAGCAGACTGAGACAAACTCAATGGTGACAGGTAGGAATAAGTACTCCAAACTCACTTTCCTCCTTTACTCTCATAGCTGCATAACTATTTTTAAGTCAAGGAGCATTGCAACTGGTTGCTGGAGTCCCATTGGAGGTGTGTGAGATGGGAAAGAAGAGAGAATAAACGTGAGAAGCAACAAGATTCAGCCACATCTACTCATACCATAGCAGAGAAAATACGAATGCACACTCCTGAACTTAAAACAGTCAGCTGCAGAAGAGAAAGTCCAGGGTACTATGATTGACTTATGGTAAAGGGAGGAAAAACACCAGCAAAAATGTTATTTTGGGCTAGGGAATACAGAACAGAGTCTAAAAGGGATATATGCCAAACTGGTAAGTGTTAACTTCTAGGGTGAAAGTAAGGGAAAGTCAAAAGGAAGTTCAGACTGATGTATACATTTTATACTTTCCAAGAGGAATGCGCTAACTTAGGTGCCACATGTACAGCTCAATGCTAATAAGGTGGAGAGGATACAGAATCATTTGTCTGTATCAAATGGAGATACCTCCAGTTTTTGCAAAACCGTGTTAGGTAGCATATGGCAGCACATGTCCTAGAAGCACTAAGTGAATTAAAAGTTGTCACAGAAAAAGCTTCAAGTTATGTTAAGCTGTGTCTATGCCAACGGGTCTCAAAGACTGTTCCCCGGATCAGCAGTACATCACCTGGGAAGTTGACAGAAATGCAGAACCTGGGGCCTTACTTCAGAACTACTGAATCAGAAAGCCTGGGGCCAGAGTCTAAGAGCAGAGTTGTATATGATGTAGGACAAGAGTTCAAGGCCAGATGTGGCTGGACCCTTTGGGCCAGAGCAGCAATGTGCAGCAGTAAAAGCTGTGCATTGTACACGTGTGGAGGTGTTGTTCACACAGACTATGACAAGAATGGTGTTCCCTAGGGTTGTACAGTGCAAATCCTGCATACCAGACCTGGAACTCCTTAAAGCAGTAGGAACCACACAGAGGGTTTTTTTTTTTAATTATTATTTTTATTTTTTGAGAGGTTTTTGCTATAAAGCACATGTGTTCGCCAGAAAGACAGAGAGAGACTGAGAGACAGAAAGCAAGAAATCACCCCCCGGGGGGATGGCCACGCCACAATCCCTTCTCCTCTATTCTCCTCTGGGGATCTTGGACACGCACACACATGTACCTGACATGAGTTTAAGCCACTGGGTCTGAGACTCGAACTACGGTTGACCACATGGGAGTCCAGCAACATAGCCATTCTGCCAACTGCTGGTCCCCCAGAAGGGTTTTAAGCAGAGGGATGCCATGTTTGGATTTGTATTTGGAAATATACCACAAGTGCTCTGGCTAGATAGAAGAGAGGCAACGGGTAATACACCCAGTCATTCTGTCTCCTATTCATTCCAGGAACTGCTATTTGCTGCATCAATGCTGAGCTACAGATAAAGATCCCTTGAATAGAATCCACCTTGTCTTTATAGCCACACCTTGAATGTAGACCAGCAGACACTTGGGTCAGAATGGGCAGAAGAGCAGTGGCAGGAAAAAAAGACGACTTAAACAACTCCCAGGTTCTAACTCAACATGCACACACCTGCGTGCTCATCCCCACATACAAACAGGGAAGACTGTAGGCAAAGGGAGGAAGCACGTACTAGCAGATCTTGGTGAGGAGATGAACTTCTTGGGCAGGCAGTTTGGGAAAGAAGTCTGAAGCAAGGGGTCTGGTCTGGCTGGAGATACTGATCCAAAATCTACCAGCACCCAGATGGGAGTGCAACTATAACAGTGATAAGATCACCCCAAGTGGGGGACACTACGCAAATGCTGGTTAATCCATGGGCTGGAGATAAGGCCCTGGAGACCTCTAAGTTAAGAACAGGGGCTGGTGGAGGAGTATTTGCACATGGCCTGGGAGCTAGGAGGCTTGGGCGGGGGAGCCAGCACAAATACAACCCAAGAACTTTCAACATGGCAGAGTGAAGAACTTGACGTGAGTCACGTCACCAAGAGAAAAGGAGAGAAGCACAAGGGAAGCGCTGCTGATGCGTTTCCCCCCCTGCAGTGTCCACTGGGCTGCTGCTGGGCTCCATGCTGGCCAGTGTGCACACGGCTCCATCAGCACCCCCTGTCCAGCTCAAACTCAAGCAAGACTTCATGCTTCCAGGCAGCTCTTCGAGGGCCAGTGAATGGCTGCTGGCCCTCTGTTCATTTTCATTTTTGAGGAACTGAGATCAGCTGAGGAAAGCCTTGCCAAACTTCAGAGGTTCAAAATGTGCATCTGGGAGGGGTGAGTGGGCAGATGGCGCCCGATTACAAAGATGTTGGGTTCGCTTGCTGCTCTGCTCCACAGTCTCTGAAGCACCTCAAGCACAGCGGTGTGGAAACCAGAACTGCATATGACCCAAAAACTTGTGGGTTGAGTCTCCAAAGAGACTTGGCCCCCTACAGACAGTGATGGGGGAGGGGAAAAGATGCAGTGGCAGAGGGTCTGAGATTCTTGAAAGTCCACCTTTAACCAAGAGCTTCCTGGAGTTGACCACTGCACCCACACTCAGCTGTAAGGCTGAAGCCTTTTCCATACTGTGTTGTAAGAGTTTATTTTTACCACTTCCATTCTGTTATTCCTCTCCAACTTGACTGTAAAACAAAGAGTGTTTCATCACTGAAACCATACTGCCATACAGTAGCAGGCTCTCAAAAACACTGGGTAAATAAATAATGTCATGGCAAAGACGATTTGCAAAAGTGCTGGTTTGAATATATAGCTCCACTTTCTTTTTTTTTCCTTTTGAGATTTTTGCTATAGGGTGTGTGCACTTGCCAGAGAGACAGAAAGTGAGAAATCACCCTCCGTGGGAGATGGCCACACTGCAGTCCCTTTTCCTCCATTTTCCTCTTGGGATTTTGAGCATGCATGTACATGTGCCCGGCATGAGTTTTAAGTTGCTGGGTCTGGGACTTGTTTTTTTTTTTTTTGAGAGGTTTTTGTTATAGGGCGCGTGCGCTCACCAGACAGACAGAGAGAGACAGAGAGACAGAAAGCAGGAAATCACTCCCCAGGAGGGATGGCCACTCTGCAATCCCTTCTCCTCCATTCTCCTCCCGGGATCTTGGGCACGCACGCACACGCGCCCGGCATGAGTTTAAGCCACCGAGTCCGGGATGTGAACCGCGGTCAACTATGTGGGAGTCCAGCGACATAGCCATTACACTAACTGCTGGTCCCATGGGTCTGGGACTTGAACTGCACTTGACTACATGGGAGTCCAGCAACATAGCCATTATACCATCTGCTGGTCCCAAGCTTCACTTTTTAAAATAAATTTTGCTGGAGGGTGTGTTCGCTCACTGGCGTAAGACAGAGAGGCATGAAGACACTCCCTCCCGCTGGGGCACAGTCACATAAAATCCTTTCTTCTCCATTTCTCTTTCCTCTTGGGATTTTGAGCATATGTGTACATGTTCCTGGCGTGTTTTTCAAGCTGCTGGGTCCAGGACTCAAACCACGTGGTTGGCCACGTGGAATCCAGTTTGCTTAGCCACCATGCCACAGGCTGGATCAACATCTCTGCATTTATCCAAAGTTCTACGACTAAGGGAAGAGTGCAGTGTTGACAAACTATGGCGAGTGAGCCAAATCTGGCCAGTGGGCCACTTCTATAAGGCTTGTGAGCTTTCAAGTGGTTGAAATAATAATATTTTGTGACACATGAAAATTATATGAGATTCAAGTCTCAGTGTCCATGAAACAAGTTTTATTGGAACACAGCTACACTCTCATTTTTCATGTTGTCAATGGCTAATTCGGCACTGCCTCAGTAGTGCTGTCATTGCTCAGCTTACAGAGTCTACATGTTCTTTGGGTCCTTTGCAGGAGAGGTTTGCCGACCTTTGATATAGAGTAACACGAAATGAGGAGATAGGCAAGAGAAATGCATCAGAATATGATCCTCCTCACAGGCAGATTCTTTTTCATTGAATTTTTAGGCTTTCCAGTCACTGAGATGAAAATGAGAGAGATTTTAACTTAACCGAGGCATAAACATCCTAACAGCACAGTGGTGTAAGACAGCAGGTTGTGGACTCAGAAGTGCCTACACTCGTTACCATGCTATGAGAATGTTTAACAGGTTACTTACTTACATTTGTTTGTTTATAATTTGCTAGTGGGTGTGTGTGCTCACAGAGACAGATGGGGAAGGGGAGGTGTAAGAAAACACACCTCTCCCCATCCCATGAGGGATGGTCACACTTCAGTCCCTTCTCTTCCATTTCTCTCTTTAGGATTTTGGGCATACGCGCATGCATTCACACATGCATGCCCAGCATGTTTTTCAAGCCACTGGTTCTGGGACTCAAACCAATAAGTCAGTCATTTGGGATCTAGCATCTTAACCACCACATCACTGGCTGATCTCAAGATTACTTATGTTCTAAGTCTGTTTCCTGAGCAGCAAAATGGGCACAACGGTAAAACCTACTCTTAGGAGGTTGCTGTGAGAAATAAATAATACAGTGGGTTTTTACCTCCTATCCTGGTATCTGCTATCTATTGGGTTGTTGGAAAAGCCATGATGTAGTTTTTCTATGCAAAATGTGTCACGACTTTTCTGATGACCCAAAAGTAAGCATTTGATAAATGGAACGACAATAATTTTTCTGTCTTTGTAGGAATATTTCACTTTCTGGAAGATGTATACTTTGATATGTACAACTAAAATGAGTTACATTAGGCTGCAGTTTTTATTGTTTAATGACAAAATTTACACTACTACTCCAGGGCATAAATATTAACTACGAGTTCATTCATCAATGATATGTGTCTCCATGAAAAATAAGATTCTGTGACAAAGCAAGACATGCTAGCCAATGAAATATGACAAGAAAAAAAGCAATAAAAGAACTCTTTAAGAGAGAGAAATAATACTCATTTAGAGATGATGTCATAAACTGGGCCTCAAAAAAACCCCTTTGTTATAAACTATAAAACTACTTAAATAGTTACCTGTGACAATAGCTAAATATGTATGTGCTCACACCTAGGCCTATTTATTCATATACACACATACACAAACATGTACACATATTAAATACCAAAGAGCAAAAAAAAAAAAAAAAAAAAAAAAAAAAGAAATAATGATTCTCTGCGGAAAAAAGTAACAATATTTTTCTGAGACACATAAGAAATATTATGAGAGAATATGGATCATAAAACTTCAAATAAGTGAAAATATGACCACAAAAGCAGAACGGTTGGCTAAGGGTCCAAAGAGAAATATGGCGGGCTAACTACAAGATGGAAAGGCTTCAAACAAAGCTCACGCTCAGGATTACACAGCGGGTTAACACAGCCCTCCCATTGCTCAGATGTTGTTGGCCAGTGCTTTGCAGAAGCTGCTTTCATTTAGGAACGAACAGATGCAACTGGCAGAAAGGAAGCAGAAGGCTTTTTTGCAAAGCAGCAGGAAATGAACACGTAGGGAATGCATTCCCTGAGACCCTGGCAAAGGATCCAAAGTGTTCTGTAAAAAGAGTTTGGAGCCTGGGAGTCAATTTACTGGATTTGCAAATCAGTAATGGATAGTTTCAGTGTCATGAAATATTTCTTACACATAGATACCAGCAGGCATGCTTACCCTTCCCTGGAACCTCTCTTTTTACCCGACACTTGGATTCTTGGTGTTTGGGAAACAGTTAGACTAGAAGGGCTGACTTTCAGTTTAACACATAATCTTGCAAAAAAAAAAAAAAAAAAGAAAAAGGAAGACATGGCAAGATACCATCTTCCTTTTTAATAGTCAAGGATACGAATGAATCAAAAAATTTGGAAGACTAGAAGATAGTTTAGTTGGCAGACCTTAAAAAGGAAAGGAGGTTTAATTTAACTGAAGTAGGAAATACAAAATTCCTTTCTTCTGAAGATGATCAAAATCAGCCTGTAAAACACTTAAAACTGTAGTGATACATATCACCACCAGCAATCTGAACGAAATCCCGGAGAGATTCAAGATCACTCTGATGAACAAATTTACCCTTCTCAGCAGATCCAAGTTCAGAAAAAGCAGTGACCTCTGAAAGCAGGCTTTGCCCTCCCTGGGCTCTAAGCCGCATGGTCAGGTGTGCTCTTGGAGATCAGAAAACCTCTTTATTAAAAATGAAAGAGAACTTGGTCTTTGCTTGCTGCTTTGATGTGAGATCAGCAATTTCTATTAAAGGGATTTTTTTTTCTTAGACAGGACTACAGAACAGAAATCTATATTTAGAAGGACATGTTTTCACTGGCAAGCTCGGGTTTAATTAATTTCGATTTATCAAGGGTACGGCAAAGGTTAGTGACATTGTTAACCAGGCATGCATGTTAAAAGTGAACAGAATTGGAGTTTACATTTGGGGAAAATGGCCAGTGTCTCTCAAGAGGTGAAACACACCATAGAAGGGCAAGAGATGTGGGATTTTCAATGTTGGTTTTTTTTTTTTTTTTTTTTTTTTTTTGCTATAAGGGTGAGTGCACTCTCGGTGGGGAGGTGGGAGTGAGAAATCCTTTTTCCTCCATTCTCCTCTCGTGACTTTGGGTACACACGCAAACATGCCCAGTGTGTTTCTCAAGCTGCTGGGTCTGGGACTTGAACCATGCAGTCGGCCATGTGGGATCCAGCTGCCTTAACCTCTGAACCATCTGCTGGCTCAATATTGATGTTTCTTAATGTTGCCTCCTATGACAGATCTGAAAGGCATGAGTGGGTACTAGCAGAAACATTCTTCATGTAACCTTTCTGGTGGTCTTGTGTGATCTCACTGTGTTAAAAGTTGAGCAAATAAATTAGCATTTGTTAATTTTATGTATAGTGTATTTCATCATTTATATTGACGATGCTCTTGTAAGAGCTTTCTTTCAAGGGCTTAGAGTTATGACTCTGTTTTTCAAAAAAAAGTACATAAAGGCAGAGGAACATCATGTTTTATGAACACATGTCAGCCTTTAAGGAACCAGGCCCCATAAAAGCTCACTAAGGAAGTATTTGGAGGCAGAACTTCAAAACTTTTCCTTCCTTCGGTTTTTGCACACATGAAATAGGGCACAGGACTGCCGAAGTTTGGCCAGTTAATAGGCATCCCTGCAAGGACTGAATCACTTTCATGTTTATACATTTGAACGTATATAAACACTAAATCCACAACAGCCAGTGGAGTCTTTCAACTGACTGTGATTTTATTTTTGTAATTTGCAAGCGTGTGCGCACTCACCAAAGAGAGAGAAGAAAAAAAGAAAGTATCCCCCAGGAAAGGGGAGGGCAACCATACCACCATTCCCTCCTCCATTTTCTCAGGATTCTGGGCATGCACGTGCAACCGTGCAACCAGCAAGCTACTAAGTCTGGAACTCCAACTGCACAGTCGGCCATGTGGGATCTGGCTGGCCCAACCACCCCACCTCCATCTAGCCTAGTTGTGGAGTTCTTTAAGCTCCAAGCGTTCTTTGCTAGTAACCATGTTTGCTGACGCTGAGTAGCTCCACCACCTGAGTCCCTGGTATGTAGTCAGTTCCCACCTCTAAGTCCACACACGGAGTCCCTGAGCCAAAGCATATTGCACCCCCCTACATGTCACCTAAGTGTATCTTTGAGATCTCACCCCTGGGAGAGGCCTGGCCAGATGTGGCACTGCCTGACTCCCTTGTCTCATTCACAGCACTTAGCACAGTGCACTGTATGTTAGTGGACTTCTGTCCTTTCCCCATGACAGCGTGCATGTCTGGAGAGCAAGGACACTTTGGGCCAGTAGAGCACAGGCATTATGATGTACGTCACTGTGAAAATGCAGGCATTAGAGGTGACTGTTAGGTCCCAATCCAGCCCCACCATTCTGTCCGTGTGAACGCAACAAGTGAATGAAACTCTCTGGGCAGTGGTTTTGTCATTAGGTGGAGGTAGGATGAAGAGTACCTACTTTGTGTTTTTCTGTGCTTAAACTCAAACATGTTAATGCAAGTAAAGTGCTTAAATATGACTCACAATGAGCACTTTATAAATGAGCACTATTATTATCAGCCACTGGGTATCTAGTGCTAAACAACGATGGATAAATACTTGTTAAACCATCACCCTTTAGTGTCATTAGATGAGCACATTCTCACCACAATCTATGACCCTCTATCGATTTCACAGATAAGCTACCTGAGAGATGATCAATGTCTTTCTCTAGGTTTTCTATTAAGCTGGAAGCCTTAGTCTCCTCAGCACCATCTGCATAAACTCAGACATTCCTTCCACCACACCTCTCCTGACAGGTTTCACATGAACCTTGCCGGGGGCAGGTAGAGTCAGAAACCTCTGTATACGGTACACCTGCGAAGGGCAAATCTGAACTTACAAGCGATGTCCATTCGCCGATGGGCTGAGATTAGGAGATGGTGTTTTGTGTGTTCTCCAGGCCTGTCCTATAGTTCCTCTGGGCCTATTTCACCTTCTGTGAAATGGGGATGACATAACCTACCCTGATGCACTGTGGTGAGGATGGAAGGAGGTGAGTGGAAAATGCTTGCCATTACGCAGGTGCCCCAAAGGGGGCAACCTCCCTTGTTCATGTCCTCATCCTCCCCAGAGAAGGCAGACACAGTCAGTGGTTTTAAAGCTACAGGCGACACTTCACACTGGATCTCACCATTTCCATGTTGAGAATCCATTAGAAACAGCTCTTGTTCTCGCAGAGCCAGACAGGGTGGCTGGAATGCTGGGGTCCTCGAATCTGAAGTAGGTATGAGGGTAGGCCATCCCCCAACAGTTTCCAAATTCTCTTAAGATACAGTATGAAGAATCAAAAATTCCATCTGGACTACAATCTGTCAGCCTGGTTGTTTCCAACTCCTAAACCTAGGATATGAGAAAAAAAAATGATATATTCGGAGCTGTTCTTAGAATTTTCAGGCCCATGAATCAAGTGGTTTTTGGAAAGTGGCTGTCTTTCCTCGAGCTATTTAAACGGATCTAGCTAATTATGAAAAGAATGTGGCCACTCCTCACAGCACAGAGATTCATCTGCCAGCCCCTCGTTAATGGGGGCTCGGCATTGTTGCAGGGACAGGGAATCCTAAATAACCACTGTTCACATCGTGCCCTAGACCACCCAAACCCCACTTGACCTGAAAACCAAGCGACAGGTATCAACCCTTATCTCTACTAGACCTGGGCAATTGTGAACTCTTCTCCAATGAGGAGCAGGCATGGAGGCCTCCTTGCTGGCCCAAATGCCCACCAGCTTGTCCATTCTGGACACATCCCTCTTGCTGATGCTCAGAGTTATAAGGGTCCAGGGCAAAGGGCTCTTTGCCCAGGGCTGTCCTGTGCAGATTGAAGAGACCAAGGGCGAGTCCCTCCTCCTCATTATTAGCGTGGTTGCCTCCTGGCTTAGACATGCCTGAGAACCAGGCATTTTAAGCAGCTGGTTAAAAATACTTGCTGGTTGGGACCAACAGATGGTGTGATAATTACATCGCTGGACTCCCACGAAGTAGACTGCAGTTCAAGTCCTGGATCTGGCAACTTCAAATTCACACAGGGTGCATGTGTGTGCCCAAGATCCCGAGAGGAGAATGGAAAAGAAGGGGTTGTGGTGTAGCCATCTCCCCGGGGGCTGATTTCTCACTTTCTGTCTCTCCAGCAAGTGCACGCACCCTATAGCAAAAATCTCTCACTAACAATAAACAAACAAACACAAACCTGCTGGTTAATCCTTCAAACGCCCAGTCCTACTTTTACGATACCTGGTGTGCCAGGAAGGCTACACGAACTCATGTTCCTTCAGAAGATCAGGGGAAGCTTGCTAAGGGGTCTCAAGATGAACACTGCAGAGAAACACTCTTCACAGGAATAACTGCCAGTGAAAGAAGAGGCACGCAATAGTCCCTACGGCTTAGCTAACTCATGAGGCATACAGCAGGGCTCTGTCAGAGAGAGTCGAATGCTACAGAAAGAGAACGTGGCCTAGTTCTAGCCCAGAGGAGAATGGAGATTCCTGGGGGGAAACTGTCAGGAAGAAACAAATGACTCAGAAAGCAAATCATCTTTCTACATGCGATTGTGAAGTCATGTAGAAGATTTCAAATTCTGCTGAATTTAAACATGAAATGCCATTCTTTGCTCTATTTCTGGCTGCATTTTAATTGAATTTATGGCACAATAGGGCCAAGTGGTGAGGATCAAGCAAGACAAGTAACAAAATGAGCCAGTTCCACAGGCTGGAGAAGGAACATGAACTAGAACGAGAGACCAGGGACTGGTGAAGGGTTCACGCCACGTGCACCCTCTGACTTTGGGGTCGGTGAATGGAGGGGGAGAAAAAAAATGTCCTTAAGAAAAAGTGGACACTTTTAGGCCTAAGGATCTTTATGAAAAGGATAAACAAAAACAGCAAACCTTCTAAGTAAGAAATATCTAACCCCAAAGGAGCTCAGACTGGCTGACCATCCTGTTTACCAAAAGTACACTGACCAGAGTACATACTGGGCCAGGTCAGAGCACGGCAATAATGTGAACCCACGCAGAAAAGGTCCTGGGTTCACATCCCATGCCTGTGATCTGGGCCGGGTGAGCCGGGGGTGGGTTGTGTCATGAAGACCTGTCAGGAGTGCCTATCTGTCTGTCTCTCTTTCTGTTTCTCTCACGGAAGAAATGAATATGCCTTAAAAATGATTCATAGATACTTATAAATATTTAAAAGGTTTTTGTTTTATGTACCCATGATTAGGGCTGTAGAACAAGAAATTAAAATTGGGGTCCATGTGTGCAAATAAAAATTAAGTTCCTGTGCTGGAAAGAATTTCACGTACTGCCTTTCTGCATAAGTTAGGTTTCGTTCATGATCCCTCTAAACATGAACTCGGCACCCTCCAGAGTGCCGGGGTCTAGCTTCTTGTCCAGT
The DNA here is from genome assembly GCA_026018925.1 of Tupaia tana. Lineage (NCBI taxonomy): Eukaryota > Metazoa > Chordata > Mammalia > Scandentia > Tupaiidae > Tupaia > Tupaia tana. The sequence goes on along the minus strand of JAKSZU010000022.1, from coordinate 18,358,553 downwards.
ACCTGTGAGGCAGAGACTACAGAAGTGTGTGGTGTCATCACCCCTGTCAATGCCATGTCCATGTAGAATCTGAGGCATCGAGACAAAACAGAACCTAGGCCAGGGCAGAGACCTCCCCGGCCTGCAAACACATGGCCTGAGGTTTCTCTGCTGCTTGCTCTTCAGCACATGCTGTGTCCCTACTGCTCCTTACTGTGCTCTCCCCAGTCACAGTCCTAACACCTGCACTGCCACCTCTGGGGTCCCTTTGGCCTCCCTGCACCCTGAACAACCCAGATAATCCATTTCCAACTCAAGCAACAAATGCTTCCTTTTCCTTTTCATTTATTTCTTCTATAAGCAAGAGTCAGAGAGAGAGAGAGAGAGAGAGAGAGAGACAGACAGACAGAGACAGACAGGGTCTTAGCACCACAATCAACCCCCAGTCTCCAGCCAGCCCTGGGTTATGGGTAAATGTACTGGCAAGCTCAGAAAGGTCTCTGGACTTGAACTGAGAACCTTCTTATGTAGGTCCTCCCACAGAGTGACACATCTTATCACTATGCCACCATCCGGTGTCAAATGCTGACTTTCTATCCTCTTAAAAGCATTTTGTCAAGCAAAGGTGCTCTGGAGGTGGGGAAAATGGGGAAAGAAAGGTACAGAAACAGTAAGCTAGACTGTGTCCACAAAGGGAGATGGAGGGACGGACAGAAAATAAGAACTCTTTGTCAAAATGCCTGGGTCCAAGTATTGATATAGTGTCCTGATTAATTTATAAATTCTCTCCAACAGAAAAATGGGTGGAGGGACAGCAAAAAGGGAAAACCAAGAAATGAAATCAATGAGGCCTGGTTTAGTGTTTCTTTAGGGAATCCAACCTGTAGGTCAGCCCTGTGGCCTGGAGGTTAAGGGAGCCAGATCCCGCATGGTGACCTCAGTTTAAATCTCAGCCCTGGAGACTTGAAAAAGGTGCGGGGCATATGTGTGACCCCAAATCACAACAGGATAGAGAAACAGAGAAGACACTGCAGCATGATGATACCCCATTGGGTGAATGCATGCACTCTCTTACAAAAAAAGAAAAAGGTGGTGGGAGGGATAGAAGCTGTTTTCTGTTGATCTTGTCATTCTTTTAACAAGCCAGTTTTTCTGCTTTTCTATCTTAAAATAGGTTAAAATTTAGAAGTAGGAGGAAAGACAGAAGGAAAGGGAAGCTCTGCATGAAAAAAAAAAAAAAAAAAAAAGGTGTGAACTCCAAGTACAGTGTGGGGCTCTAAAGAGTGAAAGAAGGCTCTCATTTAGGAACTTCTTTGAAGAGTAGAACAGTCATTGAGCAATCGGTATCTTCCCAGATACTTCATGTAACCTAACGATATTTAAATTATTACCGCTAGATGCTCATCATGACCACAGGAAGCTGTAACACATTTTATGAAGAGATGCATAAAATTATTAATATTTAATGCACTACAAGAGAAGGCTGCAATTAATTTCCTGACAGTACAAGACAGAAATTGCTGTGATGTCTTGAGAACCATCCAGGCCACTCAGTGAATTAATCAACAGGTGAAAGCGAAAGCTTGTGTTTGTTTTGTTTTCTAGGTGCTTTTATAAGGACATACAGGTGTTAAGAACATCAACCCAGGCTGGATTGAGTCTAAGTTCTGACACTTCACATAATGCACTAAACTGGGCAAGTCATTTAATCTTTGTTTCCTCATCTGTAAATAGGGAGAGCACTTTTCTCATAAGATTGCTGTGACAATTATATACATTAGTGCATAGCAAATCCTTACCACATGCCTGGTGTATGAAGCATTCTGTACATGTAACCTGTCACCATTATCAGCATGATTTTACGTCTTACCCATTCACTTAATCATAACTCTTTAAACTTCTGATAACCACTATAAAAGTCTGACACAGAGCCACAGAACATAGATTCCTTTTCACTCTGGAGGTCAAATTTTGGCCTGTTGCACTGAATTCTCTATCAGCCTGAAGTTAACTCTGGAATGCTGGAACAATGACCACAAAGATGTCTAAGGAGGTCTGGTTCTTTTACCAAGCACAGTGTAGACACTTTTTATGACTTAACACTCATGCAATAAAAATTAAGTGGTTACATAAGACCATGACCAAATGACAAAACCACGATTACGTACTGGTTCACAAAATCCTTCACAGAAAGGGATGTTAGTGGAGAACTAGTATTTAACATGAATAACTTCAACATCAATGACAAAACATGTATGCTTTTATGAAAACCCAGGCAATTCTTGGTACCTTGAGAATGTTTTGAAAATTCAAAGTAACCACTAAAGTGATCTCATAAAACATCCTGATGTACCTGGTTATGGTAGATCTGAGTCAAATATAAGATCCGAATGGCCTAGAACATTGTAAATATCATTCATAGCCAAATGTGGTCTCTTAAATTGTGGTGAGAACAATACAGATAAAAAACAAAACAAAACAATAAAACAAAAAAAACACAAAATTTTAAGTGAATTTAAACCAGAAGTCTTGAATTGATTTCCCAGGGGGAAATTTTTGGTTTATATTCTTAAATAATTGAAAATGTAATCAATAAAAATCCTAAATTTTAAGGAAGAGACATCACTAATTTATTGAAGGGACCAGCATATCAGCTGACAACTCTGTCACTCTGTTGTGACCTATTTAGCAGTTTATGATGATGACCAGGTAATAAAGCTTTGAAGAGAAAAATGAGAGAAAAATGAAAAAGATTACCACTGGGCTAAAATTTTAATGATCTTAACTTAATCAAGAGTGTTGATACTGTCCCAAAAGATGCTTGGGGATGAAATATCCTGTTTGTTTTAAATCAGCCAAATCCCACTTTCTCCTCTGTATCTCCATGTTTAGTCATATGCTTTATTTGATTGATGCTATTGTTATAGGTGTCTCCCATTCACGATCTATACCACGACCATGTTTACCTGTATTACCCAGGAGGGTGACCTAAGTACCTATTACTGCATATAGAGACTGGTCTTCAGGAGTCATCTTCCTACCTGGCCCAATGTTCCAACCCCCTTCTCAAATACTACTTCTGATTAGCTGCTGCCAAAGCTACATTCTCAATCAAAGAGATAGCCTCCCTGGAAGAAGGCACCTCTTCTTCATTCAGGTGTGTGCAAGGGCCACACTTGTGCAATAGTCAAATATGTCAAGTCCTAAATGTAACCTCTCAAATTCCTAGTGCCACACACAAAAAAGTACACATATTTGCTGAGTCCAATCAGCCTAGTGTCTAAATTGAGTGTTGTCAACAGGTGCCATCAAGATGCAGGCAGGGACACATAAGAGGACACTTTTCATTCAGCTCCTTCTGACTGCTGGCTCTATGGGAAGTGAGGGGAAGGTATGGTTGCTAGACAGTCTTGATTTCTCGGTAAAGTCAGAAAACCCGGATTTTTCTGTAACAATCTCCTACTTTTGAAATATTGGCAACAAATTCCAAATATCTTTTAAATGCAGTTAGTTCGACAAAACACTTTTCTTGGCCACGGTCTCACCATAGGCTGCCGGTTGTGGAGATGACTTCTACAAAAGGTCAGGGACTATGAATATAATTCTCATTTCTGCAGATCTGCCAAGGACCAATAATGAGTGCCTACCATACTCCCGGCACTGTGCTGATGGCTTTCCACACAACATCTCACATGGTTTCATTACAAATAACTGTGATTTACTTACCCCTGTTAAACGGATGAAGAAAAGTGTTTAAAAGAGGCTTTGTCTAAGTTTTTATAGCCAGGCAATAGCAGGATTTGAACTTGAGTCTGTGTGACTTTAATTTCCACCTGCTTTTCACTCAACAACATGACTTAATCTAGAAACAAAGAACAGAACAGACCTCACAGAAAGAATCTGTTAGGTCCCAGGGAGGTAAGTGAGGTGGCATGGCAGATCTCCATGTCGTTTGCTGAGGATATGTTCTGTCTTGGAGGGGGGGAGGGGACCAGGGGCCCCATGCGGTAATCTAAGAGGTAAGAAACAACACTATTCTCGGCTACATTTCTAATTTATGATTCAGCCTTTCCATGTGGTAATTGCTGGCTATTGCATCACTGGCAAGAACGATCTAGAAATCTGGCCGCTAACAGTACTTGTGAGGAAAACTGCTCTTAAAAATATTAATAATTTAAAAATGTAAGCCCAGAAACCCCTTCAGAAACCTTTAATTTACTGGATCTTCCTATGTCCATAGGTTTCCTATTTACCAAGTTGACTTTAATCTGATTGTTTCGACATCAAAGAGGTTTACCATCAAATGGATCAGAAATGAATCATTTTACAAAAGAAGTCTAATAACCTCATCTAGCAATCTCTCTTAATTAAATTAGCTTAATCAAGTTTCCATGTTCCTTAATGCTTATTTTTGGCAAAAATTAAAGCAAAACCAACTGAACCCAAAATTAGTGCACAGGCCGGTTACAGTTTTTACTTGTGTCCTTTCCCTTGACAATGGAGCCACTGTGAAGGATGTAAGCTCCTCACAAAACTCCAAACTCTATCCTCTCACCCTACCCATTTCAAAAACAAATTTTAACGATCTACGGAGCTGCAGACTATAGGAGTTTTTAATTGCTTAACAAACCACTCACTATTTTCAACTGCATATGAACCAAATACATTGAGAAAACCTCTCTCCATGACTTATCAGAAACTCAAAGGGCAGTATTTTTACTTTATTTTGAAAGCCTGGAATTGCATGGGGCTGTGTGTCTGTGTACTTTGTGTAACAGGGAAGGTGGCTCGGGATTGTCCAGGTGACATATGTGTTCCATGAAGCAGACGGACTATCCACCAAGTGTGCACAGTACACCACAACCTTTGTGAAATCACAAGCCCCTTCTACTTTAGAAGAGGGAGGTCTTCTAAAGGTTTAACACATGAGTACAAAGGACAAAGAAAGTCGAAGGAATCAGTACTGCTGGGTATCTGCTACTGTACTTTCTGTTCCTTCAGCCTTTAATACCCTTCACCAAGTACTATCCTCACGCTCTGTCCTTTTCATTTTATTTTTTTATTTATTTTAATTTGCTAAAGGGCGTGTGTGCTCACCAGAATCAGGGAGAGAGGGAGCAAGTGAGAAAGCACTGTCTCCTACCCACCACTGGGGATGGCCACCCCCCACAGTCTCTTCTCCATTCCTCCGTTAGTGATCTGAGGCATGTGTGCGCCTAGCGCAGTGTGTTTTTCAAGCTGCCTGGCTGAGGTCTCGAACTGCACAGTTGGCCATGTAAGATTGAGCTGTCTTAACCACCATGGCATGGGCTTGCCCGCTCACGTCCTGTCCTCTGTGTGCGGAGGATCTCTTCAGTGAGACTCGCCTGATCATTTTATTTCTAACAGTACCCATTCCAAATAGCACGTTTATCCCAGTCTCCACAACCCCCAACAAACTCCAGCTTACCCTTCTCTCTTTTTTTTTTTTTTTTGGAGAGGTTTTCTTTTTTGCTATAGGGCACGTGTGCTTGCCAGAAAGACAGAGAGAGACAGAGAGACAGAAAGTGAGAAATTACCCCCAGGGGGGATGGCCACACTACCAACCCTTCTCCTCCATCTCCTCTCAGGATCTTGGGCACGCATGCACATGCACCCGGCGTGAATCTAAGCCACTCGGTCTGGGACTCGAACTACAGTCGACTACATGGAGTCCAGCGACACAGCCACTATGCCACCTGCTGGTCCCTGCCCTTGTCTATTTTTTAATCATAGCACTTAGCATCACCTGACATCTTGTCATTTATACCCTATTTATCCCCTTCTGGGTCCATGAAACTGGATAGTTGTCTCTATCACTCACTGCTGAGTCCCCTGCAGCTAATAAATAAATATTTACTCAAAAACATCAATTTATTCAAAACTATTAATACATAAGTAAACTAACTGTAGATAATTTACTGTCACACACACTGGAATATAATCACAATAGCAGAACTCTTGCTTGCCTCAGTCTCCCCTCCAGCCCCCAATACCTACAACGATGCCTGACATGCAATTAAGAGCGACTGAAGCCAGTAGGTGACTGAATGACACTAGTTTATTCGGAAGTTATGCTAAGTCCTTTGGCTAAGGCCACAGTATTTTTCCATGTTCATTTGATATGCTAGTGAGGTTAAAGTCTGCTTCTCTTTTTTCTGAATTTGGGACATTTCCACTTTCTTGGAAGTGAATTCTGCAGCTAGCTAATCTCATCCTTTGTGCATTGGTTTTGTTATTTTAACTCTTAGAAAGAGTTCTGATGAGAGGAGAAGACCCATTCCAGCTGACTCCTGCAGTGTTTGTAAAAAGTAATAAGTTTATGGGAACCAAAGGAAAATGATGACCAGATCTCAGGAGGTCAAGAGTCACAAGGAGGGGCGAGATGGTGGTGTAATGGTAAAGTATGACATTCTGCAAAACTGACCTACACGGGAAGGCTCTAGGTTTGCATCTGGAGACTTCCCTGAGCATGTTGGGTACCTGCGTGCCCGTGATAAGAGGTTGGCTGAGGCTGGTTAAGGCCAGGGTGGATCACAGCATGAAGACCCTGTGGGGGTTCTCTATTTCTCTTGCTGACAGAAGAAATGAACTTGAAAATAAAAAAAAAAAAAAAAGACTTACAGGGAGTCTGAACCTAGTAGTGGAAGATCCTGCTTCTTGCCTGGGCAGAACTGCCTCTCTCTTAAGCCCACGTTTGCTATACTGTTCAGAAATGTTCTATACTTCTCATTTAGTAGATAACACCTTTTGATACTAATAATGCCTTTCTTTTTATTTATTTCCTTCTTGAGTGGGTGTATGAGAGAGACAGACAGAGCAAAACAGACATTCTCAACAGTGTCTTCATGCCATGATCCTCCCTGCAGGCATGCTGTACCCAATAGGTTCAGGTAGGCCCAGAATAAGAACCCAAAACTTCCCATATGGCTTCCAGCAGCACCTCTAGTGCCTGTGTCACTGCAGCTGGACCTGATACTGGTGATTCTTAGCCACCTTCCTGGCAATTAGGATTAGAAAAGAGCAGGTGTCATTTCTTCCTTGTAAGTGTATGCTGCTCAGTCTCCACTGGTCAGTACAAAGCACTTCTGGCTTATAGGACAGCAGTGCTAAGATCACTCTTGCCTTGTCTTGTCAGTACACTGTATTATTGCTCAGAATATTGGCTGCCCCCGTCTATAGGCACATGATGCTTCCCTGCCCTAGTTAAGTCAGATTTGATCCTATCACTTGCTAAGGAAATGTGCCTGGGAAGAGGTGTGCCCCTTCTGAGCAGAAAGCTAGGGACTATCACCTGGTTCTTCTACCCTGTGGTCTTTTCCTTCTGCCTTGAGATCAGCAATGACCCAGTTGTAGGCTGCTTCTTCAATCTGGGTTCTATTTTTTTGGGGGGGGGTGGTGGTGGTTTGCTATAGGGCACATGCGCTCACCAAACAGAGAGAGACAGAGAGACAGAAAACAAGAAATCACCCCCCGGGGGGATGGCCACGCCGCTATCCTTTCTCCTCCATTCTCCTCTCGGGATCTTGGGCACGCACCCGGCGTGAGTTTTAAGCCATCGGGTCCGGGACGCAAACTGTGGTCGACTACGTGGAAGTCCAGCAACATAGCCATTACGCTAACTGCTGGTCCCAGCCTGGGTTCTAGAAGGCGGGTGACATGGAACAGAGCTGCTGCTAACCTAAACTGGAAACATAGCAAGAGCAAGAAAGAAACCGTTTTTGCAAGCCTCTAAAATTTTCTAGAGCTGTTTGTTACTGCAGCAAAACTTAGGCTAAGCAGAGTGATATACTTTCATTCTGTGGTGCTCATTCATTTCCTCACATCCCTGTATGTTATCATGACATGAAGCTAAGGACTTGATGATGCCTTAACCAAGGTTTCTTCTCTCTACACTTGAATGGAGCCTAACCAGCATTGGTAACACAAGTGCCTAGTGAGATCCAAGGCCAACATGAGCCATGGATGATTCGTGCATCCATTCCCATTATTAAAGGTTCAAATAAGTTTAACGTGAAAGCAATGGGCCTAGAAAATGGAAAACCATGCACATCCAAAGAGCTAGCTTTTTGGGAATGGGCTATCCTGTGAAAGCTTCACCTGACAATTCACATGGGGAGATTGCAGTGTGAAAACAAGTTAATTCATACAGGTGCATAATTAGAGTAATTGCATGTTTTCCACTTGCATTTCCTAAACTGTCATTCTCCAGCCCTCTGTTGTTACATTTTGTGCAGAGCTCGGCCATAACACATACAACATGACTGTAGCAGTATTTATGCACCCGCCATTTGTAACATACTGTACGAAGAAGCAAAGTAGACTCCAGCAATGCCCTGAAGTAACCACAGGTAAAGGGAGAATTTACCAGGATATGACTTCAGGAATTCTCCATAATTATATGTTATGAAATATCAATGTAAAATGAAAGTATGATATGATCTCAACAAGACCTATGAATAACCATAAACACACACACACACACACACACACACACACACACACGAGATAAGACAACACCAACAACCAAAATTCCAAAGAAGGTAATTATAACACCTTCTTTGTGCTGCAACTTTAGCTCTTGGTAAATAAACACAAAAGACTTTGCCACAGAAAGCCACTTCTAACAGATCTTGGCATTTGTTATATTAAGTTCATTTCTTCCATTAGTGAGAGACACAGAGAGACAAAGCCAGAAGGATCGTACCCCCACCTGGTCCTGACACCATGACTCACCCCTAACCTCACCCAGTCCCAGATCATGGGCACATGTGTGTTAGGTGCACTCAGGGAGGTCTCTGGACATGAACCTCGGACATCCAATGTGACTCAGCCTTGCAGAATGATGCTTTTTAAAAAACTGTGCCACTGTCTGGCCCCTCTGCACCTTTAATGACTCCCAAGCACCAACTGTGCATTCCAGAGGCACTGAAAGTTACATGAATTAAGCCAATTCATAAAATATTCAGATCATTCTGACTGTAATTCTCCATTCCAAATTCTCCTAGAGTCCTGGGAGCTCTCCTGTAAGAGGAATTGACGAGGTGAAAATGGAGTGGAGAATCCCACAATAGCTCCCCAACCCTAAACCCTGTGGTGGTCCAGAGACCGCCCGACAACCCAGACATCACTCCTGCCAGGGCAGACACCCTGAGGATGTGGCTTGGCTGGCATGACAGGTATGCGTGTCATTTTGCAGCATCTGTTGTGCCCACTGAAACAATACACAGAGGCACATCTGAAACTACTGCCCCTTCACAGAGATTTCCAGCTGCTTCTAATCCTGAACATTGAGAACTTATTTTAAGAGACAAAGGCTTCTTCAAACCAATATCCATAATTTAGAGACTGGAAGGAGGGCTCTGTGTCTAGAATGTCACACGTGTTCCTCAGCTGTCTCCAACCTTAAATCTCCCATGGTGGCAGGGAAATGGGTTTTTCCATACTCAAGACACACAATGTCAGAGACAAGAAGGAAATGGATCCCAGGGACATATGACCAAGTGGTAGGTGGTGGAGGTAGCAGAGGCAGGGTCCTGATCGCTCCAGAAGACTTTCTGGTGGAAGAGAATTTCTCTTGTTTTATAAGAATCACTTCCACTGTATAACACCCAGGGCTACTGGAGAGGCCTCCTATTTTGGTGTTCAAATCCAGATGCTATTAGCCTCTCCCCTGGTCATCAACTGAAAAGTAAAGTGCAGACTTCCACGGCTCACTAATAGGGCTTAGAAATCCACGAGGCTTTCAGCCACTCTTCTGGTGAGCCGGGGTCATGTGACAGAGTTCCAGCCAACAGAACATAAGCACAGCAATGTATGCCATGTTTGAGCCTGATCCATAAAGTCCTCCCAGCTGGACCCTCACTCTCTTCCCAAGTGGAGAGATTTAGAAGTCCCAGAGGAGGTGGGGCTGCAGGGCAGAAGCAGCCTGGGTTCCTGAGTGGCTGCAGAGAACAGAACCCCCAGGCCCTGCTGAACTACATTTGGCCCTGGACTTGAACAAGTAATAAATATTTATGGTGTGAAGCCTCTGAAGTTTTAGGGTTGTTTGTTATGACAGCTAGCCTACTCTAACACAGTGATAAATTTGCTTTACTTATCCAGATGGTTTGAGTCTGTAATGGTAAACTGTCTAATATTTGGAAACGTGTTGATACTTGGCATCAACAAACCCCAGGCAGTGGCTTCAGCTTTCTCTCTCCTATAGAATGGTTTAGGAGTGTGGACAGTACTGGTAAATGAACGGCTGATAAGACCTAACTATTATCTTTTCCGAGAGATGACAGGAGGATGGGGCTGCGTGGTGGTACAGCGGTAAAACATGATGCTCTGCAGGGCAGTATCACCTGGGAAGGCTCCTGGTTCATATCCAGAAACCTCCCTGAGTACACCAGGTATGCACTTGCCCGTGATCCAAGACTGGCTGAGGCTGGGGGGGGGGGGTGAATCTTGGTGGCAGGACCTATGGGGGAGCTGTCTCTCAGTCTCTCTCTCTCTCTCTCCCCCTCACTTATGGAGAAAATAAACAAATTTAAAAAAAAAAAAAAAATGACAGGAGGCCTTTCTTTCAGGCTTCAGGGTCACTATCAGCACCCAATTTACTGCTCTACCAGGGGTTTCGGTACCAAAATAACTCCTTAATGCTCTATCAGACCTCAAGTGCGCACGGTCATGGACCCCACAGAGCACGTTTACAAGCAGAAATACAAACTGGTCCACCTGTCGCAAGGCTGGACCACGGCCTACAGCCTAGGACACCCAGTGATGCGGTGCTCTACTTTAATTTTCTACCTTTGCTTTACACTTCAGACTTCTAGGAGCCTTGCATCTGGTTTTCGGCAGCCACAAAAGACATTCTCTAATTGTTTCTGAATGAAAAGCAGAGGCTTAATTTTCTTGCACAGAGCACGCACGCCCTACACGGACTTCAAGTACAGTGTTGCCATCTCATTTTCTGTAAATAACATATTTTTTCTCGCTGGCCAAGAAGAGCCTTTTCAAGTCAAAATAATACTGCTAAAATACTCAATGTAGTTTTTTTGAAGGTCAGCAAAATGAGCTTTGCCAGAGCACCAGAGACTCCAATTACACGTATTTACCTGATCTACTTTTATAGGACACATAATTCAAAAATTGCAGACTACCTTTTATACATTTTGAAAATGTATTTATTATGTTCAGCTCTTTCTTTTGTGGTTTCTTGACGCTACTTCTCATTCAGAGCAGTTTCCTGGTCTTTCCTCATGTGAGGCAACGCAGTTAACCTTCAGCAACAGAGAACACTTAGGAGGTTTGCAAGCCTTGTTTGGCATCCATTTTTCTCATCCATAAAACATTTGATTTATCATCTGGTTTTAATTTTATACAATGCTGTAGGTAAAGGCAAGCCCTAAAACCTGGTAATTACACCCTCTTTGAGCCCACCTGATGTACACGAGATGTCTGCTAATTACATGAGGTGCGGGCTCTCCTGGGAGGGCTTGCTGTGTTTTTTAAGGTGTCCCTTTTTTTCCTTACTATACTTGGTTGCAAAGATATACACTGACCAAACTGTTGTCCTCCAACAAAGCACATCCCCAAAGACATGTTAGTTTTATTAAATAGCCTATGGGCCTTGACAATCGCAGCACACTGTGCTGTTCCCCTCAACCACTGAATCTGTCCCCATCCTTCAGAGCCCACAACGAATCTGTTTCTCTGTGGGTCGGCTTTGCAGACTTTACCATATTTACTAAAACATAATGTATGGCAATTATTTCTCAGACTAGGCAGTCTCCTCACAGGAGTCCTCAAACAGGTTTCCATGTTACTAAAACTTTGAATGACTTAAAAGTTTGGAACCACAAAATAGTATTGAAGGAGAGCTTGTTAGCTTGAAACATTTTCAATCAAGGGAAATTTTGGATGATTATAGCAGTCACTAAAGAGAATCCGTTAAAATGAGGTTGTGGTGGGTTTAACAATGGCCACAAATTCTTTGCTGCTCTCTCATCAAAAAGTGGAATCTAGGGGCCGGCAGGTGGCATGGTAGTTAAGGGAGCTGGACTCCCACGTAGCCAGCCGACTGCGGTTCAAGTCCTGGACCTGGTGGCTTGTTTTCTTACTTTTTCTCCCTCTCTCTTGCTCTGTCCCTCTCTGGTCAAATTAAAATTAAATAAATAAATAAAGCTAAATAAAATAATTATTTTTTTAAAAAAGTGGAATCTACTTCTCATTGCAAATCTGGGCTGGCCGCATAACTAACTGACCAATGAATAGAACACAAGCAAAATGACTGATGAGTGAGGCCTCAAAGGCTCTTGCGGCTTCTACTCTCGCCCTCCTGATGCTCTGAGACTGCTGAATCAAGAAGCCACATGAGCCTCCTTGAGATAGAGATGGGGCCCAGCCAATATCCAGCACCGAGGCGAGGCACGTCAGTAGGGCCATCCTGGACAACCAGCCATCCCAGCTGTCACAGGAGTGAGTCCAAGTGAGACCAGCCCCATACCCCCCCCCACCCACACACACACACACACGCCCTGTTAACCTATAGAATCATGAGAGAAAACGAAGCCGGGTGTTTCAAGCAACTAAGTTGGCAACTATTTGTTACTTAGCAATAACTGAAACCAAGCAGAAAAATATCAGACACAGACTTTATATTTACTCCTGATAGGTGTGTTTGTATGTATTCCTGGTTGGCGTTTCTTACACAAGTCCAAATGTCGCAAGTTATTTACTTTATCTTTACAGATAAAAGTTTAAAAGCAATCAAAAAGTGGTTAATGATGGTGACCACAAACATTCTTAAAGGATGAATAGGAAAACATGTAGAAATACTATATGGATGACAATTCATGGTTCAGGATAAAACACACACTAAATTTAAAAAGCACTGTACCTCCAACGACTTAGACTTAAGTAAGGACATATATAGGATGAAGCTGCTCATAAAATGACAAAAGCCCTTATGTTAAATATGTAAGATAAGGGTTTTTTTTGTTTTTCTGTTTTTTTTTTTTTTAAGAGATTTTATGCTATGGAGAATCTGCGCTCGCCCGAGAGACAGAGACAGAAAGAGAAATCACCCCCCCCCCCCACCAAGAGGGGTGGCCATGCCTCAGTTTCTTTTTCTCCATGCCCCTCTTGGGATTTGGGGCACACACATGCACATGCATGCATGCATGCACACCTGGCGTGATTTTCAAGCCGCAGGATCTGGGACTCAAACCACAGTCAACTACGTGGGAGTCCAGCACTTCAGTCACTATGTCACCTGCTGACCCCTCTAAGGTAAGTTTTAACAAAATTGTTTTGCAAAATATTGGATCATAAGAAAAGTCATGATGCATTTTTGCATAAAAAATACATCATGACTTTTCTGACGACACAGTATGACAGTAAAAAGATAGTATTTCTAATTTATTATATTATTTTACATATGATTTATTGGCAATTCCAGACAGCTGAAAATTTTTATGACTTGACACTTGGCTATTAGATATGTACCATAAAAGTTTACATATCCAGGTTGGCCTTCTCTAAAACAAACAAACAAACAGAACCCACTTGCTTTTGAATCTTTTTATTGAGGAAACAAGGAACTCACCCTATATATTTGGGCATATTTAGGTGTGTCTGCCAGAGAGAGACAGAGACAGAGGAAGATAGTACCCCCCAATGGGGTGTAGACACAGCACAATCCTCTTTCCTTCATTTCTGCATCCTGTTGAGATTTTATGTGCACACACATACATGCCTGATTGATATGTTTTCTTCTTCTTCTTTTTTTTTTTTTTTTTTTTTTTTTTTGCTATAGGGTGCTTGCGCTCGCCAGGATAGAGACAGAGAGACAGAAAGTGAGAAATCACCCTCCAGAGGGGATGGCCATGCTGCAATCCCTTCTCTTCCATTCTCCTCTCAGGATCTTGGGCACACATACACATGTGCCTGGCGTGAGTTTAAGCCACTGGGTCTGGGACTTGACCTGCGGTCGACTACATGGGAGTCCAGTGACACAGCCATTATACCAACTCCTGATCCCTGTGCCTGGTATGTTTTTCAAGCCTCCAGGGCCAGGATTTGAACAGCAGTTGGCTATGTGAGATCTGGCTTCCCTTAACAACTAGGCTCACAGTATTTTATAAAATAAAGTATTAAAGTGTGAGAACTGATTAGAGACTACAATTTGGAAGAATGTTACTCTAAAAAGATATAAATAAAAATTCACACGTATTTTCTTTAAAAAAACAGCTGTGGCTAATTACCTACAGAGATGCCTATTACTCCATTCTTAAGATAGATCTTGCCATTACAACTGACAAAGAAAACAATCTACTCTAATGTACACTAAAACTTCTTGAGAAGAAAAGAGATTCTGGAGCTTGCAGAAAGCTTTTAATTCCATTTATGGAGGTTAATAAGGAATTTGAGTTAAATGTCAGCAAAAATGTTACCTAACCTCATGAAAATATGCTCTAAATGACTTTTCAGTCATCTAAGGATGACTCACCTGTGGTATATAATAAAAAGCCTCCTGAAAGACTTGGCCTTAACAATATTTTTCCTCTATCAAAGTCACATATGTTCGTTGTGGGAAAGAGAAAATTTAAGACTAGAGGAAAATAAAATTTTCCCTAATCTCACTGATTAAATATGCCTAACAGAGCTAACATCTATTGAATATTCACTGTAGACCAGACAGTCATCAAAATTCTTTACATACAGCAACTCATTACCCGCCCAGGCCAATGAGTTCAGTATAATTATTCCTTTCGCAAATGAGGAAAGTTGAGGCAGAGAGGGGTTAAGAAACCTTTAGTTATGTGGTCCAGCAGCCTGTGAGAGGAAAGTCTGGCTAAGATTCCACACTCTGAGTGTTCACACATGCTGCTGTCACTCGGTTCTCTACTTCCTTACGATTTTTATTCTGTATTACATGAGGGGACTTCCAAAAGTTTGGGGGGAAATGGAATTAAAGTATGAGGTCATTTTCGTACAGAACATTTTGAAACCTATGCCTAGTTTTTGTTTGTTTCAGTTTTGCTAAGAATGTGTGTGCTTGCCGGAGAGAGACACATGCAGGGGTTGAGGACAGAAATCATCCCACAGTGGGGACGGCCGTGTAGCAATCCCTTCTCCTCTGTTTTCCTCTTGGGATTGTGGGCATGTGCACACATGCACGCACATGCCTAGTCTCTCAAGCCCACTAGGTCTGGGACTTGAATGGCAAAGTCGGCCATGTGGGATCCAGCTACTCTAACCACTATGCCACTAGCTGGCCCCATAGTTTTTTCATAACATGTATTTTCCATGAACTTTTTGAAGACTTACATTTTGACACCCCCCCCCCCCCCCGGCATCCAGTAGCCATATCACCAAGTCTCACCTTTGCTACAGTTTAAGGGTCTCAAAACCCACACTACTTTCTCCTAAGTAGCTATTTTAGTGATTTCAAACACTTAGTATTTAATTTTACTTTGTGATATTTGCTCAGTGTAGATCGTCTTATTTTCATCTCCCAACTTTCTGTAAATGCTAGACATTTTTGTTACTAGAAACATTTGGTTTTTCACTTACTCTCACCTGGGTGATAAGCTAAAAGAGTTCGGTAACCAATTTTCATCAAAGCTTTGGAAACGTTCTAGACCCTGAGCTACCAAGAGAAGAGATGGCATCAGAATATAAAGTTTTTGGAGGGGAAAAAAAACCCAAAAACAAAAAACAGAAGATAAGAATAACTGAAGTTTTTCTGCAGAAGAAACTATTAATGAGGTCAGTGTTGGGTCAGGTCTTCACAGTTTCATAAATGATCTGAAGGGGAAAAGTGTATAATAAAATTCAAACATTGATGGCATTGTTAATTATGGGAAGAGAAATGCAAAAGAGAAATGAGCAGAAGTATTGTATAGGGCTCTTTGGACGAGGGGAAGACAGTAGGTAACCAGTGCCTGGGCAAGGACACACAGATGTGCTTGTGTTTACACGGCTGCTAAGAGCAGTGGCCTGCAATCATACTGCCTGGGTTTCCATTTCAGGACAATCACATGGTCTTGGTGGATTTTTGGCAACTGATTTTCAGGAGGTTTATAAGGGAAATGTAAACAAATATTTCACATGGACTAAGGCATAAAAAAGGCATTCAAAAACTCTCCTGCTGATGATCACTGTGAGAAACACACACATTCACTCCCTACCCTTAGGATGCTATCAAAATTGGTACTTGACGAATCTCATGTCACTTCTAAAACTGGAGTCTGGCATCGCGAACGAGGCTTTCATACTTGCACCACGAGTGTCTGAGACTTTTGGATACTCCAAACTAAGTTTTGGGACCCTATTTTAAATGGATAAATGCAAATACACACAGTTTATACTTATGGAGAACTTTAAGAAGGGGAAGACGACATCCAGAGAGAAACCCCCAGGGCTCAGACTTGCTTTCTATTTCCAAGAGTCACCGGCCGTGGTGTGCCAAGACAAACAGCGTCCAGAGCAGAGAGGGGACCATGGATCCAATTTCAGCAGGCAAGCAAGTCTGAAGCCTTGCACCTCTGAGGACAGCACCGGTGGGTGTGCGTGCCCAGCCTACTGCATCTCCTCAGGGGCAGCAAGACTGCTCACATCTATAGAGCTGGTCCATCCCTCCTCAGCTCCCTTATTCAGGGAGGGAACTAACACCCAGGAGATGAAGCAGTTTCCACTTGCACAAACCAGACACAATTGACTCTTTCACTGAAAACAAAAAGGAAATCTCATTGACACGATATTATTAAATCTTGTTATTTATTCTAACAGTGAAAGAATTTATTCTTGCACACTGGCAATGCTATTTGGCTATACATATGTGTAGGTGAGAACATGAAAGCACTTTGAAAACTTTGTGGAAAGAAAATAAAGTATGAGTTAATTTTGGTACAGAAAAATGAAAATCCATGTATAGTTTTTTTTTTCAGTATGCATTTCTATGACTGTGTGTGTATGTATGTGTGTGTGTGCATAAATCTTAATTGGCATTTCTAAAAGACAAAAGATTCAGCATTTCCTTTAGGCTTTCCGCCTCTTTCACAGTCCATTTCCAGTGAAAAGTGCTAGATGCAGCTGGCACTGACAGACGCTTGTAGGCACGATTTATGAAAGCAGTCCAACTACTTAACTTAGAAATGAATTGCACCGTGGGGAGGAGGCTCTGAAAAGTCAGTTCTTGGGGCTACATACAAGGTATCTGACACTTAACGTCTAAGACCCTTAAAACCGACCAGAGACCAAAATCACCAGCCTAAGTCACCTTCAGTAGCTTTAGCTGTAATTGACCAAATAAATGCAGGCTCATGATTTTAAAATTAAGGACTAGAACGTGTATAAGGAGCTACTTAAAGTCACCTGTGCTTACTCAACCTCCACAGCACTTCACGGTTAGTATGTTTCATCCCAATTTATTCTATGTACTTATTCCTCTGTATATGACTGTTACTGGCACAGACAAGACCATACGAAACACAGTATATATAACCTTGCTGTTTTACTTAACAACAATTTTGAACTATTTTGTATTTTGGGCTTTTTCCCCATTGAATGTTTCAAGAGTATATATATCTACCCCCTCAAGTTTTATGGAAGTATAATAAACAAATATAAATTGTACATACTTGAGACATACGGCTTGGTGTTATGGACTGTGTATACGTTATGAAATGACCACAACCAGGCTAACATATCCATCACTTCGCAGGGTTATTATTTTCTTGTTGTTGCTGTGTGTACGTGAACTATAAAATGCTGAGGGGTTACCCCAGAGAAAGACGAATGATCAAAGGGCCATCCTGTTCCATGGTATCAAGACAGGCAGTCAGGTTTACTCCATTTTTCCCACTGATTACTTTGAATCCCTAGTATCTGTTTGTTTTGTTTGTTTTTCTGACACCATTCTGACCTGTAAGAAAAATGAAATTTCACGTGGCACAGTCTTGCAGATTCTGTCTTTGAGACACCATCGACTAGAAACTACTCAGAATGTGTTAGCAAAAAAAAAAAAAAATCACGAGATCTTTAAACTCCGTAGCCACGACACCCTTCTGATAAACGTGTGTTTCCCCCAAAGGGTTTCAGTGCGTGGGCTTTGCCAGGTGCCACGCAGAGCTCTTCTCACACCAGGGTGGGAGGGCTGTCTGAGAGGACAGCTGGGGTGGGGGCACAGGAAACCACTCTTCGAATGAAAGCAGAGTCAGCTGGCATGTGGCCATGCTGCCCTCTTGGCCACTAGACTAAGCTCCATCCAGAAGAACAGAAGCTGGGCAAGGGCGGGCACCTCATCTCTCTTGAACCCCATTTCTCTAGCACTGAGAATAAGGCCCAGCACAGGGAAGATTCCATAGATGGTGAATAAACGAACGAACAACGAATGAAGAGTATGGGCAAAATCCTCGGCCTTCTGTTTCTCCACCTGGTTATGGCACCACTAAAGAGACCCAGCGGAGGAGTTAAACGGCGGTGCACAGAGTACTTCGTAAATTGGTATTACCAGAGAGTGAGGACTGGCTGGGGCTGTCCAGAAGGAAGGTAATTTCACCACCACCACCACCATCACTGTATCCAAGCAAGATCACTGTCTATCAGCTGAACCTCAAGCCACTTGAAAGCACTTTTCCTCACAGATTGACAGCTGTCTGTCCTCAGGTCGTAGAAGTGCTACTTATTCATTTTGAAAAACAACTGTAACTGAATAAACTCAGAATGCTGGGGTGCCATGTCTGTTCCCTAGTAAGAGACCAGCTTGGATACACGAATATACATTGTTGTTGTTGTTGTAATGGTTTTTCTGCCATGGAATTTCAGACAGAGCTCAGATGTCAAGGTCTCACAAAATGTATTTCAGACTATTTCCCAACTCACCTAAAATACTGTATAGTTTCGGTGAAGTATTTCAAAAATTCTGCCGAGAATGGTTCTCCCATTTATACATACGCAATGGGACCCAGTCAAGGAATTCAATGATTATTTACGTTTACTTCACTTAAACAATCATTGTATTAAATGTAGTGTCTTTATGTTGAACCTAAACAATGACCTGATCAAATCCCATACACTGGAAGACAAAGTGTGCTTCTACAGATGTGTGCTGAGAGCAGTTATAATTTATGAATGAGGGGGTGATTTTTTTATTGCCTGTGTGCGTCCACATGAAGAAATAAACATACTCTGGAAAGAGCCTGAGTTCAGCAGCTGGGAGACAGCTGAGGGCTCCCAGGTACAGACTCACTCCCCACCACATGCCTGTGCATTTCTCTGCACCCAGGCTTTGGCCTCTGAAAGGTACAGAACGATCCTGAATCAAGGAAATAAGCCAGGACACCCAAAGATGAGGGCACGACTCCTTTCACCCCACTCAAGACAAGTGAGGCATCCTAAGTTCTTGAGTGGCTTTCCAGAACTCCTCATCCTAGGATAAAGGAGAAAAATACCAAAACACCCCCACAACCTCTCCCTAACCGAGCTCTGGAAATAGGCTGACTCATTTCATTTCTGTGGTTTTGCTGAGTAAAAGCTTTAGAGTTGTTTTTGTTTGTTTGCTTGTTTTGTTTTTGTTTGTTTATTTTTTAAACTGCCAGAGGACATGTGCATTTTGGAGAGAGAGAGAGAGAACTCCCCCAGGGGGCATGGTCACACTGCAATCCCTTCTCCTCTGTTGCTCTATCCTGTTGGGATTTAAGACATGCACATGCACACATGCACACACACACACATGCATAGTATGTTTTTCAAACTGCCAGAACCTAGGTTCAAACTGTGGTCGGTCATATGGGTTCCACTTCTCTTAACCCTAGGCTCTGGGACCAACCTGGCTCTGGAGTCTTAATGGCAAAACGTGGTTTTTGCCTTAAAGTTGATAGTCCTTTCTTGATGATGAAACACTAAACACTCAAAAACATCATTAAATGGCAGCAGTGCTAACAGTACCACCTGTAACCTGGTTTATAGCTGTGGGTACCTCTGTCCCAGTAAAAAGGCAGAAGCCACTAGTGCAAAGAAAACACCTCGGTAGGCATCTGTGCCTGGAAAGTCTCAGGGGTACAGTTTAGACCCGGAGGAGATGGAAATGGACTACAGCTTTGAGAAACTCTTCCAACGCCCAGTCCAGCCATCTGGCTTTATCTGTTCTCTACTCAGGGCCAGAAGGAAGGGACTCAGCTGAGTAACAAGTATCACTGTGTAATCCCCTGGCTATCTCCAAGGGAGGCTGAGAGTGAGACTAAACTCCATGCATTGTGCGTTTGAACTTGGAGTAGCGCCTACTTCCATGGCACCATAAAAATGGTGAAGAGGACCAGCTGGTGGCATGGTGGTTAAGGTGGCTGGAGTCTACATGGCCGATTATATGGTTTGAGTTCCAGATCCAGCAGCCTGTGAAACACACCAGACACATATATGTGCATTTCCAAAATTCCCAGAGGAAAATGGAGAAAGGATTGTGGTATGGTCACACCCCTAGAAGGTGCTTTCTCACTTTCTCTCTCTGTCCCTCTCCTGTGAGTGCACGTACCCTATAGCGCAATTTTAAAACAAACACAAAAACCCAAACATGGTGAAGACTGTCTTTGCTGTTGTTGCTGACGCTGTGAGTCTGCTGCAGGCTCAGTCCAGAGGTGGGCCAGATCAGAGATGGAGTCAACCCCAAAGCTTGATTTTATTTACTCTTGGCAAGTCCCAACTTCCTGGTTCTAGGAGGAAGGGTGGGGGGGAGGGTTAAAAGTTCCATAAAAAGGCTCCAAAGGCTTCTTGGACACCAAAGAGCTCTTACAAAACTACATTTTGATGAGCTACATGTAAATGAATCAGAAACATATGGATTTCATTTCCTTCGTAATACACACAGGGGTTGCAGAATGAAGAGGTGGGGGAGTGCTCGCCAAGATGAGTCTGGGCTATGGTGAAAATGCTAAAGAGGGGGAAGCTTCAGACATTTGCTAGACCTAAATTAAGACTAGGATGACATTCCCACACTCCTTCCTCTACAGACCTTTGGTATCCACCATCCAGCTTTAGATGCAAGTGAGAAAAAGCAGTGTATTTCGAACTCTGACAAGCACTCGAGTCTGTGGCTTTCTCTGATGAGGACTGAGGACTTGGAAGTGTTCGGTAACCAACCCCCAAATACTGGATATTCTGCTGGCTGCTGGAAATCAGGAAGCAGAATATATAAAACTTTTATGTACCCAAGATTCCACTAAAGGGAATGCAAATGATGCTTCCTTAAGAGGTAAATACTCAAAGACACGAAGCAGAGGAGGACTCTGTTGCACTCGCTCTCTGAGGGTCTTCAGAGCCCTATACCCTGGAGCCTTGCCTCTTGTCTAGGAAGTGCGGCCTTACTGAAATCCTGGGGGGTGGGCTGGGGAGGGAGTGAGCAGACACCCATGTTTTATATCGGCGTTGGCGGCCTCTGCCTTTTTACACACGTGTTTTATTAAGCTAATGGATTCTGGAGGGGCAATAAAGAAACGGAATAAATGAGGTTTCTGGAGCGAGCCACTTGATAGGGTCAATCATTCAACACCTGTTTCAGCTAAAAATTAAACGGGCAATTTTCATTTTACATGTCTGAAAACCAGCATGTCCAAGTTGAGAAAAGAGCTTCTCCCACAAAGAACATACATACACACACACACACACACACACACACAAAGCAAGAAAGCAGATGCTAGTATGGAAAACATAAGGAAAAAAATAGAAAACAGGCGAGCGTTCCAAAGGCAGAAATGAGAACAGATGAGAAAGAACTTTAAAATGGCCAGAAAGAGAGCAAACAGCATGGAAAATGGCACCTGCCCCACGCAAAGCACAAAGCTGGCTGTCAAGGGGAACATTCACCATCACAAGAGCCATTTTCTTTTGATAGGTCAAACGGCTGGGGACACATCCCTTCTCGCCTTTAAATGCAACCACAATCACTTTCTGTTGATAATGATGTTAAGCTTAATTATACAGAGATTGCACTTGAACATTTCTTTCCTTAAAGCTAAAGTAATGCCATTATTTTTCATCTAATTGCAGAATAAGGGGTGCTCTGTTCCTGAGGTCCAGGGATTGCTAATAGAACAATGGTGAATGCAGTGGCAGTGCTCCACTCCAATTTTCATGATTACTATTAATTAGGGGGTCTGTCCAATGGACAGAATGGGCTCTTTTCTTCTCTATCAGCCAGAAAGGGCCCTTCACCCGAGAGAAGTGTGCAGCAGGAAGGAAGAGTGAGTGAAGCTACCCTGCGTGCTGGAGGCTTGGGTTCCAAGTCCACCCCTCCCAGCCCAAAGCCCGAGTTTCTGAACACAGACCCGCCACTTAACCCAAGCTTGCATTTCTACAAAGGTCAGGTGAGGATGAACAGACAGCCATGCGCCAAGTGCACGGTGCTGCCTAGCAAAACGGGCATCCCGGAAGGCCAAACCTCTCACAAGGGGTTCTTCACCTAAAGACTGAGGGAAGGGTTTGGGAAAGGAAACAGGATTAGGAGTCCTAAGAACTGGACAAAGAGAAATCAGGGTGTCCACATAAATAAGAAACGGATACAACCAGCCATAGCCTGTATGCTGTGCAGCTAGACTGTCCCGGGTGTCGGGAGGGAAGAGCTTTCTATACTTGAGTCATTTTTTGCACTTCTGTGCCATATTTCATGCTGTTTAGAGCAGTTTAAGTGTTTCCATTCATCTCATCCCAAAGCTACATGTCTCAGAAAAGGCACAATTCACAGGTAATTTACTGGCCTGAGTGACAATTCTATGGCCCTTTGCAACATTTTCTATTTAAACTTCATCATCTCACCATCTCTAAGCCATTTCCTTTCAGATCCTGGGCCTGGCTGCCTGTTGATTAGTGAAAAATGCTGTTTATGGATAAAAGGGCAGAGTCCGTGTTGCCTGGACTAGGACACACAGTATTTTAGTATTTGTGCCTAAAGCAGCTGTCTTACTGAAAGGATGCTGGGTATTTCACTGTATTAGGATAGTTTCTTTTTTTCTTCCTCCTCTGCTATAAAATCATTAAAGCTACTGGAAGGATCCCTGGAGGCCAGTGGTTCTCGAAGTGGGTTCTCAGAACCAGCAGCATCACCCGGGAACTTGTCAGAAATGCAGAATCTTGGGCCCCACCCGAGTACCACAGACCAGAAAAGAATTCTAGGGGTGCAGCCTGGTGGTCCACATTTTAACAGGCCCTTTGAGGGAGTCTGTGGAGGCTCAAATTAGAGACTGATTTCTCTAGCACACTGGTTCTCAATGTTGGCTTTACTTTATAAACACGTAAAGAGTTTTTAAAAATAACCTTTACCTGGGCCCACCCCAGACCAATTAAACCAGAAATCTCTAAAGGTGGGGCCCAGGTTTCAGTCTTCATTTAAAAGTTTCCCATCAGATTTTACCGCAAAGTCAAAATTGAAAACCACTGTGGCTGGTAAGGAGGCCTGCCCTGAAACACCACTTCAAGCAAAATCTCCCAATGGCAGGCATTCCCAAAGACTGCAAGCAAGGATCCCAACGCTATTTTTATTGTAGAGTAAGCGCTGCTTTATGAAAATACTTACCTGCAGACTGCGGCTTCCTCCCAAAGACAACCTAGTTTAATATCAGGTTTGTGAATTATTAAACAAACACCCCCCCACAAAGGGGAAAAAACAAACAAACAAACAAAACAAGCTCCAGTGATTAGAGCAAGGAGAGAATAAAGTAATGAGATTTTTTTTTTAAAAGGCCTTAGAAATCAGCGTTTGTTTGGATGACAGCCACACTGATAAAAATACTTAGGAATGACTGCTCTGTAGAGGTAGACTGTTGTAAAATGCTTTCTTCTTTTCAATGTTTACGATGATAGTATCGGATATTAAAAATGACCAGTACAGAAATGATCTTTGGATGCTTTTAAGGAATTATTTAAATTGAAGTGATAAGAATTGTGGGCAATTCCATGGTGTGGTGGTTAAAGTGGCTTGATCCCACGGGGTTCCAGTCCTGGACCGGGCAGCTTGAGAAATATGGCACGGCTTATGCACGTGCATGCCCAAAATTCCTAAAGGAGGGAGAGATGGAGGAGAAGGAATCCTGGGTGGCCAGGCCCAATGGGGTGCTTTCTCACTTTCTTGCTCTCCCTCTTTCTGTATCTCTCTGGCAAGCGCACGCACGAAGTTAAAGAATAATAATAATAATAGTAATATTTTTTTTTAAGAATAACCAAAGTGCCATTCACTTATCAAGTGAAACAAGGTCACCTGAACAAGTAAAGCAGCTGGACATCACGCGTGAGCACGGTTCCACCTGGCCCTGCGCTCTGAGAGACCGCTACTGGCCCACAGGGACTCAGGTAGCTGTCAGCAGGCGGCTGCAACCCCATCTTTGCAGGGGCTATCCATGAAGAAATGCACCCATTTCCAGCAGTCTGAAATACAGCGCACGAGGACAGCTAGTCACGACGAAAACTAGTCGCTACGAAGGCAGTGCTCTTTCGGCTCTGCTGCCTCAGCTGGAAGCCAGGGTGTCTCCCTCACTTCAAACTCTATTAGAAGGAAATCGTGTTTGGGAACACCCCACAGTCGAGTTTAACCTTCCAAGGTCGGCCTTTCCGTATAATAGTCCCTGCCTGTATCCCTTAGTGTTGTTCTTTACCGAAGTCCTCACTTCTGCACCGAATATTCCACTTCACCAAATCCACTCTTTGTCCTGAGACTACAGACCGTAAACTCGCCCCTGCGTGCCGTCCAGGCGAGGCTCTGCCGAGCTCAACAGGGACCAGTTATTACACTGTGGAGTCCTTCAGGGCAGGGGCTGTGCTTGTTTATACATTTCCCAAAGTTTAATATCTGCTCTTTAGGGCCTGAAGGCACTCGCCAAGGGATAATTTCCTCTTCGGTCCTTAGGCACTGATCTCTTAAGTCCACGCTGTCGCTATGAAAGCTCTCTGCTGTGGCTCTCTCTCGTCTCTCTCTATCACAATGAGGAGTTTATTTTCATCGCAACTTTGTAGTTTACCAGGAAGAAAAGTAGTTCACTGGAAATGGACGTCTTTGGAGTCAGACTGACAAGGAATAAAACTGACTGCTTCACTTATGAACTTTTTCATCTTTTTTTTAAAAAAATCTGCCAGAGGGCATGTGTGCTCACCAGAGAGACAGAGAAAATAGGAAAAAGCACTCACAAATGGGGCATGACCAAGCCACAATCCCTTCTCCTCCATTTCTCCATTTGTTTTGGACTTAGGGCATGTACCCATACATGCCCGACATGTTCTTAAAGCTGCTAGGTCCAGGATTTGAACTACATGGTTGGCCACATGGGATCCAGTTCCCTTAATCACCAGGCCAGGGACCAGCCCAAAACATTGTAACTTTAGTGAAAACATTTCGATTTTTTTTTTTTTTTGGAGAGTTTTTTTTTTTGCTATAGGGCGCGTGTGCTCACCAGACAGAGACAGAGAGACAGAAAGTGAGAAATCACTCCCCAGGGGGGATGGCCACACCGCAATCCCTTCTCCTCTCGGGATCTTGGGCACGCACGCACACGCGCCTGGCATGAGTCTAAGCCACTGGGTCTGGGACTCGAACCGCGGTCGACTACGTGGGAGTCCAGTGACATAGCCATTACGCTAACTGCTGGTCCCAACATTTCGATTTTTTAAAGTCTGTTGTTTGTTTACTGGGTGTATGCCCCTGTGTGTGTGTGAGAGAGAGAGAGAGAGAGAGGGAGGGGAAGAGAGGGGGGGAGGGAGAGAGGGGGGAGGGAGAGACGGAGGGAGGGAGGGAGAGATGGAGAGAGGGGGGAGGGGGGAGGGAGAGAGGGGGAGAGGGGGTGAGGGAGAGAAGGAGAGAGGGAGAGAGGGAGAGAGAGAGAGAGAGAGAGAGAAAGAGAGAGAAGCAGTCAGGCAAATACCCTTAGCCGGTTTTTGTGCCATGATCCTCCCCAGCCTTCTCGGCCAGCCAGGATCCCAAGCACATGGGCACATAAAGGTCAGTCCAAGAACAGAACCCTGGTTGGTCCAGGTGGTTTTCAGCGTTGCAGAGTGCATTACCACTGCGCCCCCACAGCACCACTGAGGTTCGGCCTGTTGGGACTTTTTAAAGCCTCAGTTTCGGTATCTGTAAAATGACAGTGAGACCACCTACGTGGGAGTTACTATAAGGACCAAAAAAAAAAAAAAAAAAAAAAAAAAAATTGCTTTTCATATTTGACTCAATGTAAGACAATGTGTGAATTCTGGAGATAGTCTTTAAAGATTGGGCCAGCCTGCCGGTTAAGAGAGCTCAATCCCACATGGCCATTGACGCCGTTTGAGTCCCGGACCTGGCAGCTTGAAAAACATGCTAGGTACATTCCTGACAGAATGGAAAGGTGGAGAAGGAATTGCAATATGACCATTCCCACTTGGGGTGGGGGGGTGCTTTCTCCCTTTCACTCTCTTTGGTGAGGGCATGAACACTCTGATAAGAAAAGTGCACCAGATGGGAAAGCCATGCACCAACTTCAGACGAGACCTTATATATCTGAGACTGAGATAGATCTGAGCTGGAAATACAGCACTGTCAAACTTTTGAAGTATTGACTACCTAAAAAATTTTTAAACCATTATGACGAAATTAGATTGTGCCCACACACGTTAGTCATTATTTATTAAACTTAAATACATTTAAAATATCTAATGTGTGGCCAGCAGGTGGCATGGTGGTTAAATTTTGAGCACCAGACCCAGTGACCTGAAAAACACACTGGGCACATGTGTGTTTATGCCCAAAATCCTGAGGGGAGACTGGAAGAGAAGGGATTCAGGTGCGGCCATCCTGCCAGGGGTGACTTCTCACTTTCCCTCTCTGTCTCTTCTCAGTGAGCACATGTGCCCGATGGCAAAAAAAAAAAAAAATCTTAAAAACAAAAATAAAACAAAACAAAAACCTATTGTGAAATAAAATCAATCTAAGGAAAGTAAGCACAACAAAAAGCATACACACAACCCCTAGACTTAACACTCTTGCCAAAACATAGACACAGTAATATAAGCTATATAAAAATCATGCCTTTTTAGCTTTTCCAAAGGTATGGTATGGCCAATTTTTAGCTTAGGTTTAATTTTGTCACTGCAGTTGCAGTTAATTAAGGAAATATTTATATGCTTTTAAAGACTGCTTGGGAAGTGTGTGGGGGTTACACATTGTGTCGTAGATGTGCTTTGACGTACTTGGGTACTTGAGTATGGTACTCACAGAAGAAAGGGAAGGAGCAAAAGACAGACCATGTAGCAAACCTTATTAGGACCTGTGTGAGTGTCAGGAATGACTGCAGTTGTTCCGTGCTTCTTTGTCTATACCAGAAACCCAATAACAAATTTCATACTTCTACCACTGGAAGCCTAAAGAGAAAATTCTACAAGTGGTAAAGGGCCCCCCCCCCTTTTTTTTTTTTTTTTTTTTTTTACTTTTTGCATGCTAGCATCTTGAAGCAGTAGACTAAACTTTTGATATTATGTTATTTATTTTCAAAGCAACACACAGGCCAGTATTCCTGCCCTGTTGTACTCATGAAGAACCTGAAGCCCAGAGAAGATTGGTGACTCTCAAGGCCACTCTGGTGGGAAGTGGTTGAGCTGAAATGCCCACCTGTGTCCACACAACTCTGATGCCTATGAGATTCCGGTCCCGTGACTGCCTCTCCCTCCTGTGGGTAGACCTCTCTCCTCTGAGTTTAGGGTCAGCTCTACAAGAGAAGTCCTCATCACCTAGAGGACAGTATTCCCCCTCTCTAGCCCTCTTCCCCCCAGTTCTCGTCTTCTCAGGGTCTCAGTTTTCTCTCCTTAAATGTCACCCCCTGGCTTTATTTCTGTTGTGGGTATTAAAGGAGTATGTGTATCTCCGTACCTACAGGCCTACCACTTCAGAGTAGTGCCCAAACTTAGCATTACATAAATAGCCACTGGGATGCTTTTTCTACTCTCATAACTTTCTCAACACTCAAAACTTTCCCCCTCATGATATGTCTTAATGACTAACTTTAACTGGATAATAACTGGATCTAGGCAGCAGATTCACTTACGGGTTTACACAATTAACTCATTTATTCATTTCTTTCTTTCCCTGGGAGACATGGGAAGAGCAGATAATTGTGGGATGAGGTTTGTGTACATGAGTGTGTACATCCATAATAGCTTTCAAGAGAATGGTTCATTCTTATCACCTAGATTTAGAAGAAAGTAAGAAAAAGATATAAAACATTACTGATAAGAAAGACATAGCTATTTGTATCAGTGAGTTCTAACTGGACTTATCTAGACATTTGCTTACACGATGATTTGCCTAGAATATAGATGCTATTACTTGGAAGAAGTATGATTAATAAACTGTTTACACTTTGAAGATGCTCAAATATATTATTTGGAAAACAGAGCTTCCAAGTGAGGGTCAGTGTTTCTATTAGAGGATAAACAGCACAGGCCCACGCAGCACAGTTGCTCAGCCTGGTGAGTCACGCACTTTGTACCTACTGAGACTCAATGTGAATCACACAGAAAGAAACAAGACCTACTATGTGCTCTCCACTCTGGCTTGATTATCTAGTAAGTAGACAGATATCAGGTGACTCTAGCCCAAATAACTTAAAGAGGCAAAACTAGCAATGTAAATGGAATAATTGAAAGCTAAGAGTGTCAAGGAGGAAGGGAAAGTGGTTTAAAAATGTGGAACAGCGATAAAAAGACTATTATTAACATTGTCTACACAATTATCTCATTTATTTTTCCTGATTCTATGAAGTAAGAGCTACTATCCCCATTTCACGGGTGAGGAAACTAAATATCAGCGAAACAAAGTAACCCAGACCCAGTAGTTGTGGCCCCTCCGATGCCTCTGAGAGCTTAAGAAGTTCGTATTCTTAAACCGCTCACGGTGTCACTTCAGAACACACAGGGACAGAGGTCAACGCAGGCTGCAGTGGTGGGTAAAGGTGACAGGGAGGAGATTATCCTGAGCTCTGGCAAAGGATTAGTAGGATCTGGAGAGGTGAGGAGAGTGCCGACAGGGGAAATGGGAGACACTAGAGTGTGCACAGCACATAGATGACAAAGGAGCACAGCCCAACCAGAACCACAGAGGGTCCGAGGACCACAAAAGAACAGGAGCCTGGGGAAAGACACCTATGTCCGTATGCGAACGTCTCCCCGGCAGCTGGGTGCACAGTGTGGGCTGACAGGGCCTGGAAATCTGGGGCCACTAGCATAGAGGTGCTGACTCACGATTGCATGTAGCTTTCGATGAAAGAACCAAGGGCCAAGAACTGGGCCTGGAGAGCGACCAGGGCACTTAGAGCAGGAGAAAGAACCAGTGAGGAGGAACTTGGATGTTAACCATTTCATATGTAAGTGCTGAAATTCCAGTTATGAAATTTACTAGCTCTGTTATGTTGGTGAAGTCACAAAACTCCAGGCCTCATTTTACTCAAATATAAAATACGCCAGACACAGTGGTATGCACCTGTAATCCCAGCTTCTTGGAAGGTTAAGGCAGGAGGATGGTGAGTTTTGAGATCAGCTTGGACAAGAGAGCTAAGACCTGCCTGGGGAAAAAGAAATAAACTAAAATAAGAAAAATTATCTGATTATTGTGAAGATTAATTCTAGGTTGTTTGGAAATTCATGATGCAAATTTGCACAGAAATATATGTCATGACTTTCTCAAGGACTCAATACACACACACACACACACACACACACACACACACACAGTGGTAAGCCAGAACATGGTAAGTGCTTTGTAAGTTTTTGCTAGCTGTTGCCATTGTTACCATCATCACTGTGCATACGAATATGGTCTAGGGCATTTTCACAGTGAAAAATTAGAAACAAACTGTGATGTACATTCATGGGAAGACGGCTAAATAAATATCTGTACTACAGAATATCATGCAGCAGGCTTTTGTTTGTTTGTTTGTTTGTTTTTGAGAGATTTTTGCTATAGGGCATGTGGGCTCACCAGAGCGACAGAAAAAGACAGAGACAGAAAACAAGAAATCACTCCTCGCCGGGGATGGCTATGCCGCATTCCCTTCTCCTCCATTTTCCTCTTGTGATCTTAGGCACCACATACACCTACCCAGCCTGAGTTTCAAGCCTCCAGGTCTGGTACTTGAACCGCAGTTGGCCAGTGGTTAACCCTTATGTCAAGTGCTGGCCCCATCATGCAGCAGTTTCAAAACCTGGGGTAGAGTTTTATAATATATCCCAACTTGGAAAGACTTCTAGGACATAAAGAAAAAAAAAAGCCAAATTCCAGAATTCCCACCCACGCTCGCTCACTAACGGAGAAGTCAGTGATGGTGATGTCTTTCATATGCACATCTGAAGTGCTTTGGATTTCTCCTTAGAATGAGTCTTTGCAGACCCCTATGTGATAGGAAGAGCTTACTAACCCCAGGTCTTTAGCAGGGACCAAGCACATGGCGAGGCTTCAGCCAAAGCCCTTGGTGGCAAGGAAGGGACCAGATCCCAACAGACCTGACTGGCTGTCGCCTATTTTAATCACCAGACAAAGCAGATAAAAGTTGCAGAGGGGAAAGAAAAAATTAAACATGTCTGTTTTTGCTTTTCAGAGGCAATTATGGATTTATAGCCAAAGTGTTGTTATTTCTTGAATCAGAGCCAATAACTCTTTTTTTGTCTTTTAGAGAAGATGATTATACATAATCACTGACATTTTTAAGGAACACTTTGGAGTTACCACTGTATTCCCCTAGAACAAGCACAAGTTACTAAAACCTGGCTGTCACGTGGGACAATGAAGAAAATTTAAGTTATGAGGCCCTGGAGAAGCTCTCCGAAGGAACACCTTTGTTCTCGGAGTAGAACCACGAAACAAAACAGCTGCAACAGGGATCGAAATGCAGAGCCAAACTCTGAATCTGCAAATCCACGGGGAGAACCTTTTATTTTCAGAGACTCCTACAGTCCAGGATGTTTAGAAAGAGTTCAACTCTCTAACGTAATTAAAACTTTCCCACTGACATTTTCCTAAAAGCACCGCTCTCTTTGGCATCCCCCTTCTTTATGAAAAATAAGGGCTATCTTAGGGCTTGCGCCGGGGTGATGACCTTCCATTCCACATTACTTGGGTCTGAAACAACAGCACGTTCAAAGCCCTGCACTTTGGAAAGATAAAACTGACAGAAAATACACACCGAGAATTTACGGCAGGACCAGGGAAAACTCTACAGAAAGATCAAAACCTGGAATCAGAACTTTGGAGAGAGGAGAGGGAGGAGTCAATGATGACCTTGGCTTTTCATTTCTGAATTTAAAGCCACTATTGTTTAAAATGAAAAGGGCAGATTTAAACACACAGATGAATGTGGCCATCCACGTCCTTATCCGTCGCTAACGCGTACTACCCTCGAACACAAGTCCAGTACTTAATATGTGTGAGTACTGTGCTAGTCACCGGAGAGAGCCAGGAAAGGCGGTGACTATGAAACACGCTGGAGGATTCCTCGGCGCAAACTCCAGGAAGCGCTCCCCCTCTTGTCAATATTCTTTTTGAAATCCATCACTGAGAAATCCTCTTAACTTTTCAATACTCTTATCTTTAAAATGAACATAAGAATTACAAACTCCCTTTCCTCTTTGCCATTTCTAGAGTGGCTTAGAAGCCAAGAAAAGCTCAAATATAATAAGCAATCATCATAATATATGAATGTTTTTCATTTAAGGAAAAAAAAAAACTAAGTTTAGACTTTGCCAAAAAATGATTTCAGACACTACAAATATAAAACTTACATAAGATAGCACATTACTGTATAATGTAAATATCACTCTAAGATACATAAGTTTAGAAAACAAAAAATCATGTAATTCTCCCCCTTCTGTGTTGGAAAATTCTCCATGCAATCTCCCCTTCAAAAAGTGCTGTCAGATCTCCATTAATATTATTATCAAGAGATGTAAGATATCAAAACAAAGCAAAGAGAAATGAAATGACCTATCAGGAGGTCACTTTTTCCCTTCAGTAAATGTTTAGAAAAACCTTCAGCGTGCTTGATACAGGGGACAAGATGGAGGATAAAATAGGGGGAGGAAGGCATTAATCAAATAATCCTACTAATAGATATCTAGGAACCATGGTAAGGACAACTGGTCAGGGCTTGGAGACGACTTCATGCCAGAAATTAAAGGCAGTCCTAAAGAAATGCAACCTGAGCAGCTCTCTGAAGGCCACCAACGTCACCAGTGAGTTGGCTGCAGTAGGCCAGGAACCCAAGTACTTTCCAGCCCAAGGGTCTTCCCCATTTGTGTCTTTAAAGAATGCCGAGAGCAAAGATTCAAGTCCCCCATGGCGGAACTCCATGGAGGAACCTAAGTTCCGAGCCCTTGACTTAGGCACAGCCGTCCCCTGGGAACCTGCCTGGCCCCCTCTCCCATCCCCTCCGAAGTGCCTCTGGGCTGTGCCCTGCCCAGTCCCCCCTCTACGGGGCAACTGTGATGGGAACACACCCAGCTGTCGGGCTGGTGTTCACAAAGGGAGGGGAGGTTATCCATCCTTCTTCCCTGATCCCCCACACACACACTGCCATGGCTAGGTCTTGTACCTAACCTAGTTGGTCAAAACCTATTCCCTCCTTCTCCCCTCATCCCAGCTGTTTCATGGAAGAAAAACACCAAGAGCTTTAGCCTCTCCTTTCACCAAGAAAACATATGGGTTTGAGCTCTTGAATGCAAAAACAGCTCAGCAATGGGAAGCCAGCTGTTTTAAAAAGGAAACAAACACAAAGATTCTTTATTTTATAAGACCTTTTCCATTTCCGGGGGGAAAAAAATGTACCGTATTAGAGACAACAGCTGCTTCAAGTTAATAAAATCTGAATTCTCTTTGCTTGGAACCTGATCACTAGCTTCTAAGCTAGGAAGGTGGATTTCTTGACTATTTATCATCTTATGGCTTGAATTCTTCATTCTTGTGGTGGTAGAAACACTGAGTGTATGGTTATTCTTTATTCTCAAGTTAGGGTTAATAATGATACTCTTTAAATCCAAGGCCTCATTTTACAACTATGTCATCAAACCAGCAGCTATAAATAACATAAAAGTAATTACAAATCGGGAATGTACGTATCTCAGCATTTTTCACCAATTAATCTTGCTGGTTATTTTCTTCCATTTAATATTTAAATTAATTCATACATTATGTCTAATGGTTAACATTATTCTTGAAGAATATTTAAAGATATGAGAGACTATGTTATTATAATGATTTCAAAAGTCATACAACTTAAGGCTTTTAAAACCTTGTCTCAAATCATTTTATTAACTCTGTAATCAGTGAGTTTCAGAACATTAAACACTATTTAGCTCAACTGTATTTTACACACAAGGAGAGGGAAGCAAAAGTTTAAAAACTGAGTAATTAAGTGGCATGATCTCATTCTTTTTCTATGCATAAAAATAAAAGAGAAGAAATACATCAGTGCAGTTAGTGATTAATTCTAGATGGTGAGATTTCACTTTGTCACATATTTTCTATGTTCATAAAATGAAAATGATTACTTTTACAATTGAAAAAATTATATCAATTTTCCTTAGAACTGAAGAAATCAAATACAGAAACTTTGTTTCCAAAAATTTTATTATATAATCGGTGGTATCACCAGTTATATAATGAAAATAAAACCCTTGCCTAGCTCTATGCTATGGATAGAAGACTCTTTGGGTGTGTGAAAGAATACATACCTAATTTCCAGGTGTGTACCTGAGAAGTCAGTAGGCAGATAACTTATTTAAAAAAAAAAAGTAAGTACTAAATATTAATTTAAATGTCCTAATTTTTGGATAGTATGAGAATTCCTTCTACAGCATAAGTATCACTGCATGGTTCAAAATTATTATTTTGGAAACTGAATTTGGAAACTGAATCACGTTTCCCCACACCAATGTTACAGTCGACTCTAGAGTGCCTATTCCATCAAATTAGACAAAAACAGATAAATTAAAAGATTCTATCCCTTGCTGACCTTTTGGAGTTCAAGGAGCACCTGGCCATGCACCACAGAAGCGTTTTGTTTCAAACTCTCCTTCCTCCTCCTTTTCCTGCCCTGCCTCCCTCCACTGTAGGGTCTGGTACCAGGGGACTTGAGAAGGTGAGGCTAGGGGTAGATGACTTAAGGCCTTTAGAGAGTCCACTGCAAGGCAAATGCAGGACTCTCTCTACCTCTTTTACAGATGCAAATTACAGGAAGGGATAAGCAGAAAACCACCCAAATCTGCTCTGTAAGTTTTATAATGAACTAAAAAGAAGAAGTTACTTCCTACATGAGCAAGAGAGACAGTACCCCCAGCGTAGTCCTGACACAATTTGCCACCAGCCTCAGCCTCGGAACCTTCCCATGTAGGTCGGCCTCACAGGGTGTCGGGTTTTACAGCTGCACCACCATCCAGTCCCCATACAATAATCTGTTAAATCATGTACCCCCAGAAACCTGAGTTTGGTCACTGATCCCACAAGCCAGGAGCACCTGAGATCGGCACTATTTGACAGCCTAAGCAAGAGGATCACAAATGCATCCCCAGAGTTGGAACTACTCTGGCAAGCTGCCAGACACTGCAAATTTACCCAGGAACTGGTGACGGAGTAGCTGCCACATGCACAGCACTAAGCTAAGCGCTCCAGGGAAACACTAAAGTAGCACTGAAAAGTCTCTTTCCTCAAGAAACGCCCAGACACCAAGCAATCGGAACACCCAGGCAGCCCCAAGGAACCACAATTAGCGAAGGAAGGAGTGGGGCTGTCATGGCTCTCTGGCTGATATCTTTGAGGGGTTTGGAATTAACATCATGCCTGATTGACATGACCTTTCCAATCTGAAGGATTAACTATGAGGAGAGACTCAAAACACTGCTTTTGTTTTGTTTTTTTATTTTTCCATAGGGCATGCACGCTCACTGGAGAGACAGAGAGAGGGAAAGAGAAATCACTCCCCAAGAGGAATGGCCACCCCACAATCCCTTCTCTTCCATTTTTCTGTTAGGATTTTGGGCACACATTTACACATGCCTAGTGTGATTTTCAAGCTGCCAGGTCCAGGACTTGAACCATGGCTGGCCATGTGGGAGCCTAGTGCCTTAACCATTCACACCACCTGAAGGACTCAAAACCCTGTTTGTTTGTTTGTTTGTTTTTAAATACAGTTCCACAGTTTCAACCCAGCAATGTATCGAACTATATTTTCTCATTTCCAGTGCTAATTTATGAGTAGGGGGATGGGCACTAGGATTTTTTCAATAATAATAAAGAGTAGGTTACAACATTAAATGAGGCCTAATCTATAAAATGTGTTAAGCCAGGAATCCAAACAAAAATCTTTCAGGATTTGCCTCAGGAGTTTACATGAAGGAGAAGAGCTCTGCTTGGCAGGAAGGCATCTTGAACACGGCTCTCCACACTCTTGCCCACCTCCCTCTGTACAAGGGCTTCCAGGCCTGGACTTGGCGCCTGTGGCCGATCTGAAGACGGTGTAGTCACTGCATATTACAGCTGCCTTCTAGGTACTGCATGTGAGATGCTCATTTCCCATTTATCTAAGGAAGAGAGTGCTTGCTTTGAAAAGAAATTTACATTTAGAAAGAATAAGTTTAAATAGAAATATTAGATAAGAAAATAGATAGTAGAAGTAATGGCAGTATCTCAATGATTCAAGTTTGGTCAAGGCTGGGATAGTTCCAATGTGCATGCAATTAAAACAAAAGCCTAAAAACAGCTAGGAAATATCTACCATGATATTATCTCAGCTCTCCTTTAGAATCAATATTTATTGGGAAGAAGGACACGTGAGTAGACCATCTACTTACAAAACACGTAGACCATTTTCTGGCTGCCAGCCATGGGGGCGCAGCAGTAGTGCGATGCTCCATAATTCCGGAGCCAACTTGTAAGGTCCTGGGTTTGTATCCTGAGGTCACCCCATAAGCTCTGGGCAATGCACTTGCCCGTGATCCTGGCTGGCTGAGACAAAGTGGATCACGGTGCGAGGGCCCTATCAGAGCACTCTCTTTCTCTTTGTCTCCCCCACAGCAGAAAAAAAATTGAACTTTAAAAAAATACACGTATTTCCTGTCAAAGGCAGAGGTGGTCCCGCCATGCCCGCTGTTCCTAACATGACATAATCACTTAAAACTTATGTCTCTGCGGGGACAGCTCCCCGGAGTC
Organism: Tupaia tana; assembly: GCA_026018925.1. Taxonomy (NCBI): domain Eukaryota; kingdom Metazoa; phylum Chordata; class Mammalia; order Scandentia; family Tupaiidae; genus Tupaia; species Tupaia tana. The sequence continues at coordinate 18,322,369 of JAKSZU010000022.1, read as the reverse complement.
TGCACCAGACAGTGCCTGCCCCAAGGGAACCGGTAATCTGTAGGTATCAACATGAGCTTAATCCAATAAGGCTTAAAAAGCTTTTTCCTAAAGCCTTTTCCTTTACACTCTCAAGAGAAGAGAAACATTGTGTAGAGCCCTCATTATGTGCCATGGAGGCGACCTGCATGCATCCTCCCAATTTGATCGTCACGAGAATCCTTCCACGTAGTATTGCTATTGCCCCCATTTTACCGACAAGGAAGAGTCTAGGAAAGAAACTGTCTTAGTATGTTGTGTTGCTAAGAACAGAAATACCTGAGTCTAGGTAATTCAGAAAAAAGAGATTTAGCTCAAGGTTTCGGATGTCCAAGGTTAAGAAGCCACATCTTGTGAGATCTTGCTGGTGGGTAATATGGTGGATGGTACCACGTGGCGAGACAGGGTATGTGTCTATGTCCATGTGTCTAATGTGTCTGTCTCTGTCTCTACTCCTTATAAACCCACCAGGATTTGATCATAGGGGCCACACCTTGAAGAAAATCATAATCACCTCAAGAGGCCCCATATTTTTTTTTTTAATTTTTTTAGGTTTTTGCTACAGGGTGCCTGCACTCACTGGAGAGAGATGGGGTGGGGGGGGGAGAGGGAGAGAGAAAGAGAAAATGAGAAATCACTCCCCTGGAATGGGGTGGGATGGTCTGGATGTGATTACTCCTCAATTATCCTTTCAAGATTTGGGGCACACACACAAGCTTCTGGCATGATTTTCAAGCTGCTGGGCCTGGGCCTCAAACTGAAGAGTAATCTATGTGGGATCTAGCACCTTAACCACCATGCCACCTCCTGGTCCCACGACCTCCTTCCACTCTTTAATCCCACAGTGGGATTAAGCTTTTACTCTCTCATTCCCATCCAAAACAAATTTCGTCATGTGAATTTTGGGGGACACATTCAAACCACAGCAAATGGAATATGTGAACTAAGGAGCAGAGTTCAGTCTCAAGGCTGAGTACTCCCCACGCTCTTCCAACTATACAAGGGTGTGTTTGGAAGCAAAATCCCTGGAGTCCAATTTTTATACACAGATGGAGAACTAGGACATTCCATGAGAAGAGTGTGGATCTCTGAATATGTGGGGGAGTCATTTAAACATCTGCTCAGTGGTCTGTCAGACACATCTTGTTTCACAACTGGAAGAACGAACTTCACCTACTCATTCGAAGGAACTTGAATGTACCTTTGTAAAGCCTATAGTATCTGTTCCTTTTTTCATAATCTTGGGATGGAAATGGCCTTTGGCAGATGGATTTCTTTGTATCAGTATCAGATTAATTTTTGTAGAGATGAAGGCTTTAGAAGAGAAACATTTTTGTTTGCACACCCAGGGCCAAGCCTCACTGGTGGTCTGGAGGCCATGGCCTGCATTATGAAGACTATGAGTCCTTAATACCCAAACCCCTGGCTCCTGGCGACCATCAACAAGAATCACAGCTCATGTGTATGAAGTGGGCTTGGCGCATGTGTACACTCAAACCTATGTGCTCCATCTAAACGGTGTTTTTCAGAGAAAGAGAGGAAAACAGATGTCAGGGAAGAGAAAAGAAGGGACAAGAAACTATGTAAACAGCCCGTCTGGGGGAACCGTCTGGAAATTAAGTAGGTTCATCTATTTGCAAAATATGCACAGAAATTCAGACCATGAACTATATCCAAGGACTTTCTGACCTTCAGTCAGGATCTCTTTATTTACAGAAAACACGAAAGGTGTAGACGCTAGTCTAAGAGGGTGAACCTGACAGTGGAGAGGTAGAAAGCTTTGGGGACATTCATCATCTCTCTTCAAAAGTGGCTCCACTAAAGCAGTTGTATTTTTGTCCATGTTATTACCTGAGAAATGCTCGGTGGAAATACTGTTAAAGAACCATGCACTTCAGGGGACCAGCAGTTAGTGTAATGGCTATGTCGCTGGACTCCCATGTAGCTGACCGTGGTTTGAGTCCCGGACCTGGTGGCTTAAACTCACGCCGGGCGCATGTGTGTGCGTGCCCAAGATCCTAAGAGGAGAATGGAGAAGGGATCGTGGCATGGCCATCCCCGCTGGGGGGTGATTTCTTGCTTTCTGTCTCTCAGTCTCTGTCTGGTGAGCGCACACACCCTATAGCAAAAACCTCTTCAAAAAAAAAAAAAAAAGAAGAAGAACCAAGCACTTCACATGATAAAGTGATAAAGAAGGGAAAGGAAGCTGTAGTCAGTCTCCCCATGCAGATACTTAGGCACTTGTCTACTCACTTCCTGAGGCAAGTGTGTGAGAAGTTTCAACTGGAACTCATAGAAGCCTGAGATATGCAAAATTTAAAATAATAATAATGCATTTCCTTTCCTCATTTCTCACAGTGATTTTAAACAAACAATCGCAACTTGGTACAACTGACATCACAGAAAAAGCCAAATCATCTTTTATGCTGGAAAAGTTGCTTGTTTTCCATTAGGAATCCATGTGTCCTTGCAAAATTTCCAAAAGCAAAATCCGCTCCCAAACTCTACTGCTAACACTCACTGTGAGGTTTATAAATTTTGGTCAAAAACTATCTTCTGATTTGTGTCAATCTCTAACTCTAAAGCAGCACAGAAAAGCCTGAGTCCCCCTGACATTCACATTCACAGGGATGTATGGCTGACATCTTGGTATTCCTTCTCCACCCACCTACTCAGCACAAAGTAGGTTGTCAGGAAAGTCATGACGTATTTTCCTGTGTTCTTTTATGCAAAAATGTGTCAAGACTTCCCTGATGACTCAAGATTAAGAAGCCAGTTGACTCTTAACATGTTCATGTCACACAGACTGAAAAAAGAAGGCATGAGAACTTCGTTATAAGCAGCAGGGTCAAAACTAATAACAGAAATCCAGTAGGTAGATGTAATGCAGAGTGTGTGTACACAGGACATTCTGTACAGAAGGGACAGAAGAATTGCTACAAAACTGACCCAAGAAACCCTTGGCATCAGGAGGTGTTTCATTAGATGGAAATTAGACATGGTTTCTAGTCTTTTTGAAAAAAAAAAAAAAAAAAGAAACAAAAAGGTCCCATTCCCTGTAAACTACAGACAAAATAGGTCATTAACCCAACCCTCACTTTGCTCTGGGAGAATCTGTCACAAAACCATCCTCCCACCCCACAAACCTGTGTTTGCAGAGGTCAGCCCCATTTCTGCATGCTCTCTGCTTTCCTGGCCGTCATGGAGTACAATCGCTTCTCCAGTTTACTTCCTCTGGGGCATGATGGGTGCGTATGGGCTGCCTCACCACCACCACCACCCATCTACGCTGAACAGACATCATAGCAATACAGCCCTGTGCACTTTATTAACTTTTTTCTCTTTTTAATTTGGGGAGAGAGGAAGAGACTGTTTTGCCAAAGAAGGTTCCAAGATATACTTCTCAGTTACTTCTCACCTTAAGAATGAAGTATATCTCCTTTAAGTGGTTCTGTCAACATAAAACATTTCTACAGCAGCCTAACCTTTTTCTCCAGAAATGAAAAACACATTTTCAGACTTCCTGGTGGTGCTTACTTAACCATGGGCTGCAACTTGCCAAATTATATTTTCCTATTAAACTAAAAGGGTGGATGAGCTGGACAAGTCAAAAGCAATGCTTAGGAGAAAGCTAAGCTGACTTGCAGAAAGAACACGCCTCTTATAGTCACATTTACACAGACTCAAACCTCGTACTTTTTCAAGTGACCTGTGGGGTCAGCATGTGGCAAGAAGTGAAGGTGGCTAGATCCCACATGGCCCGCTGCACAGTTCGAGCCCCAGACTCAAAAGTTTGAAAAACACTGGATGGGGAACCAGCAGTTAGCATAATGGCTATGTCGCTGGACTCCCACGTAGTCGACCGCGGTTCGCGTCTTGGACCCGGTGGTTTACAACTCACGCCGGGCGCGTGTGCGTGCGTGCCCAAGATCCCGAGAGGAGAATGGAGGAGAAGGGATTGCGGCGTGACCATCCCCCCTGGGGGGTGATTTCTCGCTTTCTGTCTCTATGTCTCTCTCTGTCTGGCGAGCGCACGCACCCTATAGCGAAAAAACCTCTCCAAAAAAAAAAAAAAAAAAAAAACACTGGATGCATGTTTGTGTAGGCCCAAAATCCTAAGAGAGGAATGGAGGAGAAGAAAATGTGGTGTGGCCATCCCCCTAACCCCTGTGAGGAGTGATTTCTCACTTTCCCTCTTGTTCTGTCTCTATCTGCTCTGTCTCTGGCAAGCGCACACACCCTGTAGCAAAACTTAAAAAAAAAAAAAAAAAAGTTCTCTCTGTTCTGCATCTAGCAGACGGCTCTGAAGTCCAAGTTAGGGCTACCATTCATATAATTTAATTTATAAGTCAAGAGACATTTGCCTACTGTGGGCTTCTGCAAGTTTCCTATGACAGACAACGCATTTTTCTCAAATAGCCTGCATTTTCCACCAACTTAGAGCAGCGTCCGCAGTCACGACACTGTACGGCCACACGTGCCAAAAATGTTTGCCATCGAGCCCTTAACACAGGTTTCCGACTCCACTCTAAATGCCTAGGAAACTCTTACAATATCCTATGAAGTAAAATTATCATCCCAGTTTTACAGAAGAGGCAGCTGAGGCCCAGAGAAGGAAAGCAATCGACCTGGAGTAATACAGCGAGAAGAGGCAGAGCTAGGACTGGAGGCTGTCGGGCACCAGGGCCCAGGCTCGTGACCGTTCTGTGACCAGCATTACCGTAATGACGACATCCACGTGCGCTATTTTGAACCACACATTCTTCCCTGGGCTTTGAGGCTGCCGTGAGCGTGGCTGCTGGTTTACAGGCTGCGTCCCTCCAGTCCCATATTCCACCCTCTTTCTGGCTCCTCTCGTTCTCTCTGCCGGGCCACACCTTCTAGAGCCAAGCCTGTATAACTCTTTATCCAAATATCCCAACTTTGAGGCCTGACAATCCTGACTGAATGGCTTAGTGCTATCATTTAGCTTCTCTAAGATTCTGTTTTACCATGTGTAAATACATACATACATACATGCATACATACATAAAGCTACTTTTAAGTAGCTTAAAACCCTGGGAGCATCACTGCAGGGCTGTTCAGACATCAGCTGTCTCCTCTTCACCCGTCCATATGTCCTGTTCTCATCATTTATTGAAACCAGCACCTGCGTCTGTTCCCCCAGCAGCCATGTGGCCTCAACATGGAGGGCTGGGAGCTTGACCTCAGCCCATCTGCATTCCATCAGCTCTCTCCAGCACCTGCAGCCAACTTCCCTGAATGCCTGCACCCCTCACTGAGGTTTCTTCTCCTTTGTGGGTTCCGAGACAGTTTTGGTTTTCACCTGGTCTACCTACATAACCCCCTGTGCCCACCTGATGATCTAGACCGTCCCAGGTCTCTCACTCTTCCAGGTCATGCCTGAAGTCACTCGGGAACTTTCCCTCTCAGCATGGTAACCACCTCGCCCTTCCTCCCTCATAACTATGGTAAGGTTCACGGTTTAGAACCCGGGCTCTGAGATCAAGCAGACATGGGCTGGACACCTACCTCTGCAACTTCTCGGCTGTGTGACACTGTCAACTCCCGTTTTTTCTTCTGTAAACTATACCAGTGACATAACGATGATGTTGCCAGAAAAGTCCTAAGCACACTGCCTGGCACACAACTCGTGCTCAAAAATGTTGGGCAGCTTCTATGATATATTGGTATTATCTGTATCATGATTATCACCACCACTACTGATTGGTACTTGTGTAATAGCCAAGTTAGCTAAGCCACACTGTTACAGTAACTGTGTGTGGACCATATAGTGAGGTACAAAATCGAATTTATTGCCCAATCTCTAGGACTGCAGGAAATACAGTCACCAAAAATCAACGGAAGTCAGTAAGTTACTTAATCCCTCTATGTCTAAATTTCTTCATGTGACAAGAAAAGGTTGAATTAATTTATCAATAATGTTTCTTTTTTAAAAAAAATATTCCCTTTACATTTATTTAATTTTGTAGAGAGTACATGCACTTGACAGAGACAGAGAGAAACAGAGACAGAGAGACAGAGAGAAACAGAGACAGAGACACAGAAACTGAGGAAAAGTGAGAAAGTGTCCCCTCCTTGCCCCATGCAGGGTGGTCACACCGCATTCCTTCTCCGTTTCTCCCTCCTGTTGGGATTTTGAACACACATGCACACACGCCTAGTTATGTTTTTTCAAACTACCAGGTCCAGGGCTCAAACCAGGCAATCAGCCAAGTGGGATCCAGATGCCTACACCACTGTGCCATTGGCTGACCTGATCATGATGTTTCCGAATGGTGTCTCTAAGAATGAGGTTGATGGCAGGTGGCATGGTGGTTGAAGCAATGGACTCCTACGTGGCTGACCACGGTTTGAATCCTGGACCTGGCAGCTTGATTTCTCATTTTCCCTTTCTCTCTCTGGTCAAATTTAAAAATAACAACAAATGGAATTAAATAAATAAGAATAAGTAAATAAATAATTATTTTTTAAAAAAATATAGAATGAGGTTGGTAAACCTGTACCTGATGTCAAATCTCACTGTGCCTGGGAGAGAGGAGACAAATGCTACAGGTTTCCAAACTGACAGTTTGTTGAAAACTATGTTTACAATTTAAAAAAAAAAAAAAAAAAAGGCCTTGTTCTCATCAAGCCAGGTTGGTCTTCATTCCTCAAACCATTTCCTGAGGCTTATCCTATGAGATAAGGATTTTTATGTCAAAGAAATGAGTGACATCTGAGAAAAGTAAACATAAATTTGGTTCCTTTTCTCAACTTCAGAAAAGTCAAATGTTGGAAAGCCTGAATATTTGGAGTATGACGGTAATTAGGAAAAAAAGGCAAGGGAGCATGAGCCTGAAACTTCCAGCTCCGATGTGGTAACTGACCATTTTAAGGTAGATTTCAAATCTCTGTTCCAAAAGACAGAAAGTGGTATAGTTTGATCTTTTCCCCCAACTTAGCAGTTAGACTTGCTTGAACCAATTTCCTTTCCTAGTTTTCCCAAACAACACTTCTTCCAGTACAAGGAATGCAGACATCTCCAACTAATAAACAGGCATGTTCACAAGTCTCTGGGTTAAAATGTGATCTTAAAATCTTACCGAAATAATCAAATGGCCTATAAACACCACATTCATGCTATAAGAGAAAATATCGAAGAAGTGGCTTTATCCATAAAACTCTCAGGAGGAAAATCTGAATTTAGAGCAGGGACTCTTCATCAAAAGAACCATCACTTTAGGGGCCAGCAGGCAGTACGGTGGTTAAGGCGCTGGACTCCCACATGGTCAATCGTGGTTCGAGTTCCAGCCTGGCAGCCTGAAAATCATAACAGACGTGTGTGTGTGTGTGTGTGTGTGTGTGTGTGTGTGTGCCTAAAATCCCAGGAGGAGAAGAGAGGGGAAGGGATTGTGGCATGGCCATACCCCCTTAGGGGTGATTTCTCACTTTCCCTCTTTCTGTCTCTCTCCAGCAAGCGCACCTGCCCTATAGCAAAAACCTAAAAACAACCAACTAATACAAAACCATCACTTTGTCCTCATTTTCTAAAATGCTTATTGTTTGTGAATAAAAGCCACACCCATGAAGGGGGCTTCCAGCAGGATCAACCTGGCATGGCAATGACCACTTGCACCTGCTCATCTCTTTCCTCCCTTTTCTCTGATAGCGCAGCCCATATTTTATTCACCCTCCGAAAAAGTGAATAAACCACAGCTGGTTTAAGCTAATCAAGTAATTTATGGCCCATAATTGAATTAGGGGCATGATCTATTCTGTCCAGTAAACTGCTCAAGAGGGCATTGTGACTTAGCTTTCCAGGACAGCATCCCTCACACTTACCGAGACCAGGGAATGCTGCCTTTCTGTGTCATTGGAGACCACGATCATGTCTAGATGCAATGCCTGGACCTCTGGAAGCTATATTTTGACCACAAGACTATTCTAACATGCTAAGAATGACCAAAAGAACTGTATTCTTGATTAGTCCATGCAGCACCTCAATTCAGTAAAAAGTAAAAAAAAGCACCTAGCTTTTCTGTAAAATAACATGCTTACTCCGTCTGGATTTAAAACCTCTACTACTTGTAGCCAAAAATGCCTACAGTAATAGAGTTGGACCAATGGAATAATATAAGAAAAAAATCCAGTTGTTCATTGGACACGCTCTACAAAGGCCATCCCAAACTGAATTTTTCTGACTCACCTATATGGCAAGATGGAAAAGGAATGGATTTTAAGAAACTGGTGTTTAGGGCAAGCCAGTGCTGTGGTGATTGGGGCAGCTGTACCCCACATAGCCAACAGCGTGGTTTGAGACGCTGATTCAGTGGCTTGAGAAATGCACGTGTGCATATGTGCATGTGTGTGTGCACACCCAAAATCCCAAGAAAAGGGTGAAGGAGAAGGGACTGAAGCAAGGCCATCTCCCCGGAAGGGTGATTTCTCACTTTCTCTCTCTCCAGTGAGTGTGCACGCCCTATAGCAAACACTAAAAAAAAAAAAAAAAAAAAAAAAAAAAAATCTGGTAGTTTGAAAAATGTGGACATTTATCACAGAAGAGGAGATTTTCACAGCTCTCGTGGATACTGCCACATCAAGAAGACAATACCTTAATTAGTGCCAAGTACTGGACCCTGCAATCTGTAACACCAGGATTTAGGAACAAGACTTCCAAACTATATATGGATATGGTAAATATTGTAAAAGTTAATAACTACAAAATCTGTAATCAAGTGCCAGGTACAATTGTTATTACAAATAAAAGTTCAAGGGGCCGGCAGGTGGTGTGGAGGTTAAGGTACTGGACTCCCACAAGGCTGACCATGGTTCAAGTCCTGAACCTAATGGCTTTCTTTCTTATTTAGTCTCTCTCTAGTCAAGCTGAAAAATGCTAATAATAAATTAAATAAATAATTCCTTTTAAAAAAGAAATGAAAGTTCAAAATCATGGCCTGGGGTCCCAGAGTTTAAACATTACTTAGAAGTTTGGTACCAGCAGATGGCATAATAGTTACATCACTGGTCTCCCATGTAGTCAAGCCGTGGTTCAAGTCTCAGACCTGGTGGATTAAAACTCACACCGCGCACGTGTGCATACGTGCCCACCATCCCAAGAGGACAATAGAGAAGGGACTGTGGTATGGTCAACCCCCCTAATGGGTGATTTCTCATTTTCTGTCTCTTTCTCTTAGTCTCTCTGGCAAGTGCACATGCCCTATAGCAAAAATCTCTCTTAAAAAATCCTTAGGAGTTTAAAGCAAAACTAATGATTAACAGATTTTATTAATTATACTCAAGCAGAACAAGCATTGAAACTGCTTCTAATTCAAAGCCCACTGGGGGAAAAAAAAATCCCAGGGTCAGGAGGTGGCATAGTGATTGGGGCACTGGACTTCCATGTGATCGACTAGGGTTTGAGTCCCTGATCCAGTGGCTTGAAACTCATACCAGGCACATGTGCATGCATGCCCAAAATCCCAAGAGGAGAAGGGAGAAGAAGGGATTGCAGCATGGCCACTCCTCCTGGGTGGTGATTTCTCGCTTTCTGTCTCTCTGCCTTTGTCTCTCCAACAAGCACATTTGCCCAATAGCAAAAATCTCTCAGGGGGGGAAAAAATCCCCCAAAACAAGTCTTATTTATCTGTCAGACATGGTCTACATATTAAAGTGTATATCTGGCTCATTTGTGAAAATGTATTTTTATAACGATGCTCTAATGACCTCCCTCCAGTCTATTTTCTGCCTTTTGAACATTAAACACTCAACGAACAGCTTTGCCTTTGAAACTTCCGCTACTACCCTCTTCCCAAAACCGGCAAAGGCCCTCTCGTTTGTCAGGCACCATACTAGGACAGCAGGCATACAAAGGAAGGGAGCCCTAACCTAGCTGGAGTTTATTGATGTTCTAATGATGGAGACAGACTGATCAATAACTGTCAATTGAAAAGCCTAATAAAAAAGAAATACAACTAGTTACTAATGTTAATAGGGAAATAAGGGGCCGAAGGAAGCTTACAGGTGGTGGGATAAGGCAGTTTAACTTTTTTTTTTTTTTCTTTTTTTTTTTGGAGAGGTTTTTTGCTATAGGGCGCGTACGCTCGTCAGACAGACAGAGAGAGACAGAGATATAGAAAGCAGGAAATCACCCCCCAGGGGGGATGGCCACGCCGCAATCCCTTCTCCTCCATTCTCCTCTCGGGATCTTGGGCACGCACGCACACGCGCCCGGCGTGAGTTTAAGCCGCCGGGTCCGGGACTCGAACCGCGGTCGACTATGTGGGAGTCCAGTGACATAGCCATTACGCTAACTGCTGGTCCCATGGCAGTTTAACTTCTAACAGGGAAATGGTCAAGGCATCTTTGACCGGTAACGTACAAACTACAAGATCTTAGGGAGGAGGAGGAGCCAGTCCAAGAGAGACCCATGTGAAGCCAGGAGTCAAAAAGGAACAACTGCTGAAACAAAGCCACAAACCACCTCAGTGATCTCATCTGTAGGATGGCACCCATCACTACTAACCTGCCCGGCACGTCAAAGCTAGAGAGAATGAAGGTCCCCTTTAAATTCAAGGTTAAAAGCCCTACAAATTAAATACCTTTAGTATTACTCTTCCCCTAGAAAAACAGGAGGTTTTAGTTGCTCCAAAAATAGCAACTCTTTGCTGTCTTAGGTTTCATACTGCATCTCTGAAGCAGTAAAATTAAAACTAGTTTTGACTTGAGATTTTTATAGCTTTTGAGATACCTGGAGATCCAACCAGATTCAAATTAGAACTGACAGTCTCCTACAGAACTGTGGTAAATACGTGTCATTATTATAACGATCCACACAACTACACTCCCGAACCATTTGCTGGACAGTCACCCAAGTGCGACAGAACGACAGCAGGCTGCGGATTCCAGGGCCACTCGTTTGCTACGGGAGCACGCGGCAGCTAAGGTGGCTTGGAATTTGCTGGCGGACAACCCAATCCTCTTTTTGGCAAGCTCTTTTTAAGAGTCCTAGCTCCTAATACAAATTTGCTACCTAATTACATAAAAATGAAATAATCAGCCACAGCCCTAAGGAAGAAACCGAAGTTTTGTGATGAAAAGCAGTGACAATCCTATCCGGGTGCAACACAGAGACCTCGAGTTTATGCTGAAACTGTTTCAGACCTGCTGGGATTTTTTGTGTAAGAGTAGAGTAAGTCAGACCTGCAGGGGGGTTGTTTTTGTTTTGTTTTGTTTTTAATTTGCTATTGGGCACATGCAGTCACCGGAGAGAGAGAGAGAGAGAAGGAGGGAAAATGAAAGAAAGGGAGAGAGGGAAAGTGAGAAATTACTGTGCAGCAGCAACAGACACACTGCAATCCCGTCTCCTCCATTTTCTTCTTGACATTCTGGGCATGCAAGTGCACGTGCCGGCATGTTTGTCTAGGCACTGGGTCCAGGACTCAAACCTCACAGAAAGCCATGTGGGATCCAGCCACATTAACCTCCACGCCACCTCCTGGCCCTAGAACTGCAACTTTTAAGAGATTCACATTGGTGACAGGGAAAGGGGAAATGAAAATCATGCAAGTCTTGAAACTCCTGTCCGGCCCCTTATCTCTGAGGATGTAGGCTTCATTGTTTCCAGTCCCAGATGACAAAGCCAAGGTCCTCTGAAATAAAGCATCTTGCCCAAGGTATGTGCTACAGCTGGTGTTTGAACAAGCTTGCCTGATGCCAAATCACATACCTTTCTTCATCACATTGCCTTGCCTGGTTAACATGTTTTTATTTTTCTTTACTCTTTCACTGATCTCCTGATTTTTGAGTCGTTTATAAAAATTTAGTCCCTGGGGACAACAGATGGCATGGTGGTAAAGGCGCTGGACAGTCCCACGTGACTGACGACACTTCAAGTCCCGGACCTGGTGGTTTGCTTTCTCACTTTCCCTTTCCCTCTCTGTGTCTCTCTCTGGTCAGATTAAAATAAATGAATGAATAAATTAATTCTTTTTTAAAAATATTAGTCCCTGAGGGGCCAGGCAGTGGTGCAGTCAGGGGGTAGCTGGACCTGCACCTGAGTTCATGGCCTGAAATCTGCCTGTGCACACCAGGGGTGCAAATCCAGGTTGAGACTAGGGGTCAGTGACAGTGTGAAGACCCTGTTGAAGGTGATGTCTGACTACTCTCTCTCAAGGAAGAAGTAAATAAATTTAACAGTTTTCATCCTTAAGATGCGTAAGAAGAGCCTAAAGAATGTTGTATGAAGTGAACATTCAGTTTCTCTCCAAACAGCCTCAGGTGAGCAGGGAGAAGAGGCAGGTTAGTGACCCTCGGTCAGGAGGCAGGGAGGGGCCCACGTGTGCCGCATACCTGTACCACAGCACACAGCTCCTGTCTCTGGGTGTCACGTCCTTTAAAGCCTTTAGGCCTCTGCACTGACAACCTGCACCGCACGAAATGCCTTCCTTCTCTTCTCTGTTCTCTACCGAGATCAACCTCTCCTCAGTGAGGCCTTCTAGGAACTCCCCATCACCCCCAGACAGACATAGGCTCTGAGACAGACACCCCTGAGCTATGCCTCAAGGTCCCTGGTGCTTAGGGCTGCTGTGACACTCAGCACTGCAGCAATGTCTCAGGCACCCTCATTAGGCTGGGGATGTCTTCAGGCAGGACCTGACTTTGAGTTTCTCTTCCTCCCTAGAGCTTGCCGGTGCCTTAGAGGGATCACTGGCTTTCTGCTGGCTCAGGGCTGGGCTAGGGGGTAGCCTGGGCTGGGGCTCAGGATGGGCTGGACTGGGGCTGAGGCTGGGCTTGCGGGTGAGCTAATGAGTGGGCTAGGCTTGGGCTGGGCTAACAGGTGGGATAGGCCTGGGCTCAGGGGTGGGCTGGGCAAGAAGGTGAGCTAGGCTGGGATTGAACTAGGGGGGTGGCTGGCTTTGGCTGGACTAGACTGGGCTGGACTTGGGCTAGGCTGCAACAGGGCAGGACTAGACAGGGTTAGGGCTGCATTTGGCTGGGTTAGGGTTGGCATTGGTGTAGGCAAAGAACTCTCACGGGGTTGAGGGCAGGAGCTCTGGCTGATGGTATATCTTCCTACTCTGTCACTTGGCTTGGCTCATACATGTGTGCCTCGGTGTCCTCATCTGTAAATGGGGATGCCAGTTCTGCCCATGCCCTCACAAAGCCATTTCAGGTTAGGAGACACTGTGGTGGGAACCTGGTACTGTTTCAGCGTGTGACCTTCCTCGGCCCCTCCCTGCTACGTTTCCTGCCAAGCACTGATACTCAACGGGTGCAGTGGATGTTGGGATTCTCTTTGCCTGGCCCTGCCCTACCAGGGCATAAGCTATGTAAGGACAGGACTCTTATTGTCTTCTCTGTTGTGTACTGGCACTGAGGACAATGACGGGCACAGAGGCTTCAAGTATTTCTCCAATGGATGAAGGACTGAATGCATGAGACCACAAACAAATGAATGATTAAAGAAACAAATCCTGGGACCAGCAGTTAGCGTAATGGCTATGTCGCTGGACTCCCATGTAGTCGACGGTGGTTCAAGGCCCGGACCCAGTGGCTTAAACTCAGGCCGAGCGCATGTGCGTGTATGCCCAAGATCCCAAGAGGAGAATGGAGGAGAAGGGACTGCGGCATGGCCATCCCCCTGGGGGGTGATTTCTCGCTTTCTGTCTCTCTGTGTCTTTCTGGTGAGTACGCACGCCCTATAGCAAAAACCTCTCCAAAAAAAAAAAAAGAAAAGAAAAGAAAAAAAAAAAACAAATCCTGACCCATTCCTACAGCACAGTCTAAACAAGACTTGATGAATATCAACAAAGTAAGAGACTATGCATTGCTATTTTATGGCAATAATTAAGGCATACTTTGTATTACTTACAAAGTAAAGGCTGCACATGAATGAAATTCTTGAAAATAAATGGATTCTTTTAAAGAATTATTTAATTAATTTATTTATTTTAATTTGACCAGAGAGAGAAGGGAGAGGAGGAGAGAGAGAGAAGGTAAGAAAGCAAGCCTCCAGGTCCAGGACTCGAACTGCAGTCAGCCACATGAAGAGCCCAGCACCCTTAACTACCACACTACCTGCCGGTTCCCATGTTTTATTTTTTAAGAGAGATTTTTGCTATAGGGTGCATGCACTTGCCAGAAAGAGAGAAATTAAGAAATCACTCCCGGGACGGGGTGGGGAGGGTGGGGAGGGTGGACACGCTGCAATCCCTTTTCCTCCATTCTCTTGGAACTTTGGGCATACACACACATGCATCTGGGATGAGTTTGAGGCCATGGTTCTAGGACTCGAACCACAGTTGGCCATGTGGGACTCCAGTGCCTTAATCACTATGCCACCTGCTGGCTCAATAAACTTTTTTATTCCACTCTAGGTAGCACAGAAGTCCCCACAACAGCACCTGACATGTTCCAGACTCTCCACTGTGTAATTAATGCAGCATTAACCCAAGCACTCACCTGAAGAAACTATGCTTTAACAAGAGAACTAACCCTTTATAGGAATATCCATCACTCCAACTGATCAGCTGTCTAGATTCAGGTTAGCTCAAAGACTAGCCTTCGCCTGCTCTAGGGGTAAAGCCTTCCAGTCTGCAAGGTAGCCAGTAGGAGCCTCCATCCTGGAGCAATGGTATCCATTTCCACCAGCTTCATAATGGAGGAGGGCGAGGATGAAGATGCTCAGGGAAGACCCCAGCTCTCTAACTCCTCCCCAGATGCATGCCTTCCAAGATGTTCCTAAAAAAGTCTTAAAATACTAGCTTTGTTTCTGTCCTTAACATCATATAAGTAAATTTACTTGTTGCTCCCTCCTGGCTGTGGGCAGAAGAAAAAAATAACTGTGAAGATGAAGGTTTTTTTTTTGTTTTGTTTTTATCAGTTACCTGTTCAACTTGCAGGAAAACCCTAAATTTAAAAGCTTCAGTAAGGGCTACCCTGTAGCCCAGTGGTTGAGAGAGCTGGTTCCTGTAGCTAGAAAATCATTCTGGGAACATGTGCCCACAGTCCTGACAGGGAGGAGGCATGGAGGGAAAAGGACTGCAGTTGACCATGCTCCGTTGGGGGTACTTTCTCTTTGACCAGCGCAAGTGTCTTCTGGGAAAAAAGAAAAAAGAAAAAAGAAAAAAAGAAAAAGCGGGGGTTGGGAACAGCAGATGGCATAATGGTTATATTGCTGGACTCCCACGTAGTGCACCACGGATTGAGTCCCAGACCTGGTGACTTAAAACTCACGCCAGGAGTGAAGGGATTGTGGCATGGCTGTATCACGTAGGGGGTGATTTCTTACTTTCTGTTTCTGTCTCTCTCTCTCCAGTGAGTGTTATGTCTTATAGCAAAAAAAAAAAAAAAAAAAAAAAAAAAGGCATCATTGGGCCAGCCACCACGGCATAGTGGTGGCTTATGTTCTACAATGCTGGGGCCACATGGGAGCCTCCCGGGGTCCCATCTTGGAGTCCCCTTGGGTGGGCTGGGCGGGAGTGTGCCCGTGGTCCCAGCTGGCTGAGGCTGCGGTAGACTGCGGCATGAGGCACCCTGTGTGTGTGTGTGTGGGGGGGGGGGGGTGCCTGTGTCTCCCTCATGGAAAAAAACACATAAACAAAGAAAAGCATTCGTACATGCTGTCTAATGGATGGACTACACTTTCCAAGATTCAGTTTCATAAAAGTCTTGACTACCATTTTTCTCATAATGGCATTAAGACATTTCATTCAACCACACACATGCATACCATCTCAGTCCTACTGTAAACATTCTGGGTCTTCCATAAATGGAGTGCTCTGGGGTGCTTTACTTTTCCTAATTTCGAAAGGTCTCGTATTCCTTTTTTGCTCAATATCCAGTGGTGAGAAAAGTGATTTATCACCCGCCCTGATACTGCTAGTCAGTGTTCCCACCATAAATCGTGTCTTTGTGACCAGACCCTTATCTGAAAAACCAGATAGTATCGGCCATTACTGCTTTTTATGTCAATGTCCTTTTATTTAAGAATGGCTCTGTTTTCATTATAAATCCTTGAACATATTAGCAGAAGACACATTTGCAGCCGGTGCCTTCAGTGAGGGACAATCCAGCTATGGATGAAGTACACACAGTCCACAGGTCTGCACTGACGCACATTTCCAAAGCCTAGTGCTGTGTGAAGTCAGCTCCCGAGGGCCACATACCTTTCCAATCAAAGCCCTGCTGCCAGGGGGCGAGTCCTGCCCGGGAGAGGAGCCCCGAGCCTTTATCTTCCTCCAGCAGACCCTGCTCCTGGAGGGAATCTCTAAGTCGGCTGCTCAGAACCCAAAGCGCAGAGCAGTGCGTGCCATGAAGGTGACAGTCACAAGTGTCTCAAGTTCTGCTGTAAAGAGACATACCTTAACCTCACTTCAATCCTCAGGCTGGGATAGGGCATGGGAAAGAACAGGAGGAGGCTCAGCTTGGGCGAAATTTCCTATGCAATTTCGTTCTTAAACTTGAGCCAAGGACCATCTGAGAGCTTTCAGAAAATTAGTCAAGTTTGCATCAGTGGAATTTTGACTCATACAAAAAAGGATCTTAAAGCTAATTTCATTTACTATATTTCTTTTGCAGGTAAACTAGATGGCATGAACAGCGAGAACTGAGTTTCCAAAATCATTCTCTTTTCAAATTGGATAATAATGGGAAAAAAAAATGAAGTATCAAATCTGTTTGCTCATGAACATGTATTTTCTAAGTTCTGACCCATTTAACGTGTGGTCATATTGACTGATTTACTCCATCTCTTTTCCCTCTTGCGGAGAGTTGAACAAACTCTTTGAAAATAACAAAGACCTTGCGGTTAAACAGCTAGCTGCTAACTCAGTCGCGTAGAAATCCAGTGCTACGTTCTGTTCTACTCTAGCTGACTTAAAAAAAGAAAAAGCCAGGCTCTGGATCAATTCATCGCGACACTTAGAAACATTATTAGATTCCATTGGTTCTTTGGAGTATATTCCTCTTCCTGGCCCTCAAAACCTTGCATGGATGTCAGAGAACCAAGCTATCTGGTGATCTGCGAACATCTCCCATAAATAACACTACATTCCTGCTGTCAGCGTTACATGCGCAGTTGATCGCGTCCTGCTTCCGAGCATACCTGAGTCACTGAGAACAGGAGGACGGCAGTACCGAAAGGAGATCTGGCCCAAGTCAGAACTGTCCCCAAGGCAGCAATACCAGAAATACACCCACCCCGAGTGGTGTTAGGCAAAGAGGGAGGCACTTCAATTTGCACGAATGCATTTGCTTCCTTTTTAATAATAACTTTAACAATGCAGATTCTGATCTGTGTTTCGGGAAGTCAGGTGCAGATACTGCTTGGATTTCAATGGTTTAATGAGCAACTTGGGAAAAGTTGAGGAGTTTTGAAAAGATAGTTGCCAGAACATTCAGGCTCCAGCCCTGAAATAAGTGTTTCTGTATACACAACTCATCAGCAAAAGGGAGGTTTCCAGCTTTTCTTTTTTGTCTGCAGTGTGTCCCTGGGACTCTGGCTTATCTCAGAGTCAACAGCCAGATGAAAGGATGGTTGTTGAGAGATGGCTGGAAACCAGGATGGCTTGGACAAATGCTGACCAGTCTTAACCTACCCCAAAGGCCTCTCTGAGGATCTATGGGGATAGCAACCTTCCCTGCAAGGACAGGATCTCAGAGCAGATCCTATTGATCTCTGAGGCCTTCTGTTGCCAGGCAAGGATAAAATAAAAGCACCCAGGATCACATCTTTTTATTATAGGAGTGTCAAGAAACAATCTGGAATGCAGCTATATGGAAGGATGAGAAGGAGTGGAAGACAAAATCTATTCTCTAAGATGAAATCTAGCCACGAAGCCAGAGCTACATCTCAGAGCAGAACTTTCAAGGAGAGGTTCACAAACCACAGCCAACAGGCCACACTGAGTCCACTGCTTGTGCTTTCTTGATAAAGTTTCACTGGCACATAGACATGCATGTCTGTTGAGATATTATCTGCGGCTTTCGCACTACAACGGCAGACTTGAATAGCTGTAACAGAGACCTATGGTCCCCAAAGCCAAAAATAATTACCATCTGGACCTTCACAGGAAATGTTTCCCAACCTCTATTCTAAGGGAATATCTCAATGGTAAAAGGTAAGGGTATAAGTTGATTTTCGCTCTTCCAAATCTACACAGGTCCTCCAAGCATAGTTTAGAAGGCTATAAAAATCGCTAAATATATAATTAATCCTGGACAAGGGTGCTAACCACACTCAACTCTAAACAGTAACCCATGTTGTAACGTTTTTTTTTTTTTTAATTCACAGCACAGATAGAAGAGTGTTTTTACCCCATGTAAAATGAGCTATTCACTTCAACCCTGCCATAAATGCCAAGTTTGCGCTGCTGGGAAGAGCAAGTAGCTAGATGCTGCATGACACATTCCCTGGGATTGTGTGGTTTGCAGGAGGCCAGAAGGCCTGAAAGTAAAAGGACAAATGCGTTTCCAGTCACTAGGCCTGGATTCGAACAGCGTTTTATTCTAAAATCAGAGAGAAGTGACAGCTGTCAGGATTGACGAGCTGGCTCTAGCCCTGTCCTATATCTGCCGCTCAGCCTGTATGTAACAGGGGGGAAAAATGTCAAACACTAATTACCTTCTAAGGCTGCAGGCTGCCCTCTAAGGACATTCTAACCCCCTCTTCAAGCCTCTTGACTGCTAATCTCCTCACCATCAAGAAAACCTGCCCCAGGATAGAAGCGCCTTCTGGACTAAAGCTATGTAAAGCTTCTAAAACCAAACTGAGTACTTGACCATGCTAATTAGATGGAGTGAGCTTGCATAGCTGAGAAATTCTCCTCAGCCACTCCTCCCCAACACTTCTGGAAATACAGAAATGAAGTTAATGCATGCCGTCAAACAAGCACATTTCTTATCAAAATAGCTTAAAGGCAGAAGCCAATATCGACTCACCCTAAAAGACAGGAAGGGGATTTTTGGAAGGAATTCAAACACAACACACACACACACACACACACACACACACCCATCTAGCCCTCCTCTATCTCTGGCAAGTTGGATTTGTGCTCAACAACTAACTCTTCATTTCCCACTCAGTCCTTCCAGGGCACGTTGTCCAATATAGCTGAGTTTTCTACCTCAGCTCACCAAAGGGCTGGGGTAAGATGCCACTCCTTTGAACTGTGGTAGGAGAAAGCAAAGCGATGTTTTGTTTTGTTTTTTTAAAAAAAGTAAGTGAATACAGCAGAAAGTGTCAAATCTCAGAAGGATTTCATCTTTTTTCACTGAAACTAGTACTACTCTACTTCAGCCTAATAAAAGCAATGAACAAAAACTGTCTTAAACTGTGCTTAAAAGGTAGCACAGGAATTTATACTTACACAGCTAATTCTTGAGAGAGGGCCCCCAAACGGCAGAGCAAATACAAGGTGCGTTGACAGATCACACGCTGCCTGGAAGGGGCAAATGCCAGCCCTGCACGGCGGACTCTACCAGAGTACCTTACGCCCTGCCGAGCACATGGAGATCCCCTCTTCCAGGCAAGTTTCCTCTCCCAACATCTGCGACCAGGGCGGTGAAGTGCAGCACCAGAAAGCTGCTCCTAGAATCCTCACCTAAACCCCCTTGCCCCAGAAACACAGTGATTTCAATGTGAAACTCAAGAAATGGCAAGTTAATTCAATGGAAAATTAATGACCAAACCTGATCATGTTTGCAATTGGGGGGGATGTGATGTGTGTTTAAAAGTAAAGTGCTTACAGAAGCACACAAAATGTATAGGAAAATGTTCAGAATGAGAAAGAGAAATGCATCTAACATGAAGCTGTCTTGTGTTATGGAAACTACACGTAGCGAATACAGCCTGGTGCCAAGTGCCAGCCATGCCGCCCCGCAGATGTGGAGATAAGTCCTTTCTGACTCTGATTTTGCTT
This sequence comes from Tupaia tana, assembly GCA_026018925.1. Taxonomy (NCBI): domain Eukaryota; kingdom Metazoa; phylum Chordata; class Mammalia; order Scandentia; family Tupaiidae; genus Tupaia; species Tupaia tana. The sequence goes on along the minus strand of JAKSZU010000022.1, from coordinate 18,302,429 downwards.
TTCTTCCCCCCACCACCTTTCTTTTTTATTGCCAGAGGGCATGTGCACTTGACAGAGAGAGAGAGAGAGACACACACAAAAGAGAATGAGTCCCTTCAATGGGGTATGGTCATCCCTTTTCCTCCATTTCTTCTTCCTGTCAGGACTTTGGGCCCACATACACAAGTGTCCAGCATGCGTTTCAAGTCACTGGGCCTGGATTTGAGCAGCAGTCAGCTATACAGGATCTGGCTCCCAATGCACAGTATTTAACCGCTGCGTAAGGGGCTGGCCCCTCAGTTTTCATTATATAAGCAGGAGACAGAATTAACTGATCTCTGAGGATTTTTAAATTTTTATGATTTTTTATTTATGCTGACCAAATTGCTGTGTACTTTAACTCAGCATTAATCCTCTTAATACATGCATGTCTGACTGCCAAGACGACTTAGAGTAATATAATCGGAAAGTTCAGGTGAAATATCACACGAAGCAAGAGAAAAGGGCAGGAAGATGAGGAAAGAAGGGAGAGAAGGGAGAAAATCCAACCCAATTATCTTTGGTTATGGTCCTGTTATTCTAAAAGGAATATTTTTACATACTCTAGAAAAAATTACACGTATGCACGCACTCACACATGTGCACGCACATGCACACATATACACAGTAGAGGAGGGAGCTGCGTATTCTATGCCAGAATCTTTTCTTTACCTTCCCCCACATAAGCTGGGAAACTGAGCTCTATCCAGTGTTAAAGATGGGAGAAGAAAGTCTAAACTAGGTCTAATTAAAATAACACAGTCTACATTGCTGACTACATTGCTGTATACACAACCTGTATAAGTGATACAGGCTGAGTGAAAATGTATCCTCAAAACCTAAACTGCGTTTTGCCCCACCACCAATCTGTAAGTCAAGACAACGGATCTGGCTAGTTCCAGTGTGGCAAACAAGAACGGCCCAGCCCTGACCTTTCAGCAGAGACACTCACGCCCTTTTCTCTATGTTGATGAAGTGAATCAATGATCCAAACTACAAAAACATGGAGAAACAAGTTCTCAGGGTAATATAAGTATAATTCTATGTTTCCCCCAAATAGTAAGAAATTTATCTTTTCAAGAGCATTTGCTTGTTAGAAGGCAAATGCTAAACACGAACCTAAACAGAGGTTTCTTGAAGAACCTGTTGAAATCATCAACCTTTAGCCTTTTAAAATTTTGCTTGATTGAACTCACTGACCAAATATACTTGTTGATAGAAACCTATATCTATCTAAACTGTGTCCCACAAAAGTGGGACTTTATAGAACTGTTATCTTGTTGGTGAGGGTTACTATACATTTAGAGTGATAACTTTGAGCACTATAAATAAAGAAGTCAAAGTCCTAGAGATAAGTGAAATTTCTGGAGAACGAATCTTGAAACTCAATTATAAAAGCAATCAATAGAATAATTCAAACTAACCAAGCACAATGCATTCCCAAGACACTTTTTTTTTTTTTTCTTTTGTAAAGAATTATTTAATTTGGGACCAACAGTTAGCGTAATGACAATGTCGCTGGACTCCCATGTAGTCTACTGTGGTTCAAATCCCGGACCCAGTGGTTTAATCTCACGCCGGGTGCATGTGCGTGCGTGCCCAAGATCCCAAGAGGAGAATGGAGGAGAAGGGATTGTGGCATGGCCATCCCCCCTGGGGGTGATTTCTCACTTTCTGTCTGTCTCTCTGGTGAGCGCACGCACCCTGTAGCAAAAACCTCTCCAAAAAAAATAAATAAATAAATAAGAATTATTTAATTTTATTTATTATTATAATAAATTTGGTGTAGGACACATGCACTCACCAGAGAGAGAGAAAACGGGGTGGGGGGAAAAGCAAACACCAGGTCTGGGACTCAAACTACAGTCAGCCATGTGGGACTCCAGCGCCTTAATCACCACATCACCTGCTGGCCCCAATGCCTATTTTCAATGCCTGTAGTAGTGTGGATTGAAAGGTTGCCAAAACACCCATTTTTGCTCATCTTACTCTACAATGTGATGCAATGTATGCAGCGGTGACTAAATCAATACTTTCCTTACTAGAATCACTTACTCTTGTGTGGTTGATAACTCTTTCTAGAGAAGGTCAATTTTCACTCACTCACTCTACGAAAGAGCAGTTCCTTGCTTTCAAACCCCAATTGAGAGTTCCTTTTAATGTCTTTCCAGAAGGACCCTTATAGAAGGAGGAATCTACAGGACAGCTTGATCAGTCCAGGCGATTAGAAACAATTATGTGACTAAGTTCTACTGTGAGTGGGTCTTGGTGGACATTCTGCTTATGTCTGCTTTACTCGTTTATGTTTTAGATTGTAAACTGAACAAATGCACATAAACCCCGCGTGTAATCAGAGACACAGATGTTCACGGTGACTGGGATGGATACACGACAACGGGAGACCTGGGTAGGGGAAAATCCATGCTAAGGGTGTCGCGTGCACTATCTCCTTTACTCCTCCCACCAGACAGCTTCCCTGTGAACCGCCCTGCTTTCTGTCCCCAAGGAGGACATCTACACAGTACAGGCTCATGGGTTCCATTGCTCCACTGGCTTCTAGCTAGGTTAAGTCACTCCAGAGGAGGAATGAGGGAAGGAAGAGAAATGAGGCTCCGATACGTGTCCCTCCAGAGATCATGCCTCCTGTCTGGGCAGCCCTCTCTGCAGGGTTTGCCCTTCTAGTTTGTTTGTTCCTCCCTGTCCTGTGCTTTGATCAGAAGGCTGGTCACAGTACTGCTTCTGGCCTGGCTGACTGCCTCATCCACTGTGCGTCCCCTATATGACAGGCAACAGACTTTGGGCCATGGGCAGATCCGGTCCAAAGCCTGTTGTTGTCAAGACAGTTTTATTGGAAGGTGCACCTCTGTTCATTTAGGTCTTGCCTCTGGCTGCTTCCACTCTCGAGCTGCAGAGCTGAGCAGTGAACAAAGGCCTCATGCCTGGAAAAGCTGCCAGTGTTTGCTATCTGGTCCTCTGCAGGGAACGTTTGCAGGCCCCTGCCCTACGCTCTTCCCGTACTCATGAAAACAGTCCCTTTACCAGTCACTCCTGGTTCATCTATCTTAGATGTATGATCTGTTTTCTTCTGGAATCCAAAATGATACAGTCCTCAACTACTCCTATAAGGTACCATTCATTCCTATAATTATTCCCACTGCACAGGGGACAGGACCTAAAAGGTTTCTTGAGGGTGAAAGGAAAAGGGAGCAAGAATTATTACTCCTCCAACCCCCCAAAAGAAGCCTGACAAAAAGGGGTTTACAGACAGAGAGGGGTGTAATGGGTCAAGTGTGAAAAACTGGTCCATACATTAAGGACCTAGAGGATTTTTTTTCCCCCCCCTTATTTAAAAGATAAATTAACAGCAGCCAAGAACACAAGTTTGCTCTGGAGACTGATAAGGACCCTCTCTCCCTTGTCATTTCCTCCTTTTTTGCTTTGTTAAGAAAAACTTTAAAACTTGAGTTAAATGAACTGGAAAGATCTTACTATAGAATTATTTCTCCATTCATAAACCATGTGGAAAATCACACAGGAACTTTGTGTGCTAAGGAAGAACTCCATGGTTATACACAGTTCCTCTTAGCTAGCTCTAACTCCTATAAATTTTGGAAATTAAATGGGAAATATCTGAAGACAGTACTTTTTCAAGGCACTCTGATTTTGGGAGGTCCCTGCTGTGGTCTAAATGTTGGTATTGCTCCCAAATCCATCTTGAAGTCGAATACTCACAGAGATAGTATGAAAAGGTGGAAGCGTGGGAGGTGATGAAGTCATGAGGCCCCACTGTCATGAATGTGATTAGGGCCCTTATTAAAGCCGTGTCAGGGAACCCCCTCACTCCACGGAGGACCCAGCAACAGGGCACCATATTTGAAGCACAGAGTCCTGCGAGGCACTGCCTGTGCCCCGATCTTGGACTTGCTAGCTTCCGTATTTACTGTGAGCAGTCAATTTCTATAGTTTATATTACCCAGTCTAAGGTATGTGGTTATAGCAGCCCAAATGGCCTAGGACAGTCCCGCTCTCAGGGGTAAGACCAATACACAGCTATTGCCAGATAATAATAGTCACCAATTTACTAGTCATTTGTGTACCTGTTAGATGTGCCCAGGCTGTACAAACCCGCATTTATTTTTCCATGTGTAGATTCCAATGAGCTTATTTTAAAAGTACTGCCATGACTGGATGAGAACATGGAGGTGAATAGGTGCTGAGAATTAGCCCAAATCTGCAAATTACAGAGCTAAGCTTGAGCTGTTCTGAACGCGGCACACTGAAACTGCCCTGCGTAAGAGTGGACGCCTCGCTCCTCGAGCAGAGCCCCGTCACAGAGCATCTGACGACACCAGGGGAGCCACGCAGGGCTGTTCCATAGATCACCACACCACTGCTCCTGACCCTCCCAGTGCTTTCTGACTGTCAATGTGGTCCCGATTCCACACGGACGGGCAGTCTGTGTTTCCACCTGGAGTGGAGTGGGGCATAATCACATCTCGATGTTTAGACGAAGCTCCCTCAGACCTCTAAGGAAAAAGTAATAAATTTCAAATGGCACTGAAGAAGCAATGCTTGCAGATTAACCTCGTCCATGAAAGGAAGGTCTTTTCCATCTCCCTAAACCACCACCTATCATCCTCCATGTTTTTGGCACCTCATACCCTCAAGTCTTTAAATTCTGTGAAGGGCCCCTGTGGGTGTTTATTCAGTGGGAAAACTGAAAGCCCAGTTTAGAAAAGAGGTGATCTTGGGAACCAGCAGTTAGCGTAATGGCTATGTCGCTGGACTCCCACGTAGTCGACCGCGGTTCGCGTCTCGGACCCGGCGGCTTACAACTCACGCCGGGCGCGTGTGCGTGCGTGCCCAAGATCCCGAGAGGAGAATGGAGGAGAAGGGATTGCGGCGTGGCCATCCCCCCTGGGGGGTGATTTCTCGCTTTCTGTCTCTATGTCTCTCTCTGTCTGTCTGGCGAGCGCACGCGCCCTATAGCAAAAACCTCTCCAAAAAAAGAAAAAAAAAAAAAAAAAAAAAAAAGAAAAGAGGTGATCTTGACTGAGGGGGACTATCACTTCAGAGCTATGTCTAGGAGCTTGTTAAGAATTCTAACAGGAGGCTCATGGCTGGGTTCCAAGGACTCTGAGTCCCAGGCAATGTGCACATGCACAAGTGAGAGATGGGGGAATGAGAGATCGAGAGAGAGAATGCACACTTTTTGGCAGACAGATCCAGAACTTTCATCAGATCCGTATGAGAGGGGTCTCCCTCGAGCCTTGAAGAGTCTAGATGAGACATAAAGCCGTGCTCTTTTCTGCCATACAGCTGGCTCACGCAGCCCTGCTGGCTCGGGCACAGAGGTCAACACCTCAGCATCTTCCTCGCGCTTCCCCACAACAAATCTAGAGTGCTTCCCGTTATTCTCTGCACTGTGCCCTGCTCACCGCTGACTTGAAGGGACCCTGTGATATCAGCAGGCACTATGCCCTACGGGGCAGAATCTGACTGAAAGAGAAGCTGGACCAGCCTCCATCCAAATGGTTTAGTTACTCGGGTCACAACAGGGCCCTTCTGTGGCCTGTGGCTATTTCACCAGTGAGGCAATTACTTGACATCCAGCCTGGGACTCAAAACAGGGCTTTTATTTAGTCTTGAGTCTGCCGAGAAAAAAAAAAAAAAAAAAAAGTGCATATGGACCTCTTCTCCTGGCTGTCTGCAGCTGGGAAGGACTATGCTCTGTTACTGCTATTTTTCCAGAGTGTGACTCAGGTTGTAGCTTGCTTTATAACAGTAAAATCTCCCTAAGACTAATTCTGACATACAATACAGCCACCTTTACGGTTTCCAATCAATGACTTTCATATAACACACCCAAAGCAACTAACCGCAGGTTTCATTTCAGTAAAAAGCCTTTTGAGAGGATGGATATATTTGGGAGCTTGAGGTTGGCGTAAGTATAAATTGTCAAGGCTCAAACACATTCTTATACGCAGAAAACACACCTATACCACCAAGTGTGAGCGACGTGCAGGTGGGACTCCTCACAGCAAGAAGTGCATGGTTTCCTAACAGTCAGCTGAGCAGGTGAAGAGACCCGATGGTCTGCTGCTCAGGTTGCTTCCTAGTTTTCCCCACATTTTAAAACAAACACTCCTCATGCCACGATGATGTGTCTTGAAATACTGTTACCACACTACTACTGATGAACACCTGTCTACATTAAATTAGTCTTTGGGGACCAGCTGGTGATATGGTGGTTAAGATGCCTGGATCCCACATGGTTGACAATGTGGTTCGAGTCCCAGACCTGGTGGCTGAAAAAATACACTAAGCGTGTGTGCACGTGTACCCAAGATCCTACGGAGGGATTGTAGTGTGGCCATCTCCTCAGAGGGTGCTTCCTCACTTTCCCCCTCTCTCTCTCTGGTAAACACACATGACCTGAAGCACATTTAAAACAAACAGTCTTTGAATAAAAGTGATTCTTTCTGAAGACACGTCTTTCCATAATCAGCCTTGAAATTTGCACAGGTATGTCTGTATGTGGGTGTGAACGTGTGCTCACCCATATTTATATTTCATGTAAATATTTTTTCCTGACTATGAAGAGGTGTCTGCTTCTTGTAGAAAACAAAACTGGAAGAATTTTATGAAATGCACGTTATATGTCTTTCCATTAGCACGGGGTTTGGCTGGGCAGAAATGGGACAGAGAGGAAGCACACAGAACCAGATGTGGATTTGCAGCCTGTCCGCCTCCAAGGGCAGCTGTGCGACCTCGAACAGGGCACTCACCCAGGTCCCAGTGCTGCCCTGTGTTAAATGAGAACAAGACTACCCACCACCACGGGGCCGAGGGGAGAGCGAAATGAAATTGCACGCTGGGATAACCAGGCTCCTAGCGCGGAGTGCGCCTGAGTTCCTTGTGTGCGCAGCCACAGCCGGAGGCCCTCAACCAATGAACACTGTCGATGTGATGACATCATGATGACGTCACTGAGCTCTTGCCACGTGCCAAGAATTCTTCCAAGAGCTTCTAAAATCTGTTGTTGTTATTTTTTTTTTTGGAAGAGGTTTTTGCTATAGGGCGCATGCACTCACCAGACAGACAGAGACAGAGAGGCAGAAAGCGAGAAATCACCCCCCAGGGGGGATGGCCATGCCACAATCCCTTCTCCTCCATACTCCTCTCAGGATCTTGGGCACGCACTCACATGCACCCGGTGTGAGTTTAAGCCACCAGGTCCGAGACTCGAACCGCGATCGACTATGTGGGAGTCCAGCGACATAGCCATTACACTAACTGCTGGTCCCCCAAGAGCTTCTAAAATCTTGAGCTATGTTAAGTCATTTAACTGGCACAGCTAACTTAAAAGAGAGGGGCTAGCATCTCCATTTTTTGGATGAAAGAAAAGGTCCAGAACAAGTAAGTTCCTTGCTCAGGCTGTGCAGCTCCTATTACCAGAGCGGGGATTCACGTCATGCAGCTGGCTTACTCTTAGCCAGCACACATGTCTCACGACTACGATCCTGGTAAGTAGCTTCTTCCTATGGAGGTATTTCTGAGGACCGTGTAATAACCGGTGAACCATACTAGCTCAAACAGCCTCAGGCTGGTGGCAGATAGTCTCAGGACTGCTTTCCAGACCTTTGCAAACTTGGGAATAAGTCTGTGAACTCAACTGCCCCCACCCCCCAATCCAGCATGCCTGGCATGCTCTGCTCTCTCCCTGTGTGTCCAGCCGGTCATGCTCTGCAGAGGACTCTCAGCGGCCAGGAGTTTCTCCTCCAGCATCTAAAACAAAATCTAACAAAAGGAAGGGAAAAAACTCCACCAGTATACAGAGTGGCCTCCGGTCTATACTCAGCAGAGACCACAGTCCTTCACTTAATCACCACAGGAATCTGTGCCCCGGTGGCCAGACATCCACGACCGTGAATATCTCATTAACGTATGATAAAATGAATGGTCCCATGTGGGAATCCCGTGACCACCCTAATGCCATGGGGGAAAAAAAAAACCCCTTATTTTCAATCTCCAGAAATGAGAGATGCGTAGTGTCTACCACCACTTTCATAGTCTCTCATATAAATCAAAAGTGCATTTCAGTATCCTGAAAGGTCTGAAAGAACTCAAGTTTTAGGTCTGTCTTGTGGGTGGTCTGAAACATTAAACCACCAACAATTAGCTTTATGCTTTCACTGCCAATGCCAAGGCAGTTCTTTTCTCTCTCTCTGACAAGGCCAGGACATTCTCTCTGTCTGGTGTGGTAAATGAGGGGAGAAAAAAGAACAGGAGGATAAAAGCAGGGCATTTATAACCCAAGAGTTTGGGTTTAGTGCTTTTAATGAGAGGACCCTAGCACCCTGTTTTAAGAGCATCTTCTACAATTGCTACTGAACTTTTGGGTGCCACACAGGGGTTAAGTTAGGAAGGAAGGAGAAAAAAAGAGGATAAAAAAAAGAAAAAAAAATAAAAAGAACGAACTACTTCCATCCAAGAAATGGGATAATGACAGACAGACAGACCCCTTTCACTTTGGAGTTGAACTTGAGAATTCAAAATACCTGTCGCCCAATTGTGAAAATGTCTACGTTACCAGCACAAGTTACTACCTTTAATTTCTTAATTGGGTGCCCATTTAATGGTGTAAATATGTATGTATGTTGTGGGTAAAAAAAAAAAAAAATTAAATGAAAGTGAATTTAGAAAAAAAAAGAAAAAATTATTACTATTAAAACCAAGGTTAGTTAGTTGGCTGGAAGCCAGAGACACCCCCGTCCCAATCGCCCTACAACAGCCTCCCAAGTAGCTGGTACACGGGTGCATGCCACCATGCCCAATGTGTTTTTTTCTTCTCTTAAGTAACTTGTAACCGTTACTTAGATTCCTCTAGGGTTATGTTGCTGAGATTCTAGTGTAACCGTACGTCCTTCAACGGCAGTGTGCTGTGGACCTCTCTGAAGTACATATGAGCACTACATGGCATTCTTCTATCGCCAGCATGCTCACTCGTGTTAGGGCAAAGCTAAGCAAAAAGCTGTATTAAACACACTAAAGTGCCGGCCCTGTACCCTAGCAGTTAAGGGACTGCAGTTGGAATCCTAGCCCCAGGGGGCTTGAAAAACACACATATACACACAGGTGTATACGTGCCCGAACTCCTGACAGGATAGAGCAATAGAGGAGGAGGAATTGTGCTACGACCATGATCCATTAAAGAGTGCCTTTTCCTTCCTTTCTTTCTCTCTCCGGTGAGTGTACATGCCCTCTGAAAAAAAAAATTTTAAGTACCCTCAAAATTACCAATGTATGTGAGCAAAGCACCTAATTATGTTAGAGAGATTACTTTTAACTCTTGAAACTGAGCTAACAGTCATTAAAAAGTCTATTTGAATCAATTCTATCAACCCACATCCCAAAGAACAGAGAAATCTGTTTTCCTTCTATCTTAAAAATTTTAACAGAAATTTTTTTTTTCCAAAATAAACTAAAGTGAGTCAAAGCTACCTCTACCTTCAGAGATAACAATTCAGCTTGACGTTAGCTGGCATATAGACACAAACAGATGCCTCGCTCACACTGAAGAATCTTAGCTTCCTTTCTTGGCTAAAATCTTTAAAGGAAAAATGAAAATAGTTGTTCTATATTAATCTTAACATTTTAAAGCTTAGGAATTCAAGTTTTTAAAATTTATGTTCACAAACGTGACTAGAAAACAGATAGGGAAACGTCTATTAAGAAATTCCTATTTGCTTTCATTTATATTCAGATTCTCATTGGTTTCAGTTCAGTATTTTTCTGTGAGGACATTTATCTACTTTCAGCTGGTTACTTTTTCCTTTTTTAGAGAAATTTTATGCTATAGGGCATGTGTGCTTGTCCAGGAGACAGAGAGAAAGTGAGAAATCACCTCCTCGGGGGGAATAACCATGTTGCAATCCCTTCTACTCCATTTTCCTCTCAGGATTTTGGCCATGTGTACCCGGCATGAGTTTCAAGCTGCCAGGTCTGGGACTTGAACTCTGGTCAGGCACATGGGAATCCAGTCCCTTAACCACTAAGCCACCTGCTGGCCCCATCGCCTTTTCTTTATTGTTTTTTTATAAAGAATTATTTTATTTAAATTATTTATTTATTTTCATTTGACCAGAGAAGGGGGGGAAGGGAGAGGGAAAGGGAGAGAGAGAGAGAGAGAGAGAGAGAGAGAGCGCGTGAGTGAGAAAGCAAGCCACAAGGTCCAGGACTCGAACCATGGTTGGCCATGTGGGAGTCCAGTGCCCTGAACCAACCATGCCACCTGCCAGCCCCCACCCCACCCCCACCTTTTCTTAAGCATTAAACACAAACCTCAAACCTTTTGGCGGTTATCTAACAGTGAAAGGTGAAATCATTCTATTTACTACAAAAAGATTTAAACATCACCTTGCTCATCAGATTTCTCCTGGGGTGTGGCCTGGTGGCAAGAAGCCTGGAAGACCTTTCCCGGGCCTTTGATTAATGCTCTCGTCAGCATGCCCCCCTTCTTCCCAGAGAAGCCCTAGGAACGTCCAATGTGGTTTACGGCTTCACTGCAAACTCGGCTTCACTGAGCAACTATGACGAAGGCATTAGTTACTGGAGTCTGTATAAAAAGTCTATGGCAAAACAAAGTGCCTAAACATCCACCCATAGAAGAAAATGGCATACTCAAAATGCGTTTTCCAGAACTCTGTTGCCACTGATTTCAGGATGCTCAAAACGGCTCCTCCAGGAAGACACGGCTCGAGTCAATGAGGAAAAGGATGATGAAGGTGACCCATGTTATTAAATATGTTCCAAATAGGATGGCAAAGCCAGTGGCAGGAAAGGCGATTCTCTAAAGAGAATGCATACTCCGTCTCACGTGAAGTGGGTTAACCAGAGAAAACAAGACTTGCTAAATATTACTGCCCAACAGGACTAAGAAAAATGCTTACTTAAAATATAAAGACTGGAATTCATAAATGCAGCAGGGTTTTAAAGTTTAGCTTATAAAACGCAATGTGGGGACCAGCAGTTAGAATAATGGCTATGTCGCTGGACTCCCATGTAGTCAACTGCTGTTCGAGTCCCGGACCCGGTGGCTTAAGCTCACGCTGGGCACATGTGCGTGTGTGCCCAAGATCCTGAGAGGAGAATGGAGGAGAAGGGATTGCGGCGTGGCCATCCCCCCTGGGGGGTGACTTCTTGCTTTCTGTCTCTCTGTCTCTCTCTGTCTTTCTGGTGAGCGCACGCGCCCTATAGCAAAAACCTCTCTCAAAAAAAAAATTAAAACCCAATGCGACATATACCATAAATTGAACTCCTGATTTTCTTCTGATGCCGTTTTATCTATTTATCTATTGTTTAGGCAAACAGGGCTTCCTCATAGCTCCTCTCTGTAAGCCCATTTACTCCCTTGCTTCCAAATAAAGGAACTGTGTACTCCTGAATCCCTCCCGGTACTGGGGGCGAGATCTATTTTAATACACTGCTATTCCTGTACGGACAGCTGGCAGATTCCACCTGTCTGTAAGCAGTGCTGTCAAAGTATCAAATGTCCCCAAGGCCTCATGACATACTGTCACCTGCCTTGAAAGCTTCTAATGTTAGACTGCCGGCAGTTTTACCCTCATAGGTCGATCGTGTGACTTGAAAATCTATTCCTGAGTCAGGCAACAGATACTCACTGATCCTGTACTCTGCACCAGCCACGGTGCTAGCTTGGTATTGGAATATGAGACACTGGGGCTTGGTGTGGGGCTCGGTGTGTCCCTGCTCTCCGGAGCTACACTCAAGCTCTCCATGTCCTTCTGTAGTAAACTGCAGACTTCACCATAGGCTCCCACAGATGCTGGTTTCAGAAGCTGAGAGGGATAATTTAGGAACTTCCCAACAAAGTCTGGATGGCACCCACAACACACACCACACGAAGCCTCCACATCCAACATTGTACTGATACAAATCAAGGACAGAAGATATCACCCTGCATAGCAAAGATCCATGCTTGGAAACAACTTAGGGGACAGGCAGGTGGTGTGGTGGTTAAGGCACTGGACTCCCACATGACTAACCACAGTTAGAGTCCTGGACCTGGCGGCCTGCCCACTCGCTCATGCATGCTCTCTCTCTCTTTCTCTCCTGGACCTGGCAGCTTGCTTTTTCTTTCTCTTTGTCTCTCTCTGATAAAACTAAAAAATAATAAATTAAATTGAATAATTCCTTCTAAAAAAAATTCTAAAAAATAAAAGAAAAAGATACAACTTAGGCTTCGAAAGGCTGGATCTTTCCAAAGGCTGGTCCCTTTGTGGTAAATCCATTATGATGCAAGTGACCACGAGCTGATGCCACCCATCTGCTGGTGGTAGGCAGAACCCATGCGCTGTGCCTCAGGCGGTAAGTTCATAAGTGGAAAGCTATTAGGTAGAGGACTTATTTCTGCAAATATTATACAGTACTATGTTCTTCTTTTTCTTTTCTTTTTAAGATTTTTAATTTTATTTATTATCATTCTTCAATTTTGACCAGAGAATGACAGACAGAGAGAAGGGGAGAGTAAGAAAGCAAACCACCAGGTCCAGGACTTGATCCGTAGTTGATAAGGTGGGAGTCCAGTGCCTTATCCACCATGCCACTTGCCGGCCCCTATGGTCTTATGTTCTAACATCACATCTGATTCTACTCTGTTGGCATTAGGTTGGGAGTTAGAGTTGCCATCAGCCAATCCTGCAGATGCTAGGGTTTCATATCAGAATAAGACATCTTCTGGCAGCAGGAAGACAGTTCCTCCTTTAAAGCAGAACATTTTCAAACTGTAGGTCACTGCCCTTTAGTGGGCATGAAACCAACCTAGTGGGTGGCAGACAGCATTAAAATAAAGAATAGAAATAGATATTGTATGCGGTACAGATAAATCTCTCTCATGAATCTTTTCCCGTTTTTATGTAAATATACCAGGCCTCCTTGCATTTGGGAGTGTTGCCCTGGGTTTTATACAAAACATATTCCTTGCTGTAGGCTAGCACCAAAAAAGTTCACAAGATGCTTTTTGAAATTTTTTTAAAGAAGGGAGAATGATGAACAGATATTTTGAACAGGGTCTCATCATACCACAACCGTCCCGTGCCAGCCTCCCAGTTAGTTAGGAATACAGGCATACATCCCCATACCCAGTGTTCAGGCTAGTCTGGGATTTGAACCCAGGCCTCCCGTGAAGCTCCAACATCATGCAACAGTGCCCTAGAACCTGCTCCCCGTTACCATCCTGACTTCTAATTTCATAAAATAAATTTGCTCTTAGACAAAGAACATCAAGGTTCAAGGATCAAAGTCTTCCACGAGCCAACGATCTAGCTTAGCCTTATTAATTCTACTTTTTTGTTTATTTTCATTCTTCTATGTACAGCATGTGTAAATGGCTCTCTCTCAGCAGTCATGACATAGTTTCCCTTTAAAATATATTTAAGTTAAAAGAATGTTGCCTCAAGAAAAATGTGAAGTATTTCGCAAAACAGGTGGCACATATACAGCGAACACCGAGCAGGTGGTATGTGACTGACTAAAGTCTGACAGCACTTGGTGAGATTTGCTGGTCAGCGTGAAATGCTAAACAGGCTTCACTGACCGCCCCTCACACTGGGATTTTACATGGCTGAGCGCGGATTCTCTCCCCTGCATCACGATGTAGAGAAGGACCGATTTCCTTTCCTGCATGATCTTAAAACACTCTAATGGTCAGTCCTCCCAGGAGGTGATATGGTAGCATTTTGATTCCCTTCTGATTTGTATTTCTTATAAGCATCATGTTTAATCAAGATGCAAAGAAGCTGACTTGGAATGAAAGGAAGCATACTGATTCATCTCTTTTAAAATCTCTTATTATTTTAAGCTTTAAGAGATCACTGAGGGGACCAGCAGTTGGCGTAATGGCTATGTCGCTGGACTCCCATGTAGTCGACCGCGGTTCGACTCCCAGACTTGGTGGCTTAAACTCACGCTGGGCGAGTGTGTGTGCATGCCCAAGATCCCGAGAGGAGAATGGAGGAGAAGGGATTGCGGCGTGGCCATCCTCCCTGGGGGTAATTTCTCACTTTTTGTCTCTATGTCTCTCTCTGTATTTCTGGAGAGTGCACATGCCCTATAGCAAAAACCTCTCAAAAAATAATAAATCACTTAAATGATAATAACTTGTATTTTGGATGCCTGCTATATTTTCATTGTGGCAAAAAGGAGCAAACATTAGACACAGGCTTAAAAGTTAGGTTTTTAGACTTAACTTTTAAGCAAAAAGTAAAAAAGGAAAATAGCATTCCAATACAAACAGCAACTTTCTTATTCTCTTCTTTCTGAATCAGTAATTCCCTGTGTGTTCTCTCTCCCCCCCCCCCCCTTTTTTTTTCTTTTTGCCTTAGGGCAAATGTAATTGGAGTAGGGGGAAGAGAGACACAGTGAGAGGGAAAGTGAGAACACCCCCCCCCCCCAGGTGGCCACACAGCAATCCCTTCTCCTCCATTCTCCTCCTGGGATCTTGTGTACACATGTACGTGCACCTGGCATGATTTTCAAGCCACCGGGTCCAGGACGTAAACCACGGTTGACTACGTGGGAGTCCAGCAACGTACCTATTATGCCATCTGCTGGTCTCTGACCTTTTTTAAAAACATTAGCTCTTAAACTTTAAGTAATCTAAAATATCTTATTTGCCAAAACATCATAAATCAATTACTACAGCCATTATGGAAAACAGTATGGAGGTTCCTCGAAAGACTAAGATTAGAACTGCTGCATGGTCCTGCCACCCCCCAACTTGGCATGTATCCACAGGAGAGAAGTCAGTAGTCCCAGAGACATCTGTGTGTACAGTAGCACTAATTGCAGTAGCCAAGACATGGAACCAACCTCAGCATCCATCCACAGGTGAGTGAATAAAGTGTGGTGTAGCTACACAATGGAATACCACTCAGACACAAAAAAGAATAAAATTCTATTATTCCAGGCCACTTTGGAGGAGCCTGAAAGATATAAAGTAAAACGGCTTAGGCATAGAAAGAGAATAATCACGTGTTCTCACTCAAGTGAAAAATAAAAATGTTACCTCATAGAAATAGAGGGTAGGACAGTGATTATTAGAGGCTAAGATGGGTAGGGGGTGAGGGTGATGGGTACATGTTGGATAATGGATACAAAATTTTAGTTAGAAAAGAGTTTCCGTGATCTACAGGACAGATTGGAATGAACAACTTAGGTATTTCATAATAGCTGAAAGAAGATCTTGGACATTTCCAACACAAAGCAGCGATGAATGTTTGATATGCTAATTACACTGGTTTGATTACACGTTACACGTGTTTACACACTGACAAACCACACTCTACTCCCCAAATATGTACAATTATATCATTTAAAAAACAGTGAATTGGGACCAGCAGTTAGCATAATGGCTATGTCACTGGACTCCCATGTAGTCGACTGCGGTTCGGGTCCCGGACCTGGTGGCTTAAAACTCATGCCGGGCACGTGTGCGTGCGTGCCCAAGATCCCGAGAGGAAAATAGAGGAGCAGGGATTGTGGTGTGGCCATCCCCCTGGGGGGTGATTTCTGGCTTTCTGTCTCTCTGTCTCTGTCTTTCTGGCGAGTGCACGCACCTTATAGCAAAAGAAACTCTAAAAAAAAAAAAAAAAAAAAAAGAAAAGAAAAAAAGAAAATTAAATGTTTTCCAATTGAGAGTATTAAGAAGTTTCAAGATGTCAATAAAAATACGATGAAATAATTTTTTTTTTTTGAGAGGTTTTTGCTATAGGGCGCCTGCGCTTGCCAAACAGACAGAGACAGAGAGAGATGGAGAGACAGAAAGCGAGAAATCACCCCCCAGGGGGGATGGCCACGCCGCAATCCCTTCTCTTCCATTCTCCTCTTGGGATCCTTGGCATGCACGCACACGCACCCGGTGTGAGTTTAAGCCACCAGGTCCGGGACTCAAACTGCGGTCGACTACGTGGGAGTCCAGCAACATAGCCATTACGCTAACTTCTTGATTCACTCTATTCAGCAATTCCTTTGTCACTAGCAATTCTACTCCAAGTCCTCATTATATGTTAATTTTAGCTCATCAAGGTTTTTTTTTTTTTTTTTGGAGAGGTTTTTTTTTTTTTTGTTATAGGATGCCTGCGCTCGCCAGGCAGACAGAGACAAAGAGACAGAAAGCGAGAAATCACCCCCCGGGGGGATGGTCACACCGCAATCCCTTCTCCTCCATTCTCCTCTTGGGATCTTGGGCATACACGCACACACGCCCAGCGTGAGTTTTAAGACACCAGGTCTGGGACTCGAACCCCTGTCGACCACGTGGGAGTCCAGCGACATAGCCATTACGCTAACTGCTGGTCCCTCGCCAAGGTTCTTAACAGCACACTGAGGGGTTTGGCTCTTTCAACAAATGATACAAAGTATCAGAAATCAACAACAATGTTGCAATGCAACCATACTTAATCCTCTTGTACTTGAACTTCTCCCATTTCATTTAAGCTAGTGGTTTAGACCAAGTAATAAAAACATTATGTGTTCCATATGTAATTTTCATGCCCCATCAGATCCCAGCTTTTCCTGAATAATCAAACCGGCAAGGTTTTTTTGGTCAAGATGATACTTAGTATCAGTAAGGTTTCTACTTTCATTTTTATTGTATTTTTGTACTTTGGGGCACTGCTTTAATATCAAGCTAGGAAAATATTGCCCTAAAAATAAATTACAATCATAAGGGAAGATTTTGTTAAAGAACTCTTCCAAGTTTTAAGAAAATCCCAACGCTCCTCATGAGTCAATATAAAAAGGGAAATCTTAATCTGTTCTGGCACTTTAAAAATAGCTGATATTGAGCACATGATTTTTTTTTCCGCTTTATTTTTAGAACACTTAAGTCAGCACATATGCAATGAATTACCATGTTGTTCACACTAAGACATAAATTAAGAATTACTCCTGATTGATCAATTATTGTGATTTATATGGCCTTAGGAAGTGGCAGCTCTTACTCAATCCAGATTCAAAGGGTCACTAATTTCAAAAAGAAATCTAAAACAAATTCAAATGGTCTATTCACGACTGTAATTTTAGGTTTATGAAACCGTGCCATATAGCAGTCATCAAAGCACAGGCTGGCTGGATGGCTGCTGCAGCCCAGCCTCTAAAGACCTGCAGGAAACAACCCAGCACAGCTAACCACCTGGTGAGCGTTTCTTCTGGGGCCAAATTTACAGAATTCAGACACGCGCAGTATTTTCTTCACTATGGCAACCTGGTGGGATATATAACACTGTCCGTATTTTACAAAAGAAAGCAATGCTCAGAGATGATACGAAGCTTGCTGGAGGGCATAAAACCAGCAAATGGTGAAACCCGAATTCAGAAGTTGATTTATCTGATTCCAGAGTCGGCTGCGTCTGACCGACTGCCCTGCTGATCCAGCCTCCTCTGTCTCCCCCTTCGCCTAGTCTCGCAGGTAGGTTCTCCAGAGCCAGCGACCAGGCACACGCCCTGTTCTGTATTTCTCATTGGGAAGCGCTCAGCACACATCCAGCAAGTGCACCACCTGTGCGTGGTTTCTTTTCCACGCTTACCCTAAGCGCTCTCACAACATGAACTTTTTCCAGAAGCCACGACCAGAGAGCGCTCGATATAATGTATCCCTATCCTGAATTTTTACATCAACATCCGACCTTTTTTTTTTTTTTTTTCTTTCTTTTTTTTTTTTTTTTCTTTTTTTGGAGAGGTTTTTGCTATAGGGCACGTGCGCTCGCCAGACAGACAGAGAGAGACAGAGAGATAGAAAGCAGGAAATCACCCCCCAGGGGGGATGGCCACGCCGCAATCCCTTCTCCTCCATTCTCCTCTCGGGATCTTGGGCACGCACGCACACGCGCCCGGCGTGAGTTTAAGCCGCCGGGTCCGGGACTCGAACCGCGGTCGACTACGTGGGAGTCCAGCGACATAGCCATTACGCTAACTGCTGGTCCCAACATCCGACCATTTTTAACATATGGGTTGCAAGTTTTTGGTGAATGACTCCTCATCTCAACGTGTCTGGAAACATTCATTTCCCAGCAAAAATTCCCTCTGTACAAAGAACAAAAAAACTGTCTTCTTTGATTAGTGACATTTAACATTCATTTTCTTCCATCTGAGGGTTTCTTCTAACATTGAAATTTTTAAAAATTGCACTGTTGGAAAAGTCATGACGTATTTTTTTTCTATGTGTTTCTATGAAAAAAAAAATGCATCACGGCTTTCCCAACAACCCAATATATACATATTAGCCCTTTTGTTTGTTTGTTTGTTTGCTACAGAGTGCCTGTGTTCACCAGACACACAGAGAAAGTGAGAAATCACCCCCCAGGGGGGAAGGCCACACCAATCCCTTCTCCTCCATTCTTCTCTCAGGATCTTGGGCACGCACATACACTTGCCCAGCATGAGTTTAAGCTGCCAGATCTGGGACTCTAACCATAGTTGACTCCATGGGAGTCCAGCAACATTACAATTATGCCACCTGCTGGTCCCCAGGGCTTGTTTTGTCGTCCTCAGGAAATTACACAAGGTTTATTTTTTAACCTAATCTTCATTTGAAAATTTTAATGAGGACACCTGTTACTTCTGATTTATCCTTGATTTTGAAATCATTTATGGATGATCTAATTCGATCTTTTTTATTAAGGAATAACCAAGAGGGATAGTTTCAAAACTTCTGTGGAGCCATAACTCCCACAAAAATACAGAATGTCAACATGAAGTGAACTCTGATTCACATGGGCAGAAAATGGAAGAGATGCTCTGATGGGAAGAGAAAAAAAAAAAAAAAAAAAAAAAAAAAAAAACACCAACACATCCACTGCAGAGCGCCTGCATAGGATAGGAGCCAGAGCATTTCCATACCTGGTACCATAGACATGAGTTTGTAGAAATGAGTCACTCAGGCCAGTGGGTATCGTGATGGTTAGGGTACTGGACTCTCACCTTGTCAACTATAGTTCGAGTCCTGGACCTGGAGGCTTACTTATTCACATGTTCTATCTCTGGTGAGCGTGCGTGCCCTATAGTAAATTTATAATAATAATAATGATAAATAAAATAAAATCATTCTTTTTTAAAAATGGGGGGGGGGACCAGCAGATGGCGTAGCAGTTACGTCATTGGACTCTTATGTAGTTGACTGCGGTTCGAGTCTTGGACTTGGCAACTTGAAACTCAACACCGGGCGCCATGTGCGTACATGCCCAAGATCCCAAAAGGAGAATGGAGGCGAAGGGACTGTGACATGGCCATCCCCTGGGGGTTGACTACTCACTGTCTCTCTGTCTGTCCGATGAGTGCCCTAAAAATAAACATCTCTCTCAAATAAATAAATAAAGGAGCGAGTCACTCAGTAATTTCTTAAAGGAAGTATACATGCAAGAGGCAGCTCTGCACCAGTGATGTGCTCAAGAGAAGCCAGAACCCACATGGTGACCATGGTCCAAATCTCTGGCCCACTTGGCCTGAAATGCACCAGGCACATGCACAGGGCCTAAGATCCGAGGGGCCAGAGACCTGGAGGAAGGGGACCGTGGCTTGACCAGAGCCTACAAGGGTGCTCCCCCACTCCCTGTCCCTCTCTCACACGAACAACATGCTCTAACATGAATGGGGGGGAGAATTCTAAAGAAACTTGTAACTCACCAAGTGTTTCACTGTCACTCTTTTCTGGATTTTTTTTTTTTTTTTTTTAAATGAGTTTGGAACATTCCAACATTAGAGAAATTTGACTTTAAATATATAAAGCTCCCCCATAACCCCTCCACACAAAATAACTATAATAAGTATAAAGCGTTTCTTAGCTCAGAGTATTACACTTATGCAAAGAGAAAAAGAAAAATTTAAAAATAAACAAATTGCATCATACCATATGTTCCATTCTTCATCTTTTATGTTTCTCTGACTAGTGTGAAGTGATGTATGTTACAAAGACTGAAAGGCTAGTTTGGATAAAGAAACGATAAATAAAACAAAGGCCGCATGCATCAGCATGGTGACCTATGCACAGTCACTAGAAGGAATTCAGTACAAGGCACTGTTCTTTAAAAGACAACCAGCGGGTGGCATGGTGGTTAAGGCACTGGATTCCCACATGGCTGACTGCAGTTCGAGTCCCGAACCTGGTAGCTTGATAAAATCATGCCCAGCGTGTGTACGTGTCTGTCCAAAATCCCAGGAGAGAACTGCAGTGTGACCATCGGGGGCAGGGGGTAATTTCTCACTTTCTTTCTTTCTGTCTCTGTCTCTCTCTCTCTGGTGAGCACATGCCCTATGGCAAAAAACAAACAAACAGAAAAACAAACCCTAAAAAACAGAATGAAATAAAACTACACAGTAAAGAGAGAGAGAGTGTGTGAGTTTTAACTGGTCACACTGGTCATTCTAGAAAGAATGACTCCTTGAAATATTTCAGGGTTTTCTCAATAGTCCTACAGCACATTCCTCTTAAAAAAAATAGCAAGAAGAAAATAAATCTCAGACATATTTTTGCTAACTTCCATATTTAGCTTTGATACTAAGTTCTTACATCCTGTACCAAATTTTAACTTGACATAACAATGCTTCACATTTTTACTTAACAGCAAAAATTCCTTGACCAACAAGATCTTCTTGATCTACCCAGACTCCATGACAATGTAGAGAGGCAGGTAGTAAATATTCTTCCCATTCTATAGGTAAGACCACCACAGAATAAGCAGCTGGCCAGAGGGTCTCCTGAGTTAAGTCTCAGGGCTCTTTCTACCCCAACATGTCCCTTCTAAGGAGATCAGTTTTATTTTGGGGAAACATCATGTTGTTACTTTGTATTTCTTTGTGTAGTAAAGGCTAGGAGGGTAAACAAAGTGCGAGAGTGGTTAGATGGAGGGGTAGGAGGGTGGGGAGAAAAAAGATGCTATGGAAGTATTCACGTTATTTTACATCTGAAGACCACAGAGAAGGACCGATCTACTGAGAACACAGTTAAGCCAATGACAAGAGAGTGCATCATTACTTCCAAAGGACAAGACAGTTGTTCCCAAGACACTTAGGGTGAATCCATTCAGAGACAGCAAATACACAGCCAAAATATCACCAATCTCTTGGCTTGTGCCATGGCAAACACTACTAAATAATTACCTCACTCTTCCCCACTCAACCAAGATGTGGCCTCGAATCCTTTAATACCATAATCCAGGATGATGTCACTGTCAACCAATTGAAATTGGTAAATAAACTGAAACTCTAGTCTCTGCCTCTGGAAACGGAGGGTTAGAGTCCATCAAAAATAAACAGTCGCTAAAATCTGCTTGCTTTAAGCAGCTGACAAAGAATCTTCTGAACGCAGCTTGAATTATACCGAGTCTCTTTCATCCAAACAAAATATTTTGGTAACTAAGGCAATAGCTAGAAATTTCAAATTAACACAGCAAGGTTTTACTTCTAAAGTAGATAACTGCCACCAAATTCTTCAGACACTGCTGTCCAGTACGCTCGATAGCGACCCGTGACTGGAGGAAAACAGTCCAGCCTCGTGTGTGCTCTTGTTTCCCCCACCCCCAACAGACGGCTCCTTCTCATCCTCTTCCAGTGAGTTTTCTTCTTGGCCTCTATATTTGTAGCATATACCAGAGTTCAGTCTTTCTAACCTTCTCTCCTATGTCTACACTCAATTCTTGGGAGATCTCACCTAATCCTATGGCCTTAAACACCACCTATCAATACATGATGATGATGATCCCCAAATTTATGTCTCTAGCTCCAACCACTCTTGTCAACTGAAGACTCAGATAACCAACTGCCCATTCAACATCTCCCCTTAGATTCGAAGTGGCACTTCCACCTAACATGTCAAGAATGGAACCCTCCACCCCCCCCTTTGGCTGTATGATATCTTTTTCTCAATTTTACTTATCTATGTAATTCTACAGTGAACTTTGTATTTTTCCATCTGTCAAATGTTTCCTCCCTTTGCACCTCACAGCCACCCTCCACCACCCAGTCTCTACCATCCACTCTCCCACCTTAGAGTGGCAAGCATTTACACCCATCCTCTCCACCAGCACATTTTCAAGTCTCTCAGCATCTGTCTTGGCAGCCAGTACAAACTGAGTGGAAATATACAATGTGTATCTCTCAAAGTCTAGCTCACTTGACCCAACATTAAGTCTTCTACATGCATCCATTTTAAGTCAGATGATAGGATCTCACTGTTTCTTATAGCTGTGTAATATTCCATAGTGTATAAGGGCCACAGTGTTTCAACCCGGTCATCAGTTTTTGGATACTTAGGTTGGTTCCATGTTTTGGCAATTGTAATAACAATGCAATAAACATGGATGTGCAAGTGTTTTAATATCCAACTGAGTGTTTTCCTATCCTTTGGGTAAATACCAAGAAGCGCATTACTGAATAATATGGGTCATGTGTTTACTTTTTTAACATTACCCCCAAATGGATCATCCATATCTTTGCCTGGTTAGCAACAAGTTTCCTGTATCTACTGAGATGTAGGAAAAGTCATGATGTATTTTTTTCTGTTTTTTTTTTTCATTTTATTATTTTTAATGCAAAAATGCATCATGACTTTTCTGACAACCCAATAGTTACACAAGAAATATCAAGCCTTTCTTACTCCTATAATTAAAAGAAAAAATGCAATTATAAAATAATTCAGTTTATAGCATTATTTTTTTCTTTAAAACCAAATCAAAGTTAAATAGAAACACTTCAAACATTTTTCTCCAATAATTATTTAAATCATTCTATTTTATTTCATTTATTAACATCATTTTCACTTATTCTTAATATAACCAGAGAGAGAGGGAGCATGAGAAAACAAGCTGCCAAGGCCAGGACTTGAACCATGGTTGGCCATATGGGAGTCCAGTGCCTTTAACCCCCATGTCACCTGCTGGCCCTCTCTAATAATTCTTAATTCACTGATAAATCTCTGATCTTTGTGTAGGTCTAATTCAATGGGAAAAAAGCACACTGATCACTATTTCAAAAGGGATTCTTTTAGGAATTACAAATCTATAGAGGAAGGACAAAATTAACCACGTGGACTTGGACTGAAACAGGAGGTTCTGATGTAGGCACAGTTTTCAAAATGCGAAATGGGTGGTTGTAGAAATAAAGAAGTGTGTATTAGAATTATTTGTGCATATGTATATTTTTATATGTACATATTAACTGATACATTTTCTAACTCTGAGGGTGCCTAGATGTAATAAACTTCACTCATAATAAGCACTATTGCACCCGTACAGTGGGTTACTAAACACACCCTCCACTACATGAAGCTAGAGCTCCATAGAAGAACAGCTTATTCCAGAACTAGAGCACAGAAAGTCGATGATGAGCCTGAAACATCTTGCTATTCCAGAAGTAGGAACATGCTCAGAAAATGATGCGAACATGTCAAGAGGACAGAAACTGAAGACTACAAAGAGTTCACTCTGGCCCATACTGGGCCAACGTGACCACCAAATTATAAGAATGCAGGAGTCCATTTTGATATAGATAGATAAACAGGTAGGTTAAATGGGAGGAAAGGAATATTATTTCATATAATGGAAGTCAACCAGTAAATGTAAAAGGACTGGGGTTAGAAAACTTATTATCAGGGCTGGCAGGTGGTGTGGTGGGTGGGGCACTGGACTCCAACATGGCCGACCATGGTTCAAGTCCTGGACCTAGCAGCTTGCTTTCTCAGTTTCTCTCTCTCTCATCCAATTAAAAAATAACAATCATAATTAGTCAAATTAAAAATAATAATAGTAATAAATAAAATTAAATAATCCTTTTTTAAGAAAATCACTATCAAACATTATAATAATAACAACAGAGTCAACAAAAAAACCATGAGTGGATGCTGAAACCAGTGTCTGACAGTCTGAGGAGCAGCAGGACATTACATAGCCTCCAAGGAGCCCCCTCAACAAAATCATGATTAATTACAAGGAAGAAAACACTAATCTTACAATGGAGAAACGGATAGGACTTTAACCAAGTGGCTCAAGTTAACATTACCAATAAAGGGACAAAGAGACGCCACTGTTTCGACATTATGCATTGAGAGGACACCACGGCATCTTTATTCCTGTCCAAAATGTGTCACCTTGATCCAGCCATGAGGAAATACCAGGCAAATGCAAATGGAGGACATTCCACAAAAGCTCTGGTTGTACCCTTTCAACATACCAGTGGCGTGCGGGGCCAGAGGATGGGACAGAGGCAATCCCACATGAGAGGGTTAATGGTTCAAATCTGGAGACCTCCCTGACTACAATGAGACATGTTAGCCTGGACTCTGCAAGCAAAATTTCTGCCCATTTCACTCGCTCATGGCAGAAATTATGAATACGCTGCACCACAGTACCAGGTATGAGGAAGGATAGATATGATGACGGTTTGTCTACACAGACCCAGGGCAGATGGGGTCATAAGATTCCAGTGCATAACATGGGTTCCTACAGCTGCGTGGGCTGGGAGGATGCCAAACCCAAGAAGGCTCCAAAACACCAGCCAGAGCTCCGGGACAGGCCAGCTCGCCTTTCTTACCAGGTCCTGGGGCACTTAGGTAGGGAACTCAGTCAGTGGCCAGGACAAAGACAGACTAGGGGGAAGAGAGGAATGTTGATTTTGGGAACCAGACGAATGCAGTGATTTTCCGTGGTGCTCCTGCCGATCCCCTAGGAGTTTTAGAAATGGCGTAGACAATGGGACCAGCAGATGGCATAATGGTTACATCGCTGAACTCCCACATAGTTGACCATGGTTCGAGTCCCAAACCTGGCAACTTAAACTCACACCGGGCACATGTGTGTACATGCCCAAAATCCCAAGAAGAGAATGGAGGAGAAGGGATTGCCGAGTGGTCATCCCCCCTGTGGTGAAATTTCTCACTTTCTATTTCCCTGTCTCTGTCTCTCTGGTGAGTGTAAGTGCCCTATAGCAAAAATCTCTCTCTCTCAAAAAAAAAAAAAAAAAAAAAAAAGGTGTAGACATTATTGACCATCACAATGACTGGGGTATGCACCACAGATGATAGAAGTCTTACAGTGCAAACAAATCCTGTGTACTAAAGTTATATTCTGCTTCCAACTCAACTGTCACACATCTAGCCAGACATTGCTACAGGTAAAATAGCAAACTCTTTGTTATCACCTGAGCATAGCACCTAAATCTGCTTTACCCAGAAAAAGAAAGGGCTTTTCACAGTTTAAACACATACCGATTGTACACCCACGTTCACAGCAACATTATTCACCACAGTCAAAAGGTGGAAGCAACCCAAGTGTGCATAAGTGGATGAATGGGTAAATAAAATGTGCTACAGACAGACAACAGGGTATTCTTCAGCCTTAAAATGGGAGAAAATTCTAACACATGCTGCAATACAGATGAACCTTGAGGACAGTGTGCCACATAAAATTAAGCCAGTCACACAAAGACGCAGAAGGGCAAATACTATATGATTTCATGCATACATCAAATTCATAAAGATGGAAATACAACGGTGGCTGCTGGGGGTGGGGGGGATTAGCGTTTAATAGATGAGAAAGTTCTGGATATATAGATGATGGTGTCAGATGCATAACACTGTGGATGAACTGAAAGATACTTAAAAATATTCAAAATGGCATATTTCGTTCTATAAATTGTATCACGCATCTGTTTTATCTTATATATTTAGAAGTGGCCAGGAATGCAACTCCTGTATAAATCACAAAAAGAGGACTGGACTTTGCTGTGTAAGAATGTAACCATGATCTGTTCACCACCTTGTATGATTTTATCACACGTGGTGATGTGACTCCTTATTCCTGGGTCACTGCCACCACCCTCCTGAACCTGGTACCATTGGCAGCTGGGGCATCCCAGTGAATACACAGGGAAGGCAAGAGGAAAGATGGTGTCACCGTGTCTTGTAACGTCACTGTGTCGGAGCATTTACATACTGATGCACACATTTTATAATGATCTTCCATTCATTTTTCTACTGCATTACAATCTATAGATTTATAAAATTATGTGTATCCATATGTATAAAATATGTACTATTCCAGGGCCAGCAGACAGCCTGGTGGTTGGGGAGCTGGACTCCCACATGGCTGATCGTGGTTAGAATCCCAGACCTGGCAGCTTGTTTTCTCACTTTCTCTCTCTCTGTCTCTCTCTCTGTAGGGCACATAGGCCCTACAGCAAATGGCGGGGAGGAACATATATATATATATATATATATATATATATATATATACACATATATATATATATATATATATATATACATACACACACACACACTGTTATTATTATTTTTGAGAGATTTTTGCTGTAGGGCACATGCAATCACCAGAGAAATGGAGAAACAGAGATACAGAAAAGTGAGAAGTCATCCCCCGGGCGGGATGGCCATGCCACAATCCCTTTTCCTCCATTCTCTTCTTGGGACTTTGGGCACACACATACACGTGCCCAGTGTGAGTTTTAACCCATTGGTTCCGGGACTTGAACCACGGTCAACCACGTGGGAGTCTAGCAACGGAACCATTATGCCATTTGCTGGTCTCAATATAATATTAATAAATAAAATTAAATAAAAATTATTTTTAAAAAATACCCTATTCCTGAATTTTGTTTCACAACAGTATTAGTAGTATTTCAAACTATCTGTTCCAGGGCTGGCTGACCCCCACAGTCTAGTAGTTAAGGGAGCTAGATCTCACATGGCCGATTTAACTTGGAATTCCAGTCCTGGTGGCTTAAAAAACATTCCAGGCATATGTGTATTCATGCCCCAAATCTGACAGGATGGAGAGAAAGAGGAGAAGGGATTCTTGTATGACTATGCCCCATCGAGGGATGCCTTCTCGTGCTAGCTCGCTTGCTCGCTCTCGCTCTCTCAGTGTCTCTGGTGAGTGATACGACTCCTAGCAATTAAAAACAAAAGCCAGGGGGCCAGCAGGCAGTGTGGTGGTTAAGGCACCAGATTTCCACATCGCCGACTGTGGTTCAAGTTCCAGCCCTGGCGACTTGAAAATTGTGCCAGATGCGTGTGCGCACGTGCCCAAAACCCTGAGAAGAGAATGGAAGAGAAGGGACTGTGGCATGACCATCCCTGCTGGGGGATGGTGTCTCACCTCTCCTCTCTGTCTCTCCAGTGAGCACACACACCCTATGGCAAAAACCCAAACACACACACACACACACCCACACACACACACAGGAGTGGGGCCGGATCTGACATGGTCGAGGACCACTGTTCTGCTCAGAGAACAGATCCAGCCAGAGCACAGAAGCTTTCCAGTAAGAGACTCAGTCTCTCTCATTTAACACAAGCAGCCTTTCGCATGAATTAAGGTCCTTGTGGTGAAGTTCTGATAGCTGTTTGCTCACTCCCCTGAAAAAGGGGAGATATTTGGTAAAAACTAGAAAGCGCTGACTCTTCTTAGTGATAAAACACACACGTACATTTAAAATAATCAAACTCATGCCTCCTGGTAGTAATTTCAAGACATGGACGAGGTGAACCCGAAAACATATTTTCCGTCATGGGAATCACTGTAGCACGTCAGGAGAGATTAGAGTTTGCCTGAGAAGGGCACGGTGTGTCAATTTCAATTACACATGTATCATTTCTCCATTGTGATCATCCTTTTTCCATCTCAACACTGAGACATGATTAATATTTTACATGCTGTCCAAAAGGGGAATGTGACTTACCAGAAACCGTACTGAACATTTCAAATACAGATCACCCTTTGCCAAGAGAAAATCCTGCCCAGCTGTAGATTTCTCATTTGCAAAACATAAGAGCGATGAAATTCCTTTACTTAGAGAAACTGGCTGTTCTACCAAACCCTTGGCAACGGAAGCTGTACTTATCTTTTTGAACAATGGTCTCAGAAAATATATTCACTCTTAAAAAAAAAAAAAAAAAAAAGGACAGTAAGAAACTCATTTGAACTCTTAAGAAAGTACCCTTGCCCAGACAAATTCCCATTAGGGAAAAGTTACTCCCGTGACCTGGGAAGCACAGAGACTGACCCTAAGGCATAAAGCAAAAGAACTCTTCTACTAGTCAAACAGATATAAAAGTATGAATAATGTCCTTCAAACAAAATCAAGTATCCTTTTAATATGGAAGATACCGCACTTTACCCACCATCCTTCAGAAGAGTGATCTTTATACCCAGGCTCGTCAGTTTGCTCTACCTGTGAGGTTTAGCTCTGTGTTTTCCTGAGAATATAAATCATCTCGGAACATACCGCTTTGCTCTTTGCAGAATTTATCCCATGGGACTGGAAAAGCAAGACTTCATCTGTTTTCCTGACGCTCCTTTCTCCCAGAGAAGTATGTGGCCAGAGTCCAGGGAATGATGTGAACTTACTTATAGTTTAGCTCATAGTCATAGCGCCTACTCAGTCCAAAGTTTTGAAATGGGCCATGAAACACCCAGGGTATTCAGATGCTACGCAAATGTGTTTGGAACAACAAACGCCCACTGGGATTGGTGCTGTTTTCTGATGTCCTATTTCATGCACTATATATGACAGCGATTGCCTGTGGGTGAGTTTCCTGTGGGAGCCGGCACATTATCCTGGGTGCTGTTTACTTTTTCCCTAATAGAAGATCCAACAAATATAGACCATGTCTGTACTCATTAAAGAAGCCATCAAAATGGTCAAGAACAATATCAAAGTAGTAGTCATTTATATCAACCTTTGTGAGAAGAGCCCATACAAAGAGGAAACAAATAATTCTCCTGTTCACAGCTTAGAGCATCCGAGGACATGGGGCGACCCCATTTCCAAGGATTAGATGGGTGAAATCTGCTTTCCATAGAGTACGTCTATAAACCTCCTATATAAAAGCTTAAAATGGTAAGTGAAAGACTGAAAACGTAAGGAGTCGGTGATGACGTGAATGAATCCTTCACCCCCTCCTCTGCCTGTGTATCCTAGACAGTTGAGTTGAACCGACAACAAGCGATGAGGATAAACATAAAAGAACAATGCGTCTGTAGGAACCATTGCATGTTGTGAGCTCTGAGGACATCAGAATGACTGCCAAGCTGACACAATTGCACCCTGGTAACCAATATGAACGGAGCCACCATTTGTACGACAGGACGGCTCATCTGATTCTAACTCACAGCTCTCTGATGGTTTTTGCGCAAAGCTGTAACCGAAGCACACAAAACAGATGCGGTCCTCATGAAAAGAGCCAAATCGTGAACACGCCACTCATCATCTGGCTTCTCTGTATTTAATGAAAACTTAACACCAAGGCAATCAACACTCAATCTGGTCCTACACAATCAAAGAAGTGTGACTGTCCGACCATCTACCACTTTAAGCCTCCCCCCACCCCCAACCGAACATCTTGCTTTGCGTTGGACGAAGATGAGATGGCAGTCAGCCTATTAAAAGACACTGGCCAGGGTTCACATACCTCAATAATCCTGTCATGAATCTGCAGGCCTCCTTCTTTGGCTGCAGGCCCACTGTCAACTATTTTGGATACAAAGATTCCTTCACTGGATGATCCATCTTGGTTGTCCTTTGGGTTAAAAAAACATGTGCATGAATGCCAGGCATTAAGTTGGGCATGAAAATAAAGCTCATGCTCTTAAAACCGTAATTGACTCTTGCTATGTCAAGCTGTTTGTTTCCCCTAATTTCTATTTTAAACTAAAATTAACACATACTCAAGGTAAAATATTTTGAAACACATCAAAAGATATAGAATGGTAAGTTCCTGCCATCCCCAACCCATGGTCTTTCTTCCCCTGTATAGTTCTATTTGAGTTTATAAATCCTTCCCAAAAGATTTTAATGACCATCATCCTAAACATGTATCTGTTCCTTTTTTTTTTTTTAATGCACATAAAGGCAGTATACTATCCTCTCTCCTATGTCCTTGTCTCTCTAAAAATCTTGGAGATCCTTTGCTATCAAGCTTCCACTACTTTCTCTTTTTAAAAAATTATTATTTAATTTAATTTCTTTTTAATTCGTCATAGAGCATGTGTGCTCACCAGCGAGAAAGAGAGAAGCTCACCAGAGAGATCGAGAGAGTGAGAGAGGAAGTGAGAAAGTGAGAAACCAGACAGTCAGGTCCAGGCCTCAAACCATAGCCAGCCAAGTGGGAGTCCAGTGCCTTAACCACCCCACCACCTGCTGGCCCCATGCTACTTTATTTAAGAAGTTGAGATCAACAGATGGTGTAATGATTACATTGCTGGACTCCCACGTAGTAGACTTTGGTTCGAGTCCCAGACCCTGCAGCTTGAAACTCACGTGTGTGCGTGCATGCCCAAAATCCCAAAGGAGACTGGAAGAGAAGGGACTGTGGTGTGGCCATCCCTCCTTGGGGTGATTTCTCACTCTCTCTCTGGTGAGTGCACATGCTCTATAGCAAAATCTCCACACACAAAAAAAGGAAGTTGATAGCATCCTAACCTATAAACACCTAATGCCAGTTGTTGCTTTGAGAGACAGTGCCTCCCACCTATACCTCGACATATCTGGATTGGTACATACCTAGGGCAAATCTCTAGCAAAGGAACTGTGGGGTCAAAAGACACTTTGTTTTTAAATTTGCAGAGGATGGGAGTGTGTGGGGAGGAGAGAAAGAATGAAAGAGAGATATCGTCCCTCATGGAACATGGTCAATACCACAATTCCTTCTCCTCCATTCTCCCTCCTTTTGGGACTCTGGGCACTCACACATGCACCCAGTGTATTTTTCAAGCCACTGAGTCCAGGACTTGAACCCATACAGTCAGCCATGTGGAATCCAGTTATATTAACCCCAGGCCATGGGCTAGCCCAAAAGATATATTTGATACATACTACCAGGCCAACAGGTGGCATGAAGGTTAAGGTGCTGGGTCCCACGTGGCCAACGGCAAAGTGTGAGTCCTGGACCTTGTGGCTTGAAAACATGAGAGAGGAGTCTGAAAGAGAAAGGATTGCCACGTAGCCATCCTGCCAAATTGCCCACTGGAGAGTTTGTATGTATGAGAGTTGATCAGACAGTGCTTTTCTGCATCCTCACCTGCAAAGAATAGTATTAAGCTTGTAAATATCTAGTAATCTGATAATGTAACAGGTAATTTTTTGTTCTGATTTGCATCAGAAAAGCCTTCCATAACTACTCCTAATAAATTCTGATCTCCAACCATCTTGAATTCCTTCAGATCTCTGTATTAAATATAAGGACTAAAACTTCAGGATAAGGAGACAACTCATTGCTCAAACTCCTTCTTTTCCTTATAATGGAAAGACTCCAGCTAGCTTAAAAAAAAGAAAAGAAAAGAAAAGCCCTCGGAGCTCGTTCATGAAGTTCCTTCCAAATGGCACCACAATGAATTCTCTCCAAGTATGTGCATTAAATTTCTAGTGATTAACAGATGGATTTATAAATGAAATGGTACAAGCATGTGTTGTCTTCAAACAAAATCATTTGAAAAGTAAGCTCAGGATGTTCAACAAATATTTACAAATCCATCATCATGGTGAAGCCCTTGCCATAAGACCATTAGAAGATCTATTTCAATGGCAGTTACTCTGCATATACATAGAGTTGCTTTAAAATAACCATAAAAAATACGACATTTTCTCTTAAAAACAAACAAACTTT
Source organism: Tupaia tana (assembly GCA_026018925.1). NCBI lineage: Eukaryota > Metazoa > Chordata > Mammalia > Scandentia > Tupaiidae > Tupaia > Tupaia tana. The sequence continues at coordinate 18,270,718 of JAKSZU010000022.1, read as the reverse complement.
ATATTCTACATTCCATGGACAGAAAGGGATGATTTTGAATGTGATTCAATCTATGCCTTAAATACAACAGCAATAACTAAGATAGGGAAAATGCACACTCCTCAACACTCTCTCCTTCTTTTCACTTCTACACACACACACACGTTATATGATTTATCAAACAAAACCAAAATCACAACCTAAAATAAGCATTAAATGTTTTGGTTTTCTTTCCCTGAACATTTATCCCCACATGACAAAGATGCATCCCTGGCTACCATCTGGATTCCATCAGCTCTCTACCGAGAAGAGGGCCAGCAAGACTGTGGGTGCCGTGTTAGATCAGCTATCCTCAGGAGGCAATCCTGCCCGGCAACACAGAGCTCTGCACAGGCTTTCTGCACAGACATCCTCCGTCGGCATGTGTGTGCACCTCCTTTCTCTCCCACAGCAGTCTCATTAACACCCTGGTCCGAATCTCTTCAACATGCACACCTCCAAACCTAAGGACAAAGCCGCATAACAGCTTCTACCTGCTGAGCACATCCTAGGTACCAGGGCCCTGGTGGAGGCTCTACATGCATCATTTAATGTTTTTTTTTTTTTTTTTAATAAGAATTATTTAACTTTTAAGGACTTTATTGATTCATTTATTTATTTTTGAGAGACTTTTGCTATAGGACATGTGTGCTCATTGGAGAGAAAGAGAGTGACAGAAAGCAAGAAACCAAAACCAGGGGAGATGGCTACACCACAATCCCTTTTCCATTTTCCTCTTGGGATTTTGGGCATGCACACACAGGCACCCAGCATGAGTTTCAAGCCCCGCGGTCTGGGACTTGAACCACAGTCGACTACATGGGAGTCCAGCAATGTAATCATTATGCCATCTGCTAGTCCCAAGAATTATTTAATTTTATTTATCATCATTATTATTTTTTAAAATTTGCTACAGGGCGGGACCAGCAGTTAGTGTAATGTCTATGTCACTGGACTCCCACGTAGTCGACCGCGGTTTGAGTCCCGGACCCGGTGGCTTAAAACTCACGCCGGGCATGTGTGCATGCATGCCGAAGATCCTGAGAGAACAGAGGAGAAGGGATTGCGGCATGGCCATCCCCCATGGGAGGTGATTTCTCGCTTTCTGTCTCTCTGTCTCTCTCTGTCTGCCTGGCGAGTGCGCACGCCCTATAGCAAAAACCTCTCAAAAATTTTTTTTGCTACAGTGCACATGAGAGAGAGAGAGAGAGAGAGAGAGAGAGAGAGAGCGAGAGAGAGCAAGAGCAAGAGCGAGTGAGCCACCAGGTCTAGGACTTGAACTGCGGTTACTCACGTGGGAGTCCAGCTCCTTAACCACCACACCACTGGCTGATCCCCCATCATTTAATCTTTACAATAAACAAAGTTTTAAGTACTATTACTGTCCATTCCACAGAAGAAAAGTTTGAGAGGCCAGGTAACTTGTCCAAGGTCACATTGCTAAAAAGAGGCACAGCTTGGTTTCAAAATGAGGCCAGGTTGATATTCTAACACATGGCTGTGTGTGCAATACTGTCTCCCATTGAGAAAACTCACAGAATACACGTGAATTCAGCCCAACATTGAAGGCTGTGGAATATTCCAATAGAGGAACTGAAGACTCTCAATGGACCACAAAGGATGTATGAACAAGGCTGAGCTCCTTAAGAGATGATGTCTATATATCAGATGAAAAGAGATCTGTGTTTACTCTGATTTAACCACCTCACATTTCCTGTGTGCAGAGGTGCAGGGAGATGGGACTGTGGCTTTATTTGTAAAATACAGTGCTATGTACATACGTAGCTATTCTTAAGGGAGTGGGGAGGGAAGGGCAGAAAGTTTAAGCAAAAATTAGAAAAGGCAAGACCAAACATACCAGAACTGAGGTTAAATCTAGACAGGGGGCAGGATGCAAAAACAGAAAGCACAAAAAGCCAAGACAACCAGATAAGCTCATTCTTGATAGATATTCCTGATAAAAGACATCTCTTTATTCTTAGTTTGTTTGGCTTCTCTCCTGACACGTTTTAACCTAGAGGTGTTTATCAAGGTGAACCAACATGACTCAGGATTTATTTTGTTTTGCTGGCTTGAGTAGAAGAAAAATGAGAGGGACAATTTTCATCCCACGAGTACTTGACAATGAAGTACACTTGCCAACGGATAAATGAAAGGTTTGCTACACCGGGCCAACTGCTGTTCCTGTAGGGATATGAGGGCTAATGAATGAATGATGTGATTTTGCTGAGAGCATTATGTACTGTATCATGCAATGAACAGCCTTATGTCAGAGCCTGCTGGCTGGGCCATTTCACAGCCCAACCAAGCCTCTAGCACAGGAATTCCTTGGGAAACAGACATCATCTGCACCGTATTCTACGTCCCGTAACTAGTGTGTGCATACTAATGATCGCCTTGGCATTTTAGTACATACGCAACGATCTGCCAGATGTTCTAGGCAAGAGTGCAGAATACATTTAGGCTTCATTATGCTATGTCTGCTAATTGGGACTAATTTTTAAAACACAATGACTGGGACCAGCAGTTGGCATAATGGCTGCGTCGCTGGACTCTCTGGGGGCAGGCCTCTGTTCTCCTCTCCGGGCCTCTTTCTGAGCACTTCTCTGCCCATCTTCAACTCCACTCACACCCACTTACTTGCAGTTCCCAACTCCCTACTGTCCCTGCTCCAGGCTAGTTGTGAGCTGCCAATCCCCACCCCCCCCACCCGAGGCCTATAGTTTCTTCTAGCTCAATGGTCTTCAAAGACAGAAATAAGTAAGAGAACACATTGAAATGAAGAAAAAAGTTAGAAATATTATTCATATTGTAATTTCATTGTTTAAAATGTCCCCTTTTGGGCCGTTTCTGTTGCTGAGTAGTTAAGGCAGCCAGATCCCATATGGTCAACCATGTGGTTTGAGTCCCAGCCCCAGCAGCTTGAGAAACACAGCAGGTGTGTGTTTATATGTGCCCCAAATCCCGATGGGATGGACATATGAAGAAGACGGGATGGAGGAGTGACCATTCCCTAGTGGGGTGTGTGTGTGTATGTGTGTGGGATTTCTCCCCCTCTCTCTCCATCTGTTTCTCTCGCAAGTATACCACCCTCTGGCAAATAAAAAGTAAAATATAGTGTTCCCTTTGCATGTAACTTTAATAAGGCACATATTTTACAATAATGTATATATATGTATATTACAGATAATATGTTCAAAAATTTTTTACAGTTAAGTGTAATATATATATATATATGTATACACACACACACACACACACACACACACACACACACAACAAATATAACACTTACAAAAACCATGATCCTTCAGAACTCAGTTCCCAAGGCCTCTCCCCAGGGCATGCCCTCCCCACCACCTGTGCGCATCGATGACAGCACTACCGTCCTCACCTGACTCTGCAGCCCCCACCCAGATATGAGGTCTGAGGTCTGCAAAGCAAACGTCATCCATAGCTGGATGGTTGGCTTCTTGTCAACCCTAAAGGATTCAGGTTAGTATCTCTGCCTCTCCGGCCGAAGTTCCCTAGCTGATGATGCCCTCTGCTTCTCGGTTTCTCCCACTTGCCCTCCTCCATGTCCTTCCTTCACTGCACTTCTCCCCGTCTGTAACTGTACCTCCTTGCTTCTAACCTCATACTCCTACCAGGACACCAACTCACTGACTTCAGGGCCCGGGTCTCCCTGACCCCCATGGTTTCTCCCAGCCCCTAGCAAGTATCTCGTGCTTAATACATGTGTGTTGAGCGAGTGAATTTGATTTTCTTTCCTTTCCTGTGGCTGTTTTCCTTCTAAGCTGAGAAACAAGTAAATGGTCAGCAAAAGGAAGGAACGAGAGATGACACACATTCAGCTAATCCCCCTTGAAAGCTGAGCACTACCAACACATCCTTCGCTACTCCCCAGAGCCCTTTCTGCAGACTTTTTTCGTGCAGTGGACAGATTTGAACGTGGACTCTGTTCTAGAGGAGGGACTCGTGTTGAATGGAGTAGCCAAGGAACTGCCGTGGGAGGAAAAAGCAAAAGTATGCAATAACCCCCAAACTAGAGAACTACCCCCTGCCTCGTGACGAGATGACAACAGAACTCAAACTGAGATTTCTAGTGTGGTGCCCACACTCCAGCTCGGGCTGGAAGGGTGACTGTTTACCCAGTTCCAGGTACACACATCACACACAGCTTCATTCAGCCCACCTGCTACATGGCCAGAACCAGACCCTGAGGCTGGTCAGCTTGAATTAGCAGCTGTATTATTAGGACAGTGCTGCTCAAGGAGACCACAATAAACTAAAAAATCTCCGAGAATGAAGATGTAACTGGGTTGCTAGAAAACTCATGACATACTCTTCTGTTTTTTTTATGTTAAAATGTGTCATTATTCTTCCAACAACCCAATGGATAAACAACGAACTGTCTAATTACAGAGAGCAGAAGCGAGCATGGTTTCCTTTTCTACTCCTTAGCTCCAAACCTTGACCTCTCTTCCAACCACACTAGGGAAAACAAAAACACATTTTAGCAATTAACATACCACACAGGGCCGGCCACCAATAATATTGAATCCTAGGGAGCCGGAGTCCCGATGCAGGACAAGAGTCAGGCTTTTGGTTTCTTCACCCTGCAGGGAACAAATGAGTTCAAATGTTTACTTACAAACAGGAAATAGATGGTAGGAAACTTACTTTCTATCTTAAGTGGACACACAGACTACTGAGCTAATAATTACAAACCCTTTATCTGTTGGGAAGTTTAACTAAAGAAACTTTTGGAACCCAATCTGAAATTCTATCCTGTGTTTAGGAGGTTACAAACATTTCTAGATACCGTCTAACCCTGGAGTGACCATGTAAGGATGTCTGGAGATGTCCAGACAAGCCTAATGAACATTTTCTATCAATGACTCTTTGGTCTCTAAATGCATCATTCTTTTGACTGGCCCATAGTCCGCTGGCTGTCTAGACGGCTGCTTTCTGTTTGTTTCTCAACCATTCTCAACAGCAGCATTCATGTCATGTCACGAGAGGTTCAAACAGCCATCCTCCCGGAAGTGTGAGTGCATGCATGGCCCGTCAATAGTCATCTCTGTTTGGGAAACTTGGGGGGAGGGATAGTGCGTGGAAAGTCAGATGCCAACAGGGAGGGCAAACTGAAAATCCTCCATCTTACTGAAAAGGGGGGAGGGGGCATTTTCACAAAGTAATTACTGTCTAATCTATATGAGATGCAGAGCTGTTTCACAGAAAACACTCTGTTGAAGGCTGGTCAGTGTGAACCTCTTTAAATCAAACAAGGAGAAGTCACCCAGGCAGGTCACACAGGTCTAGTGTTCACCAGTCAAAGGCATGCAGATGCCAGGGCATCTCAACTAGCACTCTTGAGTCACAGATGAATAAAAATAGAATCAACCTTATGCACAAACTGTCATTTAATAGTCTTTGACATAAACACTAAATTTGCTGATACAACTCTGAAATGGTCCTAATTATATGTGTCATATGTAGAATGTCACGTATACAATCAACTTGCATTTGCTTCACTTACACTTTCTATTTAAATGTGTTTTTTTAAACGATGTGAAATATTTTATAATAAGCTGTTTCTAAAAACAATACTGGCAGCCTATCCCAAAAGAGTGTATTCTGGATAGTTTCTGCTTCCTGATCAAACTTCTGTTTTCTACTACTTCCGGGGAAGTAAATGCCAATATTTGAATAATATGAATGAAACTTTACATCTCCACATCAGCAAAAGCAACCAGTTTCTATGAGTGCTGCCCTGTGGGTTTTAGCAGCACTTTATTTATTGCTATAGCTGTCAACATAGACTCTGATTCCATCATTTGGCCCATCAGAGCCAAGTAATCAATCAATCAATCAATCAAGACTAATGGGCCACACTGGGTAGAATTATGTCTATGCTTAAAGTTTTTGGGGCCAGTATAGGTGGCATGGTGGTTGAGGCACTGAACTCCCACATAGCTGGCCCTGTTTCGAGTCCTAGACCTGGCAATTTGCTTTCTCACTTTCCCTCTCACTCTCTCTCCATGTCTCTCTCTGATCAGATTAAAAAATAATAAATAAAATTTTAATAAATATTTATTTAAAAAAAAGCTTTCGGGGCCAGCAGGTGGCGTTGGTGGTTAAGAGCGCTGGATTCCCACATGGCCAACCACAGTTTGAGTCCTGGACCTGGAGGCTTTCTTTCTTTTTTTTTTTTTTTCTTTTTTTGGGAGAGGTTTTTGCTATAGGGCGCGTGCGCTCGCCAGACAGACAGAGAGAGACAGAGAGATAGAAAGCAGGAAATCACCCCCCAGGGGGGATGGCCACGCCGCAATCCCTTCTCCTCCATTCTCCTCTCGGGATCTTGGGCACGCACGCACACGCGCCCGGCGTGAGTTTAAGCCACCGGGTCCGGGACTCGAACCGCGGTCGACTACGTGGGAGTCCAGCGACATAGCCATTACGCTAACTGCTGGTCCCGGAGGCTTGCTTTCTTGCTTTCCCTTTGTCTATCTCTCTCTGATCAAAATTTAAAAATGATAATAACAACAAATGGAATTAAATAACTAAATAAATATTTTTTAAAAAGTTCTTAGTGACCAGAGCTCTTTCTCATAGCTACTTAGAGAATAGCCAAATAAAAAAATTTTAGGCCACCCCCTCGCCCAGTGGTTAAGGGAGTTGGATTCCGCATGGCTGACTGCAGCTTGATCCCAGCCAAGAAGCTTGAAAAACAAGCCAAATGCATGCCTGAACACTCCTGATGAGGTGGAAAAAAGGGGATGTGAACATGTTCCAGTGCAGAGTGCTCTCTCTCTCTCTCTGGCACGTGCAGTCTTCTGGTAATTAAAAAGAAACAGCTTGGGACCAGCATTTAGTGGCTATGTCGCTGGACTCCCACGTAGTCGACTGCGGTTCGCATCCTGGACCCAGTGGCTTGAAACTCACGCTGGGCGCATGTGCGTACATGCCCAAGATCCTGAGAGGAGTACGGAGGAGAAGGGATTGCGGCATGGCCATCCCCCCTGGGGGGTGAATTCTCACTTTCTGTCTCTCTGTCTCTGTCTGTCTGGCGAGAGCACGCGCCCTATAGCAAAAACCTCTCAAAAAAAAAGAAACAACTTTTAAAAAGTTCTCATGTGAGTCCAAACATCAATTACAAAAACCCTACAAATACAAAAAATGATCATTTATCATCAGAATAAGACATTTAAGAGACCTGCAGATGGTGTAATGGTTTTGTCATTGGACTCCCACTTAGTTGACCACAGTTTGAGTCCCAGACCTGGTGGCTTAAAACTCTGCTGGGTGCGTGTGCATGCGTGCCCAAAATCCTGAGAGGAGAAGGGGTTGCAGCATGGCTATCCCCTTTGGGGGATGATTTCTCACTTTCTATCTCTCTGTCTCCCTCTGTGTCTCTGGTAAGTGCATGCATCCTATAGTAAAAATATTCTCTTAAAAAAAAAAAAAGAATAAGACATATAATTTCTGATGAAAGAAATGGGTGGCCTACAAGAAATACACAACATTCATCTCTAAAGGGTAACTCAATCCATAAAAAATATTACAGAATTTTAATAGAAAAGAAAAGCTAGTCTCTACAGAACTACTCTACCTAGTAAAGACTGCAGAGCCTCTTTAATGATGGCCTGTTCCATTGTTTAAACTTTTGCCAATAAACAGCACCACCACCTGAGGCATCTGTCGATGCTACCAATCTTTGTAACTGATTTGAGCAGCAACAAGTTAAAAGCAGTAACTTCCACTACTGTAACAGAACATGCAGAATCGATCTAATAGTTTGGAGACATACACGTGATCCTAAACTGACAGTTCATAACTTTCTGTTTTGAACATTGAAAATCTTACTAAGTCCATTTCTTGTTTTGCTATCCTTGCCGGGTGAGAAAGTTAGAAATACAATGAGCAAGTTTTCTTACCTATCTTACACGCCTGGCTTTCATAACTAATCAGTGATAGAAACTGCACCGTCACACAGCAATCCAGATGGCTCTAGTTTGACAATCTCAAATCATGCACAAAGAATATATAATAAAAATGATTGAAAAGATGAGTTTTAATCTACTGGGCAATAATCATTTATTGAAAGAAAGAAAGAGGAAACAAAACCAATCTTACGACACTGCATTAACAATGATAAACTCTAATACTGATTGGTTGCTTACTATGTGCTGGAAACCACATTGAACATTTTGGGACTTTATTTCTTAATCCAACCCAAATTATAAATGGGCAGTATTGCTGTCCTCATTATACAGGTGAGAGAGATTAAGAAAGTTGTCTCTGGGATCAGCAGATGGTTACATGACTGGACTTCCACACGGCTGACCGTGGTTCAAGTCCTAGACCCAGCAGCTTGAAACACACCAGGCACATGTGTGTGCTCGCCCAAAATCCTGAGAGGAGAATGGAGGAGAGGGGATCGCAGTGCGGTCAACCCCCGGGGTGATGATTTTTCACTTTCTGTCTCTCCAGCGAGTGCATGTGCCCTATAGGAAAAAGAAATCTCTCAAAAAAAGAAAGTTGTCCCTTGTCAAAGGCCTCAAGACAGATGAGTCTAGCAGAGACTTTCAGCATTTCTCTCAAGGGATAAGTAAGACAATGCCTGAAAAACAACACTGCCTAATAGTAGCTTGCAAAGAACATTCTGGAAAAACCAAGTTACCCTTCTATCTGTCCTTGCCAGGTGCAGTCAATGGGAAGAAAGAAGGGTGTTCTTATATTCTATGAGCATCTTGATCCCATCTGCTATCAGGAGAGTTAAACACTGGGTATAGTTACAATGCCTATTTTAGGACTGATTTACTGTAATACACCAACTCATGGAAGATCCACCATGGGTGCTAGCAGGGAAAAAGTAAGAGAAAAATTCAGTCTGGGCTGAGTTCCTTTCATTTCTTCATCTAAACACTGAAAGTCATATTTTACTCTCTGAGACTATAAGCTTCATTCTCGTGTTTTCTTTCCATTCCTCTCCCCTGAACCAACCTTAACTACTTTAATATCTAATTTTTCAGAAGAAATACTAATAGAGAATTTTAAGCACTAGATTTCATACAGCTCATTTACAAGTTAACATCTATCCATTTGACCTGTCCCTCGGCTCCAAATACTTCAGTAGAGAGGGCATTTAAATATTTTTCATTCAATTATATTTCACCAACTGAAAAGAGAGCTGAATAGGAGAAGAGCAAAGCCCTTCAACGCTGCTTTCCTGCCTGTTCAAAGATACTGTGTGAAAACAGTGGCATCTTTCCTCTAAAAGAAAAGGTAGCTGATATCTTTTGGTCTGTTTGGGTCTTTTACCACAGCCCACACTGTGCTATTTTCTCAGTGGACTGATGCAGTAAAGCGGCATGGTGAGGACTATGCTTCCTGTAAACAACTGATTAACCAACACATCTGCCTTTAGAGCAGGAGTTACATTAACGCTCTATAACTGGAGAAACTGAGGCTCAGGAATAATCTTGCACTTGCTCAAGATCAGAGTGAGAAAGTGGAAGGGGCAGGATGACTAAGGGCACCCGTGACTTCAACACCCACGCTCTTTGTCCGTGCCAGTAAATGCACACTTTACCAAGTCCCTCTGCCTCAAGTGACTGAGCCTGGCAATAAGGATTAGACATCTAATTAGCTTTATAATTAGAGGGTTTTTTTCTTTTCTGTTTTTATTTTAAATTTTGCTACAGAGTACATGTGCTTGCTGGAGAAAGAGAAAAAAAGTAAAAAAAGTGATAATGCATCCCTGGGTGGGGGTGGGGGAGTGGTCACGCCACAATCCTTCTCCTCCGTTTCTTTCAGGATTTTGGGCGCGCACACACATACACGCACAGCATGTTTTTCAAGCTACTGAGACTAGGATTCAAACCACACAGTTAGTCACATGGGATCCAGCCACCTTAACCACCACATCACTGGTTGGCCTGATAATTAGAGTTTTAAGCAAGGCTTCTTTGTACTATACGATAATAATTTTGAAAATTATTATACTCAGAGGTGGAGCATAAGAGTATTATGGCCCAGTCAAGACTAGCATGATAGTTTCAACCTTGGGCTTTGGTCTGAGAACCTGAGATCAGTTTCCTCATCTACGCAATGGGGATAAGACATTATCTCATGTCACAGGGTCACTACGAGACACAGAGGAGGTAGACGATACCCTCGAAGTGCCTCTGTACAGTGCTGCCCAATAACAAGTGCTCATAACACAAGCCAGGGGGCCACCAGGTGGCATGGCGGTTAAGGTGCCAGACTCCCGCATGGCTGTCCAAGGTTAGAGTACCGGACCTGGTGGCTTACTTTACCCCTCTCTTCTCTGGTTAAATTAAAAAATGATAAATAAAACACACACACACACACACACGCACACGCACACAAGCCAGGCACAATGGTGAGATCATGCACAGCTCAGCACTGAGGCCGCAAAGATTTTGACCTCAGCATTGGCGAAGGCCTGATCCTAAATAAATTGAGGTAACCTCAAGCAAGGTTGGGGGAGCTGGGCCAGAAATAAATAAGGATGGTCATAAATTCCTCACTACGTCTCTCTCTTTTCCACACCTGGAGAAAGAGGGCACAGTCGAGGACGTTGCTGGAGTAAATGTTAGTTTTTATTCTGAAGGTGGTAGTGGGAGACACAAGGAGGACAAGAGGGCCAGCTGGGCCTGGGTGCCGGCAGGGCAGACGAGACTGAGCAAGTGGGATACGGGCCAGGATGGGGGAATCAGACACGTGTGATGCCCGGGTGAGAAGGAGATGGCCACAGGAGCCAAGAGTGGGAAGCAGATGCGGGCTCCGACAGGCAGGGGCAGCATCACGTCCAGGAAGCTGTGCAGCTGGACGGGAGTGATGGAGGCAGGAGCGGGCTGGCACGTGGGGAGCACAGCACACTGGAGGTTGCTGGACACGGTGGGCTGCTCTAAGCTCTGCCACAGCAGTGGGTCTTAATGGATTCTGAAGAAAAGAAGGTGAAGAAAAGAGGAAAAACACCACAACAAGTGGAAGTTGGGTGGCACCTCCTGGGCAGCTTTTCACAGAGCCACCCCCAGTCTGTAACTCTTGCCAGGTGGCAAGTCTCTCTCCCCTTCAGCAGCCAGGACCAGGAAACTGAGGAGCTCTCAGCCAGAGCCCAGGGTGGGGCACAGAGAAGGAAGAACCCTGTCGAACCTGGACTCCAAGGAAATCCCTGTTTCCTTGAGGCTGAGCTGGAGGCTCTCACAGATCCCTAATGCCCTTGCCACCAACCCGAAAAATGCAATTCAGAAGGGGTAGTTGCACCCCTAATGCAATGTAGGCTCTCCTTGGGGGACTCTCAGAACTTTAGGATTAAGAAATGGTAGGGAGGCGTCAGAAGGTGGCGTGGTGGTTGAGGCGCTGGACTCCCACGTGGCCAACTGCAGTTTGAGACCCAGACTTGGCAGCTTGTACACACTCGCTCGCTTTCTCTCTCTCTCTGGTCAAATCAGACATAAAAATAGTAAAATTAAATAAACAATTCTTAAAAAAAGAAAAGAGAGAGGGATGAGCAGATGGCGTAATAGCTATGTCACTGGACTCTCATGTAGTCGACTGCAGTTTGAGCCCCTGACCTGGTGGCTTAAACTCATGTGGGGCGCATGTGCATGCGTGCCCAAGATCCCGAGAGGAGGATGGAGGAGAAGGGATTGTGGCGTGGCCATCCCCCCAGGGGGTGATTTCTCACTTTCTGTCTCTCTGTCTCTATCTTTCTGGTGAGCACACATGCCCTATAACAAAAACCTCTCAAAAAAAAAAAAAAAAAAAGGCCCATGCTTAGGTTCACGTCCTGAGGTCTCTGTACATGCCTGCATGTGTGTGTGCCCTGATCTGAGTTGGCTGGCGGTGGAGCACAGCAGGAAGACCCTACGGGGGTCCCTGTCTCTTGCTTTCTGTCTGTGTCCCTCTCTCGTGGAAGAAAATAAACTAAGACAGAAAGTAAAGAAGTAAGGGAAAGGGTACAGATACGTGAACCTTGGAGAAGGGGGTAGATCAAGACCTAAACAATGACACAAACAATCCTAAGCACCTGAGCCAGGGGACACAAGCAGAAGTGGAAGCTCATTTTTCAGGAAAATACTTATTTTAAGCAAAATAAACTGTATCGCTATCATATCTGAATGTGTAACTACTGGATCAGTATTAAACTACATGAAGGACCAGCAGATGGTGTCATGGTCACATCATTGAACTCCTGCATAGTTGACTGCGGTTCAATCCCGGACCCAGCAACTTAAAACTCGCACCAGGCATGTGTGCAGCTGTACCCAAAATCCTGACAGGAGAATGGAGGAGTAGGGACTGTGGTGTGAACTTTCCCCTGAGGGGTGATTTCTCACTTTCTGTCTCTCTGCTATGAGCCCTATAGCAAAACAAACAAAAACCCTGAAACATAATCTGCTCTGCTTTCAATTTACAATCTAACTGGATAAAAATCTGAAGTGAGGGCCAGCAGGCAGCATGGTGATTAAGGTGGATTCCCACATGGTAGTTCAAGTCCCATAGCCTGCAGCTTGAAAAATCACATCAAATAAATAAGTAAGTGTTTAAAAAGGCGGAGGGGGGGGCAGCAGGTGCATAGTGGTTAAGGTTCTTGACTCCCACATGGTTAACTGCAGTTCGAGTACCGGACCTTGTGGCTTGAAACTCACACCAGGTGCATGTGCATGTGTGCCCAAAATCCTGAGAGGAGAATGGAGGAGAAGGCATTGTGGCATGGCCATACATCCTGGGGAGTAATTTCTTGCTTTCTGTCTCTCCAGTGAGCACACATGCTCTATAGCAAAAAAACAAAAAAAGAAAAAAAAATTCTCCCAAAAAATAAAAAAAGAATTTGAGGGGAAAAAGAAGTCACAGCAAAAACTCAAAGATTGAATGTACTTTACCTGTCAAAAAGACACCTCACGAAACTGTTCTCTTCTTTCTTTTCTTTTCTTTCTTTCTTTCTTTCTTTTTCTTTTTTTGGTAAGCATCCAAGAGTGGGAACTGTCTTCTATGGGCAAAGTCCCTTTTCTGTTTGTAGGGCTCTGCCACTGTTCTCCCAACAATCAAACCTCAGAAGTTTGGGTGTGTGCCACCTCCTCATCAGTGTGGCAGCTCCCGAAGGCCATCAACGCCACTGTCGATCAGTGTGGATGCTTTCTAAAAACTCCTTTCTGCCCAATGACAGGTGTTCCCAATAATTGCTGGGGTAGGACTTACTACCGCAGAAACTGACGAGACTGGAAAGCAGCCCAGCGGGTTTGGGGAAATACAACAGACTGACCTGAGGTCTATGAGTGGAGTCCCTGTGACAGGTCTCCTCTGCCTCAGATTATGCAAAGCAGTCAGGGCTCACCCAGCTGGGAAGCAGCTTTGACTGCTGGCTAGTGACTTGATGGTGTTGGTATCTGGCTGTCTCCAGGCAAAACTGCAGTGGTGGGGGTAGGGAGAAGGACCAGGAGGCAGGAAACTGCGCTGAAGAACTGGGGATGGCTTCACCCCTACACACAGATGCTTTTGTCCTCTCTGTAATTCAAACTGTGTAATTTTTAATGGTAAAGCAGTCTTGACCAACCAACCCTCTTTATGATTCAAACTCCAGTTCGAAAGAACAGGAAAATGAACTGTTCAAGCCTAAGACTGAAGGTTGTTACAGGGTGAATGCTTGACAAGAAGTTAAAATTGAATGAGACGGTGAATGGAAGTATTAGCACGATGAATCTGTCACTGAACTACGCGCAGAGAGGATGAGAAGAGACAAAGGGGCTGGAAAACAGGTAGGAAAAAAAACAACAAAAGATTTTTTTCTAGACTCATGATATCTGCAGAATGGCATATACACATCCTATGAAACTAAGTATTTTTGAATAATAATGTAAGAGAAATAAGCAAAGATTTTTTTCCAATACTTGTCCGGTCCCTCATCTCCCCAATTAGTTTGCTACTTTATGTAAATAACCTGAGAAATCCCTAAGTGTCTGTTTTTCTATCTCGATGAGCTTGATTTCAGAGCTGTATCCCTGATTTTGTGTCATTGACTTGTCTGCTTTTCCCTAAGCAATGCTTCACCAAAAACCAAATGCAACAATGACATCGACCTTACTTACGGTGCCATGTAGCATAACACTTCCACCTCCTAGACCCAGGACTGTGCTGTGCTCTGAATGTCTGTGCTCCTCCAAAATTCATCTATTGAAATCCAAACTCCCACGGTGATAGTGTTAGCATGCAGGGCCTCTGGGATGTCATTAGAAATTAGAGCCCTTACGAAAGAGGCCTCAGAGGGACCTCTTGCCTCTTCCACTACGTGAGGACAGGAAGAAAAGCACCATCTAAGAACCAGAAAGTTGAGTCTTCCCCAGACTCGAAGTCTGCCGGGACCTTGGTCCTGGGCTTAGCACCCACAGCTAAGGAGAAACAAGTGTTTGTTGTTTATACGAGGCCCAATCTGCAAAGTTTCTCTCCCAGAGACCCAAACAGACTAAGATGGGGTGGTTCAAGTTTGTGAAGCTTAGTCCATGACCCAGCCTGAGGCATTTTGTTCCCCAGTGAGGAAGAAAGCAAAGGCTACTCAGTTCTTGCGTACAGGAAGGTAGGGGCTCTGCCTGCCTGGCCTTAGTGCAGATGATTTGGGTGAGACAAATATCCATATTAACCTTGCAGCCGTCCTGTCACTCATAAGCTTTAACCTCCTCCTTTATATCACTGCCCAGAGCTGCTACCCAGAGGCAGTCCAACCAGCCTGAATATCCCTTTTCACATATTTTTTAACACTGAGAAACAGCCAGAGGATAGAAATCCAGGGAATGGGTCACTCAGGCTCAGCAGGAGCCTCACAATAAAACCCAGAATCTTTGAGTAAAAAAATCTCTTCCCTTGGGGCAGGCAGATGGTATGGTGGTGAGGGTGTTGTAATCCCACATGGACGGCAGCAGTTCCAGTCCTGGACCCAGTGGCTTAAACTCACGCCCGGCATGTGTGCATGCGTGTGTGCCCAAAACCCTAAGAGGAGAATGGAGAAGGGACTAGGGTGTGGCCATCCCCCTTGGGGAATGATTTCTCACTTTGCCTGTCTGTCTCTCTCCCCCCATAGGTGCCCTATGGCAAAACCTATTAAAAACAAAAACAAAAACAAAAAACAAAAAAACCCACTTTCCTTCTTCTCTGTGAAAACTACTTCAAACATCTAACGTTCCTTTAACAACTTATTTGGAAAGTGTCAGAGCCCTTACAGATGTTCAGTTAATGCTTGAGGAGTCTGACCAGGCCCTTCAGGTACCTCATCTCAGGTCTTAATGGCAATCTAATCAGCAGACCCGTTATCACCCCAGTTTAGAGATGATATCAATAAGGCTTATGGAAAGTCAGAAGATTCCCCCAAAGTACTCAACAGTGGGCAGAAGAGGCCCGTGAATCCCAATATCACTGATTCCAGGGTCTGGACACCAACTACACACAATACACAAGTTCTGTTCAGACTCTGCAGCTGGCCTGTGGACCCAACGCTTGCATCCTACCTTGACCCACTGCACAGTAACACTGCCTCTCCCTGGATCCACAGGCAGCAAAGACATAGGGTACCTAAAAACAGCTTTTTAGCACAATTCTAGGGGGGACCTTTCTGCCCAGAATTCATCTCTACACACAGACCACCTACTACTAGGAGAAAAGCTCACCCCTACTTTCCTGGGATGGGCTTGCCCAGGATCCACTCACACGAAGGTTAGTGTTTCTGGCCTTTCAGTTCCCTGTAATTACAGACGCGGGCTGGGTGAGAAAGAGGGCTCTGCAGGTCCATCTGTGAGCTGTTTTCTTTACAAGAGTAATCATTACCTTACGCCACCTCCCCTTCTTATTGGAACTGGCTTATTAGGACACCATTAGTCAAGAGGAGGCTAGTGCACTGCTATAAAGCTTGGGTGAGCAAATAGTAAGAGTGTATCTTTTCAAAGACACAAGTGAGTGTCTGACTTAGTGAGCTGGTCAATTTTACCTCTGTGTCAACAGGGCCTGCTGCAGTACCCAGCACTCGAGAGTGAAAGAATGGAAGGAACTAAAGCACATGAATACAGTAGCAAGGGTTCCATTTAGTTCTTAGCTGTTAACCACTCTTAAAATTACTTGGATAAAAATGAAAGAGATGAGCCGTTATCTCATCCAGGATACCATCTCTTTATTTCCTCTTCTTCAGTCTAAATCTCTCTCATCGCTAGGACCCTTGTTTTATACTCCATATGCTTTATACCAGACCTATGCAAACAGGAATTACGGCAAGGGATGGACACATGTCATCGCCAAGGACCAGAAGCCAGCAAATTAAAACGAGCCACAGGAGGACACTGGGCAAGCGAGTCAGCCTTCTGTTTTTACACCTGTGATCTGCAGGGTAAAGGGTCATGGGATAGAGTACCTACCGCACTGGGTCTTTCTAAGAATGAAATATAATAATGTATTTACACCTCCAACTTGCATAGCGCTTGGCATATATAACATCCTTTGGAAGCCCGTATCAGACCTCAGAAGTGGAACTGCTGCGGGCAAAGAATGTGGTTCTTACTTTGGTAACAGAGTTCAAGCTTGCAATCAGGAAACACTGGGTTCAAATCCCGATTCTATACTTCAAATCTACCCTCTGGCCTTAATCTCACTGCTTTATACTGTTTTATAATTTGCTGCTTCCACCAAATAGAGAGGGCTATCTACCAACTGAAGATGGAGAACCTACTCTGTGTACACACATGAAGAACACGGAGTGCGTGGCACCCAGCGGGACTCAGTGATACAACTTCCCTGGTCTATAGTCCAATGCAAAATTGCCTTATGGCTTTGTACTCATCAGCATTTCTACAGAGAGGCAAGCATCACTTCTGAACACGGAAAGAAGCACTTAAGGATAAATCTCAGCAGAATTCCCAATTCAAATCATCCAATTATGTTTATTTAATCCACATAGCTGGGTAACATCATTGTAAACCAAATCCTGATTTTCTTTATAAATTACTGAAATGAGATAGAAGTGATGGCCTGCAATTCTTTTAGCTGAACAAGGCTGTATTATCTCCACTATGAAGTGGCTATTGGCTGAAGCTTTTCAGAAACAAAGCACACTGAATGGTGAACATTCTGATAGATAGATTTCAAAGTGTTTGGACATCTGGAACACCTTTTGCTACGGTGATTAGATTCATCTATTTCCAGCTCTGAAAAGGACAAAATAGTTTCTGGGATTTGGGGCTTTATACAACTTGATCTGGGTGGATCCAGTGGAACAAAAAGAATGCCTTCCAAAAACCTGGAAACAATTTACTTAACTGGGGTGGGGAAAGGGGTCACAGAAAACTTTTTTTTTAATATGAGCCCACTCTTGGTTAGCAATCTGAAAAGTTTTGGTGGCTAATAAAACAGCCCTTTTAATTCAAATTCATCCACTGAACAAATATTTATCAAGAGCTTAGAGCACACATGACAATGGATTTAGTGCAGGGACAAAACCTTGCACAAGACAGTCTTTTCCAATTCAGTTAGAGCTATGATAAATGCCATGAAGGGGAACCAGCAGATGGTGTAATGGTTACGTTGCTGAACTTCCACGTAGTCGACCACGGTTCAAGTCCCGGACTCAGTGGCTTCAAACTCATACCAGGTGTGTGTACGTGCATGCCTAAAATCCCAAGAGGAGAATGGAGGGGACAGGTCTGTGGCATAGCTATCCTCGCCAAGGTTGATTTCTCGCTCTCTCTCTCTAGCAGGTGCACACACCCTATAGCAAAAAAAAAAAAAAAATTTCTCTTAAAACATTAAAAACAAAAACAAAACAAAAAAAAAAACTTCCATGAAGGAAGGGTATTCAAGTAAGAATCTCTGGGCACCTGATGGGGTCTATGATGTCAGAGAGGCTTGGCTTCCTGGAGGTAGCGATGCTTAGGTCCAGATGGGAAGGCTAGAAACCAAGGCTATCTAGTGATGAGCAAATGCCAAGTGCTTATAGAAAGGCAACTGGGGGAGGGCACTGCGGGAAGGGTGAGGTGGAAAACTTTCAGGGTACCTACTGAACAGTATTTGAAGACTGTTCCAGGTGGAGTAAAGAGTAAGTGCAAAGACCCAGAAGCAGGAAGGAGGATGGGGTGGGAGTGGGCATATTCATGGAACCCTCAGAGGCCAGTGAAGTTGAGATAAGAATACAGGCAGGAGGAGGTTGGCAGGATCCAGGGTACACTGGGCTTCACAGCCACCCAAGAGAAATAGGAAAGCAGAGGAGGGTTGAAGGGAGAGTGGTAACAGAGTTCCATCAGTAAGAGACTGTGCTTGGTGCGAGGTAATTAAAGACATGCAAAATGAAGAGAAAAGAGAGCAGTTGTGGTCCAGCAAGAAAGAACGTGGTTGAGATAAAGGCCGATTTTTTCCCCCCAGGGAACATTTGGCAATGTCTAGAGTTTTGTTTTTATTGTCACACCTTGCGGATTGTTACTAGCATCTAGTAAGTGGAGGCCAGAGTTGTTGCTAAACATTCTACAATACAGCTCCTGCAACCAAATCCCCACCAACAAAACCAGGAATTATCCACTCCCAAATGCTCTCAGTGCAAAGGTTGAGAAAACCTGACTTAGACCCACGCGATCATCTGAATGAGCTGGAGAGCAGCAGGAGAATTGGAGACATACGTAAGAGGTGAGATCCACAGGATTTAATGGTGGTCAAAGAGCAGAAGCGTCCAGGATGAGTCTCAAGTTTCTCAATCATTCCAAGGGAAGTTGTGCCCAGAATTTGTCCCTTCCTAGAAAGCAAAATAATCTTTCCTTCTGGAATGCTTCTGCTCTTAGAATGAGGAGGATAAGCCAGGTAGGAGGGAGTAAATTGAGATGGGAGCAAAACTCTTGAAGTTACTCAAGTGTACCCTCACCAAGTCAGTTACAGCCCACAAGCAGCCCCCCCAGTCAGATGAGAACTGCCTTTCAGGGCCATGGTCACCTGTCATTTAACTGCTGGCAAGTCTGGGTTTTAAAATGTAGACCATGTTCAATAAAATCATCATTATGGGGAGAAGGCCAATACAGGTTGAGTATCCCTAATCTGAACATCCAAAATCCAGAACGTTTAGAAAGCTGACATGAAAACCCAAGTGGAAAATTTCACACCTGACTTCATGTGACAGACAGCAGCCTAAACTCATAAACTAATTTGGTTGCTACCCAAAGAACAAGCATCACCTAGGAGTTCACCAAAAATGCAACCTCTCGGGCCCCAGACCAGCCCGAATGAATCAGAACCTCTAGGGCCGAGACTCAAATCTGTGGGAAAGCTCTCTAGTGATTGTGGTCATGTTAGAGCAGCCCTAATCAACCTATTTTAGGACAGAAGAAATTGTCTTTGCAGGTGTGGCGCTAACAAACCCTCATTGCTCAATTGTGTCAAAACTGAAATGTAAGAGAATTTAAAGACTGCCAGATCATAAATGGAACAAGTTCTAGGCTATTAAAGAGCTGGTATTGAAAATCTTTTGAATGTTTCATATCTACTTCAGCTTGTAACAGAAGTAAATATTAGGACTTAAAAAATACAAAAGTGTTGTACATGAGCATTTCCAGGCAATATAAATCCTTGGGCCTTTTGGGAGAGAATAAACAGTACGCCGCAGGAGCTGAGGCAGTCCAATGAAATAAACAAGTTCTTAAACAGCTTCCAGTGGGAGGGGCTTTTACGGGTAATGCAGAAAGCAAAAACTCTCAGCAAGGGCCACTGGGGGTTACCTTCAGGGCAGGAAGAGCAAGGTCCCTAAAGCTTCAGTGGAGGCCAGCCAGGGTCTGAGGCCAGAGAAACCATCCAGCACAGCTTTTAGGCCAAGGCATCCTTGTCTGTCCTCAAAACTGTCACTGAGGTCCATGGGAGTCCTGAATAATGATCCAACTCCAACACAAAACTTTCTCTGTAAGCTCAAAACCTTGCCCCTAAGCTTAATACCCTTGATTATCTTACCCAAAAAAGCTTTGAAAACACCCACAGTTCTGACTCGAGTATCATATTTTTTTATTCTGAAAGAGAGTTTATCCAACACTCCAGAAAGAAAACAGAAAAGCAAGAAACTCGTTCAACAATGAATGATGGATAAACTCTAGGGAGTGACTGGCTTATTTATAAATAAGCGTCACTTAAAACGACACAGAAAGTCCAGATGACAGCATAAACAGGCGGAACGGAGGAACTCGTTCTCCCCAAACCTGGCGCCTGTGACTCCCAGGCTCACACCAGTCTTTTGTGTGCCTGTGCGGTCCTGAGTGAGCTGCAGAGCTGTAAATATTTGCCCTTCGCCCAGAGCTGGCCAGCTGCTGAGGGTGCAGCTGACAGACAGGCCAGGGGCCAGGAAGGGGGTAGGGGTAGAAAACTTGCAGGCCTGGTGTGCACGTATGGTTCAGGAGAGCTAAGAGGAGGCAGGGGAAGCAAAGCAGGCACAGGCCCCCGGAGATCCGTAGGGTAAATACGTTACCTCTCTCTGCCACGTCATCTGAAACAGGCCACCAGAGTGGCAGCAGCAAGGCCCATGCCCCTTCTAGGAAGACAGAAGCACCCAGCTGCTGAAAATGTGGCTTTATGCGATCAGGGAAACCAGCAGTTCTCAATCTGGGTGATTCTGCTCCCCACCTCCAGCCCCTCACAACACTTGACAGTATGTGCGGGCATTTTTTATTGCACAATTTGGGACGGAGGTCTACTACTGGCATCTAGTGGGTACAGAGGCCAGGAAGGCTGTTAAGACATCCTAAACTGCACAACCCCACAAGCAAAAGTGATCCAGCCCAAAATGTCAATGCACCCCAAGGCTGAAAACTAGGACACAGAACCTGAATCTAGCTCTGTCCCCCAACCCTCACTGCTGTTTGATTTTGAACAAGTTACATAACTTCTCTGAGTCTGTTTGCTCATCTTGAAGGATTAAATAGATAAAACATGTAAAGTGCTTCCTACAGTTGCTGGTACACAATAAACACTCCAATACATGGTACTTGTGGTTACACTCAGAGGCCACACAGTAGTGGTTAAGAGCCTTGGGCTGAAGAAATGAGCACACATGGGTTCAAAACCCAGCTGTTGCACCTTAGCGCTGTACGCCAGGCACCAGACAGCTCAGGTGCAGGGTGTTGAAAATAAGTGCAGGTAACACCTGTTGATCATTTAATTTCTACTAGGAACTGGCATCTGGTCCTTTTCATAATCCTCCCCCTGACAGCTGACAACCACCTTTTTTTACAGTCAGGGAAACTGAGGCACCTGGCCATTAACCATAAAGTCCCTCAGCTGGTTAACAAAGAGTACAGATTCAAAAACAGTTCTAACTGCGGAAAACTCACCACTATTACTTTGTATGTCTTGGGGTGGGGGACTGTTACTCTCTTTCTGAAATCTCCAGATGAATACTTCAGAGGATGCCTGGCTGTGCTTTCCCTGCCTATCACATCTCTAGGGACCAAAGGTTCCAGCTTTAGAGAGGTTAAGCAGCTTGCTCAAGGTCAGCCGGCCAGCTGGCAGCAAAGCCCATGACTGGATCCAGCTTTTACTCCAAAGGCCTCTCCTCTGGCATCTCTCTAAACCTCTACATTGGCTATGGGCTTTCTCTGTTCTTTCTGGAATCTTGGAGGGTGCAAGAACAAAGTGCACGCTGGGTGTCAATGTTTTCTCCCGTGTTTCATATCTACAGGGACCGTGGCTTCCCATCTTAAGGGGGTAAAGTGATGTTGCCAAGATCACCCAGCTGGTCTGAGCTGCAAAGCCCTGAACACAGTCCTGCCTCTGGCGCCGCATCCTTCATTCTTACCCTACACTGGCCGTGGATTCCTTTCAGTCTTCCCAGAACCTCCCAAGCTGCAGCAGTTCTGCTTCACCCTTCTCGTCTGACTATGGGGACCTCGGTTACCAAACTGGGCCAGGTTCCGCGACCTGCGCGTGGGGCACGGCTAGCAAGCAGTGCAAGACGAGGGAGGCAGGGATGATCCCAGGAAGCTCCCGGCATCCCTGCACCCAGTGGGACTTGGCAGGGCCCTGGGTCTCCGGGGGACCTGGCAGGGGGTCGGGGCGAGCGGCAGGAGCCTACCTTGCCGCCGGGCGGCGCGGCCACGCAGCGGCTGAGCGAGTCGAGGCGTGCGCTGTACTCCGTGAACTTCTTCTGGTAGCGGAGCGCTGTCATCTGTAGCTCGAGCTGCGCGGCGGCCAGTTGAGCCACCAGCGACTTCTCGCGCTTGCCGGCGCGCAGCGCCTCCTTCTTGAGTGCCTTGTGCAGCGCGCCCAGGCGGGCCTGCAGCGCGCCGTTGTGCGCCCGCAGAGCGCGAGCGCAGCAGTGGCCGCCCGCGCGCTGCTCGCCGTGCGTCAAAGGCAGCCCGCAGCCCTCCTGGCAGCGGCCCACGGGCCGCGCGTCGCACGCGTCACGCATGTGCGCCTCCACGTCGCGCCGCAGCAGCACCTGGCCGCAGCCCGCGTGGCGGCAGCGCGCGGGCGCGAAGTCGCAGCGCTCGAGGTGCTCTGGCAGCTCTTGCAGCTTGACCACCCGACCGCAGCCGCGCGCCGCGTGTGCGCACTTGATGTCCAGCTTGAGGATGAGGCGCTTGAGCGGCAGGACGTGGTTGAGTTCCTTCGCCGACAGGCGACCGCGGCAGCGCGAGGGGCAGCTGCCCTCTTGCACCACCCAGGGCAGCACGCAGCCAGCGCAGAAGACGTGGCCACACGGCGTGGTCAGCGGGTCCTCCAGGACCTTGTGGCACAGCGCGCATTTAAGGTCCGGGTCCACGTCGCCGTCGAAGCGGTCCAGCTCGAAACCCATGGTGGCGGCCGGGGCCCGGGTCACCGCCGGGCGGCCGGCCGCCTCCTCCCTCCCTACGAGGCGGCCCAGACGCGCTGGCTACGCCTCCCGCCCGCTCGCGCTCTCTCCCCGGACTGAGCCTAATTGCTCCAGACTTCCTCGGAAAATGCCCGAGGAACAGGACTCCTCCGGCCGTATTTGCGCGAGCGCGAGCGCACACGCATCTGACCTCGTTGTCCTTCCGTCAGCCCTCTGCAAAGATGAAGAGCCCGGGAGGCTGAAGAGAACGGGGAGACCCTGATGATCGCCCGGGAGGACGAGCCCACAAAGGACGCCAGCCTGAGCCCTCTCGGAAAACTTCCCTCCGCTCAATTTTGGCTATCGGAGACAAAACGCCTGCCGAGAAAATCTCGCTGAGTTTGGAACGGAGGCTGCTGCTTTCACCCAGACGAGTTCTCCTACAGCGCTTTCCGGAACAGATCGAGACCTTTTGTTCCCCTTTCTCGCCTCCTTCTCTTGGGATTGATTTCAGAGGGTGGAAAATCCTGTGGGCCCGCTACCTCAGCACTTACGGTCTTTATTTATTTATTTCATTCCAGGGAAAGTTACAGAGCCTGCAGGACGCTCGGGCTGCAACTTCAGTTCCTATCCGAGGTTGTGCAAGCCTGGGGTTCGGCCGGGGAGGTTTCCAGGACTGGACGGCGAATCTAAGAGGGCGCCTTTGCGAGGACAAGAGCCGCTCGCCAGCTGTCGGGGAGGAAGAGGCAGGCGTGCTGGCCCTGCGCGCTCCGCCTAACACCGCTGAAGGGTCTGCACTACAGCGAGGCATGCGTTGTGCTGGGCGTTTCTAAATCGGTCTCTTAAAAATCAGCAGTATGGAGAATATTAGCTCCATTTGAACATTATTTTCCCCATTAAAAGAAGGAACGCCAGCCATATAAAGCAAACTGCAGAAATATGGGACTTGGCCAAAGTCTTCCTTAACCACTGTGCTCATGTCAACTAAGCAACTTCAGTTTGGTTTGTTTTTGTCCTATATGTACAGCTTCATGATGTTTCCATGCTATTAAAGAAGCTCAGCCTGGGGGAGGGTAACAGATGATCCATATTTCCATTTTTTTTTTACACTTATTAATTTTGTTGTGGTTTTCAAGCCACTGGGTCTGAGACTCGAACTGCAGTCAGCTATGTGGGAGTCCAGCGCCTTAACCACCACACCACCCGCTGAGCTAGTACTTCCGGTTTTTAACGTGGCTGCAGATTCTGATCCGAGGGATCTGGGACAAAGCCTGAAAATCAGCAAGGACAAAGCTAGCCAGTGCTGCGGATGCGGCTGGTCCATACAAGTCCCTGATTTCCCTGTAACTGGAAAACGCTGGCTGTCTGGATCTGGAGTTCTCAATTCTCTGGGGTAGCTTTTCAGACTGGGTCGTCTTAAGCAGCACCCGAGTGTCAGGGAAATTCTTTTGGGATTCCAACCTAGGTGGAAAGTTTACAGCGCCAACCATCGATTTGATTTCACACACACATATATATATATATATGTTTTTTAACTTCCCAAGGCTCTAGACATTCCTAAGACACACGCAGTCAGCGTTGGCGAGAGTGAAATCAAGCTGTGGAATTCTCATTTGGAGTCTGTTGCCAGTTTCTGAACGGTGAGGCAGGAAAGCTGGAGCTCTGAGTTCAGCGTGCCTTCAGCCTGGAAAGTGGGATTACAGCATCCATTTTGTCTAATTGCTTTTACTTCTCTCTTTCATGTGGCTGCTAAAGCCCCATGACCTTCACTATTTAACTGCTTCATCCAAGTGAAAGAACTGCCTTGATGTCCGTAAGGATTACTTGTTTTGAACTGACCTTTAAAAAGTTGTCACTCTCTAGCTTTTTCAGCGCAGGGTTGAGGTCACTGGACAGACAGTTCTTTAATCAGTGTTGGTGGCATTTATTGTCTATTTGAGGTAGAGACTTTTAATTGCTTTAATCAATTAATGCATTTCTCTAGTAGGATCCCACATGGGGTGGAATATTATTGGTCTTTGTTCAGATAAGCCCATGCCCAGGGAATCCTCCATCAGTATATTTACTAAGCTGTTCACAGGTTCTCAAAGAATAGGTAAGAAACAGAGTTTTTTTTCAACAAAGGTGTGTGGGCTTGTCAGTTTCACAGGGTGGGCTAGTGTCAACAGGGCAATTATCTTCAAACCAATCTGGTTTTGAGAAATAGGCAAAGCTTGTCATACATGGGAAATCAGTGGTAACTTGGATGTGTGTTTCTCTTCAGAACTGTCCCAGCAGCACTAGGGCAGCCCCCCCCCCCCCCCCCCATGGCAGACTGAGAGGTTGTTGGTGAACAGTTACAGTTGGAGGCCACAGAGAAGCTACTGTGGATTGGTCTCCTTAGGCAACAAGAAAGTCTGTCTGAGCCACTCCCCAGTGGCTAATTTTAGTATCAAAATTCTTGGAGGTCAGCAAAAACAGAAAAAAAAAAAAAAAAAAAAAAAAAAAGAAAGAAAAGAAAAGAAAAGAAAAGAAAAGCCCTCTAGAATATCAGAGCTGGAGGGACCGTGCATAGTATTCAGTCACTACATTTAACAGAAGAACTGAGAACCAAAAATATAGTAAGATAAAGAAGACTTCAGGACAGAATTGCTCAAGCCTGGCACTGCTGTCATTTTCAGCCAAATAATTTTGGGGGACCAGTCAGTGCCATGCTGGGTAAGGCAGCTGGATCCCAGATGGCTGACTGTGCAGTCTGAGTCCCAGAGCTGCAGTTTGAAACACACACAAGGCATTTGAACATTCATGCCCAGAATCCTGAAAGGAAGGTGAAATGAGGAGAAGGGATTGCAGCATGGCATCTCCCATGGTGGTAAGGGGTGTGCTTCCACATACACCCTATGGAAAAATTTAAAATTATAGTAATAATTCTTTGTTGTGAGGGCAGGTTTGTCCTCTGCATCGTACGATGTTTAACAGTGTCTCTGTTTGCTACCCACTGGATGCAGTAGCAACCTCATCTCACCCCTAGTTGTGACAACCAGACATTGCCAATGTCCCCTTGGGGCAAAATTGCCCCCAGACTGAGAACCACAGCATTAGGGCCACCCTTTGTTCATGCTAAAGTCAGGCAATGCCAGTGGCCCGCATCCACTGCTGGCTACAGAGTCACAGATGTGGAATTGAAAAGCTGAGGCACTGCACTCATGTACACGAGTAAAAACTAGGAAAGTGGATGTTTGGAATGGCAGTTCCTCCTGAGAGAAGGAGCTGATTTTTCTGATACGGATTAAATACTTACTCAACCATCTCAGAAGCATCTGTGTGTTTATATATGGATGAATTCCTTGTGGACAGCTGGACCGGTCATTTTGCAAAGGATTTTTTATAATTCCCACCACCTCTGCTATCACCCCTTCCTTTTACAATCTGATTCTGCACTTTCTAACCAAAACATGTCCAGCCTAATAGAAATGTCATTTCTGGATTCACCACTGTCCCAGTCTAATTTGAAACTCTATTCTCTTTCTTTCCTTTCTTTTCAGATTTTTGCCATAGGGCGAGAGCACTCAGAGACAGAGAAAGGGAAAGGGAAAGTGAGATAGCACCCCCCAGGGGGGCTGGCCACACCACTGTCCCTTCTCCTCCTTTCTCCTCTTGGGATATTGGGCACGCATGCACCTGCTAAGAGTTATTTTCAAACCACCCAATCTAGGACTCAAATTGTGTTCAGCCATGTGGGAATCTGGCACCTTAACCACTACACTACCTGCAAGACCCTAAACCCTGTTCTCACTGTCTGTTGTATCAGCATATTTATTCAGAAGATGATAGTATTATCTACTATTTTTAAAAATTATTCAACTCACAAGAGAAAGTGCATGCATATACAGTGAGAAGAAGAGACAGAAACAGGCAGGAGCCCTTGGCAGGTCTTGTTACATCAGGATCCCAGGCGCACAAGCACTTAGCATGTTTTCTGCTCAACTCAGGATCCAGACCCAGTTAGCCATGTGGCTTCCAGCACTACAGTTTGATACACTAGCACCTGTGCCACCGAGGCTAGGCCATCTCCCATGTTTTGAGCTCAACACTTGACCTTCATTTTGTCATTAACCCTCCCAGCACATTAAGAGGTAGATGTGCTGTTAGCCCTGTTTTACAGACAAAGAAAGTGAACTTTACCAAGGTTATAAGCTTTGTAAGGATAGTCAGGGGTGTAAATGGGAGACTTCCAGAACTCCCATTCTTTTTTTTTTTTTTTTTGGAGAGGTTTTTCGCTATAGGGCGCGTGCGCTCGCCAGACAGACAGAGAGAGACATAGAGCGCCGCAATCCCTTCTCCTCCATTCTCCTCTCGGGATCTTGGGCACGCACGCACACGCGCCCGGCGTGAGTTGTAAGCCACCGGGTCCGAGACGCGAACCACGGTCGACTACGTGGGAGTCCAGCGACATAGCCATTACGCTAACTGCTGGTTCCCCAGAACTCCCATTCTTAATCGCCATGGGAAGTAGGTTTCCTCCTTCCAGACTGTCAACTCTGGAGGCACTATCCTACAGGTGAGGCAGATAACCACTCCATGCCTCCATCTGTGTCCATCTTTCCCTATGGCAATCCTTAGCTGTCCATTGGGTCTACACAGTTTGCAGGTTCGGCACTAAAGAAAACAAAATTCAAGTTTTTATTATTATTATTATTTTTGTGTGTGTGGTGGCTTTGCCCCTCCTTAAATATTTGTATTCCTCCAGAAGGAATAGCATCAAATAACTAGACAAGAATCTCCTTTTCCCAAATGGAAGGACCACTAGAAAGTAATAAGGTATAGAAGTCATCCACAGATAAGTGTAAACCATTGCAATTGGGTTGCTTGCTTTCTAACATGGGCCGTGTCAGCTGTTCTGTGGGCCTGCGAAGCTGGTTTTGTTTTGGATTGGAGGGGAAGGAGGATAGAAGGCAGTTTTTGATCTTGGAGACTTCTGAAGACTGGGGTCAGTCAGGATGAGCTATCACCGTGGACACTGGATAGAACACGAAAAGCTGAAAAAACACTTTTTACAAATTTGTTTAAAAGTCTGGTTCTGCAAATTGGTGAGGCCTCCTCTATTCCTCCAGATGGGATTAGCCTCCACTGTCCCATGCACATACCCTTGTGGAACATGGATTACCCTTGAAATGTCTTCATTTATCCAGCAATTACTCACTGAGTAGCTACTGTATGCTAGGGAGGGGCTGTTCTAGCAATAGGACTACAGAGGTGAACAAGATGGACAATGCCCCTGTCATCTTATGCCCTCATTTCAAGGTTAGCAGAGTTCCTATCAATAAACAATAAGTGAGATAATTATGGAATATGATCAAATCTCTGATGTGGTGCTACTCAGAGTGTGGTCCCAAGGCCTGAAGCATGGCATAGCCTGGCAGCATATTGAAGATGCAGGATCTCACACACCATCTTGGCCCTACTGAATCAGAACCTGCCTTTTACAAGATCCCCAAGTGCTGTGTGTGCGCTTAAAGTCTGAAATGCACTGCTCTCAAGATCGTAAAACAAGCTGATGTGCTGGGGAGAAATTCGAGGAGACCACTTCAAACAGGGCATTCCGAGAAGGGAAAATGTGCGTTGCTGCTTAAAGGATGAGAAAGAACCAGCAATAGCTGGGAGAAGGACCGAAGTACGAAGTCCAGAGGGAGTCTAGCACGTGGTCCATCTGAGTTAGGCACATGCCTAGAACTTGCAGCAGCGTGAGCAGGGGCAGACAGGATCAAAGGAACAGGAAGAAGTAGGCAGCAGGCAGACATCCAGGGGCTTGCCCGGCCTAACGCTGTAAGGATCTGACTCAATTCTAAGTGCTAGATGGTACTGAAGGGTTTGGGACACAGAGGGACAGTCTGATAAATGTCTAGTTCTCATGTGTTCTACACTTCTTCATTGAGGGAATCGTGTCCACCTTCTAACCCACGCATTAACACTTTAAGTAGAGACGTAATAAATGTTGAACAGGGCCGGCCCCATGGAGCAGTGGTTAGGTACTATGCAGGGGGATTGCAAAATGCCACAGCTACTTTGAAAATAGTTTGGGGTGGTGGGGTGGTGGTTAAGGCATTATGAATTCTCACATGGCCAACTGTGGTTTGAGTCCCAGACCTGGTGGCTTGAAAGTCAAGCTGGGCACATGTGTGTGTGTGCCCAAGAGGAGAATGGAGGAGAAGGGATTGCTGCATGGCCATCTCCTCTGGGGGGGGGGGGGGTGACCTCTCACTTTCCCTCTCTCTGTCTCTGTCTCCTCTCTGGTGAGTGCATGTACCCTACAGCAATAACCTAGAACAAAAAAAGTTCAGCAGTTTCTTAAAAAGTTCAACATTGACCATCTGACGACTCAGCAATTCCAGACATACATACATACATATACATATATATATATATATATATATATATATATATATATGTATCCAAGAGAATTGAAAACATATGGGTTGGCCCCATGGCCTAGTGGGTGGTTAGGATCCCACATGGCTGACCTTGAGGTTCAAATCCCAGATCTGAAGTCTTGAAAAGCATTCCTAGTGCCTGGACATGCATGTCACAAATCCCAACAGGAAGGACAAATGAGAGACAAGGAATCGAGCCATGAGCACACCCCACTGGGGGATGCTTTCCCCCTCTCCCTCTGTCTTTGGTGAGCCCATGTGCCTTCTGGCAAACTAAAAAAAAAAAAAAAAAAAAAAAAAAAAAAGAAAAGAAAAGAAACACACCTGCTAAAAAAACCCTTATACCTGCATGTTTATAACAGCATTATGTGTAATATCCGAAAAGTTGAGCCAATCAAAATATCCATCAGCTGGATAAACACAAACAAAATGCAGGCATACCCATTGCATGAATGACCAGACTGTTTCCATTTCATAAGGACTAAGGCCATCATGGGCCCTCCATCCTTCCCCACCCATGTAGCACTGTTTCAGTTAAAGACCTATGTCCCTCACTATGCAGTTGGTCTTTATTGGTAAAAGATGAATGATTTTGAGATCTTGGGGGCAATTACATCTCCAAACCAAGTGATGTGCTTCCTCCCAGGTTTGCTTCTATTGTTTAGCCTCTTTGCTTTCTCCTTAAAAACACCAGCTTGCTTCAAGGCTGTGTGGAGTGCAGTTGCAAATGCTTCCGGGTCACCATCTGCCTGACCCTTCTGTCTGTCAGCTACTAATAAACTCTTGTGAAGTGCTCCTGGGAGTTGCTTCATTTGGGGGTCTCAAAGTGCCTTCTCAATTTGGGGGCCACTGTATGTAAGTTGCTCCTGACTTCTAACATCAGTGCAATACAGTATCATTTGTCACAAGAATAAATGAAGTAGTGATTTCTACTACAACATGGACTTACATTTTAGACATTATTCAGGGGCTGGCAAGTGGTGTGGTGGTTAAAAGCGCTGGACTCCCACATGGCTTACTGCGGTTTGAGTCCCAGACCTGGTGGCTTGCTTTCTCACTTTCCCCTCTCTTTCTCATTCTGTCCCTTTCTGGTCAAATTTAAATAAATAAATGAATAAATAAATAAATAAAGTTAAATGAAATAATTCTTAGAAAAACATCAGTAATGTTTCAAAAAAAAAAAACATTCAAAGCAAAGGACACAGGACAAAAGGCTCTTACTCATATGGAATACACAGAGACAGAAATTACGTTAGTGCTTGCCAGAGGGATGGGGAAATGGGGAGTGATGGCTGATGTGTAGGGGTCTCTCTTTGAGTTGATAAAAAATGTTCTACTGATGGTTTATGCCTCTAACTATACTTAAAAACCACAGAATTGTATTTTTACAAGGGTGCATCCTATGCATTGTGAATGATATCTCAATGAAGGAATGACAAAAGCACAAAAACATAAAGAGGGTTCTCTTAATAAAGAAGAAGGGAATCATGGATTTTAGATACACAGGTAGCACTCTGCATGTACCTGTTTACATGCATAAGCTTCCCTCTTTTTAAAATTAAAGTTTATGCTATTTTCTCATTCTTGCCAAAGGCTATTTTAAAAAAAAAATTTTTTTATGTTTATAAAAAGAAAAGAACAGGCCACATCATTGAAAAGTCCAGGAGATAAAAATGGCTTTGGACATGGCTGAATCTAGGAGCTCACACGAACACTTAAGAATCTGCTCTGGGGCCAGTAGATGGCGTAGCAGTTACATTGCTGGACTCCCACATGGCCTACGTGGTTTGAGTCCTGGACTTGGAGGCTTGAAAATCATGCCAGGTACATGTGTGTACATGTCCAGGATCCCAGGAGGAGGAGGGACTGGGCACGGCCATCCCCCCAGGAAATGATTTCTCACTTTCCCTTTCACTGCCTCCATCTCTCTCTCTTTCTCTCTCTCTCTCTCTCTCTCTCTCTCTCTCTCTCTGGCAAGTACATGCACCCTATGGCAAAAACATCTTTAAAACTAATAAGTAACTAAAAAGAATCTGCTCCAAGGCCAGCTCCAGGCACGGTGTTAAGCACTGCTCAAGAGTGACCACAGTTTGACTCACTGGCCAGTCAGCCTGAAGCACGGTCAGGCACACACAAGAATGGCCAGGGTCTGACAGGCTAGAGGATCAGAGGAAAGTGATCATGACATGACCAAACCCTGTGGAGGGTGCTCATCTCTGTTTTTCGCTGTCTCCCTCTCTTTCACACACACATGTAAGCTCACGTGCTCTATTATGAATAAAGATAAAACATGTTCCACCACAGCTGCCCACTGTGATAGTATGGGTGGCGGGGTGCTGGTGCACAATGCTGGAGTCCCATGGGGGGGGGGCAGGTTCAGATCCTGGGCCAATGTAAACGTGCTGGACTTGGGAGAGGATGACTGTCTGTCTTCCTCTTTCTTTTTCTCTCTCCCTCAAAATCGATAAAGTAAAAATTTTGAAAAAGGGGAGAAAATAAGTAACTTCTTGGTGGACAGGAACCAGTATTAAAAAGAAAAAAAACACACAACTGGGACCAGCAGGTGGCGTAATGTTTACATCACTGGACTCCCATGTAGTTGACCATGGTCTGAGTCCCAAATCTGGCGGCTTAAAACACACTGGGCATGTGTGTGCGTGCCCAAAATCCTGAGAGGAGACTGGAGGAGAAGGGATTGTGGCGTGGCCATACACTCTGGGGAATGATTTCTCACTTTCTCTGTCTGTGTCTCCGGTAAACACGCATGCCCTATAGCAAAAAAATCTCTCTCTCAAACCAGTAAATAATCTTCTCTGCATTCCTCTGGGTTAGCTTCTCCGGCAGGCTTTCCCCTCCCTCCCCCACCTCCCATGGTTCCATAGATCTTCCCTGCAGTCTAGCTTTGCCTCTCACTGGTTCATCAAGCCCAAAACAAATAGCTCATTTTCTTACTAGTTACAATGAATGTCCAAGGCAGACCTGGCCTGCCTAGAGCCCATTCCTCAACCAGGGAGAGGGCTCACCCAGACCACAAGAAATGAAGGTGAGGGAGGGAATGGTTCCTCAGAGAGCCTGAAAAGGCAAAAAAAAAAAAAAAAAAAAAAAAAAAAAATCTATGCCTACCACATACAGTCTTAGTACAAATGTCATCACTAATTCTAAACAGGAAAAAAAAATCTACAAAATATATGTACAGCTATTATCTTGGAATGAATTGCAAAGATACCTGCCAGCCTCCTTAACCAGTATCAGTTCTACCCTTACTTGAACCAGTCATTTGTGTAGGTGAAAATCACGCAAAATCCAGCAATGGATTGCTATTTCTGATAAATACATTCAATATGTCTTTTATACAATAGCCTGTCTTCCTTCAGATAAATCACATGGAGGTACAGTTTCAAAGCCAGACTTGAGCTCATTAACTTTTTAAGTATAAAAAGTATCTGTGAGGTTGGTCAGGGCTATATCCTCAGCACTGAGCATGGTGTTTGGCTCAAAACAGACACTCTGTAAGCATTCTGATTGGCTATGTAATTTACCCAAATACGTACAAATGTGTAGAAACACATTTTTCATGTTTCTGAAAACTCAGAGTCACTCAATTGCTCCAAAGGGAAACTTAAATCAAGGAATGAGATTTCAAGAGCAAGATTATAGATTCCCCTATCAAATATAAGGCAACTCCATTGTCATAGGTGCAAGGGAAGGTATAAAATCAAGAAGTGAGGGGATTCGAAGGTGGTGTGGTGGTTAAGGCGCTGGACACTCTCACATGGCCTTCCACAGTTTGAGTCTTGAACCTGGTGGCTTGCTTTATCTCTTTCTTTCTTTCTCTCTCTCTCTCTCTCTCTCTCTCTCTCTCTCTCTGGTCAAATTAAAATAAATGAATGAATAAATAAAATTAAATAATTCTTTAAAAAAATCATAAAGTGAAACAGACATAAAAGACAGAATCCAAGTACTGATTCCATTAATAGAAGGTAAATTCTAATTTGGAAAATCTTCTTTTCCAATATTTAAGTATCACTTTCCAGCATGTTCTTTACACTAAACAAGCTCTTTAAATTCCTTGCAGCTTAAACCTATGATCTAGGAACTCATTAATGTTAATTTTTCTCCTGGCACCTTCTCCCTCACTTTCATTTACTCAGTCTATAAAATTACGATAATAATAATCCATGCTTACCTAGCACA
This sequence comes from Tupaia tana, assembly GCA_026018925.1. Classification (NCBI taxonomy): domain Eukaryota; kingdom Metazoa; phylum Chordata; class Mammalia; order Scandentia; family Tupaiidae; genus Tupaia; species Tupaia tana. The sequence goes on along the minus strand of JAKSZU010000022.1, from coordinate 18,237,277 downwards.
TAGTAATAATTGCTAATTAACTAACTTTTATATGTAGAAACCCCAGAAGACTTTACAGAGGTGTTAAGTATTATTCATTTTCGACTGGTGGTGGTGGAGGTGGTGGTGGTGGTGGTGGTGAGGGGAACCCAACTTCTGCTTTCAAGTGAGGCAGGTCACACTCACATGCTGCTCTCCCCTGGGAATGGAATATTATAAACCCCTTTCATGTATCCTCCCATTGCTGACTGATTAGACAAGCAAAATCTGGCACAAATACAGCATTCTCTCTTGACATCTGCAGCCTCAAATAACAGACTTGTGCTCCGCATTTCATCAAAGGGGGCCTCTCTACAGTAAAATAGAAACTGCTTTGGTGCTAGCATCGCCAGAGATCTGAGCTCAGAGGATTTGGAGTTGCAGCTCTCAAAACTGGTGAAGTCCAGAGTGCCTCCCATCCATAATGCAAACACACAATTGCTCTCATTTACATCTCATTTGATTGTACTAACAAAAAAAAAAAAAAAAAGAGAGAGAGAGAGAGATTTGTTCTTGACTTATGTATTTATTTATTTATTTTCTGGCTGTTTCTTTTTATTATTTTTACGATGAAAGAATGGCTTCTATTCTTCTGGGAAGACTTCAGGCTGAATGTTTTGGAGATGTCAGCCAACCAAGAGAAATGTGACATCACTGTTCTTTGAAATCTGGTCCTAAAACTGTGGTTTTTTGGTACCCAGATCAAGCGAGCACTTGGCACTGAAAAGCTAAAACAAAACATGAACAAAAATAGTCCTACGATGGCATGGTGTTTCCAGGATAATCGTTTGTTATATTTTAACAATCGAGTCACTTTAACCTGTCCTTCTATTTTCATTGCTTTGCAGGAACAGACATGAAACGTTTCACAAAGCTGGCAACAAGCTGCTTTCTAAGGGGGCAAGAAGTAATCGTGGAAAAAGCTGCCGCAATAGTAATATTTTTCTGTACAGGTAAAATGGAAAATGTGTCCAACTGCTGGCATACAATCTGTGATTTTGGCAAACGGCATGCACTCCATCTTGACTGAATATAAAGAGCCTTAGAAGTGGAATCCAGAAAGATGAAAGGACGTGGAGGACAGTGAGTCAGTTTGTCATTGGTGGGAATCTTTGCAGTAACTTATAATTTATCTGTGGGTTGTGTAAGCTTAAAGATGCAGATAAAGCTGGAATCGGGGAGCTTGTACTGGTTTCTGTCTTCCAGAACTACCAAGTTTCTGATAGCTCTTTAAACTGTAGGCAATAAGTGAAAGTGTGTTTCTAACTTTATAATGTATCTATTTTTATTTGTAATATTTTTCTTCCCCAACTCCCCGCCCCAGGAGAGAGAGCAGTAACCAACAAGCCATGGCAGAGACCACCAAATCTGTAAGCAAAATACTAGACAAAGTCGGGGGTGATGGTCTAAAAGTTGTGCACAAATTCAGAGACTAGCAAAAACTTAGAGTATCTTTTGGGAAGAGTCAAAAAAAGTTATTTATTTCTTACTTTAATTAGGAATAGTGCATTTTCTTCTCTGTGCAGAAATCACTGTATGGATTAAATCTTTGATCTTGTTTTTTAGCATTTGATAGAAATTCATTGAACTGAACAAATAACATATGCACGTATCATTTTACAGCTAACCCAGCCCTGAGTCATTGAATAACACCGGTCTATTCATTAGAAAGAACTTCATTAAAGAAACAATACGTATGATTGTGCTCTGCGTCTGGGATTGGCAAACTTTTTCTGTAAAGAGCCAGATAGTAAATATTTTCGACTTTGCGGGCCATGTGGTCTCTGTCACAACTTTTCAACTCCGATGCTGTAGCACAAAAGCAATCATGTCAGTATGCAAATGAATAGGTGTGGCTGTGCTCCAATAACACTTTTTTAAATTATTTTTTAAAATTTAGCAAGAGGGTACATACACTCACCAGAGAGAAACAGAGACAGTGAGAAAGCACCTCCTGCAAGTGGATGATCACGCCTATTTCTCCTATATGTCTCCTTTCAGGACTTGGAGCATTCATGCACACGTGCCTGGTATGTTTCTCAAGCCATAGGGTCCAGGACTTGAACTACGAGGCTGGCCGTGTGGGATCCAGCTGCCTTACCCAGCACACCACTGACTGGTTCTCCCAATGAAACTTTATTTTTAGGCCCAGCTATGGGGGGACATGCTAACGGATGCTGCTACTCAGGAGGCTGAGGCCATGTGAGAGGTCTGTGTTTCATATCTGGCCTCCCTGAAAGCAGGTCTAGTGGGATATGCCTATAGTCTTAGGTACTCCAAAGACTGAGATGGGAGGATTGTGACACAGCAAGACCAGCCTAAAATCAAAATAAACCAAAACAGAATAAACCAGAGACTAGACAACAACACGGCAGTGACCACATGGGGAGGTTCGAGGTTTCATGCATGTCCAGCCCATAATCCAGGGCTGGCTAAAGCTGAGGTGGATTGTGGTGTCAAGATCGTGGTGGGGTTCTTTCTGTCATTCTCACTCATGGAAAACATAAATGAATAAACTAAACAAAAAAACTTTCTTTTCTTTTTTGAGAGAGATTTTTGCAATAGGGTGCATGTGCTCATTGGAGAGACAGAGAGACAGAAAGCTAGAAATGACTCACCAACAGGGATGGCCATTCTCCTCTCTGGATCTTGGGCATGCACTCACATGTGCCTGGCATGAGTTTTAAGCTGCTGGGTCTAGGATTTGAACCACGGTTGACTGAGTAGGAGTCCAGTGACATCACCACTACGCCATCTGCTGGTCCCAAAAGACTTTATTTTCAAAAGGCTCCATTTGGCCCACGTGCCTTAGTTTGCCATCCCCTGCTATATATACTCCTTGTTCTATTGTATTTTTAAAAAAATTGCTAGAGGGTGCATGTTCTCTCTGGAGCTATGGAGGAAAGTGAGAAAGCTCCCCCAGAGGGGATGGCCATTCCACAATCCCTTCTCCATTCTCTCTCTTGGGATTTTGAGCATGCGTGCACACGTGCAAGCCGCTGGTTCGGGACTCAGCTGCCCAGTCAGCCATAGGGATCCAGCCACCTCAACCACCATGCCACTGGTTGGCCTGTATATTCCCTCTCTGGCAAAGCAAAAATCATCTGAATTTGAAAGCACTGAAGTTATCATAATGAGACAGAGTAAAAAGACTTTATAACACTTAGATGCTCAATAAATGTTCAAAGGAGAGAGACTATTATGGGCTTGGGAGTCAGAAAAATCTACATTCAACTCCTCCTTCTACCTCTTAGGGCTGTACAAACTTTACAAGTCATTCATTTCACTTCAGTTTCTCCCTTTGTAAAAGAGGGATATCATTAGTATCTATTTCATGCGTTGCAGCTGATATAGATGAAATACCATGTGTAGTCCCTGCCGCAGTGCTGGGCATCCACTGAGCTTAATAACATTAAGAATGAAGGAATGACCCTGAGGAGGGCCATCCTTGCAGTGGATCAGTATTGCCTGTGCTTCCTGAAGTTCCTGACCCTCAAGCTAGGCCCAGATGCTCTGCCCTTGAGCCCAGGAACACATAGATGGTGCACACGTACACAGACTATGGATATGGAAGGACACATGGAAAAATACTAAAAAGCAATTGCTGGTAAACGTCACCAGAAGAATTGGACCCGAGGTAAGCAGAGGCCACATCAGGGCTATATATGAGTTATCTCTCTCAGAGTAGACATTTTTCAGTGAATTAGCCAATTATTACTAGTCACCATAACAATTTTGACAACACTTGAAACAAATGAAGACACAAGGAATGGAATGTCCGCTCCCTTTAGAAAAAAATGGTGCCAATCGTCCTTTGGGCAGTTCCTTGAAAATAAATTACTGAACAGCATTGAACTTTCAAGGCTAAATGTGTCTACCAAGCGAAATACAAAAACAAAGAACTTTGAAGGAACCCTACAACTGAGATTGCTAGTTAAAATGCTTCCATTGCTAGAAATTCATTTTAAACAAATGAGGGAAATGTACGTCCGCCCTTTGTTTACAGGGACTGAAGACAGACATTGGAGAGCTATTTGCTTGAGGAAGTTGTACGTTCGTGTCTTATTCACCTCTGTGCCCAGGTTGAGTGTGGTCCCAGCATACAGCAGATGCTCAATCAATGTCCATGGGATTGCTGACAGAAAGAAGAGAAGGCACCATGGCTTTTCGATGCTTGAAATGGCACGGACAGACTAGTTTGGAGCATTCTGCTATTAAAGTCCTTTCACAGCGCTGCAGGACATATTGGAGACAGTGCCAATTGCATCATATTATATGCCTGGCATAATTATAACATAGGCTTTTGTCTCCCCTGGTGCCAGTCAGTCTCAAAACACATGCCACATCCTTGCATCGCTTACGTTGGGTGCTGGAGTGGCCTGCTCATTACATTTGGGACTCGGGAACTCTGTGTCCATGTCCTGAGTCTAGTAAGTCCAGAGATCCATTCCTGGGAGAACCAGAATGGTTTTTTTCCAGAGGAGGTGATGAACAACAAGTATTTGAGTCCAGAAAGAAAAAGAGGTACATGGTGGACAGGGGCCAGTTGGGGCTGAATCAGATTCCCAAAGGGAGCAGGGGTGATAGATAGGGTTTTTCTATTTTATGTAGTTCTTAAAGAGTATTAATCAAGCTGGGTTCTCTCGATTCCTAATTAGATAATTTAATTTAGACATGCCACAGAGTCTCCCTTTTAATTCTCTCTCCTATCTCTCTTATCCATCTACTTTTTTGTTACCACTGTTATCCAAGTCACCATTTTTCTCACTAAATGATGGCAATATTTTCTAAAGCAATCTCCCCATATTCCTGCAAAACCCTTCCATGTAGTTCTGCACGGTGCTGCAAGAATAATCTTTTTTAAATAGAAAAGTAGTCTAGAACCACCTCTGCTTCAAACTGTTCAATAGCTTTCCATTTCTCTTCAGAGGAAACTAGTCCTGCATCTCACCGCAAAGGCCGGGCCCGACCTTACCCTGCCTACTCACCGGCCTCATCTGCGTCCCTCGCCTCCTCCTCCTGCACACCAGCGACTGAATTTCCCAATAGCCTTTTTTCCTTGGATTGAAAAGAGGGAGCATGGGGGAAAGCCAGTGGCACAGTAATAGTGTAACTGAACCCACATGGTCAGGTCCCAGGTTCTCATCCAAAGATCTCTCCAAGCACACTCGGCACACACAGGTGCCTGTGTTTCGGGCGGACTGAGGCTGAGAGTAGACTGCAGCGTAACGACCCTGTCGGGATGCCTCTTTGTCTCTTATTCTTTCTTTCTGTCTCTTTCTTTCATGAGGTAAATAAATAAATAAATAACTTTAAAAAAAAAAAAAGGGTTTAATAAAAAATAGAGTTTAAAAAAAATAAGGGAGAAAAAAAAAAGACAAGCTGAGGGGCTAGCAGGCGGCATGACCGTCAAGGAGGCTGGATCCCACATGGCCGACTGTGCGGTTCTCAACTGGTAGGTTGAGAAACACGCTAGGCACATGCACATGCATGCCCAGAATTCAAAAAGGGAGAAGAGGTGAAGAAGGAATTGTGGCAAGGCCATTCTCCATGGGGAATGCTTTCTTGCTTTTTCTCTCTGTCTCTCTCCAGTGAGAGTGCATACATCCTCTAGAAAATTAAAAAAAAATAAAAATTAAATAAGGAGCCTGGGTTCAAGGCACTGTAGAGCTGGCCATGTCGGCCAAATTAGTCCATTTGGGCTGTTAAACATAAAACACCAATGACAACAAGCCCTATTTGTTTAAGCCTCTGTATCTGGGCTTCTGTTAGAGAGTTTCTCAACCTCGGCATTATTGACATTTAGGGTCCAATAGTTTTGGACCTTAGTTTTCTAAGGGGCTGTGCTGTGCATTGTAGACTATTCATCAGCATCTTTGGCATCTACTCACTAGATGCTAGTAGCATCTGTCTGGTAATTGTGATGACTCTAAGGGACCAGACTATGGTGCAGAGGTGGCGAGATGTTCTGCAAAGACTGACCCACATGGCAAGATTCTGGGTTCACATCTGGAGACCTCCCCGAGTATGCCAGGCATGTGTACACCCATGATATGGGGCTGGCTGGGGGTGGATTGCAGCACCAAGACCCTGTTGGGGGGAGGGGTGCTGTCTTTCCATCTCTTTCGCTCATGGAAGAAATAAGTAAATAAACTTAAAAAAAATATATGTCTTCAGGGGACCAGCAGTTAGCATAATGGCTATGTCGTTGGACTCCCATGTAGTTGACTGTGGTTCTCATTCTGGACCCGGGGCTTAAAACTCACGCTGGGCGGGACCAGCAGATAGCATAATGGCTATGTCGCTGAACTCCCACATAGTCGACTGCGGTTCGAGTCCCGGACCCGGTGGCTTAAACTCATGCCAGGCACATGTGTGTGCGTGCCCAAGATCCCAAGAGGAGAATGGAGGAGAAGGGATTGCGGCGTGGCCATCTCCCCTGAGGGGTGATTTCTCGCTTTCTATCTCTCTGTCTCTCTCTGTCTGGCAAGCGCACATGCCCTATAGCAAAAACCTCTCCAAAAAGAAATATGTCTTCAGACATTGCTAAACATCTCCAGGGGGAGCAAAATCAGGCCCGGCTGAGAAGCACTGCACCAGAGCAACGTAACCAGTTATTCGAGGCACAGGCCTCTCTCCTTCAGCGTGCCATGATTTCGCCTTCCCTGTCAGGGACTTGGCCTGCAGTCTCCTTTGAAGGAATTCCCTTACCCACTTCTCACTTAGCTGTCTCCTACTTCACTCTCGTATGCCAGCTTTATCACCTCCTCAGGGAAACTCCACTGGTCCTCCAACTAAAATACTCTAATAATTGCCTGTAATTTTCCCTTTAGCGATACTGTGATTCTTGATATCCTATTCATCATTCATTGGCACACATAAGGCCACTCAGTAAAGTTTGTTGACTGGCTTACTGATGTGATACTGTAATTTTTAGGAGAGAGTAAGAGACTAGCCATGGTAGAGGAGGCAAATATGAGTCTCACCATGGTCTTGACCTGGGGGAGATGGGCTCTTGTTACTGATTAGAGACGAGGGAGCAGCAACCAGGGACAAATGGGGTTTCTTTACTTCCTAGAATTGCCATAGACCAAGAGACCTTCCATCTGTAGCTGTCAAAACATCTGCTAAAGTTAATACTTTTCTGTATTTCAGAGCAACATATGGATTTGTACTTTGCCTTTGCTTTTAAAAGAAAAGTTTGGGGCTGGCAGGTGACGTGGTGGTTAGGGGTGCTGGGTTCCCTCATGACCAACCACAGTTCAAGTCCTAGACCTGATGGTTTGCTCTCACCTTTTCTCTCTCTCTGGTCAAATGAAATAATAACAAATGGAATTAAAATAAATAAATAATTCTCCAAAAATAAATAAATAAATAAATAAATAAATAAAAGCAAAGTTTACCTTTTTTTTTTTTTCTTTTTGGACACACATGCATATGTTTCTGGTGTGATGTTTTTTAAAGCTGCTGGGTCCAGGACTTGAACTGCTAGCAGCCATGTGGGAGTCCAGAGCCTTCACTTAGTCTAGCATAAGCCATCTGCTGACCCTCAAATTCTGTTCGCTTTTTAACCCTGTGCTTTTCAGGCTGAATCATATGGAATACAATTAATTAATTCTATACTACCATCTTCCAAGTAAAGTTAAAAATAACCCTTACTATCACATTTAAAATTCACATATAGAGCCAGCTCTGTGGCCTCGTGGTTAAGGGAGTCAGATCCCACATGGTTGTCTCTGGTTCAAATTCCAGCCCTGGCAGTTTGAAAAACATGCTGGGCATGTGTGTGTGCATTCACAAAATCCCGACAGGATGGAGATACAGAAAAGGGATTGAGCTGTAACCATGCCTCATTGAGGGTTGCTTTCACCACCATCCTTGGTCGCCCCGGCAAGTACATGAGCCCTCTGACAATTAACAAATAAAAATAAATTCACGGGACCAGCAGATGGTGTAATGGTTGCTTTGCTAGCCTTGCACATGGTCGACCACGATTTGAGTCCTGGATCTGGTGGCTTAAAACTCACACCAGGCACATGTGTGTGCCCAGGATCCCAAGAGGAGAATGGAAGAGAAGGGATTGAAACATGGCCATCCTCCCTGGGGATGCTTTCTCTCTCTTTATTGCTCGGTCTTTCCAGTGAGCTCACATGCCCTATAGCAAAAATCTCTCTTTAAAAAAAAAAGATATACTAAATTCAAATGCAGATAAATATATGCCTCCTACGTGCTCCAGCCCCCTGATCATCTGAGGTAAGAAGCTCAACATTGAGACAGGTCTGCGTGCTTGGCTAGCACAGGGCCATAAGGAGACATGTGTGTCTCTACTTAATCCCCTCATATTACTCTCTGTTCTATCAGGTTTTGTCATCCGTCTCAATCACCTTTTTCAGACTTCTGAGATACAAAGCCAAAATCTTCTTTCTCAAGATTCTAAGAATTCTGTAAGTGGATCTATATACCATTTGTAATAAAGGGACACTCCTCATCCTCCCTTAGTAAGATGGACACTAATATGTGAGCATTAATGGTTGCAAGAGACAAAATTCCCCAACATACCAAGAACATGTGTTTTTCAGTCAGATCTAGTTTTAAGACCTACTTCCACAAGTTATTAGGATGCTATTATAATTACAAGTAAGTGCATAATTTCTCCAAGCCTTAGTTTCTTCATCCTTTAAATAAGACTATTATAATAATGCTTTCCTCGAGGTGACATTGACATTGTGTGGACTGAATAAATAGCTCCTTGCACATAACAGGCATGAGATGAATGTTGGTTATTTCTGTGATCTGTTTGCCTAATCTTGCCTAGAACCCCTGGGACAGGTCACACACACGTTCTTTTTTTTTTTTTTTTTTGAGAGGTTTTCGCTATAGGGCGCGTGCGCTCGCCAGAAAGACAGAGAGAGACATAGAGACAGAAAGCGAGAAATCACCCCCCAGAGGGGATAGTCACGCCACAATCCCTTCTCCTCCATTCTCCTCTCGGGACCTTGGGCATGCACACACACGCACCCTGCGTGAGTTTTAAACCACCGGGTCTGGGACACGAACCGCGGTCGACTACATGGGAGTCCAGCGACATAGCCATTACGCTAACTGCTGGTTCCCACACACACGTTCTTGAGGTGACCAGCTGGGACATGGGACAGTTAGTGACTATAATCTAATCAGATTATATAGAACTTTTAACACTCTACCTCCACTCGACCAGTTGAGGTAGCCCCGGAAAACACTGCTAAGAACAGAATATCTTTCTCACTCTTGCAGCAGTACTTCGTGCCCTGATACTATCACTTCCACAGAGCTTTACCCTACGCACATATGCAGCTATGAGCACAGACATACAAGTCTGTGTCTACACATGTGTGCTCACAAAATACCACATGCACACTGTCCCCAGAACCTTGGTATCCTACTCAAGAAATCTTTACCTTGTGACTTTTCTGTGAAAAGAACTATACTAAACTCTGTCAATTTTGCGGAAAATCCTGCAGATATTTTGCTCAGCTTCACAAGCTGTGCCTCCCTCCCACCCGCCTCTTTGTAAAGCTGTTTAGAGTCCTGGGTAGAAGGTGTGCACTATGCTTTGAGGAAGCCTTGGAATAAGGAGAGGGCATGGACAGACTGTAATGTCACATCAAAGTGAAGGTGTGACATTTCAATACATTGAAATATCCATTTATTTCAAGCTATAAATTGTCAGGCTGAGTAGAAATAATCACCCAAGAGTTTTGCCCATAGTTAGGTAATAATAATAGCTGTCATTTTCTATGCACTTATTCTACACCAACAACTGAGCAAAGATGATACAAACTACTCCATTTAACCTTTACGACCACACTGAGGTGGTACATCTTATTGCTCCCATTTGACAGATGAGGAAAACAAGGCCCAGTACTTTCTGCAGACCTGTGAGTTTCCAAGCAGAATTCAAACTCTCCAGGAAGAAATGGGGTTTACTTACTTCCTAGAATTCCCACCACTCCCTGCTCCCCATGTATTTGATGCCTGAGCCTGAACTCACTATGTGGAGGGGTCCAAAGGAGTCCACACAGTGGAAAGGCTGAAGATTTCTGTGGTGGAGGATGCTAGCTGCTACCCCAAATCTATTTTCCTCATCTCTGGCATGGCATTCTTCTGTGGAGTGGCTGCTTAGCAGAGGTAACATTTAAAATACACTTTGCATTTAGGTGTACCACATAACTTATCCTCAGTCATGGAGTGTCACTGTATGAGACAGGCATGCATCTCCTCCATATTCTTTTTCTCCTTCCAGTAGATGGATTCGTAAGACAGGAAACAAGTAAGGGGTGGCTTAACTTGGAGATGGAGGAAACCTGGCTCTCTGAATCACTGTGTGGAAGAGAGTGAGGCTGACTAGGACGCTTCCCAGGGGCACTTCCATGAGTAAGAAATGAACTTTTATTGTAATTATGCATCATAATTTTTAAGCTTTGGTGTTGCCATTAAGCCTATCCTAACTAATACAACTTCTTTCTTTACTTTGAAGAACAAAAATTGTCCCTTGTTGGCTTAACCAGCTAAGAGACCTCAGAGAGCGGAATTAAAGGAAGGATGAATCTCACAGCTTCATACAACAAATTCTCCAAGGGGGACAAAATTAATTCAAACATGATTTGTTAGACATGGCTATTACTTCAAACAGTTTATGCCTGGCACCTTCCCTTCACATAAAGCAAAATGGCTATTTGACAGGGAAAATGTGAAGATAATAGATATGACTAATGATATTTCAAACTCTGAAAAGTATTTTGACTATTAGATTAGTTCAAACTAATAACAGGAGAAGAGAATGAAGTGTTTATATATCTATTTATATATATTTATATATATATATATATATATATATATATATTTTTTTTTTTTTTAAAGCCATTAACTTCTTTTTCCTTCTCCCAGAATTGATCCTCCTCATTTTATTCAGCCACATTTTATACAGTTAAATATCAGGCTTTCTGGGCCCACTTGACTTTTATGAGTTTTCCAGGTGGTTTGAAACCCAGAGTAATAAAATGACCCTGCGAGGTGACAGAGTCTGCAAGTTCTTTCCCTTCATCTCCAGGCTTCCCTTCTCTATTGCCCCTGGCCCACAGGCACAACCAAACAGAACTAACATCGTTTTCTTGGGAAATGAGCATAAAAACATTCACCCCTTTTAACCTAAAAATTAACTCCTCCATTGACCATTCCTAAACTCTTGCATTTCAAAAGTTTGAAAATTCATATTCAATCCACCCAAACCCCAAAAGAGTTAAGGTAAAAGGACCACCTTAACTGAAGTTGTGCTTTTTTTAAATTCCCAGACAACTGGGAACAAGTCCTCTGCTTTCTACTCTTAACTTCACACTTGAGTGAGGGAAGGGGAAGCGAATGGAATGAAAGTGCAGATGTGGCGCTTGTAACCGTCCCTGTGGTTCAGGCTGTGGGCTTCTATATGACCTGAGCTCAGAATGGAGACAGCAGCGAGGACTTCAGCCCAAGTACGCTGTGCTCCTCGCAGGCACAGTCTGGACCTGGGCTTGATTGGGTGTTTTGAACGGAGCGTACAGAGTACAGCTAAGACTCATTACCGCAGCTGTGGTTTCCAAGCTGTCACACCCACATGTTGGCTTAGGCTCCACTTTCTTTTATTTTTTTTAAAAATATTTTAATTAATTAACTTTTAGTTTACTATAGGGCACTTACGCTTGTGGGAGATAGCGAGAAAGAGAAAGGGAAAGTGAGAAATCATCCCCTGGGGGGATGGCCATATCATAGTCCCTTCTCCATCCTCCTCTTGGGTTTGGGGCATGCACTTGTGCATGTGGGATCCAGCGCCTTAACCTCCACACCAGCTGCCGGCCCAGGCTCCACTTTCAAAAACTACCAATATTTCACCTAGCTCAATATCCTTTCCCATCAAGCTTAGAAATGGGTCTAGGGGCCAGCAGGTGGTATAGTGGTCAAGGCGCTCGATCCCATACGGCCAACTCCACGTTTTGAGTCCCAGACCCTGCAGCTTGCAAATCACACTGGGTGTGTATATGTGTGTAATCAGGATCTGGAGGGGGGACTGGAGAAGGGATTGTGAAGTGGCCATCTGCCTAAGGTGTGTGTGTGGGGGGGAGGATTTCTCACTTTCCCTTTTTCTGTGTCTCCGTCTCTCTCCAACAAGGGCTTGTACCCTATGGTAAAAAAAAAAAAAAAAAAAAAAAAAAAAAAAAAAAAGCCTTAAACCTATTTCTTCTTATACTCATATTCAAAGTTTCCTTAGTAGAGTTTAGCCTCCTAAATCTCGCTCATAAAATTTTCAGCCATTGGGACCGAGAGAAGATTGTAAAGGCAGTTCTTAGCAAAATCACCATAACCTCAACCCTGTTGCCATTTAGAATCCTGAGACTGGCCACTTCCAATAGCAGCCACCCTCATTTCTCTGTCTTTCCCTATATTTACCCACCTGTTTCCTCATTATCTGAGAGTAGGGATTTGAACAAGATTTAACTTTCAATTTTGAGTCATCCTAAAACAGTCCTGTCTCCATCCACACTCACAACTACTTCTAGATTCTGGTACATAATGGCCATCTACTAAAGGTAGAGCTGCTTCTCTCTCTCTCTCTCTCTCTTTTTTTTTTAGATTTTTGCTATAGGGTGCATGCATTTACTAGAGAGACAAAGAGACAGAAAGCGAGAAATCACTCCCCTCAGGGATGACCACGCTGCGATCTCCTCTCCTCCATTCTCCACTTAGGATTTTGGGCATGCATGCACACATGCCTGGTGTGTGTGTGTGTGTTTTAAATTAATTATTTAATTTTATTTATTATTATAATTTTTCAATTTGACCAGGGACACACACACACACACACACACACACACACACACAGAGAGAGAGAGAGAGAGAGAGAGAGAGAGAGAGAGAGAGATGGAAAGTGAGAAAGCAAGTCACCAGGTCCGGGATTTGAATTGCGGTTGGCCCTATGGGAATCCAGCACCTTAACCACCAATGCTACCTGCTGGTCCAATGCCTGGCATGTTTTAGACTGGCAGGTGTGGAACTTGAACTGTGGTCAACTACGTGGGAGTCCAGTAACATAGTCATTGCACCATCTTCTGGTCCCAAGGCAACTCTTTAAAAATCATATTTAATTGTATTTATTCATTACTATTATTATTATTATTATTATTATTATTTTAATTTGCTTTTAGGCAATATGTTCACCAGAGAGAGATAGAGATAGACAGGGAAAGTGAGAAGTCTCTAGGTCCAGCATCTTAACTAACACACCACCTGCCGGTCCCCTAGTAATGCAACTTTTATAGTGATTATCAGATGGGACAAGTGGAAGTTTCAGATGCTTAAATGCAGTCAGCGGGACCAGCATATGGCATAATGGTTACATTGCTGGACTCCCATGTAGTCAACTGCTGTTAATTTCTAGACCCAGTGATTTAAAACTCATGCCAGGCATGTGTGTAAGCCCAAGATCCCTAGAGAAAAATGGAGGAGAAGGGATTGTGGTGTGGCCACCTCCTGGGTGGGTGATTTCTTGCTTTCTGTCTGTCTCTCTGTCTCCCTGGTGAGTGCACATGCCCTATAGCAAAAATCTCTCTTAAAAACAAAAAAAGGGGGCTGGCAGGTGATATGGTGGTTAGGGACGCTGGGCTTCTACATGGCCTACTGCAGTTCAAGTTCCAGACCTGGTGCTTTGCGTTTTCACTTTCCCTCTCTTTCTCTCTCTCTCTGTCCCTCTCTGGTCAAATTTAAATAAATAAATAAATAAATAAATAAATAAATAAATAAATAAATAAATAAAGTTAGTTCTTTTAAAAATGTAGTCAGCATAGAGACAGAATTGATTCCTTTGCATGGTATCAACATTCACTTCTAGATGCGACACTTTTTCTTTGAGGTATTAATACACCTTCCATTTTCAGGCCTAGCCATTGTCTACATCTCTTAGATCCAGGGATAGATGTAGAACCCTGTCCTTAAAGGATTAGTCCAGATGCATGACCCAAGGTAGTACAACCAGAAGAAATCCATAACTATTTCTAGAACTACTAAAATGAGGAAGCTCTCTTCACTGCTGGGTTTGTTTATAGAAGAATTTAAGTCTGGCCCTGTAGAGAGAGCTGGCCTGGAATAAAGTCAACTAGAGGAAAAGAAAGCCGAGAAATGATGAGAGAGTGAGTCCTAATGACATGGATGATCTTCTGGATTCACCTGTGCCTGAAGGCATATAGACTCTTGGTCTTGACAGTGTTAGACAATAATTTTTTTTTGTTTTGGTTTAATACAGTTTGATTGGGGCTTCTAGCATGGGTGACCCAGAAAGTTAATTTAAATACGGCTGACATAATGATTCAGTGATTTTCACTGTGTGCCATGGAGAGACTTAGACACCTAAGACTTCCTAAGCTCTTTTGTTCACTCTTTCTATATTGCCTAAATTGCTTATATGGGGTGGGGGCAGCAGGTGGTGTAGTACACATGGCACATGGCTAACTATAGTTCAAGTCCTGGAGCCAGCAGCTTGAAAATCACACTTGTTGGTTGTGCATGTCAAAATCCTAGGAGAAAAATGGAGAAGAAGGGATTGTGGTGTGGCCATCTCTCCGGTGTGTGTGTGTGTGTGTGTGTGTGTGTGTGTGTGTGATCTCTTACTTTCCCTTTCACTGTCTCTCTCTCTCACTGATTAGTACACATACCCTATGGAAAAAAGTCTTTAAAAATTGCTTATATGGCTTTAAATATATTTTTCAGTGTAATGACTACAAATTTTGTATATTCTATCCAGATGTCGCCTCACTTCACCAATCTCTCTCAATTGTTTCTTAATGTATTTAGCAGGCATATTACTTGGGGTTCTTCAGAGAAACAGAAACAATACTTAGTTCATTAGATGGATAGACAGATAGATAGGCATATATAAATACATAAAAGAGGATTTATGATGGAAATTGGATTATTTATTATGGGAATTAGATTATGTAAGAAGGCTAATAAGTTCCACTATGTACTGTCTGTAAGTTGGAGAACCAGGGAAGCCATTGTCATAATTTAGTCTGGGTCCAAAGGATCGAGAACTAGGGAACTGATGGTGAAACTCCTAGTCTGAGGTCAAAGGACTGAAAATGCTGTGTGTGTGTGATGGGTGGGTGGGGTCATCACTGGTGTAAGTCCTAGAGTCTGAAGCCCTGAGGACCAGGATCCTAATATCTGAGAACAGCGGGTGGATGTCCCAGCTCTGGGAGCGAGATGGCAGTTGCGATTCCTCGGCCTTTTGTTCTTTTCTGGCCCTCCATAGATTGGGTGATGCCTGCTTACATAAGTGAGGATAGATCTTTCTTATTAAGTCTGCTTATTCAAATGCCAGTCTCTTCTAAAAACACCCTCATGGACTTACCCAGAAATAATGTTTCACCAGCCATGTGGATTTTCCTTCTATATCTTTCAAGTTGCCATATATAATTAACCATTACACAAAGATACTCAGGAACATCTCCAATGTTACATTTCTGAAAGGGAACTCCTCGTTTCTTCCCACAAACATTATTTCCTTGGTTGCTTCCACGTTAGTAAGGAATATTTATTTATTTATTTATTTTAGAGATTTTTGCTATGGGGCACATGTGTACATGCACTCACCAGAGAGAGAGAGAAAGACTGAGAGACAGAAAGTGAGAAATCACTTCCCGGGGGGGGGGGGGGGGGGATGGCCACACCGCAATCCCTTCTCATCCAGTCACCTCTCCAGATTTTGGGCACGCATGCACATGTGCCCAGCATTGAGTTTCAAGCTACTGGGTCTGAGACTCGAACCTCAGTTGACTACGTGGGAGTCCAGTGCAATAACCATTATGCCATCTGCTGGTCCCAGTAAGGAGTATTTCTATCTATTCAAGCCAGAAACCAGAGGAATGGCTTTGACTCCACCCTCTCCATTGCCTTCGACCTTCAAGTCATCGGAATTCCCAGTCTGCTCTTTCTATGGAATATATCCCAACTCTGCCAGCTTCCCTTCACCTCAACTGCCTTCACCCCAGTTCAAGTATAATCAACTCCATCTAGGATTACCAGAGCAGCCCAAGTTATTTTCTGATTCTTTTCCAGTATCTTTCCATTACAACATTGACTTCACTTGGGAGGTGGCATTAGCTCACTGTGGCCTAAAGAACTCTGTGTGCTCTGACCCCATAGCATCTCCAATGGCAGTTTGTACAAACTCCTTTACACACACCCAGTCCCATGAGTTTATACTTGGTGTCTAGGACGTATGCAGGTTGTTGGGGTGAGCTCCCGGTGCTGTGGACTCCACTTAGCACGGCTGTTTCTCTCCTCCAGCTCCCCACATGACTCTCATCTTGTTGACCTTCAGCTCCTGCTTCTACTAGGAGACCCTCTCTGGGTACAGGTCATTTGTCATCTCAACACTGCATTAATCCCCTGCTCCCCCTCCACCACACACACACACTTCCACATTTTGCAACCACTTTATTTTTTTGGTTTACGTATTTACTTTTTGTCTTGCCACTTGACCAAACTCCATGAGGGCACATGGTGAGCACCTGGCACATATTATCAAATGAAAAGGAGTTCTGTGAATCCATGTGCAGACCAGGCGCTTTCTACAGACAGAACAAGTAACACGTGTTGCACATACGTGGGCTCTTTGGCAAATGTTGGCAGATCTTATTGTGTGTACCAAAGCACAGTTTCATTCACGATGTTAATGAATGACGTTGATTTTTTTGTTTGGGGATATTTTTTTAATTTAGAGCTTCTTCATGTGAGAGTCTCCTCAGTTCCACTTCCTGACCTCTAGGCCCTGGCAATTCGTACAAGCCTATCCTCCTAGTTCCATGCCTTCCCTTTTAATGGTAAAAATTGGTCCTCATTAGGGCCTTCACATTGAGAAAGCCTTATTTGGACATTGTCCAAAATAAGAAAAACATGCCCTCAGGAAATAAAAAATTACAGGGTTGGTGACATTCTAGCCCATTTTTTTTGTTGTTGTTGTTGCTAGTAACAGACCACCACAGACTGAGTGGTTAATAAAGAATAAGGGTTTATTCAGATCATGGGTTTGGAGGTCCACGGTTGAAGGGCCACATCTGTGAGGGCCTTCTTTCTGTGGAGACTCTGGCCCTGAATCAGTGTAGGGCAGCACATGACAAGAGGACAAGAACAGGAGTCCACAAGACAGTGTCAGCTCTGGTCTCTCTCTGTCTTATAAAGACATCATGATTCTGCCCCAGGGGCTTCATCCCTATGACTTTTTCTATCCTAATCACCACCTAAAAGCACCACTTCTTAATAACACAGTTGGATTATGTTTCCATACTCTTTTTTTTCCCCCTTAATATTTTTTTTTAAGAATTATTTTACTTAACTTTATTTATTTATTTATTGTAATTGGACCAGAGTGAGAGAGGAGAGAGAGACAGGAAGAAAGAGAGAGAGAGAGAAAGTAAGAAAGCAAGTTGCCAGTTCTAGGACCTGGTTGGCCATGTTGGAGTCCAACGCCCTTAACCACCACACCACCTACCAACCCCCAAGTTTCTATACTCTTAATATCATTACATGACAGTTAAGTTTCTATGAAATCTGGGGGGACACAGTCAAACCATAGTAGATGAGAAAGCATGAGACTATAAACCTGAGTGCAGGCTACAGATGGCTTTAGCACTAACTCAGTTACACCACTATTCACTGCCGTCAGCAGCCTGTGTGTCTTATTCAAAGATGAGTAATAAGGATAAACATGGCGCTTATACATAAAAAGGGAAAAAATTAGAAAGATATACACAAGAAAACAAATTCTCTGTGGGTGTGTGTAAATATAACAAAAAGGATGGCAAAATATGACAGACACTCAAAATATGATAGAAACTGTCTCAAAAAATTGTATATAATACGATTTAAGAAAATATTTCAGGGTCCAGCAGGTAGAGGTCAAGGTGCTAGACCCTACAGCTGGCTGTACAGTTCGAGTCCTGGACCTAAGTGCTTGAAAATTACACCAGGCATGTTTGTGTACCTGCCCAAAATATTGTGAGGAGACTGGGGTAGAAGAAATACAAATATTCAAAAAAGAGACTATAAGACAACAGGAGAGGAAAAGTGAGTTAGCTATGTTGGGAAAAGAAATGAAAGAATGAAAGCACAATGAAATTCCTATTACGTGAAACAACAAACATCTTAACTCCAAATGGTCATAGGCTTGAAACAATTCTGCAAAGTGAAATAAACATATAAAAATGGTGGTAGTCAGGGGCCTGCAGATGGTGTGGGGGTTGAGACACTGAACTCCTATATGGCCAACCATGGTTTGAGTTCCGAATCTGGTGACTTGCTCTCACTTTCCCTCCCTCTCTCTGATTAAATAAATAAAATTAAATAATTATTTTAAAAAGAAACAAATGGTCACAGAGGGCCAGCAGGAGGTATAACAGTTAAGACACTGGATCCCACATGGCTAACTCAACAGACTGAGTCCCAGACCTACAGATTTAAGAAATACATCAGGCATGTGTATATGCATGCCCAACATCCCAACAGGAGAATGGAAGACAAGGGATTGTGACATGGCCATCCCCCTGAGAGGTGATTTCTCACTTTCTTGTTCTTTCTGTCTCTCTCTGGCAAGTACATGTGCCCTGTGACAAAACTCTAAAACAAAACAAACAAAAAATAGTTGTAGAAATGATGATACCAAGGGGCTGGCAGTTGCCATGGTGGTTTAGGTGCTGGACTCCCACATGGCTGACTGCAGTTTGAGTCATGGACCTGGTGGTTGCCATACCAGTCACTGGGGCTGGCAGGTGGCATGGTGGTAAAGGGCGCTACAGTCCCACATGGCCAATCGTGATTTGAGTCCCAGACCTGGTGGCTTGCTTTATCCCTTTCCCTTTCTTTCGCTCTCTGGTCAAATTTAAGAAATAATAAGAACAAAGGGAATTAAATACATAAATAATTCTTCTTTTTTTTTTAGAGAGGTTTTTGCTATAGGGCATGTGCGCTCACCAGAAATACAGAGTGAGACAGAGAGAAAGAAAGCGAGAAAACACCCCCCGGGGGGGATGGCCATGCCACAATCCCTTCTCCTCCATTCTCCTCTCGGGATCTTGGGCATGCACACACACGGGCCTGGTGTGAGTTTAAGCCACCAGGTCTGGGACTCGAACTATGGTTGACTACATGGGAATCCAGAGGCATAGCCAGTATGCCAACTGCTGGTCCCCATAATTAATTCTTCTTTTATTTATTTATTTTTAGAGGTTTTTGCTTTCGGGCACATGCACTTGCCAGAAAGACAGAGAGAGAGAAAGCGAGAAATCACCCCTGGGGAGCGGGCGTGGGGGGCCATGTCGCAATCCCTTCTCCTCCATTCTCTTCTCGGGATCTTGGGCACACACACACACACGTGTCCGGCGTGAATTTAAGCCACCAGGTCTGGGACTCGAACTGCAGTAGACTACGTGGGAGTCCAGCGACATAGCCATTATGCCAAGTGCTGGTCTCCAACCCCATAATTAATTATTTAAAAAAGAAAAGAAAATCATGCTGGGTGCATGTATGTGCATGCCCAAAATCCCAAAAGGAGAATGGTGGAGAAAGGATTGCAGTGTGGACATCCCTTGGGGAAGTAGGGGTGATGTCTCACTTTGTCTCTGTCTCTCTCTGGTTAGTACCTGCACTCTAACAAAAAAAAAAAACTGAAAAAAAAAATTACTTCTTTAAAATGTGGGATGAGTTCCCATCTTTTAAAAAAAGAAAAATGTAAACCACTGGCTTAATGTAATGCTCTCATCTTACAGGTGAGGAAACTGAGCCTCCAGAGTTGAGCATTAGGTGTTATATGGAGGAGGAACATTGGTGGAGCCTTTGAGCTACTTTTTGTTTTGTTGGATGTTTTCTTTTTTATAGAGGTTCTTGCCTTAGGGCATGTGTCCTCACTGGAGAGAAGGGGAGACAGAGACAGAGAGAGGGAAAGTGAGAAATCACCCCCTGGGGGGATGGCCACTCTGCAATCCCTTTTCCTCTATTCTCCTCCTGGGATCTTAGGCATGTACACCCAGGCACCTGGCATGCCTTTTAAGCCACTGGGTCTGGGACCCAAATTTCAGTTGGCTTCTTTGTATCATTCAGTACTATCAATAATGTCCATGATGTCACCGTGTCTCTTTATCTTGGGATTAAGTGACTACAGCATCAAATTCTCCTAAGCATTTTGAGTCCAGTGAGAAAAATAAGAGAAAACAAAGAAGGGGACCTCGATTAGGATTTAGCCAAATGATTGGCGTTTGGAGGGACATAGCTCCTCAAGGATTGCCAGAAAGCAAAAAGAGGCTTTTATTGGTGGCATCTTCTTTGTGGTCAGAAACTGCATGATTGAAATCACAAATGACAGTATGATATTTGTGTTCTAAGCCATGCAAAGAAGTGTAAGTACGGGGTGGCCACCTCTGGGAGGTGACACTTAAGTGGCAATTCAGTGAGGTGAAGAAACGAGATTTGAGGCTATATTTCAGTCATGTCATACCAAAGGGCTCGGAGTTCTTGTTTGTGGGTTTGTTTTATATATCTTAACGGGAGAAAGAAATACAAACATTTCCACTGTTAAAGAATGAATAGAGGGACTAGCAGATGGCATAATGGTTATGTTACAGGACTCCCATGTAGTTGAGCACAGTTTGAGTCCTGGACCTGGCAGCTTAATACTCGACACCAGGCACGTGTGCATGCGTGCCCAAGATCTCAAAAGGAGAATGGAGAAGGGATTGTGGCGTGGCCATACTCCCCTGAGGGGTGTGGTGGTGATTTCTCACATATTGACTCTCTGTCTCTCTGGAGAGTGCACATGTGCCCTACAGCAATAATCTCTATTTAAAAAAAAGAGAAAAAAACAGAATTGTTTCCTATGTTTACAGCTTACACAGCTGATTTTGTGGATTTTTTAAAATAATTCTATAATGTTTCAAATAATTATAATTTCCCCCTATGATGTTAGAAACATATAAACTCTGCCCCATGATCTACCCTGAAACTATTTTTTTGGTACCCCAGAAGATATTGTTATTATCTAGAACTAGGCTGCCCTAAGTGGTGGCCAGTAGATATATTTGGGTGTGTAAGGGGAAATGTCTCCGAAAAGTTAATGAAAAAAACGTATTTTGGGGCTAGTGGTGGCATGGTGGTTAAGGTGCTGGACTACCACATGGCCAACTGTGGTTCAAGTCCCAGACCTGGCAACTTGCTCTCTCACTTTCTCTGTCTCTCTTGTGAGTGCATCTTCCCTATAGCAAATTAAACAATAATAATAATAATAATAATAATAATAATAAAATTAAGTGCATATTTTTTTAAAGCCTAATATGAAAAACTAGACATAGATTTCAAAAAATTTTTGCAGGGCCGGCAGGTGATGAGGTAGTTAAGGCACTGAACTTCCACATGGCTGAGCGTGGTTTGAGTCCCAGACCTAGTAGCTTGCTTTCTCACTTCCCCTTTCTCTCTCTCTCTCTGGTCAAACTGAACAAATAAAAATAATAATATTAAATTTTTTAAAAAGTTAAAAATTATTTTTTCTAATTTTGCACTAAAAGAAATTAATTTTTCTGCAAACTTTTGGATATCACTTTATATGGCTAGCAAGCTCTTGGAATGTGGCTAGCCTTAAATTAAATGTGTTGATAAGTAAAAATACACACTGCATTGTGAAGACTTAGTATTATAAAAGGTAAACTATCTCATCAATAATTTCTATTGATTACATATCAAAATCATGATATTTTAGGGGGCCAAGCAGGTGGTGTAATGGTTAAGGTGCTGGACTCCCACAAGGATGACTGTGTTTCAAGTCCCCGACCTGGAGGTTTGAAAATCATGCTGGGAGGCTGGCAGGTGGTGTGGTGGTTAAAGGCTCTAGATTCCCACATAGCTGACCTTGGTTCAAGTCCCAGATATGGCAGCTTGCTTTTTCCCTTTCTCTTTCTCTCTGGTCAAATTAAAAAAATAATAATAAATGGAAGTAAACAAATAAATCTTTAAAAAAAGAAAAAGAAGAGAAAGTCATGCTGAGTGCGTGTGCATGCATGCCCAAAATTCCAAGAGGAGAATGGTTGAGAAGGGATTGCAGGGTAGTGATCCCCCACCAAGGGGGTTATTTCTCACTTTCCTCCTCTTTGTCTCTCTCTGATGAGTACACACACCCTATGTTTAAATATATTAGGTTAAGAAAATGTTAAAATTAATTTTGCCTATTTTTACTTGTTTTAAAAAGTAGGGTTTTTTAAAAGAATTATTTTATTTAACTTTATTTATTTTTAATTTGACCAGAGAGTGACAGAGTGAGAGAAAGAAAAGAGTGAGAAAGTGAGAAAGCAAGTCGCCAAGTCTGGGATTCAAATCATGGTCGGTCACGTGGTAGTCCAGCACCCTTAACCACACGCCACCTGCTGGCCCCACTGTTCACTCTTAACTGCCGAATTTATTAACAGAGTAATTGAGATACAGTCAGAGGCCATGCCTACAGATAAAGTATCAATACTCATGAAGGCTGTTATTGCTACTCTGTTGCTACTACAAGGACTCTAAGTCTCCATTTTGGCCACTGTTACTGTTGTGACTAAAATCAAAGCTCAAAGTTCCAGATACCAAGCCAGCCTCTGCTTTACATACTTATATCTGAATCTCAAGAACAAACTCAAATGTGTTATTGTTTTAGGGGGCCACAAAGTTTGGGGGTTCCTGTCCATGATGTTTACTGATTCCAAAGAACATGCATGGAGGTCCAGCAGAGAAGGACCTGAGTTTACTTACTAGGGAAGCTGCATGGACAGCTGGGTGGAGAATGGTCCCTACCATCAGCAAATGCAGGCTCAGGTTTTAAGCACCTACGAACTCAAGAAAGACATAGATTGTTTGGGGGGTTGTCACCAGATCAGCTTATCAATGAATAGAGTCAGCAGGTAATATCTGGGTTTAGTGCCTCTATTCTTGTGAGGTTTAAGACCCCAGCCACAGGCCAGTTCCGTGAGATAAAGGGATGGTCGTAAGGGGCTCCCAAGGTCCAGCTGGCCAGCAGCCAGGTCTCGGAGGAGTAAGCTGAAGAGGGAGGTGGGAAGAGAGCTCAATGGAATTTACCTTCAGTTATGATCTGAACGGCTATGTCTCCTCCCACCCCCTCTAAATTCTCATGTGTAATCTAACCCCCAAGGTGGGGCCTTCAGAAGTTGATTTAGGTCATGACGGTGGAGCCCTCATACATAGAATTAGTGCCCTTATTATTATTATTATTTTTTAAGAGAGACTTTTGCTACAGGACACATGCCCTTTCTGGAAAGACAGAGACAGGGAGATAGAAAGTAAGAAATCACCCCCGGGGAATGGCCAGGTCACAATCTCTTCTCCTTCATTCTCCTCTTGGAATTGTGGGCACTTATGCATACACACCTGGCATGATTTTCAAGCTACTGGGTCTGGAACTTGAACCAGGTAGTTGGGTCATGTGAGATCCAGCCATCTTAACCTCCATGTTACCTGATGGCCCAAGAGTGACTATATTTCTGTCTGAGAATCTATCTGTCGACCTGAAACAAAGACTGAGTTACAATGAGTGAAATATAGGGGGCTTTTTTGATCCAGGGCTTAGTATGAATGACCCAGATGAACAGATTCTAATTTCCCAAAACTGTGCTCATCACAATGGTGACCAAGAAAGATAGTTTATATGGAACAAACAGAAAGACAAGAAGAAGGGAGGCTATGAGTTGTTTATCAGTAGTCTACACTGCTAAAATAATACAGGCAACTGACTGAATATACCTTAATCATTACATCATGAACTCAGAACACTTTGATGACAAAAGGATGCAGTCACATTGTGAAATCTATTAGGTCAATGGGAAAGTCATGATGCATTTTTCTATATAAAAACACACCATGACTTTCCCAACAACTCAAAAGAGTCTTTTGTAGCATTATAGTTTGTTTACTACACACTAAAACATGCTTTTTCGGTGTTTAGTTTTTTAAAGAATTATTTATTTAATTTTAGGCAAAACCCTTAATGGGTATGGGGCATATCCAAAGTCTAAGGCTTATGTTTATTCATTATAATTGAAATGGACCTTGAATTCTACAGACTGTGCCGAACTGCTTTTCTTTCATATAATTACAATTTATTTATTTAGGTTTTTGCCATAGGCATGTATGCTACCCAGAGAGAGGCAGAGAGAGGGAAAGTAAGAAATCACTCCCCTTCTCCAGGGTGATGGCCATGCTGCAACCCCTTCTCCCCTGTTCTCTTCTCAGGATTTTGGGCATGTACGCACATATGCCCAGTGTGATTTTCAAGCCACTGTGTTTGAGACTTGAACCATTTGTCGGTCATGTGAGAATCCATTGCCTTAGCTACCATGTCATCTGTTGGCCCCTATGATTTTATTTTTAAAAATAATTATTTATTTTTATTTGTTATTATTAATTTTTATTATTTTAATTTGACCAGAGAGAGAGAGAGATAAAGAGAAAAGAAAAGTGAGAATGCAAGCTGCCAGGTCTGGGACTAGAACCATGGTTGACCATGTGCAAGTTCCCTTAACCACCACGCCACCTGCTGGCTCCCCCTACAATTTAATTTTAAATAATCATCACAGACCCACCAATCACTTGGTCCTGGCCACCCCTGCTCTAGTACCAGAAGCTCTATGCTATGCTAATTCCTAGCAGGGTGCCAGGATGCCTGGACCTCCAGGGAGTCATTTACCTCCTCCAAGCCTTGGTTTTCTCACGTGTAAAACAGAAGTGATAACATTAGTGTGCAAGGTTATATACATCATGCTTTAGGAACATTTTTAGTAAATGCTTTAGAGCTGTGCAAAGTAATAGGTTTTAATTTCAATATATGTACTTCTGAGATTGTAGGAATAAACTCAGTTGCTACTATGCTTTCACCCAACAATCAGCAGAGGACTGTGACCAAACGTGGGGGTGAATTCTCCACTCACCAATCAATTTTGACAGCATTTGATTGATTCAAGTATTTTTTAAAATATTTATTTAATTTTATTTATCATTATTATTAATTTGCTACAGGGCACATGTACTCACCAGAGAGACAGAGAGAGAGAGAGAGAGAGAGAGAGAGAGAGAGAGAGAGAGAGAGAGAAGTTGAGAAAGCAAGTTGCCAGATACAGGACTGAACCAAGGTTGGCCCTGTGGGAGTCTAACGCCTTAACCACCACACCACCCACTAGCCTCCAATCCAAGCTGTTTCTGATGCTATTTACCTGGAGATTGCATCAGGTCCCACAGGAGAGCTCAGTCCCCACTTCAGATGCAAGTCTCAAGTCTGGGCCTTAGACCAACTAGCTATAAACTGGGGTTCCTACAGCTTCCTCCTTGGACTCAATGAATTTGCTAGAGTGACTTACAGGACACAGAGAAACTCCTTCTTATCTACTGGCTCATTATAAAGGCTAATCGACCAGCAGGTGGCATGGTGGTTAAGGTGCTGGACACTCCCACATGGCCAACCAGAGTTTGATTCCCAAACCTGGCAGCTTGCTTTCTCACTTTCCCTCTCACTCTCTCTGTGTCTTTCTCTGGTCAAATTAAAATAAATAGATGAATGAATAAATAAAATTAAATAAACTATTTAAAAAAATAAAAATAAAGGATACAAATGATTAGCCAAATGAATAGATACGTAGGGCGAGGTCTGAGAAGATCCCCTCCATGGGGAGCTCCCACCCCTGTGGAGTTGGGCGCACTATTCCCTTGTGTGTCCCCACCTGCCTTCTCAGAAGGCTCCCTGTGTTCTGCTGTCTGGAAGTTTTCTGAATCCAGTCGCCTCAGTACTTCATGTGGGCCCGAGTGGGTAAATCATGGGCGGTTGCTTTCAACTCTTCTGCTCACTCCAGAGGCTAGAGTGGGTGGAGCTGAAGGTTCCAACCCTCTGGGCACAGGGTTGGGCCCCTGGCAGCGAGTGGGGGGTGGGGAGGGGATCTGTGGCTCTCCAGGCTTTCCAAAAATTGCCTCATTAAGTCAGGTGTGGTTGAAAAGGTTTTGTTATCATTAACAAAAGACTGTCTTTTATATACCTTTACTGCTCTGAAGTTGTTCTCAAGCTGCTTCAGGAACCAAAACCAAAAAGCCCAACACTTTAACAAAGGCTATTGTTATTTTTCTAGTCATTTCGGAAATGACAAGTCTTCCAGGAGCTGTCTGCTAGGAACCTGAAAAAACCCCAATATATTATAATACCGCACGCCTGTGTTTCAGAATGCAGGACCTTAAGATGCTGTCATAGCCTTGGCTTCGGTCAGACCCCAGAAACTAAGCCTTAGATGAGGATCTGTGTGACAGTGATTTATAGGAAGTGTTCCCGGGAAAAACCAGCAGAGGGGGGAGGCGTGACCCCGGGAAGGGAAAGTCAAACAAGGACACCACAGTATGCATCATCCTACCAAAGGTAACGCCATCCCACAGGGGAGCGCAGAACATATTGTGGCTCATACCTCAGAGTGGCCCTAACGAGAGGGAAGAGAGAGGGTGTGTTTACAACCCCATACCTATCCGCCATTGCTTAAGAACTGCCTCTGAGAATGGGAGTGCATCCATTCTAGATTCTCCTACTGCTCTTCTGCTGCCTGACAAATCCCTCCCAAATAGCCCAGGGTACTCACTGACAAAGAGCTGCAGGTGCTGTTGGATGTGATGGGCCCAGAACCACTGAGGGCCCAGCTTGGTGGTACAAGTGGAAATGCTCTCATGTCTGCGGTGGGCGTTCCATGGGAGGCCAGGGTTAAGTTCCCAGCTGAACCCAAACAGGGTAGACATGATGGCTTGTGCCTGGGGTCCTGGCTGACTGGGAGGTTAGGGCACAAGAATCATGGCTTGGCAAGGCCCTGTCAAAAATACCTATTTCAGGGCCAGCAGGTGGTGTGGTGGTTAAGGCCAACTGGTTCAAGTCCTGGACCTGGTGGTTTGAAAGTCAAGCCAGGCACATGTGCATGTGTGTCCAAAATCCTAGGAGGAGGATAGAGAAAGGACTGCAGTGTGGCCATCCTCCCAGGGAGTGGGGGTGTGATTTCTCACTTTCCCTCTCTCTGTATCTCTCTGTCTCTCACTTCTCTGGTGAACACACTCACACAATAATAAAAATGAAAACAGGGACCAGCAGTTAGCGTAATGGCTATGTCACTGGACTCCCACATAGTCGACCGTGGTTCGAATCCCAGACCTGGTGGCTTATACTCACGCCGGACACATGTGTGTGCGTGCCCAAGATCCCAAGAGGAGAATGGAGGAGAAGGGATTGTGGCGTGTCCATCCCCCTGGGGTGTGATTTCTCGCTTTCTGTCTCTCTGTCTCTCTCTGGCGAGCACACGCCCCCTGTAGCAAGAAAACCTCTCCAAAAAAAACCCCCAAAAAACAAAAACAACGAAAACAAACAAAACATCAAAACCTATCTCTTCCCTTTTCTCTATCTCTTTCCTGCCTTCTCTCATTAAAAGAAAAAGAAAGGAAAAAAAAGAATGGGCTTTCTGAAGAGAAAAAAAATAGACTTTCTTAGGGAAAAAAAGGAAAAGCAATTAGTGTGCACGAAAATGGTAAAGGGATTAAGGGGAGAGGGAACGTGAACCGAGCACACGCCAAGTTCCTGTCTCAGTCACAGCCTGTAATATCTGGCAGTCGAGTTCCCCCTTACAAGTTAAGATTGGATTTGAGTACACTGCTACCTTGTATTTATACATTTCTCTTTTCTCTTTGAAGTGCTTCTCTATATAACTCATGCATAAGTATAGCTGAGAACAGGCTTGGTTGGATCACGTGCGAACCATAAAAAAGCAAATTTTCAAGGCCAATAGGTTAAATAAAGGAAAGAGGTTCAATGGTTTTACAACCACGAGTGGTTTCTATTTTTCAGTAAGTCAAACTCCTTAGAAGACATGGCTGAATGGGCAAAGAACCCTCTCGGGGAAATTCATGCTTTTACAGTTTGATTTCTTTGGGGTAAAGGGGAAAATGCAAGCTATGGTTCAAAACTATATTTCATTATAACCCTGAAAAAAAAAAAAGGTACAGTATTTTTGTGATGGTGAGGATATGTCATAGAACATGCTCTGAAAGTATTACTTTCGAATTTAAAGAGTTGCTTTTCACAAGCAGTTCTATCTAGCTGGAAACAAATAGGTTTCTTAGCAATGTGAGAGCCAAAATATACTCCCCCAAAATAGACTTCTTTGGCATATTTTGAGATAACCATTCCGAGGATCTGCAGATACAATTAAGTTTGTTTTTTATTTTTTTTAAGCTAACCTTTTGTAAAAGAAATTTACAGCTATTTGCATCAGTAAAGTCAGCCCAGGCTAGCAGGCTTCCCTGATGTTACTCCTTTACCTTTCTTGCAATGGGATAAAGGACAGTAGAGGTGTTACACCTGGCCCAGAAAGTCACATTTCTCTGCAATTCCTCCCCCTCACACTTTTTTAGTTTAACTGTACTCAATGGTGTAAAACCTTCAGTCATTTTTAGTTTATGGGGTTCCCATAGGCACATTAACATTGAAATAAACCTGTATGCCGCTCCTCTGATAAATCAGTCTCTTGTCAGTGATTATCAGTAAACCTGAGAGGGTGGATTCCTTCCCCCACTGCAGAGTTGGCATGGTGTGTCCTCTGGCTTGTCCTGGTGTGAATGGGACAAGCCCTTCTCTTTTCTCTCTCTGGCTGTGGAAGCTTCAGAGCTCAGGGAAATGAGCACTGGTTTTGGACAGACACAATTCAGCCATATGACCTAGGCCAAGGGTCGGCAGACCACAACTGGTACACCAACTTTGCCTGCCTTCTGTTGCTGCATAGCCTGTGAGCTAAGATTGGACTTTACGTGCTCAGGGACCAGCAGGAGGCATGGAGGTTGGGGCAGCTGGATCTGCTTGGCCAACTGAGTGGTTGAGTTCTGGACCCAGTAGCTTAAAACACACACCAGGCCCAAAATCCCAAGAGGAACAAGGAGAAGGGGTTATGGCATGGTCATCATCTCTGGTTTCTCACTTTCCCTTTCTCTCTCTGGTGAGCATACATCAACTAAAAACAACAACAAAAAACTAAAAAACGAAAGTGAATATATATATATAATATATATAATACACACACACACACACAGATATATACATATTATAATAGTTGAAAAGAAATCAAAAGAAGAACTCTAACCTGTGTCCTGTGAAAATTCTAAGAAATTCAAGTGTTGGTGTCTATATATCAGGTTTTATTGAAACAAAGCCACACCCATTCATTTCCTTTTTGTCTATGGCTTCTTTTGTACCATAACGGCCATTGCACAGTTGTGAGAGAAACCTACGGCTCACCTCTCAAAGCCCACGACACTTACTATTTATCTCTTTACGAGAACAGTGTGCTGGCTCCTGACCCTGGGCACTCATTCTTCGAGCCTGACGGTCCTCATCTGCACACTGGACGACAATGGTACCTGCCTCCCGGACGAACAGCCTCCTGAGGCAGCATCATCCATGGCAAGAGCCCAGACTTTGAGGCCAGACAATCAAGACTCCTGTGACACTAACTGGGCAATTTCAGGCATATCCTTTAATCTTTCCAGTGCCTCAGTTCCTGCTTCCATAAGATGGAGATAAAAGCCTCACCTCACAGTCTTGAGCTTATTCCACGTGACTCACTTGAAATAGTACCTGCCAGGTAGGAGGTGTTATGTTAGTCTTAGCTACTGCGACTCCCATTGCTTTGCAGTGAGGAGAAACATTGGTGTCTATTAAAAAGAAAAAGGAGGGACCAGCAGACGGCATGATGGTTATGTCACTGGACTCCCACGCAGTCAACTGCGGTTTGAATCCCAGACCCAATGGCTCAAAACTCACGCCGGGCACATGTGCATGTGTGCCCAAGATCCCGAGAAAAGAATAGGGAAGAAGAGATTGCGGCATGGCCATCCCCTCCGGGGGGTGATTTCTCACTTTCTTTCTCTCTCTGTTTCTTTGGCACATGCACATACCCTATAGCAAAAAATCTCTCCCTCCAAAAATAAAAATAAATATATATATAATATATATATATATATATATATATATATATATATATTTATTATATAATATATATAATAAATAAAATAACAATAATGATCACCTCTGGGTTGGTTGTGAGGACTGCATGAGTTGGAGTATATGGAAAAGATTTGGAAAACTCCTGGCACAGAGTGAGTAAATGTTACCTTCTGTTACATAGTTCTAAAATCCATGAAGATAAATGCATAAATATGAAAGAAAGCCTCCCCAGTAACCACCTGAAAATCACTGCTCATACCACAGTTTGGGAGACACTGACCTATGGGGAAGATGCTGTACTGACAGAAGCAGCAGATGTTGTAGGGGAAAAGGAATGGCAACAGTGTTCACAGACATCAAGCTTGTCTTTGTCCTTTCAATGCCAGGATCTACCCCCAAATCTCTGAGGATGGTGGAAACCCTAACCCAAGAGCATTGGTTTCTTGCCTCCAGACCTTGGTCATATAGTATACTCAACTTGTCCCATTATGACCCACTGGTCCCTGGTCCTGTCTCTTTTTTCCTGATAACTTGACCCCTGTTGCCAAAGCCACTTCTTCCATTTCCTGGCTGTGGGCTATTGAGCTGCTTTGAGCGCAACTTTGGAGAAGCTTCCCTGGCTCAGTTCTGCTCAGACATAATACTAGCCCCAGGCCCAGCCTGCTGGCCAGAGGAAGTGGACCTCTGCCATTTGACTACCAGACATCTTAAGATACTCCTCTGGGATTCAAAATAAGAACAAAGCAAAGCCCTAAAGCTAAGAGAGTGGGTGCATATTCTCTGCTGCTCCCTGGCAGTGAGAGCAAGGCTCGAGGCACATCAGGTGCTGAATCTCCTGGATGAGCCAAAGGCACAGAATCTGACAGAGATGATTTGCTGTAACACTAGGAGCCCAGGGCCATGGAAGGAGACACCCCCCCCCCCCATGACATTGATTTCAGAGGTAATGACAATGGCCCTGGTCAAGTACCCCATGTAGACCATTCCTGTAGCTAAACTTGGGTTTGAATGCCTTTTCCTGGATCCTGCCTGAGCTGTCGCTGCCTTTTTTGATCATTTGAGCCATTGGATATCCTTCCAATAAACTTTCTTGAATGAACTAACCAGAGCTGTTTCCATTGTTTATAACCAAGAACCCTGACTAGTACACCAAGCTTGGGGAACTGGGCCATAATAGATGATCTGCTCCATTTATACGCCATCATGGCTTGATGGGTCTCCCATCACTGAACCAGAATTTATACTGGGAGGTTCCCCAAGGAGCGCAGACAATGCCCTACCTTTCCACTCTAGAGGTTTCAGGATCGTTACATTGCCACATTAATACTTGTCTGCTATTTTTATGCTTTTCTTGTTCTCCTCATTTCTTTCTGATCATGCAGTATTAATCTGATTTATAATATTTAAAAATAATGGAAACTTGGGAGCAGCAAAGAAGGAAAAAAACAGCAAGAGGAGAAAAGTTCTCATCAAAATATAAGTAAAACTTCTTCAGATGAAGCCAGCTGACATAACTGGGAAACAAGTCTGTTCCATTCATTAAATTTTCAGTGATCTGGAAGCATAGTGTCATCTAGTCCATGGATGGTTTTAAATTTTTTTAATTTATTTTATGTTTTTTTATGAGCAAGTATAAGAGGAGGAAAGAGAAAATGAGGGAGAGAGGGCAGAAGAGAGAGAGTTTTATTTGTTTAACTTTTTTTTCTTTTTCTTTTTTTTTTTTTTTTTTAGAGAGGTTTTTGCTATAGGGTGCATGTGCTGGCCAGAAAGACAGAGAGAGACAGGGAGAGAAAAAGCAAGAAATCACCCCCCCCCCCCCAAGAGGAATGGCCACACTGCAATCCCTTCTCCTCCATTCTCCTCTTGGGATCTTGGGCACAGATGCACATATGCCCAGCATGAGTTTAAGCCACCGGGTCTGGGACTGGAACCATAGTGGACTACATGGGAGTTCAGCAACATAGCCATAACGCCACCTACTGGTCCGTTGTTTAACTTTCTAGAGGGTGCATATGCTTGCTGGAGAGAAACACAAAGAGAGAGAGAAGGGAAGTAAGAAACCATCCCCCATGGGAGATGACCACACAGCAATCCCTTCTTCTCCATTTCTCCCTCCTTTCAGGATTTTGGGCATGCTTGGTGTGTTTTTTCAAGGTGCCGAGTCAAGACTCAAACTGTGCAGTTGAGATGGGATCAGCTGTGGGATCAGCTGACTGCACCACCAAGCAACCGGCTAGCTGGAGAAGTGTCTTTCTTGTTAGGCCCCTTTTAGAGTAGTGCTAGACAAGAATAGGTACTTAAACATAATTATTTATTTAAAATAAAAAACTTTATTATTATCATTATTATTATTTTTAATTTTGCCATAGGGCACATGCACTCACCAGAGAAAGACAGCAAGAGCGAGAAAGAGTGAGAGAGGAAGGGAGAGAAAGTGAGAAAACAAGTGGCCAGGTCCAGGATTTGAACCGCAGTTGGCAATGTGGGAGTAAAACCAGTTGGAATTGAATGGGAAAAAAAAAAAAAAAAAAAAGGGCTATGATTAGTGAGGGAGTCCACCAGAGTTGATACAAGCTCACAGATTGGTCCTGGCACAGAAAGGGGGCTGTTCAATCTCAGAAACAAGCAAAGGAAAACAGGACAGTGAAGATCAAAAATTAGGTTGGGGCCCCGCTGTGGAGGTGCTCTGCTAAGGTGCCGTGCTGCAGAGACTGGGACCACAGGGAGGTCCTTATTCGGTTTCCAGTCCAACCTAAATGCCAGGCATGGTTCGTGTGCCTGTAATCCCAGGGACTTGGGGGGTTGAGGCAAAAGGACTGCAAGCTCTAGGATGACTTGGGCAACATTAATGAAGTCTTGTCTGAAAAATAGCTGAATGTGAAGGTATGTGCCTGTAGTTGCACAGGGGAGGCTGAGGCAGGAAGATGACGACAGTCAGAACCTCTCTTTAAAAAAAAAAGGGGGGGGCGGAACCAGTAGATGGCATAATGGTTATGTTACTGTACTCCCACATAGTTGACCACGATTCAAGTCCTGGACCAGGTGGCTTCAAACTCATGCTGGGTGCATGTGCTTACGTGCTCAAGATCCTGAGAGGACACTGGAGGAGAAGTGCAGCATGGCCATCTCCCCTGGGGCGTGATTTCTCATTTTCTGTCTCTCTGTCTCTCTCTGTCTCTCTAGTGAGTGCACATGCTCTATAGCAAAAATCTCTCTCTAAAAAAAAAAAAATTGAGCTGGCCTCATGAGACAGATCACACATGGCTGACCACAGTTTGAATCCTGGCGTGGATGCCTGAAAAACATGCTGGGCATGTGTGCATGTGTGCCCCAAATCCCCAGAATGGAGAAATAGCCAGGGGTTGTGGTGTGACTATGCCCCGACTGGGGGTGCTTTCTTTCTCTCTTCTCTTTCTCTCTCCTCTTTCATGTGAGCGCACATGCCCTCTGACAGTTAAAAAGAATCAAATTGAATCACAGTATATGATTTCCTTCTGATTTCTTCTAAACGAAGAAACAAATAGGATAGGGTTGGGGCAGCATGTACTACCTTGAGGTCTGTCCTCAGGGGTACGGGACATATGGTGTGTCTCCAGAAGAAACTATAAACGTGGGAAAATGGAGCAAACCAAGGAAATAAAGAGCTTGGATCTTTATAGTCATGGAACATGTGAAATCAGCTTTAAATGTGCATCACAGAACTCCAGGTACCCGTTTGTTGGATTTATAGGCATTATTTCTCTTTCCAAAAAAAAAAAAAAATTGAAGAGTCAGCAGGTCTGGCTCTGCTTTCCTCTGTTTGGCTTGTCTCGGACCCCTTTTATAAGCTCTGTCGGTTTTCAGGATGGCTAACACAGGAACGAAGCACAATCTGGGACCGGCATTGCTTTTTTATTTTTTTAAAGAGAGATTTTTGCTATATGGCATGTGCGCTCACTGGAGAGAAAGAAAAAATTAAAAATCAACCCCCAGGGAGGATGGCCATGCTGCAATTCCTTCTCCTTTCAGGATTTTGGGCATACATGCATATGTGCCTGGCATGAGTTTCAAATCTGGAACTCAAACCACTGTTAGCCATGTGGGAGTCCAACACCTTAACCACTACACCACATGCTGTCCCCCTTAGCATTGTTTTTTTTATAGTCTGCTGCCTTACCAGACTCCACAGATGTGTAGACTTTCCCAGGTTTCTGCTATGAAAAGAGAGAAAGAACCACAAGCCACACCCCATTGTTACCCCAGCATGTTCTAACTTTGGGAAAAGACTTATATGTTTAAGTGATAAACAGTGTGTCATGGGACAGATACATGTCAACATTTGCTCTCCCCAATTTGACCACATTTGAAAGAAGTAAAATATAATTTAGGTGCATATTTGCCTTTCCTTTTACAGGGGAGTAATATTGGGCCTTTGGAAAAGTCGTGATGCATTTTTGTGTAGAAAAAGACAGCATGACTCTTCTGATGACCCAATAGATGATGGGTTACTCAGCAATCCTGTAAGCCTTATAGTTGGAAGAAAATTATTATTTTTTTTTTGGAGAGGTTTTTTCGCTATAGGGCGCGTGTG
Organism: Tupaia tana; assembly: GCA_026018925.1. NCBI lineage: Eukaryota > Metazoa > Chordata > Mammalia > Scandentia > Tupaiidae > Tupaia > Tupaia tana. The sequence goes on along the minus strand of JAKSZU010000022.1, from coordinate 18,202,592 downwards.
CTCACCAGACAGACAGAGAGAGACATAGAGACAGAAAGCGAGAAATCACCCCCCAGGGGGGATGGCCACACCGCAATCCCTTCTCCTCCATTCTCCTCTTGGGATCTTGGGCACACACCTACACGTGCCCGCTGTGAGTTTTAAGCCACCGGGTCCGGGACGTGAACCGTGGTCGACTACGTGGGAGTCCAGCGACATAGCCATTACGCTAACTGCTGGTTCCTAGTTGGAAGAAAATTATTAGAAGGACCCTGTCAGATCACCCAATTCTACCCCATTTGAATCCCTTTATGACCCCCCCACACACACTTAACAGGTTACCTGTGCCCACTCCCTATAAGGACAGCTCATCATCTTCAGAGGCACTTTATTCCCTCTTTACCAGGTATCAGTGTTGGAAAGTCCGTATTCAGATAGCATCCCAGTCCATCTTCCATCGGTACTTCTATCTCATAAGACCCTGTAGGAAATGGAATTGTCACTCCCCCTATTGCTCAGATCTAAGGTCTGAGAGCAGTTCTTTACTTTTGTAGCCTTTTATGCTCCCTCTCCAATCCATCCACAAACAGGGTCAGAAGTACCCTTACAGTTAGAGCCAAGCTCCATCACTTTTCATCTCCACATCTTACCACCTAGTTTGAGCCTTATGAGTCTCTAGCTTAGATTACTGCAAGACTTTCCTAACTGGAGTCCATGGTCTCATATTTTCCTTCCTCTATCTGTTGTCTATAGAACACCTACAGGGGATGCTTTTTAAAACTACATCCACAGGGCCAGCAGGTAGCATAGTGATTGAGGCGTTGGACTCCCACATGGCTAACTGTGATCTGAATCTTGGACCTAGCAGCTTGAAAATCATGCAGGACATGTGTGTTTGCATGCCCAAGATCCAGGAAGGAGAATGGAGGAGAAGGGATTGTGGCATGGCCACCCCCTCTGGGGGGTGATTTCTCACTTTCCCTCTCAATGTCTCTGTTTTTGTCTCCCTGGTGAGCACACAAACCCCAAGGCAAAAACCTCTTATAAAACAAACAGGGACCAACAGATGGCATAATGGTTATGTCGCTGGCTTCCCACATACTGCATGGTGGTTCGAGTGCGGGACTAGATGGATTAAACTCATGCCGGTGATGTATGCGTGTGTGCCCAAGATCCCAAGAGGAGAATGGAGGAGAAGGGATTGCAGCATGGCCATCCTCCCTGGGGGGTAGATTTCTTGCTTTCTGTCTCTCTCTGTCTTTCCAGTGAGCACACATGCCCTATAGCAAAAATCCCTCTTAAAAACAAACAAACAAAAACATAAATTTATTATGAAGAAACAAGAAGAACTTGGGAACTAAAATGGTAGGGTCATCTCTTCAGAGCACTACTGTTGGGGTGTTACCGACTTCCTTGTTTTATATCCTTGTGATACTCCACTCATAACTGAAAGTCTTACAACAGTTAATGCCATGGGTTTGTTTGTTCCCATTTCCATCATCTGGCCTGGAGCTTAGCTGATGTTCAACAAAGATTTAATTGAATTGTGGAGAAATGGCTATCCAAGGGAAACAAGATGAAGTGAATACTGGACAGGCCAAAGGGCAGATGCCCACTGTACTTTCTACCTTCAAGTCTTCACTTGTGAGTATGGGACAACAATGGTGGCTGCTTCAATGATTGTCTTGAAGCTTGAGCAGAATGTGTCTAGAGAGTTTAGTGTAGTGCCTGCACTTAGTAAACAGTAGGCCCACAGCAAGTAGGGGCCTCAGAATGGAATTCAGTTCTCTAGGTGTGGCAGACTGCCTTACTTCAGGCCCTAGTCACAGAGCCTAAGGGGAAACGCACATCTCACCAGCTCATCGCTCTAACGGAACTTTCAGCCAACGAAGGCTCCTGACTTGTTTCCATGGGTGCTTGTACAGGCTTTTGAACATCCCGCCTCATACTAACACAGCTGATCGGTCCTTACACTTACCCTATGACACGTCATTTACTAGGTGTGACCCACGGTTGTGCTTTATAGCATGAAATCGCGATTCTGCCTTCTAACACAAACTTTTAGTTCATGCCACCATACATTTCTGATGGGTTTACAAGAGAGAGTGCAAGCGAAGTCCTTTGTAACTGTGAGGCACAACACAGACGAAAGGTGTGATGTAGTCAGTATCCAAGTGGAGGTGGATGGATATACTTAGCACCACGTTTTCCTGGCACTTGCCAAATCTTTGTTTTCTACCTTCAGTTCATCAGGTGAGATATGCTATGCACCTTCCCAAAGTGGGCGCATCTGAGTACTTCATAAGTACAAATATGCAGGGTTTTCCCATTAGCATCAGTCTTCCTGATAGTTTCAAGGAATGGAGGTTTTTAAAGGCAGCAATCTATTAAATAGTTCTTAAGCCATATGGGCATATGTTCTCCATCTTGTTTGACCTTGGCTGGCTTCAAAAGCAACAACCGGTACTATTTCAGAGCAAATGCAATTTACATTATCTGATGGTCAACAATGCAATATCTTTACATAGTCATGGTCATGGAGATAGCTACAATAAAGACTTTATATGAACTGCCCTGGTTAAAAATTTATGGTAATGTTATTCACATAACTTGGGCTTTTTTAGCGGAAACCCTGCAGAATACTGAGATTCCATGAAGAACATATTGATGATATATGCCTGTTCAGTGCATATCTCTCATCATTTTACAAATTTACTTGGGTGCCAAACAAAACTCCTTAGCACTATTGTTCTTTGGACTGGAATTAGATTTATATCACTACATTAAAGCAAAATAAATTTGTCTTTATTTCTTAAAAAGAATTGTTTATTTAATTTAATTTATTTTATATTAAACTTTTTATTTTTTATTTCAATTTAATTTTATTTATTATTATTATTTATTTCCTATAGGGCACATGTGCTCACCAGAGATAGACAGAGGTAGAGATAGAGATAGAGAGAGAGAGAGAGAGAAAGAGAGGGAAAGTGAGAAAGTAAGCTGCCAGGTCCAGGAGTTGAACTGCAGTTGGCCCTGTAGGAGTCTAGCACCTTAACAACCACACCACCTGCTAGCCCCATTATTATTATTTTTAAATTTGATATAAGGCCCATGCGAGAGAGAGAGAGAGAGAGAGAGAGAGAGAGAGAGGGAGGAAGAAGACGCACGCAAGCTGCCAGGTCTGGGACTCAACCACAATCAGCCATGTGGGAATTCAGTACCTTAACCATACCACCTGCTGGTCCCAACACAAAATAAATATGTCTTACCATGACAAAATATTATACACCCATATTTTTTTTTTTTTTTTTGAGAGGTTTTTGCTATAGGGTGTGTGAGCTCGCCAGAGAGGCACAGAGAGACAGAAAGCCAGAAATCACCCCCAGGGGTGATGGCCACACCACAATCCCTTTTCTTCCATTCTCCTCTCGGGATCTTGGGCACACACGCACACGCGCCCAGCATGAGTTTAAATCACTGGGTCTGGGACTCGAACCACGGTCGACTACATGGGAGTCTAGCGACATAGCCATTATGCTATGCCCAATGTGTTGTCTGGTACTGACAATATCTTTTTATTTCACATGCCACCATAAATGTTCATATCTTTCCCATTCATCTTTCATATTGACATTTATTATGTTTGTATAGTTAAGGAAAATAAGTACCTTTCTTGTTCTGTTTAATAAAGGACATTTTTAGGAGGTATGAAGTTTATTGGATTATGCTTTTTTCGGTTTTTCAAATCTAAGCATTTTTGAAGAATGCAATGAAGGCTTTGAGAAGCAATTAAAGGCCACTGTATCCTCAACCAGTCCTTGCTCCTCAAAGGAAAATGGTTAGGGCCATAATTGAGCCCTAATGGGACGAGGCAGATGAACAGCTAAACTTAAGAGGGCATGCTTAGGGCAAAAGCTGGCCATTAGCAGACACTTTTCTCCTCTTTTTGAGCATGCCCCATTCCTAAGGTCTGATCAAGCTGAATTTCTGCTGTTCTTAAATGTCCCTGGGCCCTTTGAGGGCCTCTGGTTTCAATCCTCTATGAGATAAGAAATATTTGGTTGTGACAGGAGGAGTTTTCAGGATGGAGCTTGTATGCTATAGCTCGGGAGCAGAGGGGGCTGTGAGGTTTGCAGAACTGTGGCAGAGTATTCTAAACAATGGCCTTTTAAAGTGAGAGTTCCTCCTGCAGAGATGATTTCACTTAGCTCTGTTCCTCAGGCAAAGGAGCTTTTATGTTCTGAATGCTAATTGACAAATGTGAACCTGACAATGTTATTTTTCTCTCACTATTTATTATTTGTACTTGGAGGAATTCTGACCTCGCCAGGCGTGCTCATGATGTTGGGGTCAGATTCTTTATGTGGCCAGCGTTTTTATTTTTCCTTCATCCTCTTTTTAAACATCCTGGGGCCAGATTCCACTAGTTCATCTTTCTTTTCTGACTTCACAAGGCAGATGATTATTCTGCTACGCTGGCCTCCTCTCCCTTCATTTCAATTTTTATGGGTAAGAGGTGATTAAAATCTGCATACATTTTCCTAGAAGACAAGATTCAAGTGAGCCTAGAGAGTGACATAAATGTGGAATGATGTAATTCATTAAAATAGAATGTGTTTCAATAACATGACATCATGACTTGATATTTAGAAAGTAAATATAGGGCACAGGGCCGGCAGGTGGCGTGGTGATTAAGGGCGCTGGACTCCCACATGGCCGACTATGGTTCGAGTCCCAGACCTTGCTTTCTCACTTTCTCTCTCTTAACTTGTCCCTCTCTGGTCAAATGAAAAGAAATAAACAAATAAAGTCAAGTAAAATAATTCTTTAAAAAAGGAAAGTAAATATAGGTTACAATATAATGACAGGTTATGAATGAGGTGGAGGAAAATACAGGCTCAAGGCTTTCATAGTGAGACTCTGCAGTCTCTGATAGTGGGAGGAGGCAGAGAATCAGAATGTACTTAAGCTCAGCATTATTTATGGACTTGGTGCTGATCACACTGTCTTGTGAGTGTTCCCTAGGTCAGAGATAGCTCTTATCTTAGTGCCTGTTTTGTATCATCCCCTTAGTTCACTCTTCCATGCTGTGGAATGTCACATGTGTTGTAACAAATGACCTTTCATGCATGGAGGCAGATGTGAAGTGCGTATCATAGCACATCTTGCTTTCTATCAGTATGAGAAAATGATTTGCTTTAAGTTTTGTTGTATGAGCTGAGTTTACTTTGTTCACTGCTTGTTTGCTTGAATTGCACAGCTTACTGGCATTGGAAACATATTGTATGCTAAATTCTATCCCCATCTTTTAGCTAACGGGAAGGAGCAGGGAATTCAAATGCCTTTAGAAAGGACCAGATGAGGGGGGAAGATTCATTAAGAAAACCAATAGGTGAAGAAGGAGAATACTTAAAGCAGAAACTTTCCAATAACTTTAAGATATACCAGGAACTTGCTAAAACACCATGTGCGTGCTTGTGTGCACACCCAAACACACCCTATGCCACAACTGTGGAGAATCAGGTTCTGTAGGTCCTAGGCAAGGCTTTCTGTACTTTTTAAAAATATATTTTTTAATTTAAATTCATTTATTTACATTCATTTACTGTACATCATTATAGCATACAAAATGAGATTTTCCATACAGAATACACTGGATGTACTTTTTTTTTTTCCTTTAGGAGAGATTATTTTTGCTATGGGGCATGGAGAGACAGGGAGACAGAAGCAAGAAACCACTCCCCAGGGAGGGATGGCCATGCTGCAATCCCTTCCCCTCCATTCTCCTCTCAGGATCTTGGGTACACAATGTGCCTAGTATGAGTTTATATCGGGAGATCCAGGACTCAAACTGCGGTTGACTACATGGGAGTCCAGTGACGTAACCATGATATCATCTGCTGGTCCCCTCTCTGTAATTCTTACAAGTTCTCAGGTAGTTCGGGGACTGGCAGTCCACTGACCATCCTTTCAGAAGTACTCACTTGGATGGTGCTGCCTGGTTTAGGAAAGAAAATCAGAGCCCAGTTGCAAGGATTTGGCTGCATTACTTATTGGTCAAATTTCTTAACTTTCTTGAGTTTTATTTTGCTCGTCTATAAAATCATTATAATGGCACTCCCTGAAGGGTGTATTGATATAATTAAAACACTTAGTACATTACTGGATAATTAAAAGGAGCACGATATATTACAATAGTTACGATTATTACTACTATGAATGTGAAAAAAAAATTATGTTCACAGAGGTACTACCTTGACTTGAGTATTAGAAAAACTCCTGCAGAGCAGAAGAGGGGACACTAGGGCCAAGCCAGAGAGGGACTTCTGGTAACTAGCAGCGAGACCACTCGTGTTGGCCAGTCCCTGCCTCTGTACTTACAGCTTTCTTATTTTTCTCCTCTGCCACATTTTGTACTTTCTTACTTAAAGATGTATGTCATGGGAACTTATTTGATTACCATAAATTATATTTCCTTGTAGATATGCTAGTAAAAATGTGGAGTGAAATACTTCTATTTTTCTTTTTTTTTTCCTAAAAAAGAATTATTTATTTAATTTTATTTATTCATTCATTTATTTAAATTTGACCAGAGAGAGAGAGAGAGAGAGAGAGAGAGAGAGAGAAAGTGAGAAAGCACACTACCAGACACAGGACTTGAAATGTGGTTGGCCATGTGGGAGTGGCGAGCACCTTAACCACGATGGCACCGGTTAGTCTCCTTTTTCTTTTTAAGTGTATTTATTTATTTCTTTTTATTAGTGAGATAAACACAGAGGACAGCACCCCAAATAAGGATTTGACACTGTCATCCAACCCCGGCCTCAGCTAGCCTCAGATCGTAGTAGGTATGCACGTGCCTGGCATACTCAGGGAAGTCTCCGATTTAGACTGGAAACCTTCCCATGTGGGTCAGCTTTGTAGAATGTTGTGTCTTAACCACTCCTCCATTTTCTGGACTCAGTTCTATTTTTCTTCATTTTCCCATGCATATATAAAGCCATACCCCTGGGGCTGCTCTACTCTTTTGGAGAGGTACTTGAAGAGAGTGACCATGGTAAATAGAAAGTGCCAGGACAGAGTGTTCTGAAACCTACTGTTTTACAGTGATGGGAGCACACAGGACATGCACAGCTCCATTTTCCAAAGCAGGATTCTGTGCCTCCCTATACCAGTTATAAAGAGGATATTGTAAGTCAGAGGGCTGACGGTGGTGGTAGAGACAGGGCTGGCCCCCTGGTTGTGTGACCTGTGAGGTTGTATGGGGCTCTTGTATTTAGGAGGACCCTACTTGTTTTCATACATTCCTATCACCACCTTGAAATTTCAATAACTTGAATGAAGGGGCCCCACATTTTCATTTTGCTCTGGATCACACACTTTTTTTTAGGCATATAAGCAAGAATGGGCATTATGAGAGATATTGTAGACTATAGTTAGAGAACCCAGTAGAAAATTTAAACATAGATAGGCTCTAACTTATACTCTAAAGCTACCTTTTTATTTATTTCTGCTAGGAGAGAATAGATCATAGGTGAATGAAAAAAAGGTGGAAGCAAAAAAAGACTAATAAGAAAGAATTGGAACAAGTTGTGGAAATAGAATACTCCAGGCCCTGAAGGAACAGAGTTACGATGCAATTTTGGAGGCAGAACCAACAAGACTAAAGCTGAACAATAGAAAAGTGTGGATGTGGCAGACTTCTTCATATGCAAGATGGCTTCTTGTCAAGATAGAGGAAGGCTCAGGGAACCACACTGGTGGGAGCTGCAGGTTGTACACAAGCTGACCCTAGCAGCTTTCGAGTCTGGAGTCATGCAACCAAACTGAATGAGTGCTCTGCAGAGCAGGTTTCAGGCTGACCAGGGTCATCCCGTGATGAACCTTTTAGATAAGGTCAGGAGAGAGCCTAACTTGCAGCTGTGGCCCAAAGCCACCAGTGACACAATTATTAATGGCTGTCCTTTGTCCTGAATTGGTAGCAGTCAGGTGACAATGAACATAAGTAGAATGAACATGCTAACATTGGGCAGGCTATGTGAGTATGGACTTGTTAAGAGAAAACAACAGAAGAAAACCACCCAAAGATTAAGTAGTTCTTTTTAGAGCTCCAATAGTGTCCAGATTAGAAAGGATGACACTTAAATGTTTCTGATGGTTTCTTGTTTATTACATTTTATTTTATTTGGCCTTTGGAAAATATTACAAAGATGAATTTCATGGTTGTTACTGATGATTAAGTTCCATAATTAATTTTAAATGTAACATGACCTACTGCTATTTCTTTAATCTGACTAATGAGACTCTTTGGAATTTAAATTAGTCAATTAATCAACACGACTATGAGGAAGATACTAGGGCAAAATGTTCTCATAACCACCAAGTCAATGTAGTCCAGGAAATTTAGAAACCTCAGACAACTGTATTTTATCCCCACCTACAGTGTCTTTAATAATGTTTATGAAGTTCATTGAGGTACCATTATTTTTCTTTAATTTCTTGAGATTATTTTGGTTATTGAGCTGAGGATGCTACACGACTTTGAGGTAATGAGCTTCCTTTGTAGTGGCCCCATGGCCACTGCAATGTAATTGTTCCATTAAAATGGAAAAAGCAAGCTAGGTTGGCCATTCTAAAGTGAAAAATGGTTCTCCAAATCTGTGCTGACACTTTGGCTTTACAAGTCTGCAATCTTGTGTTAAAATGAAAATAAAACCCTGAAATGCTCACTGCCCACCCATCCATTTTCCTTAAAAATAACTGAAATACAACTTTAAGGTTTTCAATCCATTTCTGTATTGCTTGGTTTGTTGTGTTTTTACTAATGCCATATAACCATGTGAAGAAGTGAATGGAAGTACAGAGAAGGGAGGAGCATACATTTGTTCAAAAAACAAGATAATAAAATCAGATGACGCTGTCTTTCATAAGAATTAAAGCTTTCATTCTTTTTTCATGTATAAAGTTAAACTGGGGCCTCAGAAAGGCATTGACCAGCAGGATAATGTATTTGTTTTAATTTGTGTATTCAATTGGTTTTAGAATCCACTTTAAAAATACACAAATATTTTCCTTGGAAATGCGGATACTTCCTGCATTTACAAAGAAAAAAAAATAAATAAAGTCTGTTTTGCCCGACCAGCTGTGGACTGGACAGAATGTGAGATGGAACAAATAAAGAACTGGGCCGGCTTGGCGTTCTGCTCTTTGACCAGCCATGACCATGGGTGAGTCATACACACGCTCCCCAGTCTTAGCGTCTTCTCTGAAATATTATTCAGAAAGTCATGTGAATGCTAAGCCTTCTTCGATTTCTACAATTTGTCACTGTAAGAAGCCACTTCCCTTTCTTTTCCTTCTTACATTTTCAATAACATAATAGTTTTTAAAATTTTTCTCACTATTTTGAATTCCGTTTAGTACTTTTTCCATATAATCTTACCTTTTCCCCATTAAACTTTTTTCCCCCCCCTTGTACCATCTGGTGAACTTTCAAGGCACAGCAACAGATGTCTCTCCAGAGAGATTTAATTAGAAGGTTATTGATTTTCCTCATATTGGTTCATTGTTCTTTTCTCCTTTTAGTTGTTTTTTAAAAATTACTTATTTTATTTATTTTTATTATTCTTTAACTTGACCAGAGAGAGAGAGAGCGAGAAAGAGAAAGAGAGAAAGAGAGAGGGAAAGTGAGAAAGTAACCTGCCAGGTCTGGGACTCGAACTTGAACTGTGGTTGGCCATGTGGGAGTCCAGCACCTTAACCACCATGCCACCTGCCAGCCCTCACCTTTTAGTTGTTTATAAATATACAAACTAATATTTCTTTCTTTTTTTTTTTTTTTTGGAGAGATTTTTGCTATAGGTGTGTGTGCTTACCAGAAAGAGAGACAGCTAGAAATCACCCCCCTGCAGGGATGGCCAAGGCGCAATCCCTTCTCCTCCATTCTCTCAGGATCTTGGGCACACACGTACACACACCTGGTGTGAGTTTAAGCCACCAGGTCTGGGACTCAAACCTGGTCAACTACATGGGAGTCCAGCGACATAGCCATTAGGCTAACTGCTAGTCCCCACAAACTTATATTTAAGTGTTTATAGGCACAGTTTATGTAAACAAATATTGTAGAGTCAATAAAACATATAATCACAGAGTCAATAAAACATATAGTCACAGAATGTTTTGGCTATTGATACATTTAAAAATATTTAGCTTTTCTCTCAAGAAAAAAGGAATGAAGAATTATGAACATTGCCTACAGCCTATATATGTGTATATATTATATAACCTTAAAAACTTGAATCTAATCTAATCCATCCATCCATCCATTCATCCACTGATCCACTTTTCTCCTTTTTGTCGTTCAAAATATTGATAGATGTAGTATAATGACAACATCTGCTAATCTTGAAAATGATTTGAACTGCACTACTATAGGTCTTAGAGTTGCCGTGCAATTTAACGTTTTTTTTTTTTTTTTTTTTTGCTATAGGGTGTGTGCGCTTGCCACACAGAGAGAGACAGAGACAGAAAGCAAGAAATCACCCCCCAGGGGGGATGGCCATGCCGCAATCCCTTCTCCTCCATTCTCTTCTCGGGATGTTGGGCATACACCAACACACGCCCGGCGTGAGTTTTAGGCCACTGGGTCCGGGACTCGAACCATGGTCGACTACATGGGAGTCCAGTGACATAGCCTTTACACTAACTGCTGGTCCCAACTTTTTGGCTAGATAATATTACCCTCTTCTATCAAGCCAGCACATACATTCCAACCATTCAGACACAATTATGAAAGCACCAATGAGCTACAAATTTTATAGAATTATCCCTGGTTTCATGAACAATTTCTTGAAGTCTCTTGTAGAGTATTCTAACATTACCGTAATGTATCCTTGTTGAACTATTAGCATTAAGGTTTAAAGTCAGAAAAGACAAAAGAAGCTTCACAGAAATTGATTACTGCAAAGTACTCACCAGAGTACAGTTCTTTCTTTCTTTTGAATAGTCAATGTTTGATTGCAAATGGAATCTGTTATCAAATTTTGAAATATATTACTGAAAGACATAACTAAAACTTCCACAGAAACCAGTATTGTATGATTTCATTTATATGAGGCATCTAGAGTGGTCAAATTCATAGACAGAAATTAGAGCAGTAGTTGTCAGGGGCTGGGGGAGGGGAGGAATGGGGATTTGGTGTTTAATATGAACAGAGTCTTTTTATTTTAAAGATGAAAAAGTCCCGGAGATGGATGATGTTGGTGATTATACAACAATGTGAACGTACTTAATGCCACAGAACCAAATATGTAAAAATGGTTAAGATAGTAAATTTTGCCATATGTGTGTTTTACCACAACAAAGGAAAAAAAAGTTTCAAAATATTCTGCCCCTCTCTCCATTTACTTTTGGACTACAGACTACACTGTTAGCCAGTATACTAATATAATTGGTAAGACTGTAAAATAATTAATATTGCAGATGTTCAAATTGAAGTTTGGTGGAATCCGCAGAAAGTGGAAATTACGTAATAGATTTCAAGTATCTCTGTATTTTTTTTTAAAAGAAGTATTTATTTAACTTTATTTGTTTATCATTATCCTTCAGTTTGGTCAGAGAGAACCAGAAAGAGATAGAATGAGAAAGCAAGCCGCCAGGTCTAGGACTCAAACCATGATCAGCCATGTAGGAGTCTAGTATCCCAACCACCATGCCACCTGCTGGTTCTAATTTTGAGTATCTTAATACTCTTTTAAAAAAGTTTATTTATTCCTTCCATAAGCAAGAGAGACAGAAAGAGAGAAAAAGCACTCTCAACAGAGTCTTGACACTGGCTTTAACCAGCCCTGCAACATGGGCTCACATAGGCCCAACATACTTAGGGTTATCTTTGGACATCAGCCTGGAATGTTACCATGTGAATCAGCCTCTCAAAGTGTTGCATTTCACTGCTGTACCACACACCATGTGGTCTACCTTTCTTAATAACTGAGAAAATCCAAGACAACACAATCAATGAATTTTTTTTTTTTGAGAGGTTTTTGCTATAGGGCATGTGCGCTCGCCAGACAGACAGAGAGAGACAGAGAGACAGAAAGCGAGAAATCACCCCCCAGGGGGGATGGCCATGCTGCAATCCCTTCTCCTCCATTCTCCTCTCAGGATCTTGGGCATGCCTGCACATGCGCCCGGCGTGAGTTTAAGCCACTGGGTCCGGGACGCGAACCGCAGTCAACTACGTGGGAGTCCAGTGACATAGCCATTACGCTAACTGCTGGTCCCATAATCAATGAATCTTGACATAGTGGGGTCATATCTCTAAAGCAACATTGTCCCATAGAAATACAAATGTCAGTCATAAGTGCAATTTTATACTGTCTAATAGCCACATTTAAAAAAGTAAAAATAAATAAAATCCATTTAAAATACACATTTCATTTAATCATATGTATTCATAATATTGTATCAACATATAATCAACAAAATTATTAATCAGACATTTTATATTCTTGCTTTCATAATGAGTCTTTGAAATTTGGTGTATATTTTAGTTAAAAGCACATCTCAGGGACCAGAAGATGGCATGACAGTTACATTGCTGGACTCCCATGTGGTTGATTGCAGTTTGAATCCCAGACCTGGTGGCTTAAAACTCACATTGGGTACATGTTGGTGTGTGCCCAAAATCCCAAGAGGAGAATGGAGGAGAAAGGATTGAGGCATGATCCCTCTTGGAGGGGGGGGGTAATTTCTTGCTTTCTGTCTCTCTGTCTCTCTCGTGAGCATAAGCACTGCATAGCAAAAATCTCTCTCCAGAAAAAAAAAAAAAAAAAAAAAAAAAACCACATCTCAGGGGCCAGCAGGTGACACAGTAGTTAACATCCTGGACTCCCACATAGTCAACTGTGGTTTGAGCCCTGGACCTGATAGCTTGCTTTCTTCCTTTCTCTTTCTCTCCGGTGAATGCACGTGCCCTATAACAAATTAAAAAATAATCATAAATAGGGACCAGCATTTGGCGTAATGGCTAGGTCGCTGGACTCCCATATAATTGACCACAGTTTGAGTCTCGAACCAGGTGGTTTAAACTCATGCCAGGAGCGGTTGCGTGCGTGCCCAAGATCCTGAGAGGAGAATGGAGGAGAAGGGATTACAGCATTGCAATCCCCCCTGGGGGGTGATTTCTCACTTTCTGTCTCTCTGTCTCTCTCTGTCTTTCTGGTAAGCGCACATGCCCTATAGCAAAAACCTCTCAAAAAAAAAAAAAAGTCATAAATAGAATAAAATAAATAATTCTTTAAAACATAAAAGTATTTCTGAATTTGGATACTACATTTTCTTTGGAAAAAAAAATTTTTTTTTATTTGTCACAGAATAGATGTGCTTACCAGAAAGACAAAGAGAGAGGGAGAGGGAGTAAGCACCCCTCAATGGGGCATGGTCACACCACAATCTCTTTTCTTTCATTTTTCCATCCCCTTAGGATTTTGAGCACACATGCACATGGGGTTGGCATGTTTCTCAAGTTGCCAGGTCTAGGACTTGAACCACTTGGTCAAGTCCTTAATTACCTATACATAGGGCTGACCCTGCTTTGGAAATTCTTGATTTGTATTTAGATTTCATAAAATTTACAGTTGAGAAAGTAGATATATATACCTAACTTGTTTCAAATGTATTACAAATTTTCTGATAACTGTATTGAACATAAAAAAGTCATTTCCTTTTATATTTGCCTCCACTTCAAGAAAATGGTTCATTTTCTTTAGCAGAATTGATTTGACTTTGAAGCAAAAGCTTATCAGTTCTACATCTCTCATCTCTGTGCATCAAAATTAGATACATTTACCACTCTTCTGGTGTCAATTTGGGATTATTAAAATCAAATTTAAAAGGGGACCAGCAGGTTGCATGGTGGTTAAGGCACTGGACACTCCCACATGGCAAACCAGAGTTCAAGTCCCAGACCTGGTGGCTTGCTTTCTCACTTTCCCTCTCTCTCTCTCTGTCTTGCTCTGGTAAAATAAAAATAAATAAATAAATAAATAAATAAATAAATAAATAAAATTAATGAATAAATAAAATTAAATTAATAATTCTTTAAAAAAATCAAATCTAAAAGAGTATAGCTTGGAAAGTAACACTAAATTTTTCATATATACAAAATATTCCTCAATTTTCTCTCATTTTTGTCAGCAAATTTCTATAAGGTTAAGAATTCTCGGGAACCAGCAGTTAGCGTAATGGCTATGTCGCTGGACTCCCACGTAGTCGACCGCGGTTTGCGTCCCGGACCCGGTGGCTTAGAACTCACGCCGGGCGCATGTGCGTGCGTGCCCAAGATCCCGAGAGGAGAATGGAGGAGAAGGGATTGCGGCGTGACCATCCCCCCTGGGGGGTGATTTCTCGCTTTCTGTCTCTATGTCTCTCTCTGTCTGCCTGGCGAGCGCACGCGCCCTATAGCAAAAACCTCTAAAGAAAAAAAAAAAAAAGAATTCTAATAAAAATCTTCTGCATATGATTCATGTTGAAAGTGTGAAATCATCATTATTGATCTCTATTATGAGAAGTTTACATTTTGACATAAATTCTTATAACTTTCCATACATTGTGATTTTTTAAGACTTCATCTATGACACTTTTCATAGAGTCTGCTTTAGAAAACTGAGCACAAATTTTTTTGGGGGGAGGTTTTTGCTATAGGGCGCATGCACTCGCCAGAAAGACAGAGAGACAGAAAGCGAGAAATCACCCCCCAGTGGGGAAGGCCACACTGCAATCCCTTCTCCTCCATTCTCTTCTCAGAATCTTGGGCATGCACGCACACATGCCTGGTGTGAGTATAAGCCACCGGGTCCAGGACTTGAACCTACATAGGAGTCCAGCAACGTAGCCATTATGCCAACTGCTGGTCCCAAGCACAAATATTTTCAATATAAATTTTTTAGTGAAGCAAAGCAATAAAAGTATCATCCACCTTTTGCTTTAAAGCTGCATCAATTTTGGATTTTCCTCCCTAAAAATGCCTGAAAACCATCCATTATGATATAAAATAATTTTTCATATCTAGCTAAAATTCTTTTAAAAAAAGTTTTTGTGGGCCAGCCTGTGGAGTGGTGGTTAAGGCAGTTGGATCCTACATGACCAACAGAGTAGCTGAGTCCTGCATCCAGTGGCTTGAAAAACATGCCAGGTGTATGTGAATGCATTCCTAAAATTCTAAGAGAAGAATGGAGGAGGGACTATGGCATGGCCATCCTCCCTTGGGGGGTGAGCACATGTATGTGCCCAATAGCAAAAAAAAAAAAAAAAAAAAAAAAAAAAAAAAAAAAAAAAAAAAAAGGAAAGCAATAACAAAAAACATATATATATATATATACATATATATATATATATATATATATATATATATATTTTTTTTTTTTTTTTTTTTTTTTTTTTTGCTAGAGGGCCCATGCACTTGCTGGGGTAAGGAGGGATGGTCAGCCATGTGGGATCTAGCTGCCCTATGTACCATGATACAACTAGTCCTGTAGCAAAATTCTTCTTTACAAGCTGAAAGCTATCTATACAAATTGGATTTCTGGTTGTTTGTTTGATTTGATATTTAGTAAATTTGGAAGGCCTTGAAAGCAAAATATGCTCAGGGTATTAACTGGGCAGTGTATCTTACCCAATTCATCTAAAGTTAAAATAGTTACAATTTTTGGGAACCAGCACGTGGTATAGTAGTTAAGGCGTTAAGGCGCTGGACACTCCCACATGGCTAACCATGGTTCTAGTTCTGGACCTGGTGACTTGCTTTCTTACTTTCCCTCTCTCTCTCTCTCTAGTCAAAATAAATGAATGAATAAATAAAATTAAATAAATAATTTTTAAAATAGTTACTTTTTTTTCAAATTTTGAATCATTTGACCTTTGCTAGTATAAAAACTGTTACATTTTATGGTCAGTTTTTTACTGGCTTAGTTGAAGATCTTTATATATATACACACATATAGTCTTTTTTTTGTCTTTTTCTATGATTTTCTAGACAATTTTTATAATAAGTTTAAAATATTTTTTAATCCCATCTCCATCTAAACATTAGCTCCCTCTGCAACACACAAAAGTACAAGTCCATATCTTGGTTAAAAAAAATAATAATTCTAAACTTGTTTGTTGGACATTTACTTTGGCTTTCATGTGACTCATTTTAATGGTTCCTTTCTGACTTTTGAGAGAAAATTTATCCTCAACATTACTGAACAATATTTTATAATGGACTTCTTGGCAGAATGTACGTGTGTATAATAGACTCAATCATTCTTGACACTGAGTCATAGAGAGTGTCTGCTGAGAGCTCACTGCGAGGAGAGTTTAGAAACTCAAGTCACGCTTCATGATACACAACCCTTGTTTAATCAGTCATGTCTGTTTAGTGTAAGGGGTGGGAGTGGTAGCAAATAAACCCACATATGTTTTGGAAAAACAGGGGGTCTGAGATGTCTAACTGCTTCTATATGCGACCTTGGGTAAATTAATTACATTCTGTGTCTATAACTAAGGAATATAACTGTAAAACAGGAAACTAAAATAGCTCCATGACCCAGCTATAATCACTGTCTCCCTCATAGTCTCTGACTTTTTCTATTGGCTGCAAATTTCTTTAGTCACTAAAAGCCTTTTTCTGCTTTTCCAAAGATTCTGCTGTCTTATATCGTGGCTTGCAGTTACTGTGGCACCACTTTTGCACACTTTTAGTTCTTTCTACCATTTCTAACTGGCTCAAGGGCTTCAAGTTTCCCCTGTGAAATTCCCAAGAGCAGTGACATGATTGGCCAGCCCAGCTTTTCCACATTTAGCATGTTCCTGGACAGCCTATTGGATCAGAGATCCATCCCTGAACCAATCAAGTATGGAAGTGAGGAAACATGGCAGAAAACATGATCACGTGAGCAGTAGTGGTTCTACATAGGGTGTGGTCTTTTTTTTTGTAATCTTTTTTTAAAATTTTTTCGGAGATTTTTGCTATAGGGTGCATGCGCTTGCTAGAGAGACACAGAGACAGAAAGTGAGAAATCACTCCCACCAGGGGAATGACCATGCTGCCCAGCCTGAATTTTAATTTGCCAGATCTGGGACTCAAACCCTGGTCGACCACATGGGAGTCCAGTGATGTAACCATTATGCCATCTGTTAGTCCCTAGGGTGGTTCCTTTTAGAAAGAGGTTTGGCCTGGCAGGCAGGAAATAGGTGACATATGAAATTCCAGGGACTGGAATAGAAAACGGCTTAGCTAATATTTTGATATACGTCGACCAAACCATTTAAAAGATGCAGAAGAACTATGTGAGGAAGTAGAGAGATTTGCAGAGAGTTACTATTCTAACACAAGAAAAAAACCCCAACAGTTTCAATATTAAAAGTGCCCTCGACCTAAGTATGTCTAAATTTGACCTTCTCCTTCTGCTATTTTCCATTCATAGCACCTCTGGAGGCACCACCCTTCACCTTGTGTCTTCCTGCCCAGACTCCTCCTCCGGCAATAAACTCCTGGCTGGCCTTCCTGCAGGCAACTCTTCCCTCTCTAATTTGACCCAGGCATGAGGAGAGTATTGTCAGCCCTTATTCCCATAGGTTTTGTACTTGCAGATTAGAGCAAACATGGATCAAACATATTTAGGGGAAAAAAATAATAATAATACAGTTGATGCTTGATAACTCAGAGGTTAGGGGTGCTGACTTCCTGCATAGGTGAAAATCTGCATGTAACTGTTGACTCCCCCCAAATTTTACTAATAGCCTACTACTTTTCTTTTTTCAAAGAATTATTTAATTTAATTAAATTAATTTATTTATTTCAATTTGACCACAGAGGGACAGAATGAAAGAGAGAGAGAAACTGAGAAAGCTGCCAGGTCCAGAACTTGAACCGCAGTTGGTCATGTGGGAATCCAGCACCCTTAACCACCACGCCGCCTGCTGGCCTCCAACTAATAGCCTACTGTTGACTGGAAGTTTTACTGATAACATAAGCAGTTGATTAACAGGTATTTTACATGCTATATATATTATATACTGTATTCTTACAATAAAGTAAGTTAGAGAAAAGAAAATGTTATGAAGGAAATCTTAAGGAAGACCAAATATATTTATAGTATTTACTGAAAATAATCCACATGTAAGTGGATCTGAACAATTCAAAACTGGGTTGTTCAAAGGTCAATATACAAAAATAAAAAATAATACAGGCCCAATCATGGTAGCACACACTGGTAGATACTGTTACTCTACAGGCTGAAGCCACATGGAAGCTGGGTTCAATTCTCAGCCGTCCTCTCCCCACCTGCAAAAGCTGGGTGACATGGGAAGTCTGTAGTCCTGCCACTCAGGAGGCTGAGGCAGGAGTGAGACCCTGCGTAAAAAAACAAAAACCCAAAACCAACACAATAAAACAAGCATTTATATAGCCTTTATGTTGTATTAGGTACTATAAATAATCTAGAGATGATTTAAGATATATGGAAGAATGTACGTAAGATATATGCAAATACTACACTATGTTTATATAAGGGACTGAGCATCCCCAGATTCTGGAGAGAAAGTGTGTGTCTGAGAGCGAGAGCGAGAGCGAGAGCGAGAGAGAGAGAGAGAGAGAGAGAGAAGGGGTTCTGAAACCAATCCCCCATGGATACTGAGGAATGACTACAAGTTATTTTATTTAAAAGTGATGCTTGAGCCCATCTTTCTATTTCCCAGAACTGAGTGAACACTTTAATTCCAGGGCAGCAGGTGGTGTGGTGATTGAGGTGCTGGACTCTCACATGGCCAACAGCAGTTCAAGTCCCAGACATGATGGCTTACTTTCTCACTTTCCCTTTCTCTTTTTTTCTGGTCAAATTAAAATAATAATAATAAAAAATAAAATGAAATAAATTATTTGTCTAAAAAATTTTACCTCCATTTGATAAATAAATATTGAGCATATACTGTGCTAGATGCTTTGGAGAATAAAAATATGAATATCTAGCCTACCCTCAAGGAATGTACAGTCTAGGAGTTTTATGATTTATAACCAATAATCTGAAATATAAATAACACGGTTCCCTAAAAGAAGTATAGATTTTTCTTCAAGGCCAGCATTTGGCACAGTGGTCAAGGAGCTAGACTCCCACATGGCTGATCACAGTTTGAGTCCTAGACTCAGTAGCCTGAAAATCACATCGTGTGCATGTGCATGTATGCCAAAAATCTCAAGAGGAGAATGAAGGAAAAGGGATGTAGCATGGCCATCCCCCTTTGGGGGAGATTTCTCACTTCCCCTCTCTTTGTCTCTCTCTCTCTCTCTCTGGCGAGTACATAAAGCGTATTACAAAAAAAAATCTTAAAAAATAGAGATAAAGATTTTAAAAAAGCATAAATGTACAAAATAAAGATAAAAGCAGTGTTGTTCCTGCAAATATTTAACACCTGGCTTTGGGATGTGGGGTGGGAGAAAGCCCTGATTTGTAACAATTGCTGATTTTGATAAAGTAAATATTCCCATCTTGGCTAATTTCAAACTACCAACCTGAAATCACTGAACACATAGGGGGAAAGTGACATGTAGTAGTCCACCATTGTGCAGTATTTTTACCCTACACATAGGATATGCCTAAATAAGCTCAAGAACATAATGGTCATATGTAGTAACATAATTGGTAAGTATACAATCATCTTTGTTTTTAATATAATACCTTGAATTACTTTTTAAAATAAACTCTTTTTTATTATTGTTAATTCAAAGGTTTTTGTCATAGAATGTGTGCCTTTCCCAGAGAGGGAAAGAGAAAGGGAAAGTGAGAAATCACCCCCTAGGGGAGCTGGCCATGCTGCACTCCAATCTCCTCTCTCCATTTTGGGCTTGCACACACACGCACTCACACGTCTGACTTGTGTTTCATGCTGCTGGGTCCAGGACTTGAACTGTAGTCAGTCATACAGGAGCCCAACACCTTAACTACTATGTTACCTTCTGGCCCCCAACTCATTGAATTCTAAGATGATATCATTCAATTTTTAATAATGCTGTGTTTAACAACTGACTAAGATTATTTCTGGAAACTTAAGAATTACTACTTTCGAGCTGGTACAAGCTTGCTTCAGCACACCCCTGGTTAAAGGGCTGTGAGAATTCGGATTCAAAATTAAATGGGGGAGGAATCGATCTAGAAGATGACCCTGGAATTCTTATGTTGAACCTTAAAGCCTATGTAGGAATTAGTCTCTAGATATTGGCGTGAAGTGTGGAAGGTATATTCCTGAGACAAAATTCAGGAAAAAAATTGAAGACTAAAAGCTTGGGCCATGAATTTAAAAAAAATTGTTTCTTTAAGTGCACATCAATCAGTGGCTATGGCCCTAACTCGGCACTAACTCTCATCTCCAACCCCACCCGGTTCTAACCGATGGCAATGACAACAACGGCAACGACAGCTAATATTTGTTGAATGATTGCTCTGTGCCAGGTACTGTTCTAACTAAAGAACCATTTGTCATCCCTTGCACAAACCTCGTTTCCTTATTTACTCTGTTGCTGAGCAGCGGCTGCATCTCTGGGTGAGGCCACTCCACTCGCCGCTTACCACAGAGCCGGCCACTCACCATTGTCTTCCCACACCACAGCCTAAGCCGCCATTTTTTGTTGAGCTTGTGAAAACACTTTACGTGAAGAAATGTTTCTCATATCCATGACTCAGAAGTGTGAAAACAAAGTACAGATGACCATGACTTTCAAGACAGAAGAAAGAGAGTATATTGCTTTATGGAAGTAAAGAATACTTCTGTGGGATCAGCAGTTAGCATAATGGCTATGTCGCTGGACTCCCACGTAGTCGACCGCGGTTTGCGTCCCCGACCTGGTGGCTTAAAACTCACACCGGGCGCATGTGCATGCGTGCCCAAGATACGGAGAGGAGAACGGAGGAGAAGGGATTGCGGCGTGGCCATCCCCCCTGGGGGGTGATTTCTCACTTTCTGTCTCTCTGTCTCTATCTGGCGAGCTCATGTGCCCTATGGCAAAAACCTCTCAAAAAAAAAAAAAAAAAAAAAAAAAAAAAAGAATACTTCTGTGTGTTTTGTGAAGCTATCTGCCTTGTTCATAAATTTATGTTCTGTCCTCTGTTGGCAATTGAATTAGAGGTCCCTTTTCTGTGGGCAATACAGTTTCATCAACCAAGAGTAAGACAAAAACAGTTAAGACTTGTTGTACTTAAGAAGTCTGCAGATTTGGGAACCAGCAGTTAGCATAATGGCTATGTCGCTGGACTCCCACGTTGTCGACCGTGGTTTGCGTCCCGGACCCGGTGGCTTAAAACTCACGCCGGGCGTGTGTGCGTGCGTGCCCAAGATCCCGAGAGGAGAATGGAGGAGAAGGGATTGCGGTGTGGCCATCCCCCCCTGGGGGGTGATCTCTTACTTTCTATCTCTATGTTTCTCTCTGTCTGTCTGGCGAGAGCACGCACCCTATAGCGAAAACCTCTCAAAAAAAAAAAAAAAAAAAAAAAAAAAAAAGAAGTCTGCAGATTTAAAATGTATCCCAATAGTTTTTTTAAGTCATTGTGGAATTTGACATGCATCAAAATAGTTGTGAGACACTTTCCCTTCTTCTAGTATACTTCAAAAAGTTTGTGAAAAAATGGAATTAAAGTAAGAGTTTATTTTGGTGCCCTCCCCTCAAAGTAAAGAAATCTAGGATTGGCCTTACAGCCTAGCAGTTAAAGGGAGCTGGATCCCACATGGCAGACTGGACGGTTTGAATCCCTGGTGGCTTGTGAATCACACTGGGTGCATGTACATGCAGATCCCTACAGGATGGAGAAATGGAGAAGGGGTTGCAGTGTGACCACATCCCATTGGAGGGTGCTCTCCTTCTCACTCTCTCTCTAGCAAGCATGTACTTCCTCTGACAATTAAAGAAAACAACGAGAAACCTGTACAGTGCTCTTATTCAATGTGTTCTGAGCAATTAGGATTAAGGGAAAGGAAAGTGACCTGGTTTTATTCCTCGCTTCCAGTTTCTCAAATGCCCTGTCTCTGTGATAGCCATCTGATTTCTCAAAATTTTAGCTTAAGAACTTGTAAGGGGACCAGCAGATGGTGTAATGGTTACATTATTGGACTCCTACGTAGTTGACTGCAGTTCAAGTCCTGGACTCGACAGCTTAAAACTCATGCAGGGTGGGTATGCATGTGAATGTGCCCAAATCCTGGGAGGAAAATGGAGGAAAAGGGATTGCAGTGTGGCCATCCCTCTCCCTCCCCGGGAGGAAGGGTGATTTCTTGCTTTCTGTCTCTCTGGTGAGCACACATGCCCTATCACAAACATCTCTCTCTAAAAAAAAAAAAGAACTTACAAGAGTATCTGACTATATTGACATTCAAATTCCATGCATGATGGGAAATTAAAAAAAATAAAATAATACTAACTAAACTATGAATGATATTCTAAATTCTGTAAGACTAGCAGTAATTCTGTTTTTATTTGAAGGCTCATTTATTTTGGTAAAACTCACCTGTTCTCAACGTGGAAGAAAAATCTGCTTAGGGAAAAGCAATGTCTATGGCTCCACGTAGAATTTTGTTTTTACGGAGAGATGACATGTACAATTGGAAGGGAAGCCAAAGCACACTGGGGCTTACCTAACTCACAAGGGTTACGTAGCAGGCTCCTCACTGGAGCCAATGTTGATTGGGAAACTTCACAGCTAGAGAAGGAAACAACGTCCCCAGGAAACAATCTAATTTGTTAATTGCAATGATAAAATGTGTGCACACCTGCACAGGGAGAGGGACTAGCCAAACGATCATTTATTTTCTTACGATTTGTAGATTGGTCTGCCTTTACAAAACACCCAAAAAGCGAGTATTTTTCCCTTTTCCAATAAGACATGTTGAATTACATCAACACTATTTCCATG
Organism: Tupaia tana; assembly: GCA_026018925.1. NCBI lineage: Eukaryota > Metazoa > Chordata > Mammalia > Scandentia > Tupaiidae > Tupaia > Tupaia tana. The sequence continues at coordinate 18,179,673 of JAKSZU010000022.1, read as the reverse complement.
TCAGAGATAAGCTCCCTTGTTTGCTGAGGGTAACATGAGGTATATAGCTTCAGAAAAACCACCCCCACTCACTCCTGCCAATAAACAAGTTAGTGAACTCAATTTTCCCTAATTTATAGTCAGCCTGTTTAAATTATTGTTATTTGGCCAAGATTATTTCATAGGGATTTAATTGTGCTTGTAAATTGAGTTTCTTTCTAATTCATTTCTTTATTTACTTTATTTCCCTCCCCCACATCTCATTTTGCATATGCTCCAAAACATATCAATAATTGATGCCACAAAGCCTTGCTTCCTCCTTTGTGACTGCACACATGTTCTGCATTGTATAGTGATGTCAAAGGACATGTGTACATTGAGAAAAGGTCTTGAATTTTTTATGAAAATTGGTTGAGGCCAAATGGCATTTTGCAGATCTTTTGGAGAGGAACAAATTTATTTTTAAAAGAATTTTAGACCTGGGACCAGTGAGTGGCATGGTGATTAAGGAACTGGACATTCTCACATAGCTGACTGTGGTTCGAGTCCCAGACCTGGTGGCTTGCCTTCTCACTTTCTCTCTCTCTCTCTGATCAAATTAAAATAAATGGATGAATAAATAAAAGTTAAATAATTAAACAGTTTTTAGACCTGGATGAAAGCACAGTGTTACCACTAACAAAGATAATATTTATTCAGTTTTCTAAAAATTACAAATAAATCTAAGAATTTAGACACACTATCCAATTTTCGCAACACCATTGCTAGGAAGGTCTCATTGTGGAAGGCTGCATATTGGATCTTAGACATGAACAACTGTTTGTCCATTTTGTTCTCTTACCCTAACATGGCTGTCTGTTTTTATAAACCTGTTTACTCTTCTCATGAAAAAATAGCTTGTGTTAGCCATATAGACAATGATATCTGGACGACATTTTGTACCTGTTACTGTCTTTGCTAACTAGCCCTAAACCTTTTTGTCTAGTAATGTAACTGCTTGTATGGAAATCCCATTCCCCACAGAAATAATTAACCTGTTTGATTCAGCTTCTGTAACTGTTTATATGGAAACCCCTGATAACTGACCCCCTATAAAAAGATTACTCAAATTTCAGTCGGGGCTATAGTTCTGAGTCTCGGTATCCCCCATGACTGGCCCCCTCTCCCCAGCCTCAGACTGTAGTTGCTGGCCAGCTAATAAAGACTCTCTTTAAACTGGCTTTGGTGGTTGTTCATTCGATGACACTCTACAACATTTGGAGGCCCCAGCGAGATCTGGGAACCTTAGAGTGGCCGAATAATGCCCCAACAAGGATGCTCCTTACACTCTGTCCCAGGTCCCAAGAGTGGTAAGGAGGCCTCACAAATGTAGATCAGAAATTAGAGTCACTGGTGGCGCCTGAATCTGATAAGATTCTAGTTATTTTGGTTTGAGAGCTCTCCTGGTGGGACTTTAGGAGGGCTAGATGCAGCGGAACCTCCAGGTCCCTGGGCCTGAGTGTGACGGCACTTTGGGTCCCTGGTGACAGTGATTTTTGGATACACTGTCTTACTTTGTCTTGTCTTTGTCACCCTTGTCTTCGTCAAACTGGGACAGGACCAGTCATCACCCTGCTTGTCTCTGAGTACACATCTCCATTTTTACAGGTTAGGAGACTGAAGCTCAGCAATAAGAAATCACATGCTTGGAGCCAGCAAGTGGCATGGTGGTTAAGGTGCTGAACTCCCACATGGCCGACTGAGGTTCAAGTTCCTGATGGGGCGGCATGAAAATTATGCTGGGTTAGTGTGTGTGCATGCCCCAAATCTCAGGAGGTGAATGGAAGAAAAGAGATTATGTGTGGCCATCTCCCCTGGTGGGGGTGATTTCTCGCTTTCCCTTTCACTGTCTCTCTCCAGCAAGCACACCTGCCCTATGGCAAAAGCTTAAAAAAAAAAAAAAAGGATTGGAAAGAAAGCAATCATATACTCAATATCACACAGTCACAAAGTGATCAAAAGTGTCTTGAATTCAGGCTTTTAGACCTCGAAGTCCAAGTGGTCTTTTCATAAAACCACTCATGTAACTTGCTCATGTTGGATCACATTAGTTCAGATAAATTGGTTTGCTTTAGCTTTAGCTCTAGGTCTGCAACTAGAACTCTCAATTCTCTCTCTCTCTTTTCTTATAATTAAAAAATAATACATTTTTCATCTTGTCTATCCTACTCCAGTCTGGATGGCTCCTGACTGACCACCAAATTAAGTGATTACACCTGAGAATCTGACGGACTTTATAGAGGAGAAAGCAGGGAAGGTGACATCACCTATATGGATGTCGGTTAGGGCATGGTGTGTGATGATGCTGAGCAGATACTAAGCTGATACAGAATATTTATTCACCCAGCATGTATAGAATTCCAATTATACACTAGATCAGGGATCAGCAAACTGTGGCACTTGGGACAAATATATCCCACCTCCTATTTTTGTAAATAAAATTTTATTGGAACTCAGCCATGTCCATTCATTGTGTATGGTCTAAGGCCGCTTTTGCTCTGCGACAGCAATGCTGAGTAGCAGCAATAGCCACCACATGGCCTGCAAAGATGAAACTATTTATTATTTTTCCCTTTATAGAAAACATTTTTGACCCTGTGCTAGATAGTAATCAAAACAGAGACAACCTCTGTTTTTATGAAGTTGATAATCTTGTGCAAGAAACAGACATTAATCAAATAATCACTATATGACTAAAAACTGTGATACGTGGGGCCAGCCAGTGGCAGGGTGGTTAAGGCGGCTGGATCCCACATGGCCGACTGCATGGTTTGAGTCCTGGACCTGGGGGTTGAGAGATGTACTGGGCCCCTGTGTGCCAAAATTTGAGGGGGAGAATAGAGGAGATGAGATTGTGGTGTGGCATTGCCTTCTGAAAGGGTGCTTTCTCACTTTCCCTCACTCTGTCTCTCTCTGGCAAGTATACATGACCTAGTAAAATAAAAAACAGAAACTATGATAGATGCTATGGAAGTAAAATATAGCAGAGTGGGCAATGGATTTTACTGTGCTTATCACTTACCACTGGTTCTTGAAATTTAATCATTTGAGTCTTACATTTTTACATTTAAAAGTAGGATTTGCTTGGGATGACAAAATTTTGTTCATTTACTCCTTTATTCAACTCAATGAATATATCTGAGTACCTACCATATGCTGGACAGTGTATTTGGCTCTGAAATTATAGGAGTGAGCAAAAGGTAATAGTTGGTCTCAATTTATTGATTCTTTGGCATTATTTCTCAGTTGGTTCAGAACCCAGGAAGAACAGATTGGGTCCAGGGGCTGGCAGGTGGTGTGATGGTTAAGGGTCCTTGAATCCCCATATGGCCGACCGTGGTTCGAGTCCCAGACCTGGTGGCTTGCTTTCTCACTTTCTTTCTCTTTCTCTGTCTCTCTCTCACTCTGTCCCTCTCTGGTCAAATGAAAATAAATAAATAAAGTTAAATAAAGTAATTCTTTAAAAAATAAAACAAAACAAATAAACAAAAAAGCAAACAAACAAGCAACAACAAAAAAACCCAGATTGGGTCCTATCAACCTCTCAGTGAAGTCTATTGTTAGGTCTGGCTCCTTCTTATTTATTATTACTTTTTTAAGAGACTTTTGCTGTAGGGTACATGCGCTTGCTGGAGACACAGAGAGAGATAGAAAGACAGAAAGAGAGAAATCACCCCCTGGGAGGATGGCCACACCACAATTCCTTTTCCTCCATTCTCCTCTCAGGATTTTGGGCATGCATGCAATACGCCCAGTATGAGTTTTAAGCTGCAGGTCTGGGACTTGAACTGCGGTTGACTACGTGGGAGTCCAGCAATTCAACCATTATGCCATCTCTTGGTCCCAAGGTCTGGCTCCTTCTTACCCTCAAATTCTTTGAAATAAAGACCTTGTGTCCTCATAGGATATTCTCTTAAATTGAAACTATGTTTAGTGGGTTTCTGTTACCCTGAACCCCTTAAAATTTGGAGTTTTGAGACTAAGTCTAATAAGTGAGCAAATGCCTTTTCAGATTATGTCTTGAGAGAAAGCAATGAAACAAGGCATTGGGAACAGCTTTCGTGAGATCAACCATGTCTATTCAAATTCTACTTCCTTTTTCCTATTGCTAGAGAGAATGTGTGCTCACTAGAGAAAGAGAGAGAGAAAGCATTCCTCAATGAGCTGTGGTCATGCCATAATATTTTTTCCCCTCCTTTTCTGCACCCTGTCAGGATTTTAGGTCTGGCATGAGATTCAAACTGCTGTTAGCCATGTGGGATCCAGCTCCCAATGCACAGCACTCAACCACCGTGCTATGGGGCCGGCCTATGTCTGTTCAAATCACGTTTTTGGCATCCTCATCTTCCTTCTCTATATATTCTTTTTTTAAGAATTATTTTATTTTATTTAACTTTATCCATTTATTTATTTATTTTTAAAATTTAACCAGAGAGGGATAGAGTGAGAGAGGGAAAGTGAGAATACAAGTTGCCAGGTCTGGGACTCAAACCATGGTCGGCTATGTGGGAGTCCAGCACCCTTAAAACGCCACCTGCCAGCCCCACATATATCATTTATTTTAATTTTTTAAAAAAAAACTTCTTGATAGAATGTGTATATGCATGAGAAAAAGAGAGAAGCACCCTCCACAGGACTCAGTCACACTGCAATCCCTTTCTTCTACTTCTCTAGTCCACCGGGATCCTGGGTATGCGCATGTGAATCCAGCATGGTTTTCAGGTCAACCAGACTGGGGGCTTGAACCAGTCGCCATGTGCATTCCAGCTTGGCAGTTCCATGCACTATCAACTATATCCCAGAAGCTGGATCTATATGTTTTTGTGCTTTTTTAAATCTCGTTTTGAAAACTTTAACTGCCACATTGCTCCAGTGTCTTCTGGGCTATAACTCTGTCTCATTTCTTCATTTTTCAGTTGTCTGCTGCTCAAGTATACTTGAAGGCCTTTTTAGCATTATAAACTTAACTAGTCCCAAGCAGAACACATCAACTTCTTCCACTCCTCTTTACATACTCTTCTTCTTGACTACACCCTTGGAGATAAACATGGATAACAGAAACAGCCGAAACCACAAGTACATGTCACACCCTGTGGGGAAACAGCCGCAGGGCTAGGCGGAAGCCACAATGTTAAGAACGTGCAGGTAAAGTCTGTCTCCCTGTTCTTAGTTGGGCTCAGATGATGATCTTGAAGACATGACTTTCCTATCCCTCCTACCTCTAACCTCTGACTCTCCTAAACTTTGACTCGTTTCTCAGACTCAGGTTCCTAAACTTGACATTGTGCTTTGTCTTTCTGTGTCATCTTTGACCAAACAAGACCACTATAAATTGAAAATCTATTGGCTAGTTCTAGGTTATTTAGTATAGTCCTCAATCTTGGGAGGATGGTAGTATTATTATAGATATTATTACAATCTATTTTCTATATGAGGAGCTGAACACTGATGGATTTAAGTAACTCACTTTAGGTTACACAACTCTATAGAGTTGGAACTTTGATTCTAGTCACATATATTTGCCTCCAAAGTACTAGATCAAGACCGCACCTTCTTTCCATAGCTGGAAACTGATTTCCGTTCCTTTCTCTCCTAATTGTTCTACTCTGGAGGTCCTGCTCTTACAATTTACTTTAATACCTTACCAGAAGTCAACAGAACTTTTCTGTAAAGGACCAAATAATATTTCTAGCTTTTCAGGACATATGTATGGTCTTTGTCACAGTGATGTCGTGGTGACTTGGCTCTGCTGTGTAGCATGACAATGGCGATTAACAATACACAAATGATGGGTGTGGCTATGTTCCAATAACTTGTATGGGCACTGAAATTTAAATTTCATGTAATTTTCATGCCACTAATTACTCTTATTCTTCGTTTTTTTTTTTTTTTTGTCCCCCCCCCCCCCCCCCCCATCACTAATATACATAAAACCATTCTTAGCTCGTGACCTATACAAAAACAGGCCATGGGCTGAATTAGACTGCAATGCCGTAGCTTGGCAATCTCAATTCTATACCATACTATTTGGCTTTGGATTTATAATTTTTCTGAAAGGCTCAGCCATTCGCTACCTTTCATGGTGAGCTTATCATAGGTCAACATTCTAAGCATTGTTACATATACTAACTAATGTGATCTTCGCAGACACACCCTTAGGGAGGTGCTAGGACTATCTACACTTTAGAGATAAAGAAAATCAGCCACAGAGAGATGAAGAAATGTGCCCAACCTTGTACTAACCTAGGAAACTGAGGAGTCCAGATTAGAACCCAGGCCATTTCACCCCAGGTCTGGCACCTTAATCACAAAGTTATGTTTCCTTTCTGGTTTCCATGAGATAATGCACACTAAAGTGTTTTGAAAATGATAATGGGTTATATAAATATAACTTAATAACTAACATAATTATTTGTGTTATATCTTCATCCAGGTTTCTGAAAGGATTGGATGGTAATCAAATTGATGCTAATCAAAATAAAAATACTCAGGCATGCGGTAGGGTGGTATCTATTTTTCTGTCTATCTTAGCATAGTAGAGAGGATAAGTGTAGGTACCAGAGGTTGTAAGGGGGAGGAGTGGGTGGTAGGGGGAGGGTAGGCGGGGCAAAGGGAAGAAACATTTAATAGACAAAAGAATGTCTAGACAAAAGTTCTCTGTTTCAAAAAAAAAAAGTTCTGTAATTTTTGCTTTATAAAAATAAAAATTAACACTCATTTAAAAAAGCATTAAACATTTTTAGGCGTTGAATTTGCATCTCAAATAGGCAGTGGAGGAGCCTTCTATTTGTATGTAGTTTGCTATTTGCTCTCATCTCCTGGTGAACTTGGCATTATGCCTCAGCCCTGATTAAAATCAAAATGAAGCTGCAGACAGGAAAGAAATTGCATATCAATAAGGCTTGTGATTAAGTTTTTGTACATTTTTTTTTTCACTCTTTCATTTCTTTTAGGTTCTTAAATTAGATAGCAGGAGAGACATGACTTAATTATTGAGAATGCTTTGGAGCCAAATGGAAAATTATACTACTACTTACTCAGATGCCAGGGTAATTAGAGCCCAATTATTTCTCTCAGTTGGCGCTAATGAATGAAGATCAATTAAAAAAATAATATAACTCTGAATTGCTTTTATTGAGCAGAGAACTCCGAGCAGCTGAAATCATCTATACTTTTCACTAATTGAAAATACTTAGTGAAGGCAACCCGGAATGTGATTGTCTACACGTAATTTTAGAACACTTTGGTTTTCAAAAATCACGCAGATGGCCAAAGCTTCATGTTAGAATCACTTCCTGGGTATATCACGCTGCTATCAGAAGAGTCAAAACATGGCCCAAGAAATTCCTATTTCCCTAGTGATAACATCAGGTCTGTTGGCAGGACTTTATCATTGCTTCTGGGCTGGTCGTGCTTGGGCTAAGATGGAATGTCTGATTTGCTTGGGCTATTTCACTTTTCTCCTGATTAGTATATCCATTTCATCAGATTTACTATGAAAACAACATTTATTTTACTGTAAAACTCTGATTGAAAAAGACATCTTCTTGATTAAAATTCTCTATTCATTTTATGTGGACATAGACTCACTTGCTCAAAGACACCTTGGAGTTCAGAGTTTGCCTTTTAACTATCTGGTTAAATCTCAACCACTAAAAAGAAACAAACCTACTCTATTTCATTTTACTTTATCATATATATATACATATATATATACATTTTATTTATACTTTTTTTTTGAGGGGTGGTGGTATAAGAATTGAATTTTTTTTTTTGAAGTTTTTGCCATAGGGTGTGTGTGCTCACCAGAGAGAGACTGAGAGGGACAAAGAGAGGGAAAATGAGATGGGGGATGGCCACACCACAGTCTCTTTTCCTACATTCTCCTCCAGGGATTTTTGGCATATATGCACACACACCCGGTGTGATTTTCAAGCCCCTGGGTCCAGAACTCAAATGGAGGTGGGCCATGTGTGAGTTCAACACCTTAACTACCATACCTCTCACTGGCCCTGAGAATTCAATTCTTTAGGTTTGTTTGTAGCCTGAATAAACATTCCTATGTAGTAGATAGGGAGTAGTCTTAGAGCCTGCATTCTATGGATAAAGTAACAGCCATTTAAATAAAGGAGTCCTGCTCACATGAAGGTTGCAGGTCAACCCTCTTCTCCCCTCCACGTTTCACCACACTCTAATGAACTCTGCAATCTATGAGGATGTTTATTTCTATGAGGGCTCTTCAGAAAATTCATGGAGGGCTGGCCACAGTGCCCGGTGGATCACACATGACCAACCAAGGTTTGAATCCTAGCATTAGTGTCTTGTAAAGGGATTGTGGTGTGACTATACCCCATTGGAGGGTGTTTCCCTCCCCAACTCCTCACCCCCATGAGTTTATGTGCCCTCTGGCAGTAAAATAGTTCATGGAAACATATGTTATGGATAAGCTATTTATGGATATCAAATGTAGTATTTTCAAACCAATTCTTCTTTTTTAAAAATTATTAATTTGTTAATTTATTCTGTGTGTACATGTGTGTGTGTGAGAGAGAGAGATGCAGACAGACACCCTTGACGGGTTCTGCATGTTGTGAGACCCTCGGTTCCAGCCAGCCTGGATCATAGGTGTGTGTGTGCACATTCAGAGTACTCAGGGCGGTCCCAGCACAGAAACCCAGGACCTTTCCCATGTGGGTCCAAGTTATGCAACACCTGTGCTACCACCTGGTCCTCAGATTTCAAAATGTTTTGCACCAAAATAACCGTGTGCTTTAATTCCGTTTTCCCACAAACATTATGAAGTCCCCTCATATTATTTCATTACACCCTCAATTTTTAGGAACTAAGTAAGGCCAGTTTTATCCTCTACTTACAAATGGAAAAAAAAAAAAAAATGAGGCTCCATAGAGCTTACAGGGAATCAAACCCTCTAACCAAAGCTGCTCAGTCCAGGGGTGGTCTCCTCAACAGTGCTCCCCTGAGCTGTGCTATGTGCAGCCCATTCAGTCATACACAGCACTCTGAGTTTGACTCCTAATTCAACTTTAGGGAAAAATGATCAAAGAAATGTAAAATAAAATTCTGAAAAGCATGACTCACGATAAAGGCAAACCTTAAAACATCCATTCTTTTAGCGTTTTCTCAAATGTGAGAGAATCGGGTATGATCAAAGTCTGAATCATCCCTGGTCTTGGAGGCAGGGCTACATGACTGAGCAAGTGAGAACCCCAAAGAGCCAGTCCCCTTCTCCGGGAGCACATGTCCCCATATGTGGATGCTACAGATACACTAATGCTGGAGGCCTGGCAAGGGAATCCTGAACATGATGGTAGGTTTTGGCTTTAGCCTTTCTAGGCCCCCTGCCCAGTACAGTGGACATCTTGGTTAAGGTCTTTGTATCCTTGTGACAGTCACTCACAGTGAGCAGTAAGTCAAGGAGGCCTGCTGGGCCCAGGGACCTCAAAATATTCCTGCCTAATGAGGACGCCCATATGGTTCTAGAGATACAGTGACAAGATTAGAAGGTGACATTGGCATCGTCTCATCGTCTCTGTGGTGTTAGGGACTGTGGAACCAGTAGCCATGTGCTAACCATGGTCTGAATCGCCAGCCTGGTCAGTTAGAAAACATATCAAGTACCTGTGCCCGTGCCCATGATCATAGTGAACTGGAGGATTAGAAAGAGGAGACTGTGGTGTGACAGCCCTGTCAAGGAGGCTTCTCTCTCTCTCTCTCTCTCTCTCTCTCTCTCTCTCTCGTGTGTATATGCGTGTTCTATCATGAATGACGATAGTAAAAATACGTGACATTTTCCCTGTGACTTACAACTGCATTTCCCTTCTTGTAGTTTACTGCAAATTACTACTTCATTTTAACAATCCTATTATCACCTTGTAAATAGTGCTACTATAATTCATTGTGGTTTCTCTGTACTTTGGATGTTAAAGTATAACTTTAAGGGAACGCATTCAATATAGTCCACAATTTTTTCACCCTCTTTTGGCATAGCTTCATTAAAAACTGAACAAAACATATCGAGCACTTTAATGTATGTATGTATATATATGTGTGTGTGTATATATATATACAGGTAGAGATATAGTAGTTTTGTTTCTTTTGTGTGATTTTTACAACTGAGAAGCTTATCCAAGTGTTAGGGATAAGGGAAAGATGTGGAAGGAGAACAGCATAACTCTGAGGTAAGAAGCTTGGGATCCATTTTTCCTCTTCCACATCTTAGGTACTGAACAAGGAACCTCTTTATTTTTTTTAAATGAAAGTAAAATACATTTAATTTTTAAAGGAACTTTTTGCCACAGGGCATGTGCACTTACTGGAGAGAGATAGACAGGATGGGGGGAAAGTGAAAAAATCACCCCCTGGGGGGATGGCCATTCTGCAATACTTTCTCCTCCATTCTCCTTTCCTGATACTGGGCACACATGCATACACGTGGCCAGTGAGTTTTTCAAGCTGCTGGATCTGATGCTAGAACCACAGAGTTGGCCATATAGGATCCAGAACCTTAACCACCATACCACCTACTGACCCTAAATTTTTTAAAGTTAAATTTTATATTTTTATTGCCAGAGGACTTATCAGAAAGAGGGAGAGAAAGAGAGAAAGATCACCCCCCCCAAGGGGGAGTGGTCATGCCAGAATTCTTCCTCCATTTCTCTTTCCCATCAGAATTGTGGACATGCACATATACACATTTGTAAGGGCCAGGATTTGAACCATGGTTGGCCATGTGGGATCCAGCTCCCTTAACCAATAGGCTACTGGCCTGATTTAAGACACTTTTTAAAAAAATAATTATTTATTTAATTTTACTTATTTATTTTATTTTAATTTGACAAAAGAGAGAGAAAGAAAGCAAACCAATAGGTTTGGGACTCGAACCATGGTCAGCCATGTGGGAATGTCCAGCACCTTAACCACCATGCCACCTGCTGGTCCCAAGACACCTCTTTTTAAATCTTAGTTTCCTTATCTAACATGAGAACAATTATAATAAAATTATTTATAATAATTGTTGTGAGAATTTATGTGATCCTGCAGGTAAAGGGCTTGACTTGAAACTTGCCACTCAGTGATGCTCACTAAATGTGAGGTCTATTATATTGGGTCACCAGAAAAGTCATGACATATTTTTCTATGTTATTCTATGCAAAAATGCATCATGACTTTATGGACAACTCAATATTTCTCTCTTTGAGATGAATGCACCTACCTGTGGGGAAATACCAGATGAGTGATGTCTTTTTCTAAAAGCACAAGAAGAAAGGGAGTAAAAGTGGGGGCTCTGAGGTTCTTGTGGCTGTAGGTGACACTCTGTTGTTAATTAACTCAACAAATGTTTACAGAGTCCTGTTACAAGGAGATCCATGTAAGGCACAGGTGATTTGGAAGTGAATAAAACAACTTCCCTGTTCTCATAGAGCTTGTATTCTAGCAAGTAAACAGAGGAATAGATATTAAAAATAAATACATAATATAATGCACGCCATGAAGAATGTTAAGTCGAGGTAAATGTGGGACTAGGGGGTGGGTACATTAGTGTATAGCAGGTGGGGGTTCTGGGGCTGTTGTGATAGTGTGAACAAAATACTCCTCCCGATGGGATGAGCCCTGAAGAAAGGAGGCATTCAGCTACATGAGTAAGTGGGGATTTGCTCTTCAGAAAGCGTGAAGAGTAAGTGTAAAGGCCCTGAGGCAGGAATGAATTCGGTCTGTTTGAGGAATAAGGATTCTGTCTAGAGCAGAGGAGGTATGCTGGAAGGAGACACAGGTAGGAGATGAGGTCGGAAAGAGGAGCGGACAGGGCATGTCAGTCTATAAAGACCAAGTTAAGCACTTCAGATTTTATTCTGGGGGTGCAATGGTACGTAAAGTGTTAGAAGGAGGAGAGAAGTAATCTGATTTGCATTTTGCAAAGATCTTTTTGCTTTTATGGTGGAGAATCTTTTCCAGAGGTAAGAGAGGAAGCCGAGCAAAGAGCGAGGAGGCTACAGCAGGTGTCTGGAGGACAAGATGGTGCTTTGGATAGAGGAACTGCAGTGAAGGGTATGTGGAATGGTCTGATGGAGGTAAACTTTGAAGGTACTGCGGAAAGACTTGCCGTTGGATTAGATGTGGGTATGAGAGAAAGAGAAGAGTCAAAGAGTATGACTCCAAGATTTCAGGCCTTAACAAATAGGTAAATAATGGTGTTCTTTACAGAGGTGGGAAAGACTGGGAGACAAGAGGAATGGATGATATCAAGAATTTTGTTTGAGATGCTTGTTCAAATGATGTCAAGTAGGCAGTTGGGTTGGAAATTTAGAGGAGAATTTTGATCTGGTAACATTAACTTAGGAGTCATTATCGTACAGGTGATATTCCAAATTTCCTAGAATTACATGAATAATCTATACAATACTTTAATATTGTTTAACTCAAGCTTAAAGTTTCACCATGAGTTTCTTCCCTCAGATATTCAATATTCCAATCATTAGATCTTAACTTTTGCTATGATTTTCTGTAATGAAAAGTAACCTGAAATAGTTTATTAAAAATACAACTGGGGACTAACAGAAGGCATAATGGTTATGTCCCTGGATGTCCACATAACTGGCTGTGGTTTGAATCCCAGACCTGGCAGCTTGAAACCCACACTGGGCATGTGTGCATGCGTGCCCAAGATCCCCAGAGGAGAATGGAGGAGGAGGGATTGCAGCATGGCCATCCCCTCTGGGGCGAGGGGTGCGTGATTTCTCACTTTCTGTCTGTTTGTCTGTCTCTCTGGCAAGTACACATGCCATATAGCAAAAATATCTCAAAAAATAAAAACTGTATTTATTAGGAAATTCTCCATGCTTTTGAAAACTTTTATTGATTAGTCTTTATTTATCATAATAAAGGAACTCTTACGACTACTGTTCTATTCCTTTCCTTGGCTACCCTGGCAACATACGAAAACACTCATAATTATCATGGCTACCAATACAGAGCACACTCCATACTTCAGCCCTTAATCCTCAAAATAACAGGGCTTGGGCTGCAGATAGGTACAATGGATCGGGTTACCAATGCTAGAAAGAAAAAAAGCAGTGATGGTGGCTTGATCTTGATGTATTAATTGGACAGAGTGTCTGTATCTGAGGTATTTCAGAAAGTCTGCCAAACCCAATGAGTGCGGTTCTCCTTCATGAAAAATGTGAGTTTTAGTGCTAATTGCTTGGAAATGCTGCAGAAGATACTGGAGGATGGGGTCGGGACAGAGACGGGCAGTAATTTATTATGATTATTTTTTAGAGCAATTTTTGCTATAGGGCACGTGTGCACGCCAGAGAGACAGAGAGAGACAGAAAGAGAGAAATCACCCCTCAGTGGGGATGGACATGCTGCAATGTCTTCTCCTCCATTCTCTTCTTGGGAGTTTGGGCACACATGCACATGTACCCAGTGTGAGATTTAGGCTACTGGGTCCAGGACTCAAACGCAGTTGACTACATGGGAGTCCAGTACCGTAACCATTACACCATCTGCTGGTCACAATGGGCAGTAATTTAACTCTTTCAATAGAAACTGTTTCTTGGGCTTGAAATTGTGGCTCAGTAAGGCCCAGGACTACATTGCTTGCAAGCTACAAAACCTCTATCAACTAGCTTAGGCAAAGAGAGGAATTCAAGGGCTCACAAGCAGAAAAGCTGCACTACTAGTTTAAAGAAGGCTGGATCCACATTCTCAAATGAAGTTGTCAGGAATATCTCTTTATTTCTTTGAGAGATGGATTGAGAAGTGGGTTAGGGTTATTCTGCAAATGAGAATCACCTTTCTGTTACCAGAATAGGGGAAGGGATGATGGAGGGCCCAAAACAACCAATGTTCACTACGGGCAGGATAGGAGAGAAGGGAAAATGGAAACTTGTTTCACAGGTTACTTGGAAGGTTAAGATTTGTGTTTCTAAGTTAAAAGGTTTGGTTATTAAACAAATAAACAAAACAGGAGCCAGCAAGTGGCATGGTGGTTAAAGTGTTGGATCCCACATGACTGACCACTGTTTGCGTCCTGGCCCTGGTGGCTTGCAAATCATGCTGGGCACATGTGCGTGTGTGCCCAAAATCCCAAGAGGGGAATGGAGGAGAAGGGACTAGAAAGTAGTCATCCCCCCTGGGGGCTGACTTCTCACTTTTCCTCTCTCTGGTGAGTGCCTGCAAAAACCTAAACAAACAAACAAAACAGAGTGATGGGCTCTCAGTTAAAAGGACAAATCTGTTTAAGACTTGGACTTAGAGATTCTTTTCGTGCTTTGGGAAAGAGTAGGACTGGCTGACTAGGATGGCTAGACCACCGGGGTACTCTATTCTTATTCCACCGTGTACAGCATTTTAAAGAGCTCAAGGAGCACTTAGGTTTCAGAATATATCTGATAAATGTTGACACTTCTCATCCAATCTTTTTTTTTTTTTTAAGTTCTTATCCCATAGGGTGCATGAGCTCACCAGAGACAGATGTTGTATATGTAAGGAGGGGGATAGTGAAAAATTGCTCCCCAGGGGGATGGCCATGCCACAATCCCTTCTTCATTCTCCTCTTAGCACAAGCACCTGGTGTGATTTTTTTTTTTTTTTTTTTTTGGAGAGGTTTTTTGCTATAGGGCGCGTGCGCTCGCCAGACAGACAGAGAGAGACAGAGAGACAGAAAGCGAGAAATCACCCCCCAGGGGGGTTGGTCACGCCTCAATCCCTTCTCCTCCATTCTCCTCTCGGGATCTTGGGCACGCACGCACACACGCCCGGCGTGAGTTGTAAGCCACCGGGTCCGAGACGCGAACCGCGGTCGACTACGTGGGAGTCCAGCGACATAGCCATTACGCTAACTGCTGGTTCCCCACCTGGTGTGATTTTCAAGCAGCCAGGTCCAGGTCTTGAACTGTGGTTGGCCATGTGGGAATCCAGAGCTTTAACCACCTCCTGTTTGGCCCCCTACTATTTTTTTTTTCAAAGATGGGATTGATACCTCAGTGCAGCAGACCCAAAGACAGGTCTCACAGTCAGTCTGATATGATTTTAAGCCACAGTTCTGCCATTTAATAGTCTCATGACCTGAAATGTTTTATTAATTTTTTAGTTTTCATATAGGGAGTATGTGCTCACCACAGTGAAACAGAAAGAGAGAGAGACCATCCCCTTACCCCCAGGGAGGGTGGTCATGCAGCTACTCCTTCTCCTCTATTCTCTCAGGATTTTGAGCATGTATGCGTATGTACCTGGTGTAGTTTTCAAGGTTCCGGGCCTGAGACTCAAACCAGGGATCTAGTCATGTGAGATCCAACACCTCAACCTCCACACTCAATACCTGTTGGCCCAACCAGAATATCTTCTTTACTTCTCTGAGATGCAGATTTGTCATCTGCAAAGTGAGGGTGCTCATGGAGTCTGTATCTGAGGGCTTTGATAAGGACCAAAGAAAATCCTTTAAGGACTGTGTCTAGCACATGAACACAGTAATTCCTCAACACAGGTGATGAATCTACCCCTGCCTCTTATTATCAGTGCTCTCATTTTAGCTACACTGAATTCGTAATGAGGAATAAAATGTACACAGACTGGCCAAGACACTTTATTATCTGCATAGGCTCAAAAAGATCATGTTTTGTCTAGAAATAACAGTTTATAGAGCAGCTAATAGCTTACCCTTGAGGGCAGAAAGACTTTGCTCTTTTACTTGGGGTCAAGTAGTCTCTTTAGTTAACCTCTCTGAGCCTCAGTTTCCCTATTGAATAACCCTCATAAGGTCGTGAAAGAAGCATGAGTCGGATGTCTGTTGTGCTTTACGTGGTGCTTGAATGTTATAAGATTTCAATAAAAATGAATAACAGCAATAATATGTGTGATTATTACTCTCCAACATTTTCTGCAAGGCAGCCTTGGGTCTTGTATAAAAAAGTGTCCTAGAAAGGCAGAGTTCCCTCCTGAGGACCGTGAGGTGGTCATGTGTCTATCCTCTGTAGCATATGGGCTACCTTAGTTATCTTTGTTGACTGGAATTGTGACATCAGAGTCTATTTGCCTGTTTTTGAGGAGGAGGCCCTTGACTCTATTCCACCAATGATTTATTTAACAATGCCTGGGAGCCAAGAGACACAAAATGTTCTGGAAAGTCGGCGTGCGCATCTTGTCCCAGAGTGGTTCCGTGACTGTTCATTGGCTGTTTACATGGCTTAACTACCTAATTTATAGACTCTGAAAGCACCGGTGAAAGAAACAAACTAGGTTTTGGATCGCCTAATATAGTTTATAGTGCAACCATAAATTTGGAACCATTTATGGAACATTATGACTTGCAAACATCTCCCCCACTTTTATTACTCAGGAAAAAGAAAAATGGGTGGTACTCACCATTGCTCTAAAAACTGTAAAAGCATTACAAAAAAAAAAATGGAAAGTCATTCACAAGACTACACAGAGCAAGATGTGAGCTTTTATCTTGAGTGGTACATTGAAAGCCTAATTTTCTACTAAAATGTCAGCTTGTTTCAAAACACAAAATGACTGACTTGGAATACTTGCCTAAAAGAACTCCTCTTTGCTTTTTTCCTCTTAAAAAAAAAGTACTATGTTTAAGGAGGAATTTAGCAATTAGATGATTGCTGTAAAATAGCAATTGACATTTGCCCTCTCTATTTTTTTCCTTAGCATCAAAGATGTTTAATTTGAATAAAAGCTTTCTCCTCCACAAACTGACATTCTCCCTGAGTTTTATCTTACTCTAAAGTCATTATCTTACAATTAGGTCTGAACCTAGGGGTAAAACAACAACAACAAAATCCAGGAACCCCCAACACTGAAATCTTACGTAGGCTGTGGTTTTCTGATATTATCTGAGCGGAGCTGCTTTTATCGTCCTGGTGTTTAAAGGAAAAGGTCTCTCGTTCCCTCCGCCCACCCATACCCACTCCACTTTATTATTCTTTTCACTTGAACCTGCTGAGGAGTCCCAGGCGTGTGTGCGTCAGGACAAGATATTGTTATCATAAAAGTGAATGCGGAGGTCACGCATTTATCTTTGTCTCTTTGTCTTCCCTGCAGGATTCAGAGAAAGACAAGTTATGGATGAGGTGCTTTAATCTAAGCAAAGCTGGTATGGAGATGAATGGCTTGGGGTTGGGGGACAAAGAGAAACAGAACTGGGCTGGGGGAGGTCTGGGGGAGGAGTCTGTTCTGTTGAGTCATGTGTCTGGCACCACAGAAGGGACCCTGGAAACAAGCCAGTATGCCTCCATCTTGGCCCAGCGACAGTGCAGCGTGGGATATTTGAGAAAGCACAAACTCCTTCCCCATTGTTGTTATGTTAGGAGTGTAAAGGCCTGGAGTCAGGCAATTTGCTTTGAATCTTGTGTTACTTTTGTTTTGTTCTTAGTTTTTGCTATAATTCGTGCGCACTCACCAGAGACACACAGAGAGAGGGAAAGTGAAAAATCATTCCCCGGGGGGGATGGCCTTGTCACAATCCCTTCATCTCCATTCACCTCTCAGAATTTTGGGCATGCACACATACGCCCCAGTGTGATTTTTAATTCACCAGGTCTGAGACTCAAACCGCACAGAGGACCATATAAGATCTAGTACTTTAACCACCATGCCACCTGCCAGTCCAAATCTTGTGTAACTTTTTAGTTTCATAAGGGCAAGAAATATACCATGTCTCAGCCACAGTGCCCCCGCTGACAAATGCAGAACGACAGTGTGTACATCGTGCCTTACTGAGTTATTACTAGAGAAACGGGTGGGAAGCACAGGACACTGTGCCCTAGGGAGTAAGAGTCCTTCCTGCCTTCCTTCCGTTATTCATGCATTCAACAAACTGTGATTGAATATTTACGATGTGCCTATACCATTTCTAGCACTGACCAAGTTATTCAAGGTTCTTGAACTCATAGATTTACTAAAATGTTAATTATCATCATTATTATTATAACTGTAGAAAACTGAGATCCCAAGAAATTGAGTCATGGAGCCAAAAAGTAAAAATACTCAAAATAGATCAGGGTCTTAAGCTTCTACTCAAAGGTTTCTACCTGCCCTAACTTACACTATATTGCTGTCCACTCAGTTTGTTGCCCTTGATTTTTTTGTTAAGAAAGCTTTGTGGGACCAGCATTTAGCATAATGGCTATGTCACTGAACTCCCATGTAGTTGATCACGGTTTGAGTCCCGGACCTGGCGTCTTAAACTCACACTGGGTGCATGTGCGTGCATGCCCAAGATCCCGAGAGGAGAATGGAGGAGAAGGGGTTGTGGCGTGGCCATCCCCCCAGGGGGTGATTTCTCGCTTTCTGTCTCTGTCTCTACATCTCTTTCTGTCTTTCTGGTGAGCGCACGTGCCCTATAGTAAAAACCTCTCCAAAAAAAAAAAAAAAAAAAAAGCTTTGTGATCTGGTTATGGTGGTGGTACTGTAATCCCAGCTACTCCGGAGGTGGGAAGATTACTAGGAGGCCAGCCTGAGCAAGATAGCAAGTCTCTGTTCCTCCAAAAAAAAAAAAAAAAAAAAAGGGTTGTGTGCGCATACTACATGTGCATGTACACACAAGATTATTTATTTATCCTGTAAGTGAGAGAGAGAGAGAGAGAGACAGTGCCCCTGGCAGGGCCTGGACACCACGATTCATCCCAGCCAGCCCTGGATCACAGGCACGCGTGTGCCTGATACACTCAGAGAAGTCTCCAGACAAGATCCTGTAGCCCTTTCATATGGGTTGGCTTCTCAGAGTGTTGTGCTTCACTGCTGTGGAATGTCACTCCCCCATCCCGTTCAAAAGGTGTGTTTTATTAAAGAACAAAACAAAGAAACAAAAACTTTATTTTTAAAGCAATTTTAGAATCCTTTTTATTTTTTAATATTGCTAGAGCATGTGCTTACCCTCTAACAAATTAAAAAAGAGAACATTTTAGCTCTTTTTCCTGAGATCAAGTAATTTAAGAGGATTTCCCACTTTCCCTCTGTCTGTCTTTTTCTGGTGAGCACACATGCCCTATAGAGAGTGAGAGAAGGAAATGAGGAAGCACTCCTTTCCGCATGGGTGGTGGTCATGGCACAATCCCTTCTCCTCCTTCCTTTCAGGATTTTGTGCATGTGCATGAGATGTGCATGAGCCGGGCATTTTTTTTTTTTTTTTTTTTTTTTGAGAGGTTTTTGCTATAGGTCGTGTGCGCTCACCAGACAGACAGAGAGAGACAGAGAGACAGAAAGTGAGAAATCACCCCCCAGGGGGGATGGTCATGCCGCAATCCCTTCTCCTCCATTCTCCTCTCGGGATCTTGGACACGCACGCACACGTGCCCGGCGTGAGTTTTAAGCCACCGGGTCCAGGACGCGAACCACGGTCGACTACGTGGGAGTCCAGTGACATAGCCATTACGCTAACTTCTGGTCCCGAACTGGGCATGTTTTTCAAGCTGCTGGGTCTGAAACTCAGCAGTCAGGCAAGTGCATTCCAGCCACCTTAAGCACCATGACTCTAGGCTATGGAGCCAGCTCACAAACTCACTCTAGATAATTAACCCACTCCAGCATTAATCCATTCAGTTACAGCATTAATCTATTCATGCTCAGCCCTCATCACCTACTCAACTCTTATTAGGTTCCACCTCCCAATATTACTGCATTGGAAATTAAATTTCCAACGCGTTAGCTCTAGGGGACACATTCGAACCATAGCAATTAGTATAGACTCTTGGATACTTTCTTTACTTGAGTTATAATACAATGCTCGTTCTTCATTTTCTTGCTCAAATTGTTCTAGATGTGGCTACTGAGAGTTCATTCTTTCGGCTCCTGTGTCCCTTTGATATACTTCCATTCATGTAGTGTTTTTTTTTGTTTGCTTTTTGAGTGCAATAGGAAGCAGGCTAGCTGACAGACCCAGAGCACAAAAGGTCTTTGCTATGATGAATTTCTACTGCAATCTTTGGTGTGTAAAATTATTCTAAAACACACTAGTCAGATGTCCTATCTGAACAGTATACCTCCATAGTGCCAAGGGGTATTTATGCCTCCTTAGCATACTGAAAGCCACTCCAAATAAAGGTACTAAGTACAACCAGTGTGCTTATTATGGTCTGTAGCTTCAAATCAATTCCTTTGGCTGTTCATTTACATTTGGATGGCTGTTTCTAAATAAAAATTCTGAAACTTCTTCAGGTTGTACGTATAGAATGAGACTGATTACTTGTTTGAATACTGAGAAATTAGCAGGTCATCTGGGTCTGAACATCCTTTCTTCTCAAATCCCATCTCCCAAATTATACCCTTGTGTGCATTTATTTCTTATGCTTTCTCTGCAATTATGTATGCAAAGGGGCACAAAGGATCTGTTATTTGATGTGTGTCCAGATAATGCCTTTGGTTAACTGATGAGTGGGTCACTTGCAGTTTCTCATGACAGTAGACCAGCCGGCAAAGGAAAGAATTACTCTTGGGTCAGCAGGTGGCGTGATGGCATGGACTCCCACATGACGGGCTGCAGTTTGAGTTCCTGACCTGGTGGCTTGCTTGATCACTCCCCACCTGCCCCCGTCTCTCTCTGGTGAGTATGCATGCCCTATAGAGAACTTAAAGAATAAATAAATAAATAATTAAAAAAATAATTATTGTAATAGTACATGCACTAGACTCTCATCACCATGAGAAACTAGGTGTATAATGAGGGTAATGGAAGTATGTCTGAAACTTAGGGTATTCTTTGGGCGCTGTTTCACGTTTCCATGCCTGTTGATAATGGTGTGTGGGAAGTGTGACAATCCATCCCCACAGTGGCAAGGGAACCAGAGGCTTAGACTTTTTGCAGGTGAACGTTTGGATCACCCTACTGAGCACACATCCCAGCTGAAATGCTAGGTAAGAACCCCTTTGCATTAAGTGCAGGTGATGCTGGCTACTGATTTGAAAAAG
This sequence comes from Tupaia tana, assembly GCA_026018925.1. Lineage (NCBI taxonomy): Eukaryota > Metazoa > Chordata > Mammalia > Scandentia > Tupaiidae > Tupaia > Tupaia tana. The sequence continues at coordinate 18,158,715 of JAKSZU010000022.1, read as the reverse complement.
ACTATGCCATTATTTGGAGTTAGAGAACTAAAGTACAGCTGAGTGGTTCAAGGAGTGGACTCTATCAGACACCTCAAAGCCTCTGATCTCATCCTCATCTCTTATTTTAGTGAATCTGAAACAACTTGGCTCTACCCATACTTCAGCCAGCTTCCTGCAGGTGCAGCGTGGTAGTATTTCACCTCTGGTTTTCATGGCATGCTTTTTCCTTTTTGTGCTAGCTTTTTATTCTGTTGTGGTACAGGATGCCCCTGGGAACCTGCTTGGCACTCACATAGGCACAGTCCTTGGGGCAGCAGTAGATCCATACAGGGGCCAGCATATTAATGCTTCCTCCTCTATTCCTCTGGGGTGGCTCAAGCTTCTCTGACAGTGCCATGGGATTAAGCATCCAGTCTGCCCTAGCAATTGTCACCTCAATAATGCAAATTAGTATCTGGTCTCCCTCATTTTCTTTGCTTATCTATATATCCACCACCACCAGATAAGCTACTTGTACCTAGATCTTCTTGCTCTTTTTCTCAACAGATAAAACAATATATTTTTTAAAATAGAAAATTAACGCATTCTCAATTTTAGGTAAATTAAGAATAAAAACATTGGTGGGACCAGCAGGTGGCATGGTGGTTAAGGTGTTGGACCCTCCCAAATGGCCGACCACGTTTCAAGTCCCAGACCTGGTGGCTTGCTTTCTTACTTTCCCTCTCTCTCTCTCTCTCTGATCAAATTAAATTAAATGAATGAATAAAAAAAATTAAAAAAAGAAAAGCATTGTTAGAAATCTTTGCAATTTTGATTTAACTGTCACATATAATATTACTAAAAGCATCAAGAGGGATAGCCCCATAGTGCAGCCATTAAGGTCAGTGTATAGGCAACCAGCTCCTACATGGCCAACCAGTGTTCAAATACCATCCCTGGTGGTATTGAGAAACATGCCAATGTATGTTCATGCATGCCCCAAATCCAAACAGAATGGTAAAATGGAGGAAAAAAAAAAGACTGTGGTGTGACCATGCCCCACAGGAGGGGTTCTCTGTTTCTTTCTCACTATGGTGAGTACGTGCACCCTCTAGTAATTAAAAAAGAAAAACATCAAGAAGTCTATGCATACACTGTATCAAGGCAAATCCTCTCCCAACCAGACTATTGTCTCTATAGAAAATTTTAGAGCTGCTGTGGAATCAGAAATTATGACATCTGGAGGAGGAAGCAGAAAAAAAAAAGGTGTTTTTTTTTTTTTTTTTTTTTTTTTTTTTATAGTCACTGAGAGGGGAGTGGGAGAGAATCCAGGCTGGAGGCAGAGTTTGTGCAACTGGATGATGGGGGTGTTATCCTTTTAAAAAGCACATCATAATTTTCCAACTGTTTCTATTTGTCTTATGCTTTGATCATTGATAGTTCAATTAGGTACTTAAGAGAAGGACCCTAGTGGGTCTCTAACATCATTTCATCATGATTTAGATGTTATTAAGGATTCATTAATAATACACATACTTCCTTAAAGAGACTTCATTAAAAATATGCCACTTCCTGGGGCACCAGCAGGTGGAGTGATGGTTAAGGCACTGGATTCCCATATGGCTGACCATGATTTGAGCCCTAGACCCTGTGGCTTGAAAATCATGCCAGGTGAATGTGTGTGCCCAAAATCCTGAGAGGAGAATGGAGGAGAAGGGATTGTAGCATGGCCATTCCCGTGGGGGGCTGGGGGGAAGGGAGGAATGATTTTTTACTTTATCTCTCTCTGCCTCTCTTCTATGAGTACGTGTGCCCTATGGCAAAAACCTAAAATAAATACAAAAATAAAAATGCTATTGCCTTACAAGGTGTGTCTTCCAGCTACCTATTTATGGCTGAAAACAACATTATTTAGCATATGAATTTCTGTTTCAGGCAGGGTATGGTGGGAACATCTAACTGCTGCCCCATTCAGTAGCTCAAAGTCTAGAAGACAGACTCATCGGAAGGCTCATAAAACTAGAATTTAATGCTGGCTGTCAGCTGGGGCCCTAGAAAAAGGTGTTGGCCAGAGCACTTACATGTGGCTTCTTCATGTGGTCAGGGTTTCCTCCCACTATGGCAGCTAGGTTCCAAAAGCGAACATTTCAAAGGAGAGACACAAACAGAAGCTGTATTGTCTTCTCTAACTCAGCTATGGAAGTCCCACAGCATCACTGTTACCCTTGCTATTCATTAAAAGCAAGTTACTAAGTTTGGCTCATATTCAAGAAAAGGTAAATTAAGATTCCACATTTTCAAGGGAAATCTGTTTTAAAATTTAGAATATTTTAAAACCTACGTAGTGTACAGGGGACTAGCAGTTCCTCTTGTTCCTTGTTGAGTCATCACATACAATTCCATTTGCATAATTTGTTCCATGATATGTGAACATATTTTCTAAACCAACAGTGACCAATAGAACTTTCTGTAATGATGGAAGTGTTTTATATCTGCTCAGGCTCAGTAGTTACTTGAGCACTTGGAATGTGGCTAATGAGACTGAAAAACTGCATATAAATTTTATTTTATTTAGTACACTTAAATTTAAATATGTATAGATGCATTGTAGCTACCTATTGGACATCTCTGTTGTAGAACAAGTAAAAGGACAAAGTTCAACTTCCAGGAGTGATGTAAGTGTTGGGCTGACTTTCTAGTACAAAGCTACAACATTCCAATTACAAGCAAAATGCTTCCAGGCTTGACTCCATTCAAAGGTACAAATGGGGATGATCTGGCCACGGATGTCCTAGAGAGGAGAAATTTCCTAATGTGTGGGTGTGGAAAAGTAGAATAATCACTGGTGAGAAGTGTCAGGACAACTTCTCTGGTGGGCAAGATGCTGGAATCGTTTAGACATGCTAATCCTTGCTCAACAACCCATCTCTTCACACAGAGACTCTAGCCAACTTCTTTTGGCTTGAAGTATGAGGAATCTTTAAGGCTGGATCTCACAAGATGATGACTTCTGAAATTCCTGTGTGCGCCTGTCTCTACTGCCTGCTTCTCCCACTCCTTTCTCCTTCCTATTCTTTAGCCTTGAAACTTGTGATTTTGGAGTGTGTAGTCACAATGTTGAAAACATCTTGGCTATCCTATCAAATAATGAACAATCAGCATCATGCCAAATATTTTGATTTTGATCTACTATATATAAGGTTCCCTGCTAGATAGAGCAGTAAGAATTACCCTTGGAATGCTATCATCTAGTTGGTGAGATTTAATAGAATAACTAACATATATGGAGAATCTTACTGTGTGTCAAATACCAAGTTATTATTTTGGTTACTATGATCTCATTTGATCCTTTTAAAACCCCATGACACAGATACTTAAATTCCATGCTTTTAAAATGTGGAAACTGAGACTCAGTTAGGTGATATAGCTCACCTCAAGTAAAACACCTATGAAATGGTTGAGTGGGTATTAAGAGGTGGGCTGGTTGAGCTCCTAGTCTATAGTCATCACCACTCATCTATGCTAAAACTCATCTATGCTAAAAACTCAGTATTCTCAATGGCATTACTCACTTATGGGGACTTGAGTTTGACAAAGCCAAGACATACATAGTTGAGAAGACTTAGCAGAGTTTCTGAAGGACAGCAAAACATTGGCCTTTGGGTTATACCAGACAGTGAGAATGATAAAATTTTCTTGTCATTTGTAAAGCCATGATAATAAGTTGAGGAAAGAGTTATCAAGAGAGGCTATGGAAAAAAAAAAAGTTTTTTTAGCATTACCCTTTGGAGAAAAATATCTTTGGAACAACCACAAGGTGACTGGGAAGGGCTAAGCAGAAAACGAGAGGATCTTTTGAGAGTCATAGCCCTTCTGTGAAATGTTGAAACCTGCCAACTTCCTCTACCTGGGAAGGAATGCTATGGTAGGGTATACATGTTTCAACTTACTGAATTAATCAGAAAGCCTTCAGGAATTGCCTTCTAATGCCAGCATAAGCCTCCCTGAGAGTGAACAGATCCAATTTTTAAAACTTGATTAGCTAAAGAGAAGTGAAAATATCTCTACTGAGGACACATAGAAAGATAAAGAATTTTTTTAAAAGAATTATTTATTATTAATTTTTAGTTTGACCATAGAAAGACACACACACAGAGAGAAAGATAAAAAGAGAGAGAGAGAGAGAGAGAGAGAGAGAGAGAGAGAGAGAGAGAGAGAGAGAGAGAGAAGCCACCAAATCCAGTACTGGAACAATGGTCAATCACATGGGAGTCCAATGCCTTAACCCACACACCACCTGCCTGCCCCAAGATAAAGAATTTAATGGCATGATCATTTGTCTCAAACTCAATAACGTATAGACATTAGATTCAGAGACCTGAATTTGAATCCCTGTTCTGTTAATTATTAATTCACCCTGGACATATACTTAATTTCTTTCTATCTTCCTTGTTAGAAAAGTAGAGACAATAAGAACTGTATTATAGTTCGATTGTGAGAAGTAATTGCGTAGTGTTGTGACTGGCACTTAGTAAGTACTCAAATAAATCGTAGCTGTTCTGATAAACGGTCAATAGGCTCAACTACAATGGTGAACCGGTCAGAAGCCTGTCTGCAATGCTGGAGCCAAAAGGAAGACTGGGGTGACTGAAACATGCATGCATGTCTCCTGCATGCCAGAGACACTGCCAGACTGGAAACTGGGGGGTGAGGGTTATGGTATGAGGATACTCGTTGAGGAACTTTTTGGAAATAAAATAAACTTTTTTTTTTTTTTGAGATGTTTTTTCGCTATAGGAGCGTGCGCGCTCGCCAGACAGACAGAGAGAGACATAGAGACAGAAAGCGAGAAATCATCCCCCAGGGGGGATGGTCATGCCGCAATCCCTTCTCCTCCATTCTCCTCTCGGGATCTTGGGCACACACGCACACACACCCGGCGTGAGTTTTAAGCCACCGGGTCTGGGACGCAAACCGCGGTTGACTACGTGGGAGTCCAGTGACATAGCCATTACGCTAACTGCTGGTTCCCAATAAAATAAACTTTTAAAAAAAGTTAATGGAGAATATCATGGGACTCCAGAACTATACCACCTGTGTTTGAATTCAAGGTCTACTGCCTTGCGCAGGTTATTCTAACCTCTCTGGACCTCAGCTTTCTCACCTTAAAAATGGAAATGAAAATAATCCCTCATAACATCACTACCTGTTAAGATAGCTACTACCAAAAAAACAAAACCAAACAAACAACAACAACAAAACAAAACACACACACACACACAAATGATAAGTGTTGGTAAGAATGTGAAGAAAATGGAACCTTTGTGCACTGTTGGTAGGAATGTAAAACGGTGCAGACTCTATGGAAAACAATATGGTGGTGCCTCAAAAAATGACACATAGAATTACCATACATTCCACCAATTCTATTTCTGGTTATGTACTCAATATAACTGAAATGAAGGCCTAGAGATATTTTTACCTCTATGGTCATAGCAGCATTACTGGCTACTGGCAGCCATAGCCAACGGGTAAAAGCAACCCAAGTGTCCACTGATGGATAAATGACTAAGCAAATGTAGTGTATATGTATAATGGAATGTTATCTGGCCTTAAAAAGCAAGAGAATCTTGACTCACGCCAAACCGCGGATGAACCTTGAGAATATAATGCTAAGAGAAGTAAGCCAGTCACAAAAAGACAATTATTTGTATTATTCTTTTTATGGTAGGTACCTGAAGTAGCCAAATTCATAAAGACAGAAAGGAGAATGGTAGTTGCCATGGTCTGGGTCTGGGGAAGCGGGGAATGGGAAGTGGCTGTTTAATGGGTACATGACTTCATAGCTTCAGTTTTGCAGGGTAAAAACTTGGGGGGATAGATGGTGGTGATAGTCACACAACAAAGTGAATGTACTTAATGCCTTGAAACATATGCTTAAAAATGATTAAGATGCAGAACCAGCAGTTAGCGAAACGGCTATGTCGCTGGACTCCCACGTAGTTGACTGCGGTTCGTGTCCCGGACCAGGTGGCTTAAAACTCATGCCAGGCGCATGTGCGTGCGTGCCCAAGATCCCGAGAGGAGAATGGAGGAGAAGGGATTGCGGCGTGGCCATCCCCCCGGGGGGTAATTTCTCGCTTTCTGTCTCTATGTCTCTGTCTGTCTGGCGAGCGCACGCGCCCTATAGCGAAAACCTCTCCAAAAAAAAAAAAAAAAAAAAAGATTAAGATGCAAACTTTTTATTTGTTTTACCATGAAAAAAAAAATAAAAAAAGAGGGGCTACTCTTGGGGGCTAGCAGGTGACATGGTAGTTGGGGTGCTGGAATCCTACACGGCCAACCACAGTTCTAGCCCTAGACCTACTGGCTTGAAAATAGTGCCCGGTGTGGGGTGTGGATGTGCCCAGAATCCTGAGAGGAGAGTGGAGGAAAAGGGATTGCAGGGTGGCCATCCTCCCTGGGGGGTAATTTCTCACTTTCCCTCTCTCTGTTTTCATGTCTCCAGTGACCACACAGGCCCTATGTCAAAAACAAAAGACCAAACAACTACTTTGTGCCAAGTATTGAGTATTGCCTGGCATTCAGTAAAAGACTTTATTATGATCCAAGGATGATGATGAGGAGGAGATCATCCTTATTTATTAACAACTTTATTTGTATACTAGCCCTGTGTGATGCTGTATAAATTAATACTCACTTCCTGTCTCCATATGACAAGGATAATAATCAGCCAAAAGTTAAACAGAAGATTAGTACTCAGACTAACCTACCTGCCAAATTCTTCACAATGCTGATTTTTTTTAATGTATGAAAGAAATGAATATTAATGACTTTCAATTTCTTCTATATTCATGACCAACCTCATAGCATCCAAGTCAAGGAGACAGAGATGAAAAGAGATTACACTGGGGCTTTATGTTTTTTAATAGTAATTTTTTTTAAAGTCAGGTGTCTTATGATTGATAAAATTTAGGAAGGACTTTGAAAAATAAATAATAATGCCATCCCATCATTTGTGACAAGGTTAAGAAAAATTCTGCAAACCACTAAGCTGTAAGAAATTGCTCATATGCTAAAAGTAATAATGGTAATTTTCAAATAAGATGCCAAACTAGTTGGACTGTCAACCCCTGGGAAATTGTGTATTCCCACGGATGGTAGTTCCTAATGCTAGGGAGAAAGAGAAAAGGAAGTGACAGGCTAGTTCAACTATGCTAATTTCAAAGGCTGAGGTTTTTCTCTGGGATGTGTCTGAGAAGCAGAGTCACTGTGACCAGTTACCAATTGAGGCAGCAGACACCAGGATTTAACCTGAACACTGTTATCTAGTGTTGACCGATATGTGATGGAGCTGAAGAAGGAGGCACTGGGTTTAGGTCAAGGCCGCAGGAATCAGACACTCTGCATCCAAATCCTGGCTCAACCGCTCAGCCACCATGTGATCTTGCAACAGCTAATACCAAACCCAGTTTTCTTACCTGGATGTGGGGCAGCACCCACTTCACAGAGGTTGTGATGTTAGAGAGTAGGTAAATAGATGATTGATAATAATATAAAAATGTAGATCATTTGATAATAATTACACAATGAATTAGGTGATAATTGGGAAATATGTAATTAGATAATAAAAATCAGATAATACATGTCAGTGTTCGATACACGTTGGGGTGATGTAGAGGTAGTGGTGGTGGTGGTGATGATGAAGAAGGGAGAGACAAGGAGAAAGAGGAGGAGGATGAGAATGAAGGGGAGGAGGACCTGCTGCCACCATTGCCCAGGAACTGAGAAAACTCTTACCTCATTGTTAATAAATGAATGAATGAACTGGAACCTTCTGTATTAGACAATAGGGGAGTCATGCTTTAACGTGGCAGTCATGTTCTTTGTCCTTACTTTGGGGGATCATTGTAAATTCTCTGTGGGACCCTGGGTAGATCACTAAACTTCACTGTACCAGGATTGCGTTCTGCAATCGGTAACAGAACATCTAATTTAAAGTAGTCTACACAAGTCATGGTTTAAGAAGGTGCCACTGACATTAGCTCAGAATCTGAATAACCTAAGGCTTGGACTATCTGGGAGTTCTTCGGCCCTTTTGTCATTCTGGATGTCTCACTATTACAAAGTACATGCCAATATGTAACCCAATATGTAACTAAAACATTCTGGCACAGAGTACCATGTTTTCTTTCTTTCCTTTTTTCTTTTTTCTTTTTCTTTTTGGAGAGGTTTTTGCTATAGGGCACATGCGTTTGCCCCTTCTCCTCCATTCTCTTCTCGGGATCTTGGGCATGCACGCACACGTGCCTGGCGTGAGTTTCAGCCACTGGGTCCGGGACTCAAACCACGGTCAATTACATGGGAATCCAGTGACATAGACATTATACCAACTGCTGGTCCCAGACTTGCATGTTTTCTTATTAACATACACATAACAAGAAATGAGGGCCAGCAGGTGGTGTAGTGGTTAAGTTGCTAAACTCCCATGTGGCTGACCACAGTTCAAATTCTGGACCTGGTGGCTTGGTTTCTCACTTTCCCTCTCTCTTCCTGTTTCTCTCTGGTGAGCCCACCTGCCCTGTAGCAAATTTAATAATAATAATAATAATAATAATGATAATAATAATAATAATAAATAAAATTAAATAAATAATTCTTTGAAAGAATTATAAGAAATGCCCTGTGAAAACTATTTTTGAGTGATATTTATTTAGGAAACTTCTAACTCTGCCACATGAACTTCTTTGTTCTGTAAACTCTTAAACATTATTTATAATGAGAATTGCTTGCAAAAAAATTTCTGAGATTTTTCTCTGCTAATTTTAACTAATGATTCATTCTTATGGGTAAATTATTATAGCTCTTTAAAAAAGAAATATTGATAGGCCTAATTTTTCAAAATGGTGTCTCTCTACTGAGCTGTGCTTAACTGTAGTAGTTCTTTGTGGCGGTGTTACATCGCTCTAGTTCAGCTATTTTGTATCTGAAAACTATTACTACATGGAAAGATAGGCTTGCCTTTCCTTGTACACACTCCTGAGCTAATTGCTTTTAAACCAGACTACAATTGGTTTCCATTTTGCATTTGGCACTTAACTCAACAATGGAATGGACATGGAACATTTTAAACTATCACAAGAATTACACTGGTATTTGTAAAAGTGTCAGACATACTTTAGCCAAAGAGTAGCCTGGGTGTATTTAGTGTTTATCAGAGTGTATTTCTCAAGAAGAGGGAGTAGAGTTGAATATTGAGAGTATGAGTTGGAGTTAAGCTAAGTTTTAAATTTGAACTCTCCTACTTGCTCATGGTATGGCCGTGAACCAAAATTAACTAACCTATTTGAACCTCAGTTTACCACTTTGTAAAATGAAAATAACAATAACCTCTCAAGGGTATTGGGATAATTAAATACTTAATCATGTATTCAATAACATAGTATCTCGAATATAGTGAGAACTTTATAATGCTAAGTACCATTATGATTATTAGTCTATGGTATGCTTATAGGTCTTCCTGCGAAAAAGGTTTGAGAAGCAGAGGATTTCAAGAAGGTAGAAAAGGTCTTTTGTGTAATTTTTCTCATTGGCAATTTTTGTTTAAAATTTCTAACAGGAAGGGAAATATGTGAGATTTTCAAAATTCATTAGGTCAAGAGGCCCATTTTCCATAAGTCAACTGTATTAGTTTCCTATTGCTGCTATAACAAATTATCACAGTCTTAGGAGCTCAAAAAAAATTATGTGAATGTATTTTCTTATCATTCTGGCAGCCAGAAATCTGTTCCAAATCTTATCGGACTAAAATAAAAGTACTGGCAAAGCTGTGTTCCTTTGGGAAGTTCTCTCTACTTCAGCTATTTTGTATCTGAAAGCTATTACTGCATGGAAAGGTAAGCTCTTCTTAACCTTGCACACACTCCTGTGGTAATTGCTTTCAAACTAGACTGCAACTGGTTTCCATTTTGTTCTTGGCACTGAGATTAGCAATGAAATGAACATGGGACATTTTAAACTATGACAAAAGATCCTTTCTTTCCATTTCCTGCATTCCTTGGCTCATGGCTCCTTCTTTCGTCTTCAAAGTTAGCCATGCAAGACATTCAAATCTCTCTGTTTCTCACCTCTGCATTCTTCATCACAACTTCTTCACTGATTCTAGTCTTCTTGCCTCCCTTTTAGATGGGCCTTATAATTAGATTAGACTCTGATGCTCATAATACAAATAGTCTTTCCATATCCCTATTCTTAATTTAATCCCATTAGCAAGGTCTTTTTCTTTTTTGCCAAGACAGTTAAATATCTTGAGGTTCTGGAAAGTAGGATGTAGATTATCTCTGAGGACATGGTGTATTTCTGCTCCACCTAAACTGTTTAGGTTTCTGAGGAGCCAACTAAGTAAAACCCTGGCCTGCATTGCTCAACTTTTAGATGAACTGGAAAGAAGTGGGAAAGGAAAAATCAGAATATAATGGTTCACATAATTTAACTTAATTCTAATTCATATTGATGGTATGCTAGTTAAGGTAGTAACAGGAAATTAACAGTGGACTTGAAGGGGTTAATCAAATGACCATTTTCAAAGGTATGTGTCAGGAATAGGGCTACCATAAGGAATAGTCCCAGCCTTTCAACCTTCCTTCCACCTGACCCAACATAGGTTTCAAACCAATTAGAGAAACTCCCATTTAAATGAACATTAGTGATAGAAGTTCAGGACTGGTATAGAGGCACCAGGGAATCATCATGGATTCAGCTTCTCATGTTTTGATTTGTTGGCCTCAATGTTTGACTTCCATCCTTAGGTCATGAGTTGGCTGCTGGAGTTCTAATGCTCAAGTGTAGAGGGGAGGGGGAAGAAGAGCAGGGGCAAAGGGCCTTCTCAGAAGCCCCTGGCCTAAGACTTCTGCTTATATCTCAGTGGCCTTCCTGAAGTACAAGGGAGGGTGAAAATGTACCTTGTTCAGCTAGACACATTGCTCACTGTTCTGGTACTAAGGACCAAAGGATCTATTTAAGGAAGTTAAAAATGCAATGATCATTTTCTGACTGTTTCCTATGTGCTGACACTGTGGTATACATTTCATTAAACAGTCAGAATGACTATATGAAATAAGAGATAGTGTGTCATTCCTTTGCTACAGATAAGGATGAACTGAGACTCAGAGAGGATAAGAGCCTTGTCTGAGGTCATATAATTAGGACATAGACCAGCATTTCCAAAAATTGTTGACTTGACCTTGGGAATTTATAAGACCAGATATCTTTCTTGAGAACCTCCATGAGTTTCTTATTTCTCGAGTGTGGTAGAATTCTTACAGGTAGAGCCAGCAGGTGGAGTGGAGGTTAAGGTAGCTAGATGCCACATCACTGACTGCATGGTTCAAATCCTGGACTCAGTGGCTTGAAAATCATGCCAGTTACATATGTATGCATGCCCCAAATCCCGAGAGCATAATAGAGGGAAAGAGATGGTGAAGAAGCCATCAACTCTGAGGACTGATTTCTCACTTTCTCTCTCTCTCCAGTAAGCACATGTGCCCTATAGCAAAAACAAAAACAAACAAACAAACAAACAAAAGAATTCCTACAATCTAACATGAACTCTTTCTATGAGCTCTTCTATTCTATTGGTTAGTTGGAAAAGTCATGATACAATTTTGCATAGAAAAACAGAAAGCATGTCATGACTTTTCCAACTAACCAATATATTATTAAGCTATAAATTCAGAATATAATAGCAGTTAAAAGCCTTTATAAAATTTAGCCAAGTGATAAACTCTTTTTTAAAAAGAATTATTTATTATTTAATTTTATTTATTCATTCACTTATTTTTTAATTTGACCAGACACACACACACACACACACACACACAGAGAGAGAGAGAGAGAGAGAGAGAGAGAGAGAGAGAGAGAGAGAGAGAAAGAGAGGGAGAGAGAGAGGGGGTCAGAGAGAGAGAGAGCAAGAGCGAGAGAGAGAGAGAGAGAGAGAGAGAGAGAGAGAGAGAGAGACAGTGAGAAAGCAAGCCATCAGGTCCAGGACTCAAATTGTGGTCACCCATACCCATATGGGAGTGTTCAGCACCTTAACCACCATGCCACCTGCTATTCCCCGCAAGTGATAAACTCTTTAGATTGTCTCCATCCCCAGATGTTTAACTTGACATCTATTAAGGTCCTGCAATATACAAGGTGTTTCTCTAAAGCTCTGTTCTTGTATGAATTCTCCTGATGCAAATCAAGATTCATTACAATTCCACATTTCTGGCTTTTGTTTATGCGTTTTATCATCTCAGGATGAAAAATAACTTATTCTAGTAAAACAAAGTATAAATTTTGTCCTAGCTACTACATGTTGTGAAGTGCCTGCTGAAATTAGAGCCTAGCTTTGTCATATCAATATGCCAGTTCATCCTTAATGAACTTAATTTTTAGTTTAATTTATGTGATTAAGCTCAGCAATATGTGAGTGAGGTTTTTAAAGAAGGTATATTACTCATAAAGTTCATGCTGGGAAATTTGGAAGTCTAGCCAGACTAAGATAGTGTCATGGGCTTTGTGTTCAATTGAGAACAAAAGAGGGGCTTTCCTCAAACTTGGACACAAAACAAGTTGCACCTAAGATTAAACTGTGGATCAAACGTTGAAAGCTGGGATCACATAATAAGTCATTGTCATCTTAACTACATTCCTGTGTTGAGTAAAAACAATATATTATTGCTAACTCATCCAGGTCTTTCTCAGTCTCTTCTCGAAAGAAAATTCAAAGCTTGCTGTGTTAGTGTAATTTTTGAGGAGTCTGAACCGTAACGTGCATTATATGTTGGGATTGACTCTTTCCAGAGGCAGTGATCATTGTAATCTGCTGTACCAAGCACATAGTGGGCACATGGATATTTATTCAATGATTGAATGAAGGAATACTAATTTTCTAGTTTCTTTTACTTATTTATTTTTAATTTTTTTGGAGAGATTTTTGCTATAGGGTGCATGCAGTTGCTGGAGAGACAGAGAGAGACAGTAAGACGGAAAGTGAAAAATCACATCCTCCCTCCCACCACTCCAGGGGGACTGGCCACACCGCAATCCCTTTGCCTCCATTCTCCTCTTCGGATTTTGGGCATGTAAACACATGCGTCTGATATGAGATTTTTAAGCCACCAAGCCTGGGACTTGAACCACAGTCGACTATGTGGGAGTTCAGCAATGTAACCATTATGCCATCTGCTGGTGCCACTAATTTCTTTTAAATGTAAGGATCCTGGCTGTGGCTTCTCGACCTATTAGCCACCTTGCCTCTAAGTCACTATTTGCCCTTTCCTCTTCGATGTCTGGCTTCTGTTTACTTTGGTTTAACTAAATAGCCTTCTTGAAAAATCACTCCTTGTGTCTTACTCATTAACTTTTCGGCTCTGTCTCAGTCCTTTTTCTACCTGGTCTGACAACACCATTGGCCAAGGTTGGCTTGACTTTGTAGCAGTCTCCCCTCTTAGTCTCTGTGATACTACTCAAGCTGGATTTTCTAGCTCCCACTTAGATTTTAACTCTCTTATTCTTTGACTTTTCTTTCACTGTTAAATGGAAAATCACTAATATTCAGTTGTCCACTGGGGTCTCCTCATACATTTCTAAGCCCTCTCCTTGGAGGATCTCATTTATATACTTGTCTACAGACCTCATTCCCAGCAGTTACTCCTGACCTGATGCCTCTGTCCTGCACTTTTTCTGTTCTCACCTCAGCTCTCATGATCCAGCAGCCTGGAAGACTTCTGTACATGCCGAAAGTGGAAGGGATTACTTCATCTCCAACACACTCACACATTCCCACACACACTCACATAAGCAATTCCTTAACTTTTTGCTTACTAATTTTTGCATTCATCAGTAAATTTTGCCTGCCATTATTCGTTCATTTTTAATTTTAATTTTAATTACTTTATTTTTTTGAGGTTGACTAGAGAAAGACAGAGAGAAGGAAAGTGAGAAAGCAAGCTGCCAAGTCCGGGACTTGAACTGTGGTCAGCCATGTGGGAGTCCAGCCACCTTAACTACCATACCACCTGCTGGCTCCCTTTTCTCTCTTAAAAAATTAAAAATAAATTTTTTTTTTTAGTTTTTTTGTCCTAAGGTACAAGCGTTTGCCAGAGAGAGAGATGGAGAAAGACACAGAGAGAGGGAAAATGGAAAATGATCCCTCTGTGGAATAGCCACACCACAATCCCTTCTCCTTCATTCTTCTTTCAGGATTATGGACATACACACATGTGTCCAGTGTGATCTTCAAGCTCTTGAGTTTAAGACTTGAACAGTGGTTGGCCACGTGGTAACCAGAAACTTAATTACCACACCACCTTCTGCCCCAATCTGCCATTATTATTACTGTGATATTTTAATTATGATTTTATATGCCCCCAATTACATCCACATTTATTAATTCCTTCCATTACATTTGAATTTAAATTATTAGCAATAGTCATGAATAGTTTTTTGAGTATTTACTCTGAGCCAAGTATTGTACTAAGCACTTAAACATTCACTGTGTCATTTGATGTCCACTCTTTGAATTAGTTATAGCTATGCTCATTTTACAAATTAGTAAAGGGAGCCCCAGAGAGGTCCAATAGCTTGACCATGGCCAAGAGGATAAAGCCAGAAAAACAAGTTTTTCTGATGCTAAAACTTAGTCTCTTTTATTTAACTTTTCCATGAGAAAGACACACACACACACAGAAAGAAGAGAGAGAGAGATAGAGAGATAGAGATAGGCACCCCTGTCAGGGTCCCCAAACCAAGATCCATCCACAGCTACAGCCAGTGCCGACCACTAGCATATGTGTGCCTAGTCTGCTCAGGGAGGTCCCAGGATGCAAATCCAGGACCTTTCCCATGTGGGTCCGGTTGTATTACTGCTATGCCATTGCCTAGCACCTAAAACTTACTTTATCAATCCATATATATGATATCACTTTGGCTTAAACATTTACTTCATTAGATATTCTGTTGAGAGCTCCCTGCCTCCAGAATCTTATCCTCCAATTCTCACAGGGTCTAATTCATTTTCCTTAGCTCTGGCATTATTCATATTATGTTCCTCAATGTATTTTAACATCCATCTTTCTTTAAGGACAGGATGAGAGCTGAAGTTTTAGGGAGATTTTTGATATAGGGCATGTGTGTTTGTTGGAGAGACAGAGAGACAGAAAGCGAGAAATCAGCACCCCCCTCTTCCCGGGGATGGCCATGCCACAATCCCTTCTCCTCCAGTCTCCTCTTAGGATTTTGGGCATGCACACACATGTGCCTGGTTTAAGTTTTAAGCTACTGATTCTGGGACTTGAACCATAGCCGGATATGTGAGAGTCCAATGATGTAACCATTATACCATCTGCTGGTCCTGAGAGCTGAAGTTCTTAATTTGTACCAAAGGCATCTTACATTTGACCCTAAAGCAAAGTAGGTAAGTACCCTACTCTCATAAATTTTTTTCTTTCCAATGGCCTGTGAATTCATTGTGATTTCTCTCTCTCTTTTTTTTGCCTAATTCATTTTATTTGGAGTATTATTTCTCCATTATTCTTGCCCATTTCTTAAAGCTCATGTCTTAATGTAAAGTAGAAATCCTATCGGCTCTATCTTCCACATATATTCTGAATCTGGCTTAATCTCACTTCCACTGCTAATACCTAGGTTCAGAATACCACCATATTGTTCCTGGATTAATGGTCACCTATTTTTTAAAAAACTAATTATTTAATTTAATTTGATTTATTTATTTAAATTTGACCAGAGAGAAACAGAGTGAGAGTGAGATTAAGAGAGAGAGAGAGAGAGAGAGAGAGAGAGAGAGAGAGAGAGAGAAAAGCCAGCAGGTTCAGGACTCAGACCATGGTTGGCCATTTGGGAGTCCAGCGCTCTCTATCATCATGCCACCTGCTGGCCTCAATGCAGTTACCTCTTAATGGTTTTACTTACTTCTGTTCTTCTCTCTCTACAGCCTATCCTCTATATAGCAGCCAGAGTGATTTTTTTTTTTTTTTGGAGAGGTTTTTGCTATAGGGCGCGTGAGCTCGCCAGACAGACAGAGAGAGACAGAGAGACAGAAAGAGAGAAATCACCCCCCAGGGGGGATGGCCACGTCACAATCCCTTCTCCTCCATTCTCCTCTCGGGATCTTGGGCACGCATGCACATGCGCCCGGTGTGAGTTTTAAGCCACCGGGTCCGGGACGCAAACCGCGGTCGACTACATGGGAGTCCAGCGACATAGCCATTACGCTAACTGCTGGTTCCCCAGAGTGATCTTTTAAAATGTATACAAGAAGAGATTCCCTCCTTGCCAGACACTGCAATGGCTCCCGTGTCACTAAGGTTATCCATCGAACATAAAAAGCTGGAAAGGCCCGACTGGGTCTGCTCAACTTCCCACTTTCCACTCATCACCTGTTCAGTGATCTCTTTCTACTCTCACTTTCCTTCATTCCAATCTGCCCTCAGTACTCTATACACTACTGCTAGAATATTTTAGGCAGAGACTTTGGACTGGTGCTCAGAGTCCTCGGCCTGGAATGCTTTCCCCCTAACTTCTTCCAGTGTTTTCTCAAATGTCACCTTCCCAAGGAGCGCTACTTTAACCTGGCAGCATTTCCTGTCTCCTTTATCTGACTCATTTTTTCCTGTTTCTGTAGTATCAATCACTTTCCAATAAACTCTACAATTATTTCTGTATCTGTGGTTTGGTGTCTGTATGGAATGGTGGCACCATAAAGGCAGGATTCTTTGGTTTTGCTCACTGATTTCCAAGCACATGGGACAGACTCTGGTATGTAGAGGGTCCTTATTGTTCAGTGATTAAAATGTCTCACTCAAAGGGATCTCCTCTTCCTAGGGTGTCTTGCGACATACATGTCTGAGCCATTCTTCTGGCATGTGTCATTTACATGCTGTCTTGCTTCATTTCTGGCACCCAGAACCTGTGTCTCCAACTCAACTGTAAGTTTGGAGTCATGACATCTGTGGTTTTGCCCTGCCAACAATCCTGTCCAGCTTTGGCGTAGTACTGTAATTTTTCTTTAGAAAAGCTATCCTCTTTCCAGCTCTTAACCCATGTGGTTCTGGTTGAGCTAATGTTACTCCCTACCCCACAGATGGATGTGTAGCCCAGACCTATCAGAATAGAGAGAACATAGCAGTACTCTAGCAAGAAGGATTATTCTGGGGATGTCTATTTATTTTAGCCAGGTACCAAAGGGGAAAAGAGAATGCTTTTTCTGTTGAGATTGCTAGAAGCTTCTGGTGTTCCTCTTTGCCACTACTTTATTTATTTTTTAAAAATAATTATTTATTCACTTAATTTCATTTGTTATTATTATTATTTTTAATTTGACCAGAGGGAAACAGAGAGAGAGAAAGGGAAAGTGAGAAAGCAAGTCACCAGGTCCGGGACTCAAACCGCTGGCAGCCATGTGGGAATCCAGTGCCTTTAACTGCCATGTGTTGGCCCCCAAAACTACTTTTTTTTTCTTTTTCTTTTTAATTGCTAGAGAGTATATGCGATCACCAGAGAGAGATAGAAAAATACAGAGAAAGAGAAACCACTCGTCCCATTGGGGCATGGTCACACCATACTTTCTCCTCTACTTCTCTATCCTCTCAGGATTTGGGGCATACATACGCATACACCTCGTATGGTTTTTAAGCTGCCAGGGCTAGGATTTGAACTGCAGCTGGCTATGTGAGATCTGGCTCCCTTAATCACTAGGCTATAGGACTGGCCTGCTGCTACTTTTTGGGTGAGTGGCAGGCTTGTGACATCATTACTTAGGTACCTAGATCCAGCTGTGCCTGAAGCCTAGCCCTAGAGTTTTTCAGTTACCTGTGCCAAATGTCCTACCTGTTTTTTTGAAGTCAGTAGTATAATGACTTATACTATTTACTTATTTCCAAAAGCATTTCACGAAGAACTTAGAGAAAGGCTTACAAAGGTACACACACACAAGTATAAAAATAAAAATAGTTTAAAAATAGTTGAGGAACATAAGACTAAGGAAGAAAAAAGAAAAAGAAAAAGAAAAAAAGGCTAGTCCACAAAGCATCTGCCAGGAAGTCTTGTACGTTTTTAGCGGTAGGCCAGGCATTTAGCTTTGATCTTTCAAGAGCCAAGATGAAAAGTGCAATGAAGTTGGTTACAAAGAGTCACAGTATTTGTAAGATAAAAGACATGAGATTGTGAAATTCCATGAGAGAGACTGTTTCTGGAACTTTATAAGCTTGTTGAAAGAATAAATAAATGTATGCAAACAAGCCGTTATATACAAACATCCAACCCTCCTGCTGTTGAGCAGAAGTGACTGCAATGGTCTATTTAAAACCTGGTTTCTCAAAATTATTCAGAATCACAAAAGTCACTAGACCTCTATTAGGGTTGTGAACATTATAAACACAGAAATACTTGCGAATTTTTTTGGACTTATTTTTTAAACCCTCTATTTTTGTTTAGCCCGTTTTGTGTAATAAGTATGTTGTTGATAAAGCAGATTGTGTTTTCCATCACAAACTCTTTTTCATACCTTGATGTTTACAGGCTCCTTTTGGTTAAAAGATGATCTCTATTTGTTTTTCTGGTCTATTCACAATTGTGAAATTGTAGGTGACCAGTGATTATACACTAAATGATAACTTCTGATTGCTTTTGAGTGCTTTGCTCTTTTTTGGCTTAACTCTGTCAGCTCCATGATCCAGCCAACATATTGGCCTCTCTGTTCATTGACCTCATCACTTCCATAGGGTGGGCGCCACCACGCCCCAACTCATCACTTCCAAAAATATTCTCTCCTAACTCACCTCATTAGCTCACTCCCACAGTCTAGTGCTTGATGTAGTCATCATCACCAAGAATTATACTTCCTCTTGTCCTTCCAATTCATTTGTCCAGCATAACTCTATAAATTTCTTTAAGACCACCAACCACCGACTCTGTCAATTTGTTTTCTGAGAAACCTCTTGTATTTTCCTTTCCCTGCTTACCCTGGACTATAAAAGTCCAAAGTCTATTATTATATTCTCCAAAGTGTTATATATACTCTCAAATTCTTTAGCCCTCACTTGGCACACTTCATTTCTAGTTATATCCCAAACCCAACTCTCTACCTGCTCCATGCTTGATCCCCAACTAAATATTGAGACTGGAAGAAAACACAGCCACATGGATGGGCTTCCCATCATATGTATAGCCAGGAATATCAAGTGGAACGCTGCCTACTTCATCAACTTGATTGCATTTATTCAATTAGTTTATTTTCCTACTCATCCAAACAACTCCTGTACTCATTAAAATGTCATGAGCTGGCAGAGAACTCTCCCATGTTCTTGCTCACTTTTAAAAAGGTATTGCCTTTGGGACCAGCACTTAGCATAATGGCTGTGTCGCTGGGCTCCCATGTAGTCGACCATGGTTCAAGTCCCAGACCCAGTGGCTTAAACTCACGCTGGGCGCATGTGCATGTGTGCCCAAAATCCCGAGAGGAGAATGGAGAAGAAGAGATTGTGGCATGGCCATCCCCCCTGGGGGGTGATTTCTCGCTTTCTGTCTCTCTGTCTCTCTCTCTTTCTTGTGAGCGCATGCGCCCTATAGCAAAAACCTCTCCAAAAAGAAAAGAAAAAGAAAAAAAAAAAAGACAAGGTATCACCTGTGCATTCTCTCTCAGTCTTTCTGTATGTGTCTTTCTGGGCCAGTCCTACCACTGTGTAGCAGGCCCCGTCCTTTAATACCTACTCAAGCAGTTCACTATTGCACTTGATTCTGTTCTTCCCTACATAATCTCTTTCTCCCTCTCTGGATCTTTTTAAACTAATGAATAAATCTCCCTTCTTTGGAAACTCTCCTACATCTCCACTTTCATTTTCTACTTCTGGCCCATTTCTCTACTCTCTTTTATGAAAAATGCTCATTGGAATAAC
Source organism: Tupaia tana (assembly GCA_026018925.1). Classification (NCBI taxonomy): domain Eukaryota; kingdom Metazoa; phylum Chordata; class Mammalia; order Scandentia; family Tupaiidae; genus Tupaia; species Tupaia tana. The sequence continues at coordinate 18,138,796 of JAKSZU010000022.1, read as the reverse complement.
TGTCTCTACTCACTGTCTTCCCTTCATTATTATTCTGTACTAACTCATTCCAATAAGGTTTTATCCCCACCACTTCACTGAAACTGCTTTTGTCAAGGTCACCAAGGGTCATGATTTTGCCAAATCCAATGGTCAATTCTCAGTCCTAGTTGTGGTTACTGAGTGATGTCTGACACAGTTGTCCATCTCTTCCTCTGAATACATGTGGCATTTATATCCTATTTCCTTTCTCATCCTCCAAATACATTGGTGTTCCAGGGCCCAACATTTGATCCTCTTTTCTTTCTCTCTGCATGCATGCTAAAGGTGATCTTGCACAGTACCATGGCTTTGAGACCATCTCCCCACTAATGAGTCCCAAAATTATATTCCAACATTGATGTCTCCCTCAAGTTAGAGATTCTCAGAGGCAATCAATGTCTCCACTTGGATGATGTCTAACTGCAGGTCTTGACTTGTCCCAAATGAAACTAATCATGTCTGGCTTTCTCTCTCTCACCTCTACCCAATTTAGAAAAATAATACAAGTATGAGTCATCCTTGATTCCTTCCTTTCTTTTACACCCCCATATCCAATCTACCAGCACCTACGGCGGAATTTACCTTCAAAATATATCTCAAATCACACCACTTTTCATTCACCACCAGCATCCTAGTGTAAATTATCATCAGTGTGTCTGTATTATGACAGTAGGCTCTGCCTGGGTTACCTGCTTATATTATTTCCTCCAATATGCTCTTTAGGACAAAAATCATATGAAATTGCTACCCCACTCAAAATCTTTCACTGTTCTCCTAACACATTCACAGTAAAATCCAAACTTATTACTGCTTTTTCTTTTTTATTAAAATTAATTTATTTCATGAGTGAGAGAGAAAGAAAGAGTGTATGTGCAAGAGAGACAGCACTCCCCTAACAGGGTCTTGGCGGGATCTCTTCCTGGTTTTCAGTCAGCCCTGGGTCATGGCCATGCCTATGGGAGCTGGCAACCTTCCCATGTGGGATTGCCTCACAGAGCATTGGGTTTTATTGCTGCACCATGGTCTGACCCCACTTACCACTGTTTTATTTTTTTCTTTAATTTATCATTACTATTATTTTAAAAGTGTGCTATAGGACACATGTGCTTACCAGGGAGACAGAAAGAGAGAAAGCAAGCCACCAGGTCTGGGACTCAAACCATGGTCAGCTGTGTAGGCCATGTGAGAGTCTAGCGCCTCAACCACTACGACACCTGCTGGCCCCCTTACCACTGTTTTTTCAGAGCCTTTCTGCTATCTCTCAGATCTTACTGTCCAGCATTTCCCTTAAACTCCTGTTCTTTTAGCTGCTCTGTATTTCTTGCTGGATCTTGAGAATATCAAGCCTACTCTGCTTCAGGGACTTGGCACTTGCAGTTTCCTCCACCTGAAATCTTTCTCCACTAGGTCTTCATATGACTTGCTCACTTATTTTATTCAGTTTTCTACAAATGTCACCTCCTCAGAGAGGCCTTCTCTGACATTCCATCTATTACTGCCTCCTACCCCCATCACTCTCTATCCTCTTGTTCTGCTCTAGTTTTCTTCACAGCACCTACTGCAGACTGACCTCACTCCACACATCTGTGTGTTTGTCTGACTGCCCTACTGGAATGGAAACTCCATGAGGCTGTAGAACTCTGTCTTATTTATTGTGGAATCGCTAATGTTTAGAATTCTTTCTGGCACACTGTAGATACTGAATGAAAATGAATAAAATGAACAGGTATGCTTAATCATTTATCGGAACATGTATTTGGAACGGATTCAGGACAAGGTGCTATGAGTACAGGGACAAGTGCGACTATCCCTGCCCTCAGGGGGCTACAGTCTTGTGCAGTCATTCTTGACGTGTTCTCCTTGGCCCAGCAGCATCAGCCTCACCTGGGAACTTGCTAGAAAGACAGATTCTCAGGCCCCACCTGGACCTATTGAAGTAGCGACACTGGGAGTGGGCAACCGTCTGTGTTTTGACAAGCCCTCCTGGCAGCTCTGAGTTTGAGAACCACTGGTCTAGTGGGGGAAGTGAGCCTTTAAACAAGCAATTATGGTGTAGTGACGGCCAGGGCCATTAGTAAGTACTAGAAAGTTTAAAGAAATTCTTTGTTAAAAGCAGGGCTGCTATGCCAGTACAGATAAGTCCCCGCAACTGTCTTTGTCATTTTTCATTTTCTTATAGTTTTTGCATTTCTAAATAAGTGAACTTAAACTCAGAAGGGAAAACAAAGAAAAACCAAACCAAACCAAAACCAAAACCAAAACAGTGGTCCGAGACCAAGGGATTTGTAGCCTAGTTTAACCAGTTTTCTAAATCCAGTTAAACTAGACAGTAACTCTTGGGGCTAGCCCACGCTCTGTGTTGTTTAAGTTACAGAATCTCAAACGGATGTGAACAACAGGCCCAGTGTTGCCTGGTATGAGCCAGCAGAACACCTAGACAATAGAAGTCACTCACAAAACAAGGATTTAATACAGTGCTAAGTATCGAAACCTCAGTGGAAAGTTAGCCCAGTCCAAGAAAGCAGGCCAGCCAGATTTCGGCCCCACTCTGTCTGCAGCAACCACGTGTGAGCCTTTTGGCTTGAGGTTTCTGTCCTGCTAACAAGAGCTGTTGTCAGCACAGTTTTTAGTGAACATCAGTGGGCTGTTTCCCTACCACTCTGATGAACGCCAGTCAGCCTGCACAAGTCCCTCTGATTTCAGCTACAGATAAAAGAAGACCTCCTGGACATTTCTGCCTCATATTTATCCGCTGAGCAATACTTTGTGAACCAGCTTAATTGGCCTGAATACCTCAGACTTGCTATCAGCCGATAAATCAGCAGGAGGCTCTTAGAAAATCAGGTTGACCCTAATCTTATTTTAAAACTTGGAGTCTTGGGGCGGGGGGGCGTGAAGAAGAAGAAGAAAAGGAAAAGAAAAAAAAAAAAACAAGGAAGAAAAAAGAAGCGAGTTTCATTAGGTTTTAGTACAATACAATTATTGGCTATTTCAATTCTTCCAGGATGTCGGCTGAAGCCCATATGAAAACAGTTAAATGCTATTCTAAGAGAATCCAATATGCTAGGAATATGATAGGGGATGTTGAATGGAAAATTCTGTAATTACTATGTTCATATTTCATGGTAGAATATATTCAAGATTAAGTGTATTCTAATGGAATGGTACATGTATCCAAAACATTTGGGGGCAGCTCAGTTGGATGGGAAGAAAGCATAATGTAACTAGGTCATAGAGAGAGAGTTCACAGAATGTATTGTCACATAGGGCTAGTTTTGAATTTTTTCTTTCACGTTGGTCATGAGGTCAGTGCCGTTAGGAAGTAAAGCTGATCAACGGCCCGCCCTGCCAGTTCTACACGTCAGGGGCCATATTTGACGTACCCTGAGCCTAAGGTATCGGTCTCATACAGAAAGCCCTCTGTGGATTTCACAGTCATACACTGAATTTGGAAACCAGTCAGTTTTTCTGAAAATATACACAATGTTAAACCACAGGCTGAGTTTTCAATATGTTGTAAACATTTTCACAGCAAGAGCAAAAATAGCCCACTTTGATTCATTCCCTGCCAGCATTTGCTCTTAAAAATGACCAAGAAGAGAATAAAATCTGCGAAGGGAAAAGACAAACAAACAAATGAAACAGGAAGAAGCAGAGACAGAGAGACAGAGAACAGGGGAAAGAAAGAAAGAAGGAGGGATAGGGAGAGAGGGGAAATTTAAAAGTAAACAAGCAGTCCTAAGGACCCTGGACTGTTTGACTTGCTAAAACCTTCAGTGGAAATTCAAGGCAAACCTTACTTGCAGAAAGAGTCCTGGGTTTTAATAGGAGACTCCTTGGTTGTGTGACGGTAACTAACATTTGCAGGGATGATGGCTGTCTGCCTGCTTAGTCCCATGACCCCAGAATTTCACATGGATTTTGGCTTCATGCACATATGAGCATCAAAGAGAAAACAGTCTTAGCTGACAATCAGAATGAATTTTCCTACAGGGCTCATCAGTACACCCTTATTGTGAAGAAATGAGGGGTTTTCCAACATTTCCTAATTCTCAATGTATCTTGCACTTGGAGACAAAATGTATAAATGAGTCTGTTTATACATGGCAGAGAGAGGAGGCAACACAGAAAAAATGATGTTTATGATACTTACAGTATATACATATAAGAACAAAAATATTCAAAAGAAAAAAATGCTGGTATTTATATTTAAAGTTTTTCTTTGATCTGGTTAATAGTATGCTTATTGTTTTCTATTTTTCATTGCAAATTTTTAGTTTGCCAGTCTATTTTTTTTAAATTGCCAGAGGGCACGTGCACGTGTAAGAAAGCAACCCCATGGGGCAATCCCTTCTCTTTCATTTCTCCTTTCTTTCATGATGTTGGGCATGCATACACATGTACCCAGTGTTTTTTTTTTTTTATTTTTTTATTTTTTTTATTTTTATATTCTTTTTTTTTTATTATCATCATATTCTTCTTTATATTACATTGAATTACATATAACTTTACATTGTATTACATTACTTTTTCAAAAGGGAATGCCATGCATGTCAGTCAGTACAGAGACATTAATCTCCCCGCTTCAACATTCAATATCTTTTCTATGTTTTCCCCAATCATTATTATTATTCTAATTATTTTTTAAGACAGTCCATCGCTATTTCTCATGTTGCTTGTAGAAATACTTTGCTCATCATGAAATACTTCTCAAACAAATCCAGTTGAGAATACTATACATGTCAACATCAACAGTTAATAAGCCATATCTGTTTCTCACTAATGACCTGCCTCTCTATTGTTCATTTGTTATCCTTCTCTATCCTCTTCTCTTCACTTCCCCCATTCCACACTGTCCTATTCTCATTAAGTACCTTCACTGCTTTTATGTCCTCCAATTTTTTTCACTATCATAGAATGCTGATAGTCGGTATATATTGAGTGGATACATACAATATCTTTCTTTCATATCCTGGCTTACTTCACTCAGCAATATATCCTCCGTATCTGACCACTTTCTATCAAATTCCAGGGCCTTGTTATTTTTTATGGCTGAGTAGTATTCCATAGAGTATATATACCACACTTTTCCAATCCATTCATCAGTTTGTGGACATTTAGGTTGGTTCCATGTCTTGGCAATTGTGAATAATGCTGCAATAAACATTGATGTGCAAGCACTTTTCTGACTGAGCGTTCTCCTGTCTTTTGGGTAAATACCCAGAAGTGGGATTACTGGATCAAATGGTAGTTCTATTTGTAGATCTTTGAGGAACCTCCATATTGTTCTCCACAGTGGTTGAACTAGTTTACATTCCCACCAACAGTGTAGGAGGGTTCCCTTTTCACCACATCCCCGCCAACACTTATCACTTTTTATATTCTTAATCTTTGCCATTCTGACAGGGGTTAGGTGGTATCTCATTGTAGTTTTTATCTGCATCTCCCTTATGATGAGGGATGTTGAGCATTTCCTCATATGCTTTTTGGCTATTCGTATGTCTTCCTTAGAGAGACTTTTGTTCAGCTCATTTTCCCACCTTTTAATTGGGTTAATCATTTTTTTTCGCATAAGGCACTTGAGTTCCCTATGTATTCTGGTTATCAGTCCCTTGTCTGAGGCATATTTAACAAAAATCTTTTCCCATTCTGAGGGTTGTCGGTTCACACTTGTTACTGTGTCCTTTGCTGTGCAGAAACTTCTTAGTCTAATATAGTCCCACTTGTCTATTTTAGGGATTATTGCCTGTGCCTTGGGAGTCTTATTTAAGAAGTCTTTGCCTACTCCAATGTCCCCCAGAGTTTCCCCAGCATTTTCCACCAGTAGTTTTATTGTTTGAGGTTTTAGGTTAAGATCTTTGATCCATTTTGAGTTGACTGTTGTTAGTGGTGAAAGATGGGGGTTCAGTTTCATCTTTCTGCAGGTGGATACCCAGTTTTTCCAGCACCATTTACTAAAGATGTTTTCCTTTTCCCAGTGGATTGACTGATATCCTTTGTCAAAGATCAGTTGGCTGTAAGCTTTGGGGGTTATTTCTGGGGTCTCTATTCTCTTCCATTGGTCCACATGTCTGTTTTTATGCCAATACCATGCTGTTTTGATGACCACAGCTTTATAGTATATCTTGGGATCAGGGAGTGATATGCCTCCTACTCCACTCTTCTTGCGCAGGATTGCTTTTGCAATACGAGGTCTTTTATGGTTCCAGACAAATTCTATGATTGCCCTTTCTAGATCTTTGAAGAATATCTCTGGTATTTCGATTGGAATTGCATTAAACATGTAGATTAATTTGGGTAGAATTGCCATTTTGATTATGTTAATTCTTCCAATCCAGGAGCATGGGATATCCTTCCACTTTTTTATGTCACTTTCAATGTCTCTTTTAAGATTTTCGTAGTTTTCTTTATAAAGATCTTTGACTTTCTTAGTTAGGTTTATCCCTAGGTATCTTATACACCTTGTGGCTACAGTGAAAGGGATTCCTTTCTTCAGCTCTGCTTCGTTCAACTTGTTGTTCATAAATAGAAATGCTATAGATTTTTGGATATTGATTTTGTATCCTGCCACTTTACTGTATTCACTTATTACTTCAAGCAGTTTTTTCATGGATACCTTTGGGTCTTCTAAGTATACCATCATGTCATCTGCAAATAAAGATATTTTCAATTCTTCTTTGCCTATTCGAATGCCTTTAATATTGTTCTCTTCTCTGATTGCAATAGCTAAGACTTCCAGTACTATATTAAAGAGCAGTGGAGAAAGTGGGCAGCCCTGCCTAGTACCTGTTTTCAGAGGAAAAGCTTTCAGCTTTTCCCCATTCAGTATAATGTTAGCTGTAGGTTTTTCATAGATGGCTTTTATTGTGTTGAGAAATGACCCTTCTATACCAATCTTACTGAGAGTCTTAATCATAAAAGGATGCTGTATTTTATCAAATGCTTTCTCCGCATCAATTGAGATGATCATATGGTTTTTATCTTTCTTTCTGTTAATGTGGTGTATTACATTTATGGTCTTGCGTATATTGAACCATCCTTGCATCCCTGGAATAAAGCCTACCTGATCGTGATGAATGATCTTTGTTATATGTTGTTGGATACGATTTGCGAGTATTTTGTTGAGAATTTTCGCATCTATATTCATCAATGATATTGGTCTGTAGTTTTCCTTTTTTGTCATATCCTTATCTGTTTTGGGGATGAGGATGATGGAGGCTTCATAAAATGAATTTGGAAGGTTTCCTTCCTTTTGAATCTTTAGAAATAATTTTAGTAGGATAGGGGTTAACTCTTCCTTAAAAGTTTTGTAGAATTCACAAGTGAAGCCATCTGGGCCTGGGCTTTTCTTTGTTGGGAGGTTATTTATTACTGATTCAATCTCCTGGCTTGTTATGGGTCTATTCAGGTTCTCTATGTCTTCCTGATCCAATCTTGGTAGATTATATGCATCCAGGAATTTGTCCATCTCCTCCAGGTTATCTTGTTTGTTGGCGTAAAGTCGCTCATAGTATCCTCTAATGATATTTTGTATTTCTGCTATGTCTGTGGTAATATTGCCTGTTTCATCACATATTTGATTAATCTGGTTTCTTTCTTTCTTCTTCTTAATCAGTCTAGCCAATGGTGTGTCGATCTTGTTAATCTTTTCAAAGAACCAGCTTTTGCTTTCATTTATTTTCTGTATGGTTCGTTTATTTTCTATTTCATTTATTTCTGCTCGAACCTTTATTATTTCTTTTCGCCTGGCATTTTGGGTATTTGTTTGTTGTTGTTTTTCCAATTCTCTGAGGCATGATGTTAAGTTATCTAGTTGCCATCTTTCCGTCCTTTTCTTATGTGCACTAATTGCTATGAATTTCCCTCTTATGACTGCTTTTGCTGTGTCCCATAGATTCTGGACACTTGTGTACTCATTATCATTAGTTTCCATAAATTTTTTTATTTCAGCCTTAATTTCTTCAGTAGTGAAGAAGTCATTCAGAAGTAGGTTGTTCAGTTTCCATGTGTTCGTGTATTTTCGGGGTTGTGTCTTGAAATTAATCTTGAGTTTAATTCCATCATGGTCAGAGAAGATGCTGGGTACAGTTTCTATGCCTTTGAATCTATAAAGGCTTGATTTGTGTCCTAATATATGATCTATCTTTGAAAAGGTCCCATGTCGGGGTGAGAAAAATGTATATGTTGTGGATGTAGGGTGGAAAGTTCTATAGATATCTGTCAAGCCCATTCCATTTATAGTATCATTTAAGTCCTGTATCTCTCTATTTATTTTCTGTCTAGAAGACCTGTCTATAGGAGATAATGGGGTGTTGAGATCTCCAACAATTATAGTATTTCTCCCTATCTCTCCTTTTAGCTCCAACAGTCTTTCCTTCACATATTTAGGCGCACCTGAGTTGGGTGCGTAGATATTTATAAGGGTTATGTCTTCTTGCTGGATTACCCCATTTACTATTATATAATGCCCTTCTTTGTCTCTTCTTACAGTCTTTGTCTTGAAATCTATTTTGTCTGAGATCAATATCGCTACTCCAGCCTTTTTTTGATTTCCATTTGCATGGAGTATCTTTTTCCAGCCCTTGACTTTTAGTCTATGTATGTCTTTATCCATAAGGTGAGTTTCTTGTAGGCAACAGATAGAGGGTTTCTGTTTTCTTATCCAGTCAGCCAGTCTATGTCTCTTTACTGGAGAATTTAATCCATTGACATTCAATGTAATTATCGATATTTCCGTACCTGATCCTATCATTAAGTGAGCCATTTTCTTGGTTGCTTTTTGTTCTCGTATAACTGTCTCTGATTTTTTAGTTTTCCTGGTATAATACTCCCTTCAGAACCTCTTGAAGAGCTGGTCTGGAGTTGGTAAATTCCTTCAAATTTTGTTTATTCGAGAATGTTTTTATCTTTTTTTCCCATATGAAAGATAATTTTGCTGGGTATAATATTCTTGGTTGAAATTGTTTTTCACTCAACACTTTTACTATGCTTCCCCATTCTTTCCTTTCCTGCATTGTTTCCGCCGAAAGATCCGATGTTAGCCTGATGGGGTGACCTTTGTAAGTAACCTGGCGTTTCCCTCTTGCCAACTTTAGTATCTTGTCTTTGTCTGTTGTTTTTGCCAGTCTGGCTATAATGTGCCTTGGAGAGGATCTTCTTGGGTTGATTCTACCCGGGGTCCTATGTATTTCCTGGGTCTGGATATTTGAGTGCCTTTCTAGATTTGGAAAGTTTTCTTCCAGGATCTCATGGAATAAATTATCTAGGCCCTTATTATTTTCTTCCTCTTCTGGAATACCTATTATCCGGATGTTGGGGCGCTTGATAGTATCCAGTATTCCTCGTATATTATCCTCATTTTTCATGGTTGTTTTCTCAATCTTCTTGATGCTTTTTTCTAGGTCAGATGTTTTGTCTTCTACATTGGAGATTCGATCTTCTGCCTGGTCTAACCTACTTTTAATACTTTCAAGGGAGGTTTTGATTTCCTGTATCACATTCTTCATTCCTAGAAGTTCCATCTGGTTCTTGTTTAAGGTATCCATTTCTTCTTTCAAGTCATTGAAGGACTTCCTCATCTCCTGGAGCTCCTTGTCTCTTTTCTCTTCCATCTCAGTTAGTTTGGTCACTACAAATAATCTGAATTCCTTATCAGACATGTCCACGACATCCATTGTATTGACTGTGGGTGATGTAGGCTTGATGATTTCCCTTGAGGGAGAGGCCTTTTGTTGGTTGCTCATATTTCTGGAGCCTCTGCGATTGTTCTTAGTCATTAGGTATTCTATATGTTTCGTCCTAACTGATTGTTAATAGTTGTACAGGCTTAGAAAATTGATGATTTCCCTTATGGTTGGCCTACCTGTTGCTCACAATTACCATTAACTGTTGCCACTACCCTGGATGGCCCAAAGTCCTCACTGTCTCTAAGGACAGGTGAGCCTACAATTGACTGAATAAGCAACACCCCAAGAGCAAAGAAAAACAAACTGTAAAAAGGAAATCGCGCGGCGCGCTTGCGCGCTGCGCGCTATTCAAATCACCAGAATTCAGAGTCCAAAGGCTAGTGGGAAAGTGTCAGGAGATGAGTGACAGGACCAGGTTGGTCAGGTCTGGAGCCTGAGTCCGCCTGGTGCCCGGAACTGCTGGCCGGCTCGATCCGGATTGCGGGTGGGGTGGGGTGGGAGTTCGCCTTAAAGTCCCAGACAACCAACCTGGGGTCCAAGGAGGAGAAACGGTGGGGATGCGTGGAGATTCGGAAAGGTCGGGCCTGCAGCCTCAGTCCGCCTGGTGCCCGGAACTGCTGGCCGGCTCGATCCGGATTGCGGGTGGGGTGGGGTGGGAGTTCGCCTTAAAGTCCCAGACAACCAACCTGGGGTCCAAGGAGGAGAAACGGTGGGGATGCGTGGAGATTCGGAAAGGTCGGGCCTGCAGCCTCAGTCCGCCTGGTGCCCGGAACTGCTACCCAGTGTTTTTTCAAGCTGCCAGGTCTGGGGCTTGAACCATGCAGTCAGCCAAGTGAGGTTCAGCTCATGTAACTCCAGGCCACTAGTTGGCCTGATGGTAACTAAAAAAAAATTTTTTTGTTCTTTCTTACGATGGCATTTTGACCGAGTTTTAAAAACCTTAATACCTGTTTAAATTCTTTTACATTCTTCCTTATAGCCCATAGTGGGGGGATGCTTTTTCTCTTTTTCTCTCTTTATCTGTCTCTCTCTGGTAGGCAAACATGGCCTCTGGTAATTACAAAAAAAATTTCAGCCAGCGTTATATTTTTATTCATAGTTCCTTTATAAAATTATAAGAACAATAGCTCTGTAGTGGTAAACATAATCACCATGCATTATTAAGTACTAATTTATGTAATTAGGCCATGGCACATATTGGGTTGTTGAAAAAGTCATGACGTGTTTTTCTAGGCAAAAATGCATCATGACTTTTCTGACAACTTAATAGAATTTTAAATTATAGGACTTTACTATCTCTGTCGGTAGTTGATTATATGACCTTGTATAAATAACTATTCGATGTAGTATGTCTTAGTTTTCTCCGTGTAATTTAGGGATAATTGTAATACTTATTCCATAAGTTTACTGTCTATAAGTTTACTGTGAAGTTTAAGTTTGATATCACATGTGCAATGCTTAGAATAATGCATGTACAAAATAAGTGCCCAATAATGGCAGGAATAAGGGGGATATTGATGTTGATGACATGCCCTTTAATTGTGAAGTCCATCATAGTCTAATTCAGGTATTTGAAATTAAAATTGTCTTGAACTGATTATACTTCTATTTATGTGCTAGAGACAAACTCGAATCATCTCCAGAGGAAGGCATCTTCAATTTAGAATTATTGATGTCACAATGATTTGGGGAAATGAGTGGAAGAAAGCTAAATGTCTTACAAAGTATGGAGTATAAAGATGACTGCAGGAGACCAGCAATGGCTATGTCCCTGGACTCCCATGTAGTCAGCCATGGTTCGAGTCCTGGACCCGGTGGCTTAAACTCATGCCAGGCACGTGTGTGTGTGTGCCCAAGATCCTGAGAGGAGAATGGAGGAGAAGGGATTGTGGCATGGCCATCCCCCCTGGGGGGTGATTTCCTCACTTTCTGTCTCTCTATCTCTCTCAGTCTTTCTGGCGAGCGCATGCGCCCTATAGCAAAAACAAAAAAAAATTAGATGCCTGTAGTATAGTCTCACATGATAACAAATTGTCCTCTGATTTTTTTCTCTGTTTTTAAAATAACAGTTTTATTTTTGTTTTAGAGGTTTTTGCCATAGGGTGTGTACCCCTGCCAGAGAGAGCGAGAGAGAGAGAGAGAAAGTGAGAAATCACTATCCAGGGGGATGGTCATGGCACAATCCCTTCTCCTCCATTCTCCTCCTGGGATCTTGGGCACACTGCATGCACGTGTGCCTGGTGGAAGTTTCGACCCATCAGGTCTAGGACTTGACCATGTGGGTCCAGTGAGGTAACCACTACACTATCTGCTGGCCCTTAAAGTAACACTTGCTAAAAAGTCTTGTTTGTTTCTTTGTTTATTTATTTATTTTTGCTATAGGGCATGTGCAATCTCCAGAGATAGAGAGACAAAGAGACAGAGATAGAGAGTGAGAAATCACCCCCTGGGGGGATGGCCATGCTGTAATCATTTCTCCTATACTCTCATCTCAGGGCATACACACACACACACACACACACACACACACGCCTGGTATGATTTTCAAGTCTCTGTGTCTGGGACTTGAATTGTGCAGTTGGCCATGTGGGATCCAGTGGCCTTAACCTCCATGCCCCTGCTGGCCCTTAAATAACATTTTATTGAAATATAATTTATATATCATAGAGTTCACCTATTTAAAGTGTATAATTTCAAATTGTTTTAGGTCATTCAAAGAGGTGTGTGGCTACCACAGTAATCAATTCTAGAACATTTTCATCAACCCCTCTCTTCCCTGCACAAAATACTCACACCCATACAATCACTCAGCCTCCCAGCCCAAGTCCTCGGACACCACTCACCTCCTCTCTGTCTCTATAGATCTGCCTACTCTGTATATTTGATATAAAAGGAATGAAACAATATGTGGCCTTTGGTGACTAGCTTCTACTGCTTAGTATAGTGTTTTCAAGGTATATTCATGTTGCAGCAACCATCAGCACTTCATTCCTTTTAGTATGAATAATATTCCATTGTATGGATATACCACATTTTATTTATCCATTCATCAACTGACAGTCATTTGGATTATTTCCACTTCTTGGGTATCATAAATAATTCTGCTTTGACATTCATATACAAGGTTTGGATGGACATATGCTCACATTTCTCTTGAATGTATACCCAGGAGTGGAATTGCTGGGTCATGTGGTAACTATTTTTAAATTCTGGAGAAACTGTGTGACTGTTTTCCAAGGCAGCTATATCATTTTACATTCTTACCTGATCTGCAGGTAGGAATATCCTTGTTTATAATTATTTGAATGCATTGCTTGACCCTGATTTACATATTAACATGAAGTCATGTTTTGCAAGGTGCCCCTGTACTCCGAATTTTCCACAGAGGTAATCAATCTGAGATAAGACCGCACTGTGCTTTGTCTGGAATTTCACCAGTTGTTCACCATTTCACAGAAGTATCAGATCACTGACAACAACACTATTTGCTGTATTTGAGTTACTAAAACACATCTTATATCAGTCTACACCAGTGGTCCTCAGTCAGAGGTTCCATTTCATCCCAACGGTCATTTGCAATACCAGGAGACATTTTTGGTTGTGTGTGTTTGGAACAATACCACTAGCTTCCAAAATCCTACAATGCAGCTGCTTAAAAACCTACAAGGCACAGATAGCTCCCTCAGAGAATTACCAGCACAAAATGTCAGTAGTGTTGATGGTGAAAAACCTGGTGTTCGCTTGTACTTCTTAAATCAGAAATGTACATATTATATAAAACTTTCACTTACCCTTCATACTGCAGTTAGGGAATGACATGAATTTTATAAACTATGTAGATTATACTACCTGTGGATTTCATTTCAAGATGATGAAAGAAATGCTACCAATGATTTAAATCTGCTAGAATAGAACCCAGTGGTTTGAACCCCTCAGGGTTCACACTGATAGCTGGGCTGGGCTCAGCTTCCTCTGAGACCACTGGGCCCTCTAGGGCATGGACTGATACCTGAGAAAGACTAGGGCTCAGTGAGGAAGGAAGGAGAGGACAGTGCTGGGCAGAGTCAACAGTGTCTTCCCTAATTCCCAATGTTTTCTAAGATCCTGGTTGTTTTTGTTTTTGTTTTGTTTTGCTATAGGGCATGTGTGCTCGCCAGAAAGATAGAGACAGAGAGACAGAAAGCAAGAAATCACCCCCCAGGGCAACCGCCACAGTTGGCCATGCCACACTCCCTTCTCCTCCGTTCTCCTCTCGGGATCTTGGGTATGCACGCACACGTGCCCGGTGTGAGTTCAAGCCACCAGGTCCAGGACTCGAACCGCAGTCGCCTACATGGCAGTCCAGCGACATAGCCATTACACTAACTGCTGGTCCCCCAAGGTCCTGGTTTTAGCTCCCTGTAAAGTCTGACTGCATTTCCTGTCCTGTCACCTTAAAATCTCAACTAATTTAGTGTATCAGATCCAAAAGTAAAACAAAAGCCGGTAGGAAAACAAATATTAAGTGAGGGAAAACAGCATGCCATTCTCATAAGCTTAAAGAAGGACTATTAAAGATACGGTCTTGGGACCAGCAGTTAGCGTAATGGCTATGTCGCTGGACTCCCACGTAGTCGACCGCGGTTCGAGTCCCGGACCCGGCGGCTTAAACTCACGCCGGGCGCGTGTGCGTGCGTGCCCAGGATCCCGAGAGGAGAATGGAGGAGAAGGGATTGCGGCGTGGCCATCCCCCCTGGGGGGTGATTTCCTGCTTTCTATCTCTCTGTCTCTCTCTGTCTGTCTGGCGAGCGCACGCGCCCTATAGCAAAAACCTCTCCAAAAAAAAAAAAAAAAAAAAAAAAAAAAAGATACGGTCTTGCCCATTGGCTTGTAACAGCAGATATTGCTGTGGGATTTATCCACCTAAGAATATGGAAAAAACTTAGTCTTTGTATTGAGAATGGTGCTGAGCTTGCATTTAGGCAACAGAGATGCAACGGAGTTGCCATGGGATGAACAGGAACTGAAAACATATTCTGCCTCTGGGAAGTCGGAGCTACAGAATTCTTCTCTGCTCAGCAGTCAAGTAACACGTTTCTTCATTGGTTTATAAAGAATGAGGCAGTTTGGTAGTCGGCTAATTAATCTTCCCTCTGCAAAGTTTCAAACTTCAGTGTGCACGAGAATCTCAGCTTGTGTGTATATGCTGCACGCTACGTGTGGGTTAAAATCCGGTTTCTAGGTCCATTCGCTGTAGTGCACTGGTGACCTGGGTGCCCTACAAGGATGGAAGCCATATGGCTGACCACAGGTTCAGGTTCAGATCCCCTGGCTGGTCTGAGGACATGCTGGGCACATGCATGGGAGCCCAAGATTCTGAGGAGCTGGAGCGTCTGAGAGAGGGGATCATGGTACAATCATAGTGTTTCTGTCTGTCTGTCTCTCTCTCTGTCTCTCTCTCATGAACACATGCATACACACTCCCTAGCATTAAAAAAAAAAAAATAGATTCCTAGATTTTGCCTAAAGGGGTAACTACCTTAGGTCTGGAAGGGGGAAACTACATTTTAAACAAATGCCTCCTTTCCCTTCCTTTTCATTTTTGCCCCCCACTTGATTTTGATTCAAAGTCTGAGGTTTCTGGTTTAGACACAATGATTCTTTTTTTCCTAACTGAGGCAAGGGTTGGGAAAGAAAACGCTGCCAGAGATTTTCCTGCTGCAGTGAGTTTACTCAGATCCGTTTGTCAGCTCAGCTTTCTGACTGCTTACAGAGGGTGAGGCGCTGGCTCTTCTGGAGCTGGCTGACATTCCCTCTACAATGGAATTTCCTTTGCTGCAGAACCCGTGGCCTGCATCACGCTGTGCACAGATTTGGTTGCTAGTCAGTAAGGTTTCCCTGCATAGGCCTCAGTCGAGCAGCACTTACGAATGGGGCCTGGAGACCCTGGGAGCACATGATTACAACAAGGCCATCACGCAGTATTTGGCAATGTCGAGGAGAAGGCCCTTCATCACTCCTCAAGGGTATCGGGCCACCGAACATGCCAGCTCCCTTATGAAATGTATCTTGTGTCCCTACAGAGAAGTTATTCTTGATAAAGACCAGGGCTAGAGGACCTGATGGGTGTATTTATATATGTATATAACCCCTGGTGGGTTGAGGTTCCTGTGTTTCCAATGGACTTTGATGTGGAGGAGAAAATACATTTCAGAAAGAAAATCATGTAGGAAAGAAGGCTTGGGTGTCTCCCTCCCCAAAAACGTTCTGAACTAGATACGAAGCAGGATCTTAGGATATGAAAAAATGAAATGCTGAAGAAAACAGTAATTTCAGCTGGGATTGCTGGTGGGTATGGGGAGAGGATTCAGATTCATGAAAGAGAATCAAAGAGAAACTGAAAAGGAGAAATGTGTTTGGTAGCATATGGTTATTTTGCCTTTTCTTCCTGGGAATAGGGGAGCTTTAAGAAGAAGAATATACAGGCATATCAGAGAAGACCAGAGGGGACCAGCAGTTGGCATAGTGGCTATGTTGCTGGACTTCCATGTAGTCAACTGTGGTTCGAGTCCCGGACCCAGTGGCTTAAACTCATGCCAGGCGCGTGTGCGTGCGTACGTGCCCAAGATCCCAAGAAGAGAATGGAGGAGAAAGGACTGCAGCGTGGCCATCCCCCTGGGGGGATGATTTCTCACTTTCTGTCTCTGTCTCTCTCTGTCTTTCTGGCGAGCACATGCACCCTATAGCAAAAACCTCTCAAAGAAAAAAAAAAAACGAAAAGAAAAGAAAGATAGAGAGAGGACCAGAGAGGCAAGTGTCACCTGCCAAGGCTGGGAGTGTCCCTGAGAAGAACTACAGGCTGTCTTAGGGACAGATACTGTTACTAGATAGCAAATACCAGGCACTCATGTGACTGTGGTCCTCACCCTTGCCCATAACATTGCCTATGGAACACGGCACGCTTTATCATTCTAGGGAGCCCCCAGCAATTTCTCAGAGTTAGCACTTGCATGAGATAAGGAAGGTACGTAAGAGTTCAACCAAGGAAGATCTGAGAGACTAGTTCAAAGCAGGTGAGATGTGGGAGCAAGGCTGCTCCAGAATAGTTCCAAAGCCTCGAAGGTCTTGAGAGATCCTCCAGTTCCTTTCTTTCTCGCTCTTTTTAAAAGAATTATTTAATTTGGGACCAGCAGATGGCATAATGGTTACATCACTGGATTCCCGTGTAGTCGACCATGGTTCGAGTCCTGGACCTGGCAGCTTAAATTCATGCCAGGTGTGCGTGCATGTAGAGCATGAAGAGGAGAATGAAGGAGAAGGGATTACGATGTGGCCATCCCCCTTAGGGGGTGATTTCTTGATTTCTGTCTCTCTGTCTCTCTCTGTCTCTTTGGCAGGCGTACATACTCTATAGCAAAAAGCTTTCTCCCTCTCTCTCAAAAAAAGATAATTATTTAATTTTACATACTGTTACTAGTTTTCAATTTGATGTGCGAGAGAGAGAAAGTGAAAAAGTAAGCTGCCAGGCTCAGGGCTCACACTACAGCTGCCCATGTGGGTGGTCCTGTGCCTCAACCATCACATCACCTGCTGGCCCCTCCAATTCCTTTCTATGGACTATGAGAAACCTACAGTTATCTATATTATAGATAATTAAAAACAACCATTATTTATCAAGCATTTTCAGTGTGCAGGCAGTGAGTATTTCTGTGTAACTTATTCACATTGTAGTGTGCATGTGTGCCTAAAATCCAGACAGGATGGAGAAACGGAAGTGAAAGGATTGCAGTGTGACCTCACCCCTTGGGGGATGTGGGCTCAGAGATGTGTATTCTCTCTCACACACACGCCCTCTAGAGATTAAAAATATGTTGCTTGAAAAACCAACCAATAGCTCAAAAACTATGACTTTTGCATTCCCATTTTATAGATGAGAAAACTGTGTCTCAGAGAGGTTGACTTTCTCAAGGTCACATAGCTTAGAAAGTTGCTGCCTGCTATTATATTGGGTTGTCGGAAAAGTGATGACACATTTTTTTAAAAAGAAAACCAGAAAAATAAATCATGACTTTTTAGATAATTCAGTAACTCTGATAAATTACTCCTATTTTGTAGCTGCCCCTTCTCTCATCCTTCATATCCTCCCTGAAAAGTTTATCTTAGAGTTTAACTGTCATCTGTATACATATACCATTTTCTATACTGTAAAGGATGCAAAATCACTTGGGTGTGCACACACGAACGTACACACGCACCTACCAAGGCTAGGGTACGTGTCCCTCCTCTGTGCTCTCACATATCTATGACTACTCCTCTCAAATTCCTTACACTATTTTTTTTTTTATCTATTTATCTATTTGTTGTGATATTTTAAGTTTTTTGCTAGAGAGCGTGTATACTCACCAGAGAGAGACAGAGAAAACCAGTGAGAGGGAAAGTGAGTAATCACCCCCCTGCCCCGGGGTGGGTGGTGGATGGCCAGCCATAATCTCTTCTCTTCAATTTTCCTCCTAGGGTCTTGGGAGCATAGACACACATACCCAGCATGAGTTTCAAGCCGCTGGGTCCGGGACTCAGACTATAGTAGTCCATGTGGGAGTCCAGTGCCTTAACCACTATACCACCTGTGGCCCTTTGTTGTGATTTTTTTTTTTTTTTTTGGATAGCTTTTTGCTATTGGGCACATGTGCTCACTGGAGAGACAGAGACAAGGAGACAGAAAGTAAGAAATCACGTCCCCCCCCCAACCCCAGGGGTGACAGGCACACTGTAATCCCTTCTCCTCCATTCTTTTTTATTTATAAATTTTTTAAAAAAATATTACTTAATTTTATTTGTTATTCTTCTTCTTATTATTTATTTATTTATTTTTTAATTTGACCTGAACTGCAGTTGGCCACATGGGAATCCAGCACCTTAACCACCATGCCACCCACTAGCCCTTACTTACAGTATTTTTAATTCCCTATTTCTTATATATTTCTTCTATAAGATTGTGAATGTTCTCATTCATTTGTGTAGACCTTCAATATCTCAATTATTGAGACTTTTTTTTTATTCTGTAATATGGCAGAATACTTTCTTACTGTACACATGTGGCTCAGCTAATATTCTAACACTACAATAAACTTCTTTATAGAAACTAGTGTGAACAGTATTTGCACATGGGTGTTTTGGGTCTTCTAGTTGGGTGGATTTTCGTGCAAGTTCAAGTATAAGCTCTCTATCCAAGCAAAACACCATAAGTCTATCTTTCCTTAAAGATATAAGGCCCTTTGGGCAGAATACTCAGTTGTATATGAGTAACTTTGTTTATATACCTTTTTTTCCTTTCCATAGTGTGCATGCGCTCACCAGAGGCAGAGAGAAACAGAAGGAAATTGAGAAATCATGACTCGGGGGAGGGGAAGGAGAACTGCACGCCACCACCCCTTCTCCTCCATTCTCCTCTTCAGGAATTTGGGCACGCACACACATGTGCCCCATGTGATTTTCAAGCTGCTGAGTCTAGGGCTTTAACTGCAGGGCCAGTCATGCCGGAGTCCAGCACCTTAACCACCATGGCACTAGCTGGCCCCTTGTACATATACATTTTAACAATGATAATAACCCTAAATTACTGCCAACTTAATATGTCCTAGGTCCTATGCTAGACCTTTAATAATATTATCTTATTTAATTTTTGCCATAGAATATGTTTTTAGCATTATTTCCTAGAAGATAAAATTGAGACACAGTTCAGTTAAACTTGACTGAGGTCACACAGCTAGGAAAGAGACCTGGATCATGGCATGAAAACTTTGTTGGGGGTGCCTAGCTCTCTCTCACTCTGCTACTCTGTCTCTCTCGTGGAAAATATAAAGTTAAAAAAAGAAAGTCACTAAAAAAACTCCCAGAGGTCTTGGGTTCAAGATTATCTCCCCTAGACTGGTAAACAGGGAAATGTGAAGGCTCAACCCCAGATGGACTTCTGGCCAGCTCCCCAAGATCTGTTTATCCTCTAAATTACCTGTGTAGAGATGCCTGCCGTCCTCATCCCCCCTTCTCTGCCTGGAGAGGGTGGGTTCTGCAGTGAGGGCGGCATGCAGAAACTGTAAGCTGACACCTCACCCTGGTCATTTCCATGATTTATGAGCATACATCAGACACACAGTTGCCAAACACCCTTGCATGATACTCATTTTCCTCGGGTCCCAGCTGCCTGTGAGTCCAGAAAGAAAGCTGGGGCCAACTCTAGGGTCAGTTGAACAAACAGATGGAGATGAGCAGGGGTGACACCCGTTGCTCCTCAGCATCTGCTGGGCCTGTACTGGCTAGTGCTTTGACCTAGCTGATCTCATTGGTCATCCTATGGCCAGCTGTGTTGTGTCACTCATCTCATCCTTGGGGTGACTGCTGCTTGCAGAGGTGCTCCTTCAGCAAGTCAGGCGCATAGTGCTCTTGCTGCCTGCTTCAATTCTGATTCTGGGTCAGCTTTGGGAAGACAAGTCCTTGCATAGAATAAAGAAGTATCTAAGGTGCCAAGTTCTAGGTAGTTTTCAGATAATATTAATCTATCTCTAGGTATGACGCTTTTTGAAAACCTTCATGGAGAAATGAGTATTCTGAAAAAAAAAAAAACTATTCATGGATTTCAATATTTTTTGCACCAATATAAACTCATACTTTAATTCCATTCTTGCATGAACTTTTTAAAGTCCCCTTGTATTTCCCTTCTTGGCATGTTGTCATCTGACACCAACAATGCTCTTCATATACTTGCTATTATCAGCAACTTTCTTTAGAAAACCATGCTAAAAGAATAAAAGACAGGCATATTTAGGGGTGATTCCTAATTGCCACATCCATCCCTCATTGATCCCTGTATCTCTTTATTTTATTTGACTTTATTTTATTTTTACTAGAGAAGGAGAGAGAGAGAGGGATGGAAGAATGGCGGGAGAGGGAGAGGGAGAGCGAGAGGGAGAGGGAGAGCGAGAGCGAGCGAGAGAGCGAGAGAGAGAGAAAGCAAGCTGCCAGGTCTGAGACTTGAACCACAGTCAGCCATGTGGGAGTCCAGTGCCCTTAACCACCACACTACCTGCTGGCTCCTTTCCCTGTATCTCTTTAACAGTTACTGAGCACTATTGTATGTCAGTCAACCTTACTAGCAGCACTGCCAAACCAGTAATGAAAACACCAGTATCATTAGTGCCATCATGGAGTGTACGGTCTACTGGAGGTTGAAAAATAAGCTAGAAATAGAAACAGGCCAATATGATTATAATTTGAGTAAAGCTATAAAGGAGAAGAGTGCTGCCTGAGTTGGTATGGGAAGGCCCTGCAGTAGGCCAAAGTTTGGCTTCTTTGAGGTAATGAAAGGTGGTTCCTGAGACCAGAGTGAGTGCAAAGGATGGTGGGGATGGAGTGGGAGGTGGAAGGGCGAGACAGGCACAGGTTGATCATGGAGCATCGCGCTAAAGAGTGTGGATCCCATATGAGTCTCACTGGAATATACTAAAGAATTTCAAGCAGGGAAATGACATAATTTGGGTCATAAGAATGCATGTAAGAAAGTGGAATAAGTTCTCGAATGGTGTACCAAAGCAGAATAAAAAGTGTCATTGACAATTTAATATATACTTAAAACAAACAAACTAGTTGAACTGCTATCAAATGTGCATAAGGTAATGTTCAATGCTGAATACGATAAATAAGTCTCCATCCTTGATTTGATTGTTGAACGCTGTACACATGCTTTGAAAAACCATTCTGTTCCCCCTACATATGTCCATTGATTGTATGTAAGCCAGACATCACAATAAAAAGAAAAATAAACTTGCAAAATAAGTAATTAAAAAATAACTTGTCTTCCTGTGGTGTGGAAAATATTTTACACAGAGATCAAGTGGAAGAAATAAGATTAAGCTAAGAGGCTATACAATACCTCAGGAAAATTAAGACAGTTGTAATAGGAATTGAGAAAAGTCAGATATCTCTCAAAATTATTTGTCCAGGTCATGTGGGAACAAAATGACAGTAGTTTGATGGCCTGAGTGATTTAACATCTCCATTTTAAGTTTAAATTTTTAAAATTTATTTATTTATTTATTTATTTATTTTTAAAGATTTTTTGCCATAGGGGTTGCACACTTGCTGGAGAGAAACAGAAAGAGACACACACAGAGAGAAAGTAAGAAATCACTCCACAGGAGTGATGCCCAAGCTGCAATTTCTTCTCCTCCATTCTCCTCTTAGGATTTTGGACACATGCGTGCATGTGCCTGGTGTTTTTAAGTCACCAGGTCCAGAAATTGAACCACGGTCAGCCATGTGGAAGTCCACCTCCTTAGTCATCATGCCACCTGCTGGCCACTAGCTTAAAAATTTTTCAGGGTCAGAAATAGGGGTAAATACACACACACACACACACACACACACACACACACACACATATATACATATATATCTGTATATATATGAAATTAGAAATGGAAAATGACAATGACATGCATGATTAAGTCATTATGCAGTATATTCTGGATGGGAAATCACATTTTGTATACTATGACAATACTTAGGGAATGAATATAAATTAATTAATTAAAAAATGTTTCAGAAAAAATAGCTCATGGAAATACATGTAATGGGAAAACTATGTATGAATTTCAGGAAGTTTTTGTACCAAAATAAATTTATACTTTAAATTTAAAAGAAAGAAAACAGCAACAAAAACAAAAGCAAAAACAATTTGAAAAGAATCTAACTGAAAATTGTACTTCTAGTAACGTATTATGTGGAAAGTAATTGGACAACTGAACATAGATTTTCTATAAGAATATTCATTGCAGGCGCAACCCTTTGGTCTAGTGGTTAAAGGAGCTGGATTGCACTTGACTAACTGTGGTTTGAATCCTGGCCCTGGTTGCCTGAAAAACATACTTGGCATATATGTGTGTCCCCTCCTCAAATCCTGATAGGATGGAGAAAGGGAGGAAAAGAGATGGTGGTATGACCATGCTCCACTGGGGATGCTTTCTCCCTCTCCTCCCAACCCCCATCTCTCTGTGTCTTTCTGGCAAATACATGCACCCACGGCAAGAAAAAAGAAAGAAAGGAAAAAGGATTTCCACTGCAGTGTTCATACAGCAAAAAATTAGACTCTGAATGTTCCAAATATCTAACCTAGGAACTTGTTTAACGTATCAAAATTCATTTTAATAATAGAATTCTATAAAAACAATTATCAAAGATAAATCTGTTAATCTAGATAATCATTTATATTGCATAAAGTGAGTGAATAAAGCATGTTTAGGATAACTTGGACACTATGATGCTTTTTTATGATCTACAAAGAAATCTCTCGAATGACATGCAATGAAAATATTAACAGTGGTACATGCTAGTTTCTAGAATTATGGACAATTATGGATTTTTTAATCAACTGTAACTTTTGTTTACTATTACACTGTGTAATTTAAGAAATTAAATTGAAAATCATTCCCTATACATAGGCTGTGGATTGGCAGTGACAAACTTCAAAGGTAAACTATATAGATTTTTATGTTATTGCTAAATACATTGGCTTAATCACTGAGCCTTGATACATGCCTTGTATCTTTATTTTTTCTTTCTTTTTTGAGAGATTTTTGCTATAGAATGTGTGTACTCACCAGAGAGACAGAAAGTGAGAAATCACTGCCCAGGCGAAATGGCCACTTGCAATCCCTTCTCCTCTGGGGATTTTGGGCATGCACACACAAGTGCCTAGTGTGAGTTTCAAGTCACTGGGTCCCGAGACTCTTACCACAATTGGCCATATGGGAGTCCAGCTGCCTTAACCACCATGCCACCAGCTGACTCCATTTTGTATCTTTCTCTCTCTCTCTTTTTCCTTATTAGAGGGTGTGAGCTTGTACAAGAGAGAGAGACTCCACAGGGCCTGGTCATGTCATGATCCCCTTCCTTCAGTCTTTCAGCCTGTCAGATCTTGGGCACTTTCGCACCTAGTGTGTTTCAGGCTGATTTACCTGGGGATTCAAAAATCACACCTGCTACATGATAGCTGGCTCTCCTTGAGCAGTTCATTCTCACTGCACCAAAAAGTCAGCCCTTCTTTACTCTTTGCTCCTGCTTATAATCTTTCCTTTCTTTCTTCTTAAATATCTTTTCTACTCTCTTTTCTTTGCATCTAAATTACTCTTCATAAATAGGGTGACTATATAATCTTATGACACCCTTTTCAGAATAAAAGGGACCAACATAATACCAGAACAAATATAAATCAATACTGTCACAGCCAAATCAGTACATCTGGTCAACCTATTACAATCCTTTGCTCAGTTTGCATTTCCTCTGTAAATAGTCTCTCTAAATCTCACCATTCCTATACTTTATCTTTTTGCTATAGATCCAAACATATCTTTTGTTATCTGTTCTCTTCTAGATGATTATATATATATCTCTCTCATTGTTATTGGTTATTTCATCTGCTTCCATCTTTTTTCCCAATTAGATGCCATGTTTGATGATAATACTATGTTGTCTACTGAACTTCCCTCACTTTCATGCTAGGACAATGCCTCATACCTAATAAATGCTAAATAAATGTGGTATTTATTTAGTAGTAAAATTGTTATATCATCCCAGGCAAATGAAAAATATATATGTAACTTACCCAGGTCAGAAAGAGAGTTAAAGCAAGCCTCTTGGGAAGGCACAGCTAGCAAAAATATTGCCAAATCGAATCAAGTTTCCAGTCTGTCAAGAGTCAGCAAGCCCTATGGATGTACTCTAACTCAAACTGGGGCAATTGGGAACAAATGCTTTTGGAACCTCACATGTTAGGGAGTGTATTTTTTTTGGGGGGCTGGGTTGTTACAGGCTTGTAGGCCACATGGCTTTTCAGGTTTTTTCATACAGAGGACTTGGAAGTGAAAGTCAGATGTGATTAAAAATACACATCTTACAGATGTCTGGATGCTGTTCAAATCCCTAAAAGTGTGATAGAAAACACAGTTGCTTTCCAGATTTTTAGGGCGGAAAAAAGGCCATCATGGCCCCTTTGTGTCTTTATTGAATGGGTATGTCCCAGTGACGTTTTAAATTTGTAGTGTTATCTCAGCTGCTTGTTTACCTTCTTAGCAGTCCTACTCACTGCACTGAAACTGAAAACAGGGTAATTGGAGGAACATGTGATGTGTCCCAGGAGATGAAAAGAACTTATTATTTTTAGCATATGTTAAGTTAGCTGAGGTAGGTACAACAATCATATGAATATAATTTATAGAAATAAAATATAAAATCCTGATACTGCCCCCTGTTACCAAAATAGAACAGAATTATTTCTTTAACCTTTTTCCTATGTTCTTATTTTTGAAGAGAATTTTAATCTTTTGTATTTGACTTTTTTTTTAATACCCCCTAATCATATCCAGTCATCTGGCTATGTTTATAATAACCTGCTTACTTATCATCAATTTAAACATATAATCTGAACATCTGTCTTTTTCTACACTAACTTATTTGCTTTCAGTCTTCATTTTAGCTTGAACTTGAAGTCAGCAGCTTTTTTCTGGGGCTCAAAGGGGTTGCAGAAATCTCAAAGGTGTTTCCTTCCAAAGGACTAGAGAGGTGTGTTTAATTTAAAATTCACATCTCTTTCCCACCCACGAGAAAAAGATAGAAAAAAATTTGTCTCTGTTACACAGGCAGAGAATAAAATGTGAACGAAAGGCACTTTGTTTTGTCAAACAAAGACAGGCTATCAATTTTCATAAATCTGTATTCCCAAGACAACTGCTCACGTCTGGTAAGAGGCTATTTCTTTGAACTTTCATAGCATAAAGTATTTTTTTCTTTTGACTTGGAAAGCTAAAGAATACATCTATGTATAACATAATTAATGTAAGATAGATAATTTTATTAATTTCAACAATTCTATTTAATAAGAATGGGGTGGTAGGTATGGGAAAGGGGTGCAGGGCTGAAGAGGGAAGCCCGAAACACAACTTATGCAAATGTACTTTCTGGTTGTCCCAAGAACTCTTTGCAACCATTAAAAGTGTGTGTGCATGTGTGTATGTGTATGCACACATATATATGTGCACATGTGTGCCTATGAGGGAGGTCTTCAAAAGCTCACTGAAAATGCATATTTTGGAAAAAACCATACATGGATTTCAAAAATTTTTTTGCACCAAAATAAACAGCACTAAGGTTTTTAGAGGGGTGGGATATTTTTAAGACAAATTTTTAAAATTTATTTTTTCTTTATTCATGATAGAATGTATATGTACACATGTGAGAGGGACAGAAAAAAAAAGAGAAAGGAGTACCCTCTACAGGGTTTGATCATGCCACCATCCCCTTCTTCCAGGCCTCTAACCTGTGTGATCCTGAGCATTCATGAGTGCTGGGGTGTTTCAGGCTGACCTGGCTGGGTTTTTGAACAGTGTTTGCAGTGTGGGACCTGCCTTCTCGTGAGCAGGGCATTTTGGCTGTACGATGGAGCTAGAGCTGAATAGGTACTTCAATTCTATTTTACCATGAACGATTTGAAGCCCCTTGTGTATGTGCATGTGTGTGATTATGTATGTGCATATGTTTGCTAATTATAAGATGAATATTTACATATACTAATTAAATAATAAGAAGCTGGCACATCTCAAATAGGACGGACCATCTATGATTAAAAAATGTTTTGTAGCAAACGTTACCAACATTTACTGGTTTGCAAATCTTATAACCTTTCCTCTTGTTCTTTTACTTCTCCTCCTCCAGTTTTAACTACCAAACAGCCAACATTCTAGATCAAACCACTCCCAGCCATGTATACATACCAACACCAGGCATGCATATATATACAGTATCTGTCAACCTTAATCCATTTCCCAGCAGAGTTTTATAGCTGGGTCTTTGAGACCGGCAGAGCTCATATTACTAATACACATACAATTAGCTGTATTAGGAGATCTCCTAAATTATCAAACATAGGTCAGTAAAATAACACACAGAAAGAGGCCGTGACTTGGATTTTTAAAGTGGATAGTTTTCCTGTGTATTTACCGTCTCAGAGAGTGTCAGGGTTGGATTATTAGGGCCATCTGGACCAGGGCATCCTACCTGGCTGATGATGAGTCACTTCACACGCTTGATAGACATTCCTGGCCCCTGAGAGATTTTGGTTCAGCAGGATGGAGTGGTTCCTGGTTATGCATTTTCCACAGATGCCTCAGATGATTCTAGTGATGGGACAACATAGGACACAATGCCACCAACCTGTGCTGGTCAGAGTGTGGTCCACAGGTCAGGAACATTGGCACCACCTGGAAGCAGATTAGAAACATATAATAGAATCTCAAGTTTTACCCAAGGTCTACCAGTTGAATCTGTACTTTTACAGTTTTATTTCTTTCCTCTTAGAGCTTGAGAGACAGAGAAAAAGGTAACCCTAACCGGGTCTTCATGCCACAATCCACACCCAGCCTGGGTCATGGGCATGTGTACCCAGATGGTACAGTGAGACTGCGGATGTGAACCTGGGATCTTCCCTTGAGAGTCCTGAGTCCCCACTGCACCTCTGACTTTCTCTGAGTCTGCACTTTAACAAGATTCTCAGGTGGTTCATGTACACATTACAGTAGAGGAGTGCTGCTCTAGACCAGTGTAATATGTACCATGACTTCTCTGCCTTTGTTTAAATGATAGATTTCTATTGACATAGTCCAAAACTCTATTTTGTTTTATTTTGTTAGAATCTGGCAGCTAAAGATATCCTATTAAATTGTATTTCAAATTTCATTTCAGGGACTGTGATTTCATGATACTGAACCTATTGGTTGAAACCATTAGTCTAGTCAAATAGGTAGTTAATCCTGTGGGAGAAAAATGCACCTTCATGAAATCCCTCAACCATCAGCTAGGAAAATTATTAATTATAGTATTGATCAGAATATCTACTTGTGAGATTGAATTATTTCTGTTTTAAAGTCTTGTGATGGGGGGACCAGCAGTTAGCGTAATGGCTATGTCGCTGGACTCCCACGTAGTCGACTGTGGTTCGAGTCCCAGACCCGGTGGCTTAAACTCACACTGGGCAGGTGTGTGTGCATGTCCAAGATCCTGAGAGGAGAACGGAGGAGAAGGGATTGCGGTGTGGCCATCCCCCCCGGGGGGTGATTTCTCAGGTTCTGTCTCTGCGTGTCTCTCTGTCTTTCTGGTGAGCACAGGTGCCCTATAGCAAAAACCTCTGGAAAAAAAAAAAAAAGTCTTGTGATGGGAAGGTATACTGATGTGGGCCTGACTTAATAGCAAGATGTGGCAGCATATAACTTGTATGTCTTTATTTAGGTCATGGGATGTTGATTAAAGCTTTGGTTTTGGAAAGCAAGAGTTGGGTTTGGTTCTTCCACTGACTGCATATTCTTGAGCTTTTTTATTTTTACTTTTTTTTATGTTTGAGCCTTGGTTGCCTTATTTATTAATAGGACTAAGAAAAGGCTCTCTCTCATAGTACAGGATGACTTGAGTAAGTTATTTGTTTTGTTTAAAATTTAGATACAATTCACATAAAATAGAATTCATCCCTTTAAATAATGTAGGGAATAATTCATCCCTTTAAAGAGTGTAGGGAATAGTTCTGGCAAATTCTTGGGATTGTGTTGGTGTTTTAAGGGCCAAGAAGCTTTTTCAGCAGGCATAGTCTATGTAAATACGAGCAAATCCAGAAGGCTTGGGTGGATCTCATTTAATTTCTTACAGGTCCTGGCATTATTCAGACATACGTGGTTTTACTAGAATGAATTCTCTCTGCTTGAACTCTGAAGCTACTTCTCCTATATGTGTAATTCCATTTAATACTTATGATCATTGCTTATAGGATCCATAGGACTTTTAAATGACATGGATATTTTCTGAAATTCAGTTATTGAATAAGGCCTGACCTAAGGGGGACTGAAATCAGTGGCAAATCCCAGTGTACAGTGGGTAGCGGTGCCACACCCGTATTTAAAATGAATGTTTTTAGATTAAAATACATTTTCAGAACAGGGGATGCATTACCCAAGCCAAAACACCTAGCTTGGAGTTTAGCAGTGGGGAAAAGGGGCAAGGATGGTTTTCTTGGTGACTGCTTATTTATGCATATGTTCGGTACCAGCCCATCTTTACCTTCCCCTCCCAGAGGCACTCCCCACTGCTTGTTTTCCTCAGTATTGGGTAAAAGCCCAGGGGTATTTGCATAAGAGCTGATATGCTAATTATATACAGGCTGATTCATAGAAAATATCTAGGATTTCAAAATAACTTTTCTTCCAATAATAACTTGCATTAGTGATAAAAGAAATACAATTGATAATAGCAATACCTTTTCATTAACCTAATTAGTAAAGGTTTTTATTTTTTTGAGTGAGCATTTTCAGTGTTGGGTAGGTTGCTACAAACATTTACTTTTTTTAAAAAAGAATTATTTATTTAACTTTATTACTATTTCTTTTAAAGAACTATTTAATTGTATTTATTATATTTTAAAAACTTTTGCTATAGTTTCACTTTCCCTCTCTCTCTCTCTCTCTCTCTCTAGAGAGAGAGGGAAAGTGAGAGGGAAAGAGAGAGGGAAAGTGAGAAAGTGAGAAAGAGAGAGGGAAAGTGAGAAAGCAAGCCACCAGGACTCGAACTGCATTGGCCATGTGAGAGTCCAGCTCCTCAATCACCATGCTACCTGCTGGACTTGATAATTATTATTTTTAAAAATGTGTTATAGGGCACATGTACTCATGAAAGAGGGATAGAGGGAGAGAAAGAAAGGAAGGGAAAATGAGAAACCAAGTAGCCAGGTCTGGGACTTGAACCACCATCTGCCATGTGGGAGTCCAACACCTTAACCACCATGCCAACTACTGGTCCCTCAAATATTTACTCTTAGCCACTGTTGATGGCAGTGTAAATACATTTGACAGTGCATATTAAGAATCTTCAAAAATTTATATGTAACTATTTTAATAATTATTTTATTAAAGTTTGTTTATTTTAATTTGATCAGAGAGGGACAGTGCAAGAGAGAGAGAGAGAGAGAGAGAGAAAGCAAGAAAGTAAGCTGCCAGGTTCGGGACTCAAACCAAAGTCGACCATGTGGGAGTCCAGCACCCTTAACCACCATACCATCTGCCACCCCCCACCCCAAATTTATATTTTTTAAAACACTGTATTTGAACTATCAACCTTTAGGTTGAATACAAATATATATATATATATATATATATATATATATATATATATATACACAAATATATACATATATATATATATATATATATATATATATATATATAAAATCAAGCTCTATTTAATAGACTTTCTTTTTCCCACAGAGGTATGGTTTAGCAATTTGAAACTATGTAGAAACTAGGAATGAGCAAATAAGTACATAGATTGTGAATAGCAGTAGCTATGCTTCAGAATGTTGGATATGGGAATTACAAATGTAGAAAGGGCAGAAGCTTCTAGGTTATCAGGAAAGCCATGATGTGTTTTTCTATACAAAAATGTGTCATAAGTTTTCTGACAACCCAACAGAATAAATCCTGTACTGTTAAATTAGAATTGATAGTACTCATGGTTTTTACTATATATAGATATGACTAATTTCAGATATGGATACAGACAGGGATTGGTATGTAGATATATACACACATGTACATATGAGTGTATGTATGTGCATGTATTTTCTACATATATTCATATATGTATATTGCCTGAGAGGATCCAGAAGCAATAACACCTTAGTAGCTACAGGCACACTTTCCTTGGGTTTAAAATACTATTAATCTAAAACAAACTAGGACTGTTCAGACAAAAGACTGATTCCAGGAGAGGGGCAACAAAACAGAAACAAAAAAACATGAACCTTAAAATTCATGTTATGCCCAAGAGTAAGAAATGTTAAAGTATTATGGGGAAATGTCAACATGACACATCCCCAACTTGAAGGGTGGCCCAACATCCACATCTAAGCTAATTTGAGCATCAAAACAGTGATTAATATAGGTTATGACCTACTGAATAAAATAGGGAGCCATAGATCTATATGGACATAGATAAATTATTTAATGAATTAAGAAATAAAAGCTTTTCTAAATAAAAAAGAAATGCCCTCTAATAAATGCAGAGGAAATGAAGGAATCAGAAAATCACCGTTTGGCAGCTATAATAATAAAAATTAATCCAAGCTTTAATAAAAAATAGATATCAACAGTATCTAATGTGTTAATGGATACTGTCTATATAGAGAAGAATGAAATATTACTCCTTTAAATATACATAGATTTTCAAATTTGTTCACAATTAATATTGTGAATATTAATAATTCTGAGAGAAGTAACACTTTTCTTATTTCTATATCTTCTAATTTGAGACACTCTTTAATTAGAATAAGGACTAGGTTTTCAATAAAAAGATTTGTTAGTAAAAAATATATATTTTTATAATATATATATAAATATAAATAAATAAATATATATATATATATAAATATAAATATATATATATATATATATATATATATATATATATATATATGTATGAAAACTGAGCCATCAGGTGGCATGGTGGTTAAGGCACTGGACTCCCCCTCAATGGGCAACCACTGTTCGAGTCCCTGACTTGGCAACTTGGTTTTTCACTTTCTCTCTGTCTTCTTCTGGTAAATTGAATGAATGAATAAATAATTCCTAAAAAAATAGGAAAACAGTTTCAAGCACAAAATTACTTCAAATGTTGGGCGCTTTGGAGACCACAATTTATTACCAATAGCTAACTAGCTTGCTAATTATATATTGCAACTTGTCAGCACTTTGGTGACTTAATTAATTTTTTACTGTATGTATTTCAAAGTAAAATGGTCACACTTATATTTGCTAGAATTTTTTTTTTTAATTTCAGACTGGCTTTCCTTCTATTCTTTTTTTTGAGTTATTTATTTTTATTTTATTTATTATCCTTCTTCAATTTGGCCAGAGAGAGACAGGAAAGAAGAGTAAGACAGCAAGCCACAAGGCTTAGGACTCAAACTGCAGTAGCCCATGGGGAAGTCCAGCACCTTAACCACCATGCCACTTGCCGGCCCCCAGACTGGCTTTTCTTCTAATAAATACAATTTCTATACATTATATATCTTTCCAGAATATGAGTCCCAAGGATGGGAGGTGACTTCTGGTAAACAGGCAGATGCTTTCTGTAAGGGATAGAAGACTTCATCATAGAGTTGGAAGCAATTATTTCTCTTTTCATTTAAAGAATGAAGCAAGGAGAGAACGTGACTGAAGATCACATAGAAATAAAGAATTGTTGGTCTGGGTATTTTTTATTTTTTTATTTATTTTAATATAAAATCTCCATGTTAGGACTGGCCCTGTAGCCTATTAATTAAAAAGGAACCAGAGCTCACATGATCGACTGCAGGTCCTGGCCACTGCAGATTGTGAACATGCTGAGCATCCATGTGCATGGGTACTCAGAATCCAGAGAGGATGGAGAAATGGGGGAGAAGAATGGTAGCGTGATCATACCCCATTGGGGGGTATTACTCCCACCGCTACACCCCATCCTAGTGAGCATATATGCCTCTGGCAATAAAACAACCCTAAATCCCCATAATTACAGAAGTGACTAGAGAAGATTCATTCATACATTGAAACCTTAAAAATGGTGGAGGCAAAGGACAGTGGACCAATGTTTCCATGGTTAAGAGCTTTTTCTTTGGAATCAGACACACTTGGTATTCATTGAGGATTTCTTCTTTGGATGTAGTTGATGCTAATGGCATGAAGTTTTTGAAAAAAAATTACTGTGCAGAATGTCCCATATTATTGTAAGGAGATATCAGGAAAGAAATTCACAAGAAGAATGCTTATTTAGCAAAATCACAAGTGTTTTGAGGCTAGGGTTTACTGAAACCAAGTTAGTAAATTAAACAACAACAACAACAAGAATAACAACAACAATAAGCATTTACTGAGCATCTCTTGTTTGCTCAATGTTTTCCCTGCCTCATTCCCTTTACTGCCAGTTTCTAAACTGGGAATCCTGGAAAGGGTAAAAATAGACAATATCTTACAATGATTTAGTATCTTTCTCTGTGCTGAGCACTCAAATGGTCAGGGAAGACAGCCTGGTTGATTTGTTTATGAGAGAGAAGAATTGATTTCAAGTAGCAAGTCCCGGAAGCAGAGCTGCAGGTAAGCGGGAGGGCTTGGCAAAGGAAAGTATGAGGCAATGTTTCCATTAGGGATGACTGGAAAAGAAAGAGGCTGGAAAGGAAATATCCATGGGCTGCTGCATTGCCAAGAAGAACATGACTCACCAAAGAGAGATTCGTTATCTGAGCCTCTTAAGTCCCTTTTTGAAAAGTGATACTTTTCTTCAGGTGGATTGGACTCAGGAAGAAGGAGATGTGGGAACTTGGATAAATTCCATTGCAAGGGCAAGTGATACCAGACTGCACTCTGTAGCGTGTACCTTAAAACAACCCCCCCCCCCCCAAATAAACAAGGTATTGTGTTTTGTCCTAGACTGTATCATAGATGTACAAACTTGAAGAGCAATTGCAGGTACAGGAGACCAGTCTCTGAGAACCAGCAAATTTCTTTCGCTGGGCCTTTACTCATGCCTGGAACTTGTCCTTGATTCCGGCTCTTCTTCCTCCACCTGTTTTCCCACATGTTGAAACCCTGCTTTACTTGAAAGGTTAAGCCACAAATACTGCTGTCACTGAGGAATCTTCCTTGATCCCATTAGGTTGGAGATAATGGTCTCTCCTCAGAGCTTTGTTTCTCTTTCTTGTTAGTAATTCATGCCTTGCAATGAGATAGCTTGTTTTTTTTGTTTTTTTTTTTTTTTTTTTTGTTTTTTTTTTTTTTTTTTTTTTTTACTGTAGCAATGGGTATAGATGGCAGTCTTCTCTGCTATTGTGTAAGCTCTTTGAGGGCAGGGCTCATGTCTTATCTTGTCTCTAGATCGTGACTCAATGCCATGCCCAAAAAACTCAAAAAGTAATTGTGGAGTGGAATTAAAGAGTTCCATCTGTGTGGTGCATACACGTTGATAAAGTGAAGACTGTGGGAGGGGGTGGGAGCATGACTAGGGAAGAAGAGAGAGGTGCATACGATGCAGCTAATAATAGATCTACCGTCATCAGAAAGAAAAATCAGTTACATCATGTACTCTTTTTTTCCTCTAAAATCAAATGCATTTATGAACTGATCTTAAGGCAGAATGATATTTAGTAGCACTAAAAATTAAAATGGAGCACAGTGCTGCTGGACGAACACTGGAAAAGGACTGCTTGTCTGTTCATCTGACTTGAAGGCCATTTAACTTTCATGCACCTTCGTCTCTTCATTTGTAGAGATAAAGTACTTGCCCTCCTTTTCCATTGTCTTTTTGTAAAGATCCATGAGATCACTGTGAAAATGATCTATAAGTTGGGACCAGCAGTTAGTGTAATGGCTATGTTGCTGGACTCCCATGTAGTTGACCATGGTTTGAGTTCCAGACCCGGTGGCTTGAACTCATGCCGAGCACGTATGCGTGTATGTCCAAGATCCCAAGAGGAGTA
Organism: Tupaia tana; assembly: GCA_026018925.1. Lineage (NCBI taxonomy): Eukaryota > Metazoa > Chordata > Mammalia > Scandentia > Tupaiidae > Tupaia > Tupaia tana. Next base: position 18,104,518 of record JAKSZU010000022.1, on the reverse strand, counting down.
TGGAGGAGAAGGGATTGCAGCATGGCCATCCACCCTGGGGGGTGATTTCTTGCTTTCTGTCTCTCTGTCTCTCTCTGTCTTTCTGGCAAGCGTGCACACTCTATAGCAGAAACCTCCCCCCCCCCAAAAAAAAAGAAAAAGAAAAAAATCTGTAAGTTCTAAGAGTTCTCTCTGCAATCTTTAAATTGGCATCATTGGCACACTCAGAAGCTAGTTAGAAATGCAGAATCTCAGGCTCTACTCTCACCTACTGAATCAGAATTAATATTTTTCACAAGCTCTCAATCTCAGAAATATTACTCAAAGGGTTATATAAGGTACCATTATTAATAAGGTCTATATGTATTGGGGAAAATGATTGTGGTTCAGTCCAAAGGATTCAGTATTGGAAGTGGAAACAGGTTAATGAGTAGAAGGATGCTGGCACTCACAGGTCCTATCAGCAAGGTAGGAAGAAGGTTCTTCTGCTGCATACAGCACGGTAGGCATACAGACCCCTCAGGTGTGTGTTTTCACCTCTTGCTTAGGATTTTCCTGTCCCTTTCCCTCATTAAAATGTATCTGTCCTGTGTTTCTTGTCTTAAGAACCTTTGCTACATGAGAGTTCAGAAAAATAAAGTCCTGACTCAGTGTTAATGTGTACTATGGTGATATCCCAGACATTTGTATTATGTTAGAGATCTTCCTAAAATAGCACTTGCATCCCAAAGGGTTATGGAGATGGAAAATTTGGAGTGTCAGGGAAGACGTTAATGGGTTCATTAATAATATCGTGTAGATGACCATGGTATGTATGTGTGTGTGTGTATATATGTATATGTATATATATATATACACACACAATACTAATATATACTATATATTAAGCTTCTGTGTGCTGGGCACCATGGTGGAATTTCTACCATTACAGATAATCTCCCATTCAATCCCTGTGTGATCATTATTGCTATTTCACGTGCACAGAAGCTGCGGTTATGAAACGTGCTCAATGTCAGATAGCTAGTGTACTGAGAAGTAGAGATTGAAACTCAGGTTGGATGGATAAGAGAGTGCCCTTTGAGAGTACAAGAAATGGGCCTCTAAAAAGTACCTGTGGACATTTAATTTTTGATACCATAAAAAGAGCCACAACAAAATTCAGAGGGATGAGTTAGGATACAAAAAAGACTTTCTTTTCATAATTTATACCTGCATGTGATAACATTTTATATTAGGTTGTCAGGAAAGTCACGACATATTTTTCTGTTTGTTTTTTTTTGTGCAAAAATGTATCATGACTTTTTCAACAAGCCAATACTAGAATTCAAGGCTTTGAGTAGTAACCAGAATACTCTTTAAGTTCTATCCTTGATATTATACTTGAAAAATAAAACCAAAACAGCTGACTTCTTGCAATATAACTTCGTTTTGTATTTTACTGAATTACAAACAGTTCCAATATGAAGATACTATGAGGGTTAATTGAATATGACCTGAAAAAAGTTTCCATGTGTTCATATGCAGAAATCAGAATTTTTGTGTCCATAAAAGTCTATCTTGATGAACAAATTATATATTCTTTCTTTATACTGGGTTATCAGAAAAGTCATGATGTATTTCTCTGTTTTTCTATGCAAAAAAAAAATGTCATGACTTTTCCAATGACCTAATATTTTTAAGAACAGATTCTGGGACCAGCAGATGGTGTAATGGTTATATTGCTGAACTCCCACGAAGTCATCTGCAATTTGAATCCCTGACCTGGCGACTTGAAACTCACACCAGGAGCCTGCGCGTGCGTGCCCAAGATTCTGACAGGATAATGGAGGAGATGGGATTGCAGCATGGCCATCCCCCCAGGGGTGACTTTTTGCTTTCTGTCTCTGGCAAGCACACGTGCTCTATAACAAAAATCTCTTGCTTGCACGTCTGCATTTATTGCGGCATGTTTCACGATTGCTAAGACATGGAACCAACGCAAATGTCCGAAAACAGATGAATGGATTGTAAAAGTGTGGCACATATACTCCATGGAAAACTATTCAGCCATAAAAAACAACAGGACCCTCGCATTTGATAGAAAGTGGATGAATATGGAAGATTTATTGCTAAGTGAAGCCAGTCAGGCTATGAAACAGAGACATTGTATGTCTCCTCTTAACATATACTGACTGTCCACACTTTATGGTAGAGACTGAAAGACTGGAGGACATAAAAGCATTGAAAATTGTTATGGACACTAGGGACAATGTGGAAGAAGAGTGGGAGAGGGGAGGAGTGTAGAAAGAAAATTTTGGGGAAAAATAGAGAGGTAAGACATTGGTGGGACAGAGATATGGTTTATTGTTGATAATAATGTGTGTAGTATTCTCAACTAGGCTGGGCTGGTTGGTCTGAGGTATATATATCATGCTGGGTAAAATCTCTTTATAATCTAAATGATGTATAGTGATTGAATGTATAACTAATAATAATAATAATAATAATGATAATAACAAACTCTCTAAAGAATAAAAAATAAAGAGTAGGTTCTAAAAGGGAAATAATTTTTAAAGATGTTTTTGGGTTTATATGGTTAAGAAAGGGTTAAATTTTTTTGATAATGGTTTAGGGAAACCGCAGTTTTGTGCTCTTGTCTAGGTATATGCCCATTTCAACCAGATGTATAATATGATAGCTTCATTTGCAAGGTTGTAGACCAATATAACATGAGTATATTTCATAATACTATACTAGTCCTTGAATTTACTTTTATTCTAATTCTGTTCTGGTAGTTACAATGTTAAGGACTAAAACACATGTGATGGTGTTCGTCCCAATCATTTGGGAACACAGATGTTTAACTGCTAACTAATAGGGGTCATTTTAAAACATGGCTGGGCCAAAACAACAGACAACTTTCTTTTTTCAAATGTGTAATACTATTCCATCTGTTCTCAGGATGTCATGTAATTCTTGCTAGCTATTTTCCAAAAATGAAGGAAGAGAAGGTATAAGTTTACAGGGAAAGCCAGAGTACTTCAAAGGTTTTAGGAGCATGGATTTGATGTTAGCCATGCTTTTACATGTAGCCTTCACTATTTTTGTGAGAATTTGAACAGGTTATTTAATCTCTAATTCAGAGTTTTCCAATAAAAAGAGGCTATCAATAGTACATGCATGCTCTAGATAGGGTTATTGGGAGAACTGGATGAGATGATCCATGCTAAGCTTTTAGAGCAAGGTCTGGCATGTTCAATATGGGAGAGCTACTGTTTCTGGGTCTGAGAAGTATTTCATGATGGGTAACATCTTTTTACAAGAAAAATGAGAAATAGTGATTGACTGTTTAAAAAAATAATTGGAATAAGAATAATAATGATCGGAAAAAACAATGAAAAGATATTGAATAAGGAAGTGAGGAGTTTAATGTCTCTGTATTGACTGACATGCATGGCAATCCCTTTAGAAAAAGCAATGTAAGGGACCAGCAGTTAGCATAATGGCTATGTTGCTGAACTCCCACGTAGTCGACTGCGGTTTGCATCCCGGACCCGGTGGCTTAAAATTCATGCCAGGTGCGTGTGCGTGCGTGCCCAAGATCCCGAGAGGACAACGGAGAAGAAGGGATTGCAACGTGGCCATCCCCCCTGAAAAAAAAAAAAGCAATGCAATACACTGTAAAGTTATATGCAATTCAATGTAATTTAAACAAGATTATGATGATAATAAATAAAAAATAAATAAAAAATAGAAGATGTAAAAAAATAAAACAAGGAAAAATAACCAAACATACCTTTGCTATGTGTTTGTTGAACAGTCTAGTAGCAGCCTTACAATCTTAGGAGATGAGTGTTCTGATTATACTTTATACATTACCAAAGAAAGAGATCAGGGTATTTTGGTGGAGAAGATTAGAACGGTGATGTATTTTGCATTTCTCATAGTCATTCCTTTTTTTCATACATGCCAAGAAATGTATACTGTCATTTGCTGATGAATCCTTTGTTTTAATTCTATTTATCATATAGAAAAAAGATTCATTTATGGGGAACAACAGTTAGCATAATGGCTATGTCACTGGACTCCCATGTAGTTGACCGTGGTTCGAGTCCTGGACCTGATGGCTTAAACTCACGCCAGGTGCGTGTGCGTGCGTGCCCAAGATCCCGAGAGGAGAATGGAGGAGAAGGGATTGCGGCATGGCCATCCCCCCTGGGGGGTGATCTCTCCCTTTCTGTCTCTCTTTCTCTCTCTCTGTCTAGTGAGCGCACGCGCCCTATAACAAAAAATCTCTCTTAAAAAAAGGAAAAAAAAAGATTCATTTATGTATTTTTCAATTAAAAAAGATGTTAGCTCTTATTATTGTTTACAAAAAGGAAAGGAATTTTGACTTCAGTTATACATGGGAGCTCTAGGAGAAAAATGGTGTTAATTAGAATTGAAATTGTTGAAATTTGCTTTAGAACTTGTCTATCTCCTTCCTGGTTTCTGCTCACTTGCCAAGAATTGTGGTTTCACATTGGGTCTTCTGAAGTTCTTAAGTCTCAGAAGGCAATTTTGGGACTCCTTTAGAAAATGGGGTACTGAAAGACATTTTTATTTGTGTTTGTGCCAAGCTTCTAAAGATACTCCAAAATCGTGCCAAGAATTGGTTTCTTCAGAATTCTACCAGCTCTGAGAATTTGAAAAACAATGTCTAGAGTATGATGGAAAATTCAATAACTAGATCAATGTGCAGTGGATAATGTTCCCCAAAGATCGGCAAAATCTGAGATCAGGCTGTGGTTGATACTTCTGTTCTTAATTGAAACATTTCTGCTTTAAAGGTTAGTAATGGTCTTCAGTAAGGACTGATTGAGCATCATGTGGGAATATGATAAATTGCACACAAACTTTTTCATCTTTAGATCATTATGTTTTAACTTTTATTGTTTATATGCAACAATATGGATAAAATTGTGTCTTCTAAGCATCTGGTTTGAGACTATTTTTAACTGAGGGAACATGGTCTTTTCTGAGAAGAAGTTATATTCAAACAGCTGTGGGGTAGGAGAAAGTGTGGGGTTAGGGCAAAATTTCAGGCAGAGTAAAGAAGTGATTCTACTGGAGTTGGGAAAAGTGTTCAAGGGAGACTCAGAGGCCACATGAGGAAAGAGATGAAAGAGAGAGGAAAACCCACCAGTACTTGGAAAAGAGCCTTAATGTACAAGAATGTCTTGTGGGTTTTTTTCCCCTTAAAGTTTATTTATCTCCTTCATGAGTGAGACAGAGTCAGAGAGAGTAAGAGAGAGAAACAGACAAGATCCCCAATAGAGTTGACACCATGATCCACCGCAAGCACCAGTCAGCTATGGATCATGGGCATGCACACGCCTTGCATACTCAGGGAGTCTTCTGAGCACGAACCAGGAACCTTCCCTCTGCTCCACCATTTGCCAATGTGTGGCAATTTTATTTTTTTAGATCAATACCATGGCTCTGAGATGAAAGTATCCTCTATCTCTCATGTGAAAACCTCCATAGAACTTACATTGCACTCATGATTTGAATGTATTTGTCTTGGAGAATGCAGAGAGAGAGAGAGCGGGGGCTACATCTAACTCAAACTGGGTGTCAGGAAAAAACAGAGCCTGAGTGGGAGGAAACAGACATATGGTATACAGAAGCGGCACACACTAATTGTGGAAAAATGAAAAAAAAATATGGAGAAGTAACAGAAGGAAAGAAACCATCGGACTTCTACCACCCCAGATAGCTATTGTTAGAAGGTTGATGTCTTCTGGTTCTTGTTCTAGATTATTGTGCACACTTGTGCCATTCTATTATGCTTTTCTCAAAAGAAAATGGAATTTACACAGCATATGCTGCTTTGTAATTTTTTTTTTCATTTGTTTTACAGTAATGCTGGGGCTGTCTGACTATAGGATGACATTGGTTAAGAAAGTAAAATATTGATACTAAAACATTGATTTTTGTTATTTTAAGTACTTGTCAGATAAATATCCTGTCAGTTAGCTCTTGCACACTTCTCTGATTATTTCCTTCAGATACAGTTTCCTTCTTCCCTTTCTACCCATTCATCTTTTTTTTCTCCATTAACAAAGAGCTGCTGTATCAAAATAGATTAGGACAACAGACCTTCGTTTCAGCTCTGGAGGCTGAGGTGCTGCAGACTTGATTCCTGGGGAGGGCCTTCTTCCTGGCTTACAGATAGCTGTCTTCTTGCTGGGTCTTCATGGGGTCGAGAGAGTGCTCTGCTTTCCCTTCCTCTTTTCATAAGGGCACTTTGGAAGCCTCACCCTTAGAATTTCACCTAAATCTAATTACCTCTTAAAAGCTCCACCTCCAAATACATCATATTGGGGGTTAGGGCTTCAGCATATGAATTTATTGGGGTGGAAGAGGCACAACTTATAGTTCTTGCTAAATGTTTCCTTGGTGTTAGGCCTTGGGTGAGGTTCTGGGAATACATGTCTATTTCTCTTCATGAAGAAGACATAGATATTAATCAAATGGCCACATAGAAAGACCATTAAAATAACTATTGCAGAAGGGACCAGCAGTTAGCATAATGGCTATGTTGCTGGATTCCCATATAGTTCAACCATGGTTTGAGGCCCAAACCCAGTGGCTTAAACTCATGCCAGGAGCATGTGGGTGCATGCTGAAGATCCCGAGAGGAGAATGAGGGGAATGGATTGTGGCGTGGCCATTCCCCCGGGGGGGGGGGGGTGATTTCTCGCTTTCTGTCTCTTTGTCTCTCTCTGTGTTTCTGACAAGCGCACTCACCCTATAGCAAAACAAAACAAAACAAAAAACTCTCAAAAAAAAAAAAAAAAAACTATTGCAATGAGCACTGTGTCAAAGAAATGACAGATGTTCTTGGTTTTTTTCCTTAGGGTGCATGCACACATCAGAGAGAGAGAGAGATAAGAGACAGTGAGAAGGAAAGTGAGAAATCACCTGCCAGGCAGATGACCCCATGCCACAATCCCTTCTCCTCCATTCTCCTTCTGGAGTCTTGGACATGCACGCACATGCATTATTTTTAAGCCACTGGGTCCGGAACTAGAACTGTGGTCTGCTACCCGGGAGTCCAGAGATATAACCACTATGCCATCAGCTGGCTCCCAGATGTTCCTTGACTTATGATGGGTTACACCCTGATCAAACACTTTTAAGTTGATAATATATTTCCTACTTACATTAGAGGCTAATAGAAGTATTCTGAGCCCGTTTGAAGTAGGGTAGGCTAAGTTATGATGTTTTGTAGGTTAGGTATTCTCAGTGTATTTTCAACTTGTGACATTTTCAACTTAGAATGGGTTCATTGAGACATAATGCTATCATACGTCAAGGAGCGAACAGAATGCATATTGCTTTTTGCACCGATTTAGAGTTGAAAATTTTCACATTGAATCTCTGCAAGTCAGGAACTGCCTATACATAGTTCTGCGGGGACCAAGAGTAGGAGAGTTAGTTAGCTCAGAGAAAGTACAGAAGACTTCACTGAAGAAGTGACACTTCAGCTAGGATGTGAAGAGTGAGCAGGAAATAATTAGGTAAAGAGTGAAGAGAAGAGGATCACAGGGAGAAGGAACAGTAGGTACAGAGGCTCAAGGACAGGAGGGAATATGCTAGAGCAAAGGACTAAATGCATGAAGTCAAATGTAGACAGGAGGTTGCAAGGAACAGCTGGTTCAAAGGACACTGAAGTGTTTTCAGGCTTTAAGTAAAATTGCCCTTAAGAAACCCATCACTTTTTAAAATAACCAGAACATGCAAGAAACTCAAACAACTCAGCAGCAAAATAAAACACAAATAATCCAGTTAAAAAGTGGACAAATAGGGACCAGCAGATGGCATAGTGGTTATGTCAGTAGACTCCAATGTGATCAACCATGGTTCGAGTCCTGGACCTGGCGACTTTAAACTCATACCAGCTGCATGTGTGTGTGTGCCCAAAATCCTGAGAGGAGAATGGTGAAGGGGCTGCAGTGTGGGCATCTCCCCCTGGAGAATTATTTTTTGTTTTCCATCTCTCTGTTTCTGTCTTTCTGGTAAGTGCATGCATCCTATAGCAAAACTCTCTCTTTAAGAAAAATAAAACAAGCACACACATGATTTGAATAAACAGTTCTCAAAAAAAAAGGCATACAATGAACAGATAAAAAATGCTCAGCATCACTAATCATCAGGGAAATTAAAATCTAAACACAGTGAGATATCATCTCAATCTCACTGCAGTTAGAATGGCTATCATCAAAAAGACAAAAGAAAAAAATGCTTGTAAGGATGCAGAGAACAGATCACCTTTTTAAATTGTTGATGGGACTGTAATGGGTATAGTCATCCTGAAAAACATGGGGATTCCTCAAGAAACAAAGATGTAGGGATCAGCAGTTAGCATAATGGCTATGTCGCTGGACTCCCATGTAGCCAACTGTGGTTTGAGTCCTAGACCCAGTGGCTTAAACTCACGCTGGGCGCATGTGCATGTGTGCCCAAGATCCTGAGAGGAGAATGGAGGAGAAGGGATTGCGGTGTTGCCATCCCCCCTGGGGAGTGATTTCTTACTTTCTATCTCTCTGTCTGTCTGGTGAGATCATGCACCCTATAGCAAAAATCTCTCTCTCTCAAAAAAAAAAAAAAAAAAAAAAGGAAAGGAAAGAAACAAAGATGTAGAACTTTTTTCTTTTTCTTTTTCTTTTTTCTTCTTGCCATAGAATGCATGCCAGAGAGACAGAGAGGGAGAGAGAGACAGACGGACAGACAGAGAGGGAAAGTAAATCTCTAGGGGGATGGTCACACATAATTCCTTCTCTTCCATTTTTGGCATGTACACACATGTGGCCCACGTGATTTTCAAGCCACTGACCAGGACTTGAACCATGGTCAGCCATAAAGGAGTCCAACACCTTGCCATCTGCTGGCCCTGTATTCTAATGTTTGCTATAACACTATTAACTATAGCCAGGACATGGAAGCAACCTAACTGTCCATCAAGAGATGGACATGTACACATATGCATGCATGCGCGCGCACACACACACACACACACACACACACACACACACAGAGGAATATGAAGTCACTAAAAATGATGAAATTCAGTCTTTTGAGGTTGAATGGGTGAGCCTAGAGGACATTACATCAGGTGAAAAAGGTCAGGAACAGAAAGAGAAATACTGTAAGCTGTCTCTCATATAGAAATTGGGGAAAGGGACTTCATAGAAGTAGAGAGATGTCGAATAATTACTGGACAATGGGGAGGACTGAGGGAGGAATAGAGGAATACTGATGAACAGAAACAAAATTTCAGATTGAGGAAGCGTGTCTACTGTTATAAAATACAGTGGGGAAGATAACAGCTACTGTATCAAATGCTACAAATGGCTGAGGTGATGGGCATACTAACTACCTTAAATTAATCATTACACATTTTATTCAGATCCTGAAAAATCACATTATAGCAATTGTTACATTAATAAAAATTATTAAAGAATCTGTAAGGTAAAAATTATATGAGACATATTAACTAAAAGTAATATGAGAATCTTAGATCTAAACTGAGCATACCAACTGGAAAAAAGAAAAAGGAAGAAAAACTTGAAATAATCAGGAAAGGGCTGATCCCATAGCCTGGTGGTTCAAGAAGCTGGATCCCAGTGGCTGGCCATGGTTTGAATCTCAGCCCTTTCAGTTCAAGAAACACACTGGGCACATATACATGTGTCCCCAAATCTCAACAAGATAGAGAATGGAGGAGAAGAGACAGCATTGTGACCATGTGTCCCATTGGGGGTTGCTTTCTCCCTCTCTAGTGAGCACGTGTACCTTCTGGCCAAAAAAAAAAGGGGGGGGGGACATGTGGCCTGGTGGTTAAAGGCACTGGATTCCCACATGGCTGACCATAGTTTGAGTCCTGGACCTGGCAGCTTTCTTTCTCCCTTTCTGTTTCACTCTTTCTCTGTCTCTCTCTCTGGCAAAATAATAAAAAAAAATAATAATAAATGGAATTGAATAAATAAATAATTCCTTAAAAAAAGAATCAGGGAAATGTGAACAGTGACTGGCTACTTGATGATATTAAATCATTATTTATTTATAATATAATTATATTATATATACTAATATGTACTAGTATAAAGAAATGCCAAGTTTTTTATCATATAAAATTTAAAGATATAAGTATTAATAAATAATATTTTATAATTTAAACTAATATGAATAATTATAAAGAATATAATTTAAAACAATATAAAGACTCAATAATATTAAAGAAATCTGTGGAATAGCAATATTACAGTTTTATTGTATAAAACACTTAAGTATTTAGCTATAAAATTGTATGATGGCTAGTATTTGCTTAAAATGAATCTGGGAGGGGTAGATAGAAGAATATATAAATGAAACAAGATCAGCCATATATATAATAGGTGTGAAGAGGTTCACTATACCATTCTACTTCTGTAAATTTTGAACTTTTCTATAATAAAAGATCTCTAAGAGGAAAAATATCTATCTTTTAAAATTTTTTATTTATTATTATTAGTATTAGTATCATTTAATTTGCTATAGGGCACATGCACTCACCAGAGAGAGAGATGAGAAAGAGAGAGAGGGAAAGCAAGGAGCAAGCCTCCAGGTCTGGGACTGGAAACACGGTCAGCCATATGGGAGTCTAGCACCTTAACTACCACACTACCTGCTGGCCCCCTAAAATATATCATTTTAATTACATTACATTTTTAAAAAGAATTATTTTATTTAAATTTATTTATTTTAATTTGACCGGAGAGGGGGAGAGTGGAAGAGAGAGGGAGAGAGCGAGCGAGCGCGCTGTCAGTTCAGGGACTTGAACTGCGGTCGGCCATTTGGGAGTCTAGTGCCCTTAATCACTGTGCCACTTGCCAGCCCCATTAATTATATTACATTTTAAATATTCTATTGAGCATTAAACAATTATTATGTTTTAACTTGCCAAACTTGCATTTACTGGAGAGAGGCAGAGACAAAGGCAAGAAAGAAAGCACTCCTTCATGGGAAAGAGTCATGACACAATCTCTTCTTCTTCCCCTTATTTTGGATTTTGGGCACACATGCACATGTGCTCAGTACGTTTTACAAACTGCTGGGTCCAGCACTCAAACCACGCAGCTGGCCATTAGGATCCAGCCACCTTAACCACGATGTCACTGGCTGGTCCAAGTGTTAAGCAATTCTAGTGAGTACACTTAAATATGGAATTACAGAGATAGTGTGGAGAAGGCTTAGTAGACATACATGCATCTACAAAAACATGTAAGAAATACCACGTTACCAATGTTTGTGACTCCTTTTGACAGCTCATACCTAAGATCTCATCTGGATTGGGCTTACACAAGACAGCTGCATTGACACCTGAACAAATCGACTGAGTAGTGAGATGACCTGAGTCACATTTGGCAGGCTCCATCCAAAGATCATTTAGCCAGTCACTAATCCTGGGCCTAGTCTTCTCAGATAGCAAAAATTGTGACATCAATGATGCAAAACAATGTGGACTAATAGCAAGAATACTGTCACTCAGAGATAACAATCCATGATATTCTTGGACCAGGTACAGAATTAGAACATATTTTCATGAAAACACTCATCTTTATTTTTGACATGGTTACTTGTTGACAATACAGGTGAGGATTCTGAGGAAAATACATATACTACTCAGATGTAATATATGGTAACCACTTTGCTTTGCCTTAGGCTGCCTTTAGCCTATGCGGTCTCTTTATGTGATTAGACAATGGCACTCTATGGCAGGTCTTTGGCCTGGCTATCGTATATGCTGTCCGTGTGAATTAGGAAAAGGTAAATCTCTCCCTGAGATATCAGTGCAGCATCACACCAAGAGTAAAACTTGACAAGGGCACTAGAGGCTACCTGTCCCTTCACTTGCCCCTTTACCTGGACACCTTTTGGCAGGCACAGTCAGCAAGACCATCCAAGTGGCCTTGCTTTGCCTTTTGCTCATTCTGATGTAAAACATGATTAGTATCTTGTTTGCTTCATTTTTTTTTAATTTCTAAGTTTTTTTTTTTTCTTTTTATGGGTATGGGTGCATGCAAGAGAGAGAACCTTCAACAGGGTCTTGTCACACCACAGCCCCTGTCCCCAGGCCCTCCAGCTCCTTGGGATCTTGGATGCCCATGGGTGTGACCCGCATATCTTCAGACCCACTTGGGAATCTGAACCTGCAGCTGGCCATGTAGCCTCCAGCCCAACAGAAGACTGGACTATGGCTGTGTCAACAGTGGCTGAGTTTCCTCATCATTATTTTCATAGGAAATGTTGAAAGATAAAGCGTGGCTTTAAAATAACCTTTCTTAGAGACCAGCAGTTAGCATAATGACTATGTCGCTGGACTCTCATGTAGCTGACCGCGGTTCGAGTCTCGGACCCGGTGGCTTAAACTCACGCTGGGCACCCAAGATCCCGAGAGGAGAATGGAGGAGAAGGGATTGTAGTGTGGCCATCCCCCTGGGGGTGATTTCTCACTTTCTATCTCTCTGCCTCTCTCTGTCTTTTTGGCAAGCGCTTGTGCCCTACAGTAAAAACCTCTCAAAAAAAAAAAAAAAAAAATCACCTCTCTTATTTGCTCCCTAACAGTTGATCATGTATGTAACCTGGTCTTATCTTTTATACTGATGACTATTAGATCATGCTACACAGCTGATGTCTTATTTCTACAAGGCAATTTGGCAAATTCCATCGACCCTGAGTCGAGATAGTTCATTTATAGCCCCTGCTCTTTCTTCACAGAGTTCAGCTATACTGTGCAAGAATAGAACTTTGCTTTCCAGATGCTTTTCTGGCTTTTTTTCTTTTTCTTTACTTCTGGTCTAGAGGCACCCAAATTGATAGCTCTTTATTTATGCTTTCAGAAAGATCAAGCTGGTAGCAGTATAAAGGGAACATACTTAGTTTTTGAAATTGGTTTTTATGTGGGTTTTAATTGCCAAAGAACTTGGGGGGAAACAAACAAAATGGTTTGCTATTAAGGCTCTCCTTTCAAAACCACTGAGCCCAGAGGAAAATTATCAACAGCAATTGAGGAAAATACTATGCTCAATTGAGTCAATTTTCTTTTGTTCCTGAATTGTCCTTCTCAAGTATATGGTTAGTATGCCAAATACTGGCCCTATTTACGCCAACCATTAAATAGAGCCTGGCACCAAATTTATAACAATTGTTCAAGAAAACAAAGCTAGCTGGTTCTCTCCAATTGGAATATGTGCTGGTGAGCTCAAGAAATTCCAGACATACATTCTTCCATGGAAACTTTTTTCACCATGGTTTTTTTTGAGCTGTTAGATGCTATTTGAATCATTCTTCAGTTTTTTTCACATTCATATTGTTCCTTTCTTTATAACACTGTCTTTTCCACTGAGAGGAAACACGATCTTTTCCTCTCAAATCCATTTTCAAGATAAACAAAAGGAGATTTCTCTCTTACAATGTGCCAGGTTTTGTTGGGAATAAAAACAAAGACAGAAAGGAAGAAAAATAAATACTTCAAAGTTATTCAACACAGGATGAGGGACGATGAAGGAACCACACCGGAAGTGTGGCAGGCGGAGGGGTGAGGGCTGGCATTCCACGGTAGTTCAGAAGTCCATTAAGAATTAGGGTTCATTAGTAATTTCACCCCAGATATATCTCATTTCTGTCTTGTTCTGGAAATAGTAATTACACTGCAAAACATACCATGTGAAGTCTCAGCGACATACAATAATAAGCATTTCTTTCTTGCTCACCAGACTGTGGCCACCCACAGGCAGAGGATGGCTTCTGTAGGTAGGTCGATGGGTCAACTGGGGTGGGCCTGCATCAGGTTGCCAATCAAGGTCAGGTCTGCTTGCTGAGTCTCTTATGCTGGGATCAGGCTGGAGAGACAACAGCTACCTGGGGTGTATTCTTCTGGTGGAGGACAGAAACTCCTGGAGGGGCAAATAGAAACACGTGATTCCTCTTAAGGCTTATGCTCAGAGCAGGCACACCATTTTACCCTCATTGGCTTTTCTGCTTTGATTGGCCAAACTGAGCCACCTGGCCAAACCTAAAACCAAAGGCAAAAGGGTGGGGTGATGAGAGAATACTTCCTTGGAGCAAGGTGAAGAAGGAACAGTTGATTTCAATAACAACCATATCTCTGGTATTTAATTTTGCAAAAGAAGGATTTTTTGGGCCTCATAGGCAGAGGATCTAAACTGCTGAATATCAAATCAGAAAACAATGATTATTAACTACATGTTTTATTCATTATTTTGACAAATAAAAATGGTATATATTTATGAGGTACAACATGATGTTTTTATTTATTTAATTTTTTTATTTATTTAATTTATTTTTGTATATACATTAAATTGCATTGTTTAGCTTACAATGTGAGCATTTCAATATGTGAACATTTCTCCCCAGTCCCGTTGATCAAAACATGTTCAACAGATAACACCACACTTCCCCATCCTGTCAATGTTCTACCTCCATATCCCTTCTCCAAATGTCCTTTATTAGGCCCCACTCCTCCACATACACCTCATCTGACATTCACACCCATCTCTTGTATTTGTACAACCGTTGGTTAATCAGTTTCAGTCATAGAGTGCAGACATTCGGTATATGTTAAGTGGGGACATGCAATGTCTCTTCTTCATAGCCTGGCTTGCCTCACTCAGCAGTAAATCTTCCATATTTTTCCATTTTCTGTCAAAAGCCAGGATTTTGTTGTTTTTTATGGCTGAGTAGTATTCCATAGAGTATATGTGCCACAGTTTTTTAATCCATTCCTCCATACGGGAGCATTTGGGTCAACATGATGTTTTGATATTTGTGTACATTGAGAAATGACTGTTCATACTAGTTAACATATTGATCATCTCACATACTATGTCTTTTTGTGGTGAGAACATTTAAAATCTACTCTAAACAAATTTCAAGTCTCTAATGCATTGTTACACTTTTTTTGGAGAGATTTTTGCTATAGGGCATGTGTGCCCACTGGAGAGACAGAGAGACAGAAAGTAAAAAATCATTCCCCAGGAGTATGGTCATACCACAACCTCTTCTCCATTCTCCTCTCGAGATTTTGGGCACACATACACATGTGCCCAGCGTGAGTTTCAAGCCACTGTGTCCGGGACTCGAACCATAGTCAACTACCTGGGAGTACAATAACATAGCCATTATGCTATCTGCTGGCCCCATATTCATTGTTTTTCATTGTAGCCACCTCACTGTACAATAGATTTCCTGAACTTATTCCTTCTCTCTAACTGAAACATTGTGTTTTTTTGACCAACATCTCCCCTATCCCTTTCTCCCCTGACCCCCTAATAATCACCATTCTCTTCTCTGCTTCCATGAATTTAGCTTTTTTAGACTCTACATATAAGGCAGGCCATAGTATTCATCTTTCTGATCTGCCTTATTTCATTTAACATCAAGTCCTCTAGGTTTATTCATAAATGAACAAATGTCATAAATGATAGGATTTCATTCTTTTTGAAGGCTAAACAGTATCCCATTATGGGTGTATGGTGTGTGGGTGTGTGTGTGTGTGTATGTGACATCACACTCTTACCCATTCGCCCACTGTTGGACACTTGGGTTGATTTCTTGTCCTGGCTATTATGAACCGTGCTGAAATAAACATGGTAATGTGACTATCTCTTTGACATACTTATTTCATTTCTTTGGGATATATATCCAATAGTGGGATTGCTGGACCACATGGTAGTCCTGTCAATTACCCTTTATAAATTTAAAATGAAACAAACCTAATGATCTCCATAAAGATTATAATAGAGGGGGATCAGCAGGTGGTGGTGTGGTTAAAGCGGCTGGACTCTCCCATGGCTGACTGCAGTTGGAGTCCTAGACCTGGCAGCTTGCTTTCTTACTTTCCTTCTCTTTCTCTGTCTCTCTCTGGTCAACTTCAAAAAAATAAAAAATACATAAACTAATGACAATGAATAAAATTTAAAAAACTGTAATAGAGGATGAATATATTATTAAATATCAGAATGTGAACAAGAACACTATCATTGCATTTTAGCCTTTAGAAAGGCTCTATCCCACAGTATTTGAAAAGAAGTCACATAAAGGTAAATAGGCAAAGCTAGGAAAGTTGTATATGGCAGCCTTTTGCCCTCACCCTGGGGTTTTGATTATTGGGCTAAATGAGGGTCAGTAATCTATAGAATCTGCCCCACTCCCTGTTTTTATAGCACCTGTGAGCTAAGGATGATTTTTATATTTTTCAATTATTGTAAAAAAAAACACAATTATATCCTGGAAATCATGTAAAATTCAAGTTTTAGTGACATAAGAACGTTTTACTGGGACATAACCAGACTCCTTATGTGTTGTTTCTGCTTTTTTGCTATAGAGTTGAATGGTTGTGGCAGTGACCATATGGATACAAAGCTGAAACTATCTTTACTGGCTTGTTAAAAGGAACCCTTCGACAACCCCTGGACTAAGTGATTCATCCAGATAAATAAAATGCGACAATTACATATGGTCCTTCCAAGTTTTAAAGCCCATCACTTTTGTACCAGGAGGTAGGTGAATATAATATTTGATGCGTCCATTTGCTCTCGAATCTAGATCATTCTGAGAAAGCAGAATACCCAAATTAAGTGGTCCTTGACCTTCCCCTACACTCGGACTGCAACTTGGATCCTCCGTTTTCTTGATACAAAGATAGATATATCTCCTTTTTGCTGCCTAGGTAAAATTTCGCACCTGGCTCTCTAGGTGTGTCTTACCACTGGATAGAATTAAATAGCCAGCTTTCGACAGCTTACGGAGCATGTCTCCATGTTGTATTGATAAGCTTCATATCAAAACTTTAAAGTTTATTTTTTTCTCTGAGAGTGAAAGAACCCTAAAAGGATCTAGTCACTCCTCTGTCCCCCTAAGCCCAGCCTTCCAGACAGCCAGGATCATGGGCATGCCTCTGTGTTTAGAATGACCAAGGATCTGAACCCCAGGCTTTCCCATAGGGCTCCAGTATAGTGCAGGGGGTGCCCTATCACCTCCACCTCATAGAGATTTTTGAGTAATGCCCCAAATGGCTCTCTAACCCACACTGACATGGATTTGCATTTCATGGTAGTTTGGCCAGCAATTTATTTTCTACCCATTGTCCTTCACATACACTGTAAAAAAAAAATGATCTTTGTAGGCTTAGGTTTTGATTTAATTTTTGTTTTATAAAAACAAATGTCATCCCACAAGGGGAGATACCTCTTGTTATAAACACACGTGTATAGGACTGTAAAACTTAATGAAATTCACAACCAAACGTTATAATAAAATAGCCTCAGGACAGAAACAATCTAATCAGCCTCCAGTGAGTCACAGCTGATCGGCTGGACTCGTACACAGGTGGCTGGGGGCACAAGGCCGTTGGCGTCCTGCCTCACAACACACAGGGGATGTGAGTTTTATGACCCAACTTTACATGCCCTGTCCTGCTTTATTGTTTGCATATTTCTGTCCAAACCTGCCCTGGCAATGGAGCTGCATAAAAATTAGAGTCTGCAAATCATACTCATTAGGAAAAGTTAGCAAATATTTTACTGCCTGAAAAAGGACCAATTTTTTTTTTCTTCAAAGCAGCAATCAGATGACGTAAGACTCAAGTTTTAGGGTCCTTAGCTGTATTTCAGCTTTAAAAAGGAGGATACAGAAATAACTACCCCCTTGGGGGCCAGCAGGTAGCATGGTGGTTAAAGTGCTAGACTCCCACATAGTCAACCATGGTTTGAGCCCTGGACCTGGCAGCTTGCATTCTCACTTTCTCTCTCTCTCTCTCTCTCTCTCTCTCTCTCTCTCTCTCTCTCTCTCTTTCTCTCTCCCTTTATCTCTGGTGAGCATATGCACCATAAATCAAATTTAAAAACAATAATAATGATAAATAAAGTTAAATAATTCTTTTAAAAAAGTTATTAAAGAAAAGAAATAACTACTGTCTTTCTCCCTTATCTTTGAGCTTCTTCTTTTGGTAATTCTGTGGGGGAATAGAAAGTGGTTTGATTTGTACTATATACTTTATTGAGTTGAATGGAGTCATTAAGAAAGTAAGCATGACATTTCATTAATGCAATATACATAGTTGAACAGCTTTGAGGAGTAGCAATGTGGAGACAGCTTTCCAATTTTTCTTTCCCAAATTAAATTGTGAGCTCTATCACAAATCATGGTAAGCACTGTAAGTCCACTGAAATTAACAAGGGAACCTTTTACTATACAATTGTCCCTTGGTATCCATGAGGGATTGATTCCAAGACCCCCAATGACAAAAAAAATCACAGATGCTGCAGTTTCTTACATAAAATCACGCATGGTATTAGGAATAACCTACGTACATTCTCTCATACATTCTAAATCATTTCTACAGTACTCATAATACCTAATATCAGGTCATCAGAAAAGTCATGTCACATTTTTATATGTTTTTCTGTGTAAAAATACATCATGACTTTTCCAACAACCCAATACAACATAAATGCTATACTCATAGCTGTATTGTTTAGGGATTTCAGTTTTGCTTTTTGGAATTTTCTTGATTTTTCCCCCCAAATAGTTTTTTTTTTTTTTTAGTATATATTTATGTATGTATTTATTTTAATTTGATCAGAGAGGGACAGAGCAAGAGAGAGAGAGATGGAAAGCAAGAAAGCAAGCTGCCTGGTCTGGGATGCGAATCCTTGTTGGCCATGTGGGAGTCCAGCGACTTTAACCACTATGCCACTCGTTGGCCCCTCCCAAAATAGTTTTGACATGAGGTTGGTTGTGTCTACAGAGGTGGAACCCATGGATATACAGAGGATCAACTGTATTTGGCTGTGCATGGAGACTGAGCAAGGTAGAGGGAGAAGTGGGAATACATTCCAAGAAAGATAATGTAAATTTTTATCATGGCATTGACTGATGTCAACAGAGAGAAATATTTGGGTTCATCAGCTACATGAAACTATATGTGACATGAAGAAAATATCAGATTCAAAAATAAATGCATAAATATTATTTCCTTATTCTGAGAATATAGTGCTTAGGTTTTTGGAATCAGAACTGTGATATCACCACTACCAATGACTGCTTCCTTGGCTATCTTCAGTGCCTTTTTTTTTTTGTTTGTTTGTTTGTTTGTTTGACAGCATTTAGACAGCAAAGTGGTCAGAATAGACTTTAGAACTAAAAAAGCTCCTAGGATTGACTCTTGGTCTTTGGAGCTATATGACCTCTATGACCTTGGGACAATTGAGTTAATTAACATCTTGTGCTTTTTTTTCCTTTGCAGAAAGGAGATAATAACAGAACCTACCCTTAGGGTTATTGTGTTGATGTGATGAGTTAATTTATAAGAGCTCAACACAATGCCTAGCACATAGCAAGTGTGTAATTGATATTAGCTATTGTTAATGAAATATTTGGTATATATTTGTATGTCCACCTAGTACTCTACAATCATACTATCTAAGAAGAAGGAAGAGGTACAAGAACTAACGTTGATTGAGTACCACTGGGAGCTAGGTCTTTGATGATTGCTCTATTCCTTACCTTATTTAATTCTTAAAAATCTTCTGGTGATAGATGCTATCTCCACAGATGACAAAACAAATTTTGAAAGGGTCACCAACTGAGAAAGTGCTCCTTAGCTGTAAGTTGCTAGAGCTGGTGTCAGTCACTTAACTATACTTAAAGAGCTAGGGCTGTCGGTCAATTCTACCTACATCTCTTTTTAACCCTGTGATTTCTCGCTTTTTGTGTTTCTCAGTCTCAGGTGAGTGCACGGGCTCTATAACAAAAATCTCTCTTGGGAACCAGCAGTTAGCGTAATGGCTATGTGGCTGGACTCCCACGTAGTCGACCGCGGTTTGCGTCCCGGACCCGGTGGCTTAAAACTCACGCTGGGCACGTGTGCGTGTGTGCCCAAGATCCCGAGAGGAGAATGGAGGAGAAGGGATTGCGGCGTGACCATCCCCTTTGGGGGGTGATTTCTCGCTTTCTGTCTCTATGTCTCTCTCTGTCTATCTGGCGAGCGCACGCACCCTATAGCGAAAAAATAACCTCTCAAAAAAAAAAAAATCTCTCTTTAAAAAAAAGAAAAAGATAGAATGTTCAGCACCAGCTAGTTGACAAGGTCTGCTTGACCTGTGAACATCAGGTCCTGCAAAGGGGAAGGGCTATTTGGGTGACCACAGACCTGTAGGGGTTGATCGTCCCTAATTAAAAAGTCTGAAATCTGCAAAGTCTGCAAATCTGAAACTTTTTGAGTGCTGACATGATGTCACAAGAGGAAAATTCTACACCTGATTTCATGGGATGTGTTGCAGTCAAAATACCGCAATAGAGAAATATTGAATAAAATTACCTGTAGGCTATGCATATAAGGTATATATGAAACATAAATGAATTTCATGTTTAGGCTTGGATCCCATCCCCAGATGCCTTATTATATATATGCACATATTCCAAAATCTGGGGAAAAAAATCCTAAATCCTAAACATTTCTGGTCCCAAGCAGTTTGGGTAAGAGATATTAACCTGTAGTTTCTATTCGTCACGCACATATAAAGGAGCCAACAATGATCTGAAAAACACAAACACACAACTGAGGGATGTTTTCTTAGGGAAAAACAAAAGGCTGAGATGCAGCAATAACCAAACTATTTAATCCATATTAAATACATATATTCAATTCAATGCAATGCAATGTAGTTAAATTATTATATAATAATTGCCTGCTAGGAGTAAGTTACAGTTGGGGATGCAAGAGACTTTCATGACATGGAGCAAAATTGCAGGCATCTTGAAATATCGGAAAAAGCACTGCTATTTGGATTAAAAATTTGCTATTTGCAAATTTTCTGTGAAAGGCCAGTAGCAAATACTGTAGGCTTTGTGTGCCATACAGTCTGTGTTGCAACTATTCAACACTGCTCTTGTAGTGTAAAGTAGACATAGAGAATATGAAAACAAATGGGCATGGTGATGTTCCAATAAATCTTTACTTACAAAAACAGACAGCAATCTGGATTTGACTCATGGGAAGTAATTTGCTGGCTCTGGGACTAGAGACTTGTATTACTATTGGTACTTCAGAAATTGCTATCCACTGAGTATCCCTACTCACTGCCAGGAGCATGTCATGTGTCCCTCCTATCTGATCTTAACATAAATCCTATGGCATAAATAGCATAATCTCTATTTTACAAATGAAGAAATAAAGAGTCTGCTCAGAGAGGGTAAGTAAAATGCTGAGGTACACAGCAAGCAAGTTGCAGAAGTGACTAAGTAAGATGCAAGAGAAAAGAAACAATGAACTCAAGAAGATGCAAGAGAAAAGAGACAACAAACTGGAAAATGAGGAAATCCTTCCACGACTTGAAAGAAGAATTAGACACCATAAAAAAAGAATCAAATTGGAACTATTAGAGATGAAGGCTGTATCACAGGAAATAGAAACCTACATCAAAAGTATTAAAAGCAGAGTAGATCATGTAGAAGATCAAATCTCAAATGTAGAAGACAGAACCTCTGACTTAAAAATATCACGAAGGAGACTGAAAAAGTAACCAAAAAAAAAAAAAAAATGAGGACAATATACGAGAAATACTAGATACCATTAAATGCCCAAACATCTAAATAATTGGTATCCCAGAAGGTAAAGAAACTAATAAAAGCTTGGATAAGGTATTCCATGAAATCCTGGAAGACAACTCTCCGAGTCTAGAAAAGCACTCAAACATCCAGACCCAAGAAATACAAAGAACCCTAAATAGAATCAATCCAAGAAGATCCTCTCCATGACACATCATAGCCAGACTGGCCAAAACCACAGAAAAAGACAAGATATTAAAATTAACAAGAGAAAACCATCAAGTTACTTACAAAGGTTATCCTAGGCCAATATATGACTTCTCACTGGAAATAAGGCAAGCAAGGAGAGTGAGAAGATATATTCAAAATGGTAAGAGAGAAACAATTTCAACCAAGATTACTATACTCAGCAAGATTTTCCTTCAAATGGGAAGAAAAGATAAAAATATTCTCAGATAAACACAATCTGAAAGAATTTACCAACACCAGACCAGCTCTTCAAGAAATCCTGAATGGAGTGCTATACCAGGAAAACCAAAGAGACAGACAGAAATAATAAAACAAAAACAGCCAAGAAAATAGCCAATTTAATGGTAGGGACTAGTTAGGAAATATTGGTAATGGGACCAGCAGTTAGCGTAGTGGCTATGTCACTGGACTCCCACGTAGTCGACCGCGGTTTGTGTCCCGGACCCGGTGGCTTAAAACTCACGCTGGGCGCGTGTGCGTGTGTGCCCAAGATCCCGAGAGGAGAATGGAGGAGAAGGGATTGCGGCGTGACCATCCCCCCGGGGTGTGATTTCTCGCTTTCTGTCTCTCTGTCTCTCTCTGTCTGTCTGGCGAGCGCACGCGCCCTATAGCGAAAACCGCTCAAAAAAAAAAAAAAAAAAAGGAAATATTGGTAATAATGTTGAATGTTAATGGATTAAATTCTCCAATCAGAAGACACAGATTGACTGAATGGAAAAAAAAAACAAAACAGAAATCCTCTATCTGTTGCCTTCAAGAAATGCACCTAATGGATAAAGACATACACAGACTAAAAGTAAAGGGCTAGAAAAAGGTATTCCATGCAAAGGAAACCAAAAAAGAACTGGAGTTGGGATGATGCTGATTTCAGGCAAAATAGGCTTTAAGATAAAAACTGTAAGAAGAGACAAATAAGGGCATTATGTAATAGTAAAAGGGCCAATTCATCAAGAAGATATAACACTTATAAATATCAATGCACCCAACTCAGGAGCACCTAAATATGTGAAGGAAAGACTGCTAGATCTAAAAGGAGAGAGAGATGCAACACACTAACTGTTGGGTATCTCAACACCCCAACTATCTCCTTTGAGTCAATCATCTGGAGAAAAAATAAGCAAAGAGATACAAGATCTAAATGATACCATAAATCAAATGGACTTGACAGACATCTGTAGAACCTTCCACCTTAAGATCATGAAATACACATTTCTCTCATTCTCACATGGAACCTTTTTGAAGATTGACTATATAATAAGGCATAAAACAAGCCTTTAGAAATTCAAAGGCATAGAAACTATATCCAGCATCTTCTCAGATCAGGATGGAATTGAACTTGATATTAATTTCAGAAAAAAACATGAAAATACACAATCATACAGAAACTAAATAACCAACTCCTGAACGACTTCACAATGACTGAAAAATTTAAGACTGAAATTTAAAGATTTATGAAAACCAATGATAATAAGTACGTGAATTTCCATAATCTAGGGCACACAGCAGCAGCCATTGGAAGAGGGAAATTCATAGCAATTAGTGCGCATAGAAAAAGATGGCAAATGGACAACCTAACATCATGCCTCAGAGAACTGGAAAAGCAAAAACCAAAAATCCAAAAAATGCCAGGAGAAAAGAAACAATAAAGGCTTGAGCAAAAATAAATGAAATAGAAAATAAATAAACTATACAGAAAATAAACGAAAGCAAAAGCTGGTTCTTTGGAAAGATGAACAAGATTGACACACAATTTGCTAGACTAATTAAGAAGAGGAGATAAAGGAACCAGATAAATAAAATTTTCAATGAATCAGGCAATATTACAACAGACACAATAGAAATATAAAACATCATTAGAGGATACTATGAGGGACTATAAATTGACAAACAAGAAAACCTGAATGAAATGGACTAATTCCTGGACACATATAATCTACCAAGATTGAATCAGGAGGACACAGAAAGCCTGAATAAATCCATAACAAGCAATGAGACTGAATCAGTAATAAAGAACCTCCCAAAAAAAGAAAAGCCCAGGTCCTCATGGCTTCAATGCTGAATTCTACAAAACTTTTAAAGAAGAGTTAACCCCTATTATACTCAAGTTAAGTTTTTAAAGATCCAAAAGGAAGGAACCCTCTCAAATTCATTTTATGAAGCCTCTATCATCCTCACCCTCAAAACAGACAAGGACATGACAAGGAAGGAAAACTACAGATCAATATCTTTGATGAATAGAGATGTAAACATTCTCAACAAGATACCAGCAAATCATATCCAACAATATATAAAAAAGATTATATATCACAACTAGGTAGGCTTTGTTCCAGGGATGGAAAGATGGTTCAACATTTGCAAAACCATAAATGTAATACACCATATTAATGGAAAGAAAGATAAAAAACAATATGATCATTTTAATCAATGCAGAAAAAGCATTTAATAAAATATAACATGACTTCATGATTTAGACTCTCAGCGAAATCGGCATAGAAAGGTCATTGTTCAACACAATAAAAGCTCTTTATGAAAAACCCACAGCTAATATCATACTGATTGAGGAAAAGCTGAAAACTTTTCCCCTGAAAACTGGTACAGGACAAGACTGCCCATTGTTCCACTCCTTTTCAATATAATTCTGGAGGTCGTAGCCAATGCAATCAGAAAAGAGAATAAAATAAAAGGCATTCAAATAGGGAAAGAAGAAGTGAAATTATCTTTATTTGCAGATGACATGATTGTATACATAGATGACCGAAGGGTATCCATGAAAATAACTCCTGGAAGTAATAAATGATGACAGTAAAGTAGCAGGATTAAAAATCAACATACAAAAAATCCATACCATTTCTATATATGAACAACAAGTAGACTGAAGTACAACTGAAGAAAGTAATCCCATTTACCATAGCCACAAAAAGTATAAGATACTTAGAAATAAATCTAACCAAAGAAGTCAAAGACTTTTACAAGGAAAACTATGAAAATCTGAAAAAAGGAGTTGAAAATGACACAAAAAAGTGGAAGGACATCCCATGTTTCTGGATTGGAAGAATTAATGTAATCAAAATGGCAATTCTACCCAAATTAATTTACATATTTAACACAATCCCAATCAAATTACCAGAGATTCCTCACAGATTTAGATAAAACAATCATAGGATTTGTCTAGAATCAAAAAAGGCCCTGTATTGCCAAACAAATCCTACACAAGAAGAGTGGAGTAGAAGACATCTCACTCCCTGACCCCAAAATATATTACAAAGTTGTGGTAATTAAAATAACATGGTACTGGCACAAAAACAGTTGTGGACCAATGGAACAGAATAGAGACCCCAGAAATAAACTCCCAAAACACACAGCCAACTGATTTTTGACAAAGGGTACCTACCAGTGGGAAAAAGAAAACCTCTTTAGCAAATGGTGCTGGAAAAACTGGGTTTCCACCTGCAGAAAAATGAACCTAGACCCCTACCTCAAACCATTAACAAAAATCAACTCAAAGTGGATTGTAATCTAAACCTAAGGCCTCAAACTATAAAACTACTGGTGGAAATCACTGGAGAAACTCTGGGAGACTTTGGGTAGGCAAAGACTTCTTAAGTAAGACTCCCCAAAGCACAGGCAATTCCCAAAATAAACAAGTGGGTGTACATCAGATTAAGAGGTTAAAATTAATGGCACAAAGAGGTGTGGTATTATCTGTTGAAGATATTTCGTAGTTTTATCAACAGTACTAGGGAGAAATGTTCACCTGTTTAAATATCCATTTTGTAAGACAAATAATAATGTGATTGAATGTATGGAAGAAAATGAAATGAGAAAAAAATAATAAAAGAAAAAAATAAAATAAAAAAATTTTAAAAAGAGGTTTCTGTACAGCAAAAGACACAGTAACTAGTGTGAATCAACAACCCTCAGAATGGGAGAATATTTTTGTAACTTATGCCTCAGATAGGGAACTGATAACCAGAATACACAGGGAACACAGATTACCCTCCTCCCTCACAAAAAAAAAAAAAAAAAAAAAAAAAAAAAAGAAAAGAAAAAAGATCAACCCGGTTACAAGATGGAAAAATGATTTGAACAAACAACTCTCTAAGAAAGACATTCGAATAGTCAAAAAAAATATGAAAAAATGCTCAACATCCCTACTCATAAAGGAGATACAGATCAAAACCACAATGAGATACTACCCAGCTCCAGTCAGAATGGCTAAGGTTAAAAAAACAAAAAAAATGGTAAGTGCTGGCAGGTCTGGGGTGAAAGGGAAACTCTCCTACATTGTTGGTGGGAATGTAAATTGGCCCAGTCACTGTGGAGAACCATATGAAGGTTCCTCAAAGATCTACAGATAGAACTATTATATGATCCAGTAATTCCACTCCTGGGTATCTACTCTAAGGATAGGAGAATGCTGAGTCAGAAAAGTTCTTGCACATCTATGCTTATTGCAGCATTATTTACCATTGCTAAGACATGGAACTGACCCATATGCCCATGAACAGATGAATGGATTGAAAAGGTGTGGCACATATACTTTATGGAATAATACTTGGCCATAAAAAAAAAAAAAAACAAGATCTTGGCATCTGATAGAAAGTGGTTAAATATGACAGATCTATTGCTGAGTGAAGCAAGCCGGGCTATGAAAGAGACATTATATGTCTCCACTTAATATATATCAACTGTCCACACTCCATGGTGGAAACTGAAAGATTAGAGGATATGGAAAATGGTTATGGATACTGGAGACAGTGTGGGAAGAGCATAGGAGGAGAGGAGAGTGTGAGAAAAGAACTAGTGTGAAGTGTATTTGTGTTGAGTAAATTCACTTCATAAACTAAGTGATGTATAGTGATTGAATGGATAAAAATAAGTAAAAATATTTTAAAAGGTAACAAAGTGAACAGAGTGAAATGAAAAAAATACTCTGAGTTATGTGAAAACTTAGAACTTATACAGAAATAATAATGCTGCCACTAATCCACCCTCTCTCCATTCTTCCGTGCCCTTATGTCATAGTTTCAAATTACATCAGTCTTCCTTCTGTCCACAGGACCAAGAAATGCCAAACTTGGTCCTGATTCATAACTTTCCTTCTGGCTGTCCCCTCTGCCTGGAACACTCTGACCCAAGATTTTTATATGCCTGATGTCTCTTGTCAGTTAAGCTAGTTCTACTTTTATATCTTTAGGGGAACTTCCAGGAGGTTCTAAATTTCCCAACTCCAGGCCTTTCTCTATTACAGGAAGCTCTGTTCATTTTTTCAGTGCATGGGTCACTGTTTTGTTCATTATTCCTTGTTTGTCTTCTGCTTCCTCTGTGGGAGAAAAGACCTTGCTGTATTTTTTTTTTTTTTTTTGAGAGATTTTTGCTGTATGGAACATGTGCTTGTCAGAGACAGACAGAGAGAAAGCAAGAAATAACCCTCCGTAGGGAGCAGCCATGATTTTGGGCACAGGCGCACGTGCATGTGCACCCGGCGTGAGTTTAAACCACTGGGCCTGGGACTCGAACTACAGTCGACTACATGGGAGTCTAGCGACATAACTATTACACCATCTGCTGGTCACAAGACCTTGCTGTCACCACTGCCCATGGATCCCAAGATGATACCAGCACAGAAAGAACATTGAAAGAATGTGTGTTGAATGAATATACAATCAACAGCACAGAAAAATGTATATGAGTATATTGTGTGTTTATCTGACAGGCATTGTGTGGAGCCATTATCAGCATTTTCTCAGTCTCACCAACTCAGCTCCCCAGAGAATGCTTATTAGCCCCACTTTACTGATGACAGAATGGAGGCCTGAGGGCATCAGCTCCACAGGTGCATGGCCACCATTCTTATCCAAGCCCAACTGACTTTGAAGACACCGTTTGCAAGATATGACAAAATTGGGAGACTGAACGACACATTTTTGGCTCTGAAAAATATTGAAAAATGTTATTTTAAGGGGCAAAGAGCCAGAAAAAGAAAGATAACATAACTCTTTCAGGCTCCTGTTCTCAGAGGGCTGATGAATGTTTGAGGACCTGTCGTCTGTGTCCATTTCAAGGCAACCTGGAAGAATTAGGCAGCAAGGCAGGCCGTCTGCACATCTTGATGAATGTCCACCAAAGAAGCACAAGCGCACAGCTTGTTCTGGCCTCTCAGGGGGACAGTGCTTTGGTCATTTGTCTTCACAGCATATGCAAGATGGGTTATTAAAGAAACAACTTTAAGAGCAGACTGGAGATCTGGTGGGAAGCTCTAGTCTCAACTCTGACTGCCATGCCTAAATTCCATCTTGGGTGTGACTGTTGTCACCTTTGCCTGTCTCATGGGTTGTATTAAGAAGTGACACTCCATAAAGTCTTCTCCAATTCTGCCACTTCCATTTGGGCTTTTGGCACGTTTGCTTTGAGTTGCTGGCTTTGATGTTGGGCCTTGTTCAGATGGCTGTGTGAGGTGAGGTGCTGAGCTTCAGTAAGCAAGAGGAAGACTATGTGTTTGAACTGGCACATTGACTGATTAACCCTTTCTGCAACCTACCTGGTGAAAAATACAGCTCAGAAGAGCAGTCTATCCATGGCCACGGGATATAGGCCTTTCTGCGATGCTAATTTTGGGAGCTGTGATGCCCTTTAGCAGACTGAGTTTGACATGTGGCCATATTAACCTGTGAACCCCAGGAAGACTGGGTGCCTGGAGTGCTATTTGCAAGTTTGCAAGTGGAGATTTCATTCTCTGAGGAAATTTTAATCTTAAAATGTCCCTGCTCTCCACATGGTCAACAAGCCAATCCAAACAAAAAGGACAAAAATAAACTCTAACATAAGGAATGTTTACAACTTATTTTGGTCTTGATTTTTATTTAGTATTTTGTAAACTCCACTGTCAACTCCAAGACTTGAGTTCAACTGGGTAGAAAGAGAGAAAAAAAGGGACGGGGAGGGAGAGGAGGAAAGGAAACGACAAAACTAGTTTTAAATAAATGACCTTCTAAAGAAGATTGCGAAACATGACCCCACTGCCCCAACATTCATGAAATATTTTAATTTCTGAAATGTCATTTAATATTTTAAAGCAACATAAATTTGCTCTTCCTTTTCATTTATTATAGTATTTCAAAAAAACTTATTCTGGGGTAAAATTGGCTAGCTCTATTTTCTCACTTAAGTGAAAAAGAAGGGAGTGTTTACAAACATGTGTTTAATAGACTCCTTTTCTTCTATTTATTTGTTTATTTATTTACCACTTTTTTTTTTTTTTTTTGGAAAGGTTTTTGCTTTAGGGAGCGTGTGCTCACCAGAAGGACAGAGAGAGACAGAGAGACAGAAAGCGAGAAATCAACCCCCCCCCCCCCCGGGGGGGATGGCCATGCCACAATCCCTTCTCCACCATTCTCCTCTTGGGATCTTGGGCACGCACGCACACACACCTGGCGTGAGTTTAAGCCACGAGGTCCGGGACTCGAACTGCGGTTGACTACATGGGAGTCCAGTGACACAGCCATTAAGCTAACTGCTGGTCCCTATCTTTTGTCACTTAACAGATATGCTGCTAGTTCTTTTGAGGAAGAGAAGAGAGTATGTGAAACTCAATTCAGTTCACTCTGCTAGTCTATGCCCAGGTCCAGCATTTCCAGTTACTGTTTCTGAGAGTGGGGAGTTTTGGTTATTTGCCATCACTAAACCAGTGTGTAACTTGGGGACTGACTGCAGCAGCTGGGCCAAGCTCCTCACACAACCTCAGAAACCAAAGCAAAAAAAAAAAAACAAAAAAAACCAAAAACAAAACCCAGAAAGAATACACCCTGCTCCACTTCTGAAGTATGTTTGTAGGGAGAAACTGGATGCAGATGCACAGAGTGGTTCAATATTGACTTGGGCATATGTTAAAAAAGCAAACAAGATGAGGCACCAGTTGTTAACAGTAACTCAAGCCATGCCATTTGGTCAGAGCACAGTCAGGCACAGCTATCAGATATGTGAATTTCAGCCAGCTCATCATTTGCTCTGATTAATGCCATAAAGAAACTGTTATGTATATCAGGCCTGGACAAACTGGCTTTGATGTTAAAATAGGGCCTGCAAATGTGAGGATCTGTGCTGCATCCTCCCACCTCTCAGCCATGGCAGACATCGCTAATCAATTACAGCACTATTTCCCAGAGAATCTACCCTTCTGTTTGCTTTAGAAGGAAACCTCAGAATCAACAGTCTTCAGGGAGTCAGTGCTGCAGTTTTGGTGTTATTGCTGTAAAATCCTTTGAAGGCCACTTGGATGTGACAGAAGCATCCATACTGATATGAATTCTGCTGATGATTCTTGGTTCACTTGCACTCAGGCAGGAAAATGAGCAAGGATATTTATTTATTTAGTATTCATTTCAATATTTATTAATTTAGTATATATTTATTAAGTACCTACTATGTACCAGGCACTATTTGGAGGGGCTAATAATACAAATGATAAAACAATGTCCTCACTCATTGAATGTGTGAGAGTCTAGTTGGCAGGATGTCGAAGATAACTAATTTAATTTTTTAGAGAAATTTTTGCTATAGGGTACATGCATGCACCAGGGAGACAGAGAGAGACAGAGAGACAGAAAGCGAGAAATCCCTCCCAGAGGGATGGCCACACTAAAATCCATTCTCCTCCAGTCTCCTCTCAGAATTTTGGGCATGGATGCACACATGCCCAGTGTAAGTTTTAAGCCGCTGGGTCCAGGACTCGAACCATGGTCAACTACATGAGAGTCCAGCAATGTAATAATTGTGCCAAACTGCTGATTGTGATAACTAAATTTTTCAGGGAATAATAAGGCTATTGTAATAACTGCTAAGAAAGACAAAATAAGTAAGAGCTAGAATGATGATAGATTGAGAAGTATGGGAACCATCTTCAATATTTTGGCCAAGAAAGGCCTCTATGGTGAGTGACAATGTGAGCAGTTGAGTGAAATGTACAATGAACCATGTAGTTACATGCGAGGAAGTGTTCTTCATTTATTCAGTAGAAGAAAGGGTAAGTGCAGAGGCCTTCCACTGGAATGGATATTTGACCTGTTTGGGGATGGCAAGAGGGCCAGTAAGTCAAAGAGAAATGAGAAAGGACACTGAAAGGAGATGCGGTTAGGGAGAGGTAAGACCACATAGGGCCCGGGAAGCCATCTTACAGATCTTAGATTCAACTCAGGTAGGTCTAGGTATATGACCCAGCAACCTAATTACCAAAGGAGAAGATATTGCAATAGTCCTGGCAAGAACTGGTGGTAACAGTTAGGGTTGGGTTCTTGGTATATAAGGGGTCTTCGAAAAGTCCATGGAAAAATGCTATTATGGACAAACTATGCATGGATTTCAAAATTTTCTTACACCAAAATAAACCTATTTTCCACTAACTTTTTGAAGTACTTGTATTTTCCAGGTAGACATCATAGGTTTGTTGACACATTAGATGTAGTACATGAGAGAAACTATGACGACAACAGGAACAAATGCAATGCTGGGTGGAGCTGCCTTTAACTGAAATGAGGAGGACAGCAGAGGAGAATTTGCCTTCGACCTCCTAAGGTCTGATGCCTGAGACACATTCAAATGACCCATTGGGTGTGTTTGAGTGTGGTTGGATGTGAGCCCGGACTTCAAGGAAAAGATCTGGGTTAGAGATACACATTCAGGAGTCACAATGGACAGGAAGTATCTAAAGTGGAGACTGGATAAGATCACTTATGAAGTGGATACAAAAAGAGAACCAAAGAGATTCAATGGAACCCTAAGACTTTCCATCATTTAGAGGCTGGAAGAAGAGGAAATTGCTAGAAATGAAACTGAGATGGGAAGTTAGAACCTCAGTGGTTTGTAACCAGGTACAAAAGTACTAATTTTTATGCTTCTCTTTTTCTCTATTTTACCCAATGTTATTTCTATTTTTCTTAGTACAGTATTTTTTTCATTAATTATGAGGAAAGTCAGACTATCAGCATACAGAATCACTATGGCAGAGTTTTTTAGTTCAAAGAAAAATTTAAAGCATAAAAACACCAGTCTTTAAAAGGATATAGAGGGGCCAGTAGATGGCGTAGTGCTTACATTGCTGGACTCGACATGGTTGACCACAGTTTGAGCCCTGGTGCCTTGAAACTCACGCCAGGCATTTGTGTGTGTGCATGCCCAAGATCCCAGGAGGAGAATTGAGAAGAGATTGTGGTATGGCCATTATGCCCCTGGGGGTGATTTCTTATTTTCCCCTCACTGTTTCTGTCTCTCTCTATCTCTGGCAAAAGCAGTCACCCTATGATAAAAACCTCTAAAAAAAAAAGCTATAGAGTCTCTATTGCAATGAATTATGAATGCAGTTAGAAGGTAACATGGTGGGGAAACTGAGGCAATTGTCAGGAAATCAAGTGGATATTCAGGATGAGAAACACAGGACATGTCCAAACCAGGAAGGCAGGCAAACATGAAATGAACAAATAGAGAATGCTGAGTCAGGAGAACCAGTGAGTTGGTTAGATAAGGGTCTGACAGGTCCAAGATCTTGAAATGAAAGGTGGGAGGTCTAAACCCAGTACTCAGTAAACACCCAGAGCATGAGAGAGAATGTTAGTTCAATAGTTATGATGACTCAGTAACATCCATTTAGTAAAATGACTTTTGAT
The DNA here is from genome assembly GCA_026018925.1 of Tupaia tana. Taxonomy (NCBI): domain Eukaryota; kingdom Metazoa; phylum Chordata; class Mammalia; order Scandentia; family Tupaiidae; genus Tupaia; species Tupaia tana. Next base: position 18,071,996 of record JAKSZU010000022.1, on the reverse strand, counting down.
ATACGTTTGAGAATTCATCTTCCCATTCTCAAGGGACTTTCTTATGTTTCCACTGGAGAGAGTCACCAGTTCTAAAGGCAGAAGTCTAAGGGTTCTGTAGGTGGTGGTAAGTGGAAGGCTGGAAGAAAGAGTTGCAAGACAGAGGAAAATATGCATTGACACTGACATCCAGGAAGTCAAGCAAGACTTTGCTGTTGTCATTAGCAACTCCCTATTATGTACAAGATTAATACCTTGACTAATATGCAATGTGTTGATGCTGGGAAGAACCATGTTGTACATTGTAAAACTGTACCGTGACTGGGGCTGCTAGGTGGTATGGTGGTTAAGGTGGACTCCCACATGTTCAAACATGGTTTGAATTCTGGACCTGGTGGCTTGCTTTCTCATGTTCCCTCCCTTTCTCTCTGTCTCTCTCTGGTCAAATTAAAAAATAATAATGCTAAATAAAATTAAATAAGTAATACTTAAAAAAAAAAAGAGAGAGTATCTTTTTAGCAAATACGTGTCCAAATGGTTTAGATTGGTCTGGGAAATTAGGATATGGTGCTCTTTCTAGGCTCAAGATTTATGATCAATAGTCTCAGTCACCTATAGAAGGAAGACGGGAAACACATTTATTGAGCATCTATTAAGTGGGTGGCCATTGAGCTAAGCATGTCCCCATTTGTGATTCTACAACCTTCTTAGAACAATTCAATACAGTAGGTATTATGCTCCCTAAGTTACAGATGAAGGAACTAAGACGCAGTTGTGCAACCTACACAGGTGTGCCCAGTAGTAAAAGGGATGAGATCGGTTTGCATCCGGATGTGCTTGATTCAAAAATCTATGCTCCTTCTCGTACTCTGGGGCAGAGGGTTTTCTTCCAGTTTTCGAAATCAACACAAAACCAGATGTATCTTTTCTTGTTGGATTTCTCTCTTTTCCCCAATTCCACCAAAACGACTCTGGGGAACATTTGAATAGGGAAGGCCCATATTTTCCCCTCCCTCCTGTTTCTTCTCTTCTTTTAGTCTCTTAAATACATATGAATCTTCGTCCTCATTGCCTTCCCCTCTAAGTGAAAGTTGCTGTTTTTTTGTTAACTTAGAGCTGCAGGGATAAATTCTTAGGAAAGGCATGTGCTTTTTATTATTATGTTGTTTATTCATGCACTTGAAACACATTTATACTGTTAGGCTATTCATGGAATAAAACATTCAAATGAAAAAAACAAACCAGTGAGTTTGGTAGTCCTCTTGAGGAAACAAAGAGAAGCCTCCTAGAGAGAGGCACATTTAACTCTTCTTGTCTCATTTCCTAATTCAGGAACCCCACTGATCACCACCAAAGGCTGAAATGGATCCCAGCCTCTCCATGTGAGAGTCATCGTGCAAAGACTTGGTTTGAGGTCACTATTACAAAGGAAACCAGCTGCCCAGAGTTTACTGGAATCACATGCAAAGTGAAATAAGTCAGTGCCTAAAGTCATTCCCCGACAACTTTCCATTTCAAACTTCTTGTTGGAGCGTATTCTTTTATGGGAGGTAGGGGTGGAAAACTGTGTTTTGTTAAGCTCTATGATCAATCATTCTGCAATCTCTACAACCTTGCTACTCAAGGCATGATGTGCTGACCAGCGATATCACATTCTTGAGAGCATGTGAGAAAGGCACAATCCCAGATCCCACCCCAGCCCTGTGAGTTAGAATCTGAATGCACACAAGATTCCCAGGAATACTTTCGTGCATATGGAAGTTTGAGAAGCACTGCTCTGCTAGGTATTTAACACCCTTAGGGAACAGGTATTAGCATCATTGTTATTTAAATGTGAAAATAGAAGCTTGGGGTTGTTTAATAACTTGGTCAAGTTCTGAGCTACTTAGAGTCAAGATCCATATTTGAATTGTGATGTGTCTGTCTTTGACTCTTGTGTATTTTCTAGTCTCTTGCACTGCCTTCATTTTTTGGTGAAGCTTAGTTGCTGCATGCAGCTCGAAGTTCAATGAGAGGAGACATGAGATCTGAATTTCCAAAAGGAGAAACTCAATGAAATAAGAATTTTGGTTCTGGATGATGATAACTGAGGGCAACATAGGGCAAGTCAAATGAGAACAGGGTCTTATAAATGGGGAGCCAGAAGGCTGTAGCCCAAGGATCTGAGCTGCTCTGTGTGTCCTTGGAGTATGGTCATGTGTCCTGGAAATGTATCTCTACATTCTGGGGAACAGTAGCCATGTCTGGCCTGCTCCTTGCTCCCTGCCTTTGGTGCAAGTGATAGGAAAAATATAAGCACTGGGACCAGCAGTTAGCGTAATGGCTATGTCGCTGGACTCCCATGTAGTTGACTGCAGTTCGAGTCCCGGACCCAGTGGCTTAAACTCAGGCCGGGCGCATGTGCGTACGTGCCCAAGATCCTGAGTGGAGAATGGAGGAGGAGAAGTGCAATTAGCACTGTGGTCAAGAAATAGAGTATCACCAGCACTTCAAAGTTCTTCTTTTACTTTCTGCATGAGAGTAATCAATATCTTGACTTCTAAATACATTGATTAAATTGCTTGCTAACATTAAAAAATGAGAAGATTTAGTATAAATATTTGAGGTTTCTGGTTTCTCTTGAAAAATGGAAGCATCTAGCAACATTGGACTCTTGTTCTCACAGGGTAACAATCAGCTACAGATAAAGAAAGGCAAGATCTCTTCACAATACATGCCCTCTTCACAAGGTATGCCCTCTTCTGTTTGTCACTCCTTATTACTCCCAACACTTAAGTGTCGTGGCAACTGTCTCTAATCAGTGCATCTGGGGTTATTTAAGAATGAAAACTGGATTAAGAGATAAGCAAACCTTTTTTTTTACATTCACTTGTTTCTCTCGTTTACATTATATTAGGTTGTTGGAAAAGTCATGATGCATCTTTGCATAGAAAAACATAGAAAAATACATCATGACTTTCATGATGACTTAATATACTTAGCCCTAAAGGCATTTCAGGTTTTTTTTTTTTTTTTTTTTTTTTCAGTCTGAAAACAGCCACTGTTTCTATACCGACCAAATCACAAAAATAATCATGGTGGACACCTTAGTTCATCCTTCTAATGAGTCTGTTGATCTGATCTTCCCTGTTGCCAGCATCTCCACCTTCTACAAAATGGGTGGTTTTTTTCTTCATTCCACCTCATGGAGAAGATAATTTGAAGGGCCAAAGGAAGTTATTTGCTTCTTTGAAGATTTTCCAACAGTATAGATTTCATGAATCAGGTCCTCCATGCAGACGATGCCAAATTTACCAAGAGATCGAGCAATCAGAGTTATCTGTCAAAACAATTTGCTTCTTATTGATTTTGCCATAACCACATTTGTAGATCAGTTCATCTACTGACTTCAGGTTCGGGTACCCTCATGCAATATATGGTTCCACAATTCTCAACATGTTAATTGAAGTGTTATTGAGCTTAACAAAGGTGCCATTGAAGATCTGGCAAAGACAAAGAAGCTGCAACACCTTTCGAACCTTTGGGCTCACTCCATTGATATCTCTGATCCTGATGACAAACGCCAATTTGGGTTCTGCAGGTACATATAAGTTGCCAGCTTTTCTTGCCATCCTGGTCATGCGAATCTCAGTTCTGTACATCTGTCTATATTCCTTATGATAGTGCTTAGCTTTTTCATAGATAAGCTTCCCTCCTTGCCTTTCGAAACATCTTTTAAGCAAACTTCTTTCTCAGGCACTTGATCTGCAAAATTCCTTCGCTTTTTCTTAAGGGTTTCTGGAACAGTAGGAATCTTTTTTATGGTGGCTTCCACTATAGCAGGAGCCTTTTTCTTGGTTTCTGCCACAGTAGGAACCTTCTTTTTCTTCTCTTGAATGCCTTCCACGGTTCCAGCCGGAAAAGAGCAAGGCATGTCAGTTTGAGATTTTAAGATTTTTACTCTGCACCTGAGGATTTCCCATATAATTGTCAACCTCAGAAGGTATCTCTGATATAACATACAATGTTCCTCTGTATTTTCATACATTTCTAACAGTAAATGTGTGGATTTTCTTTTCCACACCAATTCTGAAATTCTTTGCAGATCCTGACTGGGTATCCTATTCAATTCTGATGCTATCTCCCTGGATGTAGCATCAGCGTTCACAGGATAAGGGCTCAATCCAAGACCATCCCCACTTCAGATACCAAACAGAACTGTCTGTCACCTGTCCTTCTGATGGACCTGCTAGAGAATGGAGGTTCTTACAACCTCTTTCTTGGGTTTAGTAATTTACTGGAAGCACTTATAAAACTCAGGAAAATACTTAACTTGCATTTACAGTTTTAATATAAAGGAGACAATGCAGGAATGACAAGATAGAAGAGATGCATAGGGAAAGGTATGGGGCAAAGAGCATGGAGCTTCTAGGACTTTTCTGGGTGAACCACCTTCCTTACACCTCCATGTGTACAACAATCTAGAAGCTTATAAAATCTCATTATTGAAAAGTTATTTTTTAATTATTTTTTAATAGATCTTTGCTAGGGTGTGAGCACTCGTCAGAGACACAAAGAGACAGAAAGTGAGAAATCACCCCCAAGAGGCGATGGTCACACCACAATCCCTTCTCCTTCATTCTCCTCTTGGGTTCTTGGGCACATGTGAACATGTTCCTGGCATGAATTTTAAGCCACTGGGTCTGGGATTTGAACTGCAGTTGACTACATGGGAGTCTGGTGACATAGCCAATATGGCATCTGCTGGTCCTATAAAGTTTTTATAGAGTTCAGTTTCCAGTTCCCTATTCACCTTCTTGGGTTCCACCTCTCTAATCACATGGTCTTTCTGGTGACCTGTCTCATCCTGATGTTACTTTCTACATAAGAATAATTAATATCTTGACTTCGAAATACATAGATTAAATTTAGTCCCCTACCCCAAGTCACTTTAGTAGCATAAACTCGTGTGTGATAGAAAGCAGCTTGTTATGAGTAACAAAATATGCTCCTAAACTTGGAGTCTTAGCATGAGCTGCAGTCCCAGTTACTCTGGAGGCTAAGTCAGGAGGTTGCAGGTTTGAGGACAGCGTGGGCAATACAGTGAAATCCTGTTTCTAATCATAATACAAGATATTCCTATCACTCAGGAAATTCCAAGAGTTTTAGAAGATCTGTGTCAGGAAACTGGAACAAAAGACCAAATATATATTTCTTATTATGCCACAGTATCACAAATATTTCTCAAGAACAGAAGTCATAGTAATCCTTTCTCATCCTCATAGTGTGGCTTTTGGGATGCTAAGTAATTACATATACTTGTCAAAGTCAATGCAAAGACTATCAGATTCAGCTTCTTAACAGACCTTTTCCTTTTCCTCAATGTCTAGTCAATTTTTTTTTTTTTTTTTTTGGAGAGGTTTCTGTTATAGGGCGCATGCGCTCGCCAGACAGAGAGAGAGAGACAGAGAGACAGAAAACGAGAAATCACTCCCCAGAGGGGATGGCCACATTGTAATCCCTTCTCCTCTGTTCTCCTCTCGGGATCTTGGGCACGCACGCACACGCACCCAGCGTGAGTTTAAGCCACTGGGTCCGGGACTTGAACCGTGGTCGGCTACATGGGAGTCCAGCGACATAGCCATTACGCTAACTGCTGGTCCCTGTCTTAGTCAATTTTGTGTTGCTGTAACAGGATACCTGAAACTGGATAACTCATAATGAACAGACATGTATTTCTTACAAGGCTGTTTAGTCAAAGATCAAGAGGCCAGCAATAGGCAAGGGCCTCTTGTCATTCCATTGTGGAAGGTCAAAGAGGAAAAGTAAGAGAGAGAGAGAGAGAGAGAGAGAGAGAGAGAGAGAGAGAGAGAGAGAGAGAAATAGAGATAGAGATGAGAGAGAGAGAGAGAAGTCAAATTAATCCTTTGTAAGAAACCTACTCTTGAGATAACAAGCCCACTCCCAGGATGATGTTAACCCATTCATGATCCAAAGCCCTCAAGGCCTAATCATCTCTCTTTAGGCCCGATCTTCTAACACTGTTTCATTGAGGATTAAGTTTCCAACACATGATTTAGGAGGGCACATTCAAACAATAGCACTCAGTTTTTCATGGCTAGGGTGGCTTTTGTAGGGTGTTTAGTGTGGTACAAGCAAACACAGGAAGGGAGTTTGAGCATACAGCCTACTCAGGTGTAAGCCCAAGTTCTGGGGGCCAAGCCTTGGTTTTCCTGAAATCATCATCTCTTTTTGTTTAGTTTGCCCCTAACTTGTAAATTGGAGAGGGAATATTTTCATGGAATAGCTGTTGTTTTAGAGAACTCCAATAACAAATGTAAGCCAGGAACTGGGTAGGAGCATTCTACGTGAGGAAAAAGAAAAACAACAGCAGCAGCAATAGGATCATTTCCAAGCTGAAAGGGAAGGTCTAAGGATGGCAAAGGCAAAGCCAGGACAAATGTGCAACCTCTTCTCAAGGCTCTACCTTCTTTGTTGAGGGGAGCCCCACCATACTTAAGAAAACCACTTTGATTCCAATGAAAGGAAGCATTCCATTCCCTGATGGATAATGCAACTAAGGAATGATCCCCTGAGGTAAGACAGGTTGAAACTAAGTTTAAGGTTTTGATGAATGATTCTAGGCTAATAAGGGGGAGTTACAGGCCAAATTTTGTCAGCTTTAAGGTTTATATAAATGAGGACAAACTCGCCTTTCCTCAAAAAAGAACCTTTTCCTGGAACTAAGAAATTAAATTTGGAGCTGGATTAACGTCAACAAATGGTGTTGTGAAAACTGGGTAGACACATGCAAAAGAATGAAATTGTGTCCTTTTCTTATACCATTCACAAAAATACATTTAAAATGGATAAAAGCATAAATGTAGGAATTAAAATGGTACACCTCCTAGAAGAAAACACAGGGGAGAACTTCTTAACCCTACTCTGGATGATTTCTTGGAACTAACACCAACAGGTAATAAAAGTAATACAGATAATGGAACAATATCAAATTAAAAAGCTTCTGCACAGTAAGGGAACAATTAATTGAGAAGGCAACTATGGAGTGGGAGATAATATTTGCAAACTATGCATCTGATAAAGGGGTATTGTCTAAAATATGTGAGAAGCTCCTTTATTTCAATAGCAGAGAAATAAATAACCCCTTAACATGGGTAAAGAACCTGAATAGACATTTGTCCAATTAATACATATAAATAACTAAGAGAGATACAAAATGATGCTCAATATCACCAATTATTGGGTAACTGCAAACTCACTATGAAATATCACCTTATACTTATTAGGATGGCTATTATATATATATATATATATATATATATATATATATGTATATGTATATATATATATATTCACACACATGTGTATATATATATATACACACACACAAATATATATGCACACACATATATACATGTGTATATATATAAAAATATATATATACACATGTATATATATTTATAAATATATATACACATATACGTATAAATATATATACACATGTATATATATTTATGTGCATATACATATAAATAGATATATACATGTATAAACTGTGTGTGTGTGTGTGTGTGTGTGTGTGTGTGTATATATATATATATACATATATATATATATATTCAAGTTTTGGTGAGGACATGGAGAAATTTTTTAGTGAGAATGTAAAACAAAGCAACCGCTATGGACAACAGTGTTGTGGTTCCCCAAAAATATTAAAAACATGCATGCCATTTGATCCAGCAATTCTACTTCTGGGTATTTATTCAAAGTAATTCAAATGAGTATCTCAAAGAGATTTTAGCACTCTTATGTTCACTGAAGCACTATTTATAATTGTCAAGATGAAGAAACCTAAATGTCTGTCCATGGATGAAGAAAATATCATATGTACATATAATGGAAAGTTATTCAGCCTTAAAAACGGAAATTCTTCAGTATGTGGAAAATGTGGATGAAGCTTTAGGATATTACATTAAAAGCCAGTCACAGAAGAACAAATACTGCATGATGTATCCAAAATAGTCAAACATATAGAAATGAAGTATCCAAAAAAAAAAAAAAAAGAAGTATCCCAAAGAATCAAACTAAAATGAAGCATCCAAAATAGTCAAATACATAGAAATAGAGAATAGAATAGTGGTTTCTAATGACTGGGGGGGGAAAGAAAATGGGGAGTTGCTATCCAATGAACATAAAATTTCAATTGTGCATGATGGATTAAGTTCTAGGGATGTGTTGTGCAACACTGCATCTATGGTTAACAATACTGTATTATACACTGAAAAATTTGTTAAAATAGGACCAGGTGATGATGCAGCAGTAATGTTAACTGAATCCACATGAGATTGAATGGCAGGACCTCAGAGAGTACACTGGGTGTGGGTACGTGTGTCTGTGATCTGGGCTGGCTGAGACTGGAAGTGGATCATGGTATGAAGATCCTGCTGGAGGTGACTGCCTTCCCTCTCTGTCTCTCCCTCTTTCATTTTTTCTTGAAATAAATGAATAACCTCTTAAAAAGTTGTTAAGAGAGAAGATCCCATCATAAATGTTCTTACCACAATTAAAGAAAAATAGGGACTGGACACTGATAAGAAGTCCCTCAGTGAAAGAAAGAACCCCTTCCAGCTCTGCAATATGCTAATCAGCTTGTGTGACATTGGAATGACAAAAGCTACACCTAAAATTAATAGAAAACACCTCTGTGTGCCAAGCTTCATGCTTGGCACCAGCTGACATAGCTCGCATAATTTCTAAATGACCCTGTGAGACAGACATTATGAGATTTCCCATTTTTACTGATGAGGAAATTGAGGCTAAAAGGTGTCATGCAATGTGTCCAGGCTGCTAAGCCAGCATTTTAAAGCGAGTTGTCTAATACAAGCTCCCACCCCACCCCATTTAGAAAAACCACACCTTATTGAATCATCTTCATTAAAGCAAGAATTTGGAGTTGACCATTGTTGCCAGTTCCCCTCCTCCAACTTTCTAATTGGGATGATAAAGAGATAGAGATAAAGTATCAAAAGGGTGAGCATTTAGCCTGGCTCAGGTTCTCTTTTGTCAAATGGCATCACATGGAAAGTATGAGATGTTGTCACACAAATAATTGGCCACCCGGGAGAGAGAGGGAGAACTCTTGGTTATTGGAGTCCAGGACAGGCTCTTCCGGATTCTCCTGTAAAGAGTTACCAGGATGCGTCTTTGGTACGTTTTCTATTTCAGAAAGATCACTGCTAAAATTATCTAGGTTAGGAATGTGACAGAATTCTGGCCTCCAAGCTTTTGGTGTGGAAATAAACAGCAGAGCTGATTATCTCTATTCAAGCTTAAATAAAACCGTATGAAGAGTTCCCCTGGAACCCTCCCCCTTCATCCCCACCTCACCTCTTATGAAAGACTAGCGATTCTTGGAACATCTATTACAACAGAGCTTCCCCCCTGCCTTCCCCCGAAAAGGCCCTTGCACTCCCAGCTGTGTGCTGCAAATCAGCAGATGCCTCTAACTTTTCCCTTAATGTCCTGAGGCTAGAGAAACCCCTGACACGTTCCTATTAAACCTCCTTCTTAGGAAATTTTAGAAGTGTGTACATTTTTAGAAATGTAATCGGGATGATTAGAATTCATTTGTGCTTTGCTCATCAAAGTTCTATTTAGCCAGAACCATCTGATGTCAAGTACGTTTTTCTACTTTTCCCCCCCCTTCCCAAGTCTTTTATCTTAGAACCAGGAAGTCACATTTTGCCAGCCGACTATGAACTGTAACCACAAAAAGTTGGAGATTGGTTCAAAGCCCAGGATTCATGAAGCTCAAATATGTTTTAACCTTGGGAGTAGGCATTCCCTGCTCCTGTGGGGGAAACTCATGTTGACGGGGGCTGCTGGGGGCAGCTGTGTTATTTGGGACATGGGTGGCGGGTTGTTCTCACAGTCTGAGGTACAAAGTTGTCTGGCTCTGGGAGATACTGCTCAGGGCTTGGAGAGGAGTTAGTTTCCTTTTCCACTCAGATGCAGTTGTGAAAAGATCAGTCTTTGCTTCCTCTCTCTGTGCTCAGATGTAAAAAGGGTCACTTCACTGTTAGTTCTCTTACATGGGGGGAAAAGGAGCTTACCCATAATGAGTGTTTACTACCAACACTCAAAGTCTAGTGCACGATTTTCTCTCCTTAGGTTCATCTCCTTCCATATAACTTTTTTTGATTCTCAGTCTTTATCATTTCACCACCAGTTCAAATTCCGTGAACACACCTTGTCATTTGTCTTTCTCAATACTTTGTTTTGTTTTAAGACAGGGACTTACTGTCATGATCCTCCTCCTTCAGGCCCCTAAGCTGGGAGTACAGGCATGTACCACCAGGCCCGGCTCTTTTTTTCATGCAGGGTCTCCCTATATTGTCCAGGCCAGCCTCGAGCTTGTGACCCTCTAGCCTCAGCCTCCCATGTCACTGTCAGTGGGACTACAGGTGTGCACCACTTCACTACTGAGGCCTTTAGGTTAGCTCAATACATTTTTTTTTTGCCTGAGGGCATGTGCACTTGAGAGACAGACAGACACGGTGAGAGGGAAAGTGAGAATTTACACCCCCCCGCCCCCAGGAGGATGGCCATGTGCAATCTCTTCTCCTCCATTCTCCTTTCAGGTCAGGATCTTGGGCACATATGCACACACACCTGGTGTGATTTTTAAGCCACTGAGTTCAGAACTTGAACCATGGTCGGTCACGTGAGGGAGGGGGGGTTTCAGTGATTTAACCACTATGCCATCTGCTGTCCCAATCTCAATACTTAAAAATGTTTTTAAAAAAATAATAAATATTGATTGTATATATATATATATATATATATATATATATATGGATTACAGTGTGATGTCTTGAGACATATAAGCACTTTGTAATGATTAAGTCAGAGTAATTAGCATAATCTTCACCTCAAACATGTATCATCTCTGTTTTTAAGTTTGCTATAAGGTCCAGGCACTCACTAGAGAGAGACAGAAAGTGGAAGAGAGAGAAAGTGAGAAATCACCACCTGGGAGAATGACCATGCCATAATCCCTTCTCCTCCACTGTTCTCTTGGGATTCTGGGGCACTTAGTGCACGCACACACCCCGTGTACTTTTCAAGTCTCCAGGTCAGGGACTCAAACCACAGTTGGTCGTGTGGGATCCAGCTACCTTAACCACCACACCACCTGGTTGGCCCATTAGTCATTTCTTTGTGGTAAGAGTGTCCAAATCTTCTCTTCCAGCTATTTTGAAATATACATTAACTACTGATCCCCTGCTGTGCAATAGAATGTTTTATGTATGATGTACATTTTCCACTTCCCCTCAAGACTTCCTGAAACATTTTGTTACTCCAGAGTATTTTTTTTCCAAAAACACTGATACAAATGGCTGATACCTTTTATATTAAAAAAATTTTTTTTCCCATGAGTGAGTGAGACAGACAAACAGAGAGAGCGCCCCCAACAGGGTCTTGATGGCTTGATCCATTTTCAGCCTTCAGCCAGTCTCAGATCATGGGGATGCATGCACCTACTATACTTAGAGGTCTCCAGACTTGAACTGAGAACCTTCTCATGAGGGACTGCTTTAGAGCTTCATGATTCACTGTTGCGCCACTGTCCGGCCCCCACAGACTGTTTCTTGGCTATCATCTGTTATTAAAGGCTCCCATTAAAATAGTATGCGTGTGCATATCATATCTGGCCCCACTGGGAGAAGCTCATCATTCTCTTAGGCATTTTGCCTCCATGTTTTGTATATTGGTTTCTCATAGCACTTTTCAAACTGGTCGTAAACTTCTATGAGTCTGTCCGGCCTAGACCAGTGCTGTCCAGGAGAACTTTTGGCAATGATGGGATGCTCTGTATCTGTACTGTGCAATATGGCAGCCACCAGTTACATATAACTATCGAGCACTTGAAATGTAGCTAGTGCACTTGAGGAACTGAATTTTTATTTAATTTTAATTGAATTTAAATAGATGCCTGGGGCTAGTGAGCAGTGTATTGGATGGTGCAGGAGCAGACTGGGTCCTTGGGACATGTCTTCCCTGTGATTGGCACTGTGGGCAACCAACATATACTACCTTGAAACAGACTTCTTTGGCATATTTTGAGCTGATTACTTAGAGAGCTACAGGTACATTTTTTTTTTTTTTTTAAAGGCTAGCCTTTTGTAAAATAAATGTATATCAGTAAAGCAAGCAGTGGACGTAAATGGGCTTTTCCTGAGTAACTCCTTACCTGCACAGGCACAGGAAGAGGGGATTTAGAGATCTGATTCCTGGCTCAGAAAGACAAAATTCTTTGGGTTTTCTCCCCCACCACCCTTTTTTATTTTTTTTGGGGGAGAGGTTTTTGCCATAGGGTGTGTGCGCTCACCAGAAAGGCAAAGAGAGACAGAGAGATAGAAAGCAAGAAATCACTCCCCCCGGGGGGATGGCCACACCGCAATCTCTTCTCCTCCATTCTCCTCTTGGGACCTTGGGCATGCACACACACGTGCCCGGCATGAGTTTAAGTCACCGGGTCCGGGACTCAAACCACAGTCGACTACATGGGAGTCCAGCGACATAGCCATTACGCTAATTGCTGGTCCCTCCCCTTGCCTTTTACAGTTCACTCCAAATTTGTACGGTATAAAATCTTCATCACTTGGCTCTCTTTGGAGTCTCATATGTGTTGGGATCCTGTGTATTTATGCACATATTTCTAATAAAACTAATATGCTTTTTTTTCCCCTGTTAACCTGATTATTAGCTTCCTGTGTAGACTGAAAATTGTTGTACTTTTAGAGGAAAGGAGGAAATTTTAAAAGTTCCCTGCAGCATGGCTGGCACATAGTAGGTGCTCAGTAAATGTTTGATCAATTCAACCATTATAAATACTTAAGACAATAATCCTGACAGGTAGCTATTACTAACTCCAGTCATTTTATCTTTATATATAAAACTGAACCTAAACAAAATGAAATGAAACAATAATAAGCACACAAGAATGTGGCTCAATAAAGTTAAGTGCATGTGAACCATGATCTGTTTAAAATAAGTTCTCCAGGAACCAGATGCTGGTGCAGTGATACAATGCAATACCCTGTAAGAGTCCTACTTGGGAAGGTTCCTGGTTCAAATCTGGAGACCTCTCTGCGTATGCTGGTCACACATGTGCCCACTATCCAGGGCTGGCTGAAGGCTGGTGGTGGACCGTGGTGCTGGAAACCTGTTGAGGGATGCTGTCTCTCTTTGTCTCTTGCTCATGGAAAAAAAAATAACTTGAATGAAATAAATAAATCACTGTTCATCCTTTTCCCACAGACGGTGCGAGTACATGTGTACTTAAGTGGTAACACATGCAGTATAGGAGGAGGCCACATTTATAGAACAACTAATTGTCTTCATGCTATTAGACATGCAAAGACTGTCTCATATCAAAGCTAATAGAAAGGGGAAAAAAGGAGAGTTGGCGCACTGCTTACTCATCTTTAGTATTGTGCACACACATAAAAGATATGTTGGCTAAACGGATCTCTTTTAAAAGAGGCGTGTATCATAAAAGAGGAGTTACAACAGCCAACAAATTGGGCAGCTGGTATGCAATTTGCGATTGTTAACTTTCAAACGTTGATAGCCTCAGAATTTGGCAGAGGAAGATTAAGATGGTGGAGGTAATGCTGCCATCTCCTGGTGATCACTCACAGTAAACACGATTTTCAGAATATAAAAAAAAAAAAGTACAGGGTAATTGTAATTGTAACTTACTGATTAATTTGTAATTTATCACTGTGTAACCTTACACATTAAATACAGTTTCCAAATTATTCTAAATTGAAAGAAAACATTACTATGTTTTCAAAATCTCCTTTAATTTTTTGCAATAAATAGAATCATCTTAAGTTTTTCAACCCCTCCTCCTCATGTAGCTAGATTGTCTTTTAAAACACTCTAATAATATTTAGAAAAATAATTACTTTATCTAAATTTATTTATTTATTTATTTATTTATTTATTTATTTATTAATTTACTTACTTACTTACTTACTTAAATTTGACCAGAGAGGGACAGAGCGAGAGAGAGAAGAAAAGTGAGAAAGAAAGCTGCTGGGTCCGGGACTTGAACTGTGATCGGCCATGTGGGACTCCAGCGCCCTTAACCACCACACCACTTGCCAGTCCCCTCTGACAACATTTTTAGTTGTGTTTTCACTGATTTACATTCTATCTCATGACAAGTATTTGTTAGGCTGTATTCTACTAGGATAACACATCATTATAGATCCCATCAGGTCTCCAAGAGTTTCTTCTTTTCTGGATCAAACCTATTTCTAAATCTGTGTTAAAGATGATGCCTGAAGACTTGTAATTGGGCCAAACTTGGGATTTTGCAATTGCACTTTATTAGATAATCCCAATCAAAAGAAATCTGAAAGTTACAGTTGTAGCCAACTGGGGTGAAATAACCAATACTATCTGCTAGAAACCAGAAGTTGTGCGTCCATTTTGCTCAGTCATAAGTGCTCAAAAAGCAATATGATACATGGTATTTTGATATTCTATTAGTTGAGTTTTCTACAGAAGGGTGATTTTATAGAAAAAAAATAACATTACACATCTCCCTGTCTCTACCTGTTTAGGCTTTTGAGAGCAAGGGAGGCAATAAGAACCTTGAAAAGTAGGTGAAGAAGAGCAAAGAAGCATTTGCATCATCCTTTGTTATAGACTGATTCCACATACAGACATGAGCTTCAGGGGCCTTTCAGTGATAGTTGGCAGAGAGCTCCATTCCATCATCATCAGGTAGCTCCTCTCCTCATGCTTGGGAGGCTCCCTGCAGGATCCAGCTGCCTCAGTGTATCAATGCCCCAATCAGCCTTGATCTAAACAGCTCCTTGGATATACTTTACTAGAAATGAATTACACTGATATATACTCATTCATTTGTTGATTCAACTATTCATTCAACAAACATTATTAAACACAATCTGATATATTGCTAGGGCACCAAAAGAGAATAAAAAATGGTCTCTTGACTTCAAAGGATCCAATACTATGAGAGGATCTTCAAAAAGCTCATGGAAAATGTGCATTATGAAAAAACCTCATGAATTCAAATTTTTTTGCACAGAAATAACCTCATACTTTAATTTCATTTTATAAGCTTTTAAAACTCCACTCATGTGTATGTTTAAAGAATCTCTATTGTGTGCCAGATACTATGCTGAATATTTTATAACTATTACATTAGGTTACTCTCTTGTTCAACAATATTTGCTTAGGGCCTGCTCTATGTCAGACGTTGTAAAGAGCCCAAAGATGAAACTGCCAAGTTTGATATGATTCTCGGCCTCATACATATTGCTGTCTAATGAAACAGGCAGACATGTAAGCGAGCAATTACTACATGGTGGGTTTAACTTTTGCTGTTCATTTCGCCACTTGGCATTTACTTTCTTTTTAAAAAAATTTGCTATAGGGCATGTGTACTTTCTGGAGAGGGAGAAGGGGAGGGAGAAGGAGAGAGAGAGGAGATGGGGAATGGGGGTGGGAGGGACGTGCTGAGAATGAATAAACCTCCTAGGGGGCATGGCCACACAGAAATCTCTTCTCCTCAATTCTTCTCTAGGGATTTCGGGCATACACACTCATGCTCCCAGCTTATTTTTCAAGCTGTGATATCCGTGCTTGAACCACACAGTCAGCCATGTGGGATCCAGTGGCCTTAACTACCATATGGCTGCTCCCATTTACCTTTTTTTTTTTTTTTTAATGTTATTCCCTTTAATGATGATGAAGTTTATACACATGCACACAAGAGAGAAGCTCATCCTCCACAGGGTCTGGTCTCACCATGATCTGATTCTTCTAGC
Source organism: Tupaia tana (assembly GCA_026018925.1). Taxonomy (NCBI): domain Eukaryota; kingdom Metazoa; phylum Chordata; class Mammalia; order Scandentia; family Tupaiidae; genus Tupaia; species Tupaia tana. The sequence continues at coordinate 18,056,145 of JAKSZU010000022.1, read as the reverse complement.
CCATTGGCTCTTAGGCATTCACATGATGCCTGCAATGTTTCAGGCCAACTGGGCTGGGGCTTCAAACCATGGTTACCATGTGCCATCTAGCTTCGACTGAGCAGCCTATTACCACTGTACCACAGAGTCAGTCTAGTATTTCTTTTTGATTTTTTTTTTTTAAAGAGAATTATTTTATTTATTATTGTGATCTCATTTGACCAGAGAGAGACAGAGAGAGAGGGAGGGAAAGTGAGAAGGTGAGCCTCCAGGTCCAGGGCTCAAGCCATGGTCGGCCATATGGGAGTCCAGCGCCTCTAACCACTGTGCCACCTGTTGGCCCTCAGTATTTACTTTCTATATTGAGAAGTCCCTTTTATTATCAGTCTAAGATAGGGCAAAGGCCTCTTCCAATTATATAAGCTAAGAATGTTGGGTGTTTTCTCCTAACATGCTAATGACATAGGTTTTGTCAATCAGACAAGATCTTGTTAGACTTTGAACAGGCTCCTGGTGCCTTCAGGAAAAGACTAAACACTTTATTTTTATGATGGTAGTTGTGAAGGAGTATCACTTTCCTCTCCAAAATATCTCAGATCTTGTTTAGATCAAGATTGATTGGGGCATTGACATAGTGGGGTAGCTGGATCCTGGAGGGAGCCTCCAGAGCATCAGGAAAGGAGCTTAGACATTCTTTCTAGCACCTTCTTCAACCTTTTCAGGGGTGCTGGAGGCTCTTGTTACTTTTTAATTTAATTCAATTTAAATAATTTATTCATTTATATTATCCATGAGGGAGAGACAAAAAGGAGACAGACACAGAGAGACAGGGACTGCAAACAGGGTCCCCATGACACTATCTACCCCCAGTTGGCCTGGACCGTGAACGTGTGCTTACCCAGTGCACTCAGGGAAGCCTCTGGATGTGAACCTGAAACCTTCCCACAAAGTCAGCCTCACAGAGCATTGGATTTTTACTACTATACCACTGTCCAGCCCCTTGTTTACCCATTGAATAACTCCTTTTCTTTTTGCTCTCTACGAGTCATGTCATGCTGTTGAAATAGAATACCGTGATTTGATATGGAAAGGACAATGGAATGGTGTCATCAGTGGACGGTAACCACCTCGTTCTTAAACTGAGAGACGTTAACATCTACCTCTGAAAGACAAGTAGGAATCAACCAGGCTAAAACTACTGGAGAAAGGGGACTGAAAAAAGGATTTGAGGCAGAGAAATAGCCCAATTGAAAGCCCAGGGCAATCCTAAAAAAGTAGGAATTTTTAGTCCTCTTTTTACATTTGAGAAAACTGAGGCTACAAGTAATAACTCCAGATCTAATAATAAGATCCCCCAGTTCAGCCACCATGGCTCTCTAGTATTATTTATGGAAAAAAATTTTGAAGTTACATATACTGAAAAATATTCAATACATAAATGTAAAGTATAATCATTTCATTATAAAGAGAATACCCAATTAACTACCACTGAGATTAAGGAAGTAGAAGGATCTGGATACCCTAGATCACCTGTGGCCCTCTTCCAATCAATACCCCAGCAGTAATCACCATACTGACTTAACACACCGTAACTTTCAGTACCTGGTTTTGAATTTTGTATAAAAGGAATAATACAAGACTTTAAAAAACAATACAAGGCTTTAAAATGGATTCTTTAAGCATTACATTTATAAGATTCATGTATTTAATATGTAGCTTATTTATTTGCATTACTGTATAGTATTAATTACATAGATTTATTTATATCTTTTACAGTTGATGGACATTTTATTATTATCAGCTTATGGCAATGGCAAATTATGTTGCTAAGGACATTCTAGATCTTTCTTGCTGTATGCGTTAATGAATTTGTTAAATATTCACCCAGAAGAGGAATTGCTAGGTCATAGAATATGTATATATTCAACTTTGATATATCATGCTAAACAGTTTTCACAAATTACTATACCAATTCAGGTTTTCTCTGCAGCATTTAAAATAAATTGCCAGGGGCTGCTCACTTTGGCAACATATATACTTAAAATTTTGCTAGAGGGCATGTGCACACACTAGAGAGAAACAGAAGGAGAGGAGGAAGCACCCCCTCCGAGTGGCATGGTCATTCTGTAATCCCTTCTCTGTTTCTCCCTCTTGGGATTCTGGGCATGTACACACATGTGCCTGGCTTTTTTCTCAAGCTGCTGGGTTTAAGACTTGAGCTGCACAGTTGGCCATGTGGGATCTAGCAGCCCCAACCACTACACCACCTGATGGCCTGCCTCTGCAACATTTGATTCGGTGCATCTTTTTAACTTTAATCACTCTGGCAAGCATAGTGCTCTCTCATTGTGATTTTAATTTACATTTCCTTGATGCCTGGTACTGTTAAGCAACTTTTTGTATGTTTATTGGCTATTACCCCAGTACTGTTTGTCAGATGGCCACTTCTTGGCATATATTTCAGGGTTAAGCGCCTTAAGGATAAATGCATATGGTTTCCAAAGATGGTGCAGTTGTTTTTCAACTCTTCAAGTTCCTGGTTTTCATTATTTATGTTAACATAGACACTCTCTCTAGATTTGCAGGGCTCTGTTCTTTTTCACAAAGTGGTTCTCTTGGGGCAAACTTTCTATATTTGGAGTTGGTTCAATAAATGTAGGAAAAAACCAAGGGAGAGAACAGCCACTGAAGGCCATTGGCTGGGTCACTAATGGTCTCTTGAATGTTGTTTGGTGAACATTGGCCTGGACAGTTTTTCTATTTTCCCACACATTCACTCAGCAAAAGTCTCAATAGACATGTTGCTATGAATTTATGATAGTCTTTGAGGGGTTTAGGTTAGTTCTGTAATAAAAATTCTGGCATATGGAAACTTTTGTCTGGTTCCCACATTCTTAAGGCTAGAGAGAATATAGCCACATTTTCTTAAGGTCAACTTACTGATGAATCTAAAGATAAGAGGTATCTTTTGATGGAAGTCTTGGTCTGAAAATATTTTTGACAAAGCATTTCCAATTTTTATGCTCTCAGGATGATCAAATTGAGTTCTGTTTTGTCTATTGTTTTGACAAACACACTTTGAAAGGGATAAGGATGTATTGCAGAACTTTCTCCTTTAAGATTTTATAATCAGGGACAAGAAGACAACTACAATCAATGAAAACCATTCAGTTGGACTACAGACTAAGGCACAAACACACAATAGCAACCTGCAACAGAAATTATAGTCTTGCTTTTGAGTTTTGCGGAAGTTGCTTAGGCTTAGAGCTTTCGGTCAGGTTAGGTCCGTATCCCATATTACTTGTAGCCTTAAATCGTAACAGACTAAGGTTCTATCCTATTATCATGATGTTCTAAGTCTACCGAATATATAGATATTAATTATACAAAATTCTTTGACAAAGTTCCTTTCTGTAGGCCAGAATTTTGGTTGTAAGAACAGTTACTGGCTACAGTTATCTTAAGGAAAGGGGAATTTATCCAGCAACTATCCAGGGCTTGTGGACTCAGTGACTTGAAAATGGGCCAGAATCTGAAAAGTTACAGAGGCTGCAAGGACCACAGCAATGGTTACATGACAGGAAGTCTAGCTTGCCATGACGCTGTCTGGACCTATTGGATCTCTCATGGAGAGTCCATCTTATGCAGAGATACCTGGAGATGGGTCTTTGCTGGAGCTGATTCATTTCAAGGCAGTACCTGTGTGAATAAATGCTCCTTGATTCCTGCAGTCCAAAGGCTAGGGCTGTCCTGATTCCTAACCTCCCTTGGTCATTTCTACTCATCTCTTCCATGGGTTCAGTGAGTTGCTCAGTGTTCCTCCAATAAATGATTTCAATGGCCATTGGCCATAATTTTCTCTTGATTGCAACCCAAGAACTGTAACAGAGATATTAATGTTAGATGTGGTCCAGACTTGTGTTCTGCTATAAGAATGAGGAAGAGGGACCAGCAGTTAGTGTAATGGCTATGTTGCTGGACTCCCAGGTAGTCGACCATGGTTCGAGTCCCGGACCCAGTGGCTTAAACTCATGCTGGGCATGTGTATATGCATGCCCAAGATCCTGAGAGGAGAATGGAGGAGAAGGGATCGCGGCATGGCCATCGCTCCTGGAGGGGTGATTTCTTACTTTCTATCTCTCTGTCTCTCTCTGTCTTTCTGGCGAGCGCATGTGCCCTATAGTAAAAACCTCTCCAAAAAAAGAAAAAAAAAATGAAAGAGGAATAGTGGATCTTTATACTTTTAGGAAAGCCAGAAGATGCATACAGTTCAAAAAAAGGTCTTGAAATTGACCTATTTCAGATCTCCATCATAAAATTCATTCTTTGCAGTCACACATGACGACTTTGGAGAGAACGCTTTAGGCATAGTAGGTCCTTAAAATATTTTTTGTTGAGTTAGGTGATAAAATAACTTACTGGTTTTGAAATTAAAGTCCCAGAGATTCCCAAGATGTGTGTAAGGGTTATTGGGAGATAGTTAAAAAAAGGACTTCCCCTGTTATCACCTTTATTTAGAGTCATTCTGCTAGTATTTGTTTTATATTCTGGGATTCCACTTAAATGCATGGTATTTAAAAATCACTGCATTAGACTGTCATTGCTCATTAACATTTCATTTTAATTTATTTATGTTATTTAGAGAATGAAAATGAAGGCTTATGGGCTTCCTCCTGAGTTGCAAGCAATGGATCACATGGTTCATCTACATAAGCCCACTTTACCCTTACATTCACCAAGGTCAAGTCACTGGTTGGTCAATCATTCATTCATCACATTTATTGGTAGTTATTTTCCTTTCCTTCCTCACAAATTTTGTCATAAGTTTGTCTATTTTAATCACTTCTCAGAAGTCCAGAATTAGGTTGCTCTCATTACTTTTTTTTTTTTTTTCAAACTTTAAGTTTTACTTTTACATTTATTATTTTCTTCTTTCCTTGAGAGAGATTTTTGCTATAGGGCATGTATGCTCATCTGAGAGACACAGATAGACAGAGAGACAAAACAAGACCCTCCCTCCCCAGGGAGATGGATACACTGCAATCCCTTCTCCTCCATTTTCCTCTTGGGATTTTGGGCATGCTCACACACGTACCTAGCATGAGTTTCAAGCCACCAGGTCCGGGGCTTGAATAGCAGTCAAATACATGGGAGGCTAGTGCCTTAAGCACTACGCCACTTGCCGGTCCCTATTATTTCCTTCTTGTCGCTTGTTTGCAATTACTCTGTTACTTTTTTTTCAGTTTCTTGAGCTGAACACTTAACTTACTGGCTTTCAATTTTTGTTTTGTTACATTTCTTTTTTTTTTTTTAAAGAATGATCTTATTTAACTTTATTTATTATTTTTATTACTTTCCAATTTGATCAGAGAGAGACAGGGAGAGAGAGAGAGGGAAAGTGAGAAAGCAAACCACCAGTTCTGGGACTTGAACCATGGTTGGCCATGTGGGAGTCCAAGACCTTTAGCCATCATACCACCTGCCAGCCTGAGTTTGATACATTTCTAAAGTGATCCATTTCTTCCAAGTAGAGCTTTCATTTTATTATACAGGATTTATTGTTTTTTTGATCTATTATTTCTAAATATTTTTCACTTGTTTTCTTCTTTTACTAATGACTAATAGAGCATTTTAAAATATCTAAATGTACGTATTTGTGGGGATAAATATCTCTTATATTGAGTTCTAATTTGATTGTACTCTTGTCAGAGAACAGTCTGTATGACCTACAGCTATGATATTTCTTTGCTTTATTAGCTCATACACGTAGAATTTCTTAAAAATTCTATGTTGCATAAATGTTTGAAGAGGGTTAAAAGTATTACATTGTTAGACACAGGATTCTAAACAGGTATTCAATAAATCTTGTTAATTCTTTTTACTACTTTTATTGCATTTAGATCCTTACTAATTTTTAGCTCTTGGTAGATTATTTTCTGAGGTAAGTGTGTTAAATCTCCTTCAGTGATTATAGATTGAATGATTTCTCTTTTGGGGGTTTATCGATTTTGGACATATGTGTTCTAAAATTCTGTTATGTACATACAAGTTCAAAATTGTTACATCTTTTCTTTTATTACTGCATAACACCCATGTTTATTCTTTTTAAAAAATATGTAATTATTTTATTGTCATTGTTATTTTTTAATTTGCTATAGGGCCCAGGTGCACGCACGTGAGAGAGAGAAAGTGAGAAAGGAGGTCACCAGGTTCAGGACTTGAACCATGGTGAACCATGTGGGAGTTTACCGCCTAAACTATCATGCTAACTGCTGGCCCCATCAATGTTTATTTTTAATGATTCTTTTAGCCTTGTCTATATTGTATGATAGCCATATTTTCTACAGGAGCTTTCTGTAGATGAGTGATGGCCTTGTACATATTTTTATATTGCCTGAGTTTAGGTAATCTATAATCTATCACCTTTCTTTGAGCTTTCTCTTTACCATATATATTTTTTTCTTTCATGGCTTCTATGAGACTAGTTGAGATTATATAGGTTTATTTATTTATTTTAAATTATTTTATTTAACTTTGTTTAACTTTATTTATTTATTTAACCAACCAACCAACCAACCAACCAACCAGAGAGGGAGAGAGTGAGAGGGAAGGAAAGTAAGAAAGCAAGCCACCAGGTCCAGGACTTGAACTGTAGTTGACCATGTGGGAGTCCAGCACCCTTAACCAACATGTCACCTGCTGGCCCCTTGAGAGTATATAGGTTTATAGCAGAAATAGGATTTTGATTCAGTTCTTCATGTTGCTGGGACAAATAGTCCTTACCTTAGCTTGTGCCAGCCCATACGGCAGGGGGAGGGTTAAGTGACTTTTCCCCAGTAGCACTTGTGTTTCTCTTCACAATCTTTGAACAGCCACAGGAAAATTCTTCTGTTTAGTTGTTTTGGGTCATACTTCGATCTGGTGACTTTTTGAGAAGGACAATCTTATTTATTTAAAAAAATTCGGGGCTGGCAGTTGGCATGGTGGTTAAAGGCACTGGACTCCCACATGGCCAACTGTAGTTCAAGTCTGGACCTGGCAGCTTGCTTTCTCATGTTCCCTTTCTCTCTTTCTCTGTCTCTGAGCAAACTGGAAAATAATAATAAATAAAGTTAAAAACAATTCTTTAATTTTTTTTTTTTTTTGGTCAGAGGGTATTTATGTTTGTCAGAGAGAGAGAGAGAGAGAGAGAGAGAGAGAGAGAGAGAGAGAGAGAGAGAGGAGAAGAAGAAATCACCATCCAATGGGGTATGATCACACTATAATCTCTTCTCTACTTTTTCACCCTGTAGGGATTTGGGACATGCATGCACATGTGCCCTGTGTGTTTTTCAAGCCACCAGGGCCAAGATTCAAACCACAGTCAGCCACCTGGGATCTGGCTTCCTTAACCACCAGGTCATGGAGTAGGCCCAGAGAAGAACAAATTTAAGTTAAAGTATATGCCCATGGGGGATGTAGTAGTGTCTGATAATTGTCTCCCGATATAAATTTTTTCATTGTTCCTTATCAATTTAAGAGTTTAGGTGGGCATTGAAGTCATTCATAATAATCACTTCTAACAGCTAGGAGTGACCATATAGCTAGATTCTGGTCAATGTGATGTAAATGGAAGTGGCAGGTACGACTTCTGGGCGGAAGAGGTGTCATGACCTTTTTCTTCTCCTTTCAGTTGTTAGAATGAAGCCACTAAAGCCAGAATCTGAGTAGATTTCTTGGATCATGAGGTGAACTTGAGAATGGTGGTCATGATTGGTGGAGCATTATAAGGGCAAACTCTGAGTTGCTAGAAAAAGAAAACTCAGTCCGGCTCTGGACTACCTGCCCAGACTTTTCAAGAAAAAATAAATATATTTCTACGTTTTTAACTACTACTGTTTGAGATTTTGGTAAACTTACAGCTGAAATCATAGAGCATTTCAGGCCTAGGGCACAGAACTTTCTAACTAACTAACTAACTAACTAACTAACTAAATCAATCAATTAATCTCTCTCTCTCTCAGCTTATTGAAACACAAACCCCTAGATCCAATCCCCAGAAATTCTGTTTATAGATCAAAGGTAGAACCTGAAAATTTGCATTTCTTATCACCTCCTAGATGATGGCAAAGGTCCTTGGACCACATGCTGGGAAGCATTGGTTTAAGGCTCTGAGGCAGAAAAGAGGTTGGCACATTCGAGGAACTGAAGTTAAGGTAGTTTTAGAGAACAGTGGGTAACAGGATAGGCAGGGAGTCAGGTGGTAAAAAGCTACATAGGCCAGAAAAAGGAATGATTTTCTTTTCCTTTTAAATGCAGTGGGAAATCATTGAAGAATATCGAGTAGGGAAATTTTCTAAGGTCTAAGTTTTCTAAGGTCACTCTCTACTATGTGGAGAGTAGACTACAAAGGACTATAGAATGTTGTATCAGTGGTCATGGTCAGAAACACTGTTGGCTTGGTCCAGTGTGGCTGTGGCAGAAATGGATCTGAAGGAAGAATAACAAGTATTCCGCTGAAGGATTCAATGTGTGGAAGGAAGAACAAGGAGGAATCAAGGATGACTCCAAGGTTTTTGCTTTGAGCAGTGGGTGGAACCTTCACAAGATATGCTGAGCAGATTCCTGAGCGACAGATCACAAGCCAGAATTAGGGATGGTAGTCCACCGCTCCCATCTGTGGCAAATGACACTTTCTGAAGATGCCAATGGTTCGGATTAGCCCTCCACCCTGAGCTATCCACTGCAATTTCCCAACAAGCCACTGGGGTGGGTCTACCACACCCACTTGACATCGCTTCATAAGTACTCCTGTCTCAGATGTGGTTCAAAATTATTTTGTCTGTTTTCCAGCCACGATGTTTAGGGGTGTGTGTGTGTGTGTGTGTGTGTGTGTATCTTCCTTCTGGCAGGATGCATTCTGATTCTTCAGTCACAGAGCACAATGAGCTTTCAGAGTCCTATACTTCTAAAGGTGTCTGGGTGTCTGGAAATGGCACGCTTCAAGTATAATTCATCTCATTATAAAAGACCTTTCATGAAAGGGGTCATTAAACTTTCTTCAGCCTTAACCTCTATACTTTCTTATTGCTCTGAGAGTAAATTCTTAAATCCTTAACAAAGCCCTCTATGTTCTGACCTCTTTCTCTGCCTCTGGTCACATTTTAGCTACTCTTTCCCATTCTCTTTCCACAATAGCTGTGCTGAATTTCTCTTATACATTCGACTCATTTCTTCCTGCCTTAGGGCCTTTGCACAAACTAGTCACTATTTGTAAAAAGTCTTTCTTCTTGGCAACCTAGCTTACTCCCACGTACTGAGGATTAAGCTTGAATAAGTAGTACTTCCTTGAAGGTATTTTTCTGTCTCCCTCTGTCTCGTTCCCGTACCTCTAGACTTGGAGAGACGTCCTTGTTAAACGCTCTTGATGATTCTTGAGCAGTTATTTTCTGATTTATCTTAATTTAATTAAGAATCTAAAATTACTTGCTTATTATTTGTCTTTTCAAGTGGACTATAAATGCTAGGAGAGCAGAAATTGTTAACTGTCCAGTTTCCCTTGCATTACCCACCCTGCTGACTGGCATATAACTAATGCTCAGTAAGTACTTGTCGATTTTGGTAACTGATTTCATCAGTGGAAACATATTTATTCTTTTACTCTAGGGAAAACCACCATAGGCTTTTTCTTTTTAGATTTTTGCCACAGGGTGTGTGTGTTCCAGAGGGAGATAGAAAGAGAGGGAAAGTGAGAAATTATCCCCTAGGGGGTAGCCATGTGATAATTCCTTCTCCTCAATTTTCATTTCAGGATTTTGGGTATGCACATACATGTGTCCTTCATGTTTTTTCAAGCCACTGCGTCTGGGACGTGAACTGCAGTATTAACCATGTGGGATCTAGTGCCTTAACCACCATGCCACCTGATGGCCCAAATTATCATAGGCTTTTAACAGCTCAGCTCCAACTCCAGAATCATACACTGATCTTACTTGTATTCCAGTACATTTGGTGTACAATGTAATACTGTGTCCTACTTTTTCTTTTATTTCTAACATTTTCTAACTTTGGTTTGCCTTTCTAAAAACATCTCTCTGCTGGGGCTAGCAGGTGGCATAGAAGTTAAGGCTCTGGACCCCGACATGATTGACCTCAGTAATAAGTCCCAGACCTGGAGGCTTGAAACTCATGTTGGGCATGTACATGCCCAAAATTCCAAGAGGAGAAAGGATTGTGGTTTGGCCATCCCCTGTGTGTGTGTGTGTGTGTGTGTGTGTGTGTGCGTGTTGGTAGATTCTCTCTCTCTGTCTCCAGTGAGCTCACGTGCCTTATAGTAAAAAATCTCTCTCTCAAAAAAAAGTCTATTTGCAAGGCCAACTGTCATAGAAAAGATAGTTGGGTACTTCTGTGTGATACTGAAGCCACATGGGAGGTCTGGGTTTCAATCCCAGCTCAACCTGATATGCTGGGTATACCTGTGCACACCTGTGATCCTGTAGCTAGGAGGCTGGGAGGAGGATTGCAGCATGGCAAGATCCTGTTGAGGGTATCCATTTCCAAGGCCATCCATGAAAGAAAGAAACATCTATCTGCACACAAGTTCTTTTTCTGTTTTGTTTCTTAATCAATATTAATACATAATATGTCAGGTTCATAGTTTCTTTCCCTCACTCTCATTCTCCTTCCCTTTATCATGAGTACTTCTGTGCCTTATTTTGGATTTTTCTCTATTGTCAAAACACTAACAATTCCCAAATACTATCCTTTACTTCAAAAGAATAAGTAGGAACATTCTCTGTGAGATACCCATCCATTCTGTGGTTATTTTTCAGCTCCCTAGATTAAAGTTAACTGCCTCTATCTTCAGATTGTAAAATTTCTCTAGCTGGGAGGTTTTCTGCTCTGTGTACTTTTATAACATTTTGTAAGCATTAATGATATGCTACAGCATTTTGAAGAGTACTGTAACAGAGAATTATATATTAGAGAAAAATTAAGGCCATCAAGCCTGTAATCAGGCCTTAAGAGAACTGCTGAATATCTCAAATGTGTTTTGGATTTCTATAAAATTTGGCTTGGCATTTATATTGGGTTCCAAATAGCTTTTATATCTCTCATCTTAATGATCACCCTATTCGTGTATACTAGTTTTCCATTTTGCAGGATAAATCAGCAAAAATAAATGTACAGATCAAGTTATAACTGGCAAAGCCGAGGATAGACTTTGCTTTCTCATTCTCTTTATAAAGGGAAAAGAAATACCTTTAATTGCCAAATCCTCAAAAATGATTGACACAATTTACAGGTAAATATCAATGCATATCCCACTCAGAACAGAGTTAAATTATTAAAAGGCTGGCTAGTAAGTGACAAGCTCTTCATAGGTCATAGGTGTTTTCATTCATGTTCATTCAGGAACAAGGCTCCTTAGGAAGAGGAATGAATTCCATGTGGAAGGTGAGAAAATGGCTCAGATTAGATACTTGGCTTCAAGTCTTTCAGTTTTAGAAAACAAGGGATGTACTATAAACCTAGATCTGAATGTTTAACAATTTGTGCTCCTATTAAGATGTATTTGAGTAATTCAGACCAGGTGCCTAACCTCATGGAGTGTAATTACATTCTGGTGGGAGAGAGGAAGGTACACAAATACACTCACTTGAGCTGGGTGATGGGAAAAATATAAGATGAGACAAAGTGAAAAAGACTATAGAAAAGAGAGGAGCTCAATGAATATTTGATTTTATATTCATTTTGTATTGTATGTTCATTTAAAAGTTATGAAAAAGTTTTTTCTTATGGAAAAATTTAAATATACAAAGTAGACGGAATAGTAGATAATAGCCCCCTTCAACAATGCCAACTCATGGGCAATCATATTTGTTCTATATCCCCACAAACTCTGATTATTTTATTTATAAATCTTTTCAAAGTATTTCTAAAAGCTAATTTGTCATTAAAACACACACACACACACACACACACACACACACACACAAAACCACATCATCATGATTACATCTAAAGACAAGTTAATAATTTGTGGTATTGGACTGGACTGTGGCAATGGTAAAACATGACACACTGTGAGGTTGGCCCACATGGGAGAGTTCCAGGTTCATGGACAGAGTCCTCCTGAGTGTGCTGGACATATTTGTGCCCATGTTCTTGGGCTGCCTTAAGCTGGGGGTAAATGGTGGTGTCAAGACCCTGTTGGGGGTGCTGTCTTTCATGTACTCTCTTTTTCTTTCCCAGAACAAATAAATAATAACTTAAAAAAACTTCTTAAAAAATAATTATTCGTGATGTTATTTTGGATGTTAGGGTTGAGGAAAGGCCTACTGGAGATGTTTTCAGAAGATCTGAGTGAGAAAAGGGACCCATCATGAGAACATATGGACATATGACACTACCAAGTGTTACTTTATTATTTACTTAAAAGTGACACCAAAATGTTACTATTTACTTAAAAAAATTATTTTTTGGGGGGCATCCCAACAGAGGTATTCTTGCCATAATCTATCCCAGCCTTAGCCACCTAGCTTCACTGGCACACTTACAAATGCGTGGTATTTATGGGGATGTCTTAGGAAAAAACAGGGCCCTTCCCATGTGGGCCCAGTGGTGTGACCACTGTACCACCATGTGTCCTCCTTGTTATTGCTTTGTAAACAAACTAAAATGTTTATTAGGTATAGGAAAAAATTCTGGATTCCTTTAAATTAATTCTAGTTGTTCTCTGTAACTTACAGAAAATTTGTTTCTAAGAAACAGAAAAATTGAACCAGGTAGCATGGTAGCAAAGGAGCTAGACTCCCCCACGACTGACTGTGGTTTAAGTATTGGACCTGGTGGCTTGCTTTCTCACTTTCCCTCTCTCTCTCTCTCTGCTTCTCTCTGGTCAAATTAATAATAATAATAATAATTAATAAAATTAAAAATAAAAAAAGAACAGAAAAATCTATGCATTTGGTTGAAGGTATTTTGAGTCTTCTCCTTCCTCTTCACACGACAGATTGATATAGCTAAATCTGTGTTGGGGTGTTCCTGCCTGCAATGTAAACACCAGTAGCACAGACAGAAGGTTCAACCAATGCTTTGAGCCTTGGTGAATCTTCACTGAAAAAAATCTCTACATCCCCCTTTATTTGCTGAGGTTTTGCCTGGCCTCCTTGCTCCACTGGTGGCCAGACTTTGTATCCTGCTTCTTGGCTCTTTCGTTATTTCTCTTTTGAAAATCCACTTAACTAAAATGTTCTGGAACCAAGAGACCAAATACTCTTAAAAACTGTTGGATTACCTCATCCCACTTTGAGAAATACCCCTGTGTGCATTTGTTTCTTCCCTGGATGAAGATCAGCCAAGTGCAGGGGCAGTATGAATGTTTCTTTGCTGGCATTTCAGTTCACAGTCCTGGCAGGCGTTTCACCAAGCTCTCCTCTACCCATTTGAAATTCAAATCACTTCAAGAAGTCTCAGAGCCACCTTTGTTTTAAAAATCTCAAAATCCCCAGTCTGTGTCGATCTGCCTTGAAATTATAAAGGGACATATGACTGCGTAGGAAGATAAACTGTGTTGAAATAACATCTAGGGTGGTTGCTAAATAAATACAGGAAAACCAAGACATTTACTGTTAAGCCGAGACTCTGTCCTCAGCTCACCTCCCAGGCAAGAAGTGGGCAAGGAAGCCACATGCTGGGAGCCCACACTCTTGAACCATCAACTCAGCTTTTAGGATCTTCAGTGGCTACTTGTACTTAAAAATCATGCAATTACCAACTTTTTGTAGCCTGTGAGCTACTGTTTCAGGCATCTAGAGAAGTGTGCTTTTTTTAAAGCCGTAATGTTAAAGATTTCTAGTTAAAAAGGGAAAACTTTGGGTCTATTTTCTCATTCATCAAATTATTTGGTATATGACCTTGGCAAATCACTTGACCATCCTGCATTTTATCTTCTGCCTTAGTGAAACGGGAACACTCAGTTTTGAATCATAGGCTTGTCATGAGGATCCTAGAAGATGCTTTGGGAGCAAAAAAAAAAAAAAAAAAAAAAAAAAAAAAAAAAAAAAAAAAAAAAAAAAATTCCCAGGGTAATGTAAGCTTTAAAAACCAAAACTATTCTAAGGAGTGATGCTGCTGCACTTTGTGATCGATGAGGGATTTGTTTGAAGCCTGTGGCCCAATTTGATTTAAAGGAATTTACTAGACACCTACTCTGCATTTAGTATGCTTTCATTGGTGCCAAGGAACTTGTGGGGGTGGAGGTAGGTGGAGATAGGAGCAATAGAGAGACAAGAAACACACAACATGATTAAACAGGCCAGCTGCAGTGGCACAGTGGTAGTGCATCGCTCCCCAATGCTGAGGCCACAGAGGAAGGTCCTGGGTTCACATCTGAGGTCTACCTGTGCACATGCCCATTATCTTGGCTGACTGGGTCTGGGAGTGGATCATGGCATGGAGATCCTGTTGTGGTTGTCTATCTTTCTCTGTCCCTCTCCCATAGAGGAGGTCTTAAAACTCATGCCAGGTGCATGTGCATGTGTACCCAAGATCCCGAGAGGAGAATGGAGGAGAAGAGTTTGCAGCATGGCCTTCCCCACTGTGAGGTGATTCCTTGCTTTTTGTCTCTTTCTGGTGAGCTCACATTGCCTCGTAGCAAAAAATCTCTTAAGAAAGAGCTAAATAAATAAAATAAATAAAAATAAAAGTAAGATTAACAAGGGGCTGGATGGTGGCACAGGGCTAAACTGTGACTCTATGCAAGGTTGATCCATATGGCAAGGTTCCAGGTTTGCATCTGAGACCTTCCCGAGCACATCGGGCACGTGAGTGCCTGTGATCCAGGGCTGGCTAAGGCTGGACTGTAGTGTCTGGACTGTGTTGGAGGTGCTTGTTTTCTCTTTCTCACTCTCTCAAGTTATGGAAGCAATAAATAATACAAAAAGATTAAACAGAGATATAGCAAACCATGTGTCCTTGAGCAAGGTTAATGTCTTCAAAATGAGTTTCTTTATTAATAAAATGAGGATGATAATAAGACCTCCCTTGTAGAACTTTTGTGAAAATTACAAGAACTAGGATGAACAGAACATCCTGCACAGTGTTTGGCACACAAGAAGTCCCATCAATTTAACTACTTTTTAAAAGGCAATTTAATTGTCTCTTCCTCAATAAAGGCAGTATGTCCTGATATTTGTTCCTCTTTATCAGCTTTAAGAGGAGTAGATTTCTCTTCTGACTATGACAGAAGCCCTGGAGGTTTCTGAACAGGAGTAGTTGTGTGAGATTAACATGGCAGCAGTTTGGGGAGAGAATAGAATGAGGTCAGTGAAAGAGATGAAGTTTATTAAAAGGTATGTATGCATGTATTTAGATTTTTGCCATAGGGTGTGTGTACTTGATGGAGAGAGAGGGAGAAGGAAAGTGAGAAATCACATCCCAGAGAGAATGGCCATGCTGCGATCCTTTTTTCTTCATTCTCCCCTTGGGATTTTGGGCATGCATATGTGCCTGGTGAGTCTTTCAAGCTTCCAGGTCCAGAACTTGAACTGCACAGGGGGCAGTGTGGGATTCAGCTACTTAACCATTATGCCACCTGCTGGATGCATGAGGTTATTTTAATGACCTCTGAGAGGGAGGCATGAA
Source organism: Tupaia tana (assembly GCA_026018925.1). Taxonomy (NCBI): domain Eukaryota; kingdom Metazoa; phylum Chordata; class Mammalia; order Scandentia; family Tupaiidae; genus Tupaia; species Tupaia tana. The sequence continues at coordinate 18,040,539 of JAKSZU010000022.1, read as the reverse complement.
AAATATGATTCAGAAAGATGATGGGTTGTAGAATAAGGGATCAGAGGCAAGAGAATAGGACCAAGAACACAGACCTTGGCAATATATATCCACATCATCTGCCCATCTTCATTCTCTGGACCAGGGTGAATAGCATTTTCTGGTCAGGGCAGTCCTTCCCAGTGAGCAAGCATGGTGGGAGTCATTGCATTAGCATAACCCATGTGTTCTCTTTAGAGATGGAAGAGTTAGTCTCAGAAGGGAACAGCATGGCTTTCCTGGGAGCAGAAGCTAAGGAAGAGAGAGAAAGAGGACGACAGCGAGCAATCTCAAAATGGGGGTAACCAGGTAAACCCAACTGTCTGCCCAGTTTAGTAACCTAGCTTACGGTTTCAATACATGGGATAGCAATGGCACAGCTGGGGTTGAAGGGCAGAGAGAAGATTTAGACAAATCTCTAAAGAATAATGTTGACAAATATTTATTGGGCAATTATTATGTGCAAGGCACTCTGTTACATGTGTTAAATGTCTTTTATAATTTAAACCTTATGATAACTTTATAAAATTAGTCATATATTGTCTTTATTTTGTGGATGAGGAAACTGAGGAAAAGTAGCTCCAAATTACTTAGTAGTGGATTTGAAGGCAGTCTAACTCTGGAGCTGGCAACTGACAAGTGAATAAAACCCAATGAATTGAAAAAAAATATACAGCATAGATATATTAGGTATATATATTAAGTAAATGTGTGTTATATATATGTATATATATGTTAGATAAATATACATGTGTATATATGTATACATATATACATATATGTATACACACGTGTATGTGTATACATATATACATATATGTATACACACATGTGTATATGTATATGTACATATATATATTTATCTAATAAAAATGTTCTTTATAGCAATTGAAACTGAGGAAAACCTGACACAAACTAGGAACAAAAAGCTTTAGAGATATCTTTGTCTGATACAGAAAAATAATTCTGTTTGTGTCTAACAGAGAACTGATTGTAAGTGCCATGATGAAAAGTTGTCTTTTCAATAATAATACCCTATTTAAAGATACCTGCCTATTTTAATACATGGTAAGAATAATTGAGTTAATTTGTGTGTGCATGTGCACACACACACACACGTGTGTGTGTGTGTGTGTGTGGTATCTTGTTCGTATTATGTTGTCTAGTCATTATGCTAAACACAGCTGGGAATTATATAAAAAAATCACCTAACCAGAAAGCAGCTAAGCAATTGCTTAGAGTGACTTGGCTGTCATATCATATTTCTTTGATTTATTCTTAGTTTTTGCTTTCAGGTTTTATTCTAATAAACCATTTAGTGGAGCTTCATAGTGGAGCTTGTTTATTCCTCATAAAATGGGAGGTCTTGGTAATCAGTTGATTTTTAAATTTTATAAATGTGTCAGATTTCCAAAAGAAACACACTACCAGGATAATAATTATTCTACACTCATGACTCTACGAAGGCTATTTACTGATAGATGGCAGCTTTCACAAACATTCTCTTTCCCATTTAACAGTGGATAACATTCATGCAGTCAAATGTTTATTATATAATACCTGCCTTTAAGGATTCATTTTTTGTTTCATGTTTCTTATCAGTGTCAATTGTAATCGATTACTTACAGAAAAAGATGAAAGGCCTAATTTACGATTTGATGATACACGGTAGATACAGCCTTGCTATTTAAAACTGGGGGGGGGGGGATCTATATTACTTGGCATTTTCTCCAAGTGCCAAGAAAAGACTCTAGGCATAAAACTTAGATGGATAAAGTATTGTTTTTTTCTTAACTCCTTTTCCTAAATACTTTAACTTTTAGAAATAACACTGGCTAGCCAATGAAAACACTTCTTTGATAAAGGCTAGGAATTTGAGATAGAAAACAGCTGGGCAGGTTATATATATATATATATATATATATATATATATATACACAAAAGGAAACAACTTTGAACTACATAGACAATGTCGTTTAAACCCAAACAGATGTGGTTTAATCTTGGTTTTGATCCTCTTGTAGATTTTTCTCAAAATGCCTGCATATGCATAGAAATGATGACTTTCAGATGTCTGAACATAATTTGTCTCTGTGAGAATATCACCTTGGTACATAGATCATGTACACCAAATATTCCAAGTCTTTGAACATGGACAGCAGGGTACCAAGGAGAATTTATGTTAGTCTTTTGCTTTCACCCAACAATTCTGTAAGAAACTGAAAGGGGAGGAAAAAGGCAATGATATCCGCATAATGTCATTTTCAAAACAAGAAAGTCACATGTGTTCACCATGACTTTAGTAAATCATGATAATGGTTTCAGATCCTTATACTTAGAAATGCTTGTAAGATGAATCATATCATTTGACTGCTCTAAAAATAACACATATGTTTCATTTGTGCACCGTTCTGTGTCTCCACTGATTATTATCCTCTTATCAGATGACACCCTCAGGCTTTAGGGGTTTCCCATCCCAATGCTAGGAGAAGCAGCCACTGGAGCAGAACTATTTTAAAACATAAAATACCATCAGCCAGACTCTGAAGGCCCTTAATAAAATATACTCAAATCCACTTTCAACTTTAAAGGTAGTTAAGAGTTGTCACCTCGGGCATCAGCCAAAATGTTGAAGGAAGAGTTGTACAGATAGAAACTGTGTAAAGATTTTCCCTTTTCCTCTTCCTCTTTCTCCTACTTGCGTGAATATAATGGTGAATAGAGGGGAAAGAGTCTGAAAAACATGTGGAGAGGCTTAAGATCACGAATGGGAATCAAAGGGAAAGTGCACTCTGGGAACAGAGGATGGTAGGTAATTATCACCCAACACCATCAGATGACCTTGCAGGCATCCATGGACAGCACTGTTCCAATTTAGCTTTGCCTTCAAGCTCTTTCTCCTTAGTTTCTATAGTTTTCTCCATGGTTGTAGCCCTTGAGAATATTTAAAAGGCCACATCTGGAGTAGGAGGAAATGAGATGCGTGTATTTGTTGGCAAAAGTTTGAAAAGAAATGTGTATGTTCACACGCATGCATGTGTGTGGCATCTGGGGGAGTGACTAGAAGGAGATATGGGGGTGAGGTAGACTGATGCTGGTGGTGGTGGTGGTAGATTTGTGCTTGAAGCATTGGGAAGCTAGCCCAATGGCTCCATTTAAAACACAAAGGAAGAATCCAAATTATAAATGGTCAGATATTTTCTGGAACCCTGTTGACTCTAGCAACAAACTATTGTTCTGTGTAATGTCTCACCCCTATCCAAACCCTCCTGGGGTATAAGTGTAATGTGAAGTCATCCCTAGCCACAATCTAATCTACCGCAATAATCTAGTGTTATATGCGAATGCTTATTATTTAAAAAATGCAGATCTGTTTATACTGTTGGAGTCTCTAAGTCCCTTCATTATCCATCTGTGCTGTCTGTCTGGGTGGGTTTCCTGATCTTTGTGTGAGGAAGTTGCTCCTGCTGAACATGACTGAAAGGAAAATATTAGACTCTGATGCCCCAATGTTGTGGTTCCATGCCAGGAGCTTCATGACTGATGTTTCCCACTGAGAATTACAGTGCTGCCAAGGGGTGGAGGAGATGGGCACTGGCCTGATTACAGAGCAGCAAGTCAGAGTTCCTGGAGGCTGCAGCATGGAAATCTGGCTGATTCCTCTGGAAGTGGGAAAGGGGCAAGAGACTGGAGGAGGAAGAGGGAGAAGAAGCCTGCTGACTTTGCCAAAGAATGCTTGGGTTCTGAGCTAAGAGGAAGATGTGGAGGCCATAGCATTCCCTTTCCATGAATGGCTTTAAGGGTGGGGAAGGGAGAGAAGAGGATGAAGGCATCGCGTGGACACACTGAAAGGCAACTGAGCAAGATGGAAAAAAGGCACTTGATTAGGAAGCTGCAGAACTGGACCTTTATGAATTTAGATAAATTATTCCCACTTTTCTTATATACCCTTATATAAAATGGAAAGGTTGAATGAGATATCTTTTCAAAGATCCTTCCAATTGGAAAATGGTCTGAACATAATAGTTTTGGGTCATTGATTAGAGTCTCTAAATGTACACATTTAACTCATGCAATTTTAACTATGTCTGTGGCAGAAAGGGAAGGGGGTAAGAAGAGTGGAAAGGTAGAGAAAGGGAAGACCAAGGTAGAACAAACACATAAAGGAAGCAGTGCTGGTAGTCTGGGCCATATTCGTCTATGGAGGCACATCCGGAGTGACTTGGAACAGACATGAATCTTCACTTCCCACATTTAGTCTCAGATTTCATTGTATGAGCAGCTTACCTTGCTGAGGAATATTCTAGTGTTAAATATTATAATGTTTTAATTTTTTATTATCATTTTTGGTATGACACAGTCTCACACAAGCCAAAATTCTATCTAGTATTCAATTAAGGAATTGTCAATCTATTATTTTGCCACAGGAAGACCTGGCTGGGTTGGACTTAGAAGAAAAATGGCTTATTGGTCTCTTAAGTAATATCTTCCTAATGCATCTTTAAGGTAATTTGAAATATATGTGATATTTTACCTCCTGTGCTGATGTTAAGAATGTAGAAATGCAACTGCACCAATCTTCTGGCGTTATGGGAATCTCTGTTGTAACTTGGAATGTATATTAGAGAGATTCACCAAGCCATAAAGAAGTGGGTGAAATCATTGAGTCAATCATTATCTTGGAGTCTCTGTGTGGAAGGTGATGAAAATAATACAAATAACTAATTTGTGCTGAGGGTCTTTTTTGTGTCAAGGATCATGTAAACATTCTACACATATTTTCTTTTTCACAACAATCTAGTGATTCATTCAACAGCTAACTTATTTCCTACCCATTACATGCCAGAAATTCTTCTGGGCTCCAGGGAGATAGCAGCAAACAAAATGAAATAAAGTTTCTAGTTCCATGAAGTTGAATTCTGGTGAGGGGATGATTAAAAAACATATTAGATATATATGATGGGCCAGCCCCATGTACTAGTGGTTAAGGGAATTGGATCCCACAAGTCTGTAGCTTGAATCCCAGCCCCTTTGGTGATTTAGAAAACAGCAGGCAAGTGTGTGTGCATGCCCCAAATCTCCAGATTTGGATGGAGGAAAACCCAAAAATTTAGGGACTGCTGTTCTATGGCATTTTTTTGGGAAAAAAATGTATTTTTTTTTCTGAATCTCATATCCTGAAATAGGTAAGTATTAGAATACAGAAAAATGGGACCAGCAGATGGTGTAATGGTTATGTTACTAGAACACCCACATGGCTGACTGTGATTCCAGTCCTGGCTCTGGTGGTTTGAAAATCACACCAGCTGCATGTTTGTGCGTGCCCAAGATCGAGGGAGGAGAATGGAGGATGAAAGACTGCAACATGGCCATCCCCCACCCCACATGGGGAGAGGAGAGTGGGGGTGGTGATTTCTCACTTTCCTTCACACTGTTGTCTGTCTCTCTCCCCCCTGTCTCCCCCCTGGTGAGCAAGTGCATCTTACGGTAAAAAAAAAAAAAAGAAGAAATAAGAAAAATGGAAAAAAGTATTATAATCCTCCTGTGAGAGTAAATCATTAACATTCAACAAAGCAACCTTATTTCCCAAAGGAATCCAGTGATGTCAGGAAGAAAGCAAAAGCAGAAAAAGCTGACATGCAGAGTTGAAGATCAAAGTCAACATTTCCAAAACTGGATCAGAGTGAGGAGTAGAGGAAGGACCACGATCTCATCGGTTCTGTTTGTAGCTATGGTCATGCACTAAATATGAGGGGTTTGCAATAAACTTATGAAAACGAATATTATGCAAAAGACTACACATGAATTTAAATTTTTTTGAAATGTGTACTGTAATTCCATTTTTCAGTAAACTTTTTGAAGTCCCTTGTACATCTTCATGGCCCTGTCAGCTTCTAATGATGAATGTTTACAGATAAGGTGAACATTAAGGTTAGTCATACAGTATCCTTTCTACTCATCCTATGGGTGGGGTCTCAAGTTTTGAAAGCAAAATAAGTTCCTCAGTTGTTGATTTCTACATCTGTTTCTGGGAAGAGGTATGAATCTGTCTAGAAGATTAGAATATTACATTACTGAAAAAGCACCTAATAAAGACCACAGATGTTTTCAAGTGTTTTTATATTCGATCTAGACTATGATTCTTTGTGAATATTACTAAACTTAGGAATCCATTATAAAACATGTCTTTATCTTCCTAATGCTGAGTTAAGTACACGAAGAATGTTGGGAGTATTTTAATAACAATGTATGCTTTGGGGTATTTGGGAGAATTCTGATCTTTTATTCTGAATCCCTAACATTAATATCTCTCTGGAGTTTAGAAACTAATTGTATCAGCCACAGGAAAGAGAGATTGTTCAATGAGAAAAAGAGGAGTGCTGACCTGGCCAAGTCTTCCTAGGAGAGAATGCTGAGGAGAACTGTCAGCCCTGAGACGCAGAGAGAGGGGCTCCCATGAAGGAAAACCAAGGGAAAGGTAGCTTAATACCTTCCTTAAGAGAGAAGAAAGAGAGGGCAGGGGCTAAGTGTGTGCATGTAAGGTGGGAGAGGGTAGAAGAAAGGGAAAAAAGTAAAAATAAACTTTTCCTAGGGGCTGTGGAGACCCATAAGAAATTAACCTTTTTTTTTTTTTTGTATGCTTAAGATTAGATAATTATTCAAATATGGCTCTGAGAGTTACTCTGGATGACTGACTGAAAAGGACTAGTTTGACTTGAACACTTCTTTCTCCCACTGCTAGCAATGCTCTGCACACAATTTCTCCCAGTCCAGTGGATCTTGTCTCTTAGAGAAGGGGCGTAACTCCTCACTGGCCTCAAGGTCTCCAGCAACAACATATTCAGAATTTCCAGACAGCTGCTATCAACAACGGGAATGTATTATGAAATTTATCCCCCAAACTCCACTGGAAACCTGGAAGGACAAGGACTCACTGAATGAGTATTTACAGAAATTGGTTTTGTCAATTACTTGGATGACAATACAGAAGACACACTTAATGAATCTGATCTGTGAATGACATGTGGCTGGAGAGAGAGACTGTATGGCAATAGACTATATCCTTGATTTGATTATTATACACTGTACGCATGCTCTGAAAAACCACAATGTAGCACACAAAGATGCACAATGAGTATACGTAAGCTAGGAATCACAGTGTAAACAAAAAAGAGCAAGAGAGAGAGAGACTATGTGACTATACAACTGGAATGCAGACAGAATTTGACAAAAGAAAATGATGACTAAATCTAGCAATGTTGAACCTCTGAGGATTTCTGGCCTTGGGTCAAGATGCTATCTGTTACAAATATAAAAAGAGAAGCAATTTCAGGATTTAAATTGAGAAGAAACTCAATGTAACTGAATAATAGACAGGACTACCAAAAACCCAATATGACATGTGATGAATTAGCAATACAGGTTAAGAACCCCTAATCTGAAAAACAGCAAAATTTGAAACTTTTCGAGTGCTTACATGATGCTATAAGTAGAAAATTCCACACCTGATCTTATGATGAGACACAGTCAAGATGCAGGTGCATATCACAGTTTATTCAGTATCTCTAAGAGAAGAAAGACCCTCAGTTGCCTTTAACTGTGAAAAAAAATTTTTTTATGTTTTTGCCATAGGGCATGTGTGCTTGTCAGAGACAAAGACAGGGAAATTGAGAAATCACCCCCCTAGGATCTGACCATGCTGCAATCGCTTCTCCTCTTGGGATTTTGGGCATGCACAGGAATGCACATCATATGATTTTCAAGTCACCAGGTCCAGGATTTGAACCATGGTTGGCTATGTGGGAGTCCAACTCTTTAAACACCTGTTGGTCCCTGTGATACAGCTTTTTGCACATATCCAGATTCTCCTATACAAGTATGCCCACGAAGTGTCTAAAATTTGAAAAAAATACAAAATCTGAAATAGTTTTGATCCAAACATTTTGAATAAGAGATACTCAATCTATGGTATCTCTTGTGAATATGAAATAAGATGTTGCATGAAGTATTGGGAATGTCCCAAGTGTTCAATAAATGTTAGTTACTATTACTGCCATGGTCATTGTTGGCTACTGTTAACATGTAGGTGGAAAGTAGGAGAAGGCACGTTAATTGCTCCAAGGTTTTGGCTTTGTTCTTGTCTTCCTGTGTCCTCTCTTTCCTTCCAAGCTTCCCCTTAATTCTACTTCAGTGTTGCTGAGGTTGGTCAAAATGGAGTTAGAACCAAGTGGAGAAAAGGTATGGGATCAGTAGCCGACTTGAAATCCTTTCTAACTGCTAGGCTCCTGTCAGGAGCTTTATGTGGATTATATGATTGAATCCTCACAACAATTCCAAAAGTTAAAAATTAGTTCCTTCATATTACAGATAACGAACTGAGGCTCAGAAAGGGACTTTACCAATGTTATAGAGCTAACAGGAAGCAGAACTGGGATTTAAAGCTATATCCTTATGTTTTTCTACATGGCTTTCTCTGTGTGACTAAAGACTCGCTGTAGCAGCTGCAATTTTCTGGGTCTGCAGCAGGAATGGTGGGTGTTGGGGCTGGAAATATTGGTTTTGTGAAAGAGTTTTGGGGGCTTTTGGATAGGAGGAGAACAGGAAAGGGGTTACAACAGCTATTTATATGTCTACATGATACTTCAAAGCAATTCAAATTTTTTTGTATTGCTGAGCCCCTAAGGGCAGCTCAACAATAGTATCTTTGCTATTTTGGTTTCAGCAAAGCGGTTGGGTTTTGGACTTCTAAACTTGCCCACAGCTCCTGATGGGTTAGATAAAATGCCTCCAATTTTAAGTGGCCCTACAAAGAAAATTAAGATGTAAGATTAGCTGGTAAGTTTTTATTTTCCTTTCTCTTCAAAGCTATCATATTCAATTTAGGATGAAAAAGAAGTTTACAGGAAGAAAATAAATCCTCTTTTTCCAGAAATAAAAATTGCATCTACTGCATCTAAGAGGGAGTCAATGGCTTGAAGAAATTATTTATATCTTATCTGTGTCTCTTTTCTATATTTGTTGGTCACTTTTCTGTTTAATTACTTTACCGTTATGATTTAAAGTTATCACAATGATAGCATCCATTATTTCAGTAGCACCTGCATGTACACACATTTTGTTTATTTGCTCAGCTTTAAAGTTTAGCCAAGTTATACTAATTGGTAATTTTGGGAAGCTTCTCACTCTTTTCTGGACACTCTACTCTGAAAACAATAGCTACACTTAGGAGAAATAATTCCCAATCAATGGCTTCATTACACTGCAACATTTCAACAAATTCTCTTACTCTGAATTAAGCTGCTAGTTCCCAAAATCCATGTAAAACAAAACAAAATAAAACCCATCAAGTCTGATGGGCCATCTTTGTTTTCTCTTTAAATATATTTTAAAGTAAATTATGTTTAGGGGAGCATATGGGAAGAATGTATATTTAAAATGTGATCTGTAGTTTTGTCATTTATGGAAAAATATTCTGGTACCCAGTGGACCCAGGGTAGAAAAGAACCTTATTATTAACTAAAATTTGAGAACTATGTAGTTTGGTAACTTTGAAGTGGCTCTATGGTGTGGTTTGAATTCTAGAGTGAGAGCAAAAGCTGTCAGCAACCTTGGGGAATTTCTTAATGTTTCCTGCATTGTTCCTTACCAATACAAGAAGCTTCTCTTTTCAACATAGGGAGCAGTGGAGCTGACTTAAAAAAATAAAGACAAGATGGTGTTTCTCTTCCTTTGAACTCTCTTGTCCATGGGAAGAGAGAGCAGTTTCTATATAGAACTTTGTCTCCTTATACATGGTGATTTAAGTGTTGATGGCCAGAGAAAACAGTCAAGGAGGGATGACAAACTACCAAAAGGAAAATTGGGGAAGGTCTGTTTCCCACCGTCAACACATTCAGATCAGAAGACTAACAATTATTTATGAGGTGGCCACATTATGAATTATTAACTGCAGGGTGCTGATGCTGGTAGTGATCATATTCTCTTAGTGCTGTGTTTATGTTAGCAAACATTTGCTTCTCACACTATATTAAGAGTGAACATTTAAAAGAACTCTACCAAAGTATTTTTGTCAGTATGTTTGGCATTGAGAATGTGTAAAGAAAAAGACAGCTTTGTCTTCATGCTGTAAAAATGTTTACCTGCAGTAAAAAGGAGGTAGAGTATGACCCATAACTACACTTGCATTGGGCAGAATGGGAGGATGCCCAACTATTCTAAGAGAACCTGGTTGTTAGGAATACACCAGAAAAGAACAGCCTTTTGTTTTTCTGTGCTGTTTAAGTTCAAATTACCTTGGGGGAATGGGAAGCCTGTCAGTGTCACTGATTGGTGAGTGGAATCATTGAGCTAGAATGAGTCTCAGGAAGTTAATTTGGCTAGGTCCTGTCTTTGGTCAGGATGTATATAAAGGACACAGGAAAAATGACTGTCCTATGACATATTTCTTCCTTCAAAAGGCAGGTGACATTGTAAGTTAAGGCATTGGACTCTCACATGACCAAATATAGTTAGAATCCCAGACTTAATGGAAAATCACGCTGGGTGCTCTTTCCCACTATACACGATGGCAAGTGAAAAAGCTGCAAAGCAGGATATAAGGAGAAGAAACCTGAAGCCAAGAAGGCTGATGCCAGTGGCAAGGTTAAAAAGGGTGACCCCAAGGCTAAAAAGCCCAAGAAGGGGAAGCCCCATTGCATCTGAAACTCTGTCCTAGTCCAGGGCATCGGCAGATACTCCCGGTCTGCCATGTATTCCAGGAAGGCCATGTACAAGAGGAAACACTTGGCCACTAAATCCAGGATCGAAAAGAAAAAGGAGAAGGTTCTTGCAACTGTCACAAAACCAGTTGGTAGAAACAAGAATGGTGGTACCCGGGTGGTTAAACTGCACAAAATGCCTAGGTATTATCTTACTGAGGATGAGCCTCGAAAGCTGTTGAGCCACAGCAAAAAACCCTTCAGTCAGCATGTGAGAAAGCTGCGAGCCAGCACCACCCCCGGGACCATTCTGATCATCCTCACTGGACGCCACTGAGGCAAGAGAGTGGTTTTCCTGAAGCAGCTGGGCAGTGGCTTGCTACTTGTAACTGGACCGCTGGTTCTCCATTGAGTTCTGCTGCATAGAACACACCAGAAATTTGTCATTGCCACCTCCACGAAAATTGATATTAGCAAAGTAAAAATCCCAAAGCACCTTACTGATGCTTACTTCAAGAAAAAGAAACTGTGGAAGCCCAGACACCTGGAAGGTGAGATCTTTGACACAGAGAAGGAGAAATACGAGATTTCAGAGCAGCGCAAGATGGATCAGAAAGCTGTGGACTCGCAAATTTTACCAAAAATCAAAGCTGTTCCTCAGCTCCAGGGCTACCTGCGATCCGTGTTTGCCCTTACAAATGGAGTTTATCCTCACAAATTGGTGATCTAAATTTTTTTCCAAGAACCTATTAAATAACTGATTATATATATACATATGTATATATGTATATGTATATATATAATCACACTGGGTTATTGTGCACATGCCCAAAATCCCAAGAGGAGAATGGAAGAGGAGGGATTATGGCATGGTCATCCCTCTGGCATGGTGATTTCTCATATTTTGGAATAGAGTCTGGTTTAGGAAATATATTAGTATTTTGTTAAATTGATATATATTAGTTATTAATTACTATTATTTTCCCCTTATCAATCATTACCTCTTAATCATCTACCACAAATCTTTATTTACTATTGTATATGTAAACTAGCTACTTTCAAAATAATTTTAGTCAATTTAAAAGGAAATGACAAGTATGATAAAACCCAAACCAAGTAATAATATAAAACATGAAAATCTGAAAGTGAAATGGATGAAACATAATAAAAATTCTTGGTTGAACAAAAACCCAGCAACGGATGTAAAATGTAGCTCTGATATTCATTCTTATCAGTCAGGGAAAATAGGAAAACACAATGGATGAAACACTGGATAGCACTACCCCAACTAGAAGAAAACTTTCTAGTTTGTTTCAGTTACTACTCTCTGTATACCAAGCAACCCAAATTGTGGCTTAAATGACAATGAATTGTATTTGTTCATGATTCTGTGGGTTAGCTGAATGATTTTTCTGCTGATCTTGCTTGAGGTCACACATGGTCACACATGTAGCTGGCAGATCACTGGAGGCTAGGATTCACTAGGCCCTCTACTGAGATATTTGGATTATCTCTATGTGGTAAGCTTGAGCTTCTTCATAGCAGGGCAGTCTCAAGATAGCATTCTAAAAGGAGAGTGCCAATAGGAGAAACTCTAATATGCAAATGCTTATCAAGCCTCTGCTCATGTCCTGCTTGAAAATGTCCCTTAATGAAGTGAAATCATCTGACCAAGCTCAGGAGATATAGGTCATGGGGCCCACAGTCATTACACTTTCTGAGGACAGGCCAAGTTAAAAATCTAGGGGACTGGACAGTGGCATAACAATAATGCAACACTCTGTTAAGACTGACCCACATGGGAGGGTTCTACATCAGGAGACCTCTCTGACCACACTGGATGAGCAAGTGCCCATGATCTGGGGCTGGTTGAACCTGGAATGGATTGTGGCATGAAGATTCTGTTATGGTTGCCTACCTCACTTGTAGAAAAAAAAAAAAAAACAAACAAACTTAAGAAAATCTGGGACTCAGTTATCCCATAGAAATACAAAAATTTTGCTAGCCTTTTGCCTCTGGTAGCTCTGTTGTAATTTTCTCTGTCATTTTTTGATACTTTCTTAGAGCTTCTTTCCTGAAATAGAAACTTAGCAATAGTGCTTCACATGTTATCCATGGATTAAATCACCTTAACAGATCTCTGTTGAAGTATGATGAAACTTTGTTTTTGCTATTGTCTGAGATGTCTGCTGTTTTTTTGCTATCTCACATATATTTTTTCTTTTAATATTGAAATGATATATACTTGGCCCATTTTACTTTCAAGTGTGTGAGAATGAGCAAAGTAGAGTTACAAGAAGATAGCCTTGGAGTCAAATCTCTTTTCCATCTCTCTTAATCACTGTGTGGACATTACCTTACCTCTCTGAGCCTCTGTTTCTTCTTAGGTTAAATGGAGATACTATTTCCCACCTCAAATTATCTTTGTAAAGACCAAATGAAACACTAGAGGTAAACTGTAGTGCCTGAAACATAACTATAATTCTATGATTATCATTATTACTTTTGGTGGTGCTTAAGAATAAAACCAATGGAGAGGAAAACAGAGATGACAGATGGAAAAGCTACTCTAGGCCTGATGACATTGCTTGAGCTCTTGGATCCAGCTGTACCAAAACCAGTACTCTCTGCTGGACTTTTCATTTAGTGGAGTCAACTGATTTCCTTTTTGGTTTAAGTCAGCTGAAGTTAGATGTCTATTACTTGAAACAGAGAGGTACTGACTTACGTAGGAACTAAGTCTGCTCTGTATCAATTTCATCTAGTGAATGTGTATAAAATACAAATTCTTGACCCTTTCCCTAGAGATTCTCATTTTACTGGCTTAGGGTAGGGCCTGGGAATTTGCATTTTTGGAACATTCTAAATATCACCAGTTTACACACCAGTTTTATAGAACCACTGTCTTTTTTAAAAAATTTATTTTAAAATTTACATTTAATCACTGTACGTTTTTACAGTGTATAACATGGTTTTTTCCCAGAATGAAAACGGTGCATATTAGTCAACTCAGAGACATTATATGTACATTATCAACAGATAACTTTTTATTTTGTGTCTATTAAATATTTTTCCCCTATCTTCTCACTCCTTCCCCCTATTTTCCACCCATTTCTGTACTGTCTCTGGTATCTAGAGTTGGCCTCCCTGCTATTATACCTTCACTGTCTTAAATGAGGAGTTCCTTATTTGGCAGTCCCTGCAGGACTTTGTAAAGTGTCTTGCAAAAAGAAGGGCCATTAACTATTTGTTGAATTGAAAACACATTCCAAGAATATGAGCAATGAGAGAGGACAGGTTTGTGTGTTTCCACCCCCCCCCCCCATGGGATGGTTATTTGAAGTTGGCAAGACAGCTAAAAAGAATCATATTACCTCCACAAATGTCTGAGCATCTTAGAGTAGCTACATTGCTTGAATTAATTTGGCACAAATTTAAAATGCTATTCAGTTTTCTCTTTCTAGCTTTAAGGCTTTGGTTATAAGTAATTCATCCTATGGCTGCTTTCTGACATAATATCACATTTTTTGTTTGTTTGTTTCAAATTAAGACCTCTTTGCTACATATAAAGAGTTCATGTTAGGAGTGCCCTTTATGATACATTTTATATCAATGGAATGATTGCCTGATAGAAGTTTTAGTGTCAGTCCAACCACATCAAGGGGTCCCCGGAGAACAGTTTCATACATTCAGGATCCTGATAAATGGGGTAGGAATCCTCTTTATTAAAGACAAGCAGTAGAAGGTGCTATTGATGAAAGTATTAACAGCATATGCTATCAAAGTAAGAAAGAAATCACAGTCCACCTGGAATAGAGCTTTGCTTCATTTATTTGATGCTTATGTAGGGGATTCAAGCTCTTAGACCCACAAATATCACAATGGTTTCTTTGGAAAGAGGCATCTGAAGGCCCGTCTAGATGAATTTTTTAAAGAATTACAGACTAGAGCTGACAACATGACCACAGAAAAGATTTATTCTAAAGACTTTCAATGGGAACCACCCATCATCTGTACTGAGAAAGAGTCAGTTTGGATGTGAGTTCTGAAAGATTATTTTCACAAGCAGCATTGCATTGATGGTTTATATTATAAAGATGAAGGAGGCCAAAGATAACTAAATTAGAACCATTGGAATGAAATTAGAATCTAGAAATTCACAAGCAAGAAGAAAAACCCCTCAAATGCATGCACTCATATATTAGGTATCCCTCTGATCTGATGTACCACAGTGTGTAAGGGTGAGAGGCTTCATCCTATTTTAAACTTGACAAAATTTATACTGTCATTCTGTGCAGATCACATTTAATTATGACATTAGAGTCAATGGGTGCCCTTAGTGGCAGAAATGCTAAACTTAACCAGTAAGGAGATAATACGCCATTCCTTTTGAGAAAAATGACACATATTTTTAAATGGAAGAAAGCTTTGGCATGAATATCTTAGATTCTCTAGACTTGATTTTATGGATCTGTCATGGGAAGGGAATGGTCAGGAATTGAGGTGTACAGTATTACTGGAAACTATGAAATAGAGTGATTTGATTTTATGTCTGTTTGTATAAGGGATTTTATTGAGCACAAGTACCTGAAAAAAAGACTAAGAACCATCAATGTTCTTCTACTGACCCATTTTACAGTTGGGAGTACTAAGGACTGAGTTGGTATGCTCAATGTTACACAGCAAGTAACTGATGGAACGGGCTTGATATCATTGGTTATGGCCAACATTTGGGAGCCTGTTTGTGAACTGAACATCCCAGAGTGAACTTAATCCACAGTCCAGCTTTCTTTGACTTGCACAGTATTTGATCCATTAGGAAAAGTCACATGAGCATCAAGATTCTTCTGAAAAACTTCGAGATTTGGCAATAAAGCGTCTACATTTCTTTGACATGTTCTCACCAGTTGACCTATCTCTTCTACCTTCTACTAGTGAATGATTAGCTGCTTCCCATAGCTCCTTTGTCCTGCCTGGTACCTACTTGAGTTTGTTGTTCTGGGTGCATAGCATCCTAACACCTCCTGAGATCCTTGGGAGGTTTGTAAAACTCCTTTAGGCCTAGTTCTGTATTAGTCATGGTAAGCTAGGTTTGTGATATTTATATTCATATCCATATCTATATCTCCTCTCTAAACCACAATGGCTTAAAATAACAAATTTTCAATATTTGCTCATGTTGTATGTCCATCCATGTTGGGGAGGTACTCTGCTACTGAAGTCACTGAGGGACCCAGACTGACAGAACGGCTGCCATCACAAACATTGCCTGCAAGAACTTTGCATGTTCTTGCATTGACAATGCTTTGGACTGAAAGTAACACATGCCGCATGTGCTCACAGCTCAGTGGTCATGCTGGTCATGTTGCCTTAGTGAACTTCAAGGAACCTGGGAAGTAGAATCCTATCCTGTGTGGGGCCAGCAAGTGGTGTGGTGGTTCAGGGTGCTGGACTCCCACATGGCCGATTGTAGTTCAAGTCCCAGACCTGGTGACTTGTTTTCTCACTTTCTTTCTCTCTCTGTCCCTCTCTGGTCAAATTAAAATAAATAGATAAAGTTAAATAAAATAATTCTTAAAAAGAAAAAAGAATTCTATTCTGCGTGCAGAGGCAGAGGCTAAAAACACTTAATGAGGGTCATTGCTTCTTGCCATGCTTGGTGTGGAAGTTGGGTCATGAACAGTGATGTATAATTCCTAGAAGTGCTGGACTGCTGTCCATGGAAATCTTTTATACAGTGACGAGGCTCTCTGTGCAAGGAACAAGTAAACCATAAAGTCTATGTGAAGTGATAGTCATCTTGCTTTTCTAAAGAAAACTGTTTTATGTTATTAATTGCCAGGAGATAGGTGTATTAATGAGAGCGAGCATGTACAAACATACCGCCCATTCCCTAAATGGGACATGGTCACACTGCAATTCTTTTTCCTGCATTTCTCCAGCCCATTAGGATTTTGGGTATGCACAGTCCTGGCATGTTTCTCAAGCTAACAGCCAGGATTTGAATTGTTGCTGGCCATGTCTGCTCTGGCTCCTGGTATACAGCACTGAACCACTGTGCTACGGGGCAGTCCAGTTATCCTACTTTTGACCTGGATTCAAGGCCCAGATTTCTTCCAGTGTGGTATTTGCAAGTGTGGTATATATCTAAGCCTGTTTCCTCATCTATAACTTAGAGTAAGAATACTATTTGTCTTAGTCAGCCCAGGCTGCTAAAACAAAGTGTAATAGACTAAGTGTCTTATGTACTACAGAAATTTATTTCTCACAGTTCTGGAGGCTGGAAGTCCAGGATTAAGGTACCACCATGGTCGGGTTCTAGTAAGAGCCTTCTTTCCAGATTGGAGATGGCAACTTCTCATTGTCTCATATAATGGATAGAGGGCTAGAGAGGTCTTGGGGGACTTTTTTAACCGCTAGCGGACATATGCACTTAACAGAAAGAGACAGAAAAAGGGAGAGAGCATTTCCCAATAGGGCATGGTCATGCCAGAATCCCTTTTTTTCCATTTCTCCAGCCTGTAGGAATTCAAGGCATGCACGTACATGTGCCTGTCATGTTTTCTAAGCTGCTGCACAATCTTACAGATTTATGGATCTAATTATATTAAATGAACTCAGACAGTGTGTAAAGCTCAGAGTCCGCCAATGGTCACTGCTACCCTTGAAGGTGTACAACTTAGTGGCTCTAAGAATGGGCTTGCAAGTAGCTAAATGACTTGGGGAAGCCTCAATTTCCTCATTTTAAAGTGGAAAATTACCATGCCTCACCCTTAAAGATGTTAGGATGATTCAGTGAGGTCGTATGAAAAGCACCTCACAAAACTTAAGCATGTGATGAATATGGCATACTAGTATTCTAAAGATACTATGTGGATTAGCATGTGGATGCCAAAGTTCTTTTCATTTCTTTAAAAAATCAAAACAAACAAACAAAATACTACCAACAGTTCCTGTCCTGTGAACCAATATCACTATCACCTGATTCAAACACTTTTTTGGTGTAAAACGCTCTCACTGTACGACCATCTCAGATATGAAACTTTTTCTGATCAGGGCTCCAGGCCTCTTGTTTTTCTCTGTTGAAAATGAACTCATTGCTAAGAATCTGACAGCCCTGTTGATCTTCAAGCTATGTGGTGTGCGTGTGAAGCAGCAGAAAGTTTACAATGAGGTGCAAGGAGCAGCTGCTAGTCTTGATCAGAACCAAGCTGCTTAGGCCACATTACCGGGAACCTTTTCTCTTATCTACTTAAATCTTCCCCTAAGAACTCAGTGACCCCAGAACATTAGGCAGATTACTTTTGCCACAGATCCTCTCATGAGACTCTCAGGAAAACACAGGGAAAAATATAAGATATTAGACACAATACTCCCACAAAATCAAGAAAACCAGACAAGGTTGATTGTACCCAAAACTTAAACCCCAGTTCCCCAAATGTCAGTCTTTTTCGTTTTTTTAAAGAGAGATATTTTCTATAGGGCGCATGCTCACTAGAGAGACAGAGATAGACACACAGACAGAAAGTGAGAAGTCACCCGCACCTCCCCCCAGGAGGGGATAGCCACGCTGCAATCCCTTCTCCTCCATTCTCTTCTCAGGATTTTGGGCAGGCATGCACGCACATGCTCCTGGTATGAGTTTTACGTCACTGGGTCTGGAACTCAAACCACAGTTGACTCCATGGGAGTTCAGTGATGTAACCATTACGCCTTCTGATAGCCCCATTAAAGTCTTTAATAAAAACACCAAAGGGTGATAAAACATATCTTTGGAAGACTTACTGAATGCTTTATGGTTTTATTTAATTCTCCAGCATTACCTCATGAGGTTGTTTTATATATTCCCATTTTATAGGTGGGGAAATTGAGGCCCAGAGAGGTTAAGCGATTATTGATGGTTACACAGGACACATAGAAGACCTCAAATTTAAAACACCCCTGACAAGCTCTTTCTACTGTAACATGCAATTTCTCCTGCCAGGGAAAAATTAGCTGTAAAATATCAACTTTAGAGTTCCTTCAAAACATGCCCTAGGGAGGTTATTACGTTTTCCAGAGAGATCAAATATTGGGTTGTCAGAAAATTCATGACATGTGTTTTGTTTTTATATGCAAAAATGTGTCATGACTTTTCTGACAACCCAAAAGTTTGCTGCAGAGATTACAGTTGGGAAGTGGAGAGCCTTCACTCCAGTGCCCACTCTCTCTCCCTAATTCCATATGGCCTCCCAAAGCAGGCAGTGCTGGGTCCAAATGTTGGTCCCTCCAGGTTTCCCCAGCCACCAGGAATGTTAGGGACTCACTCAAGCATTTCCCCAATTCACCTTAGGACAGAAAAGATGAACGCAAGTCTGGCCAGTTCTGCTGGCTTTGCAATAATGAACAGTGTTGGAGCCTCACGGTGGCATCTCTCACATGGGGGCCGTGTCATGCTGCTCCCATGCTGCCAAGTAGGTCTGTACTTTGCATGAATCTACTGGCCAAAGAGCACTTCGATTTTTCATCTGCCTTTTACAGGCATCGCTCCACTTCCTTGCCCTGATTGAAACAAGGTCCGGCACCATCCTGCCTAGGCAAGCTGCTTCCTTTGAGTGACCTGGAAGTAAACAACCCTGGGTCTGGGCTGAGGAGACAGGGGTGAGGTCAGCACACCCAATTTCTACACTCAGACTTTCCTACAGGAGAGGGGAAGGGGGCTCTTTAAAAGAACACTGTTAAGGGGCCACAATAATTCTGGCTCTCCCTTACACAGGGCAGGCCAGAGTCCCTGAACATCAAGCTGGCAGAACCTCTAAAAACTTTTATGAAGGGACAGAGTTATTTTCCCATGTGACGCGGAATTTGTTTTAGGCGTGTCAAGAGATCCAAACCAGGCCCGACACTTTAAACCGCAGCTGGTTCTCAGCTAATCTTTTTTTTTTTTTTTTTTGGAGAGGTTTTTGCTATAGGGCGCGTGCGCTCGCCAGACAGACAGAGAGAGACAGAGAGATAGAAAGCGAGAAATCACCCCCCAGGGGGGATGGCCACGCCACAATCCCTTCTCCTCCATTCTCCTCTTGGGATCTTGGGCACGCACGCACACGCGCCCGGCGTGAGTTTAAGCCGCCGGGTCCGGGACTCGAACCGCGGTCGACTACATGGGAGTCCAGCGACATAGCCATTACGCTAACTGCTGGTCCCCTCAGCTAATCTTTTGATGGGTGGGAGGAGAGGCAAGGGTGGCCCTTAACATAGAGGAAATATGCTGTTGATGGAATATTGGATTATATTGGGTATGTCTTAAGAAATTTCCTTAGATTTTGGAGGCCTCCAGAGCTCCCACTCCAGAGATAATCTTTGAGGGTTCAAATAGAATATGAACAGCAGTACTCATAGCTGATAAACTCCACATTGGAGGGGAGGAAAGGAGGCCGTCAAGGGAGATGATTCTTCACTTCCAATGGTCCTTTCTATGCAGTCAACCTGAATGGTGCTGGCCCTTTATGAACTTTACCCTAGCGTGGACAGAAGACTTTTCTGGTCAGAAAATTTGAAAATCAATTCTCCCTTTTGTCCTTTCAATTGTGAGCTTGTCAGCAGAAACTTGAGCTCTTCTCAGTTCTTCCTTGTTGTAAACCCTACCAGGGCTGCTCAGTTCATCTATCTGGCAGAGGACTGTGGGCAGGAGTATTTGATACCATTGAACCCACTCATCTGCAAATATAAACCACATCTTTCAACCTAACTTTTGTCTACATACGGGTTACAGTTGGATTGTCCAATCTATAATTCTGGCTTTATTTCTCCGTTTGTTAAGAACCTAGGTGGGGGGACCAGCAGATAGCATAATGGTTATGTCACTGGACTCCCACATAGTCAACTACGGTTTGAGTCCTGGAACCATTAGCTTAAAACTCACACAGGGTGCGTGTGCACCTGTGAAGAAAAAAAAAGAAACTGAAGAAACTGAAGTTGCCTAATAATAAATATCCATTCTCCCAGGTTTTGTTGTTGTTGTTGTTGTTGTTGTTGTTGTGTGTGTGTGTGTGTGTGTGTGTTTAAGAGAGAGATTTTTGCTACAGGGTGTGTGTGTGCTCAACCAAGAGACAGAGACAAAGAGATAGAAAGTGAGAAATCACCTCCCGGAGGGATGGCCACAGTGCAATTCCTTTTCCTCCATTCTCCTCTCAGGATTTTGGGCATGCATGCATACGTGCCCAACGTGAGTTTTAAGCCACTGGGTCCAGGATTCAAATCCTGGTTGACTAAGTGGGAGTCCAGTGAAGTAATCCAGTATTGTTTTTTAAATAATTGACCAACATTTTAGTTATACTAGAATTAACTGATATTTTGGTTAGAATGTCTAGCTAAAGGCTACATTTCTCATATTCTCTTTCATATTCTAACCAGCAGCATATTTACTGCCTAACAATAACCAGTAGTGTGTTTCTTCTAGGAAAGCTCTTCAAGTAGAGTTGAGTCAACTAAGGTATTTGCTTTTGCTTTTCCGTCTTCCTCCAGCCTGGAAAGCAGACAGACCTAAAGGCTATAGCTCCAATAGCCATCTTGGAACCTGAAGCAACATCAAGAATCAAAGCCACATGGCAGTGTTGTGGACCTTAAAGATGGAAAGAACTCGAGTCCCTGGAGAGTAGGAAATGATCCTTTTAGCACTGCACTTCCTATCTCCAGAATTCTTTTATGTAAGAGTCAAATGTCTACCTCCTTTGAAGTACTTTAATTTTGAATGTGTGTTTTAGGTAACTGAACCTAATTTTAACTAATGCATCCTTCAGGTTTATTATTAAATTCTATAACCTGTTTATTCCAATAATGTTTCATTAATGGAGCCAACCTGGTATCCTGAAATTATTCACAGCTGATTGTTCCAGCCAGTTAGTGCTAAGCAGAAAACTGAGTTCCTACATATTCTGAATCCTGGCTCCTGGTCTCCTGCCTTGAACACAAATCTTTAATTTTCTCTTTTGCATTACTATTGCTATTCATGAACTGTCTGATATGTTTTTAAGGAAGTCATTGCCCAGAGAATATAACTTTAATTTTAAATGAAAAGCTGCTTCTTCTCTTTCTTTGCCTTTCTTCCTGCTGGGTTTGAGTCAAATTATGCTTAGTGTAATTTTAATTTTTTCCCCTTTCTTTAAACCCTATTTGTGTTGGAGAATATAAAATGTTTGTTTCTCACTTGTCCCAATCAGAAATGGAATAAAATGACATTTTGAAATCTTGGGAAGGTTGAAGTTTTCTGAACTTAAACTGATCTGTTAAACCAGTTAGTTGAGCAAGGCCAGATAAGCCCTCAGGAAAAATCATGAAAACTAAATTAAACTGAACACAAAAAAGCAATTTGCCAGCGGTGAACCTAGTTCACAATTTGCCTCCTCCAGAGAAGAGTATTCTGCCTTGGTCACACGCCAACACCAGCTCTACGTGATAATCTATAGGATTGCTCAATTCCTCTTAGGACAGTAATGAAAGGAAAAATAACATGTGTTCTGCCAAAGTATGTGGACTTGCTGACATTTGCTGAAATACAGATATCATCTGAGTGAAAGTGCACAGGATGTTATCCTTAAGGTGCTTTAGAGAGCCAGTATGTTACATATCTTTTCTACACGTATGTAGGCAGATTGAATTTCTGGTTATTGTGAGGGCTTGACTCTTGCAACTATTTCCTGTAGACCCATGGTAGCTTTGGGGCTTTGTGAAGAGCGTCCCATGAACTACACAATCTGGTGAGAAATTGCCTTTGCGATTTTTCAGTAATTTTTGTCTATCCCTGCTCCTCATTAGAAGGGTGATTTAAGAAGAATAGGATCTATCTAGAATTATTGGTAGGAGAGGAGTCAACACACTTCAGATAAACTACCTGTCATATGAATTGCCTGATTCTAGACTGAACAAAATAAATATGCTGGAGAAGGATGGGGGAAAGATGCTACGTATTCCCTGCTGGAGCGAATGAGGGGACTCTAAATGATAGACATTATCACCAATTCATATTCAATGCTCTTAGGGCACACAACTCAGCACTGATTTGTGGGGGGGAAAAACACAAGAGACTAGACAGTTAATGCCAAATCTGGATAATCTTGCTTAAATGATGTGGTATGTTGTATTTTAGTTATTTCTGAGCATTTTACTGTTGAAAGATTCAGATCCAAGTAGGCTTGGAGGGATGAAAAGGAGATGGTTTCAGGCTAAGAATACAGTAGAAATTGAGTATAAGGAAAGTTATACATAGAGAGTGTTGCTAGGCATATGGCAAAAGCATCCCAGGATACAATATGATGAATAGCTCAGAGGCAGAAAATACCTGGGAACAGAGAAGGACAGATTGTTCCACAACAGAGTCAGTGAGGACTGGGCCAACAGTCATCAAAATATCATAAGATCAAAAAATAATCCAAAAGAATTAGGAGATGTACTTCAATTTTTTTCAATTCTCATACTTTTTGGGATGATATGTGTGCATGCATGTGTACGTATGTGTATTCCATATATGTGTGCAAACATATGACTAAGAATACAACTGCAAAAGATTACATGGAAAGATATATTAGATCTCATAACTTTAAATTTATTTTATAGATATTTCATTCACTAGTAAATAAAAAAACTTAGTTCGCACTGCTTATTTGGAGTATTACAAATAAAACACTAACCCTCGTTAACATGACAACTAGGGTTTAAAGATAAATGATAGCTAGGTTGGGGTTATTTGGATGGTAAGAAACAATTTATAAGTGAAAATATTATGTTAGAAAAGACCTTTGAGGGGCCAGCAGGTGACATAGTGGCTCAGGTGCTGGACTCCCACATGGCGACCACAGTTCAAGTCTCAGACCTGCAATTTTTCTTTTTAAACATCTTTTAAAGATTTATTTATTTTGGAGGGGTTTTTGCTATAAGGTGCATGTGCTTGTCGGAAAGACAGAGAGAGACAGAGAGAAAGCGAGAAATGGAAACCAGCAGTTGGCATAATGGCTATGTCGCTGGACTCCCACGTAGTCGACTGCGGTTCGCGTCCTGAACCCGGTGACTTAAAACTCAAGCCGGGCGCGTGTGTGTGTGTGCCCAAGATCCTGAGAGGAGAATGGAGGAGAAGGGATTGCGGCGTTACCATCCCCCCTGGGGGTGCTTTCTCGCTTTCTGTCTCTATGTCTCTGTCTGTCTGTCTGGCGAGCGCACGCGCCCTATAGCAAAAACCTCTCCAATAAAAAAAAAAAAAAGAAAGCGAGAAATCACTCCCCAGGGAGGATGGCCATGTTGCAATCCCTTTTCCTCTATTCTCCTCTTCTGAGAGGGTGCACAAACATATGCACATGTGCCCGGCGTGAGTTTAAGCCACTGGGTCCAGGACTCGAACCGCAGTCAACTATGTGAGAGTCCAGTGACAGTCATTATGCCAACTGTGGTCCCCATCTTTTTTTAAAAAAAAAGTATTTATTTTTTATTTATTCATTCATTTATTTTAATTTGGCCAGAGAGAGCCACAGAAAGAGAAAGAGAAAGAGAGAAAATGAGAAAGCAAGCCACTAGGTCAGGGACTCGAACCATGGTCAGCCATGTGTGCATGTCCAGTGCCATAACCACCATGCCGACTGCTGATTCCCCCAGATCCTGTAATTTGAAAATCACGCCAGATGTGCACATGCGTGCATGCGTGTGTGCGTGTGTGCGTGTGTGTGTGTGTGTATCAAAATTCCTCACAGGAGAATGGAGAAAGGATTACAGCATGGCCATCCCCTCTTGGGGGGTGATTTCTCACTTTCTCTCTCACACGAGCACTATAGCAAAACCTAAAAAAAACCCAAAAAAACAAAACAAAAAAACTAAAACAACAACCAGTAAGGGCCTTTGATGCCAGTTATGTAAACTTTTAGAGTTAAACTAGAATGTTGCAGCCACACAGCCTACTGGGTGGGCAGACTGGTTAGGGAGATGAAAGGTATAGTTGACATGGAATCAAATCCAATTTAATTCAGATAAATAAACACACACATGGTGCCCACTGTGTGCCTGGTACTGTGATAGCTGCTGCGAAACCGAAGAAAAATGTCAGTGTCCGTCTCTAAAAATCTCATGGTCCCCTGAAAGACATAGGGAGGCACAGCATACGTAAGTGGTAAACTGAGTAAAGCGGAATGGTAGAATTTATTAAATGAGACTCTTACATCTCTAGAACATGAACAAGGTGAAGAAATAACATTATAAAGGAAAAGGAAACATTGGTTCGTGGTGCCACTGTTTCTCAGAGTAAGGGAGGAATGGAAAAAATTCTAGGGAAATTTTTGCCTTTTTTATTTCAGTTTCTTTCTTTCATGAGTGAGAGGGGCATAAAAAATAAGAGAAGGGCCACTCTAAGAAGGTCTCCATACCACAACCCATCAACTTTAGATAACCCATATCATAGGCATCAGTGTGCCTGGCATGTCCAGGGAGGTCTCTAGGCATAAACCCAGAATCATCCCACATAGTTCAGCTCTCAGAATGTCACATTACCATTGCATTATTGTCTGGCCCCTACCTGAGCTTTTTAAAGATGAAGAGGAACGAATCAGAGGCATTCAAGGATAGAGAATAGGAAAATCACTTCAGATCATAAATTTTTTTTTAAGAGAGATTTTTGCTATAGGGTGTGTGAGCTCACCAGAGAAAGAGAGTGAGAAAGAAAGTGAGAAATCACCCCCCACCCCTGGGGGGGGGGGATGGCCATGTGGCAATCCTTTCTCCTTCATTCTCTTCTTGGGATTTTGGGCATGCACGCACACGCGCCTGGTGTGAGTTTCAAGCTGCTGGGTCTGGGACTCACATTGTAGTCAGCCATGTGGCAGTCCAATGACATAATCATTATACTATCTGCTGGTCCCCAGAGCATAGACTTACACATTTTCTTTTATTTTTTTTGGAGAGGTTTTTTGCTATAGGGTGCATGCGCTCGCCAGACAGAGAGAGACAGAGAGACAGAAAGCAGGAAATCACCCACCAGGGGGGATGGCCATGCCACAATCCCTTCTCCTCCATTCTCCTCTCAGGATCTTGGGCACTCCCGGTGTGAGTTTAAGCCACCGGGTCCGGGACTTGAACCGCGGTCGACTACATGGGAGTCCAGCGACATAGCCATTACACTAACTGCTAGTCCCCACATTTTCTTTTTTATAGGAAGGGAGATAGAGCCAGATTGCTCATTAATATCTCATCAGATCTAGTAGTAAAACTATAGAATTTCATGACTCTAATTCAAATTTCAGGTCTGCATATTCAGGTCATTAATTTTTAAAAATAATTTTTGATAGAATAAAACTGGAAAATTTATCTCATGCTTGAAGTTTAAAAAAAACTTTAGATATCATCTTTGATTTCTCCGTATCATTTATTCATTCAGTGCAACAACAAATATTTATCGAGAATCTACTACATGCCAGTCTATTAGGCACTATCTTAGGCACACAGAATACATGAGTATTATCATGAAACTGACAACCTGGCTTTCATGGAGCTTATGCACTAAGAGAGAGAGAAAGACAGTAACTAATACACAAAATAAATATGTAATTCTTATAGTTTTTCAAAGGCAGTAAATACTAAGAGAAAAGAAATCAGAGCATGTTAAGGGTGGGTATGTATATGTCAGAGTTTGTCCAAGGTAGATGGTGTTTATTCCTATAGTCCCAGCATGACTTTTAACAGCATCCTCTCCCTTTAACTCTAAAACATGTCCTGATTTGGTTTGGATGTTATATAAGTTGGTAATCATAATTAAAAGAACCCGAGAATGTACATGTGTGTGTATGTGCATACGTGCAGGGCTAGATTACAGTATTTAGCATGCTAATCCAGGTGTATGCATGTACTTGTCAGAAAGAGACAGAGAGAGGTAGAAAGCACCCCTCAATGAGGGTGTGATTATACCACAACCCCCTTCTCATTTCTCCACCCTGTTGAGATTTGGGGCATGCATTCACACATGCCCAGTGTGTTTTCAAGCTGCTGGACTGGAATTTTAAGGGAACATTTGAGCAAAGATATGAAGGAAGTGACAGAGCAATCTACCTAGGTATATCAGTGACGATCATGCCAGGCAGAAAAACAATGAGGATGAGACCTTAAGGTTTCCAAGGAATGCAAGGAGCACTAGTGCAGCTGCAATAGAATGAGTCCATGAATGAGTGAGCATTAGGAGAATAGGGTTAGTGAGGGAAGGAGCAGAGGGCTGGATAGTTTAGGGCCTTAGGCCTCTGAGTCTGGTGGAAAGCTACTGGAGGATTCTGCTATAGGAGTGACATAATCTAACATTTAAAAAAAGATTAGTGGCTAGCAGATGACATGATGTTTAAGGTGCTGGACACTTGCATGGCCAACTGTGGTTTGAGTCCAGAACCTGGTAGCTTGCTCTCTCTCTCTCTAGTGAACACATGTGCCCTATAGCAAACAAAATAATGATGATAATAAATAAAAACCAAAATAAGTAATTCTAAAAAAATTCAGTTTACTAATTTATTTTTTCTTTGACAGGGGATTCAGGACCCCAGCGGGGTCTTCATGCTTCAATCTATGCCCAGTCTCAGCTGGCCCATGTGCCTGGCATGTTCAGGTAGGATCCAAATTTCCTATGTGGATCCCATTGTATTAATGCTGTGCTATCAGCTGGCCCTAAGACTTCAGTTTTAAAATGTTCACTTGGGCAATTCTTTCTGGAGTCCATTTTTAGAAAGGGGGACACAGAGTCACAGAGAACTGAATAACTTACTCAATGTTAGACAACTTGGCAAATGGCAGTCAGGATTCGAACCCTCTAGACTGCAACCATCTTAACCATCATACTTTACCCTCTTAATGAACAGAGAGAGTTAGCAGTTTCTGGCAATAGTGAAAAATCAGCAAATGGAAGCTATTGGGATAAGGTTTATTACACAATGGGAATTTAATACCTGCTGGGTAACTGAATGTATCATGAGTCACCTATACTGAGGCCCTGAGGTGATAATTGAAATCAGGGAGAAATGAGCTCATCCAGGGGAAAAGGACAGAGAGGGGCTGAGGACTGAAATGTGGAGGATGCATAACCACATGCCCTAATGCACACTTGGATGGTGTTCAACCTTGAAGTGACTGTTCTTATAAGCTGCAGCAAAAACAAAGGTTTCCTTCCAGGACTGGTTAAGTGACTCTTGAATTTTGGTTCTAACTCCTTAAAGCTGTTTCTTCCACTCAGTTTCAAAGCCACGTCTTCCCTTTCAAAACATTTGCAAAATGGTAAATCCTATCTTCCAAAGAGTCCATTGAAGTTTAGTTGCAAACATAACCACTTCTGTCTGGTAAAGATTAACGATGTTTCCGATATGAATAGTTTTGATTAATTGCTGTTGAAACTCCTGAGCTGAATAATGTCAAAGCTGGAAAATGAACTCTTAAATGGACTCAAAAGACAAGAGGCCCATGTATCCTTGAACATAATCCAATCAAAGAGATTGCAAAGGAAAACACAAGAGAGAGTATTAAATTCATGGTGACATGAAAGGTCCTTGTTCTCTTTTTGAAAAACCACCAGGTCATTGTTCACTGAGAATGGCTTTTGATAGTGAATTGCCTGTTTTTTTTTTTTTTTTTTTTTTTTTTTTTTTTTTTTTTTAAGAATCTAAAATATGATCTGGACATCACTTGTTGAACCTATATTAATCTGAAAATTCTGATTTGTACGTCTTGATGCCTCAAAATCAAACTAAATAAAAAGAAAATCCAGTCAAGAAAATAGAAGTAGTTTACTGTCCACAATGTGGATTGGTAGATAAGAGCAGTAATGTCAGGTTGTTAGGAAAGTCATGACATATATTTCTATGCAAAAATGTGTCATGACTTGCCTGATAACCCAGTAGCTTATAATGTCTATTGGTGAATTGTCATCCTCTTAAGGCTGAAGCTCAATTTTATTACAGTTGTTCTAAAGGAACAACCCATCTCTGTACACCACCACATGAGTTTCATTGAATGGTAATATCATATCTAAATAGCTGGGTGACTTTGGACAAGTCTGAATATTTCAGAGTTTTGTTTCAGTCTTCTATAAAAAGAATTAACATCAGTCCCACTTACAACAAGGCTGTGTGCAAGTTGAAATGAAGTAACAGATGTGAAACTGCTTTATAAACTACAAAGCATGGTGTACATAGAGGATACTACTACTGTGTTATTGCTGTGTTACTACTCCCCTCTTCAGCCAATCTAGTTGGCTTGTGATGCCACAGTTTGCAATTACACATGAAACATAGGGTGTAGAACTGCAGCTGTACTTGATGTCTTGACTCTAAAAGTCTGGTTTAAGCTCATGATTGTAGATTACTAAAAGAGATGCATCTGTCTCCAGCCCTTTCAATAAATGCTGGCTTGTAAAATTTTTCCATTACGATGTAGTCCATGTTTTGAACTTGCTCTATTTATTCATTGACTGTGGAAAACAAGATACAAGATTTCAGTGAGAATTCCTCTGCTCTCGCCCAGTTGTGATTAATTACGATACAGTAGCAATAGTGCTTGAAAAAATATAAAAATATGCCTTTTCAGGCACACAAGCCTTTGAATTGATAAATAAAATAAATATTTCTTGATTTTAAAATAAGATTGATTAATAAACACACTTGACTCAAAACCATTTCTTAGTAAAATATTCATAATTATATATATGTACACACACATATATGTGTATGTATATATGTATATATATGTATATATATGTATATATGTGTGTATATATGTGTGTGGATGTATATATATATATATATATATATATGTGTGTGTGTGTGTGTATATACACCCATATATACATACATACACACATGCACACATGTATATATAAAATACAGAAAAATCTTGAGTTTAGAAGTGAGGAAAATGTGGGACCAGTAGTTAGCGTAATGGCTATGTTGCTGGACTCCCATGTAGTCAACTGTAGTTTGACTCCCGGACCTGGTTATTAAACTCACACTGGGCACGTGTGCGTGAGTGCCCAAGATCCCGAGAGGAGAATGGAGGAGAAGGGATTTCAGCATGGTCATCCCCCCTGGGGGGTGATTTCTCGCTTTCTGTCTCTCCATCTCTTTCTGTCTTTCTGGTGAGCGCATGCACCTTATAGTGAAAAATCTCTCCAAAAAAAAAAAAAAAAAAAAAAAAGAAGTGAGGAAAAGGTGATTTAGACTGTAATCTAAAAAAAAAGAAAAAGACAATAGGAAACCGTCAAGTTAGCCTCAATCCTGGAGCACAAACACTTTAATCAATTGTATATAACTAAGTTAATCTCCAAATAATGGCTGGAAGATGACATAACAAAAATACCATGACTAAGAAATAGCATATATGTAATAGATCAGAGGATTTGTTCAAATAGTCATTGTTCCTCTCTTCCAGACCCATTCCCTCTCAGGTTACCCACTATGGTCAGTCCTGTTGGAGGATAATTTATTTGGTCATCAGGAAAGTCATGACATATGTTTCTATGTTTTTCTATGAAAACTACATCATGACTTTCCCAATGACCCAATATTTGTGACACTATGGATAATGGCGGTCATGAGATTTGCTGTGACCATTGACATGCAAGTGGAAGTGGCCTGAGCTATTTTTAAGAAGCTTTAGAAGTTATTGTCTCGTTCTATAATCACTTTTACCCTTTCCCCAGGAGAAGGGGGCTGTTTCAGATAAAGCCTACTCCTTAAACCAGGATCACAAGTGAAGACAATGTGAGCTGAAGTTGATTGCCCTTGTCATGCTAAATGAGTGATAAATAAGCCTTTATATTTCTAAACTACTAAGATTTCAGGGTTGTTATTGTAGCATAACCTAGTGAGACTTAGTTAATACAGTGTGTTTATACTATTCCATTCTTTCCTGTTGTATCTACAATCAACATTCATAAATAAGCACTGAGAGAAAAGTTTGGCCAAAAGATTAGGCTCCTCTCAATGTCTATGAACATGGGTTTATAGCTGAGTGACCAGGAAGCAGGAACTCTCTTTCACACGTTCAGCATAAAAGCATTTCTACCAGACAGGAATGAATGCAGCCCATTAGGTAGATGATGGATTAGAGCCTATGATTACATACATAGTTTAATTATATCAGCCTTTTTTTGGGAGGTGGGGTGGGGATACTAAACTGTTTTCTATTTTTTTCTCTCTATTGACTTTGAACTAAATATTCTTATATAATTCTTTCTGTGATTACCCTGAGATTTCAATATGTATTCTTGATTTTTCAAAGTCCCCGTTAATTAGTACTCTCATCACTTAGCAAATGAAGGAAGAAATTTAAGAGAGTTTAACTCGATTTATCTTCTTCTTGTGCCCTCTTTTTAATAAGTTTATTTATTTCTTCCATAAGTGAGAGAGACAGAAAGAGAGAGACAACAACATCAAAAACCACTCCTGGGAACCAGCAGTTAGCGTAATGGCTATGTCGCTGGACTCCCACGTAGTCGACCGCGGTTCGCGTCCTGGACCCGGTGGCTTAAAACTCACACCGGGCGCGTGTGCGTGTGTGCCCAAGATCCCGAGAGGAGAATGGAGGAGAAGGGATTGTGGCGTGACCATCCCCCCTGGGGGGTGATTTTGTGCTTTCTGTCTCTATGTCTCTCTGTCTGGCGAGCGCACGTGCCCTATAGTGAAAAACCTCTCAAAACAAACAAATAAACAAACAAACAAAAAACAGAAAAAAACCACTCCTAGCTTCAGCCAGCCCCAGATTACGGGCACACACCTGCTCTGTATATGCACGTAGGTCTCTGGACAGGAACTCGGAACCTCTCTACATGGGTTAGCCTCTCAGAGTGTTGTGTATCACTTCTACACTTCTTTCCAGCTCCCCTTATAGTCTTTGAGTTATGGAAGTCACATATTTTATATGACTTCTGTACTGTATAGATATTATTAGTATTAATGTAATGGTCAATATTGTTTGATATTCATCACTGTATTTTCCTTATATGGTTCTCTTTTCTTTTTATAACTCCATGTTTCTATTTGGAATTATTCTATCCAGTCTGAAAAACTTCCTTTAAAATTCCTTGAAGTTGAAGTCTGTTGGTGATAAATTCTTAGAGCTTTTGTTCATCCAAAAATGTACTAATTCCATACTAAAATATGAAGGATAATTTTCTTGGACATTGAGTTCTAGCTTGATTATTTTTCTCCTCAGCACTTTAAGATGACATTCTGTTTTCTTCTGGATTTCATAATTTCAGTTGCAAGTTGTGTTTGAAGACTTACTGCTTCTGCTTGAAAAATGGTAAATCTATTTTTCTGTGAGTATTTTTTTCCTAAAGAATTATTATTTAACAATTTTATTTATTTTTGTTATGACTTTCAGATTTCTATAGGGCACATGCATGAGAGAGAGAGAGAGAAAGAGAGCGAGAGCGAGAATGTGTACAAGAAAGAATGAGCCACCAGGTCTAAGAACTTGAACTGTGATCAGTCATGTGGGAGCCCAGTAACTAAACCACCATGCCACATGCTGGCTCTTCTGTGGGTGTTTTTAAGATTCTTTTTTTCCTTTGGTTTTCAACAGTTTGACAATAATTTGTCCCAAAATATGGTTTTATTTATCTTGCACTGAAATCTCTGAGCTTGGGGAATCTGTGAGCTGATATCTACAGTATAATGTTAATATAAATATTTTTCAACTGTGTATGAGATGAAAATTCCCATATAAACCATAAACCAGCCCCCAAAACTGAGAATTTTAAAGAAAAATAAAGATAAACTGAGCTTTACACAAGCTTTTAAAACTCTGCTCTTCAAAGGATACCTTAAAAAAAAGAAAAAGGAAGAGTGACTGGGATAAGATATTTCCAATACATATAGCTTGCTTTCTCACTCCCCCTACCCCCTACCACTCACACACTTGCTTTGTCTCTCTTTGTTTAAATTTCAAGAGATTAAATTGAATTAAAAAATAATAATTCTAAAAAAATAAGATTACTATCTATGAGGTAGAATTTCTACAACCCAGCCGTAAGAAGAAAATTCCACTAACAAAAACAAGGCAAGGTTTTTAAATAGCTATATAAATGACCAATAAACACATGGAAAAGTGCTCAACATCATTTATCATTAAAAATGCAAGTTAAAAATATAATGAAGTACTGCTACATATCCACTAAAATTGCTAAAATTAAAAGTCAACCGTACCATTGGCCAGCTCCATGGTGAGCAGTAATGCATTGCTCAAGAGAAACTAGGTCCCACATGGCAACTGTGATTCAAGTCCCCCAGCCTAGGCCATCTGAAACATGCTGGTCATGTGCACGAATGCCCAAGATATGTGGGACTGGGACTTAAGGAAGGGGATAGTAGCTTGACTAGACTGTGTGAAGGGTACTGCTCTGTCACAGCAGTTAGCATAATGGCTATGTCGCTGGACTCCCATGTAGCCGACCGTGGTTCGAGTTCCGGACCTGGTAGCTTAAAACTCATGCCGGGCGCATGTGCATGCGTGCCCAAGATCCGAGAGGAGAATAGAGGAGAAGGGATTGCGGCGTGGCCATCCCCCCAGGGGGTGATTTCTTGCTTTCTATCTCTCTGTCTCTGTCTGTCTGTCTGGCGAGCGCACACGCCCTATAGCAAAAACCTCTCCAAAAAAAAAAAAGAAAAGAAAGAAAAAAGAAAGAATAAAGGAAAGTAAGACTAATACCAGCAAAAGTTGGTGATGATTTGGAGTTACTACATAGAGTTCACATACATAGATGATGGGAGTGTAAAGTAATACTATCACACTGGTAATTAATTTTTTTAAAGAATGATTTTATTTAACTTTATTTATTTACTTAGTTTTAAATTTGACCAGAGAAGGAGAGAGGGATGGAGGGGTGGGGGAAGAGAAAGTGGGAAAGCAAGCCGCCAGGTCTGAGATTTGAACTGTGGATGACCATGTGGGAGTCCAGTGCCCTTAACCACCACGCCACCTGCTGGCCCCAATAAATACCTTTTAAAAGTTACTTTACCAGCCTCAACTTCAGCAAGTCAGGAATGTGCACAGATACCTGGCATGTACAGACAGATCTCAGGATGTGAACCTGGGACCTTCTCACACAGCCTCGGCATCACGGAGGACTATGTTACTGCTACTACTTGGGTGGCTGGCCTGGAAGTTTTTTATAGTTGTATACTGTACATATGCAGGGATGTTATGTGATTAACATAAACATTTTTTAAAAACTAACATGCAATTCTTTAAAAAAAAAAAAAGCTTCATTCAGTTGTAGATGGGTATTTGGCTGTTTCCCGTTGGAGGCCTTTGAGGCTGTTATTAATATTCATGTCTATTTTGTGTGGATATAAAATGAGCATGTGGAGAAACAGAGACTTTAATACACTGTAGATGGGAAGATAATCTGTACAATTACACTGATGAGCAATTTGGCAAAAATTGCTAAAAAGAGAGCAAGTGAAATCATTGTGAGAAGTGCCGCAGAAACTCAGTTTTTTACAGTCCGAGGTATAAGGCAGCCTTGGAAGGAAGTCTAGATATCACCCTCTGTCTTCCTTTGTAAGTGCCTTCCCTTTGTAAGTGCCTCCTGAGACAATAATCAAGATACTTGAGGATGTGGTTTGAGTGGTGAACAGACACATCTTCTATTGGCCTGGAGGCCCCCTGCTGTACAGGTGTTAAGGAGTCCAAGAACTTCAAGAAAACCTAGGAAAAGAGCCTTGGTTCTACTAACCAGTGTGAAAGTATATTTGTATTTTAATAAGTGGTACATTTGTACATGTACCTCCTAGGTTAGTATCAGACTTGGCACCTCCATCTAATATATTTGGGGTATGAGGAAAAATCATTTGTCCCAGATTTATTGTTGAGGTTTACTTTTAGTTCTAGGTGGGTCTCTGTGTTCTTCCTTCTCACTGGGTACTACTGACTCAAAGCTGGGTTGATAGTAGATGTTACTGGTCTTTTAGTGATATGAGATGGCCTTCTACCCTTCATAGCCAACAAAGAAACTAAATGTTGAAATTAGACTTTTCTGTCATGTAAAGGGCTGCAACAGCCACCATAACTGCCACTCCATCCACACTCCTGCTGCCCTATTTTCCATTTGAGATATTTTTTGAGAGATTTTTGCTATAAGGCATGTGCACTCACCAGAGAGACAAAGAAAGTGAGAAATCACCCCTCGGGGGATGGCCACACCACCATCCCTTCTCCTCCATTATCCTCTTGGGATTTTGGGCATGCATGCGCATATGCCCAGGGTGAGTTTTAGGTTGCCATGTCTGGGACTCAAGCTGCTGTCGTCTGAGTGGGAGTCCAGCGATGTAACCATTTTTCCATCTACTGGTCCCCCATTCACAATCTTTTACTTATCACAAGGGAATCAGTAGAATCATCAAGCCCTGTTCACCGTTTTGCTTGTATTAACTCCCCAATTCTTGCTTTTGTGATTAGAAAAGTTAACTTTTGTTAACTCATTCTCCTACTTTCCTATCATTAATATGCTTAATATTTGAGTTCTTTCTAAGAAACTGGCACTTTGGAAAAATGAGCAACTGTCCCAACTCTTTACTTGATGGAGCTTAGGGTTTTATTAGGCAATTATATTTAGAAATGCCAAACTGGGGCCAATGGCACAATCATGTTCTGTGAGGTTGACTGATGTGGGATGTTCCCAGTTCAAAGATGGACAGCTCCTTAAATAAACAAGGCATGCACAAGGCCATGATCTGGGGCTGGCTAAGTCTAGGCATGGACTGTGCTATCAAAACCCTGTTGTGGAGACCAGCAGGCAACATGGTGCGTAGGGTGCAGAACTCCCATGTAGTGAACCACAGTTCAAGTCTCAGACTTGGCGGCTTGAAAGTCCCTCTGAGTGAATGTGCATGCATACGCAAAATCCCAAGAGAATAGAGGGCAGGGATTGTAGCATGGCCATCTCCCTTCAGGGGTGATTTCTCACTTTCCCTCTCTGTCTCTCTGGTGAGCACAACTACTCTTTGGCAAAAACCTAAAAAAGAAAGAAAAATAAAATAAAAAAACACAAAACCCTGTTGTGGGTAATCTTTCTCTTGCTCATGGAAAAAATGAACTTAAAAAAAATGATATCCCAAACAAACTATGTGAAGTGTGGGGGAAAGAGAGGTAAATGTCACCATGAGATCACATCATTGGAAGATGAAGATGTTTTGTGTGGGAAGCAGAGTGGCTTCCTGGAGGAAGTGAAGATCCCATTGTGGACATAAGATGAAGAGGGAGTTGCTACTGCCTAGAACCTGGGGTTACTGATGTTACCTTAGTAGGCATGAGATGCTGCAGACGGAGAAAATTTAAATCCTTCTCTTTGTAAATACATATGCAAATACCTGAGTAGAAGAAACTGCTGTCTAAGACTAGCTGCTCTTATTCTGGACTTCACTATATCGTGAGATACTACCGGATTAATGATG
The DNA here is from genome assembly GCA_026018925.1 of Tupaia tana. Classification (NCBI taxonomy): domain Eukaryota; kingdom Metazoa; phylum Chordata; class Mammalia; order Scandentia; family Tupaiidae; genus Tupaia; species Tupaia tana. The sequence continues at coordinate 18,004,391 of JAKSZU010000022.1, read as the reverse complement.
ATCACTACTTCTGGCTTCATTGTTTCCCCATGGGAATTAAAGACATCCTGGAGACACAGATGCTAGTAAATGAACAAAGCAATTTAGGTTTATAGCCTGGGGATGTTATTGTCAAAATGCGCTTTAAAAAAGTTTAAGGGGAATTCTCTTCTAAGTTCCATTGTAGGGTTGATTTCCCCATATTGCCACCCTCCATACCAGTTAAGTCTCTAGCTTTGTCAGGTTTTCAGAGTATCTTCTTATCACATGACATGCTATTATAGGAGACCAAATCCAAAAATCTGTACTATGAACTCAACTATTTAATAATATCCAAGCACATGAAAATAAAGATAATTAAACAACAATAGGCAATAAAAGAATAGGAAAGAACGAGACCCTGAAACTAACCTGGACATTGCACAGGTACCATATGGGTGAGGGGAAAGGGAAAGAAGGCTTACAAACCCAACTCTGATAAAGATCTGGGATGAAGGCTACTCTTAGAAGCAGAGACCAAAAATCAATAGTTGTATTTATTTACTATTTTAATATGCTTTTCCTTCATGCTAAATGCTATGTTAAGCATTTTTTTTCTCAGTATTTTGTGTACGTTTCATTAAAGTCCTATAAGGTCAATACTTAGACAATCCCTTTCTACAGATGGGAAAATTAAAAGTAAAACTTAAGTGTTTTCCCAGGTTCACAGAGTTAGTGAAAAGCAGAGCTGGTATTGAAGAGTATCAGGCTGACCCAAGAGTCAGATCTAGGCTTAACCCTTTTCTTTCCTTTCAGCTTCTACTCCCTGTGGCCTGCCCACATGCTTGAGTGGTGTGTTTCCTGTCACACAGGCAACCCTCTCGGGTGATTTAACAGCAATGTGGCTCAAATGGTAATGATGAAATGATTATGCGTACTGTCTTCAGATTTTTTCTCCCTTGAGCCGAAAGGATAAAGACAAATCTTCATGTCCTTTGCCTACGTACATATCTCACCAGGGAAAGATATGCCAGTCTCCCTCTCATTTCACACATTACTTCTACAAGTGGATCTCTCAGAATCTTTCTCACTTGGTTGGCAGACAGAGTGTAGGGAAGGCCCCATAGCTAGAATCACCCTCAGGGACTGGGATGCTAGAGAAGGAATTCAGCATCTGAATTTGACTCACTATCTCTACACTTTCAAATGACATTTGGTGCAGATACATGATCTTATTATTACACAGGCATTCAAACTAAGAGGGGTACTCCTGTTCTCTACCCACTTCTACATAACTCTTTATGCTCAGCTTTGTTATAACATTACATTAAACACACACACACACACACACACACAGTTGAAAACAGGTGCTGAGTACTCCATAGTCTAAAGAGCTACCAAAGCTGAAGTCGACAGTGCACAAACCAGGATTTCCAATGGTTGCCTGAAAAATCTCTACCACAATCAATGAACTACACCACTATTACTGCATGTGTGTCTGTTTTAATGGACTGTTATAATGGGCATAAAGAGTGATGGAGAAGTGGGTAGAAAGGAGGAGTACCCCTCCTAGTTTGGATGCCTTTGTAATAAGATGATATACCTGCACCAAATGTCATTTGAATGTGTAGAGAACTTTTAAATATTCTTGATTCCCTCTAGAGACTCAATGACACTACAACAACTAGAGAAAGCTAAGTATGTCTCCAAAATCATGTTTAAAGATATTAAGGACCTGTAGAAATAACAGATCTAGACAAGCTGCAATTCAGGATGGGTAGAGAATGTAGATGTTGGGGTGTACTGTATCCTGGATAATGGATTTGAAATTTGAGAAGGCCTCAATGTAATTGGTTTTCCCCATGAAATATTTATTGTGTTCTGAGTTGTGCACAGGATGCTGAGAATCTGGGCAAAAGTATTCAAAAGTAAAAGTAAGATGTCAGGCAACCCAGAAGTGTTTATAAGACATACTGGAGAAAGAAGGGTTTTCTTAAAAACACAGCTACTTTCCCCTTCAACACATTTGCCAATGTTTGAATCTTTGGGTAATGAATGTTTCAGAGCATAGCTCAAAACATTTAAAGAATGACACTGAACCTTCCGCTATTTTTGAGGTTTAAAAAGTCTGTGACAGGGGCCAGCAGGTGGCAGGTGGTTAAGGCACAGGATTCCCGCATGCTGACCATGGTTCAAGTCCCTGACACGGTGGCTTGAAAACCAGGAATGTACACATGTGTCCAAAATCCTGAGAGGAGAATGGAGGAGAAATCATGGGGGGTGGGGTGGGGGGGGGTGGACTGATTTCTTACTTTCTCTCTCTCTGTCTTTGGCTCTCTCCAGAGAGCCTATGAGTCTTATGGCAAAAACAAAAACAAAAAGAAAAAACAACAAACAAAATCTTCTGATAGTTAATTTGGGATGTCACCTTGACTTGATTGAAGGATGCTTGGAAGGCTGGTAAAACATCATTTCTAAGTGCGTCTGAGAAAGTGCTTCCAGACAAGATTAGCATATCAGTCAGTGGGCTGAGAAAAGACTTGCCTCCAGAGTAGGTGGGCATCATCCAATCAGCAGAGAGCATGAGAGGGATAATCAGGGGAAGTCAAGTTCTGTTTCTTCTCCTCTTCTCTCCCTCTGTTCTCTTTTTCCTTCCTTTCATGGTGAGCAGTGTCTTCTACTCCTCCACATTTCCCGTTCCACCCCTGCTTCTTCACTCAGCCCTTGGCTGTGTTAACTCCTATTGGTTTCTGGCCCTGTACCCTTCCAGCAGGACAGACTCTAAGTTCTTTAACATCTGGATTCTGAACTGTTTTATCAGTGGCTTCTCGAGGGCACTCAGGCCTGCAGACCTCTAAGGGGGTCCCCTTCAGTCTGGGGACTGGAATTGTACTAGCTTCCTAGCTTCAGAGTTTTTCAGATGTTTCTCCAGTTCGTAGACAGCCTACTGTGACTTCACTGCTTTATGACCATGTCAGATAATTCCTATAATAAATTCCTGTTTTACATCCTATTGGTTTTATTTCTGTGGAGAACTCTGACCATTATAGGCTCATAAACAAACATAGAAGGGCTCCATGCTCTTAGAACAGAAAGGAAGGAGAGGAGGATCACATTTTAATGAGAGCGCAGTCTAGCCTTGAACTAGCTCAATCTAGTTAAATGGAGGTAACAAGCTCCTCCTTTCTTACAAACAATAGAAAGGGGAACTTTCTTCAGAAGAAAATATCACTTTGTAAGCTCTATGTTGGTTCTTCTTAATTTTTTTTTTTTAAACATTTTTGCCATTAGGTGTGTGCACTTGCTGGAGAGAAACAGTGAGAAGAAAAGTGAGGAGTCACCCACAGGGTGTTTTCTGTTGCCCCACCTCTATAGTGCCCCACTTCTATAGTTCTTCTACATACAATGTCTGCCACACATTTATCTAGTCCCAGACAGACGATCCAAAATAAAAATGTGACCAAAATTTAAAAGATAAATGCACTATGGAAACAGATCCACAGATGGATATTGGAGCTTGCAAATAATTTTTAAATAGCCATGATAAATATAGAGAAGCTGAATAAACATATGAAAAGATTAAGAATTTCAACAGAAAATTTTAATCTATAAAAGAAATCAAATATCCTAGAAATTACTGGGTTGTCGGAAAAGTCATGGCACATTTTTGCAGAGAAAGACATAATAAAAAAGTATGTCATGACTTTTCTGACAACCCAGTAAAATATTTTAACTTATACATAAATTGAAATGGTTTAACCGTAGATTTCATGTAACAAAAAAATAGTGAAATTGAAGATGAATCATTAAAAATGATCTAAACTCAAGCATAGATAAAAGAGGATTATAAAAAAAAAAGAATGTAAGGGATATAGCCAAAAGTTCAAACATACATTTATTTGAAATATGCAAGAGCGAGAGAGGCGAGAACAGAATGGGTCAGAAAAAAATAGCGGAAAAGATAATGATGAAGAATTTTTCAGTAAAAGACTTGTGGAATCCATAAACTCAGTGATCACTACATAGGATAAATAAAGAAAATTATTCTGAGACCTGTTATCATCAGATTGTTAAAAGCCAAAGAAAAACTGTAAGATATCAAGAAAAAAAAAAGACAATACTTTCCAAAAAGAAATAATAATACTAAGAACTGACTTTAAACAGAAACTATGCAATCAGTGTCTTTAGGAAATGAGAGAGAGAGGATCGCCCTCCCCTACTCATAGCCTAGTGGTTAAAGGAAGCCAGATCCCACACGACAGACCATGGTTCAAACCCAAGCCTTGGTAGCTTGAAAAACACACTGGATATGTACGCATGTGTGCCCCAAATCTTGACAGGATGAAGAAATAGAGGAGAAGGGATTATAGCATAACCACACTCAATTGGGGATTGCTCGCTTGCTCACTCTTGTGCTTTTGGGTACATCCCCTCTGGCAATGAAAGCATATGAGGAGGTACAGCCTCCTCATATGGTACAGCCATTAATAGCAATATTTCCAAAGTGGTAGTATTTCTAAAGTTGAAGATACTTACAACTTCTACTGGGCAATTCCATCTACTGTTTTGTTCATACCACTGAAAGCACAAAATTTGAAACAACTTATATGTCCATCAATGGGAGAACGAATAAATATAAATATGTAATCATTTAATGTGAGGGCACTGCATACAGAAGCCATCTTGAGCTATCCTCCATCTTGAGCTATCTACCGTCTTGGAAACCATTAGGTTTCACTTTCTCACTGAGCAAAACAGAAATCATGTAACCAACCGTTCTCCCTGGAAGAGGTTGGGTTTCTAGGCAACGAGAGAAATCCACCCACATCATTGATTGGTTCATGCTGTTCTATCTCATTTGCATTTCGGGCAACCAATTGGTGCCCACCAGCTGTATAGAACTTGCCATTTTTCCTCAATAAATAGAAGAAGAAGACTTGATTAGCACCTCGTATTGTGTGAGCATGTGTTTGTCCCATCTCTCACTCCCTCCCCCAGGGAACTTGTTCGACTGTCCCCCAGGTCGGGACAATTTAACATTAAAAAATGCAAACATATTATGGGGGCTGGCAGGTGGCATGGTGGTTAAAGGTGCTGGATTCCCACATGGCCGACCATGCTTGAGTCCCAGACCTGGCGGCTTGTTTTTTCTCTTTCCCTTTCTCTCTCTGTCTCTCTCTGGTCAAATTAAAAATAATAATAACAAACTGAATTAAATAAATAAATAATTCTTAAAAAAAAAAGAAATCCAAACATATTACATAAATAGAAGTACAATATACCCTATATAGAATACTTTAAAGTATCAAAAAGAATAGCTTATGTTTGTAAATACAAAATATTTAGTAAAATTATAAAAACATATATAAATCATACAGAAATTCCCAGAAAATACTCAATTATATATTTTTAAAATTATTTTAAATAATAAAGAAATGAAATAATTCAGAAATGTTGACCGATACACCGGTATCTTTTTAAAATTTATTTATCGTTAACTGAATGGCTGAAATGTCTCACAATAATGTCATTTTAAAATAATCAGGAGTCTTTAGGACATAGAGAAAATTGAATATATAGTGTTAACGGATGGTAAGAAATTTTTATGGTGGAAGGGAATAGGTGATTTAGGCATTTCTAGTTATTTTTAATGTGGAGCTACTTATGTAAGTGAAATAGTTTGTATATTTTGGGCTGCAAAATTTATGTCTTGATCCAAGGTTTTCTGTTTCTACTTGATCCTTGTGAAAGTCTCAGCTGATCTGAGTTAAAAAAACAAACAAACAAACAAAAACTACCCGAAAGACGCCCCTTGAAAACTTAGGGTTTTATTTATTTATATCATTCCCAATTCAAATTATTATTTCCTTTGGGTCTTTGTTCAGGAAAGAAATCACTTCTGGTACATTATGACATTACAACAACACTTTTCAACCAATGCCCTCTTCATTCAGACACTTTTAGGCATTATAAGGAAAAAAAGGCTGCTTGCTGGGTGATATAGAACCTGTTATCAGATGTGCTGTTTCCAGATGCTTTAGCTAAATGTGACAGCATGCTATTGTTCAGTCTGATGAGTGGCACTAAGCAGCACCCCCTAACATCTGTAGATAGCAATGATTACCTGAACTTATGGTCAAAGCCAAACCCCACATCAAAATAATGAGTAACTTGTATTCATGAAAGTGTTTTAAACCCTTGTACAAATGGCCAACAAGCTGTTAAAGGATGATATATACAAAACTCATCAAGGGGAAAAGGTCATTTGAAAGGAGGGGAGAAAAGCCAACTGAAAAATATGTTATGATAAGTATGAGGGAGGACAAAACACTTGATACTTTATAAATCAAGCTGATTTTGAATTTATGGTCCATAGTAATGACTTCTACAATGTTCTCTTTAATAATAATTAATTTTATTACTAATTAATTTATTACTTATTGCTTCTTAAAGTTTAACTGAAAGGGTAGCTCTTAGGTTTTACGTGAGGCAAAGAGAAATTATATCAATCACTAGTGATTACTCAGTGACTGAGCTCAGATAAAGACTTTGATGATTTAAACAAGGAAAGCACATCAGATTAGGCTGTATTTATCACACCTTCCAGCAAAACAGACTGGAGAAACTTACTTTTTCCTCATCTTTTCTCTGCCTAAGAAAAAAGAATTTTTATAGTGAAAATTTATGGATAAAGATATAAATCTGTAACATAAGCAGATGGCATGATAGTTTAACTTTAACTTTCATTTTAAATCAAGCTCAGATCACTTGAATTTCACAGAAAAGTAAATTGCATTAATTATTTTTTCTTTGTGATTGAAATATATGACATTTGGTTATAATAGGAAGATCAACACAAAATGTCACCAGAAGTCCTTTAGTGTGACATTTTGTGCCTCACTGGGTCAGCCAAGCTCTTTTTCTCATTAACAAGTAACTAGTTGGACAAAAACCTCAGGAAAAAGTGACCACTGGACTTTATCAAATCAAAGGTCCCCTATAACAAAAGCAACAGTAGACCCTTTACTTTCAACTCTTTCAATTTTTAAATTTATTTAATGGTAGAGGGTAAAGCCACTTTGACATTATTTACTAAAGCTAAACATGCACCTACTCTATGGCCTAAACATTTTATTTCAAGGTTTGCAACCAAAATAAATGCACAAATTTGTACATCAAAAGGCTTTTGCTAAAGGCCAGCCCCATGGTCTAGTACTTAAGAGAGGTGGATCCCATGTGGCTACATGGTCTGGATTCCAGACTTGGTGCCTAGAAAAACATGCCAGGTACCTGTGCTTGTATGCCAAAAATCACTTCCCAAAGGGACAAACATGCTCCAATTCTTTCTCCTCCATTCTCCTCTTGGGACATTGGGCATGCATGTACATGCGCCCAGCCTGAGTTTTAAACCACTGCCCAGGGGCCTGGGATTTGAACTGTTATATTTCGGGGAGTCCAGAAATATAACCATTATGCTGTCTGCTGGTTCTGATACCTTATTTCTTGAATCAGGTGTTGATTAAATGGTTGTACACACTTTGTTTTAAAAACACTGAGCCCTGGGCCTGCAGGTGGCATGGCGGTTAAGGCACTGAATCACATGACTGATTTCACAGTTTCTGATCTGGTGGCTTGAAAAACATGTCAGGCATGTGTGCTTGTGTTGCCAGAATCTCAAGAGGAGAATGCAAGAGAAATGACTGTGGCATGGCCATGCCCTTTGGGGAGAAATTTTTCACTTTCCCTCTCTGTTGAGTGCATACACTCTATAAGAAAAATCTAAAAACAAACAGAAAAATCTGGTCCCTACATTTATTTTTATGCAATTTTTTGGTATGTATGCTATATCCTTATAGTTATTTTTTAAAAAAATGGAGAAGGTGGGGTCAGCAGGTGGCATAGTAGTTAAGGCTCTGGACTCCCAGATGGTCAACTGCAGTTCAAGTCCCGGACACAGCAACTTGAAACTCATACCAGTGCATGTGTGTGCATGCCCCAAATCCTAGGAGTAGGATGGAGGGGAGGAGACTGTAGTGTAGCCATCCCCCTTGGGGGTGATTTTCTACTTTCTCTCTGTCTCTCTGGCAAGCGCATGTGCCCGATAACAACAATCTCCCCTTCTCCTGACCCCAAAAATGAATAAGGCATTGAAACGCTGCAATGTAATACTGTTCCCAGAAACTAACATAAAGTATTATTAATTCTGATATAGATGATATAGCTTACATGTTAAATGAATTCAAAGAAAGCAAATGTAGCTCTTTAAAAAACAAATATTTCCAACTATTGTACTTTTTACTTTTGAGTAGTTTGTACAGAATGCATTCTCAGTATCTATTCTAATTCTTGCATTTTGTTCATTGGAAGCTTAATTGAATATTTTTCAGCTTTCCATTTCACTTTCTTCCCCATAGATCTTTTTCAAGGAAATATTTAAGATGGCTTTATAAATTGAGGAATGTTGAGAATGGAAAATCACCCAAGAAACATAAAAAGACTAATGGATCTCACCTCATCCTAGTTTTCTTACATGTGTAGGTTTCATTACAGCTTTTAAGGATGATATCCTGTATTTCAGAGACCGTGTCCCAAGCCAGACCCTTTACTAAGTGATTAGCTGTGCCTCTCATTGGTCTGTGTCAATATACCAATGGGCACCACAGGAGCCATTATGGTTCATTATATCAGGACCCCCCAAGTGTGGAAGAATCTGGGAATGCAATTAAGCAGCAGATAATTCCATCCAGGGGAGGCCAAAAACATATAAGAACAGAACTGCAGACAGAGATCTGTGGTTTAGCAAAATGAATAAATAATACTCTATTTCCAAGAATGACCAAATTTAGCTCTGTGGAGAATCTGATGGTGCTGATGGAGACAACAAACACCTCTATTCTTCCTTCTGCTGTGAGTGCAGGAGATCAGAAAAGTGGCTGGTCATTCAATCTAGTTTTTGTTTTGTTTTTTTTTGTTTTTGTTTTATAGTCTATTAAAAATATTTAGCTGGGTTAATGACCAATATGGAGCCAAATCAGCATTTCAGAAGACTGCTGGTCTCGCAAATATTTTTAAATCAAACACTTTCTCTTTGATAAGTACTATGGTACTAGAAAAGAAAAACAAAGCTTCAAGTGAGCACAGACTTGGTCCACAAGTAGTTATTTTAAAAGTTATCAAATAATTTATTCATTTAGCCAGTTTCTCATGTTTCTCTGATGCATAGGAATACAGCATTGCAAAGAGGTCTTCAAGACAGAGTCTTCAAGGTCAAGTACATGGCCATGCCATGAGAGTTAAGTATAGTAGTTATATTTGAAAGCATCTACTATGGTTCAGATTCACTATACGTAGATTTCATGTAATTTAAAAATACCTTACACTAATGAAAGTAGCGGGAACAGCTTTAAAAAGACCACTCCATGTTACTGAGTATTTATAAATGACAGGCAGTGTACTAAGAATATAATTTATAATGCTCTCATGGTAGGTAATCTATTTTACAGAGTTGAATATATTGTAATCCCATCATTAGTGTATTTAACTGGTATAAATTAAACTACAGTCCTTTGTCAAGAGGGAGGGAGGAAGAGAAGGCTGAGAGAAGGAGAGAGGAGAAATACAGTCCTTTGAATGTGGGTTACTTTGCTCTGTAGAAAAGATCTTGTGTTCAGGAATTGGAAGAAATAGACCTCCCATTTCCCTCTCCCCTGTCTCTTTGTTTCTCTCATTAGTCAAGAGTCAAACTGAGGTGAGAACAAGTCCAGTGTTAAAGATGCACCCCCCTCCACCACGTGACTGCTAGAATCACAAAGTCTTAATTTACAATGAAAGGAGGAGATATTTGCGTGCCTCCCGACAGCCATGGTATCCCAGAAGAGAAATAAAATAATAAGGGTATTGATAATATATTCTGTAAAATCCTTGAAGAAAACTTTCCAAACCTAGAGAGACATTCAAATATCCAGATCCAAGAAATATATAGAACCCCAAATAGAATTAACCCAAGAAGGTCCTCTCCAAGGCACATCATAGCCAGACTGGCCAAAACCACAGACAAAGACAAGATACTAAAATTGGCAAGAGGGAAAAGTCAAGTTACTTACAAAGTTTATCCCATCAGGCTAACATTGGACCTCTCATCAAAAACAATGCAGGCAAGAAAAGAATGGGGAAATATAGTCAAAGTGTCAAATGAAAAACAATTTCAACCAAGAATAATATATTCCGCAAGATTATCCCTTATATGGGAAAAACAGATAAAAAATATTCTCGGATAAACAAAACCTGAAAGAATTTACCAACTCCAGACCAACTCTTCAAGAGGTTCTGAAGGGAGTGCTATACCAGGAAAACTAAAAAGTCAGATGGATAGATATAAGAGAACAAAAAACAACCAAGAAAATGCTCACTTAATGATAGGAACATGTCCAGAAATATCGATAACAACATTGAACGTTAATGGATTAAATTCTTCAATCAAGAGACACAGGCTGGCTGAATGGATTAAAAAAAAAAATACAGAAACCCTCTATCTGTTGCCTACAAGAAACACACCTTATGGATAAAGGCACACACAAACTAAGAGTGGAAGACTGGAAAAAGATATTCTATGCAAATAGAAATAAAAATAAAAGGGCTGGAGTCGTGATACTGATTGCAGACAAAATATGTTTTAAAACAAAGACTGTAAGAATAAACAAACAAGGATATTATATAGTAGTACATGTACTAATTCATCAAGAAGACATAATGTTTAATATCTATGCACTCAACTCAGAAGTGCCTAAACATGTGAAGAAAAGACTATGGGAGCTAAAAGCAGAGAGAGGTTGAAACATTGTAATTGTTGGGGATCTCAACATCCCATTATCTCCTTTAGACACATCTTTTAGACAAAAATAAGCAGAGAGATACAGGACCTAAATGATACTATAAATCAAATGGTCTTGACAGACATCTATAGAACTTTCCACCCTAAGACCATAAAATATACATTTTTTTTTCACCCCAGCATGGAACCTTTTCAAAGATTGACCATATGATAGGACATAAATCAAGCATTTACAGATTCAAAGGCATAGAAACTATATCCAGCATCTTCTCGGATCATGATGGAATTAAACTCCATATTAATTTCAAGAAACATCCTCAAAAATACACAAACACATGGAAACTAAACAATCTACTTCTGAATGACTTAACTACTGAAGAAATTATGTCTGAAATTTAAAAAATATGGAAACAAATGATAATGAGTATATGAGTTTCCATAATATATGAGAGACACGATAGGAATACAAAACATCATTAGAGGATACTATGAGCACCTATATGCCAACAAACAAGAGAACATGGAGGAGATGGACAGATTCCTGGATGCATATAATCTACTAAGATTGAATCAGGAGGACATAGAAAATCTGAATAGACTCATAACAAGCCATGAGATTGAATCAGTAATAAATAACCTCCCAACAAAGAAAAGCCCAGGTCCTGATGGCTTTACTTGTGAATTCTACAAAACTTTTAAGGAAGAGTTAATCCCCATTCTACTCAAATTATTTCTAAAGATCCAAAAGGAAGGAAACCTTCCAAATTCATTTTATGAAGCCTCCATCAACCTCATTCCCCAAACAGATAAAGACATGACAAAAAAAAGGAAAACTATAGACCAATATCTCTGATGAATATAGATGTAAAAATTCTCAACAAGATAGTTGCAAATCGTATCCAACAAATATAACAAAGACTATTCATCATGACTAGGTAGGCTGTATTTGAGGGATGCAAGGGTGGTTCAACATATGCAAGATGATAAATATAATACACCATATTAACAGAAAGAAAGATAAAAACCATATGATCATTTCAGTTGATGCAGAGAAAGCATTTGATAAAATACAACATCCCTTCATGATTAAGACTTTCAGTAAGATTGGTATAGAAGGGTCATTTCTGAAGACAATAAACGCCATTTATGAAAAAGCTATAGCTAACATTATACTGAATGGGGAAAAGGTAAAAGCTTTTCTACTAAAAACTGGTACTAGACAAGGCTGCCCACTTTCTCCACTGCTTTTTTTTTTTTTTTTTTTTTTTTTTTTAGAGATTTTTTTCGCTATAGGGCACGTGCGCTCGCCAGACAGACAGAGAGAGACAGAGAGACAGAAAGCGAGAAATCACCCCCCAGGGGGGATGGCCACGCCGCAATCCCTTCTCCTCCATTCTCCTCTCGGGATCTTGGGCACGCACGTACACGCACCCGGCGTGAGTTTAAGCCACCGGGTCCGGGATGCGAACTGCGGTCGACTACGTGGGAGTCCAGCGACATAGCCATTACGCTAACTGCTGGTCCCTCCACTGCTTTTTAATATAGTGCTGGAATCTTAGCTAATGCAATCAGAAAGAGAATAATATAAAAGACATTCAACTAGGCAAAGAAGAGTTGAAAATGTCTTTATTTGCAGATGACATGGTGGTATCCTTAGAAGTCCCAAAGTTTTCCATGAAAATATTTCTCGAAGTAATAAATAAATAGGGTAAGGTATCAGGATACAAAATCCAAATCCAAAAATCTATAGCATTTATATATACAAACAACAAAGTGAACAAAGTAGAGCTGAAGAAAGAATCTCTTTTATCACAGCCACAAAATGTAGTAAGATATCTAGAGATAACCTAAGGAAGTTGAAGACCTTTACAAAGAAAACTATGAAAATCTCAAAAAAAGATATTGGAAAGGACACAAAAATGTGAAAAGACACCCCATGATCCTCAATTGGAAGAATATAATGAAAATGGCAATTCTACCCAAATTAATCTACATATTTAATGCAATTCTAATCAAAATACCAGAGAGGTTGCTCACAGATCTTGAAAAGACAATCATAGAATTTATCTGGAATCACAGAAGACTGTATTGCCAAAGCAATCCTGCACAAGAAGAGTGGAGTGGGCAACATATCACTCCCTGACCCCAAGATATAATATAAAGCTGTGACAATCAAAACAGCATGGTATTGGAACAAAAACAGACAGGTGGACCAATGGAATAGAATAGAGACCCCAGAAATGAACCCGAAAGCTTACAGCTAATTTTTGACAAAAGATATCAGTCAATCCATTGGGAAAAGGAAACCTCTTTAGCAAGTGATGCTGGAAAAACTGCATATCCCACCTGCAGAAAGATGGAACTCAATCCCCATTTTCACTAGCAAAAGTTAACTCAAAATGGATAAAAAATCTGAATCTAAGACCTCAAACTATAAAACTACTGGTGGAAAACACTAGGGAAACTCTGGGAGACATTGGGGTAGGCAAAGACTTCTTAAATAAGACTCCAAAAGCATGGGCAATAATCCTTAAAATAGACAAATAGACTTTGTCAGATTAAGAAGTTTCTGCATGGGAAAGGACACAGTATTTAGTGTGAATCGACAACCCTCAGGATCGGAGAATGTTTTTGTAAAATATGCCTCAGATAAGGGACTCATAACCAGAATACACAGGAAAGTCAAGCGACTTACTCCCCCACCTCCCAAAAAATGATTAACTCAATTAAAAGATGGGAACATTAGCTGTACAAAAATATCGCTAGGAAAACATATGAACAGCCAGAAGGCATTTGAGGAAATGCTCAACATCCTTCATAAGAAGGAAGATGCAGATTAAAACCACTATGAGATACCACCTAACCCCTGTCAGAATGGCAAAGATTAAAAATTCAAAAAGTGAGGGACCAGCAGTTAGTGTAATGGCTATGTCACTGGACTCCCACATAGTTGACGGCGGTTCGTGTCCTGGACCTGGTGGCTTAAAACTCATTCCGGGTGCGTGTGCGTGCGTGCCCAAGATCCTGAGAGGAGAATGGAGGAGAAGGGATTGCGCGTGGCCATCCCCCCTGGGGAGTGATTTTCTGTCTCTTTCTCTCTGTCTGTCTGGCGAGCGTGCGCGCCCTATAGCGAAAACCTCTCCAAAAAAAAAAAAATTTAAAAAGTGATAAGTGTTGGTGGGATTGTAGTGAAAGGGGAACTCTCCTTCTCTGTTGGTGGGAATGTATATTGGGTCAGCCACTGTGGAAAACAATATGGAGGTTCCTCAAAGATCTACAAATAGAACTACCATTTGATCCAGCAATCCCACTTCTGGGTATGTACCCAAAGGACAGGAGAATGCTCTGTCGGAAAAGTGCTTGTACACCAATGTTTATTGCAGCATTATTCATGATTGCTAAGACATGGAACCAACCCAAATGTCCACAAATAGATGAACAGATTGAAAAAGTGTGGCATATATACTCTATGGAATACTATTCAGCCATAAAAATAGTAAGACCCTGGTATTTTATAGAAAGTGGTTGAATATGGAAGATTTATTGCTGAGTGAAGCAAGCCAGGATATGAAAGAAAGATATTGTGTCTATCCATTTAATATATACTGACTATCCACACTATATGGTAGAGATTGAAATACTGGAGGGCATAAAAACAGTGAAAATAGTTCTGGATGCTGAAGACAGTGTGGACGGGGGTTGGGAAGAGAAGGGAAGAGTATAGAGTAGGATAGCATGAGGACAAATAGAGAGGCATGAGATTTGTGGGACACAGAAATGGTTTATTACCTGTTGATTATAACATGTATAGTATTCTCTATTGGGCTGGTCTGAGAAGTATTTCATGTTAGGTAAATTCTCTTTACAAGCCAAATGATGTATAGTGATTGAATGTTTAAAAAAATAATGAGAATAAAAAATAATAATATAAAAAAGGAGAAATTTTTTTTGGAGAGGTTTTCGTTATAGGGCGCGTGCGCTTGCCAGACAGACAAAGAGAGACAGAGAGACAGAAAGCGAGAAATCACCCCCCAGGGGGGATGGTCACTCCGCAATCCCTTCTCCTTCATTCTCCTCTCGGGATCTTGGGCACGCACACACACGCGCCCGGAATGAGTTTTAAGCCACCGGGTCCAGGATGCGAACTGCGGTCGACTAAGTGGGAGTCCAGCGACATAGCCATTACGCTAATCGCTGGTTCCCAAAAGGAGAAATATTTTAACCCTGGGCCATTGAAATTATTTTCTTTTTAAAAAGAGTTATTTTAGATACCAGTGACTTTTCTTAAGCTATTTCTTAAAATAAATTTATTGGCATATAATTGCACATATCTATGAGGTGTTTCAGTGCATATATACATGGAGTACTGATCAAGTCATGGTAATTAGTATATACAGTATCATATAAATATTTATCATCTTTTTTCTTATGGCAATATTCAAAATCCTCCTAGCTATGTGATATATGCATCATATTATTTTTATTTATTATTATTTTTTGGAGAAGTTTTTGCTCTAGAGCCTGTGCGCTTGCCAGAAAGACAGACAGAGAGACAGAAAGTGAGAAATCACCACCCAGGGGTGACGTCCACGCTGCAATCCCTTCTCCTCTATGCTCCTCTCAGGATCCTGGGCATGCACGCATGTGCACCCAGCTTGAGTTTTTTAAGCCACCGGGTCTGGAACTTGAAACATGGTCGACTATGTGGGAGTCTAGCAACATAGCCATTATGCCACCTGCTGGTCCCATATTATTGTTATCTATAGCCACCCTACTGTGCATTAGAGTACCCTAACCTATTCCTCCTGTCTAACTTAGCATTATAGCTGTTGACCAGCCTCTCCTCTTCTCCTCTCAGTTTTCTCCAGTTTCTGACAACGTCTGTTCTCTCAACTTCTTTGTGATCCTTAAACATTTTTTCTTAATTCCACATACGAGTGAGATCATGCACCATTTATTTTTCTGTGCCTGTCTTATTTCACTCAACCTCCTGTCTTTAAGGCTCATTCATATTGTAGCAGATGACAAGACTTCATTCTTTTATGACTGAATAATATTCCACTGTGTGTATATATTACACTTCCATTATCCCTTCACCTGTTGATGGGACAGATAGAGCAATCTCAAATGAAAGAAAAAAAGTTGGGGGCATTACTCTACTGAATTTCAAAATATATTATACAAGTTTATAGTAACCAAAACAGCATGGTATTGGCTTAAAAACAGACCCAGAGACTAATGGAACAAAACAGAAAGCTCAGAAATAAATCCAGGCATTTATAGCCAGCTGATTCTTGACAAAGAATGAAACTAGACTCCTATTGTTCACAATATAGGAAATATGCTCAAAATGAATTAAACCCTTAACCTTACAGTTTCAGATCTTACAACCTGCAGTTATAAAACTAATAGAAGAAAACATAGGAGAAATGCAATATGAGATCAGTCTGGGCACAGATATTTTAGTCATGACTGCAATAGCATGAGCAACAAAAGCAAAAACAAACAAATGAAATCACATCAAACTAGAATCTACACAGCAAAGGAAATAACAGTGAAAAGAATCTACAGAATGGAAGAACAATATTTGTAAATTATACATCTGACAAGAAGTAAGAATCCAGAATTTATAAGGAACTAAACTTAATGACAAAAAAACCAATAACTCTCTTTTTTCCCCCCCTGTGGAAAGGTTTTTGCTACAGGGCGTGTGCACTTGCCAGAAAGACAGAGACAGACAGAAAGAGAGAAATCACCCTCCAGGGGATATGGCCATGCCACAATCCCTTCTCCTCCTTTCTCTTCTCAGGATCTTGGGCATGCACATACAGGCACCCAGCAAGAGTTCAAGCTACCGGGTCCAAGACTCAAACCATGGTTGACTACATGGGAGTCCAGTGACAGCCATTATGCTAACTGCTGTTCCCCCAAATAACTCTTAAAAACGGGCAAAAGACCTAAAAAAACAAAAAAACAACAACAAAAAAAACAAAACAAAAAATTTTCTCCAAAGATGATATACAAATGCACAATTGTTATAGGAAAAAAATGCTCAATGTCACTAACCATTACAGGAATGCAAATCACCCACAATAGATAACACCTCACCCTAGAGAAGAATGGCTTTTTTAAAAGGTTTATTTTATTTATTCATTCATTTATTTTGATTTGACCAGAGAGACACAGAGAGATAGAGAAAGTGAGAAAGCAAGTCACCAGGTCTGGGACTTGAACGCTGGTCAGCCATATGGGAGTGGTCAGCCATATGGGAGTGTCCAGCGCCTTAGCCACTATGCCACCTGCTGGTCCCCAGAATGGCTATTATTAAAAAGTCAAAAATAAAATAAATATGTTGGTGAGGAAGTGGAGAAAGAAACTCTCATACTTTGTGGGTGGGAATATAAGTTAGTACAACAGTTATAGAAAACAGTATAGTCTTCAAAAAATTAAAAATAGACCTATCACATTATCCAGTGCTCCCACTGCTGTATATGTATCCAAAGGAAATGAGGGGACATCTGTACTCCCATGATGACTGCAGCACTATTCACAATAGCCAAGACATGTAATTAACCTAAACACCCATCAGTGGATTTTTGCTTTATATTCTTACTTTAAACTTTACTCTTCACCCCTGCCCCCATCCAACTCTACTCTCCTAGCATGAAGAGGATACGTCATTCACTGTAATGAGTTGGAGAGCTTAAATGCCCAAGGTTAGAAAGTTGAGCGGTGGTGATGTCGAGACTTTTACTAACATCCATTGACTTCAAACCTATTCCACCTCTAATCTAAAGTCCCACTTTGGTGGTGCTGTTGGAAGTAGTTCTCCCATTCAGATCTCAGTATGGGACTTGTTAAAGATATGCCTAGATCTACACACAGATTCTATTTAGCAGGTCTGAGGGTTGCAGGTGGAGAATATCTTAAGAAGCGCTCATGTGAAGCTGGCACATGGAATAAAACGACTACACTTTGAGGAACATGGACTTGAGAAAAAAGAACACTTTAGGAAAAAATTCCTTAAATAAAAAAAGTATCTCTTATCATCTAAATGTTAAAACACAAAATTATAATTTTGAATATACTCTTTCAAACTATAACTGCACTGCACCCCATGAACATTCTGATTTTTCTTTTCTACTTCCTGAGGGCTGTATCTGACCTGAAAATTTGCCCCATAGTGTTTTGTGCTGATAAACTTGAAACAAAATTTCTTCCTAGTGCTCTAGTGACACATTTAGGAATCTGCCATTAAGGCAATGCTGTTCAGAAAATATTCCTTTGAATTTGTTAAATCTTTCTTCATTAAAAAGTTGTGATCCCAGGTTTAATAAATAAAGGTGGAATGTCTATATTTTTACTTTTATTTTCTATAATAAACCAAGAGGCAAAAAGCAGTGGCTAGATTGAGGTTTGGAGTCAGGGTATTCCGAGTTCAATTCTCAGAATTGCCCTCTAGCTACTGTGAGACCTGGGGCAAATAATCTAACCTCTCCAGAACCCTGTTTTCTGGTTTGCAGAATAGGAATCCTAACAGGACTCAACAAATACACCGGTTATATGGATTAAATGAGATAACGTATGAGTAGGGCTTGGCACACCTTGGTACTGAGGGCTCAATGAACTAAGCTTTCATTTTTGTTACAGCCTGGATTGATTTCCTCTAACAAATTACCATGAACTGTGTGGCTTACAGAAACAGAGGGTTAGCAGGGCAATGGGCTCTCCAAAGGCTCTGGGGAATAATTCTCCCTGCCTTTTCCAGATCCTAGTGGCTCCCGATTCTCCTTGTTTTTAGCCACACAACTTCAATCTCGGTCTCTGAATTTAAAGAGTCTCCCCTTCTCTCTAGGTTCGTCTTCTCCTCTATTCTGTGTGTCTCTTGTAAGAACATTTGTCATTAGATTTAGGGCCTGCTGGGATAACCAAGGAAAATCTCATCTTGAGATCCTTAATTATATCTAAGATTCTTCTTCCGAATAAATCCACATTAACAAGTTCTATGGCTTGGGGTGTTATTTTTCAGAGGCTCACTCACTAAATAACTTATGATTGTAACGGGGTCTTTTGAAAAAATATAAATTATTTTTGTATACATTTATTTTAAAGGTTTAATTCCTACGACATTCTTGTGAAGGAGGAAGATATAAACATAAACACCAGTAGCCCAATGAAGAATCTGAAAATATGAGAGTGGTAGAGGGAGAAGGAGAGAGATCAATTCCTATATAGGGACATAAAAACAGCTCCATGGAGTGAGTAAAAGCCTAAACAGAACTTGAATGATGGGTAGAATTTTGAACTTTAGATGTCTGTTTAGCAGAGTTAACATTCTAGGCTTGTTCTGAGCATTAAAAGACAGAACTCATGTAGAGAACACTTAATACACAGTCTGGAACATAGTAAGCATTTAATGCCTGTTTATAATAAGTACTACTAAATTTTACTTTTTCAAGTCCTGCCAAATAGATTATCCAAATTACTAATAGCATTCCTTTTTGGTGCAGAATATTATACCCATTACGTTTTTAAATGTTTCCCTCTGTTTATTTATTTTTTTTAAATTTTTTTTTTGGAGAGGTTTTCACTATAGGGTGCGTGTGCTTGCCAGACAGACAGAGAGAGACAGAGACACAGAAAGCGAGAAATCACCCCCCAGGGGGGATGGTCACGCCGCAATCCCTTGTCCTCCATTCTCCCCTCGGGATCTTGGGCACGCATGCACACGCGCCCAGCGTGAGTTTTAAGCCACCAGGTCCAGGACGCGAACTGCGGTCGACTACGTGGGAGTCCAGCGACATAGCCATTACGCTAACTGCTGGTTCCCCCCCTCCATTTTTTTTTAAAACACATACTTCAATAAATCTTTCTGAAAGTTGTCATTTTCCAAGATAAAAATATGACATTTATGCTAGAATATTCTGCCACCTGCAGGTAACCAAGGGCTGCTACACTTTTCACAAAACTACCTGCATTTGCTAATATTAATTAAGAGGTTTTTGATGTAGGGGCCTCCTCAGACTCTAGAAAAGCTCAATAGATACTTTTTACTTTCTTGTTAATATATTACTGTCAGCAGATGTTAGTCAAAAGCACTGCTCTAGATAAGTCATTAATGCATGTTTATCCTTTACTTTAATACTTCTGGCTTTTGAATTTTAGAAAACGTATACCCGATCAGCCTTTAACAGATGCTTTGATCGCTAAATCAGTGGTTTCCAAAATCTTATTCCTGGATCAGCTACAGAACCTGGGACCTTTTCAGAAATGCAAATACTTCGGCTCTAACCCAGATTCAGGACTCAGAAATCCTGAGGGTGAGGTTCAGAACTCTGTCTTTTGATAAGCTTGCCAGGTTTCCTATGCATACTGCATGTTAGAACCACTGCGTGTTGGAAATGGGGGTTGGTATAGAGTAGGCGGCTAGGTGATAAGGTCAGTGACCTAACCACTTGATTTCATAAATTGGCAGAAAAAAATTGATAAAAACAGATCTCATGTACTGGTAACATTATGACATCAGTATTTCTTTTTTTTTCCCACCTAGAAGGTTATATATTTTGTTTTCTATCGAGACTTAAAGAGAAATATTCACTTTGATTATTTTTACTTTTTCTTTTTAAGAGAGATTTTTGCTATAGGGTGTGTGTGCTCGCTGAAGAGACAGATAGAAAGGGAGAAATCACCCTCCAGGGGGGATAGCCACTCTGCAATCTATTTTTCTTCACTCTTCTCTTGGGATTTTGGGCATGCACGCACATGGGCCTGGTGTGAGTGTTAAGGGTCTAGGACTTGAACCGTGGTCAGTCATGTGGAAATCCAGTGATAAAACCATTATACCATCTGCTGGTCTCAGATTATTTCTACTTTCTCTTAAATTAAAATAATTTACAAAATTAAACTAAATCTTATAACTAAAATTTTATCCATGCCTATAGCTGGAATCCAAATTGTAACTCTTTTAGAGTTGAAAAGACACATTATTCTACTTTACCTTATTTAAAACCAGCAAAACAACACAGTAGGTCATTATTATCAAATATCCTAATGTACACTAGAACTAGGGGAATATTCTTATTTATGAATATAGACTTAAAATGAAGGCATGCCTATTTAAAATTACATCAGGATCTTAGGATTTTTTTCTTACTACGACATATTTAGGTTTTAAAATCTCTGGTTAAAAAGCATCATAAAGATAAACACGAGCACATATGGAGAGTTAGTGAGAAAAAGCAGGTCTTGATAGGGGAAGAAAATGGAATATCTTCCATTGGCAACAACAACTGGGGTTTTAAGGGCTACGGATCTCAATTTAGTAACACTTACTTGGTTCCTCGTAAAGAATCAGGGGAGAACTGTGGATGAAGGTTAAGACTCCTGAAGCCAGAATCCCACCTTTACCTCTGACTTGTTGACTGAAGGACTCAGTGCATTGCTCAGCCTCTCTCCCTTCATCTGGGTTTCCTCATCTGTAAGATGTGTATCACTACAACTCAATCTTGGGAGCTGGTAGTGAGAGCTTAAGATGGCGGTTCTCAAACTTGCCTGCTTATTGGAATCACATGGCGATCATTAAAAATTATTGCAATGAAGTGATCCAAGTCAAGTGTTCAGCCTGTTTGCCTTACAATAAGTGTGTCCCGTTTTAGCAATTATTACTGCCACATGTAAGTTATTATGCTAAATGGCAGTTGCAAGTTAGGGTGCACATTAAAGTCACCTGGGAAACACTGACATGCAAGCTCCACTTGAGGTATTCAGATGTGTTTTTCTGGATTGGAGACCTTCACTTTTTTTTACTCCCTAAGTTCCCTAGGTGCGGAGCCAAGGTAGAGAATAGATTACCGTCCTATTTCTTGAAAAATGAATAAATAGGGGCTTTCCCCTTAACATGTCCACAGTCTCATAACGGAGACAGGTAAAAGCAAGATGGACTGTAACAAAATAGCCTAAGACCTGAGCACTTCACTCTCCTGGATCTTCACTGGGCACTTTGCCGAAACAGACTGAGATGGAAGTAAAGGAAAAACCATTTTTCCTGAGTGATCGCCAGCCTTGCAGCTATCTGTCTCAAAGAGGAGACACCTTCCAGCCCGGGGCCCGAGGCACTTCCCTAGAACCCTTGGACACTTCCTCTTATCTAACTAAGCAGCCCAGGCAGGAAGCCTTTCCCCTGGAGCTGCTAGGGACCCTTCCCCTTATTGGACCAAGCAGCCCGCATGCCCTGCTTCTGCATAGCCACCAGCTCTTGCCCAGTGCTTGCCCTGTTGTGCCCACCCCAGCCCCTGTGTCAACTGCACCTATAAAAGGAGTGTAACCCCAGGGGTCGGGGTCCAGAGATGAGAGTGTGAGCCCCTCCGTGCCTGCCAGTGTAATAAAGGTTACAAAGTTCTCCTATTTCTCCAAGTGCTGTTTCTCTTCCGGCTTCTGGTTTTTCTGTAACAAGATCCCCTTTCTTTATGGTGACACCATCGGACAGGAACCATTACTGTATCAATACAAAAGGAAAATGTTGATGTCTCCATTAATTACTCAGAAGTCAAAGAATCTTTCTTGGAAGCAGGAGGTGAGTTTGGTTGGGATTGCAAGCCCAGAGGCAGAATCACAGATAGAGTAAACTTTTCTGCATCCTCAAGGCTAAGACATCCCGAATGTTTGATGAGACCAAAAGGGAGAAGATGAGAAATGGGGGGTGGGGGTGGGGTGGTTATCGAAGTAGCAAGTGTAGGATGGAGAAAAAAAGATTTAAGCAGAGGGGAGAATTTGAGAAAGGTACATATAAATGTTGGAGTAAAACAGGCGTTCAATAAAAAGTATCAATTTATAAAACGCACTGCATGACTGGGTTTCTTAGAGAAACCAGTTTGTAAATTGATGAGATTAAATAGTCGTCTTTGTGGTAAAGAGTGACAACTGTCACCTGGTTACACCCACATCCACATTAGGTGAGGAAACTGAGGTTTAACAGGTTAGATAATTGCCCATAGGTAAGAGTGGATAAATGCCAGAGCTGAATCCCAAGCCTGAATTCTCATCCATTTCACCTTACCATGCCCACTGTGGCTGTGGAAAGAGTTGGGAAAGAAGACACTTGAGAAAGGAGGAAGAAGTCTGTTTTGAGATAATGATGGAGCAAAAACTCAGGTTAGGGAAGTTCGATATGAAGGCAGTGCTTTGTTTGGATAATATGAACCTTCTGGGGCTGAAAGCGAGAACCGATGTCAGACAGAGGATGCTGGAAAATCAGGGGAGAAGGGAAGGCAAGGGTTAGATTTTAGAGTGCTGCATTTTGGACTTCATTTGCAGAACAGTGGGGAGCCACTGTGAAGCTTTGAGCAGGGAAATTACACAATGAGGGAAATGACTGTATTTTAAAAGTATGTGTAGTAGCAGTGATTTTTTTTTTTTTTTACTAAAAACCAAATCGTAGAATTTTTGGACTGAAAGAGACTGTAGAGTTAATTCATCCCTCACTTTCAACCTACTAGCCCATGGGCCAGACCCAGTCCAATGGTGCATTTTGTTTGACTTGGTCCCCCAATGTGTCTCACCTGCTCTGTCATTTAGATTCTTAGCCAGAATGCATATGCTTTAGTTTGTACAAGATGCTTCTCCTGGTGTGTTCACTGAGCTTTGTGAATGACCAGACAGTGCTGGGGGACAAGAATCCTTTGCCAAATAAACTTAAAGCAACATTCTGACTAAAGAAATTGTGTTACTGGGTGTGCTTCATTCTATCTCAAGTCATATTTCAAAGCAGAGTTTTTTTTAAAAAAAGATTGCTATAGGGCTTGTGAACTTGCCAGAGAGAGACAGAAAGAAAGGAGGGAGGTGAGGGAGGGAAGGACAGAGGGACCATGAGAAAGCAGCCCCTGTAGGGGATGGCCATGTCACAACCCTTTTCTAGTCTCCTTTTGGAATTTTGGGCACACACACATGAGCCTGGTGTGTTCTTCAAGCTGCCAAGTCTGGAAATCAAACTGTGCAGTCAGCCATGTGGGATCCAGACGTCTTTAACTACCACTGGCTGCCCAAAGGCAGGGTTTTTGTTTTTGTTTTAATATTTTGAAGCTTATTAATTTCTCCCATGAGTAAAAGATATATATATATAGAGAGAGAGAGAGAGAGAGAAAGAGAGAGAGAAGAAACAGAAGGGAGGGAGAGATGGGAATAGAGAGAGATAGACAGACAGTATCCTCCAGAGAGCCCTAAAACAGCAATCCACCCCCAGCTTCCGATGGCCCCTAAGAAAGAGCTCCTGCATGCCCAGCAGACTCCGGGAGTTCTGAGTCTGGAACCTTCCCACGGAGATGAGCCTCACAGAATACTGCATTTTCCAACTGTGCCACTGTCTGGCTCTTGTCTTATTTAGTTTAACAGCCATGAGTCTAATGTAACTGCCGTCAGTGAGAACTCTCACTTCAAAAACATGCATTTCAATCCAGGACCATCTTAAAACCCAGAGAATTCAAGTCCTGGAAATTGGCAATGTGTTTTCTGATCAGACTTTGAGTCATTTAGAATCCACCATCCTTTGGGGCTGATGTGCTTTTCAGCAGCACAATATACAGATTTCCTGTGCTAGTTTGGAGTTAGGCCAATAATTAATATTGGAAAATTCTCATCCCCCAACCCCCAAAGAGCTGGCATTCTACAGTATTTCATATGTTTATAAAAAATATGAAACATACCAGAATTGGCATAACTATGATGAAATACATTTTTTGGATTGTTTTCTTTACTCTTTATCAAACCTTGTCCTATTCTTGTTCTTAAATAAGCCAGACTAATTGGCCAGAATTTACAAATAACCTTTCATTTCAGAGTACAAAGTACTTTGTAGAAGGGAAAAATAATAGTCCTTTTTTTTTTTGGAGAGATTTTTGCTATAAGGCATGTGCGCTCGCTAGAGATAGACAAAAGGTAAGAAATCACTCTCCCTGGGGGGATGGATATGCCAAAATCCTTTCTCCTCTTTTCTCCTCCCAGGATCTCGGGCATGCACACACATGCACCAGGTATGAGTTTGAAGCCAATGGATCAGGGACTTGAATCATAGTTGGCCATGTGGGAGTCCAGCAATGTAACTGCTATGCCATCTGCTGGCCCAAATAGTCCATGCTTTTAAATTGAAAGCACAGTCTTAATGATTTTTCCATTGTCAGGGATTGAAAACTCACAACTTTATTATTCATGTGAAGCAAAGTAAAACAGAGAAGCTTACTGGTTTCTCAACTGAGGCACCACTGCTATTCAGTTGGTTCAGCTAACTGTTGTGGATCCTATGAATTGTGGGATTTTTTTTTTTTTTTTTTTTTTTTTTTTTTTTTTTTTTTTTTGAGAGGTTTGTGCTATAGGGTACGTGCACTTGCCAGAAAGACAGAGAGAGACAGAAAGCAGAGATAAATCACCTCTGGGGAAATGGCCACGCCACAATCTCTTCTCCTCCATTTTCCTCCTGGGATCTTGGGCATGCACACACACACGCACCTGGCATGAGTTCAGGCCACTGGGCCTGGGACTCAAACCATGGTCGACTATGTGGGAAACCAGCGACATAGCCATTACGCCAACTGCTGGTCCCACATTGTGGGATGTTTAATGCCATTTCTGTTCCCTACCCAGAGATGCCAGTACCACCAACACAACCTGTCATGATGACCAGAAACATCTCCAGCCATTGCCAAATGTCTCTTGGGGGGAGGTGGCAATATTTCCCCAGACCGAGAATCATAGCTTTATATTAGTCGTCATTTTTCTCCCTCACTTTTCACTCCAAACGTTTTAGACACCTTGATAGAAATATAAAATTCAGCAATACGTGAATTAAAATAATAACATCAGGGCTGGTTCAATAGAACAGTGATTAAACACCATGCGTCCACAGTGAGTTTTCCATGGCTGATCAGGTTAAAGTCCCAACCCTGGTGGCTTGAAAATCACTCTGGGTGCATGGGTGTCCCAATCCTGGTAGGATAGAGAAATGAAGAAATAAAGATTGTGGCATGATTATACCCCATTGGGGAGTGCTTTCTCTCTCTCTCTCTTTTTTTTTTCCTCTGGCAAGCACATGCACACTCTGGCAATAAAAAAAAAAAAGTCTAAAATCTTTTTAAATTAAAAGTTTAAGAGCATCAAAATTAAAATGAACTTTCCAAATATTGCAAAGAGATGAGAAAGTGAAAATATCTTGAAACTTGAAAACTATATCTGCCTCTAAAGAAATTAATGGTAATTTTTAGTGTTCCTTGCTATTAATATAGTAGTGCTGTGAGTAATAGCACTTCTTTTTTTCCCTTGCCTAGGGTAATTACAGTAGAACATCTAAACATTAAATCTAGAAAAAGTTTCAAAGCTTGATATAGGAAGTGGTAACTAATAAGATGCAAAAAGAAAACATAAAAGTGACAAAGGTTATGCGTATGTATATATTTTAAAATTATTTTTGGAATGAGTAAAATGAAATTCATCTGCAAATTCTTTATGGCTATTAAGGGAAAGATACAAAAAGTAGTAGTTTAGGTTCTCATTTGCTGTTTTTCACCATGTTTAATTTGTAGTAGTTGAATTTTAAATGCATATTGTGATTTTCATTGTAGTAGCTGTCTTATATTTAGGTTACAGTGGTACAAAAGCAAATTATGAAATCAGGGCACTGTCAGATTGACTGGGTCTTAGAGAATATCTCTTCCAGTGGTTCTTAACCCTGGCTGTGTATTTTGAATATCTGAAGAGCTTTCTAAACATAAAAAAAATGTCCAGGCCTTACTGACAGCTTTTTCTGATTTAATTGATCTAGGGGAGACTGAACTATTATTTTAAAATTACTTTGGGGGGCTGGCAGGTGGCGTGGTGGTTAAGGGTGTTGGACTACCACATGGCCAACCATGGTTTGAGTCCAGGTTGTGGTGGCTTGTTTTATCACTTTCCCACTCTCTTTCTCACTCTCTCTTGCTCTGTCCTTCTCTGGTCAATTAGTATAAATAAATAAAGTTAAATAAAATAATTCTTAAAAAAATTTAAAAATATTACTTGGGTGATGCTAATGTATGTTCAGGTTTATAGCCACTAGGTGAGCCTATAAATTGTAATCGCAAAAGGAAGTTAGATAGGCCCAGTATAAGACAATATGGCCCTGGTACGAACTGTTGTTAACTGGAGAATGGATACCCCATCTAAAAGCTTTCTGCTGCTCAGTTATGACAATATGGAAATAATATCTTGGTTTTTGTTACAAACCAGACATCCATGGATTTTAGAGAAATTTCTCCAATGTTTGAACACTGTAAGGATCCAAACGAAGCATGTTTGTGGGCTGTCACTTTACAACCCTAAATTCAGATCAATTTATTGAGGAAACTGAGAACCAGAAATGATCTAAGTATCCATTCTGACATGGCGGCAGAATAGAGATTGGATTCGGAGCCTTATTCTAGTTGTAGTATTTTGTCCCCACCCCCCAATTATCCTGTGTTGCTATGTTATCACTCATGACAATGAGACATTTATTAGGTACTCACAGCATGCCAAACACTGTGCTGAGTGAAACACACAGACTATCATTTTGAAACCTCTCGGAAAATCTGTGGAATAGGTGCTAACATTACCTCCATTTTACAGTTGAGAAAAGTAAGGCTATGAGACATGGACTTACGGTGGCCCAGTAGAGCCTGACATTGAATTCAAGTTCACCAGATTGGAAAGATTGTGTTATTAACTCTTTGCACCCTGCTATCCTGGGAGTTTCTTTCCATGTTGTGTGAGGAGTCTCTGTTGCTCTGTTGAACAATGTTCTTTCTGGGCTGTATCCACCTTGAGTCTTTGTGATTAAATCTAACCCTGCTTGAAGCATGAGGTCAACTCTCACGAGGTCTGCTGGAAGCTCAGAAAAAAATGACAGCCCTAATGAAATGCATTCTGTGTAAGACCCTGCCAGGCTTTCTAAGGCTATGCACAATTGGCCTGTTTCCGAAGTGATGGAATAAATTAAACTTTAGCCTTCTTGTTCCTCCCTTGACTCACAGTCAGCCTGTGTACAAAGACAAAGGCTTTCACTAAAAGACACCATAAGGCCAGCACTGCTTAGCAATGGAAAACAGTGTTTAAGAAGAATGAGAAAAAAAATAAAGGTTTACCATTGAAGCCAGTTCAAATCAATGAGCATGTTTATATGAGTGACTATCTAACTTCCCTCCATCTTCTCTTCTTTTTTTTTTTTTTTTTGAGAGGTTTTCACTATAGGGCGCATGCGCTCACCAGACAGACAGAGAGAGACATAGAGACAGAAAGCGAGAAATCACCCCCCAGGGGGGATGGCCATGCCGCAATCCCTTCTCCTCCATTCTCCTCTCGGGATCTTGGGCACGCACGCACACGCGCCCGGCGTGAGTTTTAAGCCACTGGGTCCGGGATGTGAACCACGGTCGACTACGTGGGAGTCCAGTGACATAGCCATTACACTAACTGCTGGTTCCCCCTCCATCTTCTTTTTGACCTCAAGTCATCACTATTCCAGAGACTGACCAGCCTTCAGAATTCCTTTAAAGTTTAGAGGTAGACTGAAAAACTCCTCATCTTCGCTCCTAAGTATGAGGTTTCAGTCAGAAATAGAAACTGAGAGTTCTTTTATTTAGTACCCAGTGTTTTACTCTGCAGAGCCTTTTGTGAAGGGCTAAGTTGACATGTCAGGGCATCACATGATCTGATCCCAAGGAACTTACTGTGAATTAGAAAGGCAGAAGACAGTGAGCGATAAAGTAATAGTAGTCACAATTATTTCTGTAAGTTAACAATTGCTATCTTAAGTTTTAAGGTTTGTTTCTCCCCAGAGTTATGGTTTCACATTAAAAAAAACTTAGGAAGATGACATAACAAAGACAGAGAGTTCTCTATCGCCCTTCCACTCTAGAAACACACAGAATTATCATTTGGGTACACCCCTTCTGCATTTTTTTTCTTTATATACACATATGATCAGCTTGCTTTTCTTTTTTAATCTAAGTGGGGCCATACAGTGAACAGTGTGCTGCAGCTTGCTTTGTTCGCTGGCAGCAGTGCAGAGTTGTAAAAGGAGCAGCAGAACAGCTCAAGCTGCTTGCTTGCCTAAGGCTGGTTGGTAGGGAGGAAGTTGAGCAGTAGCCACCTTGTTTGGAATTGTAGGTATTTTTGTTTTTGTATTGTCAATTGCCAGAGGCTACATGCATTCACTAGAGAGAGAAAGAGAGAGAAGGAGAGGGAGAAAGCAACTTCCCAAAGGGGCGTGGTCACACCTCAATCCTTCTTCCCACCTCTCCATTCCATCAAGATCATGGGCATGCATGTACATGCACTCAGCATGTTTTTCAAGCCATTGGGGCCAGTATTTGAACTGCATTGGTCTATGTGGGGCTCCTCCTCCCTTAAACATTAGGCCATGGGGCTGGATGAGGAGTTGTATGTTCTCAAGCACACATGCAAACAGACCGCAGGGTCAGGGAGCCCGAGTTTGGGAGACTGCACAGAATGGAGCAGTAACCATTTTATCACCCACTTCTGACTTCAGTGAAGATGAGGAAAGTTTAGAATGAACTTACCATTATACATTAGAATACAAACTCTACTTCAATTAATAAATGGCTGACATCTAAATTGATAAACAGTAGCCAGTTTGATTATTTACCTCTATGTTGATCAACTTAAGACTATTCTGAATAAATAAGTGTGCAATGTCTTCTCTCATTGTATTATTAGTCATTTCCTGATTCATCCACCCACCAGCCTATTCATTCATTCATCCATCCCCTCATTCAATAATCTCTTATTTTTTTTTAAGTTTATTTATTCCATGAGAGAGAGAGAGAGAGAGAAGGAGAGAGAGAGGAAGAGGGAGAGGGAGATGGAGAGGGAGAGGGAGAAGAAGAAGGCAGGCAGACAGAGACATAGCACCGCTGGCAGAATCTTTATGGTGCATGGGACCAGCAGTTAGCGTAATGTCTATGTTGCTGGACTCCCACGTAGTCGACCGCGGTTTGAGTCCCAGACCTGGTGGCTTAAGCTCACGCTGGGCGCGTGTGCGTGCGTGCCCAAGATCCCGAGAAGAGAATGGAGGAGAAGGGATTGCAGCGTGGCCATCCCCCCTGGGGGGTGATTTCTCGCTTTTTATCTCTCTGTCTCTCTCTGTCTGTCTGGCAAGCGCACGCGCCCTATAGCAAAAAACCTCTCCAAAAAAAATAGTAAATAATAATCTTTATGGTGCATTCCACCCCCAGCTTCAGTCATCCCTGGACCATGGGCATACAAATGTCTAGTATACTCAGACAAGTCTCTGGGCTTAACCCCATACCTTCCCATGTGGGACTGCTTCACAAAGCATCATATTTTACTGCTGTGTCATCTAAGTGGACATCTAAGTTGACAACTTAGTTGTTATCAGGCCCCCATAGTCACTTATTGAGCATCAACGATATGGGAGGCACTGGAGAGATTACAACGAACAAGAGTCTTTGATTTCAAGAAGCCATAGGCTGGTACAGGAGAAAGACAAGGCAGATCCC
The DNA here is from genome assembly GCA_026018925.1 of Tupaia tana. Classification (NCBI taxonomy): domain Eukaryota; kingdom Metazoa; phylum Chordata; class Mammalia; order Scandentia; family Tupaiidae; genus Tupaia; species Tupaia tana. The sequence continues at coordinate 17,974,064 of JAKSZU010000022.1, read as the reverse complement.
TGATGATTCCAATTACAGTGATTGGAATCATCTTAAGAGAGAACCTGGCTGCCATGGGAGAACAAAGATGGAGTCTAAAATAGATTAAGAGCTTTGTGAATCCTTCGCTGGAGAAGAGATTCCTAGGTATGGTCAAAAGAAGCTTTATCATTATTGCTTGATCACTGTTAAGATATTTTGAAAGACAAACTAGTATAGTGGTTTTACCCTATAGCAACCCCCACCTCTCCTCCCCTGCAAAAAAAAAAAGTATGACCTGATGTGAATTCAGATGAAGATGACATGGCTTAAATAGCTGAAAAAATAGCTGAAACCTTTTATCACTACTGGATCATGCTTCTAAGTCTATTTTATAATTTATAATACTAGGTTGTCGGAAAAGTCATGACATATTTTTCTATATGTCATGACTTTTCTGATGTCCCAATAGTACGTTATTCTTGTCCTGCAGCTGACTGAGGTGGTCTGGAATATATCCTGTAATTTTCCTCTTCGGTTTCCTTCTCCCAACATGCCCAATATTGCCTCTAGCCTCAGGTTCCTGGGCTGCCTATTGCACGTGCCTTTTTTTTTTTTTTTTTTAATTTGACATACGGCACATGTGCTCATGGGAGAGACAGAAAGGCAGGAAGAGACAGACAGAGAAAGAGAGAAAGTGAGAAAGCACCCCCTCAGGAGGACAGGCAGACTACACAAAGTAGTCTGGGATCTCCTCTTGAGATTTTGAGCATGCACACACAAGTGCCCAGCATGTTTTTCAAGCCACTGAGTCTGGCTGGGACTTGAACCACGCAGTAAACCATATAGAATCCAGCAGTTTTGACCTTCATGCTGCCTTCTGGCCCTTGCATTTGCCTTTTGGATGCTACATCTTGCCTTGCCTCTTCTGAATTAATGTATTCTGGTAATGACAGTCGTCTCCTTAAGTCTCAGTGAACTTGCTATAATTTCTTTCTGATACTACAGGGCCTGAGATGCTGCAGTCACTAAATGAATATTTATTGACTGCATGAACAGATGGGTGACTGGAAAAATAGAACTGAAATTAGGGACATCCTATGTCAGTCTTTTGAATTGAATAGTATCTGAGCTGCATTTCCCCTCAAAAATGATTCCTTAAATATCATCTTTGCCATTTGTCACTGTTTCATAGCTTACTTACAAAGTGACATCTCCCCAAAGTCAGACTCTTGGTGTTATTTTTTTTTTTGACTGCTCCTGGAGAAATTAAATAATGTACACATGTTCTAGTGACATCTCAGTATCTTAACAGACTACAGAAATATCTTCCTAATGTACTTCTAACTTTATAATTTTCAGTCATGGAAGCAGGTATCAGATCACTGACCCTAAAATTCATTATCTTAACTACTTCGTGGGTAAACCCTGGGGAAAAAAAAATCACCTCTGACTAAAACACGCATGCAAAACCCAAAAAAATCACACATGCAGAGGTGTGGAACAAAACAAAAAAATAGGAAGGATAAGACAAATCTAATAATGAGTCTGTGACTTACAGAGCAAAGCCAGAGATTCAGAACTGTGAGAATCTGTAAAGTCCTGCTAGAGATCTGTATTGTCAGAGACTTCTGGGTAGTGAAAAGGAGAGAAATCTTGCCTTACTACAATGGTGGGCCCTACTGGAATGATCTCAAAGATCTCTGCTTCTGAGGGAAACTTAGTATATATAATATCCTATGACTTATGTATGGAGGATTTATATGCTTTGAGCAAGTTATTAGAGTAAATGGGGATTCTATATGCAAGCATTATGACTGCAGTCTGTGCTTGGAATATGTCAATTGAATGGATGAATGCATTAAATATTTTAAATATAAAGTATCTTCAAAAAATTCACAGAAAATGGATATTATAAAAAAGTAGGCATGGATTTTAAGAAATTTTAATACCAAAATAAACTTGTACTTTAATTCCACTTTCCAAAAATTTTTTGAAGTCCATTTGTGTGTATGTGCGTGTGTGTGTGCGCATGTGTGTGTGTATATATATGTGTGTGTGTGTGTATACACACATATATACACACACACACACATATGTATATTTAATTATTGATGGGTATCTTAGTCGTTTGGGCTGTCATGACAAAAATACCATACAGAGAAAATTTATTTTCCACAGTTCTGGAGGCTGGGAAGTCCAAGATCAATGCACTAGCAGATTCTTTTTCTGGCAAGACTCTGCTTTTTGGGTCATAGATGGCACCTTCTCGTACCTTCATGTAGTGGAAAGGGCGAAGCAGTTGTTTGAGGCCTCATTTATTTGGGCAGTAGCTTTAGTTATAGGGCTCTTCCCTCATGATCAAATCACCTCGCAAAGACCCTACATCCTAATACCATCACATTGCGATTAGGTTTTGGTGTGTGAAATCTGAAGGCACACAGACATTCAGACCATAACAGGGAGATAGTGGTGTTTTAGATATGTAGATAAGAAAACCAAGACTCCAAGGGATTAATCTGAGGACGCAGCATAATAAGAGATAAAACCAATATGCAGGTGTAAATCTGAAGTTGTGTCATTTAACTTGCAACTAGGAGCTTTCATAAGATATGTTTTATAAAATCAAAATAATAGCTACTATTTCAAAAGCTTGTGTGTAAGCTTCATCATTTAATCCTCACTACTGCACAACTTTTCTCTTTTTCTTGTTTTATTTTTCCATTTTAAAGTTGAGGAAACTGATACTAGATTCATTGAGATACTAAAGGTCTCATGGGCAGCAAAGAAGAGAGCCAAATATGTATCCAGCTCTGTCTGCTCTTGAAGCCCAAGCTCTTAATCTGCACATTTTTGTTGCTTTTCTGTTTTTATGTTCTACTTGCTTCTCCACTGAGCTTGGAGCTTATACTCTAATTCCTGAGTATCAAACACAGCTGTTGCACCAAGAAAGTTAATAGAAGGTGAAACTTAGCTGCCATTGCTCACAGACATCTCTAGAATTTAAATTAGGAGAGAATCTTAGAGAATGTTTAACAGATCTTGTTCCTGCCCTTTTTTTTAAATAGCTTTTTTTGTCTCAATACTTCTTTGATAAATACAAGCTAGGGTTAGGGATGTTTGCCAAGAGCTTTACTTGGGAAGAGGAGAAGTAAGGTTGTTCTTGAAAGGGAAATAGTGAAGTTTGAAACCAGAATTTTTAAGAATCAATTACAAGTTATCCTAGAGAGGATGGAAGCTGTCGTTCTATATCAGTTGAAACAAAGGGATCTTGACCTTCAGGGTCTCAAAAGCTGCCATAGAATAGGCTGATTAAGCAAAACAATGTGTATTAGATGTACTGCCATTTTGGAAACTGCAAACATGGCAGACTCTTAGATGAGATGTTAGGGAAAGAAATTTATGAGGTTTTAGGAAGTTAGGGAAGAATTTTATGACACTGTGGACAGTAAACTGGGGACTAGGCACAGTTCATTACATTAGTTTTCACTGGTGAATATACAAAGGAGAAGGTCTTGAATTTTTTCTTGATTATCAAACTAAAGAATCTTAATAATAAACTAAATAAACCACAAGGGACTTAAAAAAAGTTCATGAAAAAAATGGCATTAAGAGAATTTATGTGCCTAGGTTGGCCTAACCCTTCTCCTTTAACCAGAAAGTCTCTGCCCCAAACATGTCCTTCTGGCCCAGCACCCAGCGAAAAGCCAGGTAGGGTGGTCTCTGTCTTATTTCTGTCTCTGTCTCTCTTGCTTCCTCTCCCTTTCTCTCAAAACTTTTCATATTTAAATCTGCAGGTATGGTATCTTGTCTCTGACCTCTCCTTTCTCTTCCTAATATGCATCTGAGATGGGCCTAGTGCAGTTCTCACTCTTTAAAATAAAACTTTTTTTCCCTTTTTTTTTTTTGCTTTTTCCTTTTGTTTTCTTTCTTTTACCTGACTTTCTGACCTTCCACACATTGAGTGTCTAGGCAGGTCTAAGTGTGCACAGTAGTGAAACATCTGAATACTTTAAACCCTGTAGCTCAGCCCAGGTGCATCTATTCTCTTGAGGCCTTTGTAATATCCAGTTCCATTGACAAAAATTCAGGTTGCTAGGTGAGGATAAGGGAAATGGAATTGCAGAAATATTGCAGGCCAACTTCTTCCGCATGCCTTTAACACTCAGAATTAACTCCAAGAAGGTAGGAAGTAACATATAATCCATCAGATGACCAGAAACCACCACTGCAGAGGCACAAGAAATATGGGAAATCAAGAAAATATCTCTCCCCCAAGGAGAAAGTACAGCCCTTCATCATTCACAGACAGTACGATGGAACTTGTGGAAATGTCAGATAAAGAATTTAGGATATTCACAGTGACAAAGCTAACAGAGATGGAAGAAAAGAGAGACAATGAACTCCAGAAAATGCAAAAGAGGCAATGAGTTCAAGGAGGTGAGGAAGTTCTTCCATGATCTGAAAGAGGAAATACATACCACAAAAAAAAAAAAAATCAAACGGAACTGTTAGAGATGAAGACTGTGATACAGGAAATCAAAACTTCCTTTGAAAGTATTAAAAGCAGATTAGATCATGCATAAGACTGAATCTCAGATGTAGAAGATAGAACCTCTGACCTAGAAAAATTCACCAAAAAGACTGATAAAATAACCCCCCAAAAAGAAAATAATATATGAGTAATACTAGATACCATTATACACCCAAATATCTGGATCATCAATATCCCAGAAGGTGAAGAAACTAATTAAGGGTATTGATAATATATTTCATGAAATCCTGGAAGAAAACTTTCCAAATCTAGAGAGGCATTAAAATATCCCAAGATATACAAAGGACCCCACACAGAATAAACCCAAGAAGATCTTCAAGGCACATCATAGCCAGACTGACCAAAACTACAGACAGAGATAAGATACTAAAATTGGCAAGAGAAAAAATGTCAAGTTACTTTCAAAGGATATGCCATCAAGCTAACATCAGACCTCTCACTGGAAACGATGCAAGCAAGGAAAGAATGGGAAAATATATTCAAAGTGTTAAATGAAAAATAATTTCAACCAAAATTACTACATCTGGCAAGATTATCCTTCATATATGAAGAAAAGATAAAAACATTCTGAGATAAACAAAACCTGAAAGAATTTACCAACACCAGACCATCTCTTCAAGAAGTTCAGAAGCGAGTACTATACCAGGAAAACTAAAGATAAACAGACAAATAAGAGAACAAAAAATGACCAAGAAAAGGTCTAACTTAATGGTAGGGATAAGTTCAGAAATATCAGTAATAATGTTGAATGTTAACAGAAAGGTCAGACCACAGTAACACTGCAAATTCAACAAAAGAGAGATTGCATGAGACTGAACTGGTGAAGTAGAATACTATGAATTTTTTCCCTAAAACATTACTGATTTTTTTCTATACTTTGTCTTTCATTTAAGGATTTTTGTTTTCTTTTGAGTTGCTGGGTTAAGCAATTTGTTAAAAAAATAATTTTTTAATTGAAACATAAACTTTTCTCCCTTCCTGACCCTTTTGCAATTGAAAAATATTTGTGAGCATTCATATTTTGTGGCAGAATGGTTATTTATATAAGTTCAATAATACATCAGAAATTGAATTCTTATGGGGCTGTGTGCAAGTAACAGACCACAGACCAAACTGAGATTAACCTTTTTTTTCCCCAAATATGTTAGTTTATACCTCTCTTGTGTAAAAGAGAGAATGGAGAGAGAAAAAGTTTCAGAAAAAAATTACAGTGCACTTGTCACTATATTCTAGCTTTGTCCATGCATTAAGATCTTTTGTGAATCAATAAAATGTGAAAAAAAAAATCTTAGCATGGAAGGGAGGTAGAGGAAAGGGGAAGGAAACAATGGATAAAAGTATGCTTAATTGGCAAAAAATGGGAAGCTATTTGCTGATGATAATGTATATATGTACATTTGTCTTGACTGACATGCATGGTATTTGTGTTGGAAAAAGAAAGGTATACTGTAAAGATGTGTAAAATGTAAATAAAAACAAATAAATAAATATTTAAAAATTAAATCATTAAAATATACTTTGGTACAAAAAAAGGAATTCATGTGTAATTTTTCCATAATATGTATTTCCCATGACTTTTTCTTTTTTCTTTTTTGGAGAGGTTTTAGCTACAGGGAGCATGCGCTCGCCAGAAAGAGAGACAGAAAGTGAGAAATCACCCCGGGGGAGGGGGGTGGCCACGCCGCAATCCCTTCTCCTCCATTCCCCTCTCAGGATCCTGGGTATACACGCACATGCGCCCGGCGTGAGTTTTAAGCCACTGGGTCCGGGATGCGAACCGTGGTCAACTACATGGGAGTCCAGCGACATAGCCATTATGCCAACTGCTGGTCCCTTCCATGACCTTTTTTTTAACTGCAAGAGGGTGCATTTAACTGCAAGAGGGTGCATGTGTTTACCAGGTACATACATACACATACACACAGACACAGACACACACACACACACAGAAAGCTCCCCCTACAATAGGAAAGAATCGCACTCCAATCCCTTTTCTTCCATTTCTCTATCCTGTTAGCATTTGGAGCACATATATACATGTGCCCAACATGTTTTTCAAGCCACCAAGGATGGGATTCAAACTGTGGACAATCATGTGGTATTTGTCTTCCAATGAACAGCTCTTTAACTACTGTGCTTCAGGGCCAGCACTCCATAAAGTTTTTGAAGATTCCTTACACTTTAATTGGTAGGCAATCGTAGCTTCTAGGAAGAAGTATTTCCTTCCAGAAACTGACAGTTACTTAAATATTTTCACTTGTTATCAGTATTCTTTAGCACTCACATAGGAAAACATGTCCAGTTCCAGAACTGTTTTACCAGGGACAGGAAATTAGGTTGGTTTCAGTTCTTAGAAAAAAATTATCAGCAATGTTCAAAAGTAGGCCAAAGGATTCTAGCTTACACTGTCCCTGTAGGAAAAATAAGCAAGAGTGTTTCCTTTAATAATTACCTCATGATCAGTCAAGTCCCACTTTGCCTTTGTTTTTCCCAAGGGCTCTGTTCAGACTTAAAGTTTGTCTAGATCTTCAGAAGTGATTTTCCTTCTCTGGGCTGAAGGTAAGCCATTATAAGCTGGAGATTGCTCTGCATAATAATCAGGGGAGCTTCTGAAACATGCAAATCCTGAACCCTACTCAGGTCCATTTGTGGGTAGGACCTAAGACTGAATTTTAAGCATGCATCCACCACCACCACCACCACCACAACTACCATTATCAAATAATGCTCCTATAGAGGTCTCAAGACCACACTTTAGAAAACACTGAAAACTTGGAGTTCTTCTGGCCAGTTTAGCATCTGGAATTGCTACCTGAAATTGGTAAGAAGTCTCTCTTCTCTCTGGAGGTTACCCTTGGTCCATTCATAGCTCTGGGCAATTCAGTATGGCCACATGATAAAGAATTAATTCGGTTTGCCTTAGTTTTCTCTAGGAACCCAGAATCTACTAGATTTTTTTTTTTTTTAAAGAAAGGCAATTCATTCTGTTTATTAAGTTAAAGCTCTTATTATTTGCTGTCAACTCACTTCTGATTATTCAGTGGACAATTATCATATTTAGGGATGAACATTAATGAAAATCTTTTTGTATTCACATATTTGGGGAATACAGTCTCCCCTTTATTTATTGCCAAAGGAACTATGCACTCACCAGAGAGAAAGAGAGGCTCCCTTAATGGGGCGTGGTCAGGAAACAATCCTTTTCCCTCCATTGCTCCATCCTGTCAGGATTTGGGGCGAGCATACAGACATGTCCAGCATGTTTTTTCAAGCTGCCAGGGCTGGGACTTAAACTGCAGTCAGCCACGTGGGATCTGACTCCCTTTACACAGAGCTTAACCACCGTGCTATGGGGTTGTCCCTTTCCTTTTATAACACTATTTGTTTATAAATTATTATAAAATATTAGAGAGAAGTATAAAGAAGCATGTAAGACACACCTAAAATTCTATTTTTTGGGTATCCTAACATTTGCGTTAAGATTTTGAGAACTTTTCTTTCTGTAAACACAATATTTTTACAAAACTTGGAATTATTCTATAACATGTTTTTACTTTTTAAAAAGTATGCTATGAACATTATTTATATTAATAAATCTAATTGAATTCCTAAGTGGCTTTTTATTTATTTTTATTATGAGAAAAATGTTTCAGGGAGAATTTTGTGCACACATGAGAGCTCTTCAAATAGCTTGTGGAAAATATATATGGTGGAAAAACTTATGCATGGATTTCAGAATTTTCTTGTATTACAATAAATGTCAACTTTAGTTTCATTTTTTTTCCACAAACTTTTTAAAGGCCCCTTGTGTTTTGGCATACTTACTCCATAATTGATAATGTTAAGTAACTATAGGTAGAATTAGTGGTCATGCCTAAGGCTTAGACACACATTATCAAATTGTCCTCAGGTGAAGCTTACAGTTACCTCTTCCCACCCACTCAAATGTCAACAACTCAGAGACCTTTATGATCACATCCTCCTAAATAAAATGGTGTTATTACCACTCAATGCTCATTCTTCTTTTTCTTCTAAAATTTTTATTTATTACTATTTTTAAATTTGCTGTGGGGCAGGTGTGTTTACCAGAGAGACAGAGCGAGACAGAAAGACAGGGAGGGAGGGAAAGTGAAAAGGCAAGCCTCCAGGTCCAGGACTCAAACCATTGGTAGTCATGTGTGAGTTCAGTGCCTTAACCACCATGGCACCTGCTCACCCAATACTCTTTATTCTATTAACTTTTTCTTCATTTTATTGCACTTCAGGCCACTTAACATATTATTTATTAATATTCCCTCTGCCCCTCCCCACAGCCTGGACACCCCATGAGTGCAAGGACTTTGTTTCTTTTTTTTCACTCTTGTATCTTCTCTTAGAACAGTACCTGGTGAATAGTAGATGCTCACTAAATACTTATTGGCTGACCCACTTCTAACAAAAGATATCTTTTTATTTTTCTTTGCCAAAAGCTGTATTCCATGGGAGAAAACTGTAAAGTACAGTCATATGAGGGCAGCTTAGCTAATTAGTGTGTCTGTTCTACCTGTTTCCCATCTGTTCAGCCACCTCTTCTTCATATATCCCAGATTTGCTTACTTTAACTATGAAAACATTACTACCGTCAGGATGGCAACATTCGATGCTGCTCACGTAGGGGACATGCCCTTAGGTCTGGAGTTGGCCAATTTTTTCTGTAACAAGCCAGATAATAAACATTTGAGGCTTTGCTGGCCATACAATCTTTGGCACAGCTATTCAGTTCTGCTGATGTGATATGGAAGGAGCCAGAGGCAATAGGAAAAGAAATGAATATGACTGTGTCCCAGTAAAACTTTACTTATAAAAACAGATGGTAGACTAGATTTGGATCACGGGCTCTAGTTTGCTGATCCCTGCTTTAGAATAAAAACCTTAATTAGGTTTTAATAATTCAATTTTATATAGCATGTAAAACAGCTCTGTCCAAAGAAAATGCAATGTGACTCACGTACTTGAGTCAAATATGTTATTAATATATTTTTTCAAATTGCAAGAGGGCATATATCCTTGTCAGAGAGAAATGGAAAGGGAAAAATCACCCCCCTCCCCCATGGGACATGGTCATGCCATAATCCTCCTCTTCCACTTTTCCATCCTGTTGCAATTTTGAGCACACACGCACACATGCCTTGTGTACATATATATTTTTTTAGTAGATTTTTTGCCATAGAGTGTATGTACTCGCTGGAAAGAGAGGGAAAGTGAGAAATCATCCCCTGGGGGGTGGTGGGGAGTTTGGCCACATTACAATCCCTTCTCCATTCTCCTTTCAAGATTTTGGGCACAGAAGCCCGCACATGTACTTGGTGTGATTTTCAAGATGTTAAGTCTGGGACTTGAACCATAGTCAGCCATGTGGGAGTACAGTGTCTTAACCACCACACCACAGGCTGGTCCTGCCTGGTATATTTTTCAAGTCACAGGGGCTCATATTAGAATCCTGGTTGGCTATATGGGATCCAGATTCCTTAAGCACTAGGCCACAGATCTGTACTTTTAAGTTTTTTAGTAGTCATTATAAAAAGTGGGTGACATTGATTAAAATAGTAAATTTAGCCATATATATTCAAGATATTATTTTAATATGTAATCAATGAGATACACTTGCATTTTTATATGAGGTTTTTGAAATCTAGTATGTATTTGCCCGTTTAGCTCATCTTACTACAGGCTAACCACATTTCAAGGGCCATGTGTGGCCTAGGCTGTGTTGGATAGGGCAGATCTAAAGCAAGTTTTTCCACCTTAACACTAGTAACATTTTCCATAGGAACACACTTGGTTGTGGAGGGTTGTGCATTTCATGAGAGAATATTTAAGAGATATCCCTTGCCCCTATCCACTGGATGCCAGTAGCACCTCCCTAGTTGTGACAATCAGCAGTGTCTCCCGGCCCAATTGTGGTACCATGTGCTGGATACTGCTGCTTGGCAGGCTGGGGCCCCATGGGAGACCCGGAGTCTGCTCCTGGCCTACCCTAAAAATCTCGGTGCAGTGGTACATGCCTGTAGTCCCAGCTACTTGGGAGGTTAAGACGGGAGAACTGCAAAATTGTGAGGGCCTGTCTAACCCTTTCCCCTCTCTGACATGCATAGATATGATTAGACTTTTTCAAATGTCCCCTACAGGGCAAACTTTCCCCAGCTGAGAACATCTGATCTAAAATAAGCATTCTAAAACCAAGCCAACAAATCCCCTGAAACTGAGAACAACCTTTAGTATCTATATGCTTAGGTGCATTTTGGGATGGGGGAAAGGGAAGAAGAGGATCCATAGATTTCCAGAACTTTCAAAGGTGTCTTTGAAAGTTTTGTCTTTTCCAAAAAAGGAAAAAAAAATAACTGATTTATTAGAAAGAAATATTACATTATGCAAGCATATATTTACCACCAAGGAATTCATGCCACCAATCCAAACTGTTGCCTGTGTGCTTTCAAAAGGAAACCAGTGCCCATAATGAACCTAAATACTTCCATCTTGTTAAATTACTGTAGCTCTCCTGTCTTGATTCTTTAGTGTTGGAGTACTGATATTGAACATTCTATTTCTAGCATTACTTAGCAAGACAGTCCATAAAGGAGTAGATTTTGGTCCAACTACTACAGCAAGGGAGGGCATTTTAACAAAGGGAGAATCATTATTATTACTGAACTCTCCAGTTTGCAAAGTGAATAGGTAAATAGAATTGATAGTTAAGAAACCAACATCCTCTATGTAGCTATGTGAACTAGGCTGAATGAAATGGGGCTGCAGACATGCTCAGACTGTATTGGAAAAAAAAGGGGGGGGAGGGATCACAGATGTGAAGAATATTCTTTTCCCCTTTAAGACAGTTGTTCTGATTTACACAAGAAACTTTAACTGTTTATACCTATCTGCAAACACAGACCAGAAAACTTCAACTCTGAGGACAAGGATAATGAAAGTAAACTATAATTGGGTTTTCCTATTATATTTCCTCTAGGTGCTCTGAAGTATTAGAAAGAGTTGATAAAATCATCAGAATAAAAACTATCTCTAGTGGATATGGGGCTCCAAGAGGTCCACAACCATTAGTCTCCATTGTACGGTGACTATGATCACCATAATGATATACCTCTCCCCAGATCTATGGTGCAAGGTGAGTGGGACACGTTCTTTTCATTACTTAAAATTTGTATTCTTTACATCTGATTTAACAGAAGATTGCAGGTGAGTGATACTAAAAGACTTCTTGTGATCTGTCTGAATTAAAATACTCTCCTCAATACCTACATGTGCTCATGCCCATGCTCAGTTCCCTGTTTGTTTTTACAGAAATACATTCTTCTAGAGAAAGGTAGCCATTGTTTCACTCTCATTTATAATTCAGAAAAGGCTTATTTACTTATTTATTTAGACAGGGATAGAGAAATAAAGAAAAATAGAGATCTTTGTCAGGGTCTTGCCATGTCATGATCCTCCTGCCTCAGCCTTCCAATTAGCTAGGATTATAGGCATCTGTATCACACTCGGCCTATTTAGGTTGATCTAGAAATTAGACCAAGGCCTTCCATGTAGCCTCAGCCTCATATAGCAGTGTTCTACCACTTGCACCACTGTGGCTGGCTCGTGGCTTAGACTTAAAAAAATTTATTATCATTATTTAAATTTGGTATAGGGCATGTGAGAGAGAGGGAGAGGGAGAGAGAGAGGGAGAGGGAGAGGGAGAGGGAGAGGGAGAGGGAGAGGGAGAGAGAGAGAGAGAGAGAGAGAGGGAAAGCAAACCAGGTCTGGGACTCGAACTACAGTCAGTCATGTGAGAGTCTAGTGCCTTAAACACCACACTACCTGCTGGCCACTGGGTTAGACTTTTGATGTTATTATATTGTCTTAGTAAATTTATATTTATTGTCAGAGAGCTGTGTTGACAAGAGCGAAGGAAGAGTGTGTTCGTTGCTTGCCTTTTCATTTGTGACTATGTACTGGAGCACCCTTCTCTTGGTACAGATGGGGCTAAACTTTGAAAAGCACGATCTAAAAATCACTTTACTAATGAGACAGTTAGATTGCATTTGAAAAAATACACTCCAATTTTGGAAACATTAACATAAACCACATTTCTGCTAAATCTATCCTGGCATTTCTTTATATTTTATCAAAATCCACAAGAATATAGAGATGTTCTGGGTCTCTCTTTATGTCTCTCTGGCTTGTCCATCCCCTCAGGGCCAAAGGGAAGTGAAGCATGGACAGTTGCTGAAAGGAGGACTCCGGAGAAACCATGAAATATTAGAAAGGAAATAGAGAAGACCTGGGACATCCTGAAAAAGTCAAGGAAGACTTTAAGTGACTCAGAGTGTGTCCAAAAAAAAAAAAAAAACAAAAAACAAAACAAAAAAACCAGAGTTAGAGGTTTGTTATACACGCATATATGCAGGCAGATGGTCAGTGTCTTTAACAGGAAGCAAAGGGTTTACAGCCCATGCAAGGGCCTTCTCTTTCAGATATGCCATTTCTTTAAGCTAATGGAGACATGTCATAAAGGAATGTGATTAAAAGGGGGAAAGGGACATCACACAGCCTGAGGATTCTAAAATGCCTTCTGAATATTTTTCTTAGTCAATTCATCACCTGTGGTGGCTCTTTGCCTTTCTTTAGCCTGAGAGAGTATTACTTTAAAGGCAAGTGATTTCCTTCCCTGGCATTTTATGACCCTAAAACAAAACAAAGTACAATCTAAAGTCTTTGTGGTTTATTTTTGACTATTGGGCTCTCAAAAGTTTGGGCTCATTTGTTCAAATATCTGAGACTTGAAACAAGACATTTTGAATTTTATTTGATTTAAAACTCCAGGCTTTGCCACTGGAGGGCACCAGTCAACAATATTACAGGGCAACCATTATTCCTTCTGAAGTATTTTTCCCTCGGAACTTGACCAAGGGCTCTAAATAGAGTCTTATTTCACAGATTAAATTGGAGTTGCTTTATCCTTCCATAATTCAGGATTTCAAAGACCAATTTCTTAGAATAATTGGAAATCACAACATTTCAGACTCTTTTCTAGAACCAATATTTTTAGTTCAGTTCATATTAACCTAGGAGGGTCACTCTCAGAACCAATGACATAAATAGCTATCTCTAATCATTCAACAGTTATTGTTTCTCATAAGAGTATATCTGCATGATTTGATCACTGAAAATGTTGAGGTTAGTAACCTTTAAAAAATGATCTAATCCAGGGGCCAGGTGGGGTGACCCAGTGGTAAAATATGATGTTCTGTCAGGCTGACCTTCAAGAGGAGGCTCTCGGTTCAGGTCCAGAGGCCTTCCTGTGCATGCCAGGGATTCTGACTGACTGAAGCTGGGGTGAGTCTCACCATGAGACCCCGTTGAGTGTACTGTCTCTGTATTTTTGTCTCTCTTATGGAAAAAAATAGATAAACTTCAAAAAAAAAAAAAAAAAAAAAAAGACCAAACCCAGTATAAATATTTAAAATAACATTTTTAAAAAACTGTTCTTTCTGACTTGTTTAGAAAATATTTTAATTTGAGAGGCCTTGAACTAGATAACTGAATGGATATATTCCTCTCTCAATTTTAGCATCTAGTCCTATCACTCATTTGCATGAATGTTTTCATTGAAATAATCAAATCATCTTTTTCTGTCTCAACAGGATACTCCACTGTTCTCTTAGTGCCAAATGCTACTGAGTCTAAATTGATTGAATTCAGGAAGGATATAACCCATGTGGGGAAAGCTTTCTTCCAGAATCCTACTTTGCACTACAGAACTCTGTTCTCTTGAGACTGTCTGCTGTGTTAGTCTGACCAACCCACTGTTGGTGTTCACATTATACAGATTTGCTTTTGTTCCTTGTCTTATTCTACACCCCTACGCCATTTTTAAAATGAGTATTTGCTTGTCTGTCTGTATTTAATTGTTGTTGCTGTGCTTATGGTTTCTGCTTACTAGTTTTTTTGGCTGTTGCTTTATTATCTGTACTCACCCCATCTGAATCCATATAAACCTTAGCCCAAAATGCCTTAGTAGGACTTCATTCTCATGAGTTTGCCAACACAACATTTAGGCACTAAATGTCGAAGGGGTTGAAGGCTGAAGACAGAGATTTGGGTATTAAGTGGTACATACAGGTAACCCTGTGTGGGCTATTTATGACATTTTTGCTGATAACCTTGGCTTTTATGTATGTAACTCAGTATTTTTCTATCTGAGAAATTTCTTTGGGTCTACATGTAAGATCTTTATCTTCAAAGGAAAAAAAAGATCATTTCTCAACTATCTCAAAGGGATGTTTTGACATGAAATGCATAATATTAAATAATTAGCACCAGCATAGTGCCAGGCACGGACAGGCTCAACTATATAAATTTCATATATACTTCCTATTTCTACATCTTTTTTTTCTTTCAGAATCTAGAGTTAGGTTTTATATCAATCAGAGCAACTGTATTGATAAAACTGATAATTTGTTTTACCCTTCTTTTCTCAAGCTTGCTGTATCGTGTGTGTGTGTGTGTGTGTGTGTGTGTGTGTGTGTTTCATCCTCTTAAAAAAAGAAAATCCTTGGGAACCAGCAGTTAGCGTAATGGCTATGTCGCTGGACTCCCACGTAGTCGACCGCGGTTCGCGTCCCGGACCCGGTGGCTTAAAACTCACGCCGGGCGCGTGTGCGTGCATGCCCAAGATCCCGAGAGGAGAATGGAGGAGAAGGGATTGCGGCATGACCATCCCCCCTGGGGGGTGATTTCTCGCTTTCTGTCTCTATGTCTCTCTCTGTCTGTCTGGAGAGCGCACGCGCCCTATAGCAAAAACCTCTAAAAAAAAAAAAAAGAAAATCCTCTAAGTGATTTGCAGCTGAAATGAGCAACCAGAGAAGCAATGTTGTAGTTCTTCAGGGATATGGTATTGCTGAACAACCCCCAACATTAGAAATGTTTAATGAGAGATGGGGTCACCACTTGGTGTTCTTAGAGGGGATTCTGTGCTCATATGAGCTCATAACAGCATAAACTTGAGTTAAAATCCTTGCCTTGGCATTTAAGAGTCATGTGGACTTGAGTAGTAGAAAATTAAGAATTTTAGAATTTCTTTTTAACAAGTATATAATGGAAAATAGTAATCCTTAACCAGTGGTATATCTATGAGGATTAAATAAAATAACAAAAATAAATGTGCTATTGTTATTTTTGTTGTTATTATTACTCAATTAGGTAGTTTCCAAAGGACATTCTGATTTGGAAATTTTATAAACTGGATTACCTAAAGTAGCAGATCCCTGCTCATGACGACCTTACATAGCCCTTCTGCCCACGCTGCTGTTCATCTCCCTAGTCATCCAAGAATCCTGTGTTCCCTTATGCCTGTACGTCAGTTCACAACATTCCTTTGTGTTCCAACCTACACCATTGTCCCCATCTCTCCAAGTCTTTCCCATCGTTGAGTGAAATTTGCATAGCAATTCTATAAAGCACCAAAGCAAAAGGAGCTTCTTCTTATCATTACCAAATGTTTATCATTCTTACTATTTCATTCTGGCTGGGTAGAGTTTTCTCGACTTCCTAAAAGCCAGGTTAGTTATTCCACTCATTGTTGTATATTATGCCAGTGAAGCACTTATCACAAGACTGAAGTTCTTGAGGGAAAAATCTGACTTTTTCATCTCTGTCCCCTACATTCCCCCCTCAAAGCCTAGCACAGAGTAGTTGCTCTACAAATACTGCAGGAACAAATGAGGGAACCACTTACAGGTATGGTCAAATTTTCATGTTTCCTTATGTCTCTTGAAGGTATAAAGAACTAATGTCAAGGACCTATGCAGAACATGAATGTTAAATACAAAATTTTGGGAGGAAAACAGACATTATGTCCTTCTAGGTAGAAGAATATACCACTTACAAAGCAGCTTACCCAAAGAACTATCCTGGATTCAACAAGCCTTTGGATCCAACCACAGTTTATAGGAAATACAAAGACGATGGGCACATGTTAATGACACCATGAGGTTGCTAATCAGCAAAATTCAGAATATACTACCATAGCTGTTCACAAACTACAGCCTGTTCTTTTACGGTTTTGCACATTCTTGAACTAAGAATGATTTAAGGGTGGTTTTAAGTTTTTAAAGGGTTGAAGAAAATGAGGGAGAATATGTGATATAGAAGCTTTCACTATAGGACTAATGACATAATTTTTTCAAAAATAAATATTAAATCATGGAAAATGGATATTTAAAAAAATGCCTGGCCCAGTTGTAGTGGCCTACACTGCTAAGACATGGTTTTCTACATGAGAGGCCTGGATTTAGTTCCTAGTCCAACCTACAAGCCAGGTGCAGTGGCATTTGTCTATATTTCCAGATACTCATGTTGCAAAGGGAGGATTGTGAGCTGGAAGCTAGTCTAGACAACATAGGGAGACCGTGTCTAAAAAAAGGCAGGGGTGTGGTGGCATGTACCTGTAGTCTGAGCTGGGAGGCTAAGGCAGGAGGATTAGGACACAATGAGACCTTGAATGAATGAATAAATAAATAAGGGTTATTGTGAAAACTATCTGAGCTAATGTATACTCAGAGTTTAATCAATGCCTTGTATAGGATGAAATTATTATTAAATTATTATTAAACAGTATGCCACTGCTGCTGCCACTGGAGTTACTTTACCTCTCTGCGTGTACTGACATGGGCATTAATGGATGAGATGGTAAAGGAGGTCAAGACAAGGGACTACTCTATGGGTATAGGGACAAGACTGACAGGAGGAAGAGAAGTGGCTGAGGGAAGGAGGAGACCACAGCGTGGTAAGTTGCCATGGCTACTTTGGACTTAGTGTTAGACCTTATGTTAGTGTAATGTGGGACAAGCTGTTTAGCCAGTCACTGTGTTTTTCCAATCAAGATTATCATCTTAAAACTTCAAGGTCAGGGAACAAGCAGTACAATGCAACATTCAATCTAAACCCGAGAGTTGCTTATTAAATTCACACTTACAATAATTTTCTATCACCAACATGAGGTGTTTTACAAGAATAAAGACCATCTAAAACAGACTAAAGGGAAAAACAATTCAAAAAGTAATGACTTTTCCAATCCTCGTTGACTATCACCATTTGAGGGAGGAATTATGCCACTATATTTTGAGCAGCCCTGTTCAGAGTGTTGGTCTGACACAATAGAGGGACTGTCCTGGAAAATCCACGTACTGCTTCCTTTACTGAAAAGTCTTGCTATTGAAAAATAGTCATTTGAAGTAAACAGTATGCTTAGTGACATAGTTGATTTGCATTTTGCCACAAGCTTATGTTCGCAGTTTGGGAACTAGTGCATTGTCTATATTTGCAAGTGGAACTAGTTTAGATTTAGAGCAGCAGTTCTCTAGGTGGCGTTTTACCCCCACCCCTGCTGGGGTCATTTGGCAGTGTCTGGAGACAGTTTTGGTAGGCACAGCTGAGAGGGAGATGCTATTGGTATCTAGTAATAGAAACCAACAGTGCTGCTAAATATACCTACAATGCACCGTGTCTGTTTTAATCTGTTTTTCTGTCTTCTAATAACTGAATGCCACACTGGATAATTTATAAAGAGTAGAAGTTTAGTTAGCTCATGGATTTTGAGGTCCAAGGTCAAGGGACTGAATCTGGTGAGATTCTTTTTGCTGGTGGGAACTCTTTGCAGAGTCCCAAGGTGGTACAGTGCAGCACACGACAGGCCTATGTCCACTTCTGTCTGTGTCTGTCTTATAAAGTCAACAGGATTCATTCTTAGGGGTCTCATCCTGATTACCTTACTTAATAATCCATCAAAGGCTCTACCTCCAAACACGATTGTCAGATTGATTAAGTCTCCACTTTCTTAATATATACACAACCAAATTTTAACACATGAATTTTGGAGGACCATTCAAATCATAGCAGTGTCACTCACACAAGAAATAAATGTCCAGCCCAAAATGACAGTAGTGCTGACACCGAGAAACTCTTTCAAAGCATATCTTTTTTTTTTTTTTTTGAGAAGTTTTTGCTATAGGGCACGTGCGCTTGCCAGACAGAGAGAGACAGAGAGACAGAAAGCGAGAAATCACCCCCCCAGTGGGGATGGCCATGCCACAATCCCTTCTCCTCCATTCTCCTCTTGGGGTCTTGGGCACGCAAGCACACGCGCCCGACCTGAGTTTTAAGCCACCAGGTCCAGGATGTGAACCGCGGTCGACTACATGGGAGTCCAGTGACATAGCCATTACACTAACTGCTGGTCCCTCAAAGCATATCTTTAGGGTCAAACAGAGGTAGAAATAAAAGTTTGGCTCATCCACGTACTAACTGTGATTTTGAGCAAGACATTTTACCTTCAAGCACTAGGGCTCTCGATTTCAAAGCACCCAGTCTTCGGGGTTGCTGTGCACATGAAGTGAGCAAATGCAGATAGACCCAGAAAAAACTAAGTGCTCAATGTCGAATAGCTATTACTATTATACTTTTTAGACGATGTGCTTGCTCTAGTGATTCATGAATTGTCACACAAGGACACACTAAGTTAAAGACCAAGACACAGCTTTAAGTTTGTTCATTTCTTTTTTCCCCACCTTTCCTTCTTTTTTTGGGGGAGGGAGAGCTTGGGTCACCATTGGCAATGGATTCTTCACAATCTTTTACTTTGAGGACTTAGAATGTTAACTGTATTGCATTTGTTGCTGAAGACAAATGCAAAACCAAACCAAACTACTCTGAACTTGATTCCTTGAGAGATAACCTGTATTGTATGAAAGAGCCATTTCACAAATGGTACTAGGTAATTCTTTTGAAATTCTGCTTTGGTCACTTAGGATGAAATATGATGCATACACAGGAGCTTTAATGGTTTACAAGTTGGTACTCCCACTGTGTCTTTTTTTTTTTTTTTTTTGGCTGATGAGTTTATGATTCTCCTACACACAACATGATGGATTCTTCAGTAGCCTGAGCTTTGAATCTGTGCGTTTATTCTTTTGCAGTTGAGTGAAACCCTTCAGACAGAGCTGTGAAGATGTGGTTCTTAAATAAAATATTTTTCTACTGTGCTAATAATTCACACATTCTTCACATTTCTCTTCTATACTCAGGGTCAGTGGGATGCATCCATTTTTCTCAGTTCTATCTCACCTGTTTTTCTCATGATTCCAAAAGCTTTTTATGAAGGGACAGCATGGCTTATTCCAGGTGCCAGTATTTGGGGGAGGGCTAGAGATTGGGGAAAGGGTATGGATACATTCTTTTTTTTTTCTTTTTGCTATAGGATGCGTACACTCACCAGAAAGAGACAGAGAGACAGAAAGCAAAAAATCACCCCCCAGGGAAGATGGCCACACCGCAATGCCTTCTCCTCCATTCTCCTCTTGGGATCTTGGGCATGTACGTACACGTGCCCAGTGTGAGTTTAAGACACAAGGTCTGGAACTCAAACCGCAGTTGATTACATGGGAGTCCAGCCATTACATCATCTGCTGGTCCCAGGGTATGAATATATTCTTAACCTTTTCTCATTGTGCTTTTTTGTTTTTGTTTTTGTTATTACATAAATTAACCCATTTATTGTAGGCTAGTGATATTCCAAATGTCTATGGAGCTTCTACTGGTCCTTCAATTCCTTCAGTCTTCTGATGGCAGACTTTACTA
Source organism: Tupaia tana (assembly GCA_026018925.1). Classification (NCBI taxonomy): domain Eukaryota; kingdom Metazoa; phylum Chordata; class Mammalia; order Scandentia; family Tupaiidae; genus Tupaia; species Tupaia tana. The sequence goes on along the minus strand of JAKSZU010000022.1, from coordinate 17,953,885 downwards.
TGACAGCCGAAGTGGTGTTGCAGGTCCAGGCACCACCAGCTACCGTTTTCATGCAGGAACCAGTGCCAGATCCCCACAGCCTGTCTCTTCATCTTAGTTTTGCCACAGAAGGAGCAGGTGCACTTAGCGTGCTGGCTGATTTCAATTTTCTTCACCATTTTCCGGAGGGAGGCACCATATTGGATCCCGTATTTACTGACGATGCCGACCTTCTTGGTGCATTTAGCCATACCACCGCCAACTAGGTCCAAGTCCAGAGAGCTCTCATTGTGTTTTAAAAATATCCCTTTAATGAGTTGAAAACTCCTTGTATGAGTCCTAACATGAAATATTGCATTATAAACATACATAGGAGACACAGTTCAAATAATAGAAACAATAACACACTTCCACTCTGCTTTAATGGAGAGTACTTTATTGAGACCCAGTATTTTTTTTTCTTACCAGAAAGCCATCTACTTGCTGAATTGCTAAATCTCTATAGAGTTGACATTCTTCCTTTTAAAAAAACTGGATGTTTGGATTTCTGGGTCAGGTAAGAAGACTTCACTGGCAGAAGTGAAAATGTCACAAATTCCAAGTGTTAGCATGTGACCTTGCTTTGGTACATATGCCACCATGGTCTCCTGGGACACCAGGAATAAACATAGTCAACATAGCAGTGACTATTTAAGCCTGTTGTTTTCTGTAAGAGTTTTTAATGCAATAATGTAGCCTAATTAATATCATTCTTTGAAGCTCAAAAATGGAGCAAGCAAGTACTCAAACAGCACAAAATCAGGATATTTAAAATTTTTGTTTTAAAGAATGGAAGTATACAAGTCTCTACATGTCATCTAAAGCCTATTTTTTTCCTTAGGATATGAATTATTTCTTAAAAATCTGATATCAATACCATAGGAAAATGTAAGAACTGTGTGTTCTTCCTTTCACACATTCAACTTTTGTAGGTAAGTGATTTGGTTTAGTTTTTTTTTAATACAGAGTTTATTTTTTCCATGAGAGAAACAAAGAGAGAGAGACCCCTAATATGTCTTCATACTACAATCCACCACTAGCCTCAGCCAGTCCACATGACAGGCACATGTATGTAACTGTGTACAGGAGAGCTCTGGGATGTGAACCTGGGGACTTTCCAGGTGGGTCCAGCATCACAGAGCCTTGTGTTACTGCCACACCACGGCTGATCCTAGTTAGTTCTTATGACCTAAGCTTCTGAGTGGCTTTTGTGGGGAGAACTTGCTCTTTTCCTTCCTGCATTTTCCTTGGTCTTCCCAAATGGGCAATATCCCTTTCTAATTCTCAGTTCTCTTTTGTTTCATTGGTGAGCCTGGATAAAAGTCACTGCTCGTGACTGCCCCACAGTATGGTTCTCTCTCTCAAGTCTGTCGCAGAGTTGCATGTTCTCCTTCTTACTCCAGCCACTGTGTTGTCCTCTTATTAGGACCAGGCCCTGCACTCTTCCAAGAAGACCTGTGCTCCTCCAGGTTCTGTGTCTGTGACTAGTTGGACTCCATCATCTCCAGAGGCCTGTTGTGGGAAGATCCATTTGTGCCCAGGATCCAAATTTCCTATTCCAGTTTAGTTTTACCACTAAAAGATGATCACTTGAAGCTCCATTTATGGATCAATTTCATAACTGAGTCAGAATTTAGAAGGGGGAAGTAATGAGTGGTTAGGTTGTCTACAAATGGCAACATCTTTTAAAAAATATAATAAACTTATTTCTTGTGTCATAGATTGCCAAGTCTTGACATACAGTTGGATACCCATCAACATTTTATTCAGTCATCGTCACTGATTACAGTTAATTCCTAAAGTGAAAGCTCTCTATTAAATTGCCCAGAAGAAGAACTGAGGCTCAGAGAGATGACATTCTTTCTCAAGAACACATGGCTAGTAAGTGGTGGAGATAAGAGTTCAATCTGAGTCCAGCTTATACCTGAACTGCTATTCTGAACAACCATACTATACTACAGAGAGGCTAGATAGAAAGGAAGGAGACAGGAGAATCTGTCTTATAACGATGAGATTTAGGATAGAGGGGAAATAAATGTGGAAGACACTAGAGAAAAGAACACCAATCTAGAGTCTGAGAATTGGGATTGGGGCAAGAAAAGATTTGAAATGTTTCACAGATAGGGATTTCAAAAGATTATGGAAACGGATAAAAGTAAGAGAAAGAGAAAGAATAAAAATGATCTTGAGATTGCAAACTATAAGTATTGCTGTGACACTTTCTGCTGAGAAAAGAATCAGAAGTAAGAGCTGTCTTGTGTGTACAGTTGGGCAATAAATTCAGTGTTGGATTTATTGAATTTTCATCTGCAAATGGGATATTCGTGTAAAAATAGGTATTAATTTATTCTTTCATTTATTTAGCATGCAAAGAATGTGGATTTACACTAAGTTACAGATACATAATATAAGGTGGCTTCAAATATTCATGGAAAATGTATATTATGAAAAAACTATGCATGGATTTTAAAATGTTTTTATACCAAATTAAACTTATACTTTGACTTCATTTTTCCAAGAACATTTTGAAGTCCTCTCATAAAACTTAGTTCCATACACATTTAGAAATGCACATTTATGAAGGACACATATCGGTTTCGTTAATTAATTTAGTCAAATTTGTACTGAGGACTTTTTAAACTAGGTGATAAGTGAAAGAAAAAGGACAGAGGAATTTGTGAAAATAGACAGTATCAACAAAGAAAACAGGAACAGAAAACATGAAACGCCAAACTTGAAGGAGTTCCTGTACTAAGAGAAAAAGATTGGTGTCAAGGGTGAGAATTGAACAGGACAACTCGGAGTCCCAGAATTGGATGTAGAGAGAAATTTTAGGGAAAAAAAGGACTAGTAGGAACAAAAACCAGAGATATACCAAAAAGGTAAGAAGCATTTATGCAAGTGTTTTGGTTTGAGAGATGGGTAGATATAGAGAACAAACACATCTATTCTCCTAAGAAGCTTGGCAGAGGGATCAGCCAGTGGTATGGTGGTTAAGGCGGCTAGATCCTACATGGCTGACTGCATGGTTTGAGTCCCGACTGCATGAAAAACACACCAGGCACATTTGTGTGTGTGGCTAAAATCTCAAAATGAGAATGGATTAGAAGCGATTGTGGTGTACCCATCCCCGTGAGTAGTGCTTTCTCATTTTCCTGCACTCTCCCCCTCTCTATCTCTGGTGAACACAGTGCCCTATAGCAATTAAAAAACAAAACAAAGCAAAACAAAACAAATGTCTTGTGTCCTCTAAGGGCAGAAACATACCATAAAACTAGTGCTAAGCATCATCCTTAATCTTGTACATACAAATATGTTCTTATCTCTGTAAAGCAGCAGATTTTGAGATATCTTTTTGTCCAGAGAGAGCTAAAATATGGCTGGTACCACACTAAATAAACTGATTAAAGAATATTTCAAAAATATGCATGTGTATATAGGTGAGAAAATACGAAAAGACAGTCTTAGAAATTTTCTTGAATCTTAGGTCATTTCTTTCTGTTTTGACTAAATTAGAGCATTAACATAGCAACAAGGGTGGGGCCGACAGGTGGTGTGGTGGTTAAGGCATTGGATTTCCATATGACTGCCTGTGGTTCGAGTCCTGAACCTGGAAGCTTGCTTTCTCACTTTCCCTCTCTCTGGTCAGATTAAAATAATAAATAAGTAAGTAACACTAAATCTTTTTAAAAACAGAAAAAAGGTGTGTTTGAACTTAATGAGTAATTATCTTTCTTTTAGTCCAATTGACATTGACCAGTTGACCCTTCTGATACCGGCTAGGGAATTCCTCTTCTATAAATTGACTATAAATTCCTGAAGGGGGAATTACTAAAGCACACCACAGATACTGAATGCTTCTTTTCACATAGGGCATATGAGACATAGCCTCAGACAATCTGAAGCAGCCCTGCATGGTTTGATGGTTGTCTCACAGTCATCTTCAGTGATAGTGGCAGTTCTCTCCTCTCACCAGACTCCACTGTGAATCTGGGCACTGTCTTGGTCACTTGGCCTCTTTCAATAACCCTGTGACTTCCTACACATTAACCTTTTTAAATAAATGTTTCATCTGCTTCAATACTTCTACTGTCAGGTGTTTATAGCTAAGAACACTAAGTACTAATATATTGAGTTTCCAAGGACATTTTAGCTTTTTTAATTTCATTTTTTATTCATTCTTGTATTAAGCACTTTCTGTACATTAATTACTTTGATGAGTATTGGGGGTAGAATGATAAATAAGGCATACCTGGTTCAGGTCCTTGGAAAATTCATAATTTTGGGCAGAAGACAGTCAGGTGAGCAAGCATCTACAATAAGATGAACTATATACAATGGTGGACAAGAGAGCATAGGGTGTAGTCTGCAGGTTTCATACTAATCTAGACTTGGTGGTCAAACAGCCAGGGAGCCCAGGTAGATGCCTGGGGTTAGAGAAAGTAGGACCTAAATCCTGGAGAAGATAAACTGACAGGAATTATGTGGCATGAGAAATATCTTAGCCTGGCAAAGAATTGAAGCCAGACTCTGAAACATATTGGAAGTCCAGACCAGTGGATACTGGGAGGTAGACAATTCCAGATCCTTTTCTTAATACATTGATAGGTGAGGGTCTTATAAGTGCAAATAATCAGTAAAACTGATTCTGCTGATAGTCTTTTTCCACTCTAACTTTTGTGTTAACTGGATCTTACTATTAAAGGTAATGTAGGTTTATATGTGTTGAACAATAACTATGTGTTTGGCAAAAATATGTGCTATTTTATATAATCTGAGGATTTTAATATAGGTTTTATTCCTATTGTGGTGGTGATTTAGAACAGTTCATTTTAATGTGTCTTCCACATTATTGGACAAAACTTCTTTCCCAGTCTCTCTTGCACTTAAATGTAGTCATGTGGCTAAGTCCATCCTATGGAATGTGATTGAAAGTGATATCTGTGGTGTCAAGGCTGGTGCCAAGACCACGGGCAGATCTCCCTGAGGTTCTATCCCTCTCCGTAAGCCATGGAAATGCAGCCTACCTAAATTCCACAGATAATGAATATGCCAGGCACGTGTGTGCCCATTATCTGGGGTTAGCTGAAGCCTAGGGATGGGTCATAGGGTCAAGATCCTTTTGGGGGTACTATTTCTTTTTCTCACTCTCTTACTCATGGGAAATAAAACAAAAACAAAAATAAAAACAAAAAACAAACAACCTTCTAACCCAGCCCCTACCCAAAAAACCAACAACAGTTCAAGAAGATGGCCAAGCAACATGGTACAATGAAGTCTCTGAGTGAATGGGTTAAACTAGGCTGCTCAACAATCTGGAAAATTTCCTTTAGGCCTTCATGTGTGGAAGGTATAAACTTTCATGTTAGTTAAGTCAGTGGGTTAATGTCAGATCTTTTTTTGTTATAGAAGCCTATCCTGAGCCTAAACCAATATCTTTAGTCTATGTATGTCAGGTATCACCATTACTCAGTTGTAGATAAGGGAAATCTGGCTCAAACAGCAATGGGGTCCTTCCTCTCACATTACAATTTCACCAGACATAAGAATCGCATCTGCTTGGCTCCAGAATTAGGGCCACTGTCTCCTATGTCTAAGACTGGCTGGCCATAAAGGGCTGTTAGGACAAAGGATAAACTAAATGTGGTGATACTTGGCAATGAGTAGAACTGCAAAGAAGGCCAAAGACATATTATGCACAGTACTACCTTTCCTGGAGAAAAATGTATAGCTATGCAGTTGGCTCTGGTCAAGGGTCTTAGTAAAAGGAAGAAACATGTTTGAAACTATTTCCATGGAAAAAAATGGAAGAAAGTTTATTCCTAAGAACATGTGCCATTTGTTGAACAGAACAAACAGATTTTTGGCAAAGAGATTTACTCTGGAGAAGAAAAGAAGTGCCTGCAGTGGTGGGGCAGGATGAAGGCTGCTGACACACAGATGGGGAGCAAGACCTGTACCAGCTGCATACTAAGGAAACCTACCCACAACTACCAATTTCCTATTTCTGTGTTAGTAATTTATCAGTTAGAGTTATCACACCGAGAGAGCCTCATAAAAGTGACTGTCGTTTTGAAAATGCAAGCACCAGTGCTAGCAAATGGTCTTAAAGCACACACAAGCTCCCATGTGATAAGTGAAGAGAAACCATACAGAAGACACAAGTCAGTTGCGTGTGCTCTGTGCATCCACAGGCCTCTATTACCTCAGTTTCAAATTATGCCTGTTCATGAAGACCAGGTGTTGAAAATAAAATTAAGGGGGAAACCACTATGAATTCAGCTCTTCTAAAGTCATTGCAAGAAATTCTAAAATTACTCTTCTTAGACAAATTGCTCCCACAAGCCCAGACGATTTTTTATCTTGAGGGTGCACGGAGGATACTAAATCTTCTTGCCGACACAAACTCGTTTTCAGACGGGCTGGAGATTCCATTCATCATGCATGCAGGTCTCAGGATGCTGCATGCTACATTAAAGGTTAAACCCGGGAAAGTTGAGGAGACACTGCCCTGGCCTGGTGTGGGGAGATGTGTTAGCAGATGCCAGGGGTTCTTTGCCATTTAGAAAAGTGTAAGGATGGATAAGCTCATTATTGGCTTACATAAAAAGCCCAGAATTCAAGGGAAAACATTCAAACTCATTTGTGTAAACAGTCTTTCAAGATGATGTGATTAAAGGATTTAAGGGCTAGTGGGCTCTGAGAATAAAAGAGAGAGAGATAGACAGAGACAGAGAGAGAGAATGTGTGTAGGCAAATATGTGTATACACACACACACTCACACAAAGTGATAGATGTACAAGCAAATCAATAAACTTAAATGTTTTTTAGATGGCTTTTGAATAAAAAATATAATTTAATAAATATATTTCTCTTTACCACATAGCAGCATCTGGCACTTGCTTAGCCTGACATTGAGTTTACTCTGTAGAATCGAGTTTCTCTGGAGCCAAGGGAATTCTCTGTGAAGGAAAATCTTTCCCAGTTCTTTAAAAATATGTCAACAGAATTTTCTGTTGGACCAAGGAGAGTACAGTAAGGCAGACCTCAAGGAGGAAGGTCAAATTCACTCATTAGCAACTTCATAAACACATTGTTTAGCTCACAAATTTAGGGCTGATGTTTTTCACAAAAGATTTTAGAGGTGTGTTCCTTTCCTTCCATTAGGGCCTGTGTCATTGGTCTTAGCCTTCAGCTGATCAGATGAGGGAATGTAATCAACTGCTAAACCTGGCTTCAGTCAAATCTAGACAAAATAAATTATGGGATAAAGACATCATCTTAGATTACCTTTCAAAAATTGATGATTAAGACAGGAAAGATTAGAACTTTATCTACCAAATTAGTTGCATTCATCTCTTGAACTGAGGCTGCCAAAGTGTCAGAAATCAAACTGATCACAGCCAAGAAATATTGAAAGAAGTAAAGCCCGAGGGGAAATGAAAATGCATTTAGCCAAAGGAGGCAAATACAAATAATGAAAACAGACATCCTTTAGTTAATTCCTAGTAGGGAATTGCTTCTGTGCCAGGGTGCAAGGTGTATGGACTTTTGGGTCAAGTCTGAGCTGCTTAAAGATTCTGAATTCAGGACTACTAAATTCTCAGTCCATTTGGCACAGACAAAATGGAATTTTAGTGCAGAATCAGATTCTTAAAGCTATGGCTCATCTCTTCCATTCAAGAAAGGTGCAGGAAAGGGTTACAACTTTTATCTTTATACTAGTAAGTATACAGAAAATAAATTAGAACTCCAGAACTCTCTGTGAATGAGAGAATAGATTATCACGTGGGTCCTAGTATCAAGCTAGCCAAATCCATGAGATTTTTTTTTCCTTTTTTTTTAAAGATGTTTTTGCCTTAGGGAGAGACAAAGAGACAGAAAAAGTGAGAGGGGAAAGTGAGAAATCACCCTCCAGGGGGATGGCCACACCACAATCACTTCTTTTCTATTTTTCTCCTGGAATCGTGGGCATACACACACACACACACACACACCCAGTGTGAGTTTTAAGCCACCAGATCTGGGACTCAAACCATGGTTGGCCATGTGGGAGTCTAGCGACATAACTGCTATGCCTTCTGCTGGCCCCCAAATCCAGGAGATTTCAAATTCTTCTTCAGTCCTTAATTTTAATGGTTAGACATGAAGCTAATTTTAAAAGAATAAGCACTATACCACTGAAAGTCATTGATTATATCATGATAAAATCATGTTAAACCTTTTTGCTTATTTCTAGTCCCAGACCCCCACTGATTTGCACTCACTTTATTGTCCTTGTTGACTGAATTGGATCCCCTTTATTGGATAGATACGTGGGGCTGGACACAAAAAGTGATGACCATGGAGCCAGACTATGTGTGGTGCAGTGGTAATGCAACTGGACTCCTGTGTTAGGAGGTCCTGGGTTCATGTCCCAAGGTGCCCCTGAGTATTCTGGACACGCATGCTTATGCCTATGATCTAGACTGGCTGAGGCTAGGAGTGGAACGCAGCATGAAGACCCTATTGGAGGTATCTCTCTCTTTCTCTCAGAAGACATTTTAAAACAAAACAAATTTAGTCTTTTTTCCTTCTTTTTTTTTAAAGTGATGATCATGGTAAATTCTACTGGCCACCAGACTCAGGCTGGACTAGGGCACAGTCTTGCTGATACTGTAACATTTCCTAAAGGATGTTCACAGATGTAGCAATGAAAAAATGCAGGGACAGCAAGTAAGGGAAAGGTTAGATAAGCGTGAGACTAAGGGAATGTGTGTGAAACTAAGTCAATTTTATTGACAAATTATGTTAGTCTGCTAGTGCTGCTGTCACAGAATATCACAAACTGGATGGCTCAAACAACTGAAAGTTAGGACCTCATAGTTCCAGAAGGTAGAAGGTGTTGGCAAGGCTGGCTCTTTCACAAGACTCTGACAAAAGGATCTCTGTCTTCTGGTAGACAGTGGTCTCCTTCCTGTATGTTTGGATCTTATACAAATCTTTGTTTCCAGATTTCTTTTTCTTATAAGGAAACCAGTCATATTGGCTTAAGCCTCCTCCTCTAATGAACTAATTTCAATTTGATTACTTCTATAAGGATCCTGACTCCAAATATAGTCACACTCTGAGGTACTGAGGGTTAGGACTTCAACATAAACTTTGGGGGGACAATTCAATGCATAACAATTGTATCTCATGCTTAATCCACCTCCCCCTACATAAACATACAATTTCAGATCTTCAGAACAATTGGCAAAGCTGATATTGTCTTCACCAACTTTTCATTCAAGATTTGGGGAGCAAAAAGAAAATTGTTCCAAGTCACTGAGCTAATAAGTGAATTAGAATATGGAACCCAGGTTTTAATATTTCTGAGACTATAGTCTCTCCACTCTTTGATGCTATTCGAGCAATGTTCATTGAGCACCACTGAGTATCAGACACTAGGTTAGGCATTAAGAAATTTGGAGATCAAGAAAATTCTTCTTACTTTTGAGGACCACACATTCTCACTAGGAAACATGTTATTCTACGGAAGCTCTAGAAAGAATACAATTCCTCCAGAAAGTATGTAGTAAAAAGCATGTATAAAACAGTGTAAAGAATTTTGGTGGGCCAAGATGTTTTATGTTTTCAGTATCTTTCCATTGCTAAGAAATAGTTAAAAACAGGAGAAACCCACCAGAACAAATAGAAATTCCACCATACGGTTACAAGGTTCACAAAACTGGCAGGCACATGTTTATGATCCTTATAAAGCAGGAAAACCAGAAAAAAGATAAACACTTAATTTTGATGTACTTATCCAAAATTTACCATAAAAAATCTAGAATTAATCTATTTTTAATTTCCATCTATGAGAATGTATTGCGTTTTATGGTGTAGTATTTTTTAATGTGTTGCTTTAGTGTGTATGATCTCAAGCACTGAGCCAGTCAAAAACTCTCTAGAACTCCCTTTCCTCCTTCCATTTTTATTTCCAAATGCCAAAGTTGTGGAGGCTGAGGACTGTTTTCATGAATAGATGCAATAAATTAGGAACAATGACTTGAGAACAATGACTTACATCGAGTGATTTTTTCATCCTTTCATGAAATAAACCTCTGTGTATAGTATCACACTTATTTTTTCATGTTATTAAATTTCTTGTCAAAATCTTACTTAAACCACAGAGACAAAGATGGATTCTCCCTCTGTGACTCTGAGCAGTTAAATTTACTTCTCTGACACACTGCAAGTTGATTTAGAGCTAATCTGTCTGCTTTTTATTGGCTTCGTATAAAACATTGCTTTTCCTGGTTTCTCTTCTTTCACTCTGCATTGTCTTATAGAAATATGTAATTTAAATTTATACTGTAAGAAATTAGTGTTTCTGAGAAAAGTCCAGGAAGATTTTATAACAAAAGAAAAACATGTATTACTCACAGGCTTTTGGATTTTCCCCATGTAACAATAAGTTGAAGTGTCAACAATCTGGGAAGAGAAGAGGGTGATGATCAATACTTCAAAAGTAACACTAACAAAAAGTAAAAACTATGAGCCAGACCCAGTAAGCAACATGACAAACTGCTACACTGACTATTTATCTGTGCTGAAGCATGGCCTCATGGCTGACCAATGACTAAAGACATCCGACTTAGATCTGTGATACAGCATTACAGCACTTGAGTCTTCTATTTATTTTGTTAATCAACAGATAAGTTGTGGATGTTTAGGAATTTAAAAAAAAGTAAAACATCAGTAATCTTTTTTTTTTTTTTTTTTTTTTTAGATTTTTGCCACAGAGCAAGTGTGCTCACCAGAGACAGAGATAGTGAGAGGGAAAGTGAGAAATCATCCCTCAGGGGGATTGACCACATGGCAGTCCCTTCTTCTCCATTCTCCTCTGGGGATTTTGGGCACTTACACATGTGACAGTGTGATTTTCAAGTCACAGGGTCTGAGTCTTTAACCACAGTCTACTATGTGGGAGTCCAATGCCGTGACCACTATGCCACCTGCTGGCCCCAGAAATATTTTGAGTGCTTTTGCTATAGGGCACATGCACTCACTGGAGAGACAAAGAGAAGAAAGTGAGAAATCATCTCCAAGGGGGAATGGTCACACCACAATCCCTTCTCCTACATTCTCTTCTTGGAATTTTGGGCATGCATACACGTGTGCCCAGCATGAGTTTCAAGCCTCTGGGTCTAGGACTCAAACTACAGTTGACCACATGGGAGTTCAGTACCTTAACCACTATGCCACCTGATGGCCCCCAGTGATATTTGTTATTTGTTATTTTTATTTTTTTTTAAGGTTTTTGACACAGGGCATGTGAGCTTGCCAAAAAAGAAATAGCAAGAGAGAAAATAAGAAATCACCAGCCATGGGGGATGGCCATACTATAATCCGTTCTCTCCCTTCTCATTCTTCTGCTGGAACTTTGGGCATACACGTACACATGCCCAGTGTGATTTTCAGGCTGCCAGGTCGATGACTCAAACCGTGGTTGGCCATGTGGGAATCCAGTGCCTTAGGAAATATACCACCTGCTGGCCCCAAACATCAGTAATTTTGGAAAACCAGCATAAGTTTTTTCTTTTTTTAGAGGATTTTGCTATAGGGTGCATGCACTCGCCAGAAAGACAGAGACAGAATGATAAAAAGCGAGAAATCACCCCCCAGGGGGGATGGCCATGCCGCAATCCTTCTCCTCCATTCTCCTCTCGGGATCATGGGCACGCACGCACATGTGCCCTGCGTAAGTTTAAGCCACCGGGTACAGGACTGGAACCGCGGTTGACTACATGGGAGTTCAATGACATAGCCATTACGCTAACTGCTGGTCCCAGCATAGGTTTATTAAGAACCAATCCCAACCATAAATCTCACTTTCTGCTATGTGCTAAATTTGAGATATGGGCACATGATTGCTTATTTCACTGAAGGCTTAGTTTTAGGTTGTCAAGCTATCCATTTGGAGAAATCTGGATTGAGCATTAGATGTACTGCCACTTCTTTGGACAACCATATTGAAACAATCATTACCTAAATTATTTACCCAATTATTAATTTGAAAACATTCTAATGATGTGACCACAGAATTGAAAAAAAGTTTCTTATTAGTCAACACTGTCTCATTCAGTTAATAGTCACTGATAGCCTACTGTGTGCCAGAAGCTCAAGCTAGGTATTGGATATACTACAAGTACCCAGACATACTCCTGCCTTCAAGAAACTTTCAGCTTACACAAGAAAGAGTGCCCTAATCATACTCTATTTAGTATTATACAGACTATACTGTACTATTCTATATATACTATGACAGGTTTAAGGTTCTATAGAGTAGATAGGGGCAAGAGAGAGATACAGAAGCTTAGGGAAGGTATATCAGGTGAGTGGAATGCTATCTTAAATGAGAGCTAAAACTGAACCAGGTAAAATGTAAGGATGAGTGTGGGGGAGTGTGACTTCAAGAAAGGATGTAAGGATGTTCCAGGGAAAAGGAAAAAGCATATATAAAAGTTTTGGGTGTCATCGATGACTTGAATAAAGATGGAAGAGTCCAGATACTGGACATTGATAGTATCTTGCTATTAATTGTTGAAAAACCCAACTGTGAAGGACTAAGTGGTTTGGACACTGACTATATTTCTAAGAGTTGGATTTGACTAGTTAAGTGAATTTTAGCCATCCCATACGCCTTGCTGATGACTGATTTGGAATGTAGGCTTATGCAATTCAGTTTATGGATTTCAGGATTTGAGAGGAGCTGTGCCAATGGGATACAATGGAATATTTTCTGGGACATTATCATAATAATAGGAAGAATATCCTGTTTTATATGTGACCATGGAAGCATCTAGGCCCAACTTGTACAGGAGACACCTTAGAACTGTAAGAAGACTGGTCTTAGGATGAGGCTGACACCATTGCTGAGTGAAGAGTAGAAAGATCCTGAGTCCTTGATAACATAGCATGGCTTAAACATTCATCTTCAAAGCATGTTATAGCTCTATACTTCTGGTTATATGAGCCAATAGTCTCCTTTGTTACTTAAACAAATTTGACTTAGAATTTTCTTTCTTACAGTAAAAACACCTTAAATAATAGTGCTTGATACTCATTGACCAATGACTCAAAACTAGAAAAGACAAAAAATAATTTCTATCGAAATAATAGGATTAAAATTTTTTTAATAAGTTAGATGATAGGTTTAGACAAACAAAGGTAGATTTAATAAGGATAATTATAAGGTTTGGGGATGTGTGTGAGTATATATGGGGTGTATGTGATCTTTAAAATGTTCATAGAAAATGCATATTATGAAAAAACTATGCATGAAAATTTTTTATGCCGAAATAAACTTGTATTTATTTTTAGAGATATTTTTGCTATAGAGAATGTGTGCTCAGACACAGAGAGACAGAGAGACAGAAAGCAAGAATTCAACCCCCAGCAGGGATAGCCACGCTGTGATACCTTCTCCTTCATTCTCCTCTCAGGATTTTGGGCAACCGGCATGAGTTTTAAGCTGCCAGATCTGGGATTTGAACTACATTCAACTACGTGAGAGTCCAGTGATGTAACCATTATGCCATATGCTAGTCCCATAAACTTGGTATTTTAATTCTTTTTTTTTTTTCCTGCATGAACTTGAAGGGAACTGCTATCTACAGTTTGTGTGAAGATAAAGTAGGGCAGTAGATAAAAGTCAAGTCTAGAAATGAAGTTGTTAAAAAAGTGGGTGCTGGCAAGTGGTGTGGTGGGTTAAGGGCACTGGAGTCCTACATGGTCGACTATGGTTCAAGTCTCTGACCTAGTGGGTTACTTTCTCACTTCCCCTCTCCCTCGCTCTGTTCCCCTCTGGTCAAAAATAAATAAATAAATAAACTTAAGAAAAATGTTTGAAGGAACAGTAAATGACCATCACAGAATTACAAATGATGTTACTTACACAATCCCTTTCCTTCACTGCCTTTATGGAGGACATAATTCCTTAATCACAGGATTCTTTTCTGTTGAACCTAGATACACCTTTGATATTTTTCACAACTTAGCTTCCTAAACAGGAAATCTCAAAGAATTAAAAATAGTATGGAAGATAAACTGATTTACTACTCCTGATTGACCTGGAAAAGACATGACTTAGAACAGAGGGTTGAAATTCAAATGCCTTTGAGGGGTAGACAGGAACACAGATGAAAGAAGTTATTGGCTATAAGCTAAGGTGTCGTGGGAAGTGGGACAAAAAATGTGTAGTGTGATAGCATTCAAGCTCAAAAAACAACAAAGTCACCTAAATAACACCTTTTTACAGGCCCAACCCAGTCCTTAAGAGGCTGGCAATCTCTGTCTTAAAGAACCAAAAAGTATTCTTCAATATTTGAAGTACTTATGTATGAAATAATTATATTCCGTGTCTCTCTGAAGAAGAGGAGAGGACTGATGGTTGGAAGATATGGGAGACAGGCTAAAGTATAAATAATTTGATAATCATTGAAGTTGTCCAGTAGTTTATTTTTTTCTGATATGGAAATTACTTACTGCAACTCTAGTCAGTCAACTCTCAGAATTACAGAGTAGGGCATTTAAAAATGAATCCACACAATCTTTGAAATTATATGTGAAAGGATGCAATGATGTGCATTTTTCTAAAGAAATGGTCCATGGCTTATTTCAGGTTATTTAAAAGATTGGTTTTACAAGGATTTAAGTAGTTCAGATAGACACAATGCTATGTGCTTACTACAATCTGTTTCCGACTTCCTGGGCATAGCAGAAAATGATTTCTCAGTCTCCTTTGTATGGAGGTGGGGCCATGTGACTCTGTACTGGGCAATGGAATATGGGCCAAGTCCAGGCCTAACTGCCAGAACTTTCCACTCTCTCCCTCATGTTAACTCTTTTCCCTTGTTTCAGATAAATATATTTTTTATTTTCTAAGCTCCTGAGATTTGGGGCTGTTTGCCACAGAGGTTAGCTTATCTAGACCAACTCAAAGGTAATATTTAGGCTGTTAATTTAAATAGATAATCCATCAAGTTTGCAATATTATTATATTATAAAAATCAAAATGCCTGAAGTATTTTAAAACTTATCAGGCTTTGAGTGAAAATTATTTATTTTCTTTTTAAAAAAATTTTATACATTCTGTCACTGTATATCAACACAACTTATAAAATTTCCTAGCATGAATACACTGCACACCAGCTCAATTAAAAATACTATCATACAGACAATCCTCCATTTCTTTGAGTAGAAATTATTTAAGGTATGTCATTCAAAATTGATATTGATGTAGCTTGGGCTTTAGGGTCCTCATGCTTAATGGCATTAAAACTACGATTAATGATACACTTTTACATTTTTACCAATAATTTCTAAAGAGATTTTCAATTTCCAGATGTCTATTCATATTTAAGTTCCACCCACTAAGGGCATATTTATATGAGTCTTGTGTAAGGGACATTTATACCCACAAGGCAATTTTCCTCCATACTTATGTTCTGAATGCATTATGAATGGTTTGCCCTATAGTGGTTTGCTTTACCACCTCCAGTTCTCTCCAGTAAGTTTCAGAGGTACTTCTCAGCTCTGGCTGAACTTTAAAATCATTTGGAAAAAGTTTTAAACACAGATTTAGTTTATGCCTCACTCCCCAAAATATGAATTTAACTGGCCATTAATATTTTTGAAAAGGAACCCGCCCTCCCCACACAGAGGTTCTAAAGCCTAGTAGAAAACAGTGGTCCATAGAATTAAGGTTAATTTCCTTAGCATAGTTTCACTGATTTTCTCAATATGCTTCAAACTGTTTAGCTTCATCACCCACCATGTCCCACCAATATCAACTTATTTATCTTATGTTCAGTTATTACAGTCTTTGTAATCCCCATAACAGTATCTTCAGTATTCTCTAAAGATTGGTTTCTTTAGTAATCTCTTAAAATTGAAAATTTCTTAAAAAAAAGTTTCCTTTTAGATACAGAAATAGAAGCAAATGGTAAATACAGTAAATTGATTACTCCAGTATCATTCACAGTTCTATTCAACTTATTTTATTCTAGTATACAGATAAGAAAATAAAACTATTCCACACTCTGGCTTTTGGAGAGTTTTGAATTGGCTGTATGATATTATTTTTATTAATAAAGTGAAAATTCCTTGGGATATTTTCTTTCTTTGAAATAGAGGCAAAATCTCACTGAGGAAATAGAAAAAAAACCTATGCCTCTGTGCCTCCTCCCTTCCTTCCTCTCTGGACTACGGATGTGACGTCTTAGGTATACAACCATCATTGTAGGATCACAAAGCCAACAACGCTAAGATGAAGGTCCACAGGTTAAAGATGCAAAGAAGGAAGAACCTGTATTCCTGCTGGTATCACCAAATTGCCATGTCCCTCCTAGACCACCAAGCAACCAACATACTAAATTATGTCTTCACGGTAAGTTTTTCTGTGATGTGTAACAAATGTATTTCTAAATAAAATTACTATGATTATATGTATTTTCAGTTCTATGTCATCAGGTTATTGAAAGTTCAGTTCCATCATTTTAAAATACAGAGATCATCAGAAGCAGTTTTGGTATCCAAATTAAAGAGAAATGACATACTATAACAGAATGATTAACTTTACAATGGGCAGAAGTTATATTTATTGACTGGTTAGGGAAAATGTTGCAATCATAATTTCAGGATATTCAAAAAAAGAGCTGTTTGTCTTTTCAAAATGGACTCTGAAAACATGCTTTTTATTAAGTGTCTGTATTTTAAAATTGTTTGTCACAACTCTATCAGCTCTTTCATTTGTTCATCCGTTTATGAAATGTGTGTGACACCTGAGATTACAAGATGGCTGGTGGTGGTATCTAAATAATTCATTCAGGATTAATAAGCCTTTTAAATGAACATGATTTTGGTTATTCATGGGTTGCATATATTCATGAAGAGGTACAAGGTATTTCTTGCAAAGGATGCACGTTGCGTTAGTCATTCAGGAATATTTATTTGATGAATTCAATTAAAATTGACTCAGTTGTCAGGATCTATTGAATAATGAGAAAATTGATCCCGTAAAATCCAGATATTTGGTGTGGAGTACTTTATATTTAAAATATATGCTTTATTATGCATATCTACTTTGAAATCAAATGGCTGGGTCCTATAATCAAATAGGTTTTGAAGCCCAAGTATGCTTTTTTTGTGTAATGAAAATGGGTCTATAAAACATTTATGACAAAGTTCAACATCTAAGGTTAATACAGAAGGGTTTGAAAGCAATCACCAGGTAAGTAAAAATTTAGCGTGGGAAATGAAAGGCAAAGATGGGGAAATAAAATGAAAAGAAGCACTAGGCAGAAAGGGATTTGAAAGGAACATTAATACTTCACATAATGAAAAAGAATATAGGTAGATGATGGTGAATATGGTAATGGTGAAGAATAACTGATGGAGTTACTTCAGTCCACACTGGAGAAAATTGATAATAAATAAAAGTCAGTTGGCAGATCTGTGGGTGTTCTGGAGTTTTAAAAGACCCATAAATCAAGTGCTTGTAATGTAAGTTTCAGGATGAGAAAACACGTGGGGCTTGCATCTAATTTCCCAGGCTTCAGGAAAATGCGTGTCATGTCTATTGCAAAACAAAAACAAATCCAGGAGAGCTATTTAACATAAACCAGTGAAAATAAAGATCAACAGAAATTGCCATCTAAAAATATTTTTAAAGGAATTTAGAAGCAATAAGGCCCTCATTATTTCCATTTCCCTACAGATTGCCAATGTACCTCTATCATTGTATGCCTTTTCTTTTTAGTAAATGCTAATGAGAAAACAATATGCATATGCATACTCTGGGCAGAACTACATGTGTGATATGATGTTTTATGCATTCATTTGCCAGCTTTATTTTTGTCAGCCTTACATATTTGAAGAACTGGAAAAAGGTTCTGGAGGATATTTTACACAATCACAGTTACTGGTATGTATTCAAGAAGTCAGGTCATTTTTCATGACAATTACTACCTCAAAATGATGAAACTGCCTGAGACTCTGAAAACCTGTTCATTCTTCCCCTTCTAATCATTACACTCTCAAAAACTAACATTGATTTTGGTCAGGTCTTTGTATGACAGGTGGGTTATGTGTTCCCTTAAGATTATTTCTAAGACTTATGCTTGTTCATTGCACATATAATAAACAAACACCTGGAATGACAATTTTCAATCTATCAATATGACAAACTCCATGAAGTAAAGTAGCGAAGGCACCATAAAACAAATAGTTTTGGCAAATGAATTTGGTTACAATTCTATGGAATCTACTAAGATAAAGTGCAATTGAATTTCATTTTTTAAGTGATAAACTGCATTGATGAAAATCAATTTCAATTAATTTGTCAAGATCCTTGCGTCTGTTGTTTTTCTAATTAGGGATTAGTGTAGAATCTATAACCATTGGAGCTCAAGGGTATTTGTGTAGAAATTTCAGTTCTAATGGTTCATTTTTTTCCTACTTTTCCAGAGAACTGAGAATGATAAAGAGTTATGTTTTTGAATTAGGGACAAAACCATACACAAGTCGCAAATAACTCTCAGTAAAATATGTATTTTTTTTTATCACTTGATAGGGACATTGTAATGTACCAGGCAGGTTTAAGATCTTCATTAGCTTCAGCTTTAAGAGGCTATTGAGGAAATTTAAAAAAAGTTTTAGAAAAACGTTTGTAATTTGATAGGTTCTGCTCTAGTTATTTTTGCCTGTGAAGAGTCTTATATATAGAGAGTTTCTGGAAATGTAGCTAATTCTCAAGTGTTTTCTGAATCATATGCTGGTATAGAAATATCTGTATCAGCTATAGTTTCATTGTATACAGGAAAATTTCCTGCAGCTTCTAAAATAATTTTTCTGTAGTGTGCTTTATCTGGTGGTTCCATTTGCAAACTAGATCCTTACCTATCAAATTTGCAAAAGCTCAGTCACAGAAAAGAGTGTTTTTGTTTGTTTGTTTTTTATAATAGTTCCAAAGTAACCATTTTAAGTTGGCACATTGGAAAAACTTTAGTATTGCTAGGAATTTCCACTATTTGGGTGGTTTTAGTGCTCTGAGAGATGTGATAGTAGTGATATTGATGTTATATGGAGTGGCACTGTATCAACAAGAAAAGTGTGCTGTAGTTCATTTATATTTGTATTCAATTCCCCTCAGGAGTTTAAAGAAAGGACAGGATTGTTGGATTCTAATATTTCCCTTAGAGCAGCATCATTAAACAGATTTGTACAGCTGTCCTTTTGTTGTGCAATCAATAAATTATATGACAGTTCTGATGACAATTCTGTTTACCGTATCTGTAAGTGTCCTTATTTATAGGTTCTTAAAACATCTATAGAATCAGATGTTTGTTTTCATTTCTACCTTGTTTACTTTTTAAGACTTGGAAAATATTCAGCCACATGTTGGCGATCTTCTGAACAGGTGATTTTTCACTTGAATTGTTTTTCTGGATGTACCTCTATTTCAGATTTAAGACCACTACAAAAAAAAAGAGGACAAAGTTCCTTTGACTTCACTGTTGAATCTACCTTAGACTATTATTTCAAGGTTACCCACAATCTATGATTAAAGACTCCTATTTACTCAACTTTATTTTGCTTAGAATTTTGAATTTTTGACTAGACTGCTCTTAAGGGAAAGGCTTTTGGATCTTGCATAGTGCATTTTCTATTTCTATACCCTTTTAAGTCCAGTTTTTGAACTGTGCACAATTGGGATATTTAAACAGTCTTCTGATCTTTCTTCTCTTTTTGTTTTCAGTAATTTTTCCTGTCTTGAAGGCTGACAATTTAGTAAACTAGTGGTAGTTGATTCAGATATAGTAGAAATACCTTACAAGGTTTTTGTTTTGTTTTGTCTTGTTTTTTTTTTTTTTTTTTTTTTTTTCTTTCTCAAGTAGTAGTTAAGGAGTATAACACTACTACCAGCTCTAAACCAGGGTTTAAATTAAACCTAATATATTTGCCTTTTGGTTTAGAAATATTAAGGGAATATTGTACAAAGGGATTTTTTTTCAACATCCGATTTTCTTTTCCTATCATAAACTAGCTGGTATTTCTTCTCCTATAGTTATCAGCAGAATTTAGTTACAATTCTACCACAGTAAGTGCCGAGGTCATGAGAAATATACTGATTTCCCTAAAGTACACACTTATTTCTTTGCACATTCATAAGTTTCTTCCTCTTGGTAAATCTGAATTACTTCAAATTCTGCCACTTTGGGAAGGTAAAAATGATTTGTTGATGAATTGAATTCACCTTTCTCATTTAAGAATTTCATATCCCAAACCATTCCTTATTCCAAAGGCATTCTCTATTTGGGTATCTAGAGTGAAACAGTGAAAGACTTGAGAGCAAATAAATTTTCTTCCATGTTTATCTCAACTGATGATTTCCTTCCTGGAAGATTTCCAGGCTAGTATTGAGGACTGACAATGGGAATGGGAAAAAAAATTCCTTTAAAAAATAAACTGGGGGCCAGCCAGTGTGTGGTGGATAAGGCAGCTGAGTCCTTAATGGCTGACTGCAGTTCCAGTCTCAGCCTTGGTGGCTTGAAAAACATGATCTGTGTGTGTGTGTGTGTGTGTGTGTGTGTGTGTTGACGCATGCACCCAGAATCCTGAAAGGAGGGATTGCAACATGACCATGGTCCATGTGGGGTGCTTTCTCACTTCCCCTCCTCTCTCTGTTTTTCTCTAGTGAGCACATATGTATTCTGGTAAATTAAAAAAAAATCTTTAAGCCATAAATCTTTGTTAAAATGTAAAAATAAGTATACATTAAGGTCCTAAGTAATTGTTAAAATGTACAGTCATAAAAGTGGTTAAATCTGTGGATCGCTCTTCCCTCCAGATCTCTTGATTGTATCTCCTGAGAGACGGAAAAGAGAACAGTTGACTTGAATTAACTCACCTCAAATGGGCTTCAAGTTTACAAGCTTTTTTTAGAAAATGAGATTTTTAGGAAAATGGGGTTTTCTCCAAAGGTTCTTTTTAGGGATTCATGGCTCCTGAAAACTCCATTGGTGTGTATATATATACCTTTTGAGTTTCACTTCTTGCCTAGTCTCTTTCTCCTTCTGTTATAGCCATTTCAGCATTGGAATTCTTCAGATATGGTCTTCTCTATCTAACACTTAAAATGTGTTGTTACTCTTTTTGGAATACATTCCCTTTCACTTACCCAATCTTTTACCCCACTTCCCTGGTTAATACAATTCAACCTTAAACAGTTACTCTATTTAATACTTTACCTCCCTATTAAATTTATAAACACTTCTACAGGCTTGTACTCTGCTGTTTCTGTAGTGATAACCCAGCACCTTGTACATAATAAATGCTAAAAAATGAGTTGAATAATTAACTAATATATACAGGTTCTAAGGTCAAGGGATATTAAAAGAATACCTGTACATATTGCCATATTAAAATTTTTGTCAACTGTGAAATACTACTCAAATAGCTTTCAATGAAAATGACACCCAATAGGGGATCAGCAGGTGGCATGGTGGTTAAGGTGCTGGACATTCCCACATGGCTGACCACAGTTCGAGTTCCAGGTCTGGTGGCTTGCCTTCTCACTTTCCCTCTCTGGTCAAATTAAAAAAGAAATGAATGAATAAATAAATAATTATTAAAAAAAGAAAATGTCACCCAATAATGCCACTAAATTCAGCAACTTATTACAGAATGGATTTTAATACAGAACATGTATATTCAAAGTAATGAGCTGGTATATAGGTATATAGAGGATGTTTATAGAAACTTTAAGTAATTTCTTATTTAAAACAAGAGAAGGGGGCCAGCAGATGGCAGGATGGTTAAGATGCTGGATCCCACGTGTTTTGCATCCTGGACCTGGAAACTTGAAAAATGCATAAGGCGTGTGTGTGTGCATGCCCAACAACTCAAGAGGATAAGGGAGAAGGGATTACCGTGTGGCCACTTCCCCTGGGGTGGAGGTAATTTCCTACTTTCCCTCTCTCTGTTTCTCTTTGGCAAGTGCACATGCCCTATGGCAAAACAAAACAACACAAAACAAAAAACAAAAAACAAAAAAACAAAAGAAAACAAGAGGATATTTTAAAAACTTATTTGTAATAATTTATTGGGGGGGGCTGGTATCATGTTTATTAGGATGTGTTCATTATGAGCTCTCACAACTTCTAGCAGCACTCACAAAGCATTTCTCTCCCTTAGAACTTGTAATGCACATGGCTTTCACAGAACTCTTCCTCCCCCTGGGAGCTAATACTACACTGAGCTGGTCTTGGCTGAACCTAACCGAGCCAGCTAGCAAGCTAGCTAGCTACCTCAGGTGCTGCTCCCTTTCTCATCAAGGGGTAGCAAACAGTAGTGGCTCCTTGCCAAAAACAAAGCTGTCATACACATGTGTGTGTTATGTTCAATGGCATACAACAGCAAACTCATCATTACATAACAAGGACA
Source organism: Tupaia tana (assembly GCA_026018925.1). Classification (NCBI taxonomy): domain Eukaryota; kingdom Metazoa; phylum Chordata; class Mammalia; order Scandentia; family Tupaiidae; genus Tupaia; species Tupaia tana. The sequence continues at coordinate 17,931,396 of JAKSZU010000022.1, read as the reverse complement.
AAAGAGCACCCCAATTAATAAGGTTATTCTGTGGTCTCAAAACATAACACGACAGGGAATGAGGGAGCCAGACTAAATTTTCCTAACTCCATTTTATCTTCTGAAGGTTCTTCCACAGTGGCGACATTCATAGGGTTTCTCTGCAGTGTAAGTTCTTTCATGGTTTTCAACAGAACTGGGAAAACAAAAGGCTTTCCCACATCTCTTACATTCATAGGATTGCTTGCTATGGCGAGTCCTTTCATGCTCTCAAATATTACAGAAACAAAAGAAGGCTTTCCCACATACCTTCCACTCATAGACTTTCTCTCCAGTGTTAGTTTTTTCATGTTTTGGAACAAAACTGGGAAATTTAAAGGCTTTTCCACATTGCTTACATTCATAGAATTTCTCTCCAATGTGGGTTCCTTTATGCTCTCAAACACAAGAGGAATGAGAGGAAGTTTTCTCATAGGGAGGACACATGTATGTTTTCTCTCCAGTGTGAGTTCTTTAATGATTTTGAACAGGACTGTGACAATGAGAAGCTTTCCCACATACTTTACACCTATATGGCTTCCCTCCGATTGAATTTTTTCATGTCTTTGAACAGAACTGGGAGATCTGAAGACTTTTCCATATTGCTTACACTCACAGGGTCTTTCTCCAGTTTGAACCCTTTCATGGTATTGAACCTAACAGGAACAAGAGAAGTTTTTCCCACACAGATTACACTCACAGGATTTCTCACCTGTGTGAGTTTTTTTATGGATATGAACAGATCCGAGAGACCTACACCCTTTCCCACGTTGAAGATTTTCATAGGGTTTCTTGCCAGTGTGTGTTCTTTCATGTAATTGAAATAAATTGTGATCATCAAAAGTTTTCCAACATATCTTGGATTTAAAGGTCCAACTTCATATTCTGACCTCATGCTTCTTCCCACACTTTTGTTGGAAAATAAGGTTTTTCCATTTTGCTTATGTTTATGTGTTTATGTGGATTATTTGCATATTTCTTGCAGTTATACGGTTTCTGTCCTTTGTGAACTCTGATAGGCCTACTAAAATATGAATGAACCAAGTCCTCCCCACATGCACTGCTTTTACATGGTTTAAGTCCAGGAGGCCTTTGCTCATTCAGGTGGCTGTCTGTTACATGACTGATGGCTTCTCCACGTGAACTACCATCTTTTTGCTCATGTGGTCTCTGTAGTATATGACTTCTTAGCTTTCTCTTGGCATTTTGATACTAATCTTCAATATTCTGATCTCCCAAGCTTCTTCCAGCACAGTCCATGTTCTTGATGGTTTCCCACATCACATCTCTGTAGAGTCTCTTCTGCGAGGAATCCAGCAAAGCCCATTCATCCTTCATGAAGTTCACAGTCACATCCTCAAAGGTCAATGGGTCCTGAAACATCCCACGTGTGTGTGGAGGAGGAAGGCTGAGGATCACAGCACATTTCTTAGCTTCCAGGGTGTCCTCGCATCCTTCCTACGGTTCCCTCTCCCCATCTAGTATGTTACAGAGCCACAGAGTAGCTGCAAGGAGCACAAGGACTCCACACAGGTTAAAAGCTGTAATAATTTATGAAGCACTAATTATTCATATAATATCACAGCCAGTAAACTGAAGTAATTCAGCAAAAATTTAAAAATATTTGGGTTCCCACCATGTGGGACATGTGAGGGCTAGAGACATTATGGTAAATGAATAAATGTAATAAATAATCCAGCAACTTGTTGTTGTTATTATTTTTAAGAGAGATTTTTGCTATAGAGTATGTGTGCTTGAGAGAGAGAGAGAGAGAGAGAGAGAGAGAGAGAGAGAGAGAAGAGAATTCATGAATATGTGAGAAATCACCCCTCAGAAGGGTTGTCCACATAGCACTTTTTCTCCAATCTCTAAGGATATCTTGGACACACATGCACTTGCAACTGATGAGTCCAGGACTCAAACTGTGGTCAGCCACATGTGAGTCCAGGACCTTAATCACTATGCCAACTGCTGGCCCTGCAACTGGTTATTATTTTAAAAATTTTAACACCACCATCCTTTACCACCTGTCAATTGCTTTAGGTAGCAAGTACAAGTCACAGACCACAAACCAAGAAAGATAAGAATTGTGAATTTTTTTTTTTTTTTTTTTTTTTTTTTGGAGAGGTTTTTCGCTATAGGGCGCGTGCGCTCGCCAGACAGACAGAGAGAGACATAGAGACAGAAAGCGAGAAATCACTCCCCCAGGGGGGATGGTCACGCCGCAATCCCTTCTCCTCCATTCTCCTCTCGGGATCTTGGGCACGCATGCACACGCGCCCGGCGTGAGTTGTAAGCCACCGGGTCCGAAACGCGTACCACGGTCGACTACGTGGGAGTCCAGCGACATAGCCATTACGCTAACTGCTGGTTCCAGAATTGTGAATATTTTTACATTTTACAACTTTAGTGTTTTAGAACCTTATATCACACTACAAGATTCTATTTTTCTAAGGCAAAAACATAATTTCAATGAATTCAGGGATCTCTTATTCTTTTTTTTTTTTTTTTTTCTCTGGGTTTGGGTCTAAATTCCAGTGGGAATCTGTAATATCAGGGCATATTAGCTTAGAGTAGGAGTGGGAACAACCTTGTTTGAGTCACTACTGTCTATCAACACTGGCAATTGCTGGTAAGTTCTCATTCCCATCTGGAGTGTGGTCATCAGTCCATGCGGCTACTGCAATTCTCCCTTATTTCCAACTGCCAGATATTTTCATATCCTTCTGGTCCCTGTCCTTTGGGGCATCTGGTAAACCATCTCCCATTAGTACTCTCTGCAGAGGAAATCTCTGCTCTGATGCTCCCTGGCCCTTCCAAACTCTGCTGTAGCCATGGAAACTCTCTGAGGAGGTCTCATCTCATCCATTTAGATATATCTTGCAGAATTTATTTTATTTTATATCCACATTGTACTGGAAGGAGAAAACCAATACCTGGCTATCTTTTAAGCTTTAGCTAGCAGTGGAGCTGAGTTTTTATTTTTAATTTTTTTTGGAGAGGTTTTTGCTATAGGGCGCGTGTGCTCACTAGAAAGACAGAGAGAGACAGAGAGATAGAAAGCGAGAAATCACCCCCCAGGGGGGATGGCCACACCACAATCCCTTCTCCTCCATTCTCCTCTCGGGATCTTGGGCACGCACGCACACGCGCCTGGCATGAGTTTAAGCCGCCGGGCCCAGGACTTGAACCGCGGTCAACTACATGGGAGTCCAGCGACATAGCCATTACGCTAACTGTTGGTCCCTGGAGCTGAGTTTTCATACATCAAAATAGTATCACTTGAGTAAGGTAGATGCTCATTTCTTCCTTTTATGTAATAATATAGAAAGGTAGTTCTGTGCTGGTATGATGAGTTAAAGCTGACACAAAGCTTTAGATGTGTCATCATTCAGGCTTTTTTTTACCTTGTTGCTCTGCTATCCCCAAATTTTGACTTCTACCTTGTGGTCCCAGTTTTACCACTTTTCATTTCAGTTATGAGAAAAGAGAAAAACTAGCCATGCTTAGTTCCATAGTCAAATTCAGCTGCATGAAAGACCTGTGGTCAAAAAGGCCATGTGGCAATTAAAATGTGCTAGTTCTATTAAAGAAGTGAAAAAATGAATATGTGTGGACAGTAACAAGGAGAATCTGCTACACCAGAAACAGAGGCCCCTAGGTTTTCCATTGTACCTATCTTGGTACTCAGCCAAGTATGTAGGGCTCTTTCTTTCAGCCTGCACATGTTTGTGTTCTTTTTAAAATTATTTTTAATTGCCAAAAACCATGTACAATTTCCAGAGAGAGGAAGACAGAGAGAGGGAAGAAAAGGAGAAAGAACCCTTCATTGGGGTATGTTCACTTCCCAATATCTTTTACTCCATTTCTCCATCTTGTTGGTATTTTGGATACACAGACACATGTGCCCAATGTGTTTTCAAGCTGCCAAAGCTGGAATTTGAATCACAGTCAGTCATAAGGGATCTGGCTCCCTTAACTGCGAGGCCATGGGGCCGACACCAAAACTGTGCTCATTTTTCTGTCCTAATTTTTTTCCATTTTAGTTGCCCATGATTTTATTACTATGTTGGGGGTTAGGGAGAGGGACCTAGGGGTCATGATGTTTAACTGCATGAAGAGCTCTCTCTTTATCATTACATGATCATACTTTCTTGAAAGTCAAATGTAAAAAATTGATCCTCTTGTGTTTTCTTTCCTGAGGTCTTGAACATAAAACATTTAAGCTAAAGTCTAAATGAGGACAAGTAATAATAAGTACTAGGAAATAAAAACACACCAGTCAAGATGTAAGAACATTATCTGATTATGGGTGAATAATTTGAACTCTAATTTTTTTTAACATAGAGTACATGCACTCACTGAGAGACAGTGAAAGACAAAGTGAGAAACTGACCTCCAGGGGAGATGACCACACTACAATACCCTCTCTACTCTTCTCCTGAGACTTTGGGTATGTGTGTCCCAAAGTCCCAGACCTGGCATGATTTTCAAGCTGCCAGGTCTGGGACTTGAACTGTGGTCAGCAATGTGGGAATTCAGTACCCCAACCACCACACTCTCTACTGGCCCCTTGAACTCTAATTTTAAATAATCTAAGTTGTAAATTTTGGTCCTGTTGCTTTCAATTAACTCTGATACACTTCTGTGTTTTCTTCCATAATTGTCTATATAAACAGAGTTTAAATAGGGACTATTAAAAAATTGGCTAAGGAGGCCAGGAGATGGTGTGGTGGTTGGGGTGCTTGACTTCCACATGGCCAGCCACAGTTCAAGTCCTGGACCTGGTAGCTTGATTTCTCACTTTCTCACTTTCTCTCTCTCTCTCTCTCTCTCTCTCTCTCTCTCTACCTCTCTCTCTCTCTTTTTCTCTCTACCTCTGGTGAGCAGACATGCCTAAATTAAATAATAATAATAATAGCAAGTAAATAATTCTAAAAAATGACTAAGTGTGCCTTATGAGAGCAAAACAAATAACTATCAGACAAGAAATTCCTTAGAAGAAGTGTAATAAGGAATAATATTTTTCTATGTGTCTGAAAGTCTTTCTTTCAAAGTATAGGCAATGCTTAAATGTGAATTAAAATGTAAACTTTTGTGCTAGTCTGTGCCCTGGTGGTTAAAGCAGCTGGATCACACATGGCCAGCCATATAATACAAATCCCAGTTCTATAGGCTTGAAAAACACACAGAAACATGTGTATGAGTGTCCAAAATCCTAAATAGAGGAAGTGGAGGAGAAGGGATTATGGTGTGACCATGCCCCATGAGGGAGCTTTTTCACTTTTCCTCTCTCACTCTCTCTCTCTTTCTCTATCTCTCTGGTGAGTGTATGTGCCCTTGGGTAATATTAAAAAACAAAATTTTATGGCCGGCAGGTGGTGTGATAATTAAGGGCACTGGACTCCTGCATGGCCTACCATGGTTCAAGTCTCCAACCTAGCGGCTTGCTTCCTCTCTCTCTCTCACTCTCTCTCTCTCACACACACACACACACACACACACACACACACTCACTCTGTCCCTCTCTGATCAAATTAAAATAAATAAAGTTAAATAAAATAATTCCAAAAAATAAAATAAAATAAAATTTTAACTTTTATAACAGATATATAATTTGAACACCTCTATTAGTTTTATAGATTGTTGTGTCCAAGAGAAATTATTTTGTGATACACTTGACTTTTGGCAAATATGATATTAGAGTAGCAGTGCAGTCATTATTTTATTATGGGCCTCACAAGGTTAAGTTCCCACTGCTTTTAGAGAATAATCAGAAATCAAACTTTACTTTTATATTCCTTCTGTATTTATTTTGAATAGGATTTCAAAGGTGCCAAATAAATTCCTCAAATATTTAACACTGTTTAAATAGTTATTTTTCTAATATGTCCTCAAATTAAACCCCTGGACATAAATGGCAGTTGGTTTTTTAATCAAAAACGATTATATAGGTTAATCTCATGAATAACAGATTTTTGATTCAAGGGTAATTTAATAAAGGTATTTCTTTATTTACCAACTGTGCAGTGAATTTTGCCTGAATAGTCATATCTTTTTAAGAACTTCTATCAAGGGACAATGCATAAAAATAGAGTCCCATTAGTATTAATCTCAATTCACCCCTTAAGCTCATATACCCAAGTCTGTATGACTATTTTCTGTGTCTCCAAAATGGCTTCCTAGCTATAATTTTCATAACAAAACTTCAGCAAAATCATCTCCCAATTAGTTCAGTTTGCTTACAAAATGGGACTTAATGATTTATAATGAGAAAGATACCAGAAAGAACACTGGTAATCTAAAAGTCCAGGTCTTTGGTTTCATCAATAAGGAAACTATTTATTTATGTATGACTACTTCATGAGTACATAGCTATGCTTTGTGCTTTCCAAATTAACTTATATTGAATATAAGAAGGCATATATCAATAGATACACAGTTTTAAAGCTTACAATAATATAAATATGATAAAGCTGCATCTCCCTTGGGTGTTACAGTATATCTAAAAACAATAGGTAAGGAAAAAATTACATATGGTCAAATTGCCATTATCTTGTGCTTCTCAATGTTATAGTAGTTAGAGTGTTTGGTAACAAGGCTTGATGAATGTCTATCCTATATATTCTCCATAGCATCAGTGAAAGATTTTCTGTGGCCAATTTAGGTATCATATTGAAAACTGACATCAAATATCTCAATAAGGCTGCAGAAGCCAGCCACCAGGTCCATCAGCAGGCCTCTGGGCAGTAAGGGACACTGAAGCAGATGCAACACTGCCCCCACTACCTTGCTTACAAGCTTCCCAGTCCAAGACCCACTCAGACTTATAGACTGTCCCTTTTGCTGCAGCAGCCAACTGCCAGGTCCATCAGCAGGCCTCTGGGCAGTAAGGGACAATAAGGCAGGGACAACACTGCCCCCACCGCCTTGTTTCCAAGCTCCCCAGTCCAAGACCCACTCAGACAAGTAGGCAGTTTTTGTCTTTTTCTTTGCTCTCGTCTATTCTTTTGTTAATTTGACATGCAGCGTGCAACTTTTTCTTTGTTCTCCTCCATATTCTTTTCTTTTCTTGTTTATTATCTTCTCTTACTCCTCTTCCACCTTGCCAGAGGGACTAGCTAGATCTCCAATGAGAGATCTGAAATTTTCTAGTAATAAAAGGTTCTCTGGGATCTTCCCTTGTACTGAACCAGCTGTGAAGAAGGAGATACTGCTCTTCATACACCTGAAAGAGTATCTTTCTTGAGACCTCATTACTAAAAACAACAGAACAGAGACTTCGGCAGACGTCAATTCGCAGCAAAAGGGAAACACACTCTTAGTCAGTGAAACATTCTCCTAAGAGGTATTTAAAAGTGAGTTCATCTTCCAGTGGCTAGAAGTAGAAGAGCTTCAGGTCTGAATAAACAAGGAAATATATCTCCATCAAAGGAACAGAGTAACTCCACTCCATCTTTCATGAAAATGGAGGATGTTACCAAAAATGTCAGAAAAAGAATTTTGAACATTTATGGTGAACAAATTCTATGTGTTGGAACAGAAAAGAGACAATGAACTACAGGAGATTAGGAAGTCATTCCCAGATATGAAAGAAGAAATGGACACTCTGAGAAAGAACCAGATGGAACTATTAGAGATGAAGTCTGGAACAGAGGAAATCAAAAACTCGAAAGTATTAAAAGTCGATTAGACTTGTGTTCATGGAAATGTATATATCAGCTGTGTTTGCTAGGAAAATATTTAGACTAATTAAGGTCTTTAGTAATTCAATAAAATGTGGGGAGAAAACAGTATAGAAAGTAAACATAGATACCAGAGACAGTGTGGGAGGAAAGTGGGAGCTGGCACAGGGTAAGAGATAGGGAATCAAGGATGGGGGAAAAAAAAAGCAAAACATACAGGAAACAAAAGGAAAATTGTTTGTTGACAATAACATGTGTGTTGGTGTGCTTGATTGAGACAATATACAGTGTACTCTGGATGGAAAATCTCATTTTGTATGCTGTAATGATGTACAGTGAGTGAATGTAAGTAAATAAACTTAAATAAAAAAAAATAATAATAAAGTTGATTAGACCATGCTGAAGATCGAATCTCCAATGTAGATGACAAAACTTCTGACCTAGACAAAACCACCAAAAGGATAGAGAAAATAACAAAAAAAATGAGGATAATATACAAGAAATACTAGACTCCATAAGATGCCCAAATATCAGAATAATTGGCATCCCAGAAGGTGAAGAAACTAATAATGGCATGGAAAAATCTATTCCATAAAATCCTGGAAGAAAATTTTCTGAGTCTAGAGAGGCACTCAAGCAACCAGACCCAAGAAAAATAAAGGACCCCAAATAGAATCAACCCCAGAAGATCTTCCCCAAGGCACATATTAGGCAGACTGTCCATGACCACAGATAAAGACATGATACTAAAACTGGCAAGAGAGAAACGAGAAGTAACTTACAAAGGTCATCCCATCAGGCTAACACTGGACCTCTCAATGGAAACAATGCAAGCAAGGAAAGAATAAGAAGATGTATTGAAAGTGTTAAGAGAGAAACAATTTCAACCAAGATTATTATACCCTGCAAGATTATTCTTCATATGGGAAAAAAAGATTAAAATCTTCTCAGACAAACAAGACCTGAAAGAATTTGCCAGATCAGCTCTTCAAGAAACCCTAAAGAAAGTACTGTTCCAGGAAAACTAAAGAATTAACAGGCAGAAACGAAGGAATAAAAAGCAACTAAGACAATGGCCAACTTAAACGTTGGGACAGATCTGGTAACATTGGTAATAACATTGAATGTGAATGGATTAAATTCTCCAATCAAGAGACACAGACTGGCTGAATGGATGAAAAGACAGAAACCCTCTATCTGTTCCCTACAGGAAACCCACCTCATGGATAAAGACATACATAGACTGAAAGTGAAAGGTTGGAAAAAGTATTTCCATGCAAATAGGAATCAAAAAAGAGCTGTAGTTGCGATACTAATTTTCGACAAAATAGGCTTTAAAACAAAAACTGTTCAAAGAGACAAAGAAGGGCACTATATTGTACTAAAAGGATCAATAGATCAAGAAGATATAACGCTTATAAATATCTATGCGCCTAACACAGGAGCACACAAATATGTGAAAGAAAGACTGTTAGATCTAAAAGGGGAGATAGACTGCAATACACTAATTGTTGGAGACCTCAACACTGCACTATCCCCTATGGACAGATCATCTAGACAAAAAGTAGATAAAGAGATACAGGATCTAAATGAGATCATAAATGAAATGGACTTAACAGACATCTATAGAACTTTCCATCCAAAAACCACCAGATACACTTTTTTCTCACCCCCACATGGGACCTTTTCGAATATTGACCACATCATAGGGCACAAAGCAAGCCTCTGCAGATTCAAAGACATAGAAACTATATCCAGCATCTTCTCTGACCATGATGGAATTAAACTTGAGTTTAATTTCAAGAGAAATCCTCAAGAATACTCAAATACATGGAAACTAAATAACCTACTCCTGAATGACTCCACAACTACTGATGAAATAAAGACTGAAATCAAAAGATTCATGGCAGCCAATGACAATGAGGACACGAGTTTCCATAATCTTTGGGACACTGCTAAAGCAGTCATAAGAGGGAAGTTCATAGCAATTAGTGCACAAAAGAGGAAGACGGAAAGAAGGCAAATGGATCACCTAACATTATGCCTTAGAGAATTGGAAAAGAAAGAGCAAAAAATCCAAAAAACTCCAGGGGAAAGGAAATAATAAATATCTGAGCAGAAATAAATGAAATAGAAAATAAGCGAACTATACAAAAAATAAATGAAAGTAGAAGATGGTTCTTTGAAAAGATAAACAAAATCTATACACCACTAGCGAGACTTATTAAGAAGAAGAGAGAGGGAACCAGCAGTTAGCGTAATGGCTATGTCGCTGGACTCCCATGTAGTCGACCGTAGTTCGCGTCCTGGACCTGGTGGCTTAAAACTCATGCTGGGCGCATGTGCGTGTGTGCCCAAGATCCCGAGAGGAGAATGGAGAAGGGATTGTGGCGTGACCATCCCCCCTGGGGGGTGATTTCTCGCTTTATGTCTCTAATGTCTCTGTCTGTCTGTCTGGCGAGTGCACGCGCCCTATAGTGAAAATCTCTATTAAAAAAAAAAAAAAAAAGAAGAGAGAAAGGAACCAGGTGAATCAAATCTGCAATGAAGTGGGCAATATAACAACAGACAAAGTAGAAATACAAAACATCATTATCGGGTACTATGAACAACTATATGCCAAGAAACAAGACAATCTGGATAAGATGGACAAATTCCTGGACACGTAATTTACCAGGATTGAGTCAGGAGGATATAGAAAGCCTGAATAGACCCATAACAAGCCAGGAGATTGAATCAGTAATAAATAACTGTCCAACAAAGAAAAGCCCTGGCCCTAATGGCTTCACCTCTTAATTCTATAAAACTTTCAAAGAAGAGTTAACCCCCATTCTGCTCAAGTTATTTCTAATGATCCAAAAGGGTGAATCTTTCTCTAATTAATTCTACAAAGCCTCTATCACCCTTTTCCTTAAAACAGATAAGGACAGGACAAGGAAGGAAAACTATAGACCAATATCCCTGATGAATATAGATGCAAAGATTCTCAACAAGATACTAGCAAATTGTACCCAACAACTTAGAAAAAAGATTATACATCACAATCAGGTATTATTCCAGGAATGCAAGGTTGGTTCAACATACACAAAACCATAAATGTAGTACAGCATATTAACAGGAAGAAAGATAAAAACCATATGGTCATATAGATTGATGCAGAAAAAGCATTTGATAAGATACAACATCCCTTCATGATCAAGACTCTCAGCAAAATCGGCATAGAAGGGTCATTTCTCAACACAATAAAAGTTATCTATGAAAAATCCGTAGTGAATATCATCCTGAATGAATGGAGAAAAGTTGAAAGCTTTCCCACTAAAAATGGGTACAAGACAAGGATGCCCACTTTCTCCACTCCTTTTCAATATACTACTGGAAGTCCTCGCCAATGCAATCAGAAAAAAAGGAAAAAATAAAAGGCATTCAAATAGGAAAAGAAGAGGTGAAACTCTCTCTATTCGCAGATGACATGATTGTATATATAGAAGACCCAATGATTTCCATGAAAAAAATTCTGGAAGTAATGCACAAATACAGTAAAGTTGCAGGATACAAAATCAATATACAGAAATCTATAGCACTTCTATATACAAACGACAGGCAGACTGAGATAGAACTGAAAAAAGTTACTCCATTTACCATAGCCACAAAAAGTATAAGATACTTAGGAATAAATCTAACCAAAGAAGTTAAAGATCTCCACAAGGAAAACTATGAGAAGCTAAAAAAAGAAGTTGAAAATGACACAAAAAAGTGGAAGGACATCCCATGTACCTGGATTGGAAGAATTAATATAATCAAAATGGCAATTCTACACAAATTAATCTACATATTTAATGCAATGCCAATCAAAGTACTAGACACATTCTTCACAGATCTAGAAAATACAATCATAAAATTTGTCTGGAATCATAAAAGACACCGTATTGTGAAAACAATTCTGCAGGAAAAGAGTGGAGTGGGCGGCATCTCACTCCCTGACCCAAAAATATACTACAAAGCTGTGGTAATCAAAACAGCATGGTACTGGCACAGAAACAGACATGTGGACCAATGGAACAGAATAGAATCTCCAGACATAAATTCCCAAACATATGGTCAACTGATACCTCTTCAGCAAATGGTGCTGGAAAAACTGGATTTCCACCTGCAGAAAGATTAATTTGAACCCCTATCTCTCACCTTTGACAAAAATCAAGTCAAGGTGGATCAAAGATCTTAATCTAAGACCTCAAACTATAAAACTGCTCCTAGAAAACACTGGGGAAACTCTAGGAGACATTGGGGTAAGGAAAGACTTCTAAAATAAGACCCCCACGGTTTGTGTTCCGGACCCAGTGGCTTAAAACTCACGCCAGGCATGTGTGCGTGCGTGCCCAAGATCCCGAGAGGAGAATGGAGGAGAAGGGATTGCGGCATGACCATCCCCCCTGGGGGGTGATTTCTCGCTTTCTGTCTCTATGTCTCTCTCTGTCTGTCTGGCTAGCACACTCGCCCTATAGCGAAAAACCTCTCCAAAAAAAAAAAGACCCCCAAAGCACAGTCAATAATCTCCAAAATAAACAACTGGGATTACATCAGACTAAGAAGTTTCTGCGTGGAAAGAAACACAGTAATTAGTGTGAATCGACAGCCCTCAGAATGGGGAAATATTTTTGTAAATTATGCATCAGATAAGGGACTGATAACCAGAATTCACAAGGAACTCAAGCAGCTGTTTGGAAAAAAGATGATCAGCCCTATTAAAAAATGGGATAATTAGTTGAAAAAAATCACTCTCTAAAGATGACATACGAATAGCCAAAAGGCATATGAAAAAATGCTCAATATCCCTCATCATAAGGGAAATGCAGATCAAAACAACAATGAGATACCACTTAACCCCAGTCAGAATGTCTAAGATAAAAAAAAAAAAATGGTAAGTGTTGGCAGGGGTATGGTGAAAAAGCAGCTCTCTTACACTGCTGGTGGGAATGTAAATTAGTCCAGCCACTGTGGAGAACAATTTGGAGATGCCTCAAAAATCTACAAATAGAACTACCATATGATTCAGCAATCCCACTCCTTGGTATTTACCCAAAGGACAGAAGAATTCTACATCGGAGAAGTGCTTGCACATTGATGTTTATTGCGGCACTATTCACGATTGCTAAGACATGGAAACAACCCAAATGCCCCCGTACAGATGAATGGATTGTAAAACTGTGGCACATATACTCTATGGAATACTATTCAGCCATAAAAAACCAACAAAACCCTGGCTTTTGACAGAAAATGAAAGAATATGGAAGATTTACTGGTGAGTGAAGCAAGGCAGGCTATGAAGTAGAGACATTGTACATCCCCACTTAATATATACCGAGTGTTCACAATCTGTGATTGAAACTGATTGACTAAAGGATGTACAAACACTAGAGATGGGTGTGATTGCTAGATGTGGTGTGCGTGGAGCAGTGGGGCCTGGGGCAAAACATTTGGGGGAGGGATATGGAGACAGAGCATTGACAGGACAGGGAGGTAGTGGTGTTATCAGTTAAAGATATCTTGATCAACCACATTGGAAAGAAATGTTCACATATTGAAATGTTCACTTTGTAAGTTAAATAATGTGATTGAATGTATAAAAAATAAAATAAAAATTATTATTAAGAAATATCTCAATAAGCCTAACCTAGCTAGTTTTCATCCAACACTGAAATGGACCTTATTTCCTTCCATTGAGCACCAATTAAGAATGTGCTTAGGTTAAGGGACAATATTACATGAACATTTTATATAGTGAGACTCTGGATTCATACTCAGCTCTGTGTCATTATTATAGTATGAGTTCCAGTGGGGACTAAAACACTTAAAGGCAGAGCAGTTTCACATCTCTCTCATGCTTACTCACTTAACCCCAGTCAGAATGTCTAAGATAAAAAAAAGTACATCACCTAAAGGGCATGTACTTGTTGGGTGAAACTTCATTATTTAAATGATTAATCTTTTTTGCTTTATTTCACCCTATGGGAAAAGTGAAAATATATCTTAATCAAATTAAATGATATGGTGTAATTCCAGTGTATATGTTTTTTTGGTTATGTTCTATTTAGTTCAATAAACATTTACTAGAGACTTCCTATATGTTTTCAGGCAACATTTACATAAAATATTATGACTAATAAGGAAAGACCCACAGGAAAGTATTACATCCTATGTCAATCCTCTCCTCTCTTTCTGATTCTTACACCTCACTGTTCTGTCCTTTAAATAAGAGAAGGATGATTTCTTAAAGGACAGTGTTGGTGACTGTAAAGGGCAGAAAAATAGAGCTCTTTTTGGTGAAAGTAGAGAAGAAAACTAAAGAAATGTTAAGTCTGTACTCCATGTTTTATAACTAACCATATTCAGTTATGATTATTTTTCACTGAGGTACTATATATTCTTATACTACTCATTTTCTAACAGGACATTTTGAGTGAGCCAATGCCAGAATGTAGACCATACAAGCAGACAGGGATGTGTTACTACACTGTTAACAGATCTGTGAGAATATGGAGCTTGAATGTTGTTTCCTAGGGCTGAGTGAAGATTACTCAAAATAACAGAGGAACAGGCAAGTTCTCTGAGGTGGGAGAATAACTAAGTAACTTTTGAGAATCAGATTAATTTGGATATCTCTGACCATGACCTATTAGTAAAAAAGTGCAAAAAGGTCTTTAAAAAATAATTCATAATCAAAGAAAGATACAGGATGATAGACTCACCTTTCCCCAAACCATTTAATATGGAAAAGAAATGTTAGTACTTGGTCAGAAAAGATTGTTTTCTAACCCTGATATCCTATTTAAAAACCTGTTGATTCTAAAACGTTTTAATTTCGGGAGTTATAACATTTGACAATGAGCATCTGTTGCTGGACATAATTTCAGTGATGTGTAATATCAGGGGTAGAGAAGCAGAAGCTGCAGCAACATCCAGTCTCTGGATCTATAACTGACATCAGTTGTGAATCTTTCGGTTCCAAGGAATTATGTCTCAATTTTTTTGATCTCTTTTACTTGAAAAGAGCACATAGCAACTATGACTCACCTTTAGACAAAACTAAGTGACACTTAAGTTCTTTGAAATAACCCCTGGAAAATAAAGTCACTGGAAAATAGTGGATTCCTATTTATTTGATTATTTGATCAGCGCCACTGTAAGACAGTCCAACCTATTGGAATGCAACCTGCCAGGTATGTTTTTTATAGAGATTATGTTTATAGTGCTTGTTCAGGGTGTCCATCTTATTGCCTAGTACCAATTCTGATCCTGGTAGATAATAGGTATTCAAAAACTTGTTGAGAAATGACTACATGACAGAATGGCTAATACTTGATCCCTCATATAGATTACAAAGCCTTAAATTCAGAAACAGTATTTGATGCTTAGTACACCTCACATAGGAGCTTTAATTTTTTTCTTTCTTTTCATACATTCATTCTTTTTTTTCTTTAATTCTGAAATTTCTTAAGGTCAGTAAGAACTTCTCTCCTATTTTTCAATTATTTCCCCACTGAGTGACTCCCAAATATTTCTGGCGTTATCTCTAGCTTCTTCATCCCTTAGCCGTCTCTCAGAAAACACTCAATCTTCTAGTTTCATTCACACCCTAATGAGCCAGGCTACTTCTCACCCAGTCCCCACAGTTCAAGCAATGTAGTCCTATAATACCTTCGTTTGATAAGAGAAGACACTCATACAAACTAATGTTCAAACGTAATACTTTTCTATTGTTAAAGTGCTATATTAAAATTCCATTTTCACAATTCTTTAGCAACAACATAAGGTCTGATAATAATTTTACAGCAAAGGGGATAGTTCATTTCTCCAGAGAATAAAACTGTCATTGATCTTCGTGACAAATTGAATCTCAGTGTCTGAAAATATACACCTCGTTTTCCTTCTTTTATTTTCTTTTTCGTTATAAGGATGACCCTGTCTCTATTATAAATCAAAAGTAACTAGGGCCTTGTGGCTTTTATAAAGTTAAAAGAAACAAAAAAGTGCTCATGGCACTGGTCCTCCACCATGCACTGCATCTGGGGACACTTCACAGGTGTATTCTTTATTTTCTATTTTTCATGTTGGTATTTGTCCTTCAGCCTCTTGGTTAAGAATCAGTAACATACAGAACAAATTTTTCTGTTTTGAGGGGATAATTCTTTCAGTAAAATTTCATAGCTGTGAAAAAACAAAACCAAAAAGTATTAATAGCTCAATAAAATACCAGTTTTTAATTATTTTAATGTAAGAAGGATTCCAAAAAAGAAGATAAAAATATAAGATTTGGTTTCCATTTGTAAATTATACAATCGAGTTGAACAATATAATCAAAACTACTTTCCAACTGTTAAACTCTATTTGTCCATTTTGAGGGTAGAAATTAAATATGAGATGAGAATAGATAAGAATTCAGTTCAAGTCAACAGGTATTTATTCAGCACTGTGCTTTCAAGAAACTTATGACAAATCTGCTTATAACTAAAACTATAGGTGTAGCAAGAAAAAAAAGTCATGTAATAAGAAAAAGGAAGAGCTTAACTTTAATAAGAAAATTATAGAAGACTTTGGGCAAGAAGATCAGTGTGCTTCCCTTCCATAAAAAAAGAGCCAAATGCAAAAAGAAACATTTGATACATACAGAATAACTGAGGAGAAATGGTGGGTTGCACTGGGGATGCAGAAGAGACTCGGTGTTACACGGAGACTTAGGATAAATGTATAAAGTGATAGGAATATTCTCCATATATTGCCCCATCCCCCTGGTGAAAAACACCGGAAAACAAAAAGACTTCTTGCACTGGGGACAAGTGAGCAGAAGACCATCCCTATGAAGCCCACACTGATGCCATGGACATATGAAGACTTTGCTGCAAGAAAATCCAGCACTCTTTATAGGGCTTGAACCCAGTCTAGGGAGCTGCCTGGAAGTCCACATCACTGCACAGCCCAAGAGAGAGACGGACAAATGAGAGACAGAAACATCAATCTACATTCTGCCCTCCCTTACCCAGACAGCTGTTGTTCACTGCCATCATGAGGTCCTGGTTGCCAGGGCCTGCAGAGTCAGGCTGATAGCTCTATACCTAGACATGAACAAGTATAGGTAGTTACTTTGCCTATCTGGCGCATACAGGACAAGCAACTGGCCCCAACCTCAGCCCCATAGAAGTGCCAGTAGTGGTCCCATCCAACTAGACCCCACAGAGACTGGCCAGTAACTCTGCCCTCAGCCACCTGCCAGCTCTGGTATTGACTTCACCTACCCAAAAATTGGCAGTGACAGGCCAATAGCCCCAAACCTAGTGTACCAGTGCCAGTAGTGGCTCTAATTCTCTATAGCCTGTTGAGACAGATCAACTGTCCTGTATCCAGCTAGTCACCAATACCAATAGCAGTCCAGCCTACCTAAAGCCTGCAGAAACAGGTGGCTACATGCCCAATTACATAACAACATCAATAGCAGGCCCATGCATTACCAGACCCTCCTTAGCCATGTGCCAATGGTAGAAGTGGCCCCATATACCTACAGTCTGCAGAGTCTGGCTAGTGGCTTTGTGCCCAGCCATGCACTAGTGCCAAGAAGAACCTGTCCATCCACTACCTGCAGAAATAAACCTACAGCTCCATGTCCAGCCAGGCACTAGTGAGAGGTTCCATCTACCCACAGCTTATCAAAACAGCCAGATGACCCACTTTTAGTCTCAAGCTACACCTAGAGCCACAAGAGAGACTCCATCTACCTACAAACTCATCTTGATTTTAGAAGAGATGGATCCTGGTGGTTGGACCAGGCCCACAAACCCATTTAGCTTAGACTATTGAAGCACTGACTTGTAATACGGCCAGAGAAAATTAATGGAAACTACACCACTAAGTCAATATGGAAGCAAAACCCACATACTTTACCCAAACAATATCCTAGGACTCATCTCCAGGCAGAAGTATTTCTCCATAAAAGCCACACTGGAACCAGCAGGTGGTGTAATGGTTACATCACTGGACTCCCACGTAGTTGACTGCTGTTCAAGTTCCAGACCCGGCAGCTTAAAATTCACACTGGGCATGTGTGCATGCATGCCCCAAATCCTGAGAGGTAAATGGAGGAAAAGAGATTGCAGCATGGCCATCTGCCTTGGGGGATGATTTCTTGTACTCAGTCTCTCTGTCTTTCTCTGGTGTGTACACATGCTCTGTAGCAAAAATCAATCAATCAATCAATCAATGCCACACTATAAAATTGGGAATGGCAACTTAATCAGATGTGCAAATATGAATGTAGGTACATATGAAATATGAAAGCCCAAGATAACATGATACTCCCAAAAGAAGACAATAATTGTCCAAAATCAGACCTCATCAAGAAAAATTCTAGAAATATCATAAGAGAATGAAGATAGTTCAGGAAAATAAATGAAGACCAGAATGAAAAAATTCTATGAAGAGAAATAACAAAAAAGAAATAAACAGAAACCTTGGACCTGAAGAATTCAATAAATGAAATAAAAAATACAACAGGCTTCAACAACAGACTAAGTAAAAGGAAGAAAGAATACCTGAACTTGAAAGCAGGTTATTTGAACTAATGCAATCAGACAAGAAAAAAGGGGAAAAAATGAGAAGATACATGAGATTTATGGGACACCATAGGTAAACAAATACTTGCATTATGGAATTCTTAGAATGAGAAGAGACAGAAAAAGGCATAGAGAATCTGTTTAACAAAATAATAGCAAAAAACTTAAGTCTTAAAAGAAATATCTGTTTAACAAAATAATAGCAAAAAACTTAAGTCTTAAAAGAAATATAGATATTATAATCCAAAAACCTCAAAGGTCTCCAAATACATTCAAAATAAAAAGTTCTTCTCCTAGACATATTAGCAAAACAAACAAACAAACAAAAAACAAAACCAAAAAAAACTGTCAAAAGACAAAATCAAAGAGAATTCTAAAAAAAGCAAGAGAAAAACATCAAATAACAAATTAAGAAATCAATATTAGACTAGCAACATGTTTTTCATCAGAAAACTAACAGGCTAGGAGAGAATGAAATGATATATTCAAACTGCTAAAAATAAGAACAACAACCTACCAACCAAGAATACTATACCTAGCAATGCTGTTCTTCAGAAATGGAGAAATACCTTCTCAGACAAACAAAAACTGAGGGAATTTATCACCATTAGACTAGCCTTATAAGAAATGTTTGAGAGAGAGACCAGCAGATGGCATAGTTGTTACATCATTGGACTCCCATGTAGTCAATCGTGGTTTGAGTCTCAGATCTGGTGGCTTAAAACTCACACCAGATGCCTGTGCATGTGTGCCCAAGAACCCCAGAGGATAATAGAGGAGAAGAGACTGTGGTGTGGCCATCTCCCCTGGAGGGTTATTTTCTGCTTTCTGTCTCTCTATCTCTCTCTGCCTCTCTGGTGAGTGCACAAGCCCTACAGCAAAAATCTCTCCTATAAAAAAAAAAAAGGAAAGAAATGTTTAAGAGAGTCCCACATCTAGAAACAAAACAATAATAACTTTCATCATGAAAAGACATGAAAGTATAAAACTTACTGCTAGGACAGATACATAAAAGAGAAAGAAAACTAAATCAAGTGCTATCAATACAAAAAATCACCAAACCACAAAGACAAATAATAAAAGAAAGATATAGAAGATAAACATATAATAATTAACAAAATGACAGGAGTAGGTTATTATCTATCAATAATAACCTTGAATGTAAATGAATTAAATTTCCTGATCAAAGATATTGATTGGGATACAGATTAAAACAAAACAAAACAAAATTCCTAACAATATGTTATCTAAAAGAAACTCACTTCACGGGAAAAGTCACAGAATGAAAGTAAAGAGATGGAAAAAGATATTTTGTGGAAACAGAAACCAAAAGTGGATACCAGTAGCTATATTTATATCAGACAAAATAAACTCTAAGTCAAAAAGTATAAAAAGAGACTAAGAAGGTAAATATATGTTAAAGGAATCAATTCAGTAAGCAGATATATCAATTGTAAATAAATATGCATTCAACAATGAATATTTACACAAATATATAAAGTAATAATACTAGGTCTTAAAGAATAAATAGACCCCAATGTGATAATTCTTAGAGACTTCAACACTTCACTCTCAGTGTTGGACATAGTTTTTTAAACAGAAAATCCACAAAGGAACATCACGTTTAATCTGCTCTATAGACCAAATGGATTTAAGATATTTATAGAATAGTTGAGCCAATAGCTGCAGAATACACATTCTTCTAATCAGAACATGGCACATTCCCTGAGCTAGATCATCTGTTAGGCCATAAGACAGTCTCAAAAAGTTAGAAAAAATAGAAATCATATCCATCATTTATTTGACCACAACAGAATGAAACTAGTAATCAATAGCATGAGGAACTTTGGAAATCATAGAAATACATAAAAAGTAAACAATATAATCCTGAAGACCAGTGAGTCAATAAACAAATTAAGAAGGATTTAAAAACATTTTAAAACAAATGAAAATTAAATTAAAACATCCCAAAACGTATTGTCTACTAAGAGGAAAGTGTAGAGTAACAAATGCTTACATTAAAACAAAACAAAAAAAGAGAAACATTTTAAGTAACCTAATAATGAATCTCAAAGAATTAGAAAACAACAAACTAAACCCCAAATTAGCACAAAAAATAGTATAAAAAATTGAAGCACAAATTACAAAAAAAAAGTAAAGTTGGATTTTTTAAAAATATAAACAAAATTTACAAAGTATTAGCTAAATTAAGAAAAAAGGGGACCACCAGTTAGCGTAATGGCTATGTTGCCGAACTCCCATTTAGCCAACGGTGGTTCGAGTCCTGGACCCGGTGGCTTGAAATTCACGCCAGGCGCATGTGTGTGCGTGCCCAGGATCCTGAGAGGAGAATGGAGGAGAAGGGATTGTGGCATGACCATTTCCCCTGGGAGGTGATTTCTCTCTTTCTATCTCTCTGTCTCTCTCTGTCTGTCTGGCGAACACACGTGCCCTATAGCAAAAAACCTCCCTCCCCCCAAAAAAATGTAAGAAAAAAGGAGAGAAGACTAAATAAATAAAAATCATTAAAGAAAAATAAAACATTGCAACTGATATTACAGAAATACAAAAGGTCATCAGACATTATTATGACCAACCATATGCCAACAAATTGGAAAATCTGCATGAAATGGATATATTCCTAGCCTTATACAACAGACCAAGATTAACCTAAGAAGCAGAAAACCTAAACAAATCAATAATGAATAATGAGATTGAATCGATAATAAAAATTCTCCCAAGAAAATCTAAGGACCAGATGACTTTTCTGTTGAATTCTATACAACTCTTAAAGAAGAACTAATATTAGTTCTTCCAAACTATCCCTAAAAATGATAGAGGAGGAAGGGGAAGAGGAGTGATGGAGAGAGGAGGAGTGAGAAGAGAGGAGGAAATACAGAGGGAATCCTCCCAAACTTATTTTACGAGCTAGAATTATTCGAAAACATTACAAAAGATGAAAACTACATACCAATATCCATGATGAACAAATAAGCAAAACCCCTCAACAAAATGTTAGCAAACCAAATCCAACAGCACATCAAAGAGAGTATACGCCATGATCAAATGATATTGATTCCCAGGATGCAAGGATGTTTCAACATATGCAGATAAATATGCTTGATACTTTAGGTCAACAGAATAAACGACAAAACTGTAGAACCATCTCAAAAGATGCCCAAAAAGCATTCAACAAAATACAACATTGTGTCATGATAAAAAATGCTTAACAAATTAGTACAGAAGGCACATACATTAACACAATAAAGGTCATATACAATAAACTCATAACTAACATTAAATGAGGAAAGTTGAAAGATTTTTTTCAAAGAACAGACACATACAGAAAAAGAAAAGGATTTCTTTCTTTCCTTCCTTCTTTTTTTTTAGGTTTTCGTCATAGGGCGTATGTGCTTGCCAGAGAAAGGCAAAGAGGAAAAGTGAGAAATCACCCACCAGAGGGAGATGGCTACACCACAATCCCTTCTCCTCCATTCACTCTTAGAATTTTTGATACATACACACATGTATCTGGCAAGATTTTCAAAACACTGGGTCTGTGACTTGGACTGCAGTCAGCCATGTGGGAGTCCAGCACCTTAATGACCATGCCACATTCTCTCCTCAGATTTCCATAATACTATTTACTCATTATAGTACTAAAAGTCATTGTCAGTGCAATTAAGCAAGAGAAAGAAATAAAGAGCATCCAAATTGGAAAAGAAGATGTCAAATTGTCCCTGTTTGCATATGACATAATCTCATATTTATAGTAAAACTAAAGATTCAAACAACTACTAAAACTGTTAAACAAATTCAGTAATGTTACAGGATATGAAATCAACATACAAATGTCAGTAGCATTTTTCTGGGCCCCATAATGCAGTGCTTCAGGAAACTGGATTCCACATGACTGACTGCAGGTCAGATCATGGCCCCAGCTGGAAAAAATCCTGGGTGGTGTATGTGAACGGAGAAATGGAGGAAAAAGAATTATAGCATGACTCTCCCACTAGGGTGTTCACTTCCTCTCTCTATGTATATGACAAGTATATGTGTCCTCTGGCAATAAAAAGAAAAAAAAAGAGAAAAAGTCATGCCATGTTCATGAATTGGAAGAATCAATATTTTTTAAATGTCCATATTACTGAAAGTAATCTACATATTCAAAGCAATAGCATTTTTCACAAAAAAAGGAAAAGGGGTTATAAAATTTATATGAATGGGGCCAGATACAACACTTTGAAAGGCTGATCTACATGAGAAGTTTCTGGGTTGGTGACCTGAGAAGTCCCTGAACACGCTGGTCATATATATAACCATGATCTGGGGCTAGGAGTGAAGTGCCACATAAAGACCCTGTTGGGAGTGACTGTGACTGTCTCTCTGCATCTCTCTCACTCTTTTTTATCTTACTCAACAGAAAATAAAATATAGTATATATATAATATGTAATGTTATATATAATACACACACACACACACACACACACACACACTTTTAAAAATCATCTAGAACAACAAAATAGCCAAAGCAATACTGAGTATAAAGAAAAAAGTTGGGGACATCAAACAAAAAAATTTCTGAACAGCATAGGAAACCATTAACATAGAGGAGTCAACCTACAGAATGGTAGAAAATATCTATTTGCAAATTATATGTTTGACAAAGGATTAATAATTGTAATATACAAAGAACACAAAAAATCTCAGCAGATTCCCAAATGGCTCATTTTAAAAAATGGGCCAATGATCTAAGTACATATATCTCAAAAGAAGGCATACAAATGAGTTGATAAGCATATAAAAAGTATTCATCTTCACTAACCATTAGGGAAATGCAAGTCAAAACAAAAATGAGATATCACCTCACCCCAGTTAGAATGTTTATCGATAAACAAACAAACAAATGTTTGTAAGGATGAAAAGAAAGGGGGAACTCTTTACACTCTTAGTTGGAAAGTAAATTAGTAGAACCATTATGGAAAAAAATTTGGAGGTTTCTAGAAAAAACTACAAATAAGATTACTACATGATCTACTACTAGGCATATCCACAGGTAAGAAAACCAGTATGTCATAGAGATCTCTGCACCCCAATGTTTATTACAGGATTGTTCACAATAGCTAAGACACAGAATCAACCCAGGTGTTTCTCAACAAATGACTCAATAAAGAAAATATGATACATATTTACAATAGAATAGTATTCAGTCATTACAAAGGATAAAATTCTGTTATTTGAAGCAACATAAACAAGTCTAGAGTGCTTTATTTTAAAAAAATTATTATTTATTTAATTTCATTTGTTATTATTTTTAATTTGACCAGACAGAAACAGAGAAAGAGAGAAAGGGAAAGCAAGAAAGCAAGCCACCAGGTACAGGACTCAAACTGTGATTGGCCATGTGGCAATCCAGCACCTTTAACCAACATGCCACCTGTTGGCTCTAGAGAACCTTATTTTAAGTGAAAGCCAAAGAGGGACCAGCAGTTAGCATAATGGCTATGTCACTGGACTCCCACATAGTCGACCGCGGTTTGAGTCCTGGACCTGGTGGTTTAAATTCACGCCAGGTGCATGTGCATGCGTGCTGAAGATCCCAAGAGGAGAATGGAGGAGAAGGGATTGTGGCGTGGCCATCCCCCCTTGGGGGGTGATTTCTCACTTTCTATCTGTCTGTCTGGTGAGCGCACACCCCCTATAGCAAAAACCTCTCAAAAAAAAAAAAAAAAAAAAAAAAAAAAAAGAAGTGAAAGCCAAAGAGAAAAATATCACAAGTTTTCATTCATGTTTGCAAACTCAAGTTGTCCTAAGAAAGTATGGAGGGGCCCAATTCCCAGAAAAGCGAGAATCCATGTGCATCTGAGGTGGACCCAGCTCTGCCCCTTTAACCAGAAACCATAAGCCTCTGCTGAAAAGCTCTTCTTCCAGCCCAATTCCTAGAAAGCGAGAATCCATGTACATCTAAGGTCGGTCCAGCTCGGCCCCTTTAACCAAAGGCCTAAGACTCTGCCACAAAGCTTTCTTTCTGACCCAACTCCAGTGAGGTAGGCTGGTCTCTGTCTCTATCTGTCTCTTTCCATCTCTCTCCCTCTCCCTTTCTCATAGAATTATACATGCATATACACACACATACATGCATACACACACACACACACACACACACACACACACACTCAAAACCAAACCTCACTGAGACCCACAGAAAAATTCACTGAGAACCACAATACAATTTACTGAGACCCAGAGCACATCCCACTTTAACCCACAAAACACTCCACTGTAACCAACAGCACACCTCTTTGAGATGACTGCACACATCACTGAAACCCACAACACAAAATTGTGACCAACAGCACACCTTACACAGATACAAACCACACTGAGACCCACAATACTATTTAATGAGACCCAGACCACACTGCACTTTAACACACAAAACACCCCACTACGACCCACAGCACAGCTCATTGAGACCACAGCACACATCACAGAAAACCACAGCAGAAAATTGCGACCCAGAGCACACCCTACACAGACAGAAACCTCACTGAGACCCACAGAAAAATACACTGAGACTCACAATAAAATTTATGGAGACCCAGAGCTCACCCGACTTTAACCCACAAAACACAGCTCTGCCATCCACAGTACACCTCTTTGTGATGATAGCACACATCACCGAAACCCACAGCACAAAACTACGACTGTCAGCACACCACACTCAGAAGAAAACCTCACTGAGACCCACAGAAAAATTCACTGAGAACCACAATACAATTTACTGAGACACAGAACATACCCCATTTTTACACACAAAACACTCCACTGCGACCCACAGCACACCACATTGAGACAAGAGCACACATCACTGAAACACACAGCACAAATCTGAGACTCTCAGCATACCACCAGAGACCAAAATCTAAGAGACCCTGAGAATAATTTATTCAGGCCCACAATTGGATATACTGATGCCCAGAGCACACCCCATTTTAAGCCAGAAAACAGCCTCTTTGACACACTGCACACAACACTGTAACCCGCAGCACAATACTAAGAACCTCAGCCTACCCCACTGAGACCCAAACCTGACTGAGACTGAGAGACAAAGTCATTAAGACCCACAATAGGATTTATTGATAACTGGATTGCAACCCACTTTAAGCCAGAAAATAATCTCCAGGACCCACAGAACACCTCATTGAGACAATAGCACACAACACAGAAACCCACAGCACCAAACTGCGACCCTCAGAGTACCCCACTGGGACACAAACCTCTCTGAAACCGAGTGGAAAAGCCATCAAGACTCACAATTAGATTTACTGATACCCACAGCGCACCTCACATTAAGCCTGAAAACAGCCTCTACGGTCCACAGATCACCTCATTCTGACCACTGCACACAACACTGTAACCCACTACACAAAACTGCGAACCTCAGAATATCCCATGGAGACCCAAACCTGAATGAGACCCTAAGAGAAATTCATTGAAATTCACAATGAGATGTACTGCTACTTAGAGCACACCCAACTTTAAGCCATAAAATAACCTCTAGGATCCTGAGCACAGCTCATGGAGACCACAGCGCACAATAATGTAACCCACAGCACAAAACTGTGACCCCCCAGCAAACCCCACTGTGATCCAAACCTCAAAGATACCCTAAAAGAAATTCATTGAGACCTGCTATTGGATGTACTGATACCCAGAGAACACCCCACTTTAAGCCAGAAAATAACCTCCAGGATCCACAGCACACCTCATTAAAACAACAGCACACAATACTGTAAACCACAGAACAAAACTGCTACCCACAGCATATCCCAATGGGACCCAAATCTCAAAGAAACCCAGAGAAATATTCATTGAGACCCACATTTGGATGTACTGATAACCAAAGCACACTCCACTTTAAGCCAGAAAACAGCCTCTATGGCCCACATCACACCTCATTGTGACCACTTCACACAACACTGTAAATGACAGCACAAAACTGTGACCCTCAACAAACCCCACTAGGACACAAACCTCACTGAGACCAAGTGGAAAAGCCATAGAGACCCATAATTGGATTTACTCATACGCACAGCACACCCCACTACAAACCAGAAAACAGCCTCTTCGACCCCAGGCACACCTTATTGTGAACACTGCACACAACACTGTAACACATAGCACAAAACTGCGACCATCAGCCTACCCCAATGTGACTCAAACCTCAAAGACACCCTGAGAGAAGTTCATTGAGACCCACAATTGGATTTACTGACACCCAGAGCACACCCCACTTTAAGCCCCAAAACACCCTCTATGACCCTCAACACACCTAATTGAGACAACAGTACACAACACTGTAACCCACAGCCCAAAACTGTGACCCTTAGCAAACTCCACTGGGGCCCAAATCTCAGAGACCCTGAGAAAAATTCATTGAGACACACAAACAGGTTTATTGATATCCAGAGCACACCCCACTTTAAGCCAGAAAAATAACCTCTCTATCCACAGCACTCCTTATTGAGACAACAGCGCACAGCCCAGTAACTCACAGCACAAAACTGAGACACTCAGAGTACCCCACTGGGACCTAAATCTTAAAAGTCCTTGAGAAAAATTCATTAACACCCACAATTGGATTTACTCAGAGAACACCCCATTTTAAGCCAGAAAACAGCCTCTATGACCCACAGCACACCTCATTGTGACCACCTCACACAACACTGTAAACCACAGCACAAAACTGTGACCCTCAGCATACCCCACTACGACACAAACCTCACTGAGACTGAGTGGAAAAGCCATTGAGACTCACAATTGGATTTACTGATAGCCACAGCACACCCCTGTTTAAGTTTGAAAACAGCCTCCATGGTACACAGAACACCTCATTCTGACCACTGCACACAACACTGTAACCACAGCACTAAACTGTGAATCTCAGCATATCCCATGGAGACCCAAACCTCAACAAGACTCTAAGAGAAATTCATTGAAATTCACAATGGGATGTATGATCCTTAGAGAACAGTCCACTTTAAGCCAGAAAATAGCATCTAGGACCCAGAGCACAACTCATTGAGACCACAGCACACAACAATGTAACCCACAGCACAAAACTGTGACGCTCAGCAATTCCCACTGTGATCCAAACCTCAAAGATACCCTAAAAGATATTCATTGAGACCTACTATTGGATGTACTGATACCCAGAGAACTTCCCACTTTAAGCCAGAAAATAACCTCTAGGATCCACAGCACACCTCATTAAGATACAAGCACACAATACTGTAACCCACAGCACAAAACTGCGACCAACAGCATACCCCACAGGGACCAAAATCTAAAAGAGACCCTGAGAAAAATTCATGAACACCCACAATTGGATTTACTGATACCCAGAGCACACCCCATTTTAAGCCAGAAAACAGCCTCTACGACCCACAGCACACCTCATTGTGACCACCTCACACAACACTGTAAACCACAGCACAAAACTGTGACCCTCAGCATACCCCATTAGGACACAAACCTCACTAAGACCGAGGGGGAAAGCCATTGAGCCCCACAATTAGATTTACTGGTACCCACAGCACACCCCACTTTGAGCCCGAAAACAGCCTCTATGGTCCACAGAACACCTCATTCTGACCACTGCACACAACACTATAGCCCACAGCACTAAACTGTGAATCTCAGCATATCCCATGGAGACCCAAACCTCAACGAGGCCCTAAGAGAAATTCATTGAAATTCACAATTGGATGTACTACTCCTTAGAGCACACCCCATTTTAAGCCAGAAAATAGCCTCTAGGACCCAGAGCACAGCTCACTGAGACCACGGCATAAAACAATGTAACCCACAGCACAAAACTGCAGCCCTCAGCAAACCCCACTGTGATCCCAACCTCAAAGAGACCATATAAGAAATTCACTGAAACCTACTATTGGATGCACTGATACCCAGAGCACATCCCACTTTAAGCCAGACAATAGTCTTCAGGACCCACAGCATACCTCATTGAGACAACTGCACACAACAATGTAACCCATGGTACAAAACTGTGACCTTCAGAATATCCCACTAAGACAGAAACGTCACTGAGACTGAGTGTAAAATCCATAGAGACCCACAATTGGATTTACTGATACCCAGAGTACACCCCAATTTAAGCCTGAAAACAGCCTCTACGGTCCACAGAACACCGAATTCTGACCACTGCACACAACACTGTAAACCACAGCACAAAACTCCGACCCTGAACATACCCCACTGGGACCCAAATCTAAGCGTGCCCCTGAGGAAAACTCGTTAACACTCACAATTGAATTTACTCACACCCAGAGCATACCCTACTGTAAGCCCCAAAACAGCCTCTACAACACACAGCAAACCTCAGTAAGACCACCTCAAACAATACAGTAACCCACAGCACAAAATTGCGATCCTCAGCCTACCTCAATGTGACCCAAACCTCAGAGACCCTGAGAGAAATTCATTGAGGCCCACAATTAGATTTACTGATACCCAGAGCACACCCCATTAAAGCCAGAAATATATCCTCTAGGACCCACAGCACACCTCATTGAGACAACAGCACACAACACTGTAACCCACAGCACAAAACTGCAACCGTCTGCATACCCCACTAACACACAAACCTCACTGAGAACGAGCACAAAAGCCATTGATACTCACAATTGGATTCACTAATACCCAGAGCAAACCCCACTTTAAGCCCCAAAGAAGAGTCCGAGGTACACAGAACACCTCATTCTGACCACTGCACACAACACTGTAACCCATAGCACAAAACTACGACCCTCAGCAAACCCCACTGTCACCCAAACTTCAAAGAGACCCTGAGAAATTCATTGAAAATCACTATCGGACGTACTGATACCCAGAGCACACCCCACTTTAAGCCAGAAAATAGCCTCTAGGACCCACGGCACAGCTCATTGAGACCACAGCACACAACATTGTAACCCACAGCGCAAACCTGCAATCCACAACATACTCCACTGGGACCCAAATCTCAAAGAGACCCTGAGAAAAATTCATTGAGACTCACACTTGGATGTACTGATACCCACAGCACACCCCACTTTAAGCCAGAAAACAGCCTCTTCGACCCACAGCGCACTTTAATGTGACCATTGCACACAACACTGTAACCCCCAGTATAAAACTGCAACCCTCACCCTACCTCACTGAGACTAAAACCTCACTGAGACCAAGAGAAAAAGACATTGAGACCCACAATTGGATTTACTGATACCCAGAGCACACCCCACTTTAAACAAGCCAATAGTCTCCAGTACCCACAGCACACCTCATTGAGACAACAGCACACAACACTGTAACCCACAGCACAAAACTGCAACCCTCAGCATGCCCCACTGGGACCCAAATCTCAAAGAGACCCTGAGAGATATTCATTGAGACCCACAATTGTTTTTACTGATACTAATAACACACCCCACTTTAAGCCTGAAAATAGCCTTTAGGACCCACAGCACACTTCACTGGGACAACAGCACACAGCACTGTAACCCACAGCACAAAACTGTGACCCTCAGCATACCCCATTGAGACCCAAACCTCACTGAGACCAAGAGAAAAAGATATTGAGATCCACATTTGGATTTACTGATACGCAGATCACACCCCACTTTAAGCCCCAAAACAGCCTCTATGATCCACTGCACAGCTCATTGTGATCACCACACAAATCACTGCAACCCATAGCACAAAACTACAACCCTAAGCAAACCCCACTGTGACCCAAACCTCCAAAAGTCCCTGAGAGAAATTCATTGAGATCCACTATTGGATTTACTGATACCTGGAGCACACCCCACCTTAAGCCAGAAAATAGCCTCTAGGACCCATAGCACACCTCATTGAGACAACAGCACAGAACACTCGAACACACAGCACAAAACTGCGACCCTCAGCATAACCCAGTAAGACACAAACTTCACTCAGACTGAGTGGAAAAGCCATTGAGACCCACAGTTGGATTTACTGAGACCCAGAGCACATCCCACTTTAACCCACATAACACCCCACTGCGTCCAACAGCACACCTCTTTGAGACCACAGCACACATCATTGAAATCCACAGTACAAAACTGCAACCCACAGCACACCCTACTCAAACACAAAAATCACTGAGAACCACAAAAATATTCACTGAGACCCACAATACAATTTACTGAGACCCAGAGCACACCCTACCTTAACACACAGGACACCTCACTGTGACCCACAGCACACTTCATTGAGACTACAGCACACATCACTGAAACCCACAGCACAAAACTGTGACCCACAGCACATCCCACTGATACACAAAGCTCTGAGACCCACAGAACAATTCACTGAGACCCATAATACAATTTAACGAGACCTAGAAGACACCCCACTTTAACCCAGCAAACACCCCACTGCAACCCATAGTATACCTCATTGAGACCACAGCACACATCACTGAAACCCAAAACACAAAACTGAGACCCTCAGCACACTCCACTCAGACCCAAACCTCAATGAGACACACACAAATATTCACTGAGATCCATAATACAATTTACTGAGACCCAGAGCACACCCCACTTTAACTGAGAAAACATCCCACTGCCAACCACAGCACACCTCACTGAGACAAAAGCACACATCACAGAAACCCACAGCACAACCAAATCAGATGAAAAAGTAATAAAAAAATTGTCTGGAATAATAAAGATCCCGTATCACCAAAGCAATACTACTTAAAAGAATAAAGTAGGAGACATCTCACTCCATGACCACAAAACATATTACAATGTTTTGATAATTAAATAGCATGGTATTGGGATGAAAACATGCTTGTAGACCAATGGAACAGAATAAAGAACCCAGCAATAAACCCTAAAACATACAGCCAACTGAGTTTTGACCAATGGCACAAGACAACTCAGTGCGGAAAAGAAAATCTCTCCAGCAAATAGTGCTTGAGAAACTGGATATCCACCTGCAGAAAAATGAAACTGGACCCCTATCTCTCATTATTAACCAAAATCAATTCAAAATGGATCTGAGATCTAAACATGAAACCTCAAACTATAAAACTACTGGTGATTAACACAGGGGAAACTCTTGGAGACATTAGAGCAGGCAAAGACTTCTTAAATAGACCCATAAAGCACAGACAATAATCCTGAAAATAGACACGTGGGACTACATCAGGTTAAAAAGCTTCTGCACAGCAAAACAAAAAATTACTAGGGTGAAGTAAAAACCCTCAAAATGAGAGAGTATATTTGCAAAGTGTGTCTCAGATAAGGGACTGATAATCATAATATACAGGGAACTCAAATAGCTTACCTACGAAAAATAATCAACTTAATTAAAAGATAGATAAATGAGCTGAACAGAGAACTTGCCAAGGAAGACATAAGAACAGTCAAAAAATATATGAAAAAATACTCAAGACCCCTTATCATAAAGGAGATGCAAATCAAACCACAATGAGATACCACTTAACCTCAGTCAGAATGACTAAGATTTCTGTATGCTGTGTTTAAATATATACAATGTTTGAATATACAGTGTGTGTTTATGTATGTATGTATGTGTGTATATATATGTGTGTGTCTATGTGTATGTATGTGTGTATATATATACATACATAAATATATATAAAGTCAGTATCTTTTTAAAAATTAAAAAGGAATGATAAATGTTAGAGAGGCTACCGTGAAAAAGGGAACTCTCTTACGCTGTTGGTGGGAATGTAGATCAATACAGCTACTGTGGAGAACAACATAGAAGTTCCTCAAAAATCTACAAACAGAACTACCATATGATCAAGCAATTCCACTCTTGGTTATCTACCCAGGGGACAGGAATACAGTCAGCTGGAAAAATACTCGTACATCCATTTTTACTGTGGAATTATTCACAATTGCTAAGACATTGAATCAACCCAGATGTCCAAGAAGAGATAAGTTGATTGAAAAAGTGTGTCACATATATACTATGAACTACTATTTAGCCAAAAATGAGACCCTGGTATTTGATGGAAAATGAATAAATATGAAGATTTAATGCTGAGTGAAGCAAGGCAGACTGTGAAAGAGAGGCATTGTATGTCCTCTCTCAATATTAACTGAATGCCTACACTCTATGGCAGGAACTGAAAAATTGGAAAGTATAAAAACATGGAGAGCAAATGTGGATAAAAAAAGATAGAGTGGGAGGAGAGTGGGTAATGGGGGGTGAGAGAGAGGGAATCAAAGGGAAAGAAAAGCAAAACATTTAACAGACTCAAAAATGGAAAATTATCTGTTGATGATGATGTGTTTAGTAATATCTTTGACTAGACTAATATGTAGTATATTCATGCTGGGAAAATTCATTTTGTAAAGATGTACAGTGATTAAGTTTATACAAATAGTATAAAAAAACTACTACCAATAAAAAAGGAGAGTATAACAAATTCTATAGAAATTATAGTCTTTGAAAACAATCTTTTGCTTTCCAGTCCTGTACTTTGACTATTGGACTATTAAATTTAGTTTAGTAAGTTTAGATAGGCAAAAACTCCCTGACCTCCACAGTGGTAGACAGATATGCAGATATAAGTCCTTCATTTGAGGAATGTTCAATTTGCCTAGAATGACAAGGTACATATGAATAAAACATGTATGGCAGGTAATACAAGAATGAGTAAAATAACATGCAAAATGTACAAAATGAGAAATTGGTACTTCTGCATGATGAAAGGGGAGGGAAACTGCTGTCTTTCAACTGACCATGGTGATTACTGCATGGGCTTATTTGTTATTTTCATGGTTAGGCCATTTTATTGATGACAACCCATCACAAGGACCCAAGACAAGAAAGTCTTCCTAATAATGAAGAGGAAAAGGAAAGCCTCAAGACATGCACAGTTGAAATTCTATGGGGAAAAATTAACCAGAGACCACTGGCAAAGATGAGAATAAAAGTGCTGATGGGGGAAATAGTGCTCTTGGTGGCAGTTAGATACCTCAGCTCAGCATTTCTCATTAGGATGGAAAGAGCTACCAATGGTCATCAACATATGTAATGGATTGTATTGTTCTTCAGATACCCAAATTGTAACTCCTATCTGGACATGAAACAGCTGTTATTAATAGTTCTGAGGTGGAAAGATGGTAACAGAAGTTAAAAAATGACTGTGCTTCCTTATTCTTCAGGTGTTTAGAGCAGCGAGAAAAGTAATATTGAGGACAGTGCTAAAGAAATATCTTTAATTAGTCAATGGAAACAACACATGGTGAAAATATTCATATTGGGTGGCTGGCAGTTGGCATGGTGGTTAAGGGTGCTGGACTCCCACATGGCTGACTGAGGTTTGAGTCCTGGACCTGGTGGCTTGCTTTCTCAATTTCCCTCTCTCTCTCTCACTCTGTCCTTCTCTGGACAAATGGAAATAGGTAAATAAATAAAGTTAAATAAAATAATTTTTAAAAATTATTTAAAAATTTATATTAGGTACAACATATATTTCTTGCTTATCTTCTTAAGACTGTTCTTGGGTGTCATTAGAATAGTGGCACTTATAGTTACACACACACATGCATTTTACGCACACAGGAAACACACACAAACTTTGACAAAAGCTCAAAGGCAAAATGCTTTATCATTTACAAAAATTAATTAAAGCAAGTGAGGAATAGAATCAATTAAAGGCAAAGTGCTGTGTAATATAAAATAATTTCTAATCATTGCATCTAATTAAAAAGAAGAGGAAATTATGACTTTTAAAGGCATTTAATTATTATAGAAGAAGAAAATTAATTAACAGAATTTTTCAGCTGGACATTCAAGAAGGTCTTTGTACAAAAGGGATGTCTAACTAAGGAAGGTTGGTAAGCCAAAATAATCAATGGGATTTCTGAGAATAGAAGCTTTCAAGAAATCTTGGATAATAGAAGCTTTCTTGCTAATCAGTAGAATGCTTATTGCTCAAACTAGGATTTCAGAAGATATGCTAAATTCTGTGAGTTGGCAGAGTAGGCTATTAGTTCTAATAAATCAGTCAGCCTTGTTTTTGTCTTAGGTATGATAACCTGGCTGGTTTTCAAAGAATTAGCTTTGTAAATCAATCTCCATTCAATGATCCAAAGGCATTTCAAGATCTTTTAGTGGCTTCGGGGTTTTTATTATAAACATGAATTATTTCTTCCTGTGATGGAGGGAAGTCTGTTGGTCATTATTGTTTTAGTTAATAACATGATGGATATCAGTTTTGCTTCTATTAATTCAACTTTCTCAATCCCATGTTCTTTGTTTTAGGTTGATACTCTTTTAGAAAAAACTATTTTTTAATTATACAAGGAACATATGCTCATCAAAGATACTATAGAAAATAGATTAAATGTTCAAAAGGGACAAAAGACAATCATTTTCCTTAATACAACTATGGCAAAAAGCACAGTATTAATACTGGGATTTCAGAACATTACAATTGTTTTCTGTATACAGTGTAATGCATTAATCAACTGAAATTGTTTTATCATTTCTGTTAAATATTATCCTTGCTAAATATATTTTGCTGTTGGTTTTAAATATTAAAATGGAGAAAATACTTGTGTAACCAGTGTGTCCTGTAGGATGCAAGCAGAAAGTAAGTGTATTCATCCTCATGACTGCATCTATTCACCAGTTCTTATGTCTGCTTTCCCACCTCTTGGAGAAAGTCTTTGGCTAGTATCACAGATTTTCTGACCCATTTTATACAAATAGCCTAGATTCTCAACCAGCTTAAAACTTCATCTACTTTGATTTGGATTAGCTTTGGGTTTACTAATCTGAGACGAGGGTGAGGTGAGGGAATTGGGGAAAATCACACTCACCATCTTTATCACTTCTCCATGTTATGCTTTGCTTCCATCCCTTACTCCCTATGCTGCCTCTAGTATCCCAGGGCAGGAGCAGAAAACAGAAAGTGTCTTTCTTTCAGTAAGAGTGCTTCTGTGTGTCACACACACAGAAACTGTCTTACTGCTTTGGTAACATATTGGTTTGTCAAATAACCAAATTGAACTATCTCCTGGGTGATTTTGTGAGCTCTTCAGAAATCTTGTAAATTACCCTGATTAAAGAAAGTATTATCACTAGCTCCTTCCAGCCCAACACCCAGCAAAAAGCCAGAATCCATGTGCATCTGAGGTGGGCTTTTCCTACCCCTTTTACTGGAAAAAACCTTTGCCCCCAACTTTTCTTCCAGCCCAACACCTAGCAAAAAAACAGAAGGTAGTAAGTAACGTGTAACCCACCAGATGACCACAAACCACTACTGCAGAGGCATAAGAAATATGGAAAATTAAGAAAATACCTCTCACCCTAGGGGAAAGAGCAGCCCTTCATCTTCCACAGACAGTACAATGGAACTCCTGGAAATGTCAGATAAAGATTTTAGGATATACATAATGACAAAACTAACAGAGATGCAAGAGAAGAGAGACAACGAACTCCAGAAGATGCAGGAGAAAAGAGACAATGAATTCCAGGAGGTGAGCAAGTTCTTGCATAATCTGAAAGACAAAGTACATACCATAAAAAAGAATCAAATGCAGGACCAGCAGTTAGCATAATGGCTATGTCGCTGGACTCCCATGTAGTCAACCACGGTTCAAGTCCCAGATACAGTGGCTTAAACTCACTCCGGGTGTGTTTGCGTGCATGCTCAAGATCCCAAGAGGAGAATGGAGGAGAAGAGATTGCAACGTGACCATGAAAAAAAAAAAAAAAAAAAAAAAAGAATCAAATGGAACTGTTAGAGATGGAGGCAGTAATACAGGAAATAAAAACCTCCTTTGAAAGTATTAAAAGCAGATTAGATCATGCAGAAGATCAAATCTCAGCTGTAGAAAATAGAATCTCTGACCTAAAAAAGATCACCAAAAATACTGACAGAATAACCCCCCAAAATGAGAATAACATACAAGAGAACAACACGCTAGATACCATCAGATGCACAAACATCCAGATAATCCGTATACTAGAAGGTGAAGAAACTAATCAGGGTGTTGATAATCTATTCCATGAAATTCTGGAAGAAAACTTTCCAAACCTAGAGAGGCATTCAAATATCCAGACCCAAGAAATACAAAGGACCTCACATAGAGTCAACCCAAGAAGATCTTCTCCAAGGCACATTACAGCCAGATTGACCAAAACCACAGGCAGAAATAAGATACTAAAATTGACAAGAGGAAAGCATCAAGTTACTTTCAAAGGATATCCAGTCAGGCTAACATTGGACCTCTTGTCAGAAACAATGCAAGCAAGGAAAGAATGGGAAAATATATTCAAAGTGTTAAGTGAAAAACAATTTCAACCAAAAATATTGTATCTGGCAAGATTATCCTTCATATGGGAAGAAAAGGTAAAAACATTTTCAGATAAACAAAACCTGAAAGAATTTACCAATACCAGACCAGCTCTTTGTTCTGAAGAGAGTACTATACCAGGAAAAGTAAAGATAGGCAAAAGAACAAAAAAATGACCTAGAGAAAGGCCAACTTAATGGCAGGGACAAGATTTGAAATATCAATAAGACTATTGAATATTAATGAAAAGATCAGAACACAGCAACACTGGAAATTCAACAAAAGAGAGATTGCGTGAGACCGAACTGTTGAAATAGAATACTATGACTTGTTTTCCTAAAATAGTACTAATTTTCTTCTATACCTTGTCTTCCATTTAAGGATTTTTGTTTTCTTTTGAGTTGTTGGGTTCAGCAATTTGTTTAAAAAATAATTTTTGAGAGGTTTTTGCTATAGGGCATGTGTGCCCACCAGAAAGACAGAGACAGACAGAAAGAAAGTGAGAAATCACCCCCCAGGGGGGATAGTCATGCTGTAATCCCTTCTCTATTTTCCTTTTGGAATCTTGGGCATGCACGCACATGGTGTGAGTTTAAACCACTGGGTCTGGGACTTGAACCATGGATCACTACATGGGAGTCCACCAACATAACCATTACGCCAATTACTGGTCATCCCCCCCCCCAAAATTTTTTTTTAATTGAAACATAAACTTTTCTCCCTTATTGACCCTTTTGCAATTGGAAAATATTTGTGAGCATTCTTATTTTGTGGCATAATGGTTATTTGCATAAGTTCAATAATGCAATAGTATCTGTTGCCTTACATCAGAAATTGAATACTTATGGGGCTTTGTGCAAATAACAGACCAAATTGAGATTAACCTAATTTTTGGGGGCAAATATATTAGTATATACCTCTCTTTAGTAAAAGGGTAAATGGAGAGAGAGGGGAAAATTATTTCAGAAGAAAATAACAGTGCACTAGTCACTAGATTCTAGCTTTGTCCATACTTTAATATCTTTTTTGAATCAATAAAATGTAAAACAAAGAGTTTGGTACAGAAGGGAGAAAGGAAAAATTGGTAAAATATGCTTAGTTGACAATAAATGAGAAGCTATTTGCTGATTATAATGTATATAGTAATATCCTTGTCTTGACTGACATGCATGCTTTTGTGTTAGAAAAAAAATGAATACTGGGGGCCAGCAGGTGGCGTGGTGGTTGTGACGCTGGACTCCTACATGGCTGACTGTGGTTCAAGTCTCGAACCTGGTGGCTTGCTTTCTCACTTTCCCTTTCTCTCTTTATCGCTCTCTGGTCAAATTAAAACAAAATAAATAATAATAAAAAAATAAAGTTAAATAAATTAAAAAAGTGAATACTGTAAAGACATGTGATAAAATATAAATTTAAAAAAGCATTACCAGCTATAGATATGACAGGATCCCAACATATGGTTTCTGGCAGACCACCTTTCTTTTGGGCTTACCTCTTCCCTCTAGGAAGTCCTCTTGGAAAGAGGGCTCTTATAAAGATCCCCTCCCTGTGGTCTATATCCTTGAGCACCTTTGCTGTCTCCAAACTTCAGAAATGCAGGGCTGGTCTCCATGCAACTCAGATGGTACTTGCCTGCTAGGCAGGTATCTTTGATGTATGTCAGGAACCACCCCTGCATCCTCAAATTCTTTCTTTTTTTTTTTTTTAAAGAGAGATTTTTGCTATATAGCATGTGTGCTTGCCAGAGACAGACAGAGAGACAGAAAGTAAGAAATCACCCCCTCCCCAGGTGGGGATAGCCATGCCACAGTCCTTTCTCCTCCATCCTCCTCTTGGGGTTTTGGGCATGTACACACACGTGACCAGTATGAGTTCTCGGCTGCCAGATGCAGAACTCAAATCACAGTCAACTATGTGGGAGTCAAGTGACATAACCATTATTCCATCTTCAGGTCTCTAGCATCCTCAAATTCTAGTGCCATATTTCAGTCTCTCAGAGTGGTTCTCCTAGAAGCAGACACCAAAACCAAGATTTAAGTGCAAGTTATTTATGTAAGATCCTCAGCAAGTACTGGGGGATTCAGACAGGGAAAGGCAAGATGCCAATAATGAACAAATTATCAAGCAAGTTATATCACTGCAAGCAAATGGGACTCACTCCCATTAGGAAACTTGGGGAGGCAGTATTACAAGAGTTCCTCCATTAGGGAAAGATGAGGTTGGCCGTTTATTTACCAATTTCTTTCTGCCTTTCACTGAGTGTTGTTTCTGTGGGTGTTAATGTCTCCTGCACTTCTGTCTAGCCTGTGCACAGACTGAGTGAGCTCAGGAGATTAGATAAAGCCACAGTTAAAGAGTTCCATGTTCTGTGCTTGGAATTTGCTGGGTTAACATGCCCAGGGATGAAGATTACCCATTGACAGCATCTGTTGTCCTTCACTTCTACATTGGAGGGAAGTAGAAAGCTCTGTATCTTCTACTTCTAGCATTTTTATTTTAAAATCTCCTTTTTATTCATTTACCTTTTTATCTGTTCATCTATTTATAAGGAAATAATATACATAACATAAAATTTGCCATGCTCATTGTTCCTTTATTAAAAAAATATGGTAGAGGATACATGTCGCTCTGGAAAGAGAAAGAGAAACACACACAGAGAAAGCAAGGGAGCACACTCCTATAGAGGATGGTCACGCCACAATCTCTTCTCATTCCTCCTTTTAGGAGTTTGGGCATGCATGCTTATGCATACTCATGCTCAGGGTGTTTCTAAAGTCACCAAGTCCAGGTCTCCAACCATGCAAGTTGGCCACGTGAGATTCAGTCGCCTTAACTATCCACACTACCAATTGTCCCTATTCTAACCATCTTTGATGTAAAATTCAGTGGCATTAAGTACACTTATGATGTGTAATCCACTTCCAAACAGAAACTCTGTGTCCATTCAACAGTAACTTCCCTCTCTTTCCTCCCTCCAATCTCCTGGTCACCTCTATTGTACTTTATGTCTCTGAATTTGCCTGTTCTAGTACCTTATATAAGTTAAATCATACAATATGTGTCCCTTTTTGTGTATGTAAAGACTTCTTTTTAACATTTTAATTGTGGGTAATAAACTAAGAGTTAATGAAACTAACTCCACCAGTGTTTTTCATGTCCTGGTATGGTAGGCTGCCATTTCTGGTATTCTCAGCTTCAAGACCAGAACCAGAGCAGAGAAGGAGGTCCATTTTGACAGCAGGCCCATGCCTGTATCAGCTTATGATAATCCAAACACTGTGAAATCTATTAAGCAAAACCTAACATATGCTTTGTCCATTAGCAGGACATCCTTCCATACTCAGATCTTAATACATAAAGTAGTTTAATTATAAGAGCTTCAGTTGGCAATAGTTTATTTCCTTCTTTGAGGTTCTTAGATAATCTGGAAGGAGCTAAAAATAACTTATTTAAATGCAAATTTAACTTCTTTAAGTGCATAACATTTCTAAACATTTGGCCCTTCAAAAGGGAAAGTGAATTATCAATGAAGGATTAAAATTACATTATCTACTGGATTTTTTATCAAGAAGTTGTGATGTAAAGAGTAAGAAATCTTGAATAGCATTCCCATCATCTATTTATTCTATGTCCTTTTTACTTAATTTATATCCAGTTATTTCAAAAGTGATTTGGGATTGGTTTCAAATGGATTGTCAGTGTTAGAGAAGACAGTTATATTGACAACTCATTTGAATTTTGTTTAAGAAAATATATTCTTGACATAAATTCATTATTTCCCCTGTATTCTTCTGCTTTAAAGAAAGGAATATGGAGAGGATCAAGGTAAAGTAATATGTAGCAGAGTTCAATTTCTTTTAAAAAAAAAATGGCCAGATGACATGTACAATTGCCAGAGTGAGAGAAAGAGAAGGCACTCTCCAAGGGGTGTGGTCACACTGCAATCCTTTTTCCTTTATTTTTCATTCTCATCAAGATTTAGGGCACACACACACACACACACACATACACACACACATACACACACACATATACATACACACACCCTGGCACATTTTTGAAGCTGCTGTGGGTTGCGGTCAATCTGAACTACAGATTTCCATGGCTCCCTTAACCGTTTCATTAAGGCACTAACCTAATATTTCTGATCTATTCTTTTTTTCTTTTTTTTTTAAAAAAAGAATAAACTTAGGAGAAAGTCACTTAAATGAAGAACCTGGCTATATCTATAACTTAAAGTCAGAAGTCTGTATGATACATATATATTTTTAAAGTTTATTTGTTTAAAACCAACTCACTATTCAGTGAGTGCATGTGAGAGAGGAGAAAGAGAGTGAGATATATCACCCTCAGTGGGGTTCTGACGCCATGATCCTCTACCAGCTTCA
The DNA here is from genome assembly GCA_026018925.1 of Tupaia tana. NCBI lineage: Eukaryota > Metazoa > Chordata > Mammalia > Scandentia > Tupaiidae > Tupaia > Tupaia tana. The sequence continues at coordinate 17,890,325 of JAKSZU010000022.1, read as the reverse complement.
TCTAGTGCTGATTGTAGGTATGCCTGTGGCTGGCATATTCAGGGAGTTCTCCAGACACGAACTGGCAACTTACCATGTCGGTATGCCCTACAGAGTTGAATCCCAGCACTATATTATCATTCAGACCCATAAAGTTTATTCCTTCCATGGGAGTGACAGACAGACAGATTCACAGAGATAAACACCCTCAACAGGGTCTCACACTGCAACACCTAGACCCCAGTCTGCCAGGATCATGGGCATGCTCACCCTGTCTTTACAGGTCAATCAGGAAACTGAACCTATGACTTTACATATGGATCCAACATTAATTGAGCAATGCATTACTACTGTGCTACTGAGTCAGCCCAGATATGTGTGCCTGTGTGCACGTGTGTGTATGTATATATGTATATGTGTATACGTGTGTGTGTGTGTGTTTGTGTGTGTATAGAGAGAGATGTGTGTGTGCTTACTGGAGAGACAAAAAGAGACAAACAAAAAGAAATTACTCTCTGGGGGGATGGCCATAGTGCAATCCCTTCATCTCCATCCTCCTCTTGGGATTTTGGACATGCACACACTTGGGTCCAGCATAAATTTAATGCCTCTGGATCCAGGACTTGAACTGCAGTAAGCCATGTGGGAGTCCAGTGATGTAACCATTATGCCATCTGCTGGTCCCTGCATTTATATTTTTAATGGCAATATAAAGTAGTTGTAGTATTGTGGGCTAGTAAGAAAAGAAATGGCCTATCAAGGATGATGTCATTGAGAAGTATGTTATTTTCTTTTCTTTTTCTTTTTTCTTTTTTTTTTTTTTGAGAGGTTTTTTGCTATAGGGTGTGTGCACTAGCCAGAAAGACAGAGAGAGACAGAGAGACAGAAAGTGATAAATCACGCCCCCCAGGGTGGATGGCCATGCTGCAATCCCTTCTCCTCCATTCTCCTCTCGGGATCCTGGCAACACATGCACACATGCCTGGCATGAGTTTAAGCAACGAGGTCCAGGACTCAAACTGCAGTCGACTACATGGGAGTCCAGCGACATAGCCATTATGCTAACTGCTGGTCCTGAGAAGTATGATATTTTCTAATAGAAATCCAGGATATTTCAATATTAGGGTCTCAAAGATGAAATGGAATAGGAGAGAAAGTAAGTACTAGACTGAGTATCAGACAGCATTGTGTTAGTCTTGAAGATGTTTACTTTGTTTATTTATTTATCCACTTATTAGGAAGTAGAAAAAGCAAATAAAATGTGCAGAGATGGAAGATTTGTAAGGTCACTTATGTGCAACAAAGGTTAAGTTGGATCAAATTAGCCAGGCTTGCCCTTCCAAACCTTTTCATTTCCTTGTGACTACCACTGCAAACTTAATTTTAAGTATGTTTTACATATTTATACATGTCAAAGCAAGCCAAATAACATTATCTGTTTATTATAAAAGAGGGTACTGAAGCATATTTGTTTGGGTAGTAGCAGAAATGAAAGCATTCACCCCTAACTATGAGCATTAGATGTGCTTCTGCTTTTAAATTATCCCAAGGCTAAATTTCCTTGGGCTTACTTTCCCTTTTTCCTTCCTTCTTTCCTTGCTTCTTTATTTTTTCTTTCCCATCCCTTTCCTTCCTTTCCTTCTTCTGTTTTTCCCTTCTTCCCTTCATCCTTTCTTCCTTTATTAACAGTTCACTTAGTTATCTCTTTTATGAGAGCAGAAAATACAGAGAGAAAGAGAGGTATTCCCCCAACAGGGTCCCCACACTACAATTCCACCCCGGCCTCAAGCAACCAAGCTCACAGGCACACATGCACCCAGTGTACACACGGAGATTCTGGGATGTGAACCTGGAATGTTCCCATATGGCCATAGGATCATGGAGCATTGTATTATTTCTATGTCACCATGACCGGCCCTAATTTAATTTTCAAAAAATATTTTGTAGCAGTTCCAACATATAATGAGTAACAGCCATATCCAATTAATTTGGATGGGATCAATTTCAAATTTGTCGCTAAGAGCTGTACCAAGTTTGCTTCTATATCTTCAGTTTCAGCAAAGAGTGTAATAAGCATAATTGGTTTACTAAACAGTGTGAACTGGACAGAGCATCAGCAGGAAATAGTCTTAATTTTTTCTAGTAACTGCCTTCAACTTTATGCTGTCAAATCTTTACTGTCCTTTAACGACATCTCTGGAAGAATCCATAATTTTCCCTGTCAATGACCTCTGGCCAAAGACCACCAGAAATATATCTGTGGCTGATAAGTTGATTACTACTTGTTGCAGCAAGGGAAAACACACACCAGGGAAAACAAATGTTTCAGTAGAAAGATGTTGAAACAGTCTTATTCCAGGATTTGGACTGTGTTGGCTTTAGGAAGGGTTTAAGATTTGGGAAAGGAGGACAAGCCCATGACCTGATAGTTGCAAGAGCTGAATCCTGCATGACTGATTGAGTGGTGAATCCCAGACTGGTGGTCTGAAAAACATGCCAGACACGTGTGCATATGTGCCTAAATTCCTAAAAGGATGGAGAAATGGAGGAGGAAGGACTGTGGCATGACCATGCCCCATGGAAGGTGCTTTCTCTCTTCCCCTCTCTTTCTCTGGTAAGTGCACATGCTCTATGGAAAATTTAAAAACAAATGAAAAAAAATATTTGGGGAAGGAGTTTAAGAAAGTAGGATTTTACCCTGTTTTGGAAGATCTCAAGAAGTAGAAATAATCCTAGGATTGCTATTTTAATAAATTTCCTGGAGCATGTACAGCCCTGAACCAGATTAAAGCTGTTATTGGTAAAGAAGCAGCAGTCACTCATGTTAGCCAGGAAAGAGAATGGTGGACTTTTATACTTTGCATAGTGACCTTGGTTTTATCTGTACTTAGACTATATTATAACATCTTGTTTGTTCCACTTTACCACAGTTATGCAGCAGCCTTGTCTGATGTTTATACTTTATTATGATATGCAGCATGACACCATATGCCAGATATGAGAGGTTGGCCAGCTCGCAGCAACACCACACCTAGCTGGTAACACCAGGTTAACTCTTGGCTGAGTGAGAGCAACTGTTTTTCTCTTTCTTACTCATCATCTTAAGCTAATATCAAGTCTAGTCTATACAGTGTTATCTCCTTCCCTTTCTAGCTCAGGTTTAACCTATTGTTCAAGGATCCACAGTAGAGACAAATGCAGATTCCACGGGGGTACATTTATTAGGTTGCTGGGGTCCCTACAAATCCAGCTCATGCTATAAGTCCCTGATGCAGTGGATTAAATTCCTACTAGAACTTTTTCATCACTCCCTTTCTTTCTACCTCCAGTGGGTCACAGCATACACTGGGATCCCTTTGCTTTACCTCATCATTTCTCTAGATTCTCTTCTTCCCAGTCTACATAGGCCTGCAGTGGGTCAGCTTGTTCCCTGTGTAAAAAGAAGCCCATTGGATACATTTGGTACCCTTCTCCTCTCTTCCAGTCCCCTCAATTGCTGTGCAGGGTTTCCTGAAGGATGAGGAGGGGCTCCTCCATTTTCCCACAGATAAAGAGGGAAAAATCTCAGCATTCTCCATTAATTAGTAATATAACTATATGGACTATTGTAAATGAATTAGATTGGTTAGATTGTCAGGAGACTAACAAAGCCCATTTGGCTGTTGTTTAATAAGTCCCAGAGGGGCGTTCAATCCCATTTTTGGCTACTAGCTTTAGAATCAATGCTTTCCCTCCCTCCCAGTTTTAGGTCCTAATATACAATTCAAGGTCAATGAGAGAGTCCTGTTCAAAATCATATTCTGTAGATTTCAAAAAAGTTCTAAATCTCTGAATTTAGATTTCTAGATTCACTCATACATTTAATCTTTGTTAACTATGAACAGTTACCCCAGACATATAAAGGCATGTTTACTTAACCTAGAATTGACTCCAAACTTTGGTAACATCTGCCTCACATATATTTTTGAGAAAGTTTCAAAGGTAATGTTTAGAAAAGAGTACCATGATTGATTAGTAACATCGGCCATAGGCATTAGATCGAAAAGTAGAGACGGGCTTACTCTCATCTTACGGTAGGCAAAACTTGTTTACACTGGCAAGAGCGTTACATGTTGTTGAGAGCAACAAACAATTGGAGGACACATTATGATTTAACATTTCTATTAATTGAATTTAAATTTCTCTGCTAACACATGTGAAGAATTCAATTTATTGACAAAAGTATTAATAACAAGGCAAATGCTAATTGATCAATGTTAAATGAAAAGCCAATTTAGAAATAATATGTAAACTTTAACTACAACTGGTTGTTATAATGCCAGAATTTTTTTTCCAATTGCACAAGTTGCACTATTTGTGTTTCCAACATTAACAGGCAGAAACAGTAACACTTAAAATGTGAAGCAGAGGATTATTTTTTTTTTGACTCAAAGGACCTGAATTCAGTGGATGTGTCCTTTAAAGTTTATTTTGTTGTAGTGTAAGATATGGTCATTTCTGTCTTTAATTCTCCAAGTCTAGATTTATAAATGAATAATATGAATCTTGTTGTAAAATTGGGGAGATAATGTCCATCTCATTTAACTGATAACCAAAAGATGCTTTTCACATCAAAGAAATGATCAAAAAGGTTGTGTCACATTCCAAAGGCAAAAAAAAAATTAACAAGAATGCAAACATGATAAATAATGTACTACTGCCAAGACTGCCAACAGTGGAGCTTTAACAACACTGTTCTGTGAAGCGGCCTTCCATTTGCCTGGTTCCTCTTCCAGAGCCAAGTTTCGATGCCATGCCACCTCTTGGAGAAGGTCCTCTTCCATACAGTCACACATCACGCCACCACCCACTATTCCCCATGGGCCACTAGGACCACAATCATTGTGCCTAATATCCCTGCGATCATCACCACCACCTCTGGTTTCTCGCTCTCTTTCAGCTCTTGTTTTTTTCTCCTCCACATTTAAACGTACTTCCCCCACAAAACATAATTGGTTTTGCAACTAAGATTCTCTGAACTGGTTCAGAGTCATCAAAAAGCACAAAATCAAAATTTGAAAGCTTTCCCCCAACACCCTTGGAATTGATGCAAAGTTCCATAACATTTCCAAAACTCATGAAGGATTCTTTCAGTTCATTTTTATCAATATCATTTGGCAAGTTACCAACAAAAAGTTGATGACTGTCGGGATAGTGAATTATTTTAGTTATCAGAATCATTCTGTTCCATCTCTCTTCTGCCTGGTCTCGGTCCTCTGGGAGGGTAACCAGGTTGTTCTCTATGTCATTTTTCACACACACGAGGTGGATGAGATTGAACTTCTGGTCTAGCTTCAACTCTTGTCTCTGGTGATTCTTATGGCAGAAAAATAGGTCCCGCAAGAGGAGGAGAAGTGGACTTCTCCTCTAACTCTTCTAAGTTCTCCTCCTCCACTTGTAGTTTCAATTATTCAGTCTTTGTTTCAGGTTCTGGCTCAGGTTCAGGCTCATGAGAGGATTCTTCCAAAGACTCCTCTATGCCATTTGTCACAGGGTGAGCTTCATAGTAGCCACTGTTAGCCTTTTCTTGCATGGGTTCAGGAGATGGTTGCCTTTCTTCTTGTTCCACTTCTACTTCATCTTCAGATTCTTCATCAAGTTCTGGTTCAGAATCACCAAACACTTCATCTTCATAATGCAATATATCATTGTGGACATAAAACTTATTTGGAAGAGATCCTTCGGGAGACAGAACAAATGTTTGCATGAACTTCCTCTCTGGCTGTCCACTGTTAGACAGCAAGCCCATGACTTGGATAACTACTCCATCACTCAATCTTGCATGAGCATCCACATGGCAAATTTTAGTACGACATTCACTGAAGTTCAGAGATAATACTTTGTGGTATATATCGTTTTGGCCATAGACAGCTTCCTGGGGCTTTCCACTGTCATCTACTCCACCGTGAACATAGGAAGAATTCCTGCCATAAAACCTGTATAAATATTCTGGAGCTTTATTAAGCAAAGTATAATACTGTCTGACAAACTCCTGCCCTGCAAGCAGTGGACTGGGCTTCTCTATAACCATTTCTTTGCTGCACAATGTCAAATGCTATGTTGTTAATCAACCTATCCTAGGAAATGGTCTGCCAGAATTCTTTTAGTCACAAATATACTTGCCCTCTTCAAAGGATTTATTCAGATTGTTCATAGAAATTGGCTTTTAAGAAATCTTTGAAGTATCATCTTTCTTATAATGACTGAAAGAAGTAAGCTAACTAAGCAGTGGATTCACTAAATAACCAGAGATAGTGAACTGACACTCATGAAGAAATTAGATAAGGGAATCTGGGAATTTAAATAGCACACACAATGAAAATTGCTAGAAAAATATGACAAACAAAAATTCTTTCTCCATTAGCAGGAGAAATTATCAATGCAGTAAACACGAAGAGAAAATAATTCTGAGAGCTAAATTTAATCAATGTAAAAACAGAGAAATGTACTATCATCAGCACTTTCACCCATGTTATTTTGATATAAATCCTCTTGTCTTATTGGTCAATAGGGAATAATCAGTATGTTCAGGAAACTGTTGCCTTTTATCCACATAGATTTTTTTAAGAACCAAAAAGAGCATTGACATTTACAGTATGTTCACTGACAAAAACAAATCAATAGAAACTTTAAAAAGGGTATTCATATTAGTAATAAGAATTAACTTATCAGTCATTCTGAGTCAGTAAACTAGTTGCAAATGGTGGGCAAGTAAAGAGAATGTTGTCAGAAGATGAGCCTATAAATACATATGTAACATTGTCAATTTAATAATAAAACTGATATGAAATGGAATTTCATGGTACTTTGGTTACTGTCACAGAAATAATTTAAATTCAAATTGTAGCAAACAAACCCAAGAAAACCCATTTAAAATCCAAAGAGTTAGCATGGATAATTCATTGAGCAATACCAAAGTATTTCATCTTTCAGTCCTCGATTTGGACTTAATCACATCTGTGTATAGGGGGAGCTAGATGAACAAACTTGTTCATTTTCAATTAAATCCAGAACTGAGATTGAGACCACATTCTTGAAATTTTGTTTCAGGTCTTCTTGCCCTAGGAACCAAACTAATCGCTTCCATCCTTTGCTTGGTTCTTATGAAGTGAATGAGCAAATGCAATGTTAAGTGGAGGGGCCAGGTGGTAGTGCAACAGTAATGCAACTGGGCCCATGTGGGAAAAGTCCTGGGTTCTATCCTGGGATTTCCCTGAGCATGCTGGGTACATGTGTACCTAGGATTCAGGTTGGCTAAAACTGGGGATGGATTGCAATATGAAGAACATGTTGGGGTGCCTGCCTGTTTCTCTTTCTTGGGAGATATAAATAACTTCAAAAGCACATATTGAGTAGAAAATTTTCCTTGCTTTTATGTTTTTCAACTTATTAAAATTTCACCTGAAAATATTAAATCAATGGTTCACAAGTGAAATGCAAGTAACTTGGAGTCAAGTAGACTTGAGTTTGTGTATATGCAATATCACATTTAACTGCAAAATCTGGAGTAAATTCATAAAGCCTATAAATCTCAGATTCATTCTAATTTTCATAATACTACCTAAAAATAGGATTACTATGGGAGATAGTTGTGATCATTAAGAGTAATTTGTGGTCTTTGAGAAGCACCTAATAAATATTAGCTACTCCATCAAACCATCAGAATCTTTTTTTTTCCATATACATCTGGTTAATAAAGAAATAGAGTGTGGCAAAGATACAATTTTCTTTTGAGAGAGAGAGAGAGAGAGAGAGAGAGAGAGAGAGAGAGAGAGATTTTTACTGTAGGGCACAGTAAAAATCAGGGCACAGAGACAGATAGAGAGATAAAAAGCAAGAAATCACCTCCCAGAGTGGATGGCTGTGCCACAATCCCATCTCCTCCATTCTCCTCAGGATTTTGGGTATGCATGCACACGTGGCCAGTATGGGACTGTGTCTGGGACTCAAACTGTGGTTGATTACATGGGAGCCCAGCAACAGAACCATTATGCCACTGTTGGTCCCCACAATTTGTTTTTTTATACTGTGGTATTCCCAGTGTTTAGCCCATGGTAAATCCTCTGCAAATATTAGTTTTTAGTAACAGCAAAGTTGCATTATCCACCAGGAAAATGCAAATCAAGATCATGACATACCACTTTATATTGCTTGAAATAATAGAAAGACTTTTTTTGTCAAAAAGACAAAAAAATGTGGAGAGATTTTAATCTGTATATACTGGTGGTGGGAATATAAAATAGTGAAATTACTTGGGAAAACAGTCTATTATTTCTTCAAAGGGTTAGTCATAGAGTTACCACATGTCTTATCCATTTCTGTCCGAAGTATATACCCTAAAGAATAGAAAACATATATACATACAAAACTTGTACACAAATGTTCATTGCAGCATTGTTTATAATAACCAAAAATCATCAATAACTTAAATTTCCATTAACTGATAAATATGTCGTATCTATGCAATGGAATATTTTTCAGCAATCAAAATTGAATAACAGTGGTAGATGCTACAACATAGATGAACATTGAAAACATGACAATCTGTGAAAGAAGTCAGTCACAAATGGCCACATATTGTATAATTTCATTTATATAAAATGTCCGAAATTGGCCATTTTATGGAGGTAGATTAATGTTTGCTAGGGCTGTGGGGTTAAGGTGGGAGTGTTCTAGAGTTACTGCTAATGGGTATGTGGTTTCTTTCTAGATTCATGAGGATGTTTTGAAATTGTGATGATGGCTAAACATCTCTGGATATGCTAAAAATCATTTAATTTTACATTTAAATAATAGCAAAATATGTAATATCAGAAATTCTAACACCACATGGATGTGTAGCACCATCACCATGAGCTACTGCTAATACCTAGAATTAAAGAATACTTTATTTCTATTCCAAGATTCAATCCTTTCAAATGCAAATGGACCTGCTGTGGATAATATATTAAGTGCCACTAAATATTAACTCCTTCATGTAAGGTAATTGTTTTATCGTTTGGTTTGATATATATACTGTAAATAAATTTTGTTGAGAGGAAGAAGTAAAATGAAACATCTTTTGGTTCCCAAGCAACTGATAAGTTAGTACATGACCAATTCCTGAAGAACATTCTATGTACCTTAAGTCTTCTTCCAGACATCATGGGACTTAATTCATTCCTTAGACTGCAGACATCATCAGAATTAGACCCAGCATCAAAGTCAGCAATGCACTATGGTTGTAGGAATATAAAACTACTGAGGCAAAATTTTTCAACTCACTAGGAGACTAAAACTGGTTTTGAAATAACCAATCCCTTTTGTAAGATTCAAAAAGCTTGACCAAGTGGACAGCTACACGTATCTCCTGTTTTATAGTAAAGATATATAATCACATCCACAAACAAGCTGCTTGCAGGACACATTGAGACCTCAAAGAAATGGTGTGCTTGGTCTGCAAAGTGGTTTCTGAATTTGTTGTTGTTGCTGTTGTTGTTAATCTCTTCAATGGGGCAAATGCTCTGCACCTTACTACAATCCCATCACTCCCTTATGGCATATATACATACTCAGTGCACTAATTTATTTACTTTCTTGGTCTCCATAAGCATTTGCACTTGTGACTGCTGGTCTAAAATTTTAAGTAAAAGAAAGGACACATAGTAAAGTTCAGGCTTCTTGTTCACAGCTTAAAACTCTAGAAAATCTGGCACATTTAAGTCCTGCTTGGCTATGGCCTAAAATCCTGCCAGTGTTGTGGTAGGGGGTGGTAAGTTGCAAGCATCACTTGCAGAGCTTGTTAAACACAGATTTTTAGGTCCTCTCCCCATGGTTTCTGATTCATGAGATACAGTTCTTAGAGCTTATCATTTGGTAGAATGGAGCTAAGTGACAGTGAGAATGAACAGTCCAGTCGAGAAAGGGCTGGGCAGTGTGCGTCTACCTACCTATACATTATAATTATCTGGGGAGTTAAAAACACAGATTCCTGAGGACCCATGGATAGAAATCCTAAAATGCTCTAGCATCCCTGGGCTAAGGGAAGCCTGGGTGGGGAGGGCAGGTGATTCTGTGCAGCCCTCATGTTGAGCACTATACTCACTGGACTCACCCAAAGGACTGTGGGAATGAAAACTCAAAAGTTCTAAAGTAGGAAAAAGGATTTGGCTTGGGAGAATTATCAGGTCATTCTTCAAGCAAGTTATCATTTCCAGAGGTTCTGAGAAAATCAACACAGTGTAGAGAAAGCCCAATCTTCAGTGTGTCACAGAAGCTCCTCTGTGGGGAACCAAGGCATGCGGTGTGGGGAACCAAGGCACGCGGTGTAGGGAAAAGCACATACTCATTCCTCGCTGAACTCCAGAAGTCTGGCCAAGCCAGAGGATATACCAGCTTCCTGGACTTGCCTCTTCTATGGAGCTAAATGGACATTTTTGGAATAGCCTACCTATAGCATCCTCCCTATTCACTCTATAGTTTATTCTTTTCTTTGCTAGATTATTTTTGCCCTTCAAGTATTAAATAATTTCCAGTAACATGAAACAACTATAAAACTTCCTCCAGGGTTTTAAATAAATATTTCAACTCTCCATGGCAATTAAAGAAGGAGAAAGAGGCGATTTATACTAGCCTTGTGAAATCAGCTTTCTTGCCCTGTCTTTTATATCATGTGGAATGTGTGTATATGGGCCTTGCTTACCCAGGTCTGAAACTGGGCACTGTTTAGCTGTGTTGATCTAAAAAAGATACCCAATCTTTCACAGGCACACATGAACTAAGCTTTACATTATAAACCTCAGACTATTTTGGCTATATTTATAAAAATATTTAATCACTTGTTTCTAGTCAATTACTTACTTATATGCACATCTAGTCCATTTTAATGCCTATTATTTTTGTTTGTTTTTTGAGAGGTTTTCACTATAGGGCATGTGTGCTTGCCAGAAAGACAGAGAGAGACAGAAAGCGAGAAATCACCCCCCAGGGAGGATGGCCACATCGCAATCCCTTCTCCTCCATTCTCCTCTAGGGATCTTGGGCACGTGTGCACATGCGCCCTGCATGAGTTTAAGCCACCAAACTCAGTTTTCCACCTAGAAACTTATAATGACTAAATCCTAGGTTATCTTTAGGTTATCCTAAGGATTAAACTGGAAACATGTGAAGTCACTAATCAATGTTAAGTGTCCAGAAGTGCTCAGTTTTAAAAATACCTTTTGAAAAATACCTTTTGAGAGGTAAAATATCTTTATAGTAATTATCCCTGCTACTTCCAATTCATAACAACAAGAAAAAAAAAAGATGGTTCCTTGAGTTTGCTACCTTCTAAAGGATTTGAGAGGCATACCTTACTCGAACCACGGTCGACTACATGGGAGTCCAGCGACATAGCCATTATGCTAACTGCTGGTCTCAATCCCTATCATTCTTGTCCTTTATTCTTGACAAAATGATTGATCAGAATGGTTTCTGTTTCTATCCCTTTCATTTATCCTAAGTATCCCTCATAAATGTTGATTTAAGCATGTTTTATAGAACTTATCATAAATTGTAATTTTCATTGAAAGTGACTGTGACAGAGTAGATTTCTACACCTTCAACTTCAATAACAATAACTCAGAGTTCCCAGGCTTTACACTGGAAGGTTCTTACACTCTGGGAACTGTGTATTAGTCCTGGAGCAGAAGTTGTTGGAGTGTTGTTTCAGGTATGCCTCTCAAATCCTTTAGAAAGTAGCAAACTCAAGGAACTATCTTTTTTTTTCTTGTTATTATGAATTGGAAGTAGCAGGGATAATTATTATTGTCTTTATTATAAATAAAGATATTTTATTTCTCAAAAGGTATTTTTCAAAAGGTACTTTTAAAACTGAGCACTTTCTGGACACTTAACATTGATTAGTGACTTCATATGTTTCCAGTTTAATCCTTAGGATAACCTAAGGATAACCTAGGATTTAGTCATTATAAGTTTCTAGGTGGAAAACTGAGGTAAGGTTTCATAATTTGTCCAATATTGATTAAGTGGAACCAATGGAGGAGGTATTATTTCAAACTAAGATAGCTTAACAGCCTAACTAAAACTATATATAAACATATCCATGTGTGTATATATACGGATTTATATATATACATGTATGTGTGTGTGTATATATGTGTATATATATATATGGATTTATATATATGCATATATGTGCGTATGTGTGTGTATAGATAGATAGATAGATAGATAGATAGATAGAGATATAATATACATGAATACCTCCACACCAGTATATTAATATAACATGGTATTTGACTGTTAGAAACCAAGAACTATTGCTACATCTCTGCTACTTACCACTGCTATAACTTCCTTTACCATCATTATTTCTACATTTATTAAGGGCTGAGCACTTCGCATGGGCTATCTTATTTAAATTTCTCTGAAGTCTGTAAGTAGGTACTAGTGCTGCCCTCATCTTACAGGTGAGGAAATCAAGTATTTTATCTACCACATTGCAGCAAGTCAACACAAACTCCTTATTACTGTACCATACCATACTGTACCATATCACCACACAAAGCCAAACATGAGTGAGACTTTCATCCAGTAAAAAGCCAGGGCATGTTTTAAAAAGGGGCCTTGGGACCAGCAGTTAGCGTAATGGCTATGTCGCTGGACTCCCACGTAGTCGACCGCGGTTCGAGTCCCGGACCCTGCGGCTTAAACTCACGCCAGGCGCGTGTGCGTGCGTGCCCAAGACCCCGAGAGGAGAATGGAGGAGAAGGGATTGCGGCGTGGCCATCCCCCCTGGGGGGTGATTTCCTGCTTTCTATCTCTCTGTCTCTCTTTGTCTGTCTGGCGAGCGCACGCGCCCTATAGCAAAAACCTCTCCAAAAAAAAAGAAAAAAAAAAAAAAAAAAGGGGGCCTTAACATGACACAAGAACACTGAGTGGGCTTTGGCAAGAACATTCTGGTAATCATTAACTCAATTGTTGAAAATGTTTCACTCCCTATTTTAAAACTTACTGTGGCTGACAGCTGGTATCCTCATTATGGGATTGTTAACACATCACTGAGCCTGGCAAAGTGCTGGTCCCTCTTAGATGAGAACCATTTGAAGTTTTGTCATTATATTTATAGAAGGTAGTTAGTTATTTATGTATCTGATTTTTCTAATCAATAGTGAACGATTTGGTGACAATGAAAACAAGTACCTTTATGTATGTGTGTATGCCAAGGCTCACCAATTCAAGAAGACATAGATGTTCTATAAATTAGTGGGGTAAAAAACCCAATAAGGATGTAGAATTTATTCTTCATTGATGGGATGAGGGAAAGAACATTTTGTGGGCACCTGCTGGTAATCTGGTCATATGCACAAGTCTTCTAGATAGCAGCATTACCTATGTGCCATATTGGCAGATTTTTCTTTTATTTTAGAATCTCGGGAAATATGAATCACCTCTCTTCTTTTTCAACACCACTATAGAAAGAATGTAATAGTCTGCTGAAAAGAATGGAGGTTTTTTCCTTAGAAAAATGTCAGAGGGTCTGGTTTATGTCAGCCTACTTTTTACAGATGTATCAACATCACTGCCTCCCTAAATAACCACATTAAATGGCTGGAAAAGGGCAATCAAGGTGGCTGTCACATTCCAGCCAGTGGAAGTCAGGGCAACATCTGCTTTGCCTGCTGTTTTAGAAGTCACTGAAGCAGTCTATAAACCAGAATTAAATTTCTGCCTTTTTCTTTCTTGTTGGTGGAGACTGTGTGAGAATTGCAATTACTTTGTTGAGAGTGGCCTTTCTTTCTCTTTCTTTCTTTCTTTTTTTTAATAAGTTTATTGAGAGAGAGCAAGAGAGAAGGACACCCCAGCAGGGTCTCAGACAATGATCCTTTCTCCAGTCTTTCCAGTCAGCCAGGATAACAAGCATGCATGCGTGTGTGCGCGCACACACACACACACACACACACACACACCAGGATGTACAGGTCAATCTGGGAACTGAACCTTGATTTTCTGTGTGGCTCCCAGCAGTGCAGAGCACTATGCTACTGCTGTACCAATATATCTGGGCTGAGGATGGTCATTTATAAGTTAATATGTATAAAAAGAGTAGTGGCTAGTATATGTAAATAGTAAACTATCAAAAAATAATATTACTGACATTGTTAGGATATCTATATTTCTACACTGGCAAAAATCAAGTTACAAATCTCAGAAGCAACGATTTACTAATATTTCTTTACTTATTTTTTTCCATGAGAGAGAGACAGGTACCCTTAACAAGGTCCTTATAGCACAATGCACCATCAGCTTCAGCCAACCTGGATTACAGGCTGTGTGCGTATACAGGGAAGTATTGGAATGCAAATCAGGACTTTTCCCATGTGGGTCCAGCTGCATTACTGATGTGTCACTGTCTGACCAACATATTAGTAATTTTTTATGGCTTGCTTGAATTTTTCCCTCCATTTCATTCTCTTTAACTTCTCAGCATTTTATTTATTTATTTATTTTTTTTTTTGAGAATTTTTTTGCTATAGGATGCATGTGTTTGTTGGAGAGACAAAGAAAGACAGAGAGACAGAATGTGAGAAATGCACCCCCCTCCAAAGGGATTGGCCATGCTTCAATCCCTTCTTTATTCTCCTCTTGGGATTTTGGGCATCACACACACACACGAACCTGGCATGAATTTCAAGTTGCCACACCTGAGATTTAAACCACAGTTGGCTGCATGGGAGTCCAGCACCTTAATCACTGTGCCAAACACTGGACCCAACTTCTCAGCATTTTGTATCACTTACCTTTTCTTGTGCAATGGATAACTCTGAAAAGGCTTTCTTTTATTTCTTAGGATACAAAAGGACAAATAATTTATTCCATAAGTAGTTATTTAGCTATCTAGTGGGTCGATGGGAAAGTCATGACATACTTTTGCAAATAAAAACACAGAAAAATATGTCATGACTTTCCTGACAACCTAATATTTTGTGTCAAGCTCCACAGTAAAGTGATATGGCATATAGCAAAGTGGACATTAAAGGAGCCCATAGTCAAGTGGAGAATAAAGACATGGAAAGAGGTAGTAAAAAAAGCATTTTCTTTTTTTTTTAAAGAATTATTTTATTTAACTTTATTTATTATTATTATTATCATTATTATTTTCCAGTTTGATCAGAGAGAGACAGAGAGAGAGAGAGAGAGGAAGTGAGAAAGCAAGCCACCAGGTCTGAGACTTGAACCATGGTCGGCCATGTGTGAGTCCAGCACCTTTAACCACCATGCCACTTGCCGGTCCCAAAAAGAGCATTTTCTATTGCTAGAAAACCAGTTTTTGTTTATTTTTGTTTTTGTTAAGCAAAGGATGAGAGCAGTCTGGTTCCTTGGGAGAGATGGTCCACAGGAGATGAAACGACATGGTAGACTTTTAAAGGTGTATGGCAACTGGGAAGATGGAGATGAGAGAGCCGGGGCAGAGCTGTGCAAGGGAGGGAGGGCATGTGAGGTGAAAGAGTGGGCTCAGATGATTATGGTAGAACTTTCCTATCTTCTGAAAAATTCCAGCTTTAATCAGCATTCTGGTAGAGAAAAGGCTCTGTGGTTGTAACTTGGGGAAATGTCAGCTAAGAGAAAATCAGACAGGCTTCTAAACTATGAGACCTCATTAGTACACTCCCAAAGGGGAGGGCACAGAGGATGCAAGGTTCACCTGCCTCACTTTCTAGTACAGTTCTGGAAGTAGAGCCCCTGGTGAGATCTCCAGCTCCTCAATGCAACAATCTAATGACTGTGTGGCATTGGGCAAATTATATAATCTTCTTGAGCCTCAGTTTCCTCATGCTCAAAAAAAATTTTTTTTTCACCTAATTGGGTTGTATGAAGTTACTTAATGCAACTAAAGTAACTTCTTAACACAATTCATTCACTGAAGTATTCAATTATTATTTGCTTTTTTTTCATTTCATGCCATTATGTTGAAAATAACATAATGCTAATATAAAGCTGATTTATGTATTGGGATGAGGTGGATCATTCTTGTCAAAGTCTATCATTGGATTTGATGCTGTATGTCTAATTTTACACCATAAATCATACTTCTTATATTTTTAGAAAATTAAAGAGTGCTTGCTACAAATCAGATATGGGAAACCAATTTAAACTTCAGTATATAAAGCATCAGCCCCCACATTTGATCTTTCTTTTTATAGGAAATGAAAAAATATGTATCAAGAACGTAAAGAACACTGGCTTTCTTATAATCATGGCATATTAAATATTGCAAGTTGAAAAAGGGTTTCTTTGAGCTCAATTTTTGAGTAAAGCTCTTCAGCATCACCTCTCTGAGTGAGCAACATAATGCTCAAAGAATTATGGTGATAATTTCCTCTGTAATGAGACCTTTCACATCCTAGGGTGTGGGGGTGCTCTGTAAGTCGTTAATCCTTGCAGTACTTCAGAGGTATGAAATAATGACAATTTACTGTCCTTGTGCAGAGATCAGTGTGGGAAAGGTCAGTGTCTGAACCTGGAAAAGAAGCATAAGCTCCCCCCATGCTACGTCAAGACCTGAACCTCGCAATCTTGTCTAAAGCAAGATTATGATTAGGTCTCTCTGTTCTTTAGGGACACGCTTAAATTTTTTTCTCTTCTGTAGTTCTTTATGCCATTTCTCACTTTCAATAAATCCAATTTACAAAAATTCAATCTGCAAAAGCCTAGGCTGATTCTCATTAATAACTGGCAGGAGGCACTCCTCTGAAAATTGCCAATTTAGCACAATAGAAAGCAACAGGAAAGGAAAGAAAGAAAAAAAATAATCCACCTAGCTATGGGGCATGAAATGAGAGCCAGTGGATAGATTCCTGCCTAGTTTTTAAAAGGATCTGATTAAATGATAAAATTGATCACTGAGAGCGTATGTCTGACAGGACACTAGAATTTGGACTTTGATTCCCACTGCTCCCGCTCCATCAATCATTTGAAGTGCTCTGAGAGGAAGCACGGTGTGAATCCAAGAACCCCCTGAGATGTTGCAGAAAAGGGGAGAAACCAGCAGGCTCACTTTTATTTAACTGGCCTGTGTAATCACCATGCTACATTTTTTATGGCCTGCCTTTAACATAATTTTGATGAGGTTGTAAAGGCAAACCTCTACTGCCCCCCTCTCTGCCCTTTGTCCCTGGTCCCTCCACCCTAATGGCTGCTGTGGAATGAAAACTTGTTAAAAATCTGTTTTAGAGAATTTGCTGGGTTTAAACACACTCCAAATAATGACCAATCTGGGCAGTTTAACAAGGTGCCAATATCAAAGAATACCGCTGGAAAAGATAAAATACCACTGGAAATGTAAAGACATGTGAAAAATGTACTTTTACTATGATTTCTCATAGGGGAATTTCTTTTTCTTTTCCTTTTTTTTTAAGGGAGAGATTTTTGCTATAGGGTGTGTGTGTGCAGGCTGGAGAGACAGAAAAAGACAGAGAGACAGAAAGTGAGAAATAACCCCAGGGGAGATGGTCCTGCCACAACCCCTTTTCCTCCATTCTCCTCTCAGGATTTTGGGCATGCATGTACATTTGCCTGGTGTGAGTTTAAGCCACTGGGTCCAGGATTCAAACTGCGGTCGACTGTGTGAGAGTTCAGTGATGTAACCATTATGCCATCTGATGGTCCCTTTCATAAGGGAATTTCTACATGTCAGGATTGCACTTAACCACTTATAGGAGCAGTTGGGGGCATGGAGAAGCACTAAGCAGGTGGCAGTTTCTCATCATACACATGCCTGATTACAGGGTCTCTAGGAGATGACACTACTGGCATTGGCTCTTGCTATGCAGAAATTTGGGATCAGGGCAAGGATATCTTTTGTTTTTTCAAAGAAAAAGGAAATGTAGATTCTTAAGTTAAAATCTCATTTATCTTTTAAACTGGGGTCTAATTAAAATTTCCTGTGTAGGGACCAGCAGTTAGGGTAATGGCTATGTTGCTGGACTCCCACGTAGTTGACCGCGGTTCGCATCCCAGACCCGGTGACTTGAAGACTCACGCTGGGCGTGTGTGCGTGCATGCCCAGGATCCTGAGAGGAGAATGGAGGAGAGGGGACTGTGGTGTGGCCATCCCCCCTGGGGGGTGATTTCTCACTTTCTGTCTCTCTGTCTCTCTCTGTTTGTCTGGCGAGTGCACATGCCCTATAGCAAAAACCTCTAAAAAAAATTCCTGTGGACAAGCAATTAGGCAAAAGCAGGTTACTACTTCTAAGCTTCTGCTGAGTGAGCTTGGCAGGGCAAATTTAATAAGTTAGCATGTGCACGCATGCTTGTGTTTTTAGGATGGTGGATGGCTGAATACGGTCAAACTGATACAGGAAAATTATGATTCAGCAAGTTGGGGTGCATGAGCCCAACAGCCAATGAACAGTGGTGAACCTGATTCTTTATCTCATGTTTACAAAGAATAAGAGACGCAGACACAGAGAAGGAACAATAAAGTGGAAAAAAATTTATTAAGAGAGGGAAGGAAGATCAGAGTTCCCAGGCAGGGAGTTGGTCCTGGAAAATAATGGGTTATCAATTAAAAAAAAAAATGAGGTGAGGGATTTTCATTTGCATCAGAGGAGCTGTTTGGGCTTGTTTTTTTTTGTTGTTGTTGTTTTTATTTTTTTTATTTATTTTGTCTTTTGTGTTTGTTTTAGGCTTGTTCAGTCTCTGAGAAGTTGACTTTATGTGAGAAGAGAGAGGCAACTTACAAAAAGACTGGCTATCATATTGAGGAGAAATGCCAGCTCACTGGCAAGCTAAACGCTGCTCAAAAGGAATTCACAGGGACTGAGCCATCTGCAGGGAGTGCTGCTATACGATGAGGGAGCTGATCTGTGTGGTGTGAAATCCTAGGTTCTTGGTTCCAGATCTCTAAGACTAGAGACCTGTACTAAGATGCAGAATGAAAAACCACAAACACTTGTCAAGTAAGGAAAAGAGAAGTTTCAATAGAAAAGTAAAGATTTTTAATAGAAAAGAAAAGCATGCATGTGGGCAGCTACCAGAGAAGCACAACTGCATTGGGTATGGGATTCGTTGTTACATTTATCCTCAGAGTTGGTAATGGATATTTAACAGAGGAAGGTCTGTCATGGTATCTGGCTTCTTTGTTTGGAATTTGAAGGCTTTTTCCTGTGCTTTCAAATATGTCTCTCAAGTGAGGAATTTAATTACCTAATTGCATATGCCCAGTGTGGTCTTTGAAAGTATGAGTGTCCATATCTGGATGTACTACCCAATTATTAATAGTTTATTGCCCCAGTGGGAATCAAGATGTTGACTGACAGTCCCATCCTGCAGTGAATTTTTGTGTATATATCTGGGATGGCAGAAGGGAAGATAACAACCTTTCCAGAGCCAAGAACCAGGTGGGAGGAAGGATTTTAGAAGAGGGAATGGGGCCAGCAGATGGAGTAGCAGTTATGTTGCTGGACTTGCACATGGCCAGCTGAGATTTGAGTCCCAGACCCAGTGGCTTGACACTCACGCCGGGTGTGTGTGCATGTGTGCCCAAGAATCCAGGAGAATGAAGGAGAAGGAATTGCTGTGTGGCCATCCCTACTGGGGGTGATTTCCCACTTTCTATTTCACTGTCTGTGTCTCTTCTCTCTAGCAAGCCCACATGCCCTAAGGTAAAAACTTCTTGAAAAAAAAAAAAGAAAAAAAGAAAAGGATCTGGTTGCATTTCATGATAGGCTGTGATCAATCAAGCAAGGTGTAAAACTGTTCTGGTTGTAAGCAGCTCTCTGTGTGAGCAAGCAATGAGAGCTAATACTTGATTTCTAGAGAGAATAGTCACTTTTAGGTGATTCTAGGAACTCAACTATTTTTAACACTCTTAGGAAAAATATAAGTAATCTCAGGGCAAAATACTGTAACATACTCTCATATGTCTTAGAAAACAACAAAGACAATGATGACGTGTTTATGTCACACAGTTTTTTTTTTTTGTTTGTGTGTATATAAATATGTTTGTGTGTATATATGGAGAGAAATAGAGAATAAATGGTGTAGTAAATTATTAAAGTAGATGAATCTGAGCGAAAGCTATACAACAGTTCTCTTTTAGTCTATTCTATTGTCCATAACAGAAAATATCTGCATCTATCTAAAAAGGATAAAAGTTTATTCAATTCACTGTTTGGAGGTTCAATGTCAAAGGGCCATTTCTGGTGGGAGTCTTTCAGGGTCCAAAGGCATCACAACATGAGGCCCAGGGCAGAGCAGGGCAGGTGATTTTGTGTGTCCTGGGCACCTCTCTCTTCATAAACCCACCAGGAGTCAATCATAGACGCCTCACCCTAATCACTTAATCATGCACAAAGGCCTTACTTTTTGACACCATGATGATAAAAAGTTTCCTCTTAATACCCACACAGCCATATCTCCACATATAAATTTGGGGGGGGGGGGTGGACACAAACCATAGAAGCTCTTTATACTATTCTTGCAAATGTTTTGCAAGTTAAAATTAGTTCAAAGTTAAAAAAAAAATTAAAAGTGTGACTTGGTGCAAGTAAAAATTCTACTGCAGATCGTTGTTATAAAAGTTAAGAAAAGCTACATTTACCCAGCTTGGGTTGAAAAACAGGTGTGCTGTGCTAGGATGATTGCTGGCAAATTTTACCAAAAATATCGCACAGTGGGTTTCAGTCTAAAGTCAAGATACAATAGAAAGTGAGTCTGGTACATTTTATGTTTTCTGGAATGACACTATCAAGGCCCCAAGAGAAACCTAATGTCTAGTTCAAATCTATTTTTTAAAAGAACACAATAGATTGCCTTCTACTCCCCACTCTCAGTGTGTGTAAAATTTATAACAGAAATTAGGAAGATAATTCACTTTCTATATCTACCTTCACAGAAATCAGCTGTGTGCTAATTTCTCTTTTCTTCTAAAGATTATTTTATGTCACATGCAATTATTTTATGTTTTAATTCATTCCCATGCATGATATGTTGCTTAATTCAGGGTAGTAGAGACAGTTAACAGATGCAGTGATGCTAAAATAATAGGGTATTGCATAAAACTTTAGGCATTTCATTCGGCCTCCCTCTCACTCCCATCCTGCATTAATAAAGCACGGGACAAAACCTCTAGAAGGTTTATTAAATCAAACTTTATGCAGACTGGCTTTTTGCTCTTCTTTTTTTTTTTTTTTTTAAGAATTATTTTATTGAGAACCAGCAGTTAGCGTAATGGCTATGTCGCTGGACTCCCACATAGTCGACCGCAGTTCGCGTCCCGGACCCGGTGGCTTAAAACTCATGCTGGGCGCGTGTGCGTGTGTGCCCAAGATCCCGGGAGGAGAATGGAGGAGAAGGGATTGCAGCGTGGCCATCCCCCCCTGGGGGATGATTTCTCGCTTTCTGTCTCTATGTCTCTCTCTGTCTGGCGAGCGCACGCGCCCTATAGCAAAAACTTCTCAAAAAAAAAAAAAGAATTATTTAACTATTTAATTTGACTAGAGAGGGAGGGAGGGAGAGAGAGAGAGAGAAAGAGAGAAAGCAAGCCACAGTCAGCCATGTGGGAGTCCAGCACCCCTTAATCACCATGCCACCTGCTGTAACCAACATGCCACCTGCCAGCCCCATTCTTTCTTCTTGCTAGTTGGAGGCTGGTCTGGGCATCACTGTAGTCTCTCTCTCTCTCTCTTTCTCTCTCTCTCTTTTTTCCTTTATTTTTTTAAGAGAGATGTTTGCTATAGGGTGTGTGTACATGTCAGAGACAGAGAGACAGAGATCAGAGAGACAGAAAGTGAGAAATCACACCCCTGGTGGTGGGGGGGATGACTGTGCTGCAGTCCATTCTCCTTTATTTTCCTCTCGGGATTTTGGGCATGCATGCACATGCACATGCACATGCACCTGGCTTGAGTTTTAAGCCACCAGGTCTGGGACTCAAATCACAGTCAACTGCATGGGAATCCAGTGACATAACCATTATGCCACCTGTTGGTCCCAACTTTTTCATTTTTATGTCTGTTAACGGTGTGTGTTTTTTTTCTTGATTCCCTCCCTCCTACTCGCCCACTGCCCACCGCCCTCCCATACTGTCTCTAGTATCCACAATTGCTCTTCATGCTTCTATACCTTCCAATCTTTCAGTTTCTGCCAAAAAGTGCAGACATTTGGCATATATTAAGTGGAAACATACAATGTCTCTCTTTCATGGTCTGATTTGCTTCAATTAGCCTTATCTTCCATATTCATCCACCTTCTATCAAATGCTAGGATCTATTTTTTTTTTTTTTTTTTTTTTTTGTGGCTGAGTAGAATTCCATAGAGTGTATGTCTCACATTTTTTTTTTTCAATTCATTCATCTCTTCTTGGACATTTGGGTTGATTCCATGCCTTAGTCATTATGAACAATGAAAAGGGAGTAAACATGGATGTGCAAGTGTTTTTTCCAACTGAGTGTATTCCTACCCTTTGGGTAGATAATCAGGAGTGGAATTGCTGGATCCTATGGTAGTTCTATTTGTAGGTTTCTGAGGAATCTCTATATTGTTCTCTTTAGGAGTTGTACTAATTTATATTTCCACCAACAGTGTAGGAGAGTTCTCTTTTCACTACAGCCTCTTCAGTTCTCATCATTCTTTTTCTTTTTTTTTTTTTTTTTTTTTTGAGAGGTTTTTGCTATAGGGCGCATGCACTCACCAGAAAGACAGAGAGATGCAGAGAGACAGAAAACGAGAAATCAACCCTCAGGGGGAATAGCCACACCGCAATCCCTTCTCCTCCACTATCCTCTCAGGATCTTGAGCACGCATGCATACATGCGCTGGGTGAATTTAAGCCACCAGGTCGGGGACTCGAACTGCAGTTGACTACATGGGAGTCCAGCAACATAGCCATTACCAGCCAATTGCTGGTCCTCATTCTTTACTTTTTAAATCTTAGCCATTGTGACTGGAGTTAGGTGGTATTTCATTGTGGTTTTAATTGGTTCTCAAATATCACTGTAGTTTCCTAACATTCTTAGTAACAATGTATCTTCTAAGAGTTGTACTGAGCACAAGCAGGTAGATACAAGGTCCAGGCCAGCCTAGTGTTGTAAATTAAGTAGCTGTTACTATGTTTTGGTGATTGTAGCCAGTGAGATATGGGAATCCAGAGTCTTGTTATTTCTAAATCTTGAGAAGTTGATCATCAGATTTGTTAGGCTGACAGATTTTGATTTTTAAAAAATTTTAGTATTTATCATAGGATGTGTGTTCTCATCAGAGACAGAGACAGAGAGAGAGAGGGAGAAAGCACCACCCAGGAGGTTGACCATGCCACATGATATTTTATGAGTGTAAGCACACACACTCAGCATGTGTTTCAAGCTGTTAGGTTCAGGACTCAGACTGCACAATTGGCCAAGTAGGATCCAGCTGCCTAGACACCGCACCACCTGGTGAGCCCCAAATCCCAATTTTTTAATGTTCAAAATTTATAGATATCAAAATATATGTGGATCAATTTTATGGAGACATGCAAATCTCATTTTCAACCTGAATCTGACTGTGGGTGACCTGTTAACCATATCCACCCAGGGGTCCTATATGGACCAAATTGCATCCCACGTAATTCATATATTGAAACTATGTAAAACATGTCATGACTTTCTCAATGATCTAACAGTAAGAGAGAGAGATACCAGGAGTGAGGCATACAGAAGAAAGGCTGTATGAGGACAGAGAAAGAAAGTAGCCATCTGAAAGCCAACAGAGCAGGTCTCAGCAGAACCCAACCACGCAAGCAGCTTGATCTTGAACTTCTAAGCCTCCAGAACTATGAGAACATACACTTGTGTTGTTTAAGCCACTTGGTCTGTGGTATTCTAATATTATGGCAGCTTGAACAGAATAACAGGTCTGTTGTCTTTCTTTCTGAAGTGAAGTGGCTATTAGGGATGAGACATATTAGATCATAATTTATCTCTATCTGAAATACTGTTGTCAGAATCTCTGTCGTAGCTTTATTGCTGTCTGTCATCCACATTTCTCCAAGTTCATGGAGAAGATTCAGGGTCTATGAACTTGCATGGGTAAAAATTTTATTGCTATTTCAACTCATTTTACCAGAATTGCAGCATTTCTTTGTTGGCAACAAACCACAGTAGAATAGATAAACCATAACTGGGACTTTGCCACTAATGGAAAATAAAATCCCTTATTACTAAATCATACTATAGCTGTTGCAGGTATTGCAAATAATCATTTAGTCTCAACACTATTTTGAAATTGACAATTATCAGAGCCACAGCTAGTTTTTATTTTATTCATTAAAAAGCACATATTAGGGACCAGCAGGTGGCGTGGTGGTTAAGGCGCTGGACACTCCCACATGGCCGACCAGGGTTCAAGTCCTGAATCTGGTGGCTTGCTTTCTCACTTCCTCTCTCTCTCACTCTCACCCTCTGTCTCTCTCTGATCAAACTAAAAAATAAATGAATGAATAAATAAAATAAATAATTATTAAAAAAAAAGCACATATTATATTTCAAGTGTGTTTTTAATATGTTGATAACTTTAGTTTACTACAATTGGCTTCTTTGCAATTCTATGTATTTTATCTTATCCATTTTAAACCAGTATGTTAAGAGGCAGTCACAGGTATCAATCTGCTGCAAAGTATCCATGACACAGAAAATATAGTCAAAACTAGCATTTCAAGGTTACTACAAATAGACTAGTTGCTTCCCAGGATAAACTGAACTTTGTTCTTTAAAACAGGCATAATGAATAAATGAAGCATGAACTCAAGCTGTTTGAGCAAGTTGATTTGATAATCCTGTGTTGCCAGTACTAATTTATGATACAGGGCCCATGATGGGTCCAGCCCGGGTGTCACCCAGCGAAAGTGTTTCCCATTCAAGTAGCCCAGCATGCCCTCAAGCTATCTCCTTTCCATCATATGCAAAAGTTTAGCAGCTAAGCCATCTTCCTTTTTATACCATGGCTTATTCAACTTTTCCTTGCCAGATCACCAACTCTAAGGATGAAGTCAAAAATGAGTCTGTTTTGCTTTCAGCTGAGCCCAAAATATGCAGGAGTTTCTAGATCTCAACTGGTGCTTGGATAGGTAGATGCTGGGATGAGAACACAGCAAAGCATTGTGTAATGGAGTTCTCTCTTAACCCAGCTAAGCACATTGCCTGTCTGAGCCCAGCTCACCGAGTTCTGTTCTTGTTCGTTTCCTCACCCGGTGTCCTCATTACCTGCTGTTCCCTGCTCCTCCTATCTGATTGCACTTACTATTTAGTTCCAAGTCACATTTTGCCTCAAACCAGAATAATGCTATATTTTTTTTTCTAAAGAGAGAAAGATTTTTGCTATAGGCACGTGCACTTGTTGGAGAGAGAGACAGAGAGACAGAAAGTGAGAAATCATCTCCCTCGGGGGGATGGCCACAACCCCTTCTCCTCCATTCTCCTCTAGGGATCTTGAGCACACATACACATTCCCCTGGCATGAGTTTTACGCCACCAGGTCTGAGACTCCAACTGCAGTTGACTATGTGGGAGTCCAATGATGTCGCTATTAGGCCATCGGCTGGTCTCAATGCTATATTTTTATATTTTATCAAAAATGTGTTGCTATTTGTCAATTATTGTGCTAATTCATGCCTAAAATACCTCATTGTATCCTCCTAATAAACCTATGAAATGGATATTGTGGTTATATCCGCTTTCCAGAGGAGAAAACTGAGACTGGAGACTACCCAATTTCCTCAACATAATATACAGCCATGTGTTACTTCATGATGTGGATATGTTCTAAGAAAGGCACTTTTGTCCTTGTGTGAACATCCCAGAGAACTTACCCAAATCTAGATGGTACAGCCCACCACACACCTGGGATATTTGGTCCAGCCTACATACGCCTTATGGACCATGGTCCTTTATGCAGTCCATCACTGACAGAAACACCATTATGTAATGCATGACTGTTTTTAGCAAATAGAAAGAAGACTCTAATCTAGCTTGCTCCGGCTCTGGAGCCTCTGCCTCTTCACACTCCATTGGGAAAAATGCCCAACTTCTTTGAATTATGAATTTATCACCTATTAGATAACAAATCATAGATGATTTATTAGGTCATATTCAACAGTCTATAGCTTTCTAATGTAGAGGGAGAAAGCATTTTGTAACAGCTTCTGTGTGTAAGCATTTTTACAGTGCTGTCATTCTTGTTTATAACAACTTGATGAGTTGATGGGAGACCTGAGTTCAGAAAGTGAAATGACTTACTCAAGGTCACACAAATGGTAAACTACAGAATTCAAATCAGAACCCCATCCTGTCTAACCATAATCTCCTATACTTGGGTTACTCTATGGTTCTATCAGTCTCCCTAGGCCATACTAGGCAAAGGGTTGATGTAAGTAAACATATGAACCAAAAAAATTTCAATTTACCACAATTCCCTGCTTCTCTTTAGCAGTGGACAGTGGCCTACTGGGCCTGTGCTCATAACTTGAGGAGGCAGTGATTTAGTCATCTTTGCTACACTGGAGTGCTGTTTGTACCAAGTCTGTCCTGAGCATTACAGATCTTTCCAGAGAGATGCACAAGTTCACAGTCTACAGCTCACTTGATCTGCAATCCAATACTTGACCACTTGTGTTAGCAGGGTAACATACCATTAATTAGTGCGTGCCTAATAAGTCTGCCCCAGGTCTTGGTCTCCAGTACTCTCTCTGGTTAATCCCCACTTATAGGAACTGATTACCATGTGCATATCAGGGACAACTGCCACATGCACTGTAGATTCTGAGTCTTCTCTGAGAAAGTCTTGGTTTTCTTAACAATGTCCTTCTAACAAAACAACAGAGAAATTACTACAGTTTGATTGTGCTCTTTAGCAATGGATCTTTGAAAGGCAGAATAATTATCACTTTTTTTCCAGAGAGAGATTTTTGCTATAGGGTGTGTGCGCTTGCCAGAGAGACAGAAAGTGAGAAATCACCCCTTGGGGTGTGGGGGGTTGCCATGCCGCAATCCCTTTCCTTCCATTCTCCTCTCCAGATTTTGGGTACACACACACACACACACACACACACACACACACGGCATGAGTTTTAAGTCACTAGGTCTGGGATTCGAACTGTGGTCGACTACGTGGGAGAGCCCAGTGGCATAACCATTACGCCCTTTGCCAATCCCTAATTATGTCACTTTTTAAAGTTATCTAGTTCCAGTGAGCTTTTACCCATTAGATCTTATCTGGCAGTGGAAGAGAAGTTAAATAATCCCAATTATCATTTCTGGAAGAAGAGAAAGATGAGAAAAGGCTTTCTTTTCCTATGGTTGGCAGGCTTTTGAGGAAGCATTTCTCTCTTTTGTCACGCCTGGAAAAAAAAGTCTATACAAATCTTGTCAAGGAGAGCGTTTCACATCTTTTTTGGCAATATGCATGGTTTGAAGTGGGGGTGAGGGACAGGGATTTAGACATAAAACTCTCCCAGACTTTAAGGCAAGTTGTTTCAGTAATACTGAGAATCATTTACAAAATCTGATGTTGGGTACCTTTGAAATAAATGGCATTGTTTTTCAATGTCATCCTCTCTTGGTGCTTTAATTAAAACAAATAACAGACATGTTAAAGAAAAATGAAAAGCAATCCGCAAGCTATACCCATTTTGTACTTACTAATTTTTCAAGGCTTCTAAAATAAAAGAAACTTTAAGTGACAGTCTGTGATCTATGTTCTGCTCTTAGTAGATTTCTTCCTTATTCTTATTAAATCCTTGGGGTACATATAAGCAACTTACCCACTCCTTTCTTAGAAAGATTTTCGCTATAGGGCACGTGCACTCTCCAGAGAGAAAGTGGGAAATCACCACCCCCCGGGGGGGGGATGGGCATGCCACAATCCCTTCTCCTCTATTTTCCTCTTGGGATCTTGGGCACGCACACATATGTGCCCAGCATGAATTTCAAGCCTCTGGGTAGAGACTCAAACTGTGGTCAGCCATGTGGGAATCCAGCAATGTAACCATTATACCATCTGTGGGTCTCACCAACTCCCTTTTATTCCCTCTCTCCCTCTTCTAATATCCCATATGGTTTGGGCTGAAGTTATATGAAAACAGTGAGCAGGAAGTTTGGAACAGAGAATGATCTTAGTCCTAAAGTAGATACTGAGTCTGTGTTCTGGGACCATTTATGTTTACTTATTGGATGGAGGGAGGTCTTTTTTAGATCTGAAAATAGTCCTATCTGCAGTAGACAGCTTTACTCTCACTACTTAAGGCTAGGTGCATGACTGGAAGGTGCACATTCACTAGGATAGTAAGCCAGGCAGGCCTGGCTTCTAAGTTTTGCTCTGTAACTAACAAGCTACATGGCCTAGGGCAAAGCCCCGAATAACTCCAGTTCTCAGTGTCTGCAACTGTTTCTCTGCAGTAATACCCCCTCCCTCATAGTGTCTGTTTGTAGAATTCAAGCTCTGTAAGGTCAATTTTGTTTGCTGATGTATCCTTATACTTAGCATAAAGGGTATGGCACGTAGTTGGTACTCAATAGCTGTGAATTGATAAATGATTAAATTCTTAGCATAGTTCTAGTCTAATAAATTATAGTTGCTATTACTATTATTTTCCATGTGTATTTTCTAATTGGCCTCATACAGACTAAATGGGACACATGATTGACAGCCCTCTGCTGCTATTATAATACCTGGAGGTTTTGTTTTTCTTTTTCTTTTAGAGGTTTTTGCTATAGGGCACATGCGCTTGCCAGAAAGACAGAGAGATACAGAGAGATAGAAAGCAAGAAATCACCCCTCGGGGGGATGGCCATGCTGCAATCCCTTCTCCTCCATTCTCCTCTCAGAATCTTGGGCACGCACGCACACGCGCCTGGTGTGAGTTTAAGCCACCAGGTCTGGGACTCCAAATATGGTCGGCTACATGGGAATCCAGCAACATAGCCATTATGCCAACTGCTGGTCCTTCCTGGAGTTTTATTATCTTAAACATTTTCAAGTCTTTTTGAAAAAATTTCAGTGAAAATTTTAAATATGTATTGAGTGCAATCATTATGTTCAATGTCACAGTTTTTTTTATAATTTCTCAAAAATAATATATTTGTGTTTTAAATGGGAAAATGGATGCTGACACTTCTCCTTACAAAACTTAAAATTCCACCAAAGAAATGTCACAGACCATTAACAACTAAAATGATAGAGAATTTTAAGAATTCTTTACCTCAGTATGGAACAATCGCTTTATTATTATTTTATTTAGCTCCTAGTTACTTTATACATACACAGTTTGCAAAACCTTGTTGAAATTTAAGAGAAATCCCCTTCTTCTGTTGCATTTAATAGATATTTCAGGTGTTTACAAAGTTCTCATACTGAGTGATCATGTTTCAGGTCTTGTGACAAAGGGATGATTTCATACTTAATAAGGAGCCTTCAGGGGACCAGCAGTTAGCATAATGGCTATGTTGCTGAACTCCCATGTAGCCGACCACAGTTCAAGTCCTGGACCCGGTAGATTAAACTCATGCCAGGGGCGTGAGGGTGTGTGCCCAAGATCCCGAGAGGAGAATGGAGGAGAAGGGATTGTGGCGTGGTCATCCCCCCTGGGGGGTGATTTCTTGCTTTCTATCTCTCTGTCTCTCTCTCTTTCTGGCAAGTGTATGTGCCCTATAGGAAAAACCTCTCAAAAGAAAAAAAAAAAAAAAAGAAAGGAGCCTTCAATTAGTTACTTACTCACAGTCAGATATGGTCAAGGAGAGAGTTGGGGAATTAAGGGGGTTAAGAATTGATGGGACCACAGACAATTCCAGAAACTTTCAGTCAGGCTCTCTGGAAAAATGCAACAGGACTGGATAAAGTTTAAGACTCCTAAGGCACTGTTTCTTAAAGTATCTTAGGAAGAGTCCTCACACTATTCATTAAAACTGCAGATTTTGAGGCTTCAAAACAAACATTTTGGAATAGAAGACAAAAAACTATATTTAAAGATAAAACTCCATGTAGAAGCCCTCAGCACTGAAGCACACAAACTCAGGATAAACTTATGATAATAAGAACTGTGGTTTACACAGCCCTCAGACTGAAGCAAACCCCTTTTTAAAAAAATAAATATACAATTTATTTAACATTCAAACTTCTTTAAGACATGTACAATATGGCAATTTAATAAATATTTTTAAAAATTTTTAAGAATTATTTCATTATTATTATTATTTAATTTGACCAGACAGAAACAGAGTATGAGAGAGGAAAAGTGAGAAAGCAAGCCACCAAGTCTGGGACTCAAAGCATGGTTGGTCATGTGGGAGTCCAGTGCCTTTACCACCATGCCACCTGCTAACCCCATTTTAATGATGATATAACCTGACTTAGGTTATAATTGTTTGCCAGGACTTAGCAACAAGGTCTCTTTCATACTTGACACCAATTAAATTCTTTATTGAGTAAATACTGTGTCAAATAAAATACATTAAAATGCTTCCTAAAAATAAAGTTATTGTTATTTTTTATTGATACATAGTAATTATACATATTTACGGGGTACAGTGTGATTTTTTTTATTATATGACTATAGTGTGCAATAATCTAATCATGATAATTTGTATATCCATCAACTCAAATACTTATCATTACTTTGTGTTGGAATCATTCAAAATATTCTCTTCTAGCTGTTTTGAAATACATAACAAACTGTCTTTAACTATAGTCATGCTACTACACTATAGAACACTAGAACTTATTCCTCTTTTCTAACTGTAATTTTCTATCTGTTAACCAACAGTTCCCTATTTTCCCCTCTTCCTATCCATTTAGTCTCAAGTAACTACGATTCTACTCTATTTCTATGAGTTTAACTTTCTAAGTTTACACATAGAATGAGAACATGTTATATTTTCCTTTCTGTTCATAAGATGTGTACACCCAACATTTTAAATTCTAAGATAAGTGTTGTATCATGACTTCTGATCAGATTCTGTTGGCCACAACTGAGTGCCATGGCCACAGCTAACCACTAGGAAGGCCATAAAATGTGGCCACTCTATGAGCAGCCATGGGCCAGGCTGAACTTGTAGTGAGAGACAATTCTCTTAGAAAAAGAAGCTTATTATTACTTTTAAAATATTATTAGAGGAAGGATAATGGACAGAATTTTGATTTCTTTTTTCACTATTCATTTTGTAGTCTCTCATACATTTTTCATAGGAATCAGTATCATTTTGAAAGTGTGAGAAGAACGAATGTGTTCAACCAGAAAGAGCATGTAGAACTAACAGAAATGTAGAGATAGGCCCCAAATTTGGTAGTAGACATCAAAAATGAAGAGCGTGAGAAGAGAAAGAAAAGAGATGAGGGAGGAGCAACACAGGGCATGGTCTTGATGTTTAATTGTCTGGATTTGGTGTGCCTTTTTAGTTTTTCTCCAGAGTTTTGTCCTAGTGATGGTTGTATTACAACACTATGAAAAAAAAAGTCCCTGAAAAGGTCCCGGGGGTTAATTTTGGATGCCAGGGAAACTGCCAGGATTTGCAACGACTTCCACTGATTTCTGAGGGCAATTCTTGACAGATGTGAGAATCCACAAGGGCACTGGCCTCCAAAGGCTGCAGCCCAGACAATCTCAGCCCTCATTTTATTTCCAGATCCAGTCTCCTTAGCTCGCATATCCTTTAAATTCTGAGCTATCCCAGAGGAACAGACTCAAGTCCTCTTTTACAGTTTTAGTAATACAAAGTCCTTACTTGCACACTCAGGAATCTTGTGTCACTTTTTTGGATTTATTTCATACTTTTTAAAGCACATCAATATGACTTCAGAACTGCAAGGTAAACTGATAGAAATAAAAACTAAGGTGATGATTTGAAGGGTGACTTTTTTTTTTTTTTTCTTATTCTGTGGTCTCTCAGAGTGACATCTCTGTAATTATTTTTCCTATATTCATTTTAATAGTTCTCAAGACAGTTCTCAAAATGAGCCACCAAATACAGTAGATTAAGTGGAAAGGATGAAATGGCTACGTGACAAAATGCAGATGAAAATGGTTATAATTTGCAGGTCTAGTTGATTAAAAACAAAGCTAATATCTACCAAGGCTCTCCTAGGATAAAAAAGTAAATAAAATTTTGATGGTACATACTTATTTTTAAATTCTCCTTATACTTAGTTCTCCAGATGCTAGTTTTGAAGGAGCAATGGAGAGAGATCAGAATATTTTATTACTTTCTTTGAGTCTATTCTATAAAGCCCAACCTAGAAATGTTAAAATTACATTGAGTTAAACAGGTAAATGCAATGTGACCCCAAATATCTGACCACTTCAGGGAGACAATTTTCTCATCAGTAATAGGCAGAAAAAGGGTCAACATTTTTTTTTTAAGAGAGCTTTTTGTTATAAGGTGCTCATAGGAGAGACACAAACAGACAGAGAGATAGAAACCAAGAAATCACCCCCCAGGAGAATAGCTACACTGCAATCCCTCCTCCTCTCAGGATTTTGGGCATGCATGCACTCTAGCCTGGCTTGAGTTTTAAGACATTGGGTCCAGGACTCGAACCACGGCTGATTATGTGGGAGTCCAGTGACACAACCATTACTCCATCTGCTGGTCCCAAAAGGATCAACTTCATAATTCTTGCTTTTTTTTCCCCTCTGAAATAATATTGTTTCACTCAGTTAACAGAAATAAAGACATTCTAGAAGCAACCATTAGACCCAAGCATTGTTATCTTTTATTGTGAAACAACATAGGACACAGGTGTTATTTCTGCTGACCATTATCTGGTTGGCCTCCTTCTTTAAACCATACCCTTCTTCACTGTAAGGATCATCCTTTGCAACTCTCATTAAATGTGATTCCCTGGATTTTCCTGGACCTCCTCTAGGGCTGGAATGAGGTGTGGCTCAGAACAACCAGTTAGATTATCACAGGTTTCTCTCCACAGCGATTGGTTCAGGAGAGGTCATATGATCTATCCAGAGCTAATAGAAGCATAGAAACTTTCACAAGTAGTGCTTGTAGGAGCCTTACTGTAGCTTCCTTTCCATGATAAAGAAGATTCCAGAACAGCCATGGGCCTCTACATAGAATATGAAAATGCAGTTGGCCCAGTAATATTAAGAGATGACTTGAGACGTGAATCCACCCAGGTAGAGTGAGTTTTACACCATGACTTTTTTGTTATATGAGGCAAAATATCCCCTTTGCACTTAAACTAGTCTGGGACCAATTTTCTACTACTTGCATCAGAAAAAATAAAAATCTTAGATGATCATATAGAATACATTGAACCTAAGCACTGAGGTGGAATGGGACAAAATAGAACACCAAAACGAAGACTAGTAGAAATCAATTCACTACTTATATGCCAAAAAAATGCTTACTTTGGGGTGTTAGGAAAGGAAGCTGACTACAAAGTAAGGCAAATGACCCCCCTAGAAATTTTTTTCTCAGTCACTGACCTAAGCAAATATAATTACTGATCTGGCCAGTTTCTCAGTCCAGTCTTCTCCCACTTCCTTTCTTTTTTTTTGGGGGGGGGGGGGGGGGGGGGAGGAAGAGGTTTTTGCTATAGGGCACGTGCGCTTGCCAGAAAGAGACAGAGAGACAAAAAGCGAGAAATCAGCCCCCTGGGCAGATGGCCACACCGCAATCCCTCCTCCTCTATTCTCCTCTTGGGATCTTGGGCACCCATGCACACGCGCCCGGCATAAGTTTAAGCCCCTGGGTCCGGGACTCAAACTACAGTTGACTACATGGGAGTCCAGCAACATAGCTATTACGCCAACTTCTGGTCTCTCCCACTTTCTTATACGAATCAAATTTTTGTGTAGAGAAACCTAAGGCCTCTCCCTGATGAGCCTACTCAGGTTTTATATCTTAGTGACAGTAACTGGGATGTCACTTTGAAATATCACAACTGGAAAAGATCCAAGGGATCACCAGGGTTTCCTTCTCAGACTTCACTTTGGAGAATTTGGAGGACCCAGAACATTAATAGACTTCCCCAGGAACATAGAACTGGAAAGAACCAAGACCTGGACTAAACTTAGTCCGTTGGTTTTCTGACCAGTAAAGCACATCCAGATCCAGGTTCACAGGATGCCAGGATTATTTTATCTGTAAATCAGCTTTGCCACTTTTCCATATTCATCATGTCATCTTGCTGAGCTCAATGGGCAAGAGAAGCTTGAAATGCCAAAACAATCTTTAATTAACTTCAAGTAAAGAGCCTATGATGAATACTGATCTGAAGTCAATTGCTAAATTGGCAAACTGCAAGAATATTGCACTTCTTTTAACTTTAAGATTTATAGCTCTTTATTTGTAAAATGAAAATAGTAGTGCATTTCTCATCAGACTGTTGTGAAGACAATATAAGATAATTCAAATTGGGGCTGGTAGGTGGTGCGGTGGTTAAAGGCGCTGGACTCCCTCATGGCTGACCACAGTTTGAGTCCCAGACCTGGAGGCTTGCTTTCTCACTTTCCCTCTTTCTCTTTCTCTGTCTCTCTCTCGTCAAATTAAGATAATAATAATAATAAAATAAATGAAGTTAAATAAAGTAGTTCTTTTATATATATATATAGAGGACCAGATGCTGGCACAACAGTGAAATACGACTCTGTGAGGCTGACCCACATGGGATGGTTCTGGGTTCACTTCTGGAGACCTCCCTGAGAACTCTGGGCATATGCATGTCTATAGGCTGGATCTCATTGAGGCAAGGGGTGGATTGAAACCTAAGACCCTCATGAGAGTGTGGACTCACTCTCTCTCACACATAGAAGATAGAAAATTAAAAATAAAAATAGAAGTCAGCTGCTTTTCAAAGATCTCATACAAACTCAGCATTTTACTATTATGATCACCTCAATTATTACTATTTCTAGTGATAGTAGTATTCTATGACTTAATCTGGGAAAATGTCCTTAAAAAATAATACATAAGTACATATTGTTTACTTCACAATAACTAAATGATTCTTTAGCAAATTGGTTAAACTCCTATCAGAACAATATTCTTTTATAAGTGTAAGAATGCTCAAATATCATTTGTTGATTTGTGTCTTTCAATTAAACAAGGAGCTGGATTTGACTACCCATATAAATTAGCTCACAATGCTAATCCAACCCCCTTTTCTTAGAGTTCATTGAAAAAAAGTAGGGATTTGTAAAGCATTTCTGTATCTTTATAATTCAGTAAGTTAATTTTGCTGACTTGTTTTTATAAGAATATTTTCTTATATACTTTGTAGTCACTAAGCAGAGGAAATAAATGAAAATGGAATTGTTCCTTAATAAGATGGAAAGGAATATGTGTCTAGGAAGACTTGGAGTCCTAGAAGAGTCAATAAAAAACACTTCTGGTGATAAAAAGTTATTTTTTAATAACAAGGATTGTATAATTTAATTCAACTAAATAGAATGTATTTGGTCAACACTTTGTTATATTCGTGGCTATTGGACATGATAGACAATCAAAATGGTCCCTCTTGAACTAGGTAGGAAGAACGAGATGGCAAATTGCATATTTTTTCTAGTATAAGAACAAAAGATATTATCTTATTTGTGTCCTTGAGAGAGTATCCCAATACACAGCACGGTATTCATTTACTATGAGGTTGGCCAGTTCTTACAATGTGAACTTGGAAGTATGAGTTTTAGTTTTTGACCAATGAAAGTGCCTTCTGATAAACTAACTATAATAGATTTTCATCTCTATTCTCAATGGAAGGCAGAGAAAACTATATTCTGAAAGGAAATATAGTTAAGATCTATAGAAATACAAAGTCCACAGACAAATCCAAGATGGTTCTGGTTATGAGAATTCAGTGACTTGTTCCTTTTATACTGGAGCCTCTAAATCTTGAAGTCTCCTCTCCCTTTGATTAGAAAAATAATGCAGAAAATTCTGAAGGTTTAAGCAAGCACTAATCACCCAAGATAACCTGTGTGATTCTCTTGGAGTATGCTCTTAACTAATTTTTCCAGGTCTGCATAAGTTCTTGGGTTACTTACTTATTTGTTTTAGAGATTTTTCTATGGGCATGAGTGCTCGCCAGAGATGGAGAGGGACAGAAAGTGAGAAATCACCACCCACAGGGGATGGCTCTCCCATAATCCCTTGTCCTTCATTCTCCCCACGGGATTTTGGGCACACCTGCCCAATATGAGTTTTCTTTTTTTTTTTTTTTTAATTATTTTTTATTTAATTTTATTCATTGTCATTATTTTATTTTTTATTTTTTTGAAGTTGACCAGAGAGAGAGACAGAGAGAGAGAGAGAAGGAAAGTAAGAAAGCAAGTTGCCAGGTCTGGAACTACAACTGCAGTCAGCCTGTGGGAGTCCAGCTGCCTTAACCACCATGCCACCTTCCAACCCTACCGACATGAGTTTTAAGCCTCTGGGTGCAGGACTCGAACCACGGTCGACTATGTGTGAGTCCAGTGATATAATCATTACATCATCAGCTGGTTCAGGGTTATTTTTTTTTTTTTTCATTTAAAGAATTATCATTATAATAATTACAGTGGCCAGAGAGATGGTGCTGAAACCTATGTCAGACCAGTTCCTCTTCGCTTGGAGCCTTCCCATGACAATTATTTCATATTATAATGAGAACAAAAGTCAAAATTTTACTATGTTCCTCCAGACACCTTCAACTTTCCTTTCTGACCTTTTATCTTCTTAGTTTAATCTCATTAACTCTGCGTCAGCCATACTGGCTGCTGCTCATGGAACATACCAGATGTGTACCTATCTCAGGGCATTAGCATGTAGTGTTGCTTCTGCATGGATGTTTTATCTCCCAGAAACGTATGCCTACTCCTTCACTTTCTTCAGGACTTTACACCTTCCTCTCTCTCTCTAACTGCGACTTTAACTGGTCATCTTATCAAACAGTGCAAAGCATCCTTACCCATTCAACCCTCCCTTCCTCTGGCCTTCTTTCCTTTCTTCTTCCTCCTTTCCCTACCCCACAACTTAAATTGAAGGTGACCCCAGAAAGTGCTATGGGAGAGTTTAGAAGCAAAACAGGGAATGAAGGAAATTATAAAGAGTGGAGTCGGTCACCATTATGGGCAACTAGGCCTCACCTCACTGGAAGCACTGAGAGACTTTGTGGAATATGACTCAGGAGTGTCTTTCTGAGGTGCAGGGAAGCTGAGATGTTTATCTACCCACCCAAGCTCCTTCCCAGAGCCAAGGCATGCCCTCAAACATGAGACATACAGGAGGCCATCCGCCTATGTGAAGACTGTCTGCAGAGATCTCGGGAATGTGGGGGTGAGGTGGCTATGACAGCAACAACTATCATATGAACACCTCCCAACATGTTGATCTATATTCATTCTTGCCTCCTCCTCCAATTACCATTCCCTGAGAGATCCTTTGAAAACATCAAATAGATCCAGCTATTCACCAGCTTAAAATCTGTCAAAATTGTTTCCTCATTGTCTTCAGAGTAAACTCCACACATCCTGGCTTCACTTCTTATGACTCTGAACCATCTCACCCCCAACCACACTTCTAGTATCATCTCCCACTTTCTAGCACTAGATTCAAAGTCCAGGCATGTCACACTAGCTGTGAGTTGTCATGTGAGCTGCACTCATGAGGTGCCTGCATACAGCAGTCCCTCTGCCAGAAGGCCATTCATGAATTTAGTATATGAAGGGCTCTGTGCTGGGCACTGCAGATATGTTCTTATTTTAAAGATCTTACTCTTTTTTTTTTTTTTTTTTGGAGAGGTTTTTCGCTATAGGGCGCGTGCGCTCGCCAGACAGACAGAGAGAGACATAGAGACAGAAAGCGAGAAATCACCCCCCAGGGGGGATGGTCACGCCGCAATCCCTTCTCCTCCATTCTCCTCTCGGGATCTTGGGCACGCACGCACACGCGCCCGGCGTGAGTTGTAAGCCACCGGGTCCGAGACGCGAACCGCGGTCGACTACGTGGGAGTCCAGCGACATAGCCATTACGCTAACTGCTGGTTCCCAAGATCTTACTCTTTAAAATCTACCTCAGCTTTTAATCCTCTTTTATGATTTGTTTTCTTCCTAATCACTTCACTAGCGAATACTGTATTTATTTTATTATTCATCTTGTCTATTGATTGTCTGGTCAATTAGAATATAAGCTTTACAAGGGCCCATATATGTGTCCTGAATCCCCAGTGCCCAGAATAGCAAGCAGCACATAGTGTTGAATGAGTTATATGAAAATTAATGAGCGAAAATGGATTCATAGTACTTTATTGTTTTCAGGTACCACATTTACCAGTTACATTTTTATGACTACTTATGTTGCTTTCAGATACATATGAGAAGTATTTTTAAAGTTTATGGAAAATTATGATTATGAAAAAAAACTGCATGAATTTCCAATTTTTTGCACCAAAATAAACTTATAGTTTAATTTTATTTTCCATAAACTTTTTGAAGTCTCCTCACATATTTTAAATAAATGACATTAGTGAACCTTCATGAACATACATCTTTGGTCACATTTCTAATTATTTCCTTGGGATCAATTCCCAGAAGTGTAATTGCTGGGTTAAAACCAATTTACAATTCCACATCAATATACTCAAGATAGAATTTTATTCTTCACACCCCATCGACACTGGATATAATCATTCCTCTTGCCTATATGGTAGGCTAAAAAAGTGGTATCTTATTGTGGTTTTAATCTGCATATTTTTGCAAGTCATATGATTTTTTTGAAAATGTTTGCTTTGGCTTTTCCTATTTCATGAAGTTTTTTAAGAGAGATTTTTGCTATAGGGTGTGTACACTTGCCTGAGAGACAGAGAAAATTAGAAATCACCTCCCCCCTCACCCAGGGGATGGCCATAACATAATCCCTTCTCCTCCATTTTCCTCTTGGGATTTTGGGCACGCATGCACATGTACCTGCTATGAGTTTCAAGTCTCATAGCAGTTGGCCACATGGGAGTCCAGTGCCCTAACTACCATGCCACCTGCTGGTCCCGTTCATGTAGTTTGATAAGATGGATGTGAAGGGGTCGGCAGGTGGCATGGTGCTTAAGGATGCAGGACTCTCAAATGGCCAACCGTAGTTCGAGTCCTGGACCTGGTGGCTTGCTTTCTTACTTTTGTTCTCTCTTTCTCTCTCACTCTGCCCTCTCTGGTCAAATTAAAAATAAATAAATAAATAAATAAATAAAGATAAATAAAATAATTCTTTCTTTTAAAAAAAAGAGGATGGGGACCAGCAGTTAGCGTAATGGCTATGTCGCTGGACTCCCACGTAGTCGATCGCGGTTCACGTCCCGGACCCGGTGGCTTAAAACTCACGCTGGGCGCGTGTGAGTGTGTGCCCAAGATCTCGAGAGGAGAACGGATTGCGGTGTGGCCATCCCCCCTGGGGGGTGATTTCTCGCTTTCTGTCTCTTTGTCTCTCTCTGTCTGTCTGGTGAGCGCATGCGCCCTATAGCAAAAACCTCTCCAAAAAAAAAAAGAAAAGAGAATGAAAAGAGCTGACAACTGAAAGGGCCAGACTGGATGGGACTTAGTCTTCTCTTGGTCTCTACTCAGTTGTCATCAATATATGGCAGCAGCAAACTGTCATCCTTAGAAATAATCACCTATGTGGAGGACTCATGATATCATATTGGGGAAGGATAGCACTCTCCATCTTGATCACATACCTAACTTTACAGATAAATTTTTTTTTTGTTTTTTGGAGATTGTTTTTCGCTATAGGGCACGTGCACTCTCCATACAGACAGAGAGAGACAGAGAGACAGAAAGCGAGAAATCACCCCCCAGGGGGGATGGCCACACCGCAATCCCTTCTCCTCCATTCTCCTCTCAGGATTTTGGGCATGCACGCACACATGCCCGGTGTGAGTTTTAAGCCACCGGGTCTGGGACGCGAACCGCGGTCAACTACATGGGAATCCAGTGACATAGCGATTATGCTAACTGCTGGTCCCACAGATAAATCTTTCAACAAGCTACCCTAAGATTGTGCAGTTTCAGGCCTATCAGGTGGCATAGTGGTTGGGGGGGGGGGAACCCTCTCATGGTCAGATGTGGTTCGAGTCTCAGACCTGGTAGCTTGAAAATCATGCTGGGTGTGTGTTTGTGTGCCCAAAATCCCAGGAGGAGACTGGAGGAGAAGGGATTGTGGTATGGTCATCCCCCTGGAGGGTGATTTCTCACTTTCCCTCTCACTGTTTCTCTCTGTCTCTTTGGTGAGCACACATACCCTATGGAAAAAAACCTTAAAGAAAAAAAAAAAGATGGTGTAGTTTCAGAAGCTGCTTCTACTGCAGACTTAATGAAAATTCTCAACATTGGGTTATTTCCTTCTGATATAAGACCATTGCTTAGGACTCTTCTCATCTGTGATAGTCCATCTTTCTTTTTTAAAAAAATAATTACTTAATTTTATTTATTATTATTACTATTTAATTTGCTATAGTACATATGCACTCATGGGGGGAGGGAAAGCAAGCCACCAGGTGTGGGATTCATGTGTAGTTGGCCATGTGGGAGCCCAGTACCTAACCAACACACCACCTGCTGGCCTCTCCATCTTTCAATAGTAGCAAGCAAAGTGAGACCTCAGAAAGTAAAAATATTTTATGCTTTTCCCTTTCTTTTACCTACTCTTTTCTGTTCCCAGAGTAACCATAGGCTGGCAGAGTGAGAAAAGTTAAACCAACTTGAAAGAACTCTCTACAGCTTTTCTTAACTTTGAGACAAAGTTGACAATCTATGGATAGCTAAGACATCAGCTTGGGGTTTTGAAATTCAAGCCCACCACACAGACCAATCCCATTCTGTGAGAATCAATACCTCTAGGCATCATGACTAGACAGTGGGTTCCTGGGCATGCTACTCACGCCCAACACTCATTGGCCCCGCTGTATGTTTTCAGTGAACTACATCAGGATTCTAGCTGCAGAAACCCAGGGTTGATGTTCATTTTGGGAAGCCAATTTCTCTTTCCAGTTTAAAAATTTATTAGCAAAAGAATATCATCAAAGGCACTACTGCTATGATATCAACTAGCTCGAGGAATCTGCAAGAAGGGAATTTTTCTTTAATGTTTGCTCAGAATTCCTTTTATGAACTTGCTTGAAAAGGTAGGTTATATTCAGAAGTTTTCTTAAGAAAAAATGTGCTTTCCTTTTCTTATGCTGTGAGTTTTTAAAATAGACCCTTTGTGAAACATTCATTTTACCTTGAAGCAAAGGAGGGCATAATCTCTTCTTCCTGTTTCTAGATTAGCTAACATTTAAGGCTGGACTTTATCAGAGTGATCTGTATAGAAGTCCTTCCTGCTCCCTGTGCCAAACTCATCATGCTTAACCTCCACTGATACTGATGAGAATCACAGCTGGACAGTCCCAAAGGAATGCCATGGCATTGCTGATCTTTGTTCCTTCTGCATTTGAAATGACAATTAAATGAAACCTGCAGCTGTTAAACTCTGGTTGAGGAGATTTCCCATGGCCTTTTTTTAGGGCAGTTAAAATGAGAGGTCCAAATCTGTTTCAGGGGAAAGAGACCCAACCATATGAACCTCAACTTTTTCTGGTAAAGTGAGGGAAATGATCAGAATGTACACTATGCAGCTTTAGACCAGTGAACATTCGTTCTGAGCAGTTCACTTCATCCATCCACTCCTTCATCAAATGAATACACACTTAAAGTACATAACATGTCCCAGGTATAGAAGTAGATGTCCAGGAGAATGTAGTTAATATGTTACTGAGGGAGATATGCCAAATGGGCAAAAATAAGACACTTTAAAATTGGCATTTAGGGGACCAGTAGGTGGTACAGTGGTTAAGGCACTGGACTCCCACACGGCCAACTGCAGTTTCAATCTTGGACCTGAAAGCTTGAAAATCACACCAGGTTTGTGTGCATATGTTCCCAAAATCCCAAAAGGAGACCAGAGAGAAGGGACTGCAGTGTGGCCATCCCCCCTGCAGGTGCTTTCTCACTTTCCCTCTCTCTGTCTCTCTCTGGCAAGTGCACATGCCCCATGGCGAAAACCATAATAAAAAATTGGCATTTAGTAGAAAGTATATAGAAGGGAATGAAGAAGGTGCTGGAAAGAATAGCCAGGATGGATAGACTTTAGTCAAGATGACTGGGGAGAACTTCTAGGGATAAGGGGTATTTGGGAAGAGGTCTTAAGTATGAGAATGTAGTCATTACTGGAATAGCTTTTTATTCATAGCAGTAAAGCAATTCAGAACCTCTGGGATCCTACTTGAGAGGGTCAGTATTCCCTTCTGTTTGATGGGATGCCCTGCCACTCAGTTTGCCTGGTTAACTTTCGAGGACCAGATGCTCCCTGCCATTCTAAGAGCTTAGAAGGCAACTGTGGGCAAAGAGTTAATAAAGCTGTTTCCTTTTCTGTGTAAGAATTTAACCTTTTGGTTAATTCTTGAGCTCTGTTCCCCTGGTAACCCAATAAGTATAATATGTCAACTGTTGCTAGGCAACATTGCTAATGATAAAATGACTCCACATTGGAAGATAACATTTAGACAGGGAGAGGCTATAGCTATGGGCTTCCTTGAGTGGGGCAAATCCTCTTATAACTAGACGTGTCCCTTGCATGGACCCTGGAAACTCTGCCTATGTTGTTGTTAAGAGAGATATTGGCTCTTGTGGCACCAGGGACATTCATACACTTGCTTGATGTTGATTTCGTCTTCTTGTACTAGGGTTATCACCTCTAGAGAGATGCACTGATAACCATGATAACTGTTTCGTGGGCTGCTGCAAGGATTTCCACAGAATGGATGTGGCTGTTCTCCTGGAACTGCGCATTCTGAATCCCAACCTTTTTAAGTAGATTAAAGCTATGTGTGGTGTATTAAAGTTCAAGGCAAGTTCTTGAAATTCATTGTTGCTTGAATCTAAGAAAACCACTAGAAAGCTCTTCAGAAGAATATTTAATGAAAATGGGAGCATTACGGCATTGAGACGTTTTTGGTGCAAAAGTCAGATGCAGTTTGATGGCCTGAGTTGGGAGACAAATCAACAAAATTAATCACTACCTGAAATTGACTCCCTCTCCCTTCTGTCTACTTAGCCTTCTCTTCTTATCGGTCCCATCAGCTATTTGGTGGAACCAATGTAGAGATATTAAAACACTGATCAGAACCTGCTCTGGTCTGTGGTTCCAAGTCTCCTGGATTGACTTTATTCTACCAAATAAGGGTATGACTAATTGCAGAAACAGAATATACAGCACAACGTTCAATGTCATTTCAGTAAGAAGGAAAATATCCATACAAATGTAGAAAAGAGATCATTCTTAGCTCTATGAAGCTTACTGCATACAAGGAGAAATGCTCCACATTGGGTAGAAATGGAGAAAGATCTGCCTTAAAATCTTCAGCCATGTGTAATTATTTTTTCTTTTTGTTGGTATTTAGGGGAGAACTGACTACAGACTGAAACTGGCTCATGGCTTAATGTTTGGCTCAGGACCAGATGTCTCTAAAGCTGCTCTCCTCTACCAAAATTTTCTGATTCAAATCCCGCCCACTCTATAAAGTCTATTTCCATCACGGGCTTTCCACAGTAGCACCAGAATGATCCCTCTTGCGGTTGTTTTATGAATGTAATCAGTACCGCACCAATTTAGGCAGGCCCTACAACATAGTTGTTAAGGGAGTTGGATCTCACATAGTCAACTGTGGTTCAAAGCCTGACCTTGGCAGCTTGAAAAACACATGAGGCACATGTGCATGTGTCCAAAATCCTGACAGCAAGGAGGAATGGAGGAAAAAGGATTGTCGCATGACCGCATCCCACTGTGGGGGATGCTTTCTCCCTCCCCCTTTCTCTTTCTCCTCCCTCCCCTACCCCATCCCCAGAAAGTGAATGTACCCTCTAGTAATAAAATAAAAAGCACTACATAAACTTGACATTTCTTAGATTCTAGCTTACATCATTAACTAAATATCTCTTCTGTGATCAACTTCTTAATCCAATAAGATAACATAATCTTTAAGGGAAGCTGTTTTCCTTGCAAAACACTCACTTAGCAAGACCCTAGACAGAGGATGGAAAGTTTTTTCTGTAAAAAAGCTATGTACGTAGCATTTTCAGTTTTATGGAGTCACGCAGTCCCTATTGCAACAACACTGCTGATGCCTTGCAAAGTAGCCATTGACAATAGGTAAGGAGAGTGTCATGACTATATTCCAATAAAACTATGTACAAAAGCAAAGAGGCAGGTTGGATTTGGCCCTTGGGCCAATCCCTGTTCTAGAGAAAAGGACAAGCACTCATTGCCTGAATGCAAATGG
Organism: Tupaia tana; assembly: GCA_026018925.1. Taxonomy (NCBI): domain Eukaryota; kingdom Metazoa; phylum Chordata; class Mammalia; order Scandentia; family Tupaiidae; genus Tupaia; species Tupaia tana. The sequence continues at coordinate 17,846,000 of JAKSZU010000022.1, read as the reverse complement.
GCTAATGATTCTAGCAAAACTATCAACACCCCACTGTTGCTGCTTAGTGCACCATTGATTTATGAGCTGTTCATCTTTGGATGGGAAAGTCATTTTGGGGAGCAGAGGTACAGATGTTGGAAACATGAAGGGAGAGAATACCTACTGAGATAACCGGATTGACAAAATTAATGTCTGGTTTAAGATGTCGTGGGCATCTTCCCTTCATATTAATGTTCATATTAGTGTACAAGACACTTTTCAGAAATACCGAATTATGGAAATCAACATGGGTTTTTATGGAGTTTATAGAAGAGGACAAACAATAGGAGATGGGGTAGAAAGGAAATGAGAAAATGATAAAGATGAAGAAAAGGAAGAGGAAATGGAAGAGAAGAGCAGAAGAAAGGTCTAATTTTTTCAGGAAAATAATTCATAAACTGTTATTTTCTTACTTTTCAGTAAAACACAAAGCTCCATTGAAGAACAAAGTGACAAGGTCTTAAAATTTATTTCTCTGAAATTAGCCTGATTCCTTACCAGAATAAGGATTCATATTAATACCAAAATTGCTTTTTGATCTTGGCCTTTCCAAATTTGTTGTTTTGTAAAGTACTTTAGACAGCACTTCCCCAGGGACACTGTAAATTCTGATGATTGATTGATTGATGGATTGATCTGAGGACTGTCCTACTGTTTTTTAAAACATTTTAAATTGTCAGTAGCAGCTCTGACCCACTGTGCAGAAATTAGGAGGCAGTTACCAGCTTCTATTCTTAAATGACAGCCCAATGCAAACTTATTGTTTTAAGGTACGTTTTCCCCACGGGTAGTGGACAAGAATTGATGGCCAGACAACTGGTAAAAGTCAACTCTGTTTACCTGTGTGGGAGTTACAAGTGAGCACACCTGTGCAGTTCCTACTCCACAGTTCATGTATAAAGAAATGGCATGCAATCAGCCTGTCACCAAATACATTAGAAATAGTATATTCTACAGTAAAGCCTTTATTAATAGAACAGCAAAAGGTAGTGTTTTGTTCCTATGGTTTGACACAATACCAGCGCAAGCTATTCTTCAACCATTATGTCCTCATGTTAAAGGCAGTAAGGCTGCGACCTGCAGAAAACTTAATCCTTCTAAGGCAACTGCTCATACTGTCTTAGTAATTCCCAGAAAACAGTCTCTAGTTAGAAATAAATGATCTCTCCCAATTAATAACTATGTGACAAATACATGAGCAGACAAACAGTCATCATTGCACACTGTAAAATAAGGATAAAATGAAATCAGAAAATGGATTTTATGGACATTTATATTTTGGGGCTGTTCAGCACCCATGCCTCATTTTAAAAATTACAATCACCTGGAACCAACAGTAAGCATAATGGCTATGTTGCTGGACTCTCACGTATTCAACCACAGTTCAAGTCCCAGACCTGGTGGCTTAAACTCAACAGTAGGAGCATGTGCATATGTGCCCAGGATCCCAAGAGGAAAATGGAGGAGAAGGGATTGTAGCGTGGCCATCCTCCCTGTGGGATGATTTCTTGCTTTCTGTCTCTCTGTCTCTCTCTGTCTTTCTGGTGAGTGCACGTGCCCTACAGCAAAAATCTTTCAAAAAAAAAAAATTACAATCCCGCCCTATATACCTCCTTGAGAGGCTCTTACCCAAGAGACCCTGCTCTCCTTTTATCAAAGCCAACCTAAGCTAGGCTAAAAGGAATTTCTCTTCTGATAGTTAAACCTATTAGAAAGTTGTATAAAAATGAAAAACCCTTAGCTCTCTCATTGCTTATGCCTTGAAATACTATCAGTTGGTTCCTGCACATCCTTGTGGGCTACACTGTCTCCTGTCCCCACCCAAGGTCTTTTGCCTTCCTTGGATCTTGTAAATTGTCCCTACGCTTCAAATACATTCCTTTGCAGATAGGCAGATTAGCAAGAGAAAATTCATACAGATAACGTGTGTGTGTGTATGTGTGTGTGCGTGTGTGTATTTAAAATTTTGCTTGAGGACATGTGTGCTTGCTAGAGAGAGACAAAGAGAGGGAGGGAGACGAGAAAGCACTCTCCATGTAAAATGGTCATGATGCGGTCCGTTCTCTATCTTTCTCTCCTTTCAGCATGTTGGGCACTCATGCACAGGCACTTGCCATGTTTCTCAAACCTCTGGGTCTAGGACTCAAACTTCGGTTGGCCACGTGGGATCCAGTTGCCTGAACCACTGGTCACGGAGCCAGCTTGATGTTTATTTTAATATGTACACGTGGATACAGAAATCATACAAAGTACGGCTCAAGGATAGGTCAAACAGCTGAAGGTTTGTCCTTCTTGTCCCCTCAAGGACAAAGGAGATCTGGCTAAGAAAGTGTGAGGACAGGAAATGCAAAGAAACCTGTCTTTCTTGGCCAGATGTAACACCTTTAACTCCTTCTACCTGTTCCAAGGAAAGTAAAAGGGGGTGGGTAACAGGAAAGGCTGCTGACATCTGCTGCTTATTTTATCCATGTAAATAAATGTAAAATTCTTTCACAAAAGATTAGCAAGGTAATGTAAGTTAACCTTCTGAATAGTTATCTCAGGAATATGGCAAGTATATTTTAGGGTGGCATATTTTGGCTCCTCACTTAGCCACAATCAGTTTTTGTTGTTTATAACTAAATACCCTAATTGACTCAAAGAGAATGTAAGAATTTTAAGGAAAGCAACAAGAATTTTTGCTTCATTTTTTTTTCCAACAAGAAATACCTACAACATTGCACTGACCTTTTATTTAATGTGTAAAATATTATAAGGAAAATATTATCGGCTCCTAAAAATATTTGAAACTTAACAATGTTTACAAAAAATCAGTAATTTTTGGGTCAACCAGTGGTCTAGTGGTTAAGAGAGCCACATCCCACATGGCTCACCATGGGGTTTGAGTTCTGGACCCAGCAATTTGAAAAACACAAGAGGCATGTGTGCCCCAAATCCTGACAAATGGAGAAGAGGAGAAGGAAGGATTATGACCCCATTAGAGGTTGTTTTCTCCTCTCCCTCTTTTTCTGTCTCTCTGTCTCATTCCAGAGAGCACACATGCCCTCTGCCAAATTAAGAATAATCAGTAATTGTTTTTTAAATAATAAAATGGGGACCAGCAGATGTCAAAATATTTATGTCACTGGTCTTCCACATAGTTGACTGTGGTTCGAGTCCTGGACCTGGCAGCTTAAAATTCACAATGGGTGCATGTGCATGCATGCTAAAATTCCAAGAGGAAAATGTAAGAGAAGGGATTGAGGCAGGGCCATCCCTCTTTGGGGATGATTTCTCGCTTTCTCTCTGCCTCTCCACACACCTTATGGCAAAAATTTCTCTAAAAAATTTAAAAATGAATCACAAAGTTTATACTTTTCCTGTATGTTGCATATGGTCATGTGTTTGGTGAATGGTAATATGCTTGAAAATAGTGAGTAACTGTTATAAAACCCATAAAAATCAGGATCAATGTGGTTCTATGTTTTATTGTATAGAAGAGTTAGAAAGAAAACTGGGGACCAGTAGATGGCTTAATGGTTATGTCATTGGACTCCCACACAGTTGACCCCAGTTTGGGTCCTGGACCTGGTGGTTTAAAACTCATGTGGGGCGCATGTGTGTATGTGTGTGTGTGTGTGTGTGTGTGTTCCCAAAAGCATGAAAGGAACATGGAGAAGAAAGGATTGTGTCTTGGCCATCCTCCTGGAGGGTGATTTCTCGCTTTCTGTCTGTCTCCATCTCTCCAGGAAGTGCACGCACCCTATAGCAAAAATATTTTTCTCAAAAAAAAAAAAAAAAAAAAAAAAGAAAGTTGGATGTCTTGCCCTGATAAAAAAATTATTCAGTGTAATTTCATAATTCCATTTCTAGGTATATTTTCTAAAATACTTTCTGTACTTCAGGGATCAAGTCAGTCGTGAGTGATTTATTACTAATTCTGTGTCAATTGCTTTGCTTAACTGTAATCTTTTGCCCTCAAGTCTCCATCTTATTTCTGACCTCCTCTGAACTATTATTTTAACTACCTGGAGTATGTACCCTTTGTTTATTTTATTTTTGGTTCAGTATGATTCAATGTGGACAAATCAATTTTCTAAAAATCTCTCTCTAGTTCAATAGTTTCTACATTGAATATGGTAATGTGACTCTTAATGAAAGCATTTCTCTCTCTTTCATTCTGGTGAATCCTTATCTCTGCTTAAAAATGATTAAATAACTGAATCATGATGCCTTCTCTTTAGGTGAAAATGAGTTCTGCATTCGTAATTTAAATATATGGGCCTGGAAATGTACTTCTCTGCTTTCTGTGCACTGAATCCTATGAAGAGTAATTATATTCTTTCGCTGTTCAACAGCAATGAGCTTGTAATGCAATAATACTCTAATCAATGCCTTATGCTTATATGCACCCAGACTATCACTCCCTTTAATTTGCAGTACACTGACTTCTCAGAGGAGCATAAAAGAAGGAGAGTCTGTTTTCTTTCTTTACTATAATAGTGTATTTACCCTTAACCCTAAGATTTGACCATAACAAAGGCTGAATTGCCCATTGTTCTTCAATGGAGCTTTGTGTTCATGGGTAAGATGCCTAATTGAAAGTATATTTGGCCACCTGAACTCACAAAGATTAAGCAATTTAGAAGGAAAAGCAGCCACAGTGGTACTTTAAAGGAGCAATTATCCTTGTAGCAGTTTTTGATTTTCTAAACCAGAAACCCAATTACAATACAATCTTCATCTAACACACTTTCAAAGAGAGCCAAGGAAGAAAGGAAGGATTCTAGTATAGTGGAATAAGCACTTAGCAAATCTACGAGAGCTGAATTCTAGTCCTGATACTAAGTAATCTGTGATCTTTGGAAAAATTCCTAAATGACTGTGGGCCTAAAATGTATCAGTAAAATAAGTACAATAAAATGTGTTATATAGATCCTAAAGCATTACTAGAGGCACAATAAAATATACAGTAATAAGATCTTAGAAAGGTATAAAATATTGGGAAAATATAATGCTTTCTTACTAAGAACTACGCTGCCATGGCACTAGAAATTAGCTTTTTAAATTTCTTTTCTTTTTCCCCCTTTAGTTTTTGCTATATAGCATGCATGATCACTAGCCAGAAACAGAGAGGAAAAATGAAAAAGTATCCTCCCCCCCAGGGCCATAGCCACAGCACAATTCCCTCTCTTCCATTCTCTTTGCTTCTCTTCACACACACACACACACGCTCACTGTGTTTTCCAAGTCACTGGGTCTGGGACTCACACTGTGATGTGGCCATGTGGGATCCAGACATCTTAACCACCACACTACCAGCTGAACTGGAACCAGTCTTATACATTACTGGACTCACACTGAGGCCCTACCTCCTGTCCCTTTCACCTTATAATGGACATTATCGAATACCCCATTGGGCATGAATCAAGCCTACATAAAACAATCAGCACACACCCTTCTCTTTTGCCAAAGTGACAGTTCATGGATGAATAACCAAGCATAAGACATTTCTGAGTCACAGTAATTGGTTCAGAGGTGGACACATAATTTAAATGGTTCAATAAGAGCAAAGTTCAGGACTTGTTGTAAAAGGAAGAAGAGAAGAGAGTATCACTCCTGCTCTGGAAAATGTGATGTGCAGATGTAAAGTGGGATCTCCTACAGCCATTTTCTATCACAGGAAACCAGCCAGAAAAGGGCAAAAGTTAAATTGCTGCAGGGAAGCAATCACAAGCCCTGATTCAGCTGTACCCAAACCCTGCCCTGCCTGTGGACTACTCAATCATCTGAGACAAAAACTTTCTATAATTCTTCAAGTTAGTTTGAACTGAACTTTTGGATATTTTAACTGAAAGCATCTTGACTCATACACAGCCTCAAGAACATAATGTGGAGTAAGACAGAGAGAGAAGGGTAAGGAATCATAAGAGAAATGTCAATTAATGAAAAGAAATAGAACAACTTTAGAAGAAAGAGGTATTCCCTCCTTGTCTCCTTCCCTTATTTTCCCCCCCAAGATTGTTGGTTGAATTTCTTAGGATGAAGAGTGCAGACAAAGATAAAGAGACAATAGCATCTTAAATTAAGTTGAGTAATTCTTCAGATATCAGTGATTTAACACCAAGTTAGTTTATATTTCAATTTTCTATGGGAATTAGGGGTATGGGGCAATCAGCTCCTGGTAATCATGGAAGGACCTAAGTTAATGGAACCTTTACATTTTGCACATGTAACTTCCCAAATGGCATAGGTTGTTAATATCTAGACATCAGACATGGGAAGAAAAGGGCGGGGGGATGTCATAATTCTCTTTTATTAAAATGAATTCAATCATATGACCAAACCTAATGTTACCAAACTCAAATAAGGTTCGCTCACCCAAGCGCTATAAAACCAAAACATAGGCACATGGTATGATAAAGGAAAGTACAGCTTTACTGCAAAGTGCAAAGCAAGGAGAGTGGGCAGCTAATGCTGAAAACACCCAGTCTCCCTGAGGTGTTCCCACATGCATTTTTAAGGACAAAATCGGGGCAGAGATCCTAGGCATATAATCAGTTCAGTGATTCATTCAAGAGGACCATGATCATCTCTTGGGCATTCTTGATTGGTGAGGCCTTACATAATCAAATTTCTCTTCAGGTGTCTGGAGCCATTAAGCTTAAAGTGTTTGAGCTCAGAACCAGCAGTTTCCAGCCTTTAAAACATCTTACATATTGAAATGAAAACCTTATCTTTCCTTTAAGTGAGAGTTTTAGAGGTCAAATGGCCCTCATTCATGATCCCAGTTGGTCATTATCAAAACCAAAAATCTGAAGACTTCTTACTCTGGGCCTTTATAATGTAAATGGATCTTATATTTCAAGAACCTTAGAAAATACATTAGGGAGTCCTTGTTAGGTTTCACTAACTGCAAGAAAAGCTGGGAAAGAGAGATGAGCTCTGTGCTCAGGAGAGGGTTAACTGGAGTGGTGAACAATTGCCAGGTCTCAGTCTCAGACTCATAAAGGTTATGGCTTTTGGCTTGTAGGTTTTGGTCAGAGAGTTTATGCTACAATTTAAATGTATACCAGAGCCTGTGACAGATAATATAAGGGGACTTCAAAAAGTTTTTGGATAAAGGGAATTAAAGGACTTTATTCTGATATAAAATATTTTTGAAATTCATGCGTAGTTTTTTCATAATACACATTTTCAACATGAACTTCTTGAAGACTCTTCACACAGAGTGGAAGGAAAATGTAATAAAGAATGGCAGAGGTTTAGTTAAACCAGACAGCCTCTCTTGACTGAAAGAGCCACTGATCACTTATCCAACTGTTGTCACATAGGAATCTAAATTCAGTACTTCTAGATTTTGTCATTTCTCAAAATCAATTAGAAATCTTAATTTTGAGAAAATGTATTATTTATTTACAATTAATTGCTGTACATCTTTATTTACATTTTGATTTTTCAAAGCATGCATGTACTGTGTGACAATCAAATCAAAGATAATATTATTTTCAACAAAGAACCTTACATTCCTTTGTCTGCTAAATGATATTTCCTGAGCCCTACCTGCCAACCATCTACTCTCCACTCCCCTCCCATAGAATCTCTGGTATCTATACTTGCCCTCCCTATTATTTTATCTTTGAATCATTCAATTTCTGCCATAGAATGTTTGTCTTTCATAGTCTGGCTTATTTTACTTAGCATTAAATCTTCTATATTAATATACTTTGAGTCAAATGACAGAGTCTCACCATTCTTTATGGCCGAGTAGTATTACATAGGGCATATGTGCCATACTTTTTCAATCCATCGTCAGTTTTAGGGCACTTAGGTTGATTCCATATCCTTGCAATTGTGAATAATGCTGCAATAAACATGGATGTGCAAGAATCTTTCCAGGGACCAGCAGATGGTGTAATGGTTACATCACTGGACTCCCACATAGTCTCCACAGTGGTTTGCGTCTCAGATCACTCATGCAGGGCATGTGTGCCCAAAATCCTGAGAAGAAAATGGAGGGGAAGGGGTTGAGGCATCACGATCCCCCCGAGAGGGATTTCTCACTTTCTGTCTCTCTGTCTCTCCGGTGAGTGCATGTGTCCTACAGAAAAATCTCTCTTAAGAAAAATAGAAAAAAAATAATCTTTCCAATTAAGTGATTTCCTGTTTTTTGAGTAAATACCAAGGAGTGGGATTATTGGGTCAAATGGTAGTTGAATGTGTAGAATTCTGCGGAATATCCCTGTTGTTTTCTATAGCTGCTACCCTAATTTATATTCCCACTAACAGTGTAGGAGAGATACCTTTCACCACTGCCTCACCAGCATTTGTCATTGTTTTTTTAATCATTGCCATTTTGATTGGGGTTAAGTGATGTCTCATTGTGTTTTTCATTTGCATTTCCCTTATGGACAGAAGTCTGACTACTTTTTCCTATTTTTCCAAAGTCCTTTTCAGAGGGCTTAGGGGGAGTCATGCCCATGACATTAACAGACCATTTTTTCCATTAACAGAATTCTTCCTATATCCTGTCCCTGGCAGAGTATCTTTGAGATGTATATTCAAGTATAGTCTTTTGCTTATCTCTTCCCAAGACACAGAACTTCCCTTTCCTTGAGATGTAAATTTAAGCATTTCTTTTAAGAATTTCTTCCCAAGACACAAATCTTCCCTTCCAATTACCAACCTAAAAATTGTGGAACCCATCTATAGCCTACAAGTTCCCCCTTCCACCTGTCCTGACTTTTTGGGCCAGACCAATGGAAATCTTTTCACTGATTTTGTCTGTCACTCTCAAACTCAAATAAAAGGAACCCCTGTACCTGCTCACCCCAAGAAAGGCATATTTGCTTCCTCTCTGGGCCTATGTCACTCATATTCTGTTTGGAAATGAACTGCGTTAATTATTAATTTTTAATTTTTTAGAGTTGGTTATTTTCCACTGACAATAGTAAGAGATAAATATTTCTACATATGCTTTTCAGCCATTTATATGGCTTCCTTAAAGAGCTGTCTGTTCAGCTCATTTGCCCATTTTAAAATTGGATTATTGGGCTGGCAGGTGGTGTGGTGGTTAAGGGTGCTGGACTCCCCTGTAGCTGACCACGGTTCAAATCCCAGACCTGTTGGCTTGCTTTCTTGCTTTCTCATTTTCTCTCTCTCTCTGTCCCTCTCTAGCCAAATTAAAATAAAGTTAAATAAGACCATTCTTTATTTTAAAAAATATATTATTCATTTTTTTTGTGAGTGAGCTGCTTAAGTTCTTTATATATTCTAGTTATCAACCCCTTATCTGAAACACAGTTTGCAAATACTTTCTCTCATTCTGTGGGTTGTCTCTTCACTCTATCCATTGGTTTACTTTGCAGAAACTCTTTTGCCATGCAGCTCTTTAGCTTAATGTAATCCCACTTGCCTATTTTTGGAATTGTTGCCTGAATTTAGGAGTCATTTTAAAAGAAATGTTTGTTTACTCCAGCGTCTTTAAGTGTTTCCTCTGCGTTTTTCACAAGTACTTTTATACTTTGAGGATTTTCATTTTGATCTTTAATCCATTTTGAGTTGATTTGTGCTAATGGTGAGAGATAGGGGTACAGTTTCATTTATCTGTAGGTGGATATCCAGCATCATTTGCTGAAAAAACTTTCTTTTCTCCACTAGATTTTCTGTGTCCTTTGTCAAAAATGAGTTGGCTGCATGGTTTGGGGTTTATATCTGGATTCTCTATTTTGTTCCACTGTTCTATGTATCTGTTTTTGTGCCATTACTGTGCTGTTTTTATCACAGCTTTGTAATATATTTTGAGGTTGGGTGGTGAAGTGCCTATTTTATTCTTATTGCACAGTATTGCCTTGGTGATGCAGGGTCTTTTGTGGTTCCAGACAAATTTTATGTATTTTTTCTTATTCCTGTGAAGAATGTTGCTGGGAATTTAATCAGAATCACATTCAATTTGTAAATTAATTTGGGTAGAATTGACCTTTTGATTACATTGGTTCTTCAAATTCAAGAACACAGGATAGTATTCAATTTTTGGGGGGAGAGGTAACACATTTAATTTTTTGTTTTTAGTTTTTCATAGTTTTTCTTGCAGAGGGCCTAAATTTCATGTGCAGCTTTTTGATTCTCAAATAATGAAACATCATTAAAATTTTAAACACCAAGAGAGTCAAAAGAGACCCACTCCATTTGCTGATCACCATCTTATGTCCTACACAGTACATCTCTTAATCTATTAGTAATTTTTTTAGTAAATGGTCCTAGTACAAAATGCATGTATATTTACTGACCTTAATTTCATGTATGAGGTTCCACTGGGAGCTAAAAAATAAAACAAAGAGAGAAGAAACAGAAAAAGAGACTGAATGCAAATTTCAATGGCAGAAAGGAGCCCCATGAGAAAACTATGCCAAAGATGACATGACCATTAGGGATCAACCCTTTGCTATTCAGGTTTGAAATGTAAGGTGCAATAAATGTCACGAAGGGGGTCATGTCAACACATGAGAATGTCCTTTGGTCTTTCTGGAATCAATGCAAGCTCAATTCCCTCTGATGGCTCAGGGCCCTTGATGTACCCCTCAGAGCTGAGAGCGGAGATGAGAAACAGTGGGTTTGCACTGAAACAAAACATATTCGGGAGAAACACGACCACAGATGATCCACCACAGGAGTATGTTACAAGTTAGGGTGAAAAAGATCCAGAAGTTGAATTTTTCAAGTTACTAACAACCAAACAAAAACAGAAATTTCTCAGAAATCTGGATCGACCTGAGAAGAAAAAAAGAATAAGAAAAAAGTTAGAAAAAAGAAAAAGTTTCAGAAGAGCAGAAGTAAGCACAAAAACAAAACAAACAAACAAAAAAACAAATTCTCCTTCTCCTCTTCTTCCTCTAGTAAGACTTCAGAAAGCAGCAGTGAGAATGACAACAAAGGAAAAAAAACAAGTAAAGAAACACAAGCATTCAGGAAATCACAACAGTGATTCCAAAGAGGACATATCTCAGAAAAGAAAATAAGAGTGTTCTGGGGAGAATAGCAAATGGAGCACTCTGATCTAGACAAAAAGTCCAGAAACTGTCATCGTAGCCCAGAGAAGAGATGATCTGATAGAAAAGAGGGGAGCCATTCCAGTAATGAAAGAGGTAGGAGAAGCCAAAGCAGAATCATGATAATAATAAAAAAGTAATAATAAAAATAATAATAAAAAAATTAAAAGCTCTATTTTAATTTTCCATTTTTGTAAACTGACATTCCGAGTATAAAACTTTATGACTACCATAAGCATGAACTTGGCAAATGTTTTTAAGTAATTTATTTTGGGACTGTAGAAATATTTTCTGTTGGTAACTTTTTCTTGTGCTCTATACAAGACAAAACACCCATATAACTTTGTGACATTTTCTTTTTTCTTTTCTTTCTTTTTTTTTTTTTTCTTGAGAGATTTTTTTGCTATAGGTCATGTGCACTTGCCAGAAAGACTGAGAGAGACAGAGAGACAGAAAGTGAGAAATCACCCCCCAGAGGGTATGGCCATGCCAATCCCTTCTCCTCCATTCTCCTTTTGGGATCTTGGGCACGCACACACACATGGCCATCGTGAGTTTAAGTCACTGGGTCCGGGACTTGAACCACGGTTGACTACATGGGAGTCCAGTCACATAACCATTACGCTAACTGCTGGTCTCACTTTGTGACATTTTCTTCTGAAACATCTTTTTTTTTTTTTTTTTTTTTTTGGAGAGGTTTTTGCTATAGGGTGCGTGCGCTCGCCAGACAGAGACAGAAAGACAGAAAGCGAGAAATCACCCCCCAGGGGGGGATGGCCACACCGCAATCCCTCCTCCTTCGTTCTCCTCTCGGGATCTTGGGCACACACACACACGCGCCTGGCATAAGTTTTAAGCCACCGGGTCGGGGATGCAAACCGCGGTCGACTATGTGGGAGTCCAGCGACAAAGCCATTACACTAACTGCTAGTCCCTCTTCTGAAACATCTTTAAAACAATGACAGTTTATTGAAAAAAAGTTTTTCTCTTTTCTTTTTACCTCAATGACTTTCCCTCTCTCTCTACATATATATTTTAAAAAGAATTATTATTTTGTTAATTTGACCAGAGAAAGAGAGAGAGAGAAAGCAAGCTGCAAGGTCTAGGACTTGAAACGCAGTCAGTCATGTGGGAGTAAAGTGCCTTAACCACCATGCCACCTGCTGGTATATATATACCAGTGAGTGCATGTGTGTGTGTGTATGTGTGTGTGTGTGTATGTATATGTATGTATGTGTGTGTGTATATATATATACACACACACAATTTTTCATGTTAAGAGACACTTCTGCCCTGCAATAATACGGAATTATGTGATAATGTTTTATAAACTGAAAAACTATAGAAAGATGTACCAAGAATAATTTTTGTAAAATGTATCAGTAGATACAGTACTCATTCTAATATTAAAACCCAGAAAGATAGGCCAGCAGGTGGCGTGGAGGTGAAGGTGCTAGATCCCACATGGTTGACTCTGGTTCAAGTCCTCTTGGGAGCGTGTGTGCGCGCGCGTGTGCACAAAATCCTAAGAAGAGAATGAAGGAGAAGGGATTGTAGGATGGCCATCACCCTAGGGGATGATTTCTCACTTTCCTTCTCTTTCTCGGTCACTATCTGGCAAGCACACATGCCGTATGGCAAAAACCTAAAAAACAAAAACAAAAACCACTAGAAAAAAAGAATCCAAAAAGATATTTGTTGATATCTTTCTTTTATACATACCTAACAATTTTTTTGTAAAATATATATTTTCACATTCAATGTGTACAGTATTTTTCTTGAGTAGATTATTTTCTCAATTTCCTGAGTTTGTTTTAATCTAGAATTATTTAAGAGAACCAAATACTCAGCAACTGGCAGAATCTATAATTAAATATTATTCACTGGCCCCGTCATTGACTTAGTTATAAAAAGAAAAGGAAATGCTTTCATGTCAACTACTCTTTGAATTAGAGAGCTGTGAGAAATGCATGCATGTTTTGGGTCAAAAACAAGTATGAATGTTTTCAGGTCACTGAGCTCAATGGGAATGTTGAAAAATACAGACCTATTACTAATAACTGTTAAAAGCATTACAGGTTAGGTTTGTTTTAGTTTCCTTTTTTCTCTTTCATTTCATGTTCACCTGAACTTAGCCAAGGCTGAACGTAGCCAAGGAGATGCTTTTAAGGTTGCATCTGTTTGATTTTTTTTCAGTAACAGCTTTATGAAGGTATAATTTATGTACCATATAATTGACCCGTTTAAATTATACAATTCAATGGTTTTGATATATTCAGAATTGGGTAACCACCACCCAAATTTTAAAACATTTCCATTACCTCCAATCCCTGAAAGTCATATTTCCAATTAGCATCATTCCCCATTTTGCAACCCTCCAGCCCTGGTGATCACTAATACACTTCTTGTCTTCATAGATTTGTCTACTTTAAGGGTTTCATGTAAATATTGTCATATAATACATAGCTGTCAGTGACTGGCTAATTTTCCCTTTGCATAATGTGTTCAGGGTTCATCCATATCATGGAATGGATCAATAATACTCCATTCCTATTTATTGCTAAACAATGTTCCATTGTATAAATATGCAATGTTTTATTTATTCACTCATCAATTAATAGGCATTTGAGTTATTTTCACTTTTTGGGTGTTATAAATAATATTGCCATAAACATTTATGTAGAAATTTTTTTTTAGAGGTTTTTGCTATAGGGCATGTGCACTCGCCAGACAGAGACAGAGAGACAGAAAGTGAGAAATCACCCCCCAGGGGGGATGGCCATGCTGCAATCCCTTCTCCTCCATTCTCCTCTCAGGTTCTTGGGCATGCATGCACACGGGCCCAGCGTGAGTTTTAAGCCACCAGATCCAGGACGTGAACGGTGGTCGACTACATGGGAGTTCAGCGACATAGCCATTACACTAACTGCTGGTCCCTAGAAATTATTTTTATGTGAACATATGTTTTTTTTTTTTTTTGGAGAGGTTTTTCGCTATAGGGCGCGTGCGCTCGCCAGACAGACAGAGAGAGACATAGAGACAGAAAGCGAGAAATCACCCCCCAGGGGGGATGGTCACGCCGCAATCCCTTCTCCTCCATTCTCCTCTCGGGATCTTGGGCACGCATGCACACGCGCCCGGCGTGAGTTGTAAGCCACCGGGTCTGAGACGCGAACCGCGGTCGACTACGTGGGAGTCCAGCGACATAGCCATTACGCTAACTGCTGGTTCCCCGTGAACACATGTTTTAAGCTTTCTGAGGTTAATATACTTAGAAGTGGAATTTCTGGGTACATGATAACTCTATGTGTAATCTTTGAGGAATAGCTAGACTATTTCTCAAGTACTTGCACTGTTTTGCGTTCCCACCAACAATATGCAGAAGACTTCCACTGCCCTCACACTTGTCCTATTATGTTATTTTACTTTCCATAAATTGTAAGCTTCATTTGAATGCAAGATAGTCACAATTTTAAGTCAATCTACAATGTATAACATCTAGAGGGATCCAATGTATTAAAATCGAGTGAGTGAATGAATACATTTAATAATGAGACTAATATATTCCAAGGTATTTAGGTGACTGTATCGACTGGGGAGATAGAAGGCCAGTCGAATAGTTGAAGAGTGCTTGGAAATCACATCAATCAGGGAGTCACCCCTGTGGTGACTTGCTGAAATAGGTGATGGGTTGTTGAGTAATGGAGCGTAGTTGAAAAAAGAACATGTCTGAGAAGTATAGAGGTGTGCTGATGGAGGAAGAGAGAAGAGTCTTGTAAAGGAAATAGTGGAGGAGTGGGCAGAAGGAGAGGATAAAAATAAGATCTATACTATGTCAAGAGATGAAAAAGACTTTCAAAAAGGGAGTGGCTCTCAAACCTAGGAATGATTTAATTAGGATGAGAAATGAATGTAGTCTCTTGTGTTTTGATAATTAGGGATCATTAGTGATCTTCAAGGTTTCCAAAGAAAATGATAGTGGGCAAGATTAAAGAACATAGATAGTGAAGAAGGAATGGACTAATAAATGTTAGTACTAGCCAGATGAGAGGATGGATATTTTTTTCTGAGAGGTTTTTGCTAAAGGGTGCATGCGTTCGCCAGAAAGACAGAGAGAGACAGAGAGACAGAAAGACAGAAATCACCTCCCAGGGGGGATGGCCACACCACAATCCCTTCTCCTCCCTTTTCCTCTCGGGATCTTGGGCACGCATGCCCACGTGCCTGGTGTGAGTTTAAGCCACCGGGTCTGAGACTTGAACCGTGTCGACTACATGGGAGTCCAGCGACATATCCATTATGCCAACTGCTGGTCCCAGAGTGGATGGATTTTTAAAAATTATTTTATTGAACTTTATTTAATGAATGAAGGAATGAATGAATTTTTAATGTGACCAGAGAGAGACAGAGTGAGTGTGAGAGAGAGAAAGTAAGAAAGCAAGCCACCAGGTCTGGGCCTCAAACCGTGGTTGGCCATGTGGGAGAGTCTGGTGTTCTTAACCACTACACCACCTGCCAATCCCATTCCACTGGATTTATTCAGCATGCATGTACATGCATCCAGTGTTATTTTATTTTTTTTTTCAAAGCTGGGTCTGGGACTCAAACCAAGCAATCAGCCATGTGGGATCCAGCTGCCTTAACCATCATGCCACCTGGCTAGCCCACTTTGTAGTTATTTCTATGCAGTATTTTCAGAGTGTCTTATGTAAGATGATGCTAGATTCAATGACTTCTAAAGTAACTTTCCCTTTTTGTTGAAGGTAAAGTAATTCTGTTTCAGAGCCAGCAGATGGCGTAGAGGTTACATCAATGGAGGAGACTGGAGGAGAAGGGATTGTGGCCTGGCCATTCCCCCTGGGGAACAGGTGATTTCTCACTTCTCACTTTCCCTCTCACTGACTGACTGACTGACTGACTGTCTCTCTCTCTCTCTCTCTCTCTCTCTCTCTCTCTCTCTGCAAGCACATATACCCTAGAGCAAAGATCTTAAAAAAAAAAAAATTCTGTTTCTACTTCTTAGCTGTTGTGAATAATACCGCTACAAACATTGGCATGAAAATATCTCTTTGAGATCCTGCTTTCAGTTCTTTCTCTCTCTCTCTCTCTTTTTTTTTTTTTTTTTTTTTTTTTTTTTTTTTTTTTTTTTTGAGAGGTTTTTGCTATAGGGTGCGGCACTCACAAGAAAGGCAGAGACAGACAGAGAGACAGAAAGGGAGAAATCACCCCCGGGGGCGGAGGGCGGGGGATAGCCAAGCTGCAATCCCTTCTCCTCCATTCTCCTCTCGGGATCTTGGTCACACATGCACATGCGCCTGGCGTTGAGTTTAAGCCACCGGATCTGGGACTCAAACCACGGTCAACTACATGGGAGTCCAGTGACATAGCCATTATGCTAACTGTTGGTCCCTCAGTTCTTTCAGATATCTACTCAGTAGTAAAATTACTAGACAATACAGTAATTTTATATTGAATTTATAGAAGACTATCCATAGCAGCTATAACCATTTTATATCCTTACATCAATACACAATGGTTCAGCTTTTCTACATCCTTGTCAATACCTATTATTTTCTGTTCTGTTCTGTTTCATTTTTTGATTGTTGCCACCCTTTGTTCATCAACAGATGAAAAGATAAACTAAATGTGATACACACACACACACACACACACACACACAAGATTATTATTCAGGCTTAAAAATGAAGGAGGTTCTATCATATGCTACAATACGGATGAACCTTGATAACATTATGATAAATAAAATAAGCGAGACAAAAAAAGGACAAATATCATATGATTACACTTAAATGAGGTACCTAGAATAGTCGAATTCATAAACAGGAAGTAAAATACTGGTTACCAAGGACTAGGGAGAGGAAAAACAGAATTGTTTAATGAATATAGACCTTTACCTTTGCAAGATGAAGAAGTTCTGGTGATCTGTTGTACAATAATGTCAATATGCTTGACATTACTGAACCACACAATTTAAAATGATTAAGATGGTAAATTATGTTATATGCTTTTTACCACACACACACACACACACACACACACACACACACACAAACACTACATCTATTATTGTTTTAGTAGATCTAGCAAGTTTATGGGTGGTATTATAACTACTGCCAACTATGGCATTGCTAAAAATTTACAGAATATTTTATTCTATCAGCAAGCTGCTTTTCAAGCCTGGTAGCAACTTCTCTGTTCACACCCTTTCCACACCAAGAATAAACAGTCTCCCTTTTCTATCTGGAGACACTAGCCTTTGCAATTATCTCTAATTGCTTAGACTACTGTAAATTTCATGCATAAAATATAAATCACTTCTCTTTTTCTCTTATAAATTTATAATATTGTTAGTGTGTTTTCATGATTTTTAACAATTATTCCTATTTTAGATATTTTTGTAGTTAAGTAATAAGTTTGTTTTGCCGTCTGTAAAAATACTTTTATGAGGCCAGCAGGTGGCACAGTGTTTAAGGCACTGGATTCCCACATGGCCTACCATAGTTCAGTACTGGACTCACCGGCTTGAAACTCATGCCAGATGTGTATGTGTGCATGCCCAAAATCCTAAGAGGAGAACGAAGAAGAAGGGATTGTGGTGTGGTCATCTCCCTAGGGGGTGATTTCTTGCTTTATGTCTTTCTGGCAAGCGCACGTGACCAGCAAAAATCTCTCCAAAACAAACAGAAAATCTATACATAGATCTCTCTATATCTCAAATTGTACATTCTATAACCCAGAGCTAATCTGCTTCTTTTCTCTACTATAACTACTAGGCATTATTATAAATAATGCTGCTTTGAAAATACTGTTAAATCACAGCGCCCAGCCTTGAAATTTCTTGTGGATATTCCATAAGTGAAATTACTGTGCTTAAAAAATTTTGTATATTTTTCAAGTTTAGCTATACATTGTCAAACTATCCTTTTTTTACAATCTATCATGAAAGTGCTTCTTTCAAGACTGTACACAATTGCTATGTGCATTTATTTTATAAGCTGATGGCCAATCTATGTTATGTTATTAATTTAATATAAATTTATTTCAAATATATGTTTATAGGTCATTTCATTTACTCATTTATTTTCTTTAGTTTTAAATTTTTTTAAGATATAAGAACTTTTTCTAAGAATTATTTTATTTTTTATTTATTCGTTCATTTATTTCATTTTTTTAATTTGACCAGAGAGAGACAGAGCCAGAGAGAAGGAGAGAGAGGGAAAATGAGAGAGCAAGGCTCCAGGTTCAGGACTTGAACCATGGTAGGCCATGTGGGAGTCCACCATCCTTAACCACCACACTACCTGCCAGCCCCAAGATATAAGAACTTTTTATATACTAGACCCATTCTCTCTCTCTCTCTCTTTTTTTTTTTTTTTTTTTTTTTTTTTTGGCTATAGGATATGTGTGCTCACTGGAGAGGGTGAGAGAGAAAAAGAGAGCAAGAAATAACCCCCCAGGGAATGATCATGCTGCCATCCTTTCTACTCTCTTGGGATTTTGGGCACACATGCTCCTGGCTTGAGTTTGAAGCCACTGAATCTGAGACTCAAACCGCAGTCAGCCATGTGCCATCTGTTGGTCCCATTCATTCATTTTTTTTATATACATTTTAAATATTTTCTTGATTTGTTACTTGCCTTTTCATTTCATTTATGGTGCTTTGAGAGAATTATAGTTGTTTTAATATTTATTAAAACTATCCATGTTTTCTTTTATAGGGAAGTCCCACAAAGAAATGTACACTTATTCAGACTTTTTTCAATGTTGGAAAGAGGAACTTTTAGTTTAGGCCATTTTTGTCTTATTGACTAGAAATAAGTTGAATCTAATATTCAGTCCAGACATTGACATTTTCATATGTTTTGGAGAGAGTTACTCCACCTTCCTTGCAAAGTTGCCTCATGGATAATATAGAGATGTTGTGAATATCAAGTAAAATAGAATTACTTTAGCTCATTGTTAGGTAGGTGGCTTGCAGTAAACATTCAGTAGCTCTCAGGATAGTGATGATGAGATGATGGTGATAGTAATTTTATCTTCTGGCTCTTAACTTTGACATTCATTGTGTCTCAGACTGGATCCACATACATATTAGCTTTGCTCTACTCCTCAAAATATTTTTAAAGCTAAGAACATCTCATGCAAGTTATTCCACAATCTAATTCTCAGAATTATATCATCAATACAGTAAATGTAACTTCTTACTAATTACAAGTGGTTTTGGTTTAAAGTGTTTGCTTTTAATACCTCAGTAAACACAAAGGGCACAACAATGCCAAGAGAACTGGGAATGTTATAAATTTTAACAAATTTCTCTCCTGTTCCCAACTATATTGAAGGTAGAAGTGATTAACCAACTGATTAACCTTCTACCCTTCTCTAAAACTTGCTTATACTTGACTTATAAGATTTCCTTTATCCTTCTCAAATATAAGATTAACCATGCAATTTAGGCAACAATAAAGCTAGATGATTTAAATTTCAGGGGATGCCTGACCCAGACACTCTCACCTCAGTGAGCATTTGGTCCCCATCCACCTTTGGATGTAATCATTCAAGTAGAATATGTTGTGTATCTCTTAAAGCAAACTATTCTTTGTATTGTGTTAGGTGATTCCAGTGACCTAAGGACATGATCTCTAAGTTTCTCCCCAGAGAACCTCACATCTGTGTAGTATCTTCTCATGTTTCCAGGGCACTCTCACACAGGATAACTGATTTCACCTTCCTGGAAAGTCCAGCAAATTCACTTCATAAATGATAAAATACAAGTTCACAAGACTGAGTGAGTTGGCTATAACATCACTCTTTAATGGTAGAGTTAAATCTAGATTTCATAATCCCTCTGTAACACTCTGCTCTCCCTTAGAAAAAGAAAACAGAAACTGTCCATCCCGTCCTCTCTTATAATTTTCTTATACTATATTACAGTGAATGAGTGCTCTCTGGTCAGGCAGATACATGTTCAAATGCAGGCATTCAC
The DNA here is from genome assembly GCA_026018925.1 of Tupaia tana. Lineage (NCBI taxonomy): Eukaryota > Metazoa > Chordata > Mammalia > Scandentia > Tupaiidae > Tupaia > Tupaia tana. The sequence continues at coordinate 17,825,948 of JAKSZU010000022.1, read as the reverse complement.
TTCTACTTAACTTGGTGATTTTTGAACCTCACTTTAGTCATCTCTAAATTGGGATGATAATTATAATTAAATCTACTTCATAGGGTTGTTGTATGGCTTAAATGAGATAGGCTACACAGTGAGCTTAATACCTATTAGCTGTTCTTATAATTGGATCCATAAGTATGACATTGGCTACTGTATGGATTTGGATTATTTACTAGTCCTCATTGTCCAAAACAATATCTATAGTTCATGACCCATTGTGCCACTATGATGGGAAAATTTCTGCACTATTAGATGTCTTATATTTCATTTCAAGGTATTTTTTCCCTGACCTTTACAAAAGGATGCTAGACCCACACAAAAGACTGCCAAGGCAGGGGATTTTTTACTTCCTATTTCTAACCCATAACCCAAAGAAAATTTACAAGATAATCTTCAGCCATATGTATAGTTTTCAGCAAATATACCTTGGAAGCATTTATTAGTTAGCTTCATGAGCTTTATAACCCTACACTTGAAACTTACACTAGAACCCAGTCTGTAAAAACTGACAGACAACTTCAAGAGGTAGTGTGTTGACAATTTCCTCCATCATTCCCTGGTGATGTTCTTCTGTTTAACACTCGTTTTATTACTGTCAACAGCTTTACTAAGACATGCTGGGGAGGAGGCCTCTGTGGTTACGCTTTTGGTGTCATGGATGAATTATTCATGTATGTCATAGCGATTCATAAAAAAGTGAAAGCTTCAGCTCAGAACATTCTCACAAGTGTGTTTTTAACATTCAAGAGACAGACCCTACTCACGTACACCTCAATACTTTACAGCTTCTGATGACTCAAAATTAAGTGACATATTTTGAGTTGCTATCCTGACTTAGAGATGAGTGAGGGGTTTATGTTATATAGCTCTGTGCCTTATATTGAGATGTACTTTAGAAAACTATTAGACTTCTCAAAAGTCTTTTAGAAACCTTTTCCAAAGCCTACCTGTGTGTCAGCGTAACCGTTTGGCATATGGTCAAATACTCGACAGACTTAGAATATGTATCTAAGAAAAATACTTCCGCAGAAAATCAAAAGAGCTCGTCTGAAATCACATGCAATTTTTCCAAGGACTTATGTCTTGGTAACATCTCAACTGCACAGCTAACAAGTCAAATCAAGCATAGTCAAAAAGAAGAGGTAACCAAAGAGAAAGTTAATGACCCTTCTTGTCATTATCTGACTACAAATTTAGTTCCCAACAGACTACTAGGTTCTGGAACATCTATCACACTTAGTAAGAAAGTTAAATTCCTAATGTGTCTTTGGTTACATAAAGTTGAGCAAGGGATCTAAAGAAAGAACTAGAAATGGCTCTGAATGTAGAACATTTCCCAAGAAACATTAAAAAGAAATCATGACTCTAAGGGAGCAATATTCTACTGAGGAAGATCCATGGAACCTGAAATTCAGTTCAGCACACCCTTAAATTAAGATGCCCTATGGTGTGGCCCTCAATCTCTTGGACCTTATCTTTTCTGCAGTCACAGCTTGAAAGAATTTCACCTACTAAGCAAAATGCTTTCACTTAATAGCAATAATATTAATAATCTTTCTCAGTGTTAAGGACATTATTATGTTCTGGATTTCTAAGCCTTTTACACTGTTACTTCACTTAATCCTCAAAACAATCTAATAAGGATAGGATTTTACAGATGATAATACTGAGCTTTAGAAAGTAATGTACAGTGGGAACCAGCAGTTAGCTTAATGGCTATGTTGCTGGACTCCCACGTAGTTGACCGCGGTTTGCGTCCCAGACCCAGTGGCTTAAAACTCATGCCGGGCGCTTGTGTGTGTGTGCCCAAGATCCTGAGAGGAGAATGGAGGAGAAGGGATTGCGGCATGACCATCCCCCCTGGGGGGTGATTTCTCGCTTTCTGTCTGTCTCTCTGTCTGGTGAGCGCACGCACCCTATAGCAAAAAAACCTCTCCAAAAAAAAAAAAAAAAAAGAAAAAGAAAAGAAAGTAATGTACAGTAAAAGGCATAGCCATTATTCAAATCCACTTATCAAAAGTTAAACTCATTCCTCTTGGGACCAGCAGTTAGTGTAATGGCTATGTCACTGGACTCCCATGTAGTCGACTGCGGTTCATGTCCCGGACCTGGTGGCTTAAAACTCACGTCGTGAGCGTGTGCGTGTGTGCCTAAGATCCCAAGAGGAGAATGGAGGAGAAGGGATTGCAGCGTGGTCATCCCCCCTGGGGGGTGATTTCTCGCTTTTTGTCTGTCTCTCTCTCTGTCTGGCGAGCACACACACCCTATAGCAAAAAAAAACTCTCCAAAATAAATAAAAGTTAAACTCAGTCCTCTTAAACACTTCCTGAATTATTGTGAGTATCTAATGGTTTCTAGAATTTCAATAATTACAAGAAGGTACATAACTATAAATATGAAAATTTGAACATTGTATAAATATAGCACACAGCATTGAATTAGTACACAGCATCGATAGAATTCTATGTAAAAAAAATGAAATAGAATTCAAAGTTTGAGTCAATCTACAAAATATATTTATTTTCTTATATAGGATTTTAGTTGGCTATATTTTGAAAATAGAGGACCATTCCTTACTTCTGTCTCCTTCTCCATTACTGCCTTTCCATATCCTTAAGTCTTTATAGTGTATTCATGATGGAAAAATTCATTTGGTATGCTGTAATGATACACAGTGATTGAATGTAAAAAAATAAAAAACAACAACTCTTATTAGAGAATATATTCCAATTTGTAAAAATTAAAGCTGTTGGTGGTTAAGGGCACTGGACTCCCACATGGCCAACTGTGGTTTGAGTCCCAAACCTGGAAGCTCGCTTTCTCACTTTCCCTCTTTCTCACTCTGTCCTTCTCTGGTCAAATTAAAATAAATAAAGTAAAATAAAATAAAATAATTAAAAACTAAAAACTATCATGTTGTATTTCAATAGAAAGTTTTTAAAATTTGATGCTTTTTAAACATGGTTATTGACTTAGCTCTATTGGTGTTAGGAAGGTATGCAGTAGTTCTCTAATTTCTATGTGCATAAGGATCTCCCTAGAATTCCAAGTCCCCTTTGAAGATTTTCATGCTTAACTTAGGAAACTATATTCTTAGTATCTAGAAATCTACACGATTAGCCCCTAACAAGACCTTGGCATGGATAATCCTCAAAGAAAAAAATCCTTACTCCTTAGTCAATGTTTCCTTGTTTTCCCATGTGCTTGCACAATTCATTGTTCATATAGCACCAAGAGTGATCTTCTTAATCTCTTTGGCTTCCAGATGCATTTCAAGTACATTTATTTGTTCACTTGACCCTTATGGTGTGCACTTAATTGGCCTCCACATATCTCCTGAGTTTATCTCTTGTCGTTCTCCTTAAGTTGACTTCATGTCAGCACCTTTTACTTATTCCATTGCCCCCAAGATCTGACTTCATCTGGTCCTAGAGCCAGGCACTCACTGCTCTGATGGTTCTGCAAGGCTGGCTCTTTCTGATAACACGGAAGTCTCTTACTTGTCATCTCTTTTCAGAGTCCTTTCCTTGACCACTCCTATCCCAGGACCCTTATTCAGGCATTTTATTTCATATCAGACTTCTCCCCTACCGTTCATAGGGCTGAAGAAAATGGAGGGCCCTCTTTTCTCTTCTCAGCACTAGACCTGTCTCCTACAAAACGATAGGCTCTTAAACATGCGCAGAAAAATAATCCACCAACCCCACATGTATTCAACACCTCAGTTTCCCACAACTGCCTATGGCGGGGGGGAGGTAGGGTTCTTGTGTACCTACAGCTGTCCCACAGGATGACAAAAAAGCCCTGAGGGAGAGGTTCTAGAAGTAGCTAGAGCCAATTTCAACAAGGACTTTTGGGGCCAGCGGATGGTGTGGTGCTTAAGAGTGCTGGACTCCCACATGGCTGACCGCAGTTCAAGTCCCAGACCTAGTGGCTTGCTTTCTTACTTTCTCTCTTTCTCACTCTTACTCTGTCCCTCTATGGTCAAAATAAAATAAATAAAGTTAAATAAAATAATAATAATTATTATTATTTTAAAAAAAGACTTTCAAGGATATGGGTACGTAGAACATTAACTCTTGGTGGCACATTCCCTCGGTCCACAGAGTTCTCTCCATGTAGAAAGAGGTATGCCAGAGGATGGCCAAAGCTTATTTTGTGGCAGAAGGGTTATTTGCATACGTTCAATACTGCCTGTTGCCTTGAATCAGAAATTGGAAATACTCATTATTGGACAGAGCTTTGACTGGAATGTCATACCTGAAGATTAATCAGAAAACTGTGGAAATGAGGTGGATATCAAGTGAGCCAACAGAAGCTCTTAGAAAGATGGCCTGGCACCATAAATAATTCTGCTTGGCAGAGAGAATTAGAGAAGATATATGAAAGAATTTATAACATAAAATAACCTGAACTTTCCCAGCCCAGCATTATAATCTGTAGAGATTTCAAAAGAGCAACCACACCAGAGGATTATCTTGAGAAGAACTTTGAAGGAAGAAAAAGAGTCTGATCTTTGCTAGCAGATGGTATATCACAGAATACTTGGTAGGCAGGGCTGAATTGAGAAGGTTTATGTGTGACTAGTGTGCTGGGTATTTGCTTTTCAACAATTTAGTAGTTGACATGTAAATATTTTCTCAAAAATATTTAAAACCATACTGTTTCGGTTGTTATAGAGTCACAAACAAAATTATACAAAATTACAAGAAATATTTTGAACATTATCTTTAAAATTCAGTTTTCTGAAATTTTGAAAGTTGATTATTAATAAGAACTATGGAATATGAGGAAAAATTTTGTGATATATAAAGTAAATGTGGAAAAATGTAAAAATAAATAAATAAATGGGAAAAAAAGAAAACGTTAAAAAAAGAAAAAGATATGGCCAGAGGATGGCCAAAGCATGGTCTTTTGAAGCATGTGGGAAGAAAATGGATGGTGGGAGTGAGATGGTGTGATTACCAAACAGATGACTTGCTTCTACAATCTGAAACATCTGAATCCTTTGTTACTTATGTGTTTTCAAACTATCTCAATAAGATATTAATTATTTTTAAGTTTGTTTCTACCATGAGACAGAGAGAGACAGAGACAGGCACCCTCAACAGGATCTTCTACTGTGGACAGCATATTTAGGGAGGCCTCTGGATGCAAACCCAGGACCTCTCATGTGGGTCCCACATTGCAGAACATTATGGTAACACTGCACCACTCCAACAGGTCAAAAATATTGATATAAATTCTATAGAAACTAATCTTTTCTGCCTCATCTGCTGCTGCATCCCCAGCATATATAATAGTGCCTGACATAGAGTGTGCAGAATTAAAATCTGTTGAATGAATGACTTGTAATAGCTTACACGTATGCAAAACTTGCAATATGCCAGGAGTTCTTCTCTGTGCTTTGCATACAAGATTGCTTTCAGTCCTTATAAAAATCCTATCAGGAAAGTACTGAGAAATTTTCCACTTTGCACATGGCATGGAAAGGTTAAACAATTTTCTCAGTATCATACAGTTAGTAAAAGGCTCAAGAGGCTGTATGGGGACCAGCAATTAGTGTAATGGCTATGTCGCTGGACTCCTACGTAGTCGACCGCGGTTCGCATCCCGGACCCAGTGGCTTAAAACTCACACTGGGCACGTGTGCGTGTGTGCCCAAGTTCCCGAGAGGAGAATGGAGAAGAAGGGATTGCGGCGTGGCCATCCCCCCTGGGGGGTGATTTCTCGCTTTCTGTCTGTCTCTCTCTGTTTGTCTGGAGAGCGCACGCACCCTATAGCAAAAACCTCTCAAAAAAAAAAAAAAAAAAAAAAAAAGAGGCTGTATGTATGTATGTATTTATTTTTGGATGAAACACTGAATGAGTGAGCATATGAATAAGCAAATGATTGTACAAGGGAGTAAAGGAATGAATGAGTGAACAATCAAGGCAATATACTGGATTGGAAAAAAAAATTCTGTCATTCATGTTAACAGAAAACAGGGCAAAATTTACAATTCAAATGCAATCTAAAAGTGTCATGTAAAAACATTAACGTGAAAGCACTCACAAATATAGTTTTTGTCTTGGCAGAATGAACTTTTTAGGAAATACTCAAACTTGGGAATTGACTGTACTGTAAGATGGCCGACAAGTATGCCGCAGTTTGCTTTCACATACTGGGAAGTATAAATAAGGGGCATTCCAGTGGGATGCAAACGAGAATTTCTCTAGCTGTGAAAAGAAGGCATAGCTTTCAGGGACTTCCAGGCTCTAGAAACCTGGGTTGAGGAAAGATTTGAGCATGTGGTATAAGATCATTTGCAGCCATGTCTGCTGTCTTCCTCAGGACACACAATAGCTGGAGTTGAGCTCCAGGATATCAGTAGCTGATTGCTGACATACTTTTGTTTTATTTTTTAAAAATAATTTTAATTTTGATTTTATTTATCATTATTATTATTTTCCAATTTGCTTTAGGGCATGTGCACTCATGAGAGACAGACAGAGAGAAAGAAAGAAAGCAAGTTGCCAGGTCCGGGATTTGGACCACGGTCAGTCATGTGGGAGTCCAGTAGCTTAACCACCATGCCACCTGCTGGCCCAACATATTTTTAAAATCAAGGTCTAGGGACCAGCAATTAGCATAATGGCTATGTCACTGGATTTCCATGTAGTCAACCGCAGTTCAAGTCCCAGACCCGGTGGCTTAAACTCACACCAGGCACGTATGCGTGTGTGCCCAAGATCCTGAGAGGAGAATGTAAGAGAAGGGATTGTGGCGTGGTCATGCCCCCGGGGGGTAATTTCTTGCTTTCTGTCTTTCTGTCTCTCCCTGTCTTTCTGGCGAGCACACATACCCTATAGCAAAAACCTCTCTCTCAAAAAAAAAAAAAAAAAAAAAAAAAAAAAAAAAATATATATATATATATATATATATATATATATATATATATATATATATCCAGGTCTAAGGCTGGCCCCACAGCCTAGTCGTTAAGGGAGTTGGATCCCACATGGCTGACTGCGGTTGCGTCTTCACCTCAATGGCTTGAAAAACACACTGTGTACATGTGTATTTGTGCCCAAAATCCCAAAAGGAGGGAGAAATGGAGGAGAAAGGACTGAGGTATGATCATACTCCACTGAGGGGTGCTGTCTCCCCATTTGCTTACCCTTTCTAATCCCCAATCCCATGAGTGCCCACCACTTCTGACTGGAAAAAAAAAAAGAAAAGAAAAGAAAAGAAAGAAAGAAAAAGACAGGGTCAGGCCAGGTCATGATCCTCCTGCCTTAGCCTTGCACCTGGGACACAGACACGCACTCCTACGCTTGGCTCATTTTTAGACAAGATTTTGCTATGCTGCCCAGGCCAGTCTTGAGCTGGAGATCCTCTTGCCTCAGCCTCCCTGATTTGCTGAGCTACAGGTGTGTACCCCTGACTCCAGCTTTTAGGTTAGATCATGGAATCAAACTTGGGCCTCTTACATGATCCCAGCCTGCAGCACAGTGTCTTAGTAGCACACACCACTGTGGCTGGGCCTGACTGGTGACTTTAAGTAAAAATAAAATCTAACGTCTATGTATGACCTGCTGGAGTTCCCACACAGATCCAGCTGTAGAGCCAGCTTGCCCATAAAGATGGTTTCATTTCTCAGGTGAAATATAGATGGGAGATTTATTGGAGGAGAGACAGTGTGATTAATGCATATTCTGCCTTTTTTTCATTCCTCCTTTTATGACAGTTGAAATCTGTCTCTAGTCTCTTCAAGTAGTATTCTGATTTAAAAGAAAAAGAGGAGAGAAGAAGAGAAGAGAAGGAATGGGCTAGGGAAGACAGAGGGGAGAGGATGGGGATAGGGGAGGGAGTGAGAGGGGGAGGGAGAAGAAGGGAGTGGATGAGAGAAGAAGAGGGGAGTGGAAGGGAGGGGAGGGGAAAGGAGAGAGAGGGGAAGAGAGAAAGAGAAGAACACAGAGCAAAGAAAGGTTGCTACCTCTGGTTGGGAACTAGAAATTCCCAGGAATGTAATTCTTAGAGCTTATTAGTGTCTTCACCTGACTTGACTAATTTTAGTAGGACTTGAAGTTCAACTCCTTCCCTGCAATCTTATTAGAACTCCGTGATTCCTATGCCTCCAGTACAAGAGCATTAATTATTGGTCTCATTCTCATCTAGTCTTACCTCCTTTATCCCAAAAAACAGCTAACATTTTTTAAAAAGATAACACTTTCATGCACATCTATACACACACACACACACACACACACACACACACGTGCACGTGTACTGATACACCTGTTTTGTTGGTTTTATTTATTTATAGAATTATTTATTTATTTAGACAGATAGACAGACTGACAGACTGACCAGAGAGGGACAGAGTGACAGACAGACAGACAGACAGACAGACAGAGAAAGAACGAGAGAGAGGAGAGAAAAAGAGAGAGAGAAAGTGAGAAAGCAAACTGCCAGGTCCGGGATTCAAACCGTGGTCAGCCATATGGGAGTCTAGTGCCCTTAATCACCATGCCACCTGCCAGCCCTGGTTTGTTTTGTTTTTAATTATTGCTTTTGTTTTCCATGCCCAAACTCCATGTAGCCATTTGAGATAATGAAGATAATTCAACAAATTAATTGTAATTGACCTACATATTGAGAAGTATTATTTCAAACTTCACTAAGCTGGTCAATGTTCAACATTCTTGTTTGTAGGCAGTCACATTCTAATCTCAAAAATTAACATTTTAGAGACCAGCAGTTAGCATAATGGCTATGTCGCTGGACTCCCATGTGGTCAACCGCGGTTCAAGTCTCAGACCTGGTGACTTAAAACTCACGCCGGGCACGTGTGCGTGTGTGCCCAAGATCTCGAGAAGAGAATGGAGGAGAAAGGATTGCAGCATGGCTATCCCTCCTGGGGGGTGATTTTTCGCTTTCTATCTCTCTGTCTCTCTCTGTCTTTCTGGTGAGCGCACTGCCCTATAGCAAAAACCTCTCCAAAAAGAAAAAAAAGAAGAAGAAAAGAAAAATTAACATTTTATTACCACTACTAAAACTACTATATAATACTATAATAATGATCACCATAATCATTAATTATTTGCAATTAATAATGAGAAGAATAAATAGTAATTATGATGTTGATTACTATCCTTCTTTGATTTCTTTTTCCTCTTCTCCTTGCACCTTTTCAAGGTCGCCTATTTCTGCTGCTTTAATTTTTGTTCTTCAAAGTGTTTGCTTAACCATCATTCCATTTTAATGTCATTTTCCCTTATTACATTATGTAAGCAAGAACTGATATTTTTCATGATTTATACAATAAAGAACTGTTATATTAAAAAAACCATATGTATTCATGTAAAAAAATAAAAACACAAAATGCAAAACATAAACCATTTGAACTTCTCGCTCCATCTTCTTCAAATTCATTTCAATTCTGTTCTCCAGAGGAGTAGAAACCTTGAAGAGCTTGATCTATGTCTGTCAAATAATTTTATACTCATATATAAAGACATTTGTTCAAATGAGCACATCTTATGCATAATATTCTGCAAATTTATTTTCCCATTACACACTGTGTTGGATCTCTTTCCATGTCATGAGTAGCTACCTCATTCTTTTTACTAACTTGTTTTTTTGTCTGATATAAAATAGTATCAATTTACATTGAGCAATTTTCAATTAAATTTATATCCTTGGGTTTTGAAATGACAAATTAATGCATTATTGTAGATGTAAAAGTTACACAGAGAGGGACCAGCAGATGGTGAAATGGTTATGTTGTGGGACTCCTACGTAGTCGACCATGGTTTGAATCCTGACACCCAGCAGCTTAAAATTCACACACGGTGAGTGTGCGTGCATACCCCAAATCCCGAGGGGAGACCAGAAGAGAAGGGATTGCAGTGTGTCCATCCTCCCTGGGGGATTATTTCTTACTTTCTGTCTCTCTGTTTCTCTGGCGAGTACATCCACCCTATTGCAAAAATCTCTCTTTAAAAAAAAAATTGTACAGAGTTATACTGACAGACCCCTCTTCCAATTATAGCCCTTTGAAATAACTAAGGCTAACTGGTTTCTGGACTAGTAAGGAATAAGAATGTTAATTTCTATAAATTCTTCCCACCACTAGAGGTTATTAATCTTTGATTTTTTTTTCAGGATGAGCAAAAAGATGTTTTCTCTTTTCACTAAAGACATCTGTTGACTGGGCATTCACATTTTTTCTTCTATATTTTCTATTTTGATTACTTCTATATACTTAACATTGGATTTATTTTCTTCTATCAATGTATAGGTGCATTTTTAACTTGAGAAATACTATTCCTTTTGTTTTGCATTTAAATGGTTGCTCATAGTCCATTGTTAGCCTTTTAAATTATTTTTGGTATTTTTTGCCATGTTTAAATTCTTGATTCTTTACATGTGCATAAAAAACATTTGGGATTTTAATTTAAATGTTAGGTAAAATAATATTTCAATTTAATATAAAATTCAAGCACTATTTGTGTGTTCCTTTAACACCACCTCATCATCATGTCTGTTTGCTTTTGCCACTTTGAAAGTGATGTCGCATTTCTTTTCAAATGCAAACTCCTCCCCTTGAGCTTTAGATCTAACATCCCTACCTCATTTCCTTCTCAACCTATGGTCATCTGAAATAAAGTTGTTTTCATTCTTTATGATGTTCATGTTGTAAAATTTTTTTGTGATATTATAATTAAATTACTTCATTATCAAAGATTACTCAACTCTACACATTTTCTGAAGTATTGGTTAAGTTATTGGAACCAGCAGGTAGCACAGTGGACATTAAGGTGCTGGACTCCCACATGGCTGACCACAGTTTGAGTCCTGGACTTGGAAGCTTGCTTTCTCATTTTCCTACCTCTCTCTGTCTCTTTCCGGTGAGCACATGTGCCCTCTACCAAATTTAAAAATAATAATAACAATTATACATGGTAAGCTATTAAAGGAACATTCTCGTGATCATCTATGGGAACTTTTAATGTAAGTATCCTGTCATCACATCACACCAAATTTACCCATATCTATATAAATATTTGCGTGTATATATATATATATATATATATATATATATATGATCTGCTCTTGTAACTGATTTTTTTTTTACTTCTTTTATAGATATAGGAAAGTAAATAAGATTGTATTATTATGATGTCTATTTTGTGTTTCTCCTAATGTTTTGTTTGGTAAGTGTTGACTCCATACTATTTAGTATATAGACCTTTATCAATGTATTATAATTAATATGAATTTACTCCTTTATCTCTATTAATGCTTACTTCCTCAAATATAAGTTTATCTGCTTCTGTGGTGTGTATATGTGTGTGTAGATACTGAGAATTATTTATGTTTACTTGATTAAAACTAAAGAGATTGTGGATACAGTAATTCTGTGTGTACATCACCATTTCCCCACTGTTTATCTTTGCCCTTCAGTTGTACTCTATTGTTATTTGACTTCACAAAACTTTAGTAAAAATATGACATATATCTTGCCTTATATTTTTTCTAAAGAATTCTAAATCATTAATGCTATATTAAAATATTCATTCAAATGCAATTTGTAACATAATGGCAATCAATAAATTAATAGTAATGATGAGCTTATAAGAAGGTAAATTAGTCACTCATGGTTCATAATCATTTTATTCATGTCTTTTGGACTCACCCAAGGACAGGGCTGACCTTCTTGTGGGTGGATTAGATGACGCCTGTGTGCTTTCTACTGCTAAGGAAATAGGCTCTTTTCTGAAAAACACTCTTTCCTAATTTGAATATTCCCTCATTCTTCAACAGAGAGAAAATATGAACTAGCATGACATTGAATATACTGCACATAGTTTAAAATAAACTACAAAAAAATCTAAAGAGTTCAACTTCTTTATATTTCTTCACATTGTATGCAATTTTTTTCAACCTTTGATTTCATTTTAATTTATCAATGTGTTCTTTTATATAAAATCTAATACAAACATTAAAAATTTTTTTACCTTTTAAACTTTGAACTGAGATTAGAATACAATTTTTCATTCCTATTTCTACTAGCATTTTTCCTTCTGAATTATATTTGGCTTTTATGATCTTAATTTTGACTGCGTTTTAGGTTGGCATAGTCAGATTTTATGGCAGTTTGGTTATAGAATTTACCATATTATAATCAGGTGCCTTTGTTCTTATTCTCAAGAGATGATGGAGTTCTTTGCAATTCAGTTTTGATTACTTTTTCTTTTTCATATTACTTTTCATTTGATTTTCATTTTCATAGTAATAGATTTTAATATAAATCTATTACTATTAATTTTAATTATTATTAAAATCTCTGTAGAATGTGAACACTGAAGCCCCTGTGTCTATATCTCACTAATGCTGAGATATATAGATATTCTTTTAAGAACAAAATTTTGATGGGCAATTATCTACCCAAAGTTTGAGAGAGAGAAAGAGACAGACTACTAGGTGAATTGTATCCTCGTCTCTTCTATTAACCTTGGCAATGGGATTAAATGCTATTCCTAAAAGCCTTGGTAATTAAAGCAGGTAGGAACCTCAGCAATGGATTGCTAAGAGAAAGCAAGAAGGTGAGTATTAATGAGATCTTTCTCTGAAGTTCTGTAACAGGATGGTTGCTCTTTTCTTATGCCAGTCTGATTTGGGAAGGAATATAAATACCTGTGACTTCAAATGCTAGATCTTTTAAATGTGTCTTTGAAAATGATTGATTTGAGCTGCTCCTCTCAAAGGAGGGCAATGTTTGGCTATAGACTTACCCTTTCCTAGAGGTACTCAGCTACTTTATCTCATCCCTTAGCTTTGCATTAGCAGAAAATCTTCTCAATGCTTTCCTAAAAATTTCCCAGCACAGAACCCATTTTACTCCCATTTGTTATGTTTAGAGACTACAGATTTTGCAGATACTTTAAAATAGGCAAGATAAAGTTTTAGAGCATAAAGGAGAGGAAGCGTACTTACTTTAATTTTATGGATTGAATAACTGCAGCACAGAGAGGTAACTTTACCTACTTATCACTGACAGGACTAAAAATAGGATCTAGATCTTTCACTGTTACTGAATATTTGTCATTGGCAGAAATACAAACAGAACCTGCTACTATGAAAAGTAACATTTTTAAAAGAATAAGTGAGGGCCTGTCCCCTGGCCTCATGGGTAAGGGAGCTGGACCCCACATGGCTGACTACATAGTTAAAATCCCAGACCCAGTGGCTTGTAAAACATGCTGTGTGCATATGTGTGCCTGTCTAGAAATTCAAGAAAGTTGAAGAAAAGGAAGAAAAGGGATTATGGCAAGACCATGCCCCATTGTGGGGTGCTTTCTCCTTTTTCTCCTCTGTCAAGCAAACATGGTCTCTGGAAAATTAAGAAAGAAAGGTAGAAAATAAGTAGGTTAGGGATTGGATAGTGGAATAGCAGTAAAACACGATGCTCTGGGAGGCTGACCCACATGGGAAGATTCTGTGTTCCTGTCTAGAGATCTCCCTGAGTAGACCAGTTATATGTGTGCCTACGGGCTGGGACCGGCTAAATCTACGGGTGGATCGTGGCATCAAGTCACTGTTGATCCAACAACTTGAAATCACAGAAACAGTCTAAGCTATTATTAGTATCAAAAATGTTTTGGGATCATGTTGGCATAATGGCTAAGTCGCTGGACTCCCACATAGTCGACCGCGGTTCGAGTCCTGGACCTGGTGGCTTAAACTCACGCCGGGCACGTGTGCATGTGTGCCCAAGATCCTGAGAGAAGAATGGAGGAGAAGGGATTGCAGTGTGGCCATCCCCCCCTAGGGGGTGATTTCTCACTTTCTATTTCTCTGTCTCTCTCTGTCTTTCTGGCGAGTGCACATGCCCTATAGAAAAAACCTCTAAAAAAATGTTTTTATATTATATTTCATTTCAAAATTGCTTCCTGAACAGCTTTATTTTGAAAACCAGCAAACTTCAGTGTAGAAAAAGGAGAATTATATATTCACTCTCCTAACCTTATATCATCATTAGTACAGTTTCTTTTTTTTAAGGTTTTTGCTAAAGGGAGAAAGACAGACAAATAGAAAGTGAGAAATCATCCCTCAAGAGGGAGGGCCACGCTGCAATCCCTTCTCCTCCATTCTCCTCTTGAGATTTTGTGCAGGCAGGCACATAAGCCCAGTGTGATTTTCAAGCTGGTGGTCTGGGAATTGAACCATGGTCAGACATTAGGGAATCCAGAGTCTCAACCACTATACCACCTGCTGGCCCCAATTAATACATTTTTAAAGAAGATTCAGTCAGTTGACTTGCTTTTCATTCATCAACTTTTCTTGATAAATAAAATGACTTAGGAATGGTCAATACAGTGCAAAGCCTGGGACCAGAAGATTGTGTAGTGGTTAAAGAGCTGGATTCCGAAATGGCTGACTGCAATTTGAGTCTCAGAACTGTTGGCTTGAAAATCATGTCCGGTGTGTGTGTGTGTGTGTGTGTGTGTGTGTGTGTGCACACCAAAAATCCTGAGAGGAGAATGGAGAAGAAGGGATTATGACTTAGCCATCTCCCACAGGGAGTGATTTCCCACTTTTCAGTTTCCTTCTCTCTCTCTCTCTCTCTCTCTCTCTCTCTCTTTCTCTCTCTCTCTCTGGCAAGCGTGACCGCCCTATGGCAAAACTCTAAAAGGTGGAAGTCCTTTTCTTTGTGAGGCAAAACCTATCCTTGCTACTTATGAGTGGCCAGACTCCAATAGGACTGATCCAAATGCACGTTTTCTACGTTGCTCTTAGATGTCAAAAAAGAATTATGAAACAGCAGACACACGTCTTTTCCCACAGCCTAGATGAACAGAATAAAACTTGTCAAGCACCTCTCCTTCTTTTATGTACTACTCTTATGCCAAGAGAAACTAATTCATACACTCTCCAGCAGTAGCATTGTCCAGATCTAAAGTGAAATATCTACAAGCAGATGCACCGGAGTATAATTGCTCTTCCACAATGTATGCCATTGATATTTTGCAACATCCATCAGTGTTATTTGATAAAGGAATTTTGCCAATAGCTCATTCTGCTTTCCCTGTGATCACACTATTTGTCATTAACATGGCAGCTGCTTTTATTAGCTTCTTGGCACTAGTGTGACTTCTACCTGTGTTTTGCCAAGATGAATGCAACCTTGAAAGATGTCTTTGAAATTCTGGTCTTTTTTTTCTACCACTGACAATAAAAGTCATCAATTTTGCATTGGAAAGCATGATTTTGAGCTTATTCAGGAAAACAGAGAGGTCACTTCCCTTTGGAGATAATGTAAAGTGTTCTATGGCTTTATTCCAATACTGGGTATAGGTTTATAATGAAGTTTTATAGCACTTGCTAGTCTAATTACTTGTAATTTTTAAGATATTTCTCTTTATACATACTATCTACAGTTTGATTTTTATTTTTCAGCTTGAGTGAAATTATTGCTTAAGATTAATTACTCTTAGCATAATACCTGCTTGTATTATAGATTTGCACTAGACTTCCAGTCACTGCTTATATCTGTAATGCTTTCTGAGTTGTAGTATTTATGTTCTAATTTATACACTACTTCTCTGAATCAATGAATACTTTGGGAGGACTTGAACATCATTACCTTTTTAATGCCAGAGGCTGGGTATGTTCAAAGGAAGAGAAAGAAAGAACATGTTCCTCAGTGGGGATTTTTTTCCTCCATTTCTAGTCAGGATCCTGGGCATGTGTGCACACATGGTCAGTGTGGTTTTTAAGCCACTGGAATGGGATTCAAACTGTGGTCAGCCATGTGGGATCCTGTTCATTCCCCATAGCACTTAACCACTGTGCTATAGGATTGGCCTTTAAACTTTTTTTTTTTTTTTAAGGAAAAATGTTTTAATAGGAACGTGAAGTGTTTTAACAGAAAAGAAATACACCTTCACACCAGAAAGGCATGTGGGTGGGCAGCTTCTAAAGAAGGGCAACTGTACTGGGTATGGGGTTAGGTATTACATTTTTTTAAGTGTTGGTAATGAATATTTAGCAGGGGAAGATCTATCATAGCATCTGGTTCTTTGTTTGGTATAAAGCTGACTTTTTTCTGCACTTGTACATTTCTCTCTCAGGTGAGGAATTATCTCATCACACATACCTTTGAAAGTATTATATTTTTAAAATAAGAATATAGGACACAGGACTAAAATGCATATTTAACAGTTAAACTGCATGTTATCTGAGAGGAACTAACAAAATAACCTGTTGAGCTAACCATTTCTTGGTAGAACATTCCAAAAACAAAACAAAACAAAACAAAACTTTGAAGGTAACAGGAAATCTATGACTAATAAAATAAGGTTAACATTCCTTATCTGACGTTCATGTGAAAAATGTATTAATATTTACTGATGTCTCCTAAAAAAAAAAAATCTCTGAACCATCTATAGCAAGAGTTGCCTGAGGCCAGCAAATGGTATAGCAGATACATCCCTGGACTCCTACATATTCAACCACAGTTTAAGTCCTGAACTTGTGGCTTCAAACTCACTCCTGGCGTGTATGTGCATCCCCAGGATTCTAGGAGGAAAATGGAGAAGGAGGGCGACACGGATATCCCCCCTTGGGGGTGATTTCTCACTTTCCCTCTTGCTGTCTCTGTCTCTCTGGTAAGCACACACACCCTAAGGCAAAAACCTCTTTAAAAAAAGGGGGGGGGGTGTTACCTATGCTATTCTATAGTTTTGTAATAAGCCCATTTAAAGATAAGGAAACCAAGGCTTGGAAAGCTTCATTAATTTGCCTCCTAATCACTTGCTAATAAGTGGCAGAGCAGGGCCCAAATCCAAGGTTTTTTGGGGATCCAAAGGCTGTGCTATTAGCCTGCATGTGCTTTTTGCTTTGTTAGAATATACATAAAATCTCAGGTCAGGCCAGCCTGTGGCATAGTGGATAAGGAAGCTGAATCCCACATGGCCAACCATGTGGTTCGAGTACTAGATCTGGTGGCTTGAAAAACATGCAAGGCATGTGTGCTGGTGTGCCCAAAATCCCAAAAGGAGAGTGAAATGAAAGAGAAAGGATTACAGAGTGACTGTTCGCCATGAGTGTATGCTTTTGTTCTCTCAGAGGGCATATAGGCCCTCTGGCAAGATTAAAAAATCAAGAATATATATAAATTCTCACTTTACTTTCTTGCTCTAAAATCATCAGTGAGTCACCACAGTGTACCAAAGAAGTACAAACCATTTATCAGGGCACTTAGATCCTAGACAATCTAGCCTTTACCTTTCTTCCAGGTCTGTCGCACAGACTCACCATATTACCCACAAGCACCTATCCTCTGTCAGCAGCAGTCTTTCCACTCACTTTGCCAGAAATTCCTGGTTTTGCCTATCAATCAAAATTCAACCCACCCTGTGTACATCTACTCCAGGTCACGTAGCATTCCCTGCTTCCCACAGACAATCACTTACACTTCCATGGGAGGTACTGGAAAGGCACCAGATGATACTTGATAGGGCACATTCATATCATAATTGTCTAGTTTAGTGATAATTAACCAACAATCAATAAGAGAATCATCTAGAAGTGCTTTCTTAAAAAGAATTATTTATCATTATTTTAAAATTTGCTATAGGGCATGTGTGCTCATCAAAGAGAGACAGTGAGAAAGAGAAGGAAAGAGAGAAAGTAAGCTGCTAGGCCTGGGACTCACACTGTGGTCAGCCATGTGGGAGTCCAGTTTCTTTTTTTTTTTTTTTTTTTTTTTTTTTAATAAAAAGTCCTTTATTAATTTCTCCACTCCCAGTTCCACTCTTCAGGGATGACTTAATTGGTCTCTTCCAACTAATTTTCCTTGTGCGAAGCTTCCAAATTTCGAAATGATATTCTCCTGGCACTGTTTCTGTTTCACAGTTTTGTATGTTATATTTTTTTTTTTGGAGAGGTTTTCGCTATAGGGCGCATGCACTTGCCAGACAGATAGAGAGAGACACATAGAGACAGAAAGCGAGAAATCACCCCCCAGGGGGGATGGTCACGCCGCAATCCCTTCTCCTCCATTCTCCTCTTGGGATCTTGGGCACGCACGCACATGCGCCCGGTGTGAGGTTTAAGCCACCGGGTCTGGGACGCGAACCGCGGTCGACTACGTGGGAGTCCAGCGGCATAGCCATTACGCCAACTGCTGGTTCCCTGTATGTTATATATATATTTTTTTATTTTATTTTTATTTTTTTATTTATTTGAAAGGAGTCCAGTTTCTTAACTACCACCCATCCTGCCTGCTCCTAGAGGTGCTCTTAAAAATGTAAATTTTGGGTGCCAGCAGGTGGTATAGTGGATGTGGTGCTGGACTCCCACATGGTCGACCATGCTTCAAGTCCTGGACCTAGTGGCTTACTTTCTTATTTTCCCTCTCTGGTCAAATTAAATAATTATAATAATAAATAAAATTAAATAATTCTAAAAAAAATGCAGATTTTGACAAGCCACAGTAGTGTGTATTGATTAAGACTGCAACTTTTCAGACTGAGGTCACAAGGGAGGCCTGGCCTGAGTTTGAGTCCTAGCCCACCCTTAAAACCTGGATGAGGTAGCATGCAACTATAGTCTCAGCTACTTGGATTGTGACACAGTGAGACTCTGTCTTAAACAAAAGAAAAAAAAAATGGAGCCAGCAAATGGTATGGTGGTTAAGGTGGCTGGATCCCAGATGGCCGACTGTGAGGTTCAAGTACCAGCCTGGCAGTACTTGAACATGTGTGTCCAGATCTTGAAAGAAGAAATGGAGGGGAAGGGACTGTGGTGTGACCATCCCCCATGAGAGGATGCTTTTACATTTTCCCTTTCTCTCTCTCTCAAGCAAGTTCACATACCCTCTACCAAATTGTTTTAAAAATGCAGATTTCAAGGTTTCTTTCCAGACACACTGTTAGGGTGGGACAAGGTATCTGAGTTTTCAAAATTAGTTTTTTACAACTTAAAATTCGAGAATCTCTACCTCTAGATGCATAAATAAGGGTTTCTTCTGTGAAAACACATACTGTGACTTCACAAAGATTTGAGTCACAAAAGACTAAAGATAGTTTCTCAAGTGCCTTGGCTACCAACTGTTGACACTGCTCATCTTACAGAGAAGGGAGAATTAGCTCAGGCAATGGGGGCAGGGAAAAGTGAGCTTCTACCGGCCTCGGAATCCCGAGTCTCTTGTTCTCTTTACTTCTATGATCACACCGTGCACTTCTCTAAATCTATAACATTTTCCTCTCTGATAGCATTTTTATTTTCTCATTTCAAATGAATGCAATTTGTGTAGAAAAATGAAAGACTATGGAAAAGCTTATATTAAGGCTGAAGACTACCTTGCCACTTACCATTCTGCCTTATTTATTTCCTTTATTTCCCTTTGCATGTATATGTGTGTATATAGACATATATGTATATATGCACATGTAAACACATATATGTAATGTGCGCACACATGTGCACATACACATATGTATATATATGTTATTTCTTTAATTTTACTTGTTATGTATATATGTGTATATATGTGTATGCATATGTATATATGTATACATACACATATATGTGTGCATATATATATTTATATGTTATTTCTCTAATTTTACTTATGATTATTCACTTTGAGCAGAGATACAGAAGGAGAGTGAGAGAGAAATCAAGAAGGTCCGAGACTCACACCTTAGTAAGCCATATGGGAATTCAGCACCTTAAATACCATGCAACCTGCTGGCCCCTGTACGTATATTTTTAAAAGTACTGAGTTACATAGTAGCTATATTTAACTTTTGTTCTCTTTCGTATTCTCCTAACCTTATAAATGTTAGCATCTCTCATATTTTTAATGACTCTTTCAAATCAAGACATTTAATGGTTACAGAAGTCCATCTTGTGACTGTTTCGTTTACCCGTGTTTATCCAGTGCCTGCCATAGTAGTGGGCATATTATAGGCACTCAATAGTAGTGTTTCTGAATAAACACACTGCTACTTATCAGTGCAACTGCTGATGGGACTTTTACCTTCAAATGTAATATCATACTGTCAGAGCAGCTTCTTTAGGATCCTAATATTTGTACTTACCTATTGCTACCTAGCCACGTTTTTATATTACTCTATTTTACTTTCTTTATTGTTCTTAAATTCTCTGAAATTATCCTCTTTATTTTGTCATTTGTTTCCTGTGTCTTCTCACGTCTCACCTTTGGCAGATAAATATAAGGTTTAAGGGGCTAGGGAAACATGAATGGTATTCATAGTTACATTTGCAATGACTAGGACATTGTCTGCTACATATGAGTAAATGCTCATTAGTAATCAATGGATGCAGAATTGAACAGGAAGGAAGGAATAAACTAATGAATGTGATTACATAATTCTAAGAAAACTAAGATAACAACTGGCTTAGGAGTGAGTGGCAGCCAGCTGTGAAAGAAAACAAATATGATTTTTTTCTTTCTAGATGTTCAAGAACAAAGGCATAAGCGAGGTACAAGAGGACAGATCCATTATATCCCACCTAGATACATGATTTAAAGACAAAAAAAAGTGTGCTTCCTAGATTCTATTATTTTAAAGCACCATCTCACTCTGATCATATGCTATTTTTACAGTTGTAATTATAGAACCAAAACAAATGGCTTAAAGTAAGAATCAAGAGAAATTGGATTTTATTTCTATTAGCTTCCAAATCATATTGGTATATCTCCCATTTGGGAGGATATTTTGTATCTTTTTTCTTGTGAATTGGCAGAATATTTTATTTCTCTTACTGTTGTAAGAGAATACAAGGACATAGACTTAAAGGTTTATTTCAGAATGAGTGTCCTTGTAAATCTTTGTCCTTTGAAATACAAAGGTCAATGATACTTTCTATATGCAAATCTCATTGTTATATGCATCTCACATTACTAGCTCGGGCAGATGGGGAAAACTACAAATTTATCATGGTGATGGGTCAGGAACATGGTGGGTCATTACACACACATAGTATGACAACTAATGACAGTCCTTTTAATTCTCTCCTTTCAGAGGTCCCCTCCATAAAAATCTAACACTGAAATTTACTTTTTCCATGTATCAAAACCAAATTCAATATCTTTTTAGACAATGTAATGGGTTGCAATCCTTCATTCTGCTGAAGATTAAGCTGAACTTCTGCCCTTTAATAAAAACTTTAATAAAAACTCTCCTGGAAAATTTCTTGTGGTCAAGTCTTATTTTCAGTTTTGATTTGGGTACTTTATATTGAAACTAGACAATTGGAAATGACAGAGAGCACTGTTATTATAATATCTAGAATTTGATATGATTTTTTTCTCCAAATAAACAGTCGTTTATTCTTCTTGTCATTGAACTAGGTAGATTTTAATTTCCATATTTCATTCTCCCATACTACAAAAAGTGTTTAAACATTTGAACAATTCACACAGAAGTATCTATTTATTTAAAAAAAAAGGGAAAAAGACATGGTGATATGATGGACTATTGAATTATGGACATGAATGTTAGATAAATCTACTATTCTGGGTTGCACAGTGAAAAAAGATCTGGAAAGTTGTTTTAAGCCACTGAGATTTGGGGTTTTTTGTTTTGTTTTGTTTTCCCTTCAGCATGGCCTTACCTATCCTGACTCTATAGGATAAATATAGTTACCTAAATACTACAAACTTTATATTTATCAAAATTATAACATTAAAAAATTCTAGACTCAAATTTTATTTCTAACACCTACTTATTATAAAGGTAAAACATATCCCTTTCTGGGTCTCAGTTTCTATTTCTATAAAATAAAGCCAGTAATGCATATCTTACATAATATTTGTAAGAATTAATAGAAAATATTGACCAATGCCTGGTGTTTATTAAAAATATATTAAATGGATGGGACCAGCAGGTGGCGTGATGTTTAAGGTGCGGGATTCCCACATGGCTGACCACGGTTCAATTCCTGGAACTGGTAGCTTGAAGATCATGCTCGGTACATGTGCATGTATGCCCCAAATCCCAAGGTGAGAATGGAGGAGAAAGGACTACAGCATGGCCATCTCCCCTGGGGGATGATTTCTCACTTTCCCTCTCTTTCTCTTTCTCTTTGCCAAGTGTACATGCCCTATAGCAAAAAGCTAAAACTAAATCAAAATAAATTAAATGGAATTTAGTAACACAGAATCTACAATTTCAAGTGTAATGAGATATTGACCCTTGCTAAAACAGAACAAATTAGCAAGCCATGTTTCCTACTCTCTTCCCCAATTTTTCTTCTCTTTCCTAAACCTCTAAACTTTCCATCATGGGGACTTCTAGTAGGCTATTGTTTCTTTTTTCATGTTGGTTTTAATAATTTGCTAAGTATAATTAGTGGTAACTCGGACCTGCACTATTCTTCTGATGTGAGCTTTTCCAATTGTACGTTTCTAACTATCTTCATGGAGTCTATAGGCAAACCTCCCTTCTCTTCATATTCCTGTATAGCGACCTAATTTTAAATCATGAAAGGGCACAGGACTCATTCTATCTCAGTGAGTATTTAGGCTTTCTCATGAGCCCCTTAGAAAAGATGTGTCTGGCTATTTCTTAGTGGTCTTATATACTTTAACTCTTTGACTCTTCTGCTCTGGCTTTCCTTTCAATATTGATCTGTCCTCTCCCTCTATAGATCACTAAGAGATCAATGTTGGCTTTGTATTTTATAAAGAACTTCCTTAAATGTGTTTTACCTTAAATTTTAATTAGTTGTACAAAATAATCATGTTTTTCTCTGTTTAAAAGTAATAGGTTGTTTCAAAGGTAAAGGGCTGAAAGCTTTTCCTTAAGATCAGGAATAGAACAAGGCCACTTTGTTGCCACTGTTTAAATCTCTACTAGATGTCATAGAAAGAGCAACTAGGCAGGTTAAAAAAAAAAATTAAAAAAAAATGGAAAGGAAAAAGTAAAACTATACTCAGATTACATGATTCTGTGGAAACAAAATGCTAAAATATTCACACACACACACACACACACACACAAACACACACACACGCACTAACCCTGTTAGAGACAGCAAACCAATCTGGCAGTCACTGGGTACAGGATCGAAAAAAAAAAAAATCAGCTGTATTTCTATGCGCTAACAACAAACACTGTGAAAATGAAATTAAGAAATCAATTATAACAACATCAAAATAATAAGATACTTAAGAATAAATTTAACCAATAGATATGAGACTCATACATTGAAAACTACAAAGCATTGCTGAAAGAAATTAAAGAAGACACAAATAAATGAAGATTTCCCTACAATTTCACCCATCACATAGTTTCACTGTTACCGATTTGTTATTATATTACTTAGATTTTTTTTCTGTTCAATATTAATTATGGTTTTTGGTTGGAAGCAGTAGAAACTATCTTACTGTGTAACATTTGGCAAGTGATTTCTGAATTTCACTCATCTGCAGAATGCAGATGATAGCAGGACCTACTGCAATGGTTATGATGAAGATGAAAGAAGATGAGGCATATGAAATTTATGATATGGAACTTGCCATAGAGAAAGTAGCTAATAGATATTTGCTATTATTATTTTCATATTTTAATTAATGTTCTTATAACTGATTTTCAAAATTAACTGTAGCTTGTCTCTTGAAACTTTCCAATACACGTAGCTTTATGTCATCTACAACTGAACTTACAAATTCCAAGTCAAAAAATAACTTTCCTTTATTCTAAAAACACTTCCCTTACTTTTCACTTCACCAGACCTATTAATTTTCTTCCTCTGTACATTTAGTTACTGTGAATTTTTTTCTTAAATGTTCTTTTCACCTATCAACAAATTTAGTTCAGAAATTTGTTATAAAACCTATTGAAATCCCTTGGTTTGAATCTCACTTCTTCTCTCATATATTATCTGGTTATTAGGATCCTGGCTATACATTTAGTGGGGATGATATGTATTTAAGGTTACATTATTCTTCAAAATATCTGCCCTTCAATATAAGACTCTTCCCTATGGGAGGTTTTTCTATCCAAGAGTATGCAATTTGCTTCAGTCAATAAAATACAAGCGAAAGTGATGGGAAAGACATAATGTTTATAAGTCATGAAGTTTCTGAGCTATTCATTACATGCTTTCCATGCAATGGGCGCTTGATTACATTGATTAGCAACATAGTAGTATTGGTTTGTATTAAGTTAATCTACAAGTGACAAAAAGACTCCAAACAACAGTGGGTTAAACAGTATTGAAATATATACCTTTCTGGAGTAAATGTAGGTAGTCCAGGAAAGATTTTAAATTTGTTCTCTGTCATGTTCAAGTCATGCCTTTTACCTCACAATACAAGATAGCTGCACTAACTCCACCCATTATATCCCAATTTTTTTTTTGAGAGATTTTTGCTATAGGGCATATGCTCTAGTGGGAGACACAGAGAGACAGAAAACAAGAAACCACCTCCCAGGGAGGATGGCCATGCTGCAATCCCTTCTCCTTCCATCCCCTCTTTGGATTTTGGGCATGCACCTGCATGCACCTGGCATGAGTTTTAAGCCATTGGGTCTGGGACTCAAACCACAGTGGACTAGGTGGAAGTCCAGCAACATAACCATTACACCTTCCACTGGCTTTAACCCTAGGGTAAGTACAAAGGTCAGAAGAGGGCCATGCCTTCTTTTCAAATTCTGTTATCCAAAAGGTACAGACAACTCTTCCACTTATTCATATCACCATACCACACTGAAAGGGATATCTGGAATCTGTATTTTGTTCAGCAATGAGTCTAGCTCACACTGGGTGTTTACTCCAGAAAAACAAAGGGAGAATTTATATTGAGTAAAAACCTATGGTTGCTGCTCAAAGAACCAAAACACAGAATGCCCAGTAGTGTTCAAAACTATGTTTATTCTCTGGAACAAAGAACACTAAGCGTTTCTTGTTCTCTATATCAGATTCTAGTCTAACTACTTCATGTACATTATTTCTTCTCCCTTAGGGAGAATGACCAGACTAAAGCAGAGTAACAAATAGAAAGGGGCATAGGTAGAAAAATCCGAAGAGTTAATGTGCTGTGTGACAGTCAATTCAGTACAGGGAAGGCAAGCAGAAGGTTAGGCCCATAGTGAATTGATAAGCACTACCCTGTTTAACATGATGACTGGTTCTCAGTTATTGTGACATATGAAATTGTGAGTACTGTTCCAGGATATTCCAAAAACATAGAGAAATCAGAAACTTGAATTTTTATTGAAAATTTTAAGAGACTTTATGAAAAATCTTTTTTAAGTTCATTTGTATCTTCCATGAGAGAGACAGATAGAGATAGAGATGCAGAGAGACAGCACCCTCCACCACAATCCACCCCTGACCTCAGCCAGCTCAAGATCATGGGCATACATGTGCCCAGCACACTTGCGGAGGTTTGAAGACATGGACCTAGAACCTTCTCACGTGGGTCAGCCTTGCAGAGCATCGCATTTTACCACTGAGCCACCGTCTAGTCTCCATCTCTATTTTCGTTAATGTTGGTTGCAATGTTTAAAAAACTATTTGCAGCTTGCCTGTGGAGCATCGATTTGAGACATATATCTAAGTAAAGTGGGACACTATATCAGCTACTTAAAAATAGATGGCCTATTAGGCTCTCAAGATAGCCATTCTGTTGGAAATGATTATGAAGAATGGTAAAAATGCAGGGATTCCACTTTCAGATTTATTGAGTATCAGACTGTCACCTTTATTGAGCATTCCCTGTTGCCAAGTACTGTGTGTGAGATCCTTTTTACCTTCAGTATCACATCCAGTCTCACAAAAATCTTACAATGTATTTTATTTTATTTTTCCAAAAGAAAGGATGGAAATTGAGGGCCAGAGAGCTTTAACAACATATCCAGGTTCACATAGCTGGTAAATAATAGAGCTGGATGAAGACCTGGGTTTATCTGAAGTCTGAGCCCACATTCTTAATCCTTAAGCAATACCGTGCACGATTTCTCTGCCTTCTCCAGAACAACATATGGTGGGGCTTGTTACAATATATAGAGGTCTGCAGAATCTCAATATTTAACTTTAAGTACAGCCCTCCCCCCCATCAGAGATGCGACATGGAGAATGCAAGCAGAAAGACTCAGTCTAAAAAAGCCTCCAGTGGATCTCACTACTCTTGACATCATACATTATCTTTAAACAACATCTGGAGGGCCCTTTCACCATTCATCCCATTAAATAAAAAAAAAAAAAAAAAAAGGATTTTGACAGTTACCATTTCATGGCTTTAAATCCACAGTGGACTTGTGCAACTCATTTAGCACAGGTGTTTAATTGTGATAAATTGGAGAAAGTCCCGGTATTCAATGGTCCTCAAACTAACACTACCATCTGGGTAGAGTGGGATAGTGGCTTTCTGTCAACAAACTTGCATAAACAATTTGAATTGTGGTGGCCTATTAGGATCTCTAAAAGGGATGGGTCAGAAGGTTGGGCATGTATGGAGGAGGCATAGTATTTAAAATTTCCCCACTATGATAAAATACAGTGAGGAATTGTGCTTTTTGATAATCTTTTTCTTTGTCAATGCAGTATTAAATATACAAAACACTTGTGTATCTTGGAGAGCAAGAGATTATACTGCAATTTTGTGTTAAGGGAAAGTTATATTGACTGACTTTGGCCAACATTTGTATTGAAATGAAGGCTATGCAAATGTTTCTGTAGCCGGCCACTGAAAATCAATGCATGCTTTAGTTCATCAAAAACTGGATTGAGGGAACCAGCAGTTAGCGTAATGGCTATGTTGCTGGACTCCCATGTGGTCAACCGCGGTTTGCGTCCCGAACCCGGTGGCTTAAAACTCACGCCGGGCGCGTGTGCGTCCGTGCCCAAGATCCCAAGAGGAGAATGGAGGAGAAGGGATTGCGGCGTGGCCATCCCCCCTTTTTGTCTCTATGTCTCTCTCTGTCTGTCTGGCGAGCGCACGCGCCCTGTAGCAAAAACCTCTCAAAAAAAAAAAAAAAAAATGGATTGAGAGAGGGACTTTTCTAGTCAAGATGAGGTAACAGGGACTTGATTTATCTCCTCACCTAAGACAAGTGGAAAACTGGGCAAAATATATGAACCAATAGTTTCCAAGACACTAAACATTAAGAAATGAAAAGTAGTGACCCCTAAATGCAGGGAAAAATGTGATGACCCCCTACAGTTGACCCCAATAACCAACTTGAAAGAGCTTCAGGTCTCTCAAGGAAGAGAAAACGATGGTCAAACCTGGTGGACTCCTTGAGTTGAAGAGACAGAATTAAGAGTCTGGGGAAATGAAAGCTAGCAGAGTTAGTGTGCCAAGGGTAAGAGCTGCACACTGACTATTCCAGAGAACTGCAAAGACTCTCTCTCAAATATTTAGTAGGGGAGTGATGCATGCATTTGTAAGAGGAAACTACTAGAGAGCATAGAAAGAGCTGGTAGCTTGAAGACAAAATAATGCACAGCAGCTAGACTGAATTGAGAATAGACTATTCTCTCTGGCCAGATTGGAAATACTCTGAATTCACAGGGTAGAGTATTCAGAAAGGTCTCCTGCTTTATTGTGAATAATAATTAGCCCCGATTAAACACTGTTCTGGTCCTGCCTAACAAATATTTTAAAAGGAAAACTGAAAACAAAAACTGTTTTCCAGTAACCAAATTGCATATCAAACAAAGCTCAAGAATATTTATTGGTATACACAAATACTTAGGACCCCATAAGATAAAACACACAATGTCTGGCTTCTGATCAAAAATGATCAAGCATGCAAAGATGCAGGAAAAGAAGGCTATAATGAGGAGAAAAATAAAATAATCAAAACTGAGCCAGAGATGACATAAATGCTAGAATTCACAAAAAAGGGCATTAAAACTGTTATAACTGTATTCCATGTATTCAATAAGTTAAACAGAACCATAATAGAAGATTTCAATACGATTTTCTCAATAATTGAGGATCTAATCAAAATCCCAGGAGGCTTTTTCCTTTTTATTGATAAATTATCCTAAAATTCATATGGATATGCAAAGGATCTAGACTGTCTAAAAACAACTTAGAAAAAGAAAAACAGTGTAAGACAAAAACTACCCGATCTAAACACTTATTAAAAAGTCACAGTGCGGAGCCAGCAGGTGGTATGGTAGTTAAGGCACTGGTCCCAGACCCAGAGACTTGACCTCATGCTGGGCACATGCGCATGTGTGCCCAAAACCCCAAGGGAGGGGACCAGTGGATGGCATATTGGTTACATCACTGGACTCCCATGTAGTTGACTATGGTTCAAGTCCCAGGCCCAGTAGCTTAAAACTCACACTGGGCACACGTGTATGCATGCCCAAAATCCCAAGAGGAGAGTGGTGGAGAAGAGACGCAGCATAGCCATCCCACAAGGGGGTGATTTGTCACTTTCTGTCTCTCTGGGGAGCACGCACACCCTATAGCAAAAATCTCTCTCTTAAAAAAAAAAAAAAAAATCCCCAGAGGAGAATGGAGAAGGGATTGTGGCACAGCTATCCCCCTGGGAGGTGATATCTTTCCTTCTCTCTATCTTTCTCAGGTGAGCATATTACTCCCTCTGGCAAAAGCCTAAAAAAAAAAAAAAAAAAAAAAAAAAAAAAAAGCTACAGTGGATCAGCCTGTGGCATGGTGGTTAAGGTGGCAGGATTCCATATGGCCAACCACACTGTTTCCTGGACCTGGCAGCCTGAAAAACATGAAAGATGCATGTGTGTGCATGCCCAAAACCCTAGAAGGGAGGAGAAATGGAAAAGGGATTGTAGCATGACCATCTGGCAGAGGGGTTGCTTTTTCCCTTTCTCTACCTCTTTGTCTCTCTACAGTGAGTGCACATGATCTCTGGCAAAAACATATTTTAAAAATGCTACTGTAAGAGAGTAATAGAGGTATTGTAATATTAGTATTATTTAGACCAACAGGTCAACAGAATACAGGTTTCAGAAATTCATCCATGCACAAAAGGACAAATAATTTCTTATGAAAATACAAAGCAATTCAGTAGAGGAAGAATAGTTTTTTTTTTTTTTTTTTTTTCTTCTAACAAGTAATGCTGGAACATAAATCCTTTATCTTATATCACCACTAGCTCAAAAATGAATCATAGAACTAAACCTAAACCTCATAGAAGAATATATAAGAGAAAAATAATTGCGTCCCTGGGCTAGGCAAATATTTCTAGATACAACTCCAAAAACATGATTTGCTAAGAACAAATTAATCAAGTGATGTCATTAAAAATTGTAAAGTGTTTTAGGAACAGTAGTTAGCATAATGGCTATGTCGCTGGACTCCCAAGTAGTAGACCGTGGTTCAAGGTCCGGACCCAGTGGCTTAAACTCAGGCTGGGCGCATATGCATGCGTGCCCAGGATCCTGAGAGGAGAATGGAGGAGAAGTGATAGCAGCGTGGCCATCCCCCCTAGGGGGTGATTTCTCTCTTTCTGTCTCTCTGTCTTTCTGGCGAGCGCACACGCCCTATAGCAAAAACCTCTCAAAAAAAATTGTAAAGTGTTTTCAGAAGACACTGTTAAAGTAATGGAATAGCAAGCCAAAGACAGAAGGAAAATATTAGCAAAACACTTATCTGATAAAGTAATTCTACCTAGAATAATACAAGTACTCTTTAAGACTTAAAGATAAGACCCAGTCATAGCACAGGCAGTAGTACTGGGTGGCTCACAAGGTGCTGTTGGGTGATACTGGAGCCTTACTGGAGGATGGTTCAGATCCTTCTTAAAAGGAAAAAAGAAAAGCTAAAATAATAAAAAGAGAGAGAAAAAAGAAAAGAGGAAAAAGAAATCCTTTACCAAATCCAAGTCATGAAGATTTACCCTGTCAGGAAACATTTAGCTTCTTAATTTTATTTTTTGAGTTTACTATGGGGCATGTGTGCTTGTTTGAGGGAAAAAGAAAGTAAGAGAGCACCCTTCCTGGGGGCATGACCATGCTGCAATCCTTTCTCCTCCATCTCCTCTCTGGATTTTGGCCATGCACACACATGGACCTGCTGTGTTTTTCAAAGCACTGAGTCTGGAATTCAAGCCATGCAGTCAGCCACATGAGATCCACCCTCCTTAACCACCATGCAACTGGCTGGTCCACATTTACCATGTTTCCTTCTAAGAGTTATTGCTTCTAAATGTCCAAACTCTTGTACATCAAAGTTTATGTCATTATTCATAATTGCCAAACTGTGGAAACAACTGTGGAAACAATAAATACTCATCAATGGGTAGATAAACAAAATGTAGAGTATCTGTACAATATAATATTATTCAGTCATAAAAAGTGATAAACTATTAACACATGCTATGACAAGAATAAATCAAAAACATGATGAAAAATGAAAACACTCACTCACATTAATCTTATGTAAGCTTTTTCATATAAAATATTCAGAACATGGAACTTTGTTGAGAAAGAAAGTAGATAAGTGTTTCTTAGGATCGGGAAGAGATGTCAGGGTTTTGGATGGTGATAGCTAAAGGTGTGGGTTTTCTTTTTAAGGTGATGAAAATGATCTAAAGTTGGCTGTGAATGATTGTGTGCATCTGTAAATTGATGTTTCCTTAAGAAAACATCACGTGTGCTTTAAATTCATGTACATACAAAATCTGTGCATGCCTTAAATGGGTGAATTTATGATATATGAATTATATCTCAAGGAAGCCCTTTTTTTCAGAAAAATAAGCATACTTGTATATTGACAAAGTTTGTTTCTGTCTTTTCTGGTTTGTGTCTGGCTCTAATAGATAATCATAATGTCTCATCAGTCAGGACATGCTGGTTTATTCTGCGGTAATAAACTTAGGATCTCAATTACTTAACACAATAATGTTTGGTTTTTGTACTCATGCTCACTAGTTAACTGCAAGCTCAACTCGTCCTTACTCCAGGATCTAGGTTGCTGAAGTTGCTGCTAAATGGAACATTACCTGCCAAGAGGAAAAGGAGAACTCAGACGTGTTCCACTGCAGTAACCACATGCTCTACCTGAAAATAGTCCATCAACTCTACTCAGAATTTATGACCTACCATAGTAGTGTAGCAGGCCAGCCCATGGCCTGGTGGTTAAGGGACCTGGATCACACATAGCTGACCACACTTTTTAAGTCTTAGACCTGGTGGATTAAAGAACACAGTGCATTCTTGTGTGTGTCTCAAATACCAACATGGTAGAGAAGTGGAAGAGAAAGGATTGAAGCATAACCATGTCCCATTGGTGGTGCTTTTTCCCTTTCCTTCTTTTTCTCTTTGTGTCTCTCTGGGGAACATATGTACCCTCTGGAAAAATTTGAAAAAAAAAAAAAAAAAAAAGAAAAGAAAAGAAAAGAAAAGTAGTCACATTCCCTTTCCCAACCACAAGAAGCCAGGAAATTTAACTGAACTTTCTTCCAAAGGTAGAGAGCTAGAAATATTTCATGAATTCTAGCATCTACCACATAGATAATATTTATAAACCCTTACATGTATTATTTCAAAAAAAAATTTTAAAGAGATTTTTTGCTTTAGGGCACATGCACTAGCTGGAGAGAGAGAGAGAAAGTGAGACATCACCCCACCCCCTGAAGGAGATGGCCACACCACAATCCCTTCTCTATTCTCCTCTTGGGATTTTAGGCATGTACGCATGCACAAGCCCAGCATGATCTTCAAGCTGCCAGATCTGGGACTTGAATCTTAGTTAGCTGCATGGGAGTCCAATGCTTTAACCATGATGCCACCTTCTACACCCCCCAAAAAGAAAAGGTTAATGCTATTATTATCATTAACAGATGTATTTTTATAGATTAGAAAACTGCAGTATAGGAGTAAAATAATTTTTCCAAGCTTAATAAAATAACTAGCATTTGGGGCTTGAATCCAGACACAAACACCAGAGTCTATAGTCTTGACTCCTACACAATATCGCCACCTGGCATTCACAAATAATCTTCACCTTCTTCAGACACAGATCTATCACAAATGGGTGACAAGAAAACTCACTGACATATACTATTAAATGACAGTAGGGGAGCTGTCTGGTATCAAGCTCCTCTCTAGTGTCTTCTAGGATACCAGTGGTTTAACCACTATCCTGGTTCACCAGAGCCCTTGGTTCACAGGGTCACCTTCAGGCCTGCTAAGAGACCTAGCACCTTCAAACAGAGCAGTTCTGCTTCATCTTTCATACTTCTACTTGACTTCATTTATTTCTTGTCCGACAAAATCAAAGTTGGGAAAATGGTACTGGCCTACTCACATATCTTCATCTATGTTAAGCTCAGAGACAAACCCTAAGCAAGAAATATTTTAAACCAAATGGATAATTCAGGCTTCTTTTATTTTTCTGCAGTTAAAGTTTTCTTCTATGTCACATTAAGGGCAAGTTCTGATAAACACTACTATTACAGGATCAGCAGGTGGCATGGTGGTTAAGGTGCTAGATTTCCCCGATAGCTGACTCCATTGTTTGAGCCCCAGACATGGCAGCTTGAAAAACACATTGGGCACCTTTGAGCACATGCCCAAAATCCTGAGAGGAAAATGGAGAAGGGAATTGTGGTGTGACCATCCAACCTGGGGTGGGGGTAATTTCTCACTTTCTCTCTCTTTCTCTCTCTCTCTCTCTGGTCAGTGTGTGTGCCCTCTAGTAAGAAACAACACAAACAAAAAAACTACTATTATATGAAACACTGACTAAAACAAATCTTAGCTAGGAAAAAAATAAATAAGAATATACAATTAAAATAAAAGCATCATTAACTACAGGAGTGAGCAATCAGTTATACTACAAACAAGGGCTTATTCAAGAGCATCTGTGCTTAAAGGTAGGGAGATGGTGAATTTTCAGATTCTTTCAACTCTTGTTACTCAAATACAAGTTTTAAAAAAATCCTCCTCCTCAGGGCCCCTCCATTCACTAGAGAGAGAAAGAAGAGAGAAAGAGAGAAAGCACCTCATGTGGGGATAGTCACACCACAATCCCTTCTCTTCCATTTCTCCTTTCTTTTCGGATTTTCAGCATGTGCACACATATACCCAGTATGTTTTTCAAGCCACCAGTCTGGGACTTGAACCCCTGCTATAGGCCACGTGGGATCAAGTCATCCCAACCACTACATCACAGGCTACACTAAATACAGTCTTTATTTATTTAGAGCTAACTGCTTACCCACAGGCTTAGCACAGTGCTTGTCACACGGAAGATGTTTGATAATAAATAGTTCTTGAGTGTTTCAGTGAATGAGCAAACACGAGGGAATAAGTGGGAACATTCTAGTGTCACTAGGATTAGGAATAAACTGGATGGGTAGAGACAAAAATCAAGCAAAAACTAAAGATACTGTGATATTTGTGTTCACTTGTTCTTTCTGAAATATGGCTCATTAATTATTCCAAGACATTAACATTAGAATATATTAGTATCGAACAAAGACATTTGGACTGTACTACTGACACAAATTGGTGGAGAGCCCACTGGGAGAAAAAAAATGGAGCACCTTCCCCAAACAGCACGCAAAAGTGAAGTTTATTCTTCCACGTTGGCTCCTGTATCTCCTCTCTGCAGTAGCACTAGTGTAAAGTGGTAATAACCTCTCTCTGGGTGGCATCTTAAAAGGAGACAAGCTTTCCAGCACTGAGACCTTTCAGGAGAAGAATTCCAGCAGGGATCTGGAGTCTTGGCGAAAGCCCTGCAGCTCTGTAAAATCTTTGAAGAGCCCCAACTTTGAAGAGTGCCTTCCTGCCCTGATTGAGAGCATGCATACACAATGAGGGAGAAACCACCCTGTTCTCATTGCCAGAACCCATGTGAACTTCCCCCTAGGTCTCTCCTTTGAGAGAAGCCACCCAAACCCTTCTGGAGATTTCTCAGGGGCAGCAAGGAACTGCGGGATAAAGCACATTTTTATCAGGCTGTTATTATGGGAATGCTGCCAACAAGAAAAATAACGGGCAAGGAAGGAAAATTCTAATTGCCCAACGAATAGGCCTAAAGCATTTGTGGCTTTAAGGCCAAGAGATGGAAGGGAAATTAAATGACAAAATAAATCTGAGACATCTTTACCTCACACTGTATTGGAAAAGGCGAGGGAGGAGGGTGGAGGAATGTGACCCGCTTGTGCTGTCCCAGGGTTTTCCTCGAATAACATATTGAGAGTAAATTTTTAGCTCATTATTACAATTTTCCTTCAAGTTCTTTAACAGAGCCACACTTCAATTCAGCCTTTTTTTTTCTTTCTTTTCTTCCCTCTCAGTGATAAATCAAGTATTCTGGCTGGCTCCTATCTATGACTTTCAGTTATCTTGGAGGTTTTTCCCTTGACAAAGATAAAAAAAAAAGGATGACTTCAAGAGATTTTAGGATCCAGGGGATGTCACCTTTCATATACAGAAGGAGGAGAAGTTCAAAGATGGGTGAGTGTAGTGCTGTCCATGAGAATTACAAATAGCACAATCATCAATGCTGAGCCCGTGGGAAAAGAGCAAAAACAATTTCATAAACACGCCAACACTGATCAGACATTACTCTGTTCCAGGAACTGTACTGTAAGTTTATATCTGTAATATCACTTTTCTTATATAAGAGATATGGCAGTTTTCAAAAGGATCCTATTCAATTAAAATGGCTTTTCAAACAGGTTATTTAACAGTTTGCAGATGTTAGTTATTAATGTTATGTGGTGATATTTTAATATATCGAAGTGTTTTCCATTCCTGGTAACTTCTGTTTATCTGCTGGCTACTCTTTGTACAAGCAAGATGGTGTATGTCCATTGCCTGGGAGGATAGTTAGTATAACAGCAAAGGAGCAATGAGTTGTTGAGTTTCAAAAGCGTGGTAGAGCTGATACACAATAACGATGTGGGAGAGTGGCGATAAGGAGTTAGTACCACATGGAAGTTACTTAATGATACTTCTTGAGTGTTTCAGCAAACGAGCAAACTTTGGGGAAATAAGTGGAAGCATTCTAGCTTCACTTGGAATCGGAATAAATGGGATGGGTAGAGTTACAAATCAAGCAGAATACTAAAGACACTGCAATATTTGTGCTCGTTTGTTCTTTCTGAAATATGGATCTTGATAATTATTTTAAGACATAGACATAAGAACAAGGTAATGTTGAACAAGAAATTTGGACTATATTATTGGTAAAAATTGGTGGAGAGTCCACTGGGAGAAAAAATAATGAGAAGTCACCCCCCAGGATAGAAGCTTCTTTCCCTGTGCTCCTTGACTCAGTCCATGGGGAGGTGCAACAGGCACCTCAGATGAGTTTCCAGGGATCAGAGTATATACAAGGACTGTGCTCCTTTCCTTGAGCGACCCTGGGGGAATGGCAAGTCACAGACAGCATCCACACACTCAGCATGGTTAGCTGCCGGCACTATCTAGGCAGATGAGCCCGAGGCATCATCAGAAATTCTCTTTGGGTTCAATTTGGCTCAAAAAGGAGCACATGTTTTTCTTAGCTCTGGGTGGTCATGGAAGTGGGTGAAAGGTAGTCAACTAGAGAAATCAGGTTAGGACAGAAAAGGAAAAGGAGCAATAAACTGACACTTCTCAAACTTTACAGTAATGCAGACACTTCACCTGGCAGCAAGGGCAGTGTTTTCTACGCCTTATCCTCCTCTCTGCCACATAGGCACAACTCAGGGGATAGGGCTTAAGTGATAAACTGATTAAAATGATCCTTGATTCAAATTATTTTATTTCCAGAAGAGCAAGAGTGAAGAGCAATTGAGCTGAGCTGCACAAAAATAACAAAAGCTGCATTTGTTGTTGGTATTGTTCTAATTTGCTGTAGGGTGTGTGTACTTGTTTGAAAGACACAGAGACAGTGAGAGGGAAAGTTGCAGAAATGCAACTTACGTTGGTGCTCCGATAGACACACCTGTGCCTATTTCTTTTCCTGGCTCTCCACATTACCTCAGTGTCCAGGGATGCTATAAGAAAAAGGAACTAAGGACCAGCAGTTAGTGTAATGGCTATGTCACTGGACTCCCATGTAGTCAACCATGGTTTGAGTCCCGGACCTGGTGGCTTAAACTCACCGGGCGCGTGTGCGTGCCTGCCCAAGATCCTGAGAGGAGAATGGAGGAGAAGGAATTATGGCGTGGTCATCCTCCCTGGGGGGTGACTTCTCACTTTCTGTCTCTTTCTGTCTTTCTGGTGAGCACACACACCCTATAGCAAAAAAAATTATTAATAAAAGGAACTAGTAGCACATTCGTGAATTCCTGAGACACTGGACACATTGTGTTGCCTTTCTGAGTTTCAGTTTTCTCATTCAATAGATGACTTTCTCATTTCTCATCTGTTGAATGAGAAAACTGAACTGAAACAAAAATGCAGAGTCCCCTCTAAGGCTGCCCAGAAGAGTAAAGAGAGGCCATTGGGGGGGAGGGGTGTCTCCTGCAAGATTCTCCTTCCCCACCCTTCAGAGGAGGAAGCTCTAATCTAGTCTGATTTGGTTATATAAATATATTTTTTCCCCTAATATATTGGAATCAATGTACTAAGAACACTGTTTATCTTTCTCCTAATTTCATGGCATAGTTTCATCATATGGTCATTCCTAACCTTGCTCTTACTTTACTTTTTTTTCATTTACTCCTCATCGCCACTCTTCTTCTTAACAGTAGTACTGACAATCTCACATACCTCCAGAGGTCTTCAGTTTTTAAGTCTATTTACAGTGAAGATTAATGTAAGGTTTGGGATTTTGAAAAAAGGACTGACTTTGAAAGACATAAAGACATTGAAAAACTACTAGAGGGCCAGCGGCACTGGTAAGCAGAAATACAACTCTCTGCGATGCTGAGCCTTCATTGGAGGGTCATGGGTTTGCATCCCAAAGCCACTCTGTGCTTGCTGGAAGAGTCCAGGTGTACGCTGTGATCTTGGCTGGCTGAGACTGGGCTGCATAGTGGCAGGAAGACAGTTGGGGGTCTCCTTACTTGTCTCTCTCATAGAAGAAATTAATTAAGTTATTAAAATAAAATGAGAAACTCAACTAGCTAGCAACTGCTGTAGTCCTCTCTACCTTTCACATCCTAGAAAGGTGCGAAATGTGTCCCCTCCAAAAAGATATGTTTAAGTCCTACCCTCCAGCATCTCAGAATGTTATCATATTTGGAAATAGAACTATTGCAGTAGTAATTACTTAAAATGAGGTCATACTGGAATAGGACAAGCCCCTGATTTGACAAGATCGGTGTCTACCATGTCATGACAGAGACATACAGGAAGATAACCGCATGATGACACAGAGACTGAAGTTATGTGAGGTAAGCCAAGGAACACTGAAAATTGTCAGCAAACTCCCAGATGCAGGGAAGAGGCAAGACAGGATTCCTTTATGGGTTTTAGAGGGAGTGTGGCCCCGTTACCAGGGCTCTAGCCTCCGCTACTGTGAAATAATATTTCTGTGGTTTAAGTCACCTGGTTTGCAATACTGTCTTATGGCAGCTTTAGCACACTAATATAGAAGGGAGATAGGAGGTAGGACTTACAGGTGTAATAACTCTGCGTCTCTGTTCCTGGGTTAACAGGAAGTGTTCTAACACCCATCATTCCTTTTTACTTTCCTTTATGTACTTAACCACCTTTTTCTTTCTTTTTTTTTATTATTTCTTTTCTTTTTAACAGCCCACACTACAACGTAGACTGTAAGAAGATAGAAGCCATTTTAATTTTTTTTTAACTTTTCTCCTCAGCACAAGATAATCCCACTCAACAGCTACAAACAGAAAAGTGCAAACTCCCACACACACCCAGAGATTGTCTCATTCTCGAGGCATATATTGCCGTCAAAAGCAGAGCTCTATAGAGTGTGATCAACTCCTCCTAGCTTAGTAACTGTTTCTGGATTCTGCTTGGGTGACATGCACACTTAGAGGCTGCTCTGTAGATGCAATAAGCACACATTCTGTCCTGGAAAGCTCCAGTCTGGAAAGCCCAAATACCACATGGAAAAAACAGCGATGGAACCACAGTACCACGGTTCTGGGATGATGCCATGGCCCGTCCTCTGATTATTTATATGACAGGGCAGATGGAGGCCCTGTTTTCAGAATGTATGTAACTCTACTCTTGTTAAGTGGTTGCTTATCTAGTTCCAGCATTCAAGTGTGTTACGATATTTTACATAGATTTATTTATGCAGTTACACATTCATACATGCAGTGAAAAATATTGATGGAACACCTGCAATGTGTGAAGTGCTATATGCCAGAGATAGAGCAGTAAATAAAACAGAAAAATCTCTGTCTTCACGGACTATATACTAATGGGGAAGCTGGGACAATATTCTAAGTAAAACTCATATTGAATTTAAAAATGATGACTATGAGAAAAAATAATGTATGAAGAGAAATGGCAAGTCCCTCAAGGAAAAGTAGGATTTTTTACAGTAAACAGGTGGCCAGGGGCTTATAGAGTAGATACTCTGAGCCAATAAGATGCTATTTCTGTGGTGAGGTGGAAATAGTAATAAGCTTGGAATTAGAAAATATTAATTCAGTTCTTAAGAACTTTTTTATGTCCCCCCCTTTCCCACAGTCCCCAATTAGTATGTTGAAGCCCTAACCTCCAGTGCCATGAAGTGTAACTGTATTTGGAGATTGGGCTTCTAAAAAGATAATTAAAGTAAAATAAGGCCATTGAGATGGGACCTAATTCAATCAGGTTGGTGCCATCATATAAAGAAAGGAAGACGCACCAGTGATGCAGGGGGACAGAGAAAAGGCAAAGTGAGGACACAGCCAGAAGGTGGCCATCTGGAAGGCAAAGAGAGAGGCTCAGAAGAAATCAGCACTGCTGACACCTGCATCTCGAGAAAAGTAATTTCTCTTGCTTAAGCCAGCAGGTATGTGGTGTTTGTTATGGTAGCCCTAGCAGACTAAGACAACTATGAACTTAGAAACATCTATATTGTATGGGAGTAATCTGGACAACCTCAGAGTAAAGAGTAAAGTATCTTGATCCTGTGTGGTCTATGCCTCGATTCACAGGAGGGGAGAGTGTCTTGTTCTCTCAGATTTTACCAGCTCCCTCATTCAATCACTCTCTCTGATCCCTCTTCTGAATTCTTTATTTCTATGTGCAACTACTTTCACTTTTACCTTTATGCTGGGACATCTGACATCTCAAGCCTAAATATTTCCAAAACTGAGTTCTTCATTTTCACCCTCACCAATTCCACGCCATCTACAGCCTTTCTTATCTTCACTGATTTCAGCTCCAACCTTTTAGTTTCTCAGACCAATATCCTTAGAGCCATCTTTAGTTTCATTCCTATCATTAAAATCCAAATCCAAGAAGTTGGCAAGCCCAAATCCTGAAAGTTGAAAACCCGTACCTTCAAAACATTTGTTTTAATTAAAAACAATTCTTTTTTTTATCAAATTTTTTAGTTTTTGCTATAGGGAGGGAGGGGGAGAGGGAGAGGGGGAGGGGCGGAGAGAGGGAGAGAGAGAGAGAGAGAGAGAGAGAGAGAGAGAGAGAGAAAGGAAGGGAGGGAGATCATTCCCCAGGAGGAATGGCCGCATATAATCCCTCAATCTTTTCTCTTTTGGAATCTTGGGCATGCACACACACACACACACACACACACACACCTAGTGTGATTTCCGAGCTGCTGGTCTGGGACTCAAACCACACAGTTTGTCATGTAGGATCCAGCACCTTAACCTCCACACTACCTGGCAGTCCACTACCTTCAAAGCATAATCAGTTTGCAGTTACCTCTCACTACCATTGTTATCATCATACTCAGGTCACCTCCATCTCTGATCTGGGTTTCTCCAATGGCTTCTATCCATTCCTTTCTATGGTCTACTTTAACAGCAGTTAAAGTAAAATTTTCAGCCTGCCTACAGCTTTTTCCTGCCAATAGCTTCCATTGAGGGCACATTTGAAACATGGGACCAGCAGTTGGCGTAATGGCTGTGTCACTGGACTCCCATGTAGTCAAGCATGGGTTGAGTTCTGGACCTGGTGGCTTAAACTCACGCCGGGTGCATGTGCGTGTGTGCCCGCCCAAGATCCCGAGAGGAGAATGGAGGAGAAGGGATTGTGGTGTGGCCATCCCCCTGGGGGGATGATTTCTCGCTTTCTGTCTCTCTGTCTCTGTCTCTCTCTGTCTTTCTGGCAAGTGCACATGCCCTATACAAAAACCTCTCAAAAAAAATAAAATAAAATAAAAGAAGGGAAGGCACACTTGAAACTTTTTTTTTCCTCCACCAAAGCTTTCCCACTCCTCTTCCTACTTTTGAATCTTTGTCAAATACAAATGATGGTGGCTGATTCTTTTGCTGTAGCAAACTGCCTAAATAGTCTTTGCTTGTTCTCATTTAGGTGACCTTCATTTATTTCCACAAAAGTCATGTTTATAACATTTGATAATGATGCAGGCTGGCTTTATGAACCACACTGAATATTTTTCAACTTTATCTTTGCTCTATAAAATGCTCATTTTGAAGATTAGAGTTTTCTAGATTGAAATAGAAAGAACATTAAGTA
Organism: Tupaia tana; assembly: GCA_026018925.1. Classification (NCBI taxonomy): domain Eukaryota; kingdom Metazoa; phylum Chordata; class Mammalia; order Scandentia; family Tupaiidae; genus Tupaia; species Tupaia tana. Next base: position 17,785,379 of record JAKSZU010000022.1, on the reverse strand, counting down.
TAGATAACTAAGCAATTATTGGACTAGATGTAATCTTGAGCTTCTCTGGTGTAGTTCTCTACCATATGATCATACTTAAACTATCTCTGGTATTCTCTAAAAAATCTTAGTTGTACATAAGCATATTAACCATTTTGGTGTTTCACTATAATGATTTTCTTATATTTTTTTTCTATTCATAACATTTTATTTTGTCGCTCTTCAAATTTGTGTCTGGTCTGTCCAAAATAGAGATGCAAATCAGATACTCTATGTTAAAAGCCCTTCCGAGGGGCTGGCAGGTGGTGTGGTGGTTAAGGGCGCTGGACTCCCACATGGCCTGGACCTGGTGGCTTGCTTTCTTACCCCCCCCACCCCTGTTCCTCTCTGGTCAAAGCAAAAATAAATAAATAAAGTTAAATAAAAATAAATAAATTTTAAAAAGTCCTTCATATGCTTGAAACACTGTGTTAACTTGGTCATTCCATTTATTTTTTTAGTATTGGAGATGAGTTTATTTTTTCCATAAAATTATTGTTTCCTAATATAAAATTCACATAAAATATCTTTTGAGATCCTCACTGCATGAGATTTTACCTATTTATCTACACAAACTTTCTGTTGTTAAAGAGTAAGTATAATTACAGGACCTCTCAGAGTTTAATATCCTAATATGGATAGTGAATCCTTAAAAAATGGAGACGTATTGGAGTTGGCAAGTGGCATGGTGATTAAGGGTGCTGGACTCCTACATAGTTGACAAAGGTTTGAGTCCCAGACCTGGTGGCCTGCTTTCTCACTTTCTCTCTGTCCCTCTCTGATCAAATTAAAATAAATAAAGTTATATAAAATAATTCTTTTAAAAAATGGAGACATATTGGGAACCAGCAGTTAGCATAATGGCTATGTCGCTGGACTCCCACATAGTCGACCGCGGTTCGTGTCTCGGACCCGGCGGCTTACAACTCACGCCGGGCGCGTGTGCGTGCGTGCCCAAGATCCCGAGAGGAGAATGGAGGAGAAGGGATTGCGGTGTGACCATCCCCCCTGTGGGGTGATTTCTCGCTTTCTGTCTCTATGTCTCTCTCTGTCTGTTTGGCGAGCGCACGCGCCCTATAGCGAAAAAACCTCTCCAAAAAAAAAAAAAAAAAAAAAAAATGGAGACATATTATACTGAAAGATTCCTTTTCTTTATAGCATCTTTATGTTTGTGTTTCACATGTACTTTCTTTTACATGTTGTCATAATCCTGGCAAACTTTTCCAGTTTCTCCCCTCAATAAATGAGTCTTATCCTAGAGTGGTATTTAGTTTGTTTATTAGAATACTAGCCATGAGTACTTGAAAGCAAAAATCAGCCCATACTCCTGTAAAACAGCAATATATCATAAGCAATTATATAGTGGGCCTGCTGGTGACATGGAGGTTAAGGTGGCCAGATCCCACATGGCTGACAGTGCAGTTCAAATCTCAGACTTGATGACTTGAATATCATGCTGGGCATGTGTGCGAGCATGCCCAAAATCCTGAGAGAAAAGCGGAGGAGAAGGGATTGCAGTGTGGTCACGCCCTGTGGGGTAATTTCTCACTTTCACTATTTCTCTCTGTCTCTGTCGGGCAAGTGCATATGCCCTAATGCAAGAAAAAAAGAAACCTAAAATAATAATAATAAAAACAAAGAATTATGCATTGAACTGATCACTTTTTTGGTCTTTTATACAAATCAATGAATTTGATTTATATATAATTTATCTTTCAAATTTCTAAAACACACTACATCTTGGGTGACAAAGGGAAAAGTCTACATGCTCCAAATAACCATTGATAAAACTTCCTTTTAATCAAATAAAACCTGCTATATTTAACACATTTTAATTAAAGTTGAGCTCAAGATGTCATTGTGCACAGAGAAGTTTAATATTATAGAACTCTTTAATAAAAACTAGTACCGAATCAATTTTAGCTGCTACAATCCTATGGTTGTTTCTTGCTTTATGAAACACACATTGTCAGTTTCTTTAGCAGCTTCTCTGCCACTCTTTTCATTTCATCTGGATTTCCTTCCCCATTCTCTTTCTCTTTCTCTTTCTCTTTCTCTTTCTCTTTCTCTTTCTTCCTGGGTAATTGAAACTTGAAGTAAGATGTTCATGCTAAATTAATAGACACATTTTTATCTATAATTTCAATTTAGCAAGACTAGGATAAAGATGAGTCATTTACTGTTAGGTAAATTCCAATCTAGTGGGGGGTCACCAGGTGGTGGTGAAGGCACTGGACTCCCACATGGTCAGCTGTAGTTCATGTCCCAGAAAATCACGCTGAGCGTGTATGCATGATTGTCTAAAAATTCCAAGAGGAGAATAGAAGAGAAGGATTGTGGTATGGCCATCCCCCTGAGAGGAGTGATTTCTCACTTTCCCTCTCACTGTCTCTCTCTAGTGAGCACATGCGACCCATGGCAAAAATCTTGAAAAACAAAACAAAACAAAAAACCCACCAAATCAAGTGAATGTAAAATAATCTTTTCTCTTTTTATATACTGCATTGAAGGTTAATAATCATGGAATATTTTTGGTCACCATAAGTGTCTGAGCTAATTCCAGTAATACATTTTCTTTTATATGTCTATATATGTTCTATTGATTCAGGTTCTCTGGAGGACCTGGGCTAATACAATGTTCCTTTGACAAAATATTGTAGGAGATCACTGAAGTTATCTCTGTGTGCTCATTATCTATTTCATTTCTTCTTTTTTATTTAGTTCTTCCATGAGTGAGAGACAGAGAGACATATATAGAGAGAAACAACACCCAATGGGGTCTTGGCTCTCTGATCCACCCTCACCTTCACATAGCCCTAGATAATGGGCCCACATGGACCTGGCATACTCAGGGAGGACTTGGGATACAAACCTGGAATCCTACTATGTTGTTCAATATCTCAGAATATGACATTTTACCACTATACACTATCCAGCCCCTATTTCCTTCTCTGAAAGTACCTCTTCCCTTTGGGAATCTAGGTCTCCCATGTAGACTACTATTAAAATAATCTTCCCTTCATGGCCAAGGGCATAGGCCATTTATATGACTGCATTTAACACATCTCTGTCTCTCTGAATCTTGAGAATTATCCAAATAATGATATAGTAAAGTTCGAAGTCAAAGAAAGCTTCCAATGAGTGTTAATTCTTGTGTTATTTAGGCTTTGAAGAAATGGGAGAAGAGAGGTCAAGTCCATATGTGAAGTCTATAAACTTGTCCACAAGTGTTAACATGTGATCACGTGTAAGAATTTGTGACTCAGAATGAAGGCAGGAGAGTCGTTCCTATATAATCCTGTTTAGATATTTGGCAGGATATTAGAATTAGAATATAAAATAGCCACATTTGGACAGAGCACAATTTCACTCCCAACTGTATCAATATTTTTTAATTCTACTCTCATGCAAATTAGGTAGATGTATGGCTTAAAAATCAAATGCTCTCCGAATAAAGAATATTTTCCCTAAGCCCATTTTAAACAAAATGAATGACACACACTCTCATAAAGAGAGATGATTGACATTACATAGCCCGTGAAATTTTCCTTTTCAAAATCATGACATTTTATAGCATAAAGAGGTAGTGATTATATTATGTACTCCCCAAACTTAAAAACTTAAAAAAAGCACTACTGGGAAAACAAAAATAATATGCCCTACAAAGAATGCAATTAGGCAGAGCTAGATTAGAGAATCCACAGAGGATAAGCCACAGGGCTGATTATCTTGAATTTAATTTGTTGCTTTTGATATTTTTCCTCCTTTATTTTTAGTGATTCCATAGAGATCAGCTTGAAACAGCTTCATTTTTCAACTGGTCTATTTAACTTTTTTATTTTGCATCAAGCATAATAAAATATAACTACCTAGAACTATTATCAGTCTTCCAGCAGACTTGTCATTTCCAGCAAGAAAGTGGCAATATGGCACTTGGCACCTAAATCTTCTCTCTTGGGGTAGGTGCAGACCAAATTTTTTAAATGGTGGACCTGAAATTAAGTTTTATAAGCACTTGGGTTTGTTGAGAATGGTATCAAACCTAACAGTTGGAATAAAACATCCCAAACCTAACAGGCCTTCACTGACTCTTGAAATATCTGAGCTTCAAATAAAGTTCCAAGAAGATAATAAATGATTAAGAGGTATCATTTGTTCACCAGACAGCCAGGAGTTATCATACAGGGTGGGAATTTTATATTTATAACTGTTTAATTCTGTATGTAATCCATGAATCTCATTGTCCCATCTACGTGCGTTGACTTCTACTGCACCATGCCCAATGATAGACAGATGCTAGTTCCTTTCATATTTTTCTCAAGAAATTTTATCACATTCAAAATAGCATGAATACCTTTGTGCTTTTAATAAAATTTAGCAAGGAGGATAGAGAGTTTCTTTCAATTAAGGACCCCACTTTTTTCATGCTACTTTCTAAATTCTCAAGAGATTCAGTTTCTCCAGTTTAATTCATTTTCCTCCTCTCCTCTTTATCTGCATCACTCAGACTTGCTTCTTCATTTAAACAATTGAGTGCTGAGCCCCTACAAAGTGCAGTGTTCAGTAAAACAGAAATGCACTGTATTGTGAGCTTGGCAACCTACCTTTGTTATCTGAACAAGTTTTTTGGTCTCTCTCTCTCTCTGCCATCTGTAATATCAAAAGTTTTCTCTCTAATCACAGAGAGTTATACCCTGTGAAGTAATCTTAGTCAGACAATAGCATCTATTTTCTAGGAAGCACTTTTCTTCTAAATTTTGGCTTAGAAAAGTGGTCACAACAGTAATATATTAGGAACAAAGTAAGCTTGAATTTTATAAGTAAAATACTAATTTTTGATATTAATGGCCAATAGCAACAATTGGATTGCAGATCAACCATTATAGTACTTTAAGAAAGTCCCAAGTAAAAAAGAACAATCTGGTTTGTATTTATTTTTTGTGATATGTTTCTTTCTTTCTTTTCTTTTTTTTTTTAAATGATCTTTGCCAGAGGGCATGTGTGCTCATCTGAGAGAGACAGAGATAGAGGTAAAGTGAGAGATCACTCCCCAAGTGGGATAGCCATGCCTCAATCCCTTCTCATTCATTCTCTTCTCAGGACTTTAGGCACACATGTACATGTATCTGGTGTGTTTTTCAAGCCTCCAGGTCTGAGACTTAACCCATGGAGTTGGTCATCCAGTTCCAGGGCCTTAACTATCATGTCACCTGCTGGCTTGATATTTTTCTTATAATATTGTATTGTGTGTGTAAACAACTTCAGATTTCCAATGGAAAATCACAAGAGTAATTCAACATCACCAATTCTTGGCTCTGAAGGATATAAGTGGTATTTCTGACTATGGTTACTTATTTTAAGCCCAAAGTTAAACTAGAAAGCTAATCTAGAAAAAGAATTTGATTGTGTTTGAGCTAGACATCATAGGTAAAGTAATCCTCAGCATAAAGTTAACTTTTTCCAAGAATGTACTTACTTTTATTTTTATTTTTTTTTTTTATTATTTTTTTTTTATTTTTTTTTTGGAGAGGTTTTTGCTATAGGGCGCGTGCGCTCGCCAGACAGACAGAGAGAGACAGAGAGATAGAAAGCAGGAAATCACCCCCCAGGGGGGATGGCCACGCCGCAATCCCTTCTCCTCCATTCTCCTCTCGGGATCTTGGGCATGCACGCACACGCGCCCGGCGTGAGTTTAAGCCGCCGGGTCCGGGACTCGAACCGCGGTCGACTACGTGGGAGTCCAGCGACATAGCCATTACGCTAACTGCTGGTCCCTATTTTTATTTTTTATTTATTATTATTTTTTGAGAGTTTTTTGCTACAGGGCTCATGCACTTGCCAGAAAGTCAGGGAGACAGAAAGCAAGAAATCACCCCCCAAGGGGGATGGCCATGCCACAGTCCCTTCTTCTCCATTCTCCTCTCGGGATCTTGGGCACGCATGCACATGTGCTGGCGTGAATTTAAATCACCGGGTCTGGGACTCAAACCGTGGTCAACTACATGGGAGTCCATCAACATAGCCATTATGCTAACTGATGGTACCAAGGATGTATTTATTTTTTAAAAAGCTCTCAGATGTCTTATATAATTTTAAAAATTATAAACATTAAATTTGTCTAATGTAATTTTAAAATTAAAAGTATATTAAACTTAAATATATGCATATTTAAGTCACTTCTATATTTTATTTTTCAACACTATAATGAAGTTATACAATTGTATTTTAAATTATTGCTTTTATACTCATACATTTTATTTATTTATTTATTTATTTATTTATTTATTTATTTTGGAGGTTTTTGCTATAGGGCATGTGCGCTCGCCAGAAAGACAGAGACAGAGAGACAGAAAATGAAAAATCACCCCTCAGGGAGATGGCCATGCCACAATCCCTTCTCTTCCATTCTCCTCTTGGGATCTTGGGCACTCACGCACACGTGCCCAGCGTGAGTTTAAGCCACTGGGTCCGGGACTTGAACCGCGGTTGACTACATGGGAGTCCAGCAACATAGCCATTATGCCAACTGCTGGTCCCTACTCATACATTTTACAAAACAAATTTAATCAACATCTTCCTAATGGTCTTTGACACCAATAGAGCTACTTTTTCTTTTAAAGAATTATCTTATTCAACTTATTGATTGATTGACTGTAATTTGACCAGAGAGTGACAGAGTGAACAAGTGAGTGAGTGAGAGAGAAAAAGAAAGAAAGTGAGAAAGCAAGCCTTCAGGTCTAGTCTTGAACCACAGTCACCCATGTAGGAGTGCAGTGTCCTTAACCACCACACCACCTGCTGGCTCCAGTAGAGCTACTTTTTGAGACATCTAAAACAGTCTTCTGACATCTTTATTTCTTTTTTTGTTCTTAAGAATTATTTATTTTATTTATCCATTTACCCATTTTAATTTGACCACACACACACACACACACACACACACACACACACACAGAGGGAAAGTGAGAAAGCAAGCCTCCAGGTCCAGGACTCGAACTATAGTTGGCCATGTGGGAGTGTCCAGTGCCTTCACCACCATGCTACCTGCTGCCCCCCCTGACATTTTTATTTCTCTCAAAGTTGGTCAAGACCATTTTAAACCTATAAACGAGGCTGTCTGGCAATTTTATCCCAAGTCACAAGTACTCATTTATATAACCTGAGGAAAGTTGTTCTTTTATTCATTCTGTAGGTATAAAGTCATGCTCTCCAATTACTGGTGGCCTCTTAAGTGAACTTAAAACCCTGTTTACAACAAGCATTCACTGTTTGCCACTGTGAGGTCACACCTGCAGGAATAATTACTAAATCTGTGCTAAGTGTTCATGGTACCCTTGTTAACAATTTCATCTTATGACCTTTGTGGATATTTCCAACTAACATCAACTGAAATACTCTAAATCCTCTCTGGCTAAATCTTTTTTTTTTTTTTTTTTTTTTTTCAATGATAGTGCATACACATGCATGACAGAGAAAGAGAGAGAAGCACTGTAGCAGGGTCTCACTTCTCTGTAGTCCCCTTTACCAGCCCTCCAGCCTCTCCGGATCTTAGGTATCCCTCATGAGCCTAGCATGTGTTCAAGCATGCTGGGGATCTGAACCTGTAGCCGACCATACGACTTCCAGCCTTGTAGGGCATTTGCCTTATGACTGTGCCACAGTAGCCAAGTCTACAATAGTAGTTCCTCAAACAGTTTGGAAATATATTACTTTATATGAAAGGAAAAAAAAAATAGGAATTAAGGTTGCAGATAGAATTAAGATTGCTAATCAACTGGCCTGAAAAAGGGAAAGACGGTTCTGGATGATGCAGGCAGGCCCTGAGTAATCACAAGGGCCCTAAACAGTGGAAGAGTGAGGTTAAAGACTAGTAAAAGAGTAGAAATAATGATTAAAAGGCAGGAAAGATTTGAAACATAAAAGATAATCTGAGCTGCTGTGGGGGCTGGCTTTGAAAATGGAGGAGAAGCCCCTGAGCTATTCAGTAACGTGATCTTTAGAAGTCTGGGAGAGCATTTAGGGGACAGACAAGGAAACAGATACCTCAATCCTATAGCCACAGAAACAGGATTCTGCTAACACCCTAAATGAGCAAGGAAACAATTCTCCCCTAGAGTCTCTAGAAAAGATCACAGTTTAGTTGATACCCTGATTTTAGCCTCCTGAGATCCATACTGAACTTCTGACCTATAAAACCGTAAGGGGATATCATGCCTTATTTTTAGCATCTATAGTATTTGGTTGGTGCAAAAATATTTGCCACTTGATATTGATACATTCTTGAATAAATACGGTTATGTTATACATCATCATAATGCACATATTTTGCTTTATTGTTAATGACTTTTTACTTGCTGTTTACATTTATTTTAGACTATGGAAATGATGTTAGACAAAAAGCAAACACAAATGATTTTCTTTTTTGAATTTAAAATGGCTCATTAAAGCAGTGGAGACAACTTATAAAATCAACAACATGTTTGGCTCAGGAACTAGTAATGAATGTACAGGACAGCGGTGGTTCAAGAAGTTTTTCAAAGGAGATAAGAGCCTTAAAGATAAGCATAATGGCGAGCCATCAGAAGTTGACAATGACCAATGGAGAGCAACCATTGAAGCTGTTCTTCTTACAATTATATGGGAAGTTGTCGGAGAACTCAACGTTCACCATTCTATGGTAATTTGGTGTTCAAATCAAATTGAAAAAGTGTAAAAACTCCACAAGTGGGTGCCTCATGAGCTGACCAAAAATAAAAAATATTGTTTTGAAGTGTTGTCTTCTCTTATTCTATGTAACAATGAACCATTTCTTGATGGGACTGTGGCATGTGAGAAAAAGTGGATTTTTATAAGACCACTAGGGATGACCAGCTCGGCAGTTGAACCAACAAGAAGTTCCAAAGCACTTCCCAAAGCCAAACTTGCACCAAAAAAAGGACATTGTCATTGCTTGGTGGGGTCTAATCCACTAGAGCTTTCTGAACCCGAACGAAACCATTGTATCTGAGAACTATGCTCAGCAAATCAATGAAATTTACCAAAAATGACAATGCCTACAGCATGTATTCATCAACTGAAAGGACCCAATTCTTCTCTATTGGCAATACCTGACCACACGTTACGTAGCCAATGCTTCAAAAGTTTAACTAATTTGGTTACGAAGTTTTGCCTCATCTGTCATATTCCGCTGACCTGTCACCAAATATCACTTCTCCAAGCATCTTAACAACTTATTGTGAAGAAAACACTCCACAACCACCAGGATGCAGAATATGCTTTCTGAGAGTTTGTTGAACCCCGGAGAATGGATTTTTTCACTATAGGAATAAACAAACTTATTTCTCATTGGCAAAATTGTATTGATTGTAATGGTTCCTATTTTGATTAACAAAGATGTGTTTGAGCCTAGTTATAATGATTTAAAATTCACAGTCCAAAACCAAAATTGCTTTTGCACCAAGCTAATATATTGTAGTGATTAGAGATTTTTCATCATGCAATGAGCACATCTACACTGTATACAGAGCACGTGCTCAGCTGATTAGAAAGCATGGGCCGTTTCCTTCCTCCTAAAATGAATAATACTCACTCACTTCCTTACATGTCAGATAAAGGGGAACATTATAAGTTTCAGGATAGATATTCCTAGATAAAACAAAAAGTTTTAAGATAGAGAGGGATAGATTGATAGATCCAGTTTTCTTGTGTCTTACTGTTTTACACCAAGGAACTTAGGGCCAAGATGTTGAATTTTAAAGGCTTTTTGTTTTTGTTTTCTAAAACCAGGTGTCCCTTTCTTTCAAAATATGGTCTTTATCTAATAACAACATAATCTTCATATCTTAGATAGAGTCATTTAAAGTTTGCAAGTAAAGAAAATGCTAAGTATGTTGAAGAGAGGCCCATGGTTATGTATGGCTGTAGAGTGGGATAGAGTGTGGGGACAGTTCTGAGGAGATACTAGAGTGTGGAGAGGTCTAAGGCATGGTTAATCCTGAGTGTCATTTTTTTTTTTTTTTTGAGGTTTTTGCTATAGGGTGCATGCACTCGCCAGACAGACAGAGACAGAGAGACAGAAAGTGAGAAATCATCCCCCAGGGGGGGATGGCCACGCCACAATCCCTTCTCCTCCATTCTCCTCTCGGGATCTTAGACATGCATGCACAAGCGCTCGGCATGCATTTCAAGCCATCGGGTCTGGGACCCAAACCGCGGGCAACTACATGCGAGTCCAGCGACATAGCTATTACGCTAACTGCTGGTCCCCTGAGTGTCATTCTTGAGCAATGAGATTTTTCCTGAAGGATTCATTTATAAGCTTTATTCAGGGAAAAGATGTAATTGATTTCAGTTTAGAAACCCATTCCAGGGACCAGCCCTGTAGTACAGTGTTAAGGGCAGAGTAGAGGAAGTTAGATCTCACATAGCTGACCAGGGTTCAAGTACTGGCCCTGGCTGCTTAAAAACATGTTGGGGATGGGTGTATCCAGGATCCCAATGAGGTGGAGAATTGGAAGAAAACTGATTGTGGCATGACTGGGCCCTGTTGGGTAATTCTGTTTCTCTCTCTCATGCATGCATGTACCCTCTGGGGACAGGGGAAAAGAGCCAGGTATAATGGAGCTTACCTGTAATCTCAGCTACTCAGGAGGCTGAGGTAGGAAGACTGCAAGTTCTAGTTTAGCCTGGGTAATATAATGTGACCCAGTCTCCGAAAAGAGAGGTAGAGATAAGAAAAAATAGAAAACTATTGGGTCCAGCATGTAGAGTGGTGGTTAATGTGCTGGACTCCCACATGGCTGACCACAGTTCTAGACCCAGCTCTAGTGGTTTGCTTTCTCACTTTCCCTCTCTCTCTCTCTCTCTCTGGTGAGCACACATGTCCTATAGCAAATATAAATAAATAAGTAAACAAATAAATAAATGAACAAACACAAACTATTCTAGAAAATGTAATAAGCTTATAAGCTACTGCTATAGTCTAGCTCCTAGCCTTCCCATAACAGCCATAAACCAAGTGTGAGTGGAGACACAAGAGCAATAATATTATTACTATATAGGTATTCAATACTTTGTCTCATTGGTGCCTCAAAGTAATATCCAGTTTGTAGGCAAGGCAACTGAGGCTCTGAGAGATAATGTGACTTCTTCTAGGTGATGAAAGAAAGGGAAAGAATGCTAATACCAGTTGCCTTTTTTGTTTGTTTGTTTGTTTTTTTAGAGATTTTTGCTATAGGATGATGTGATTGCCAGAAAGACAGAGAGAGACAGAGAGACAGAAAGCGAGAAATCATCCCCCGGGGGGATGGCCACGTCGCAATCCCTTTTCCTCCATTCTCCTCTCGGGATCTTGGGCACGCATGCACACACTCCCAGTGTGTTTAAGCCATCGGGTCTGGGACTCGAACCACAGTCAACTACGTGGGAGTTCAGCGACATAGATATTATGCTGGTCCCCCAGTTGCCATTTTGAAACAGATTAATGTTCTTTCTCTGTTTATGGAAAATGGACCTTGTGCTTCAATTATGAACTGATGGAATGATAGACTTGATGATAATTTCGAACACTAAAGGTTCTGGAGATCAGAACTGTATATGAGTCTGAATTCTGTTTATCAATATAAGCAAGGTACTTTAGAAACTTAGAGTAGCAAAGCAGTCTCCTGTTTTATTAAAGTTATAAAAACAAAAGTAAAGCATTCAGTTTTATACGTAATGGGGAAAAGTCATCAAGTCCATTTTACCTTTTGGAATAATACAATGAGTTCCCATTTATTGAGTTCCCATTTATAGGCTCTGCCAGGTATAACACCACTCTTACCTTTGATATAATGACATAACATTGTTACCCCATTTCTTGGAGAAAAAATAGAGGCCAGAGAGATTATCATGTGCTCTAGGTCATTTAGGAAATAAAGACAGGGTCAAGGTTTAAGTCCAGGAATTTTTATTTCCAAAGTTCTTAACCTCCATGTCATGTTGTCTAAAGTCTGACAAGAAATTTAAAGGAACATGGAAGAGAATAGATGTAAAAGTGAATTTTTGGGTGATTTACAGGATGACTTATAAAATAAGCTCTTAAACTTCTACCATAAACTCGAGTTCACCAATCTTTTTGGAGAGGTTTTTTTTTTTCTTTTTTTTTTTTGGAGAGGTTTTTCGCTATAGGGCGCGTGCGCTCGCCAGACAGACAGAGAGAGACATAGAGACAGAAAGCGAGAAATCACCCCCCAGGGGGGATGGTCACGCCGCAATCCCTTCTCCTCCATTCTCCTCTCGGGATCTTGGGCACGCACGCACACGCGCCCGGCGTGAGTTGTAAGCCACCGGGTCCAAGACGCGAACCGCGGTCGACTACGTGGGAGTCCAGCGACATAGCCATTACGCTAACTGCTGGTTCCCGAGTTCACCAATCTTTATGAGTATACTCAAAGGATTATATGAATCTATCAAATCATGTGTTTTTCTACAGAATTGTTTCATAATTTTCACCTGCTTTTGAAAGACATATGTGATGATCCTGACTAAAAGCCACTGCATCGAAAGAAGAGATTCATCTTGAGTCTTATTCTACTGCTGGCCTTGGGGTCTGAGTGCCAGGAACATGATGTTACCACTGGGTAATATTAGTTGTTTTTGGACCAGGATCAGGATGGATTTGCAACCCAGCAAACTATGGCATGTACCTCTAGTCTGAGGTACTTGGGAGCCTGACCAGGAGGATTGCAAACTCCCAGTTGCCAGTGTGGGCAACATAGCGTGATGCTTCTCAGAGTTTGGTATAGGGGACCAGCAGATGATGTAATGGTTAGGTTGCTGAACTCCCATATAGTGAACCACAGTTCAAGTCCCGAATCTGGTGGCTTAAAACTCATGTGGAATGCATGTGTGTGCATGCCCAAAGGCCCAAAATGAGAAGGGACTGTGGTGTGGCCATATTCCCAAGGAGGTGATTTCTTGCTTTTGGTCTTTCTGGCTAGTGCACACACTCAACAGCAAACAAATCTCTCTCTCAAAGAAAAAAAAAAAAAAGAGTTGGGTGTTATGGTGCCCACATGTGGTATCAGCTACAGATGTGCTCTACCTCCAGGCACAAGCAAATGCCCAAAGCAATGCTCCTATTTTATAGGGATTGGGACTTCCTTTCTCTACTATCTTCTTCCTTCCTAATTCTTCTATGATTTGGGGGATTCTTTGGTGAAAGAAAAACTTTGCTAGCAAACAAATCAACCAAAGCTAAGCTATGAAATATGGTAGGTATTCGTGGAGGTACATTAGAGTTGTAGCTGCTTCAGTCTAAAATATCTGAAAGACACCTGTCTGTTGGGTGACAGACATGAATGATCTATGCCACTGCCATGAAGGAGGATGGAACAGAAGATGGAAGAGGGGAAAAGGACAAAGAGATAAAGGACCCCATGTAGCTAGCTGTAGCGGACACTGAAGAGACCAAATAGTGACCTAAAGGGAAAGTAAAACAATCATTGCTCATCTAGACTCTGTCTCTGACTGCCTAAGAGCTATGACAGTTTCCTTCTGACATGAACTGCACCTTATAGCATTGTGGGAAAATAAAAAGCACTTAAGATTCCAGGAATCGATGAATGCTCATTCTAGAGAACAGCTTCGTTGATTCAAAGGCACACAAAGTTCAAAAACACAGAAAGTTTCCTTCTGCCATTGGAAACTCTTGGTAAAGCCGATTTTAGACCTTGTTAGGGTACAACATAGATTGTTTCTCTCTCTTGTTTTGATTACTTCAAAGGGCCACCAGCTTTACAGACAGCCCTTAAACTTGATCTATTAACTTCCTCTGGGAGCATAACAACCTGGTAAACACTGCCTCGGACAGCCTGCCTTCCTCCATGAAAACTGTGTATCTGGCCAAAAGAGCCCCTGGGGGCTGGGAATACATTCTGGTAAAAAAGAAATACAGACTGCCCAAGGGCCATTTTGAAAAGACAATAAGGGAAATGTCAGGTGCAGAATTTTATTTGTGTATCAATCATTTCATAAACAGGTTCCATTATTCCTGTTCACTCACCAATTCTTTCTTCAGTGGTAGTTTTTGTTTTGTTTTCTGTTTTCTATCTTTTTTTTTTTTTTACTATATATGCAATTTCTTTTACCACCTTGTAGAAAGGCATTTTAACCTTTCAGCTCTAACCCATCCCTAATTTAACATGTATAACCTCAAGATCTGACAAAGTTATAGTCGTTTCACTCCATTAACTTTGGAGATAGTTTGCCTGGGTCGGAAGGTTTAGACAATAGAAAGATATCTTGGAGTGCATTTGTAAAATTCCCAGGGCTCATCTGATATAGAGAACTACTCACCAGTTGCTTATTGTCTACTTTCTAATGTCTAATTCAGCTATTTCATTTTAGGAATGAAATGAATCTTAGAGATTAGCCAGAAATGTTTCATCTTAAGTCCCAACTCTTATTGCTTGTGCCTTGTCTGAAATTTTGGGTTGAGTAGAATTCTAAAGCTCATTCTGGGTTCAGCAGCAAAATCAACTATGATTAATTTCTAATGTCTCTGCCATCAGTGCGAAAGTAGTATAGAGCTACACCGACATAGCTGTCACTCATTTATAGATGATAAAATGGAGTCCCAGAAAGGTAAAATGAGTTAACCAAGGTCACTCCAGGACTTCAGAGCAGAACAAGAGACAGAAGTATAAACATGAATTCTTTATTACCACCCACAATGAATATTTAGGATAGGACAAACCTATGAGCACTTTTGATGAATTTATTCCAGCTTTCCCTTTTTGCTAATGCCACAGACATTTTTTGTTTTGTTTTGGTGTGTAATTCTTGTTAAAAGTAAATATTCTAGGGCCAGCAGATATCATAGCGGTTACATCACTGGACTCCCACATGGCCGACCACAGTTCAAGTCCTGGACTCTGTGGTTTGAAACTCACGTCAGACATGTATGTGGCCATGTCCAATATTCCAGCAGCAGAATGGAGAAGGGACTACGGTGTGGCCATACCCTCTGGAGGGTGATTTCTCATTTTCCCTCTCACTGTCTCCGTCTCTCACTGTCTCCATCTCTCTCTCTCTCTATGGTAAGCACACATGCCCTAAGGCAAAACATCTAAAAAAAAAAAGCAAATATTCTGAGGTAGGGAACACTTCACACTTTTATACACTTACGTGATTTACTTTGCAGATAATTTGCCATAATGGCATAAGGGAGAATGAAGGGCTCTTGAACTGGGTGAGGAAGGTTGGAAGAAGGTGAAGAGGATATACCCTGGCAACTTAATTTACCTTCAGTAAGATGTAGAATGGAAGGGAGGTAAAGAAATGGCTATCTTGTGAGGGAGGGAGACTGGGGATTGCTATATTATTTGGCATCTTTCTTTCCCTTCTTTGCTGACCTTTGAACACCCTGGAATGCCTCAGCCTCCTGGATTGGTACTTCTGTCTGGAGAATGTTTCTCTTAAGTAAACCCATGGCTTTCTCCTTTACTTCTTTTATGTCTCCATGCTTTATATCATCTGATCAGAAAGACTGATCCTCATGACCTATTCCACCCTGTCCCTCTATGTCCCCGACCCTGCTTTGTTCCTTTGTAGTAGATATCACCTGCTATAAATTGTTTATGGCTCTATTTATATAGCATGTCATCGGCCACAGAGTATATTTTACTTTTGTAATAAATTCTGTATTTGTTTAACTCTTCCACTGTTAGATCATAAAATAAACTTGGTCTGTTTATCAGCCCATATGAACAATGTCTGGCACACAGGAGACTTGTAGTAAATATCTGCTAACTTAATCTCCAGTGATACTCATATTTATATCAACATAATTTTCAATTTCTTACATGATCAAGTAGAATTTGACGAGAGATAGTGAGTCACATTAAGGTCAAAGTCTGTTTATGTAAATAAATTTTGGAGGGCGAACATATTGACTCTTGGTTGCTTACAGATTATTTGTAGCTGTATTCACATTACAATGGCAAAGCTGAATTGATACAACAGAAACTGTAGAGTCTGTGAAGTTTATAGTATTTCTCGTCTAACCCATTAGTAAAATGGTTTGCTGTATTCTGCTATAGAAAATTAATAGGGATGTGGGACTAGTAGGTGGTGTGGTGTTTAGGGCGCTGGATATTACCACACGGCCGACGATGGTTCGAGTCCTGGACCTGGTGGCTTGCTTTCTCACTTTCTCTCTTTCTCTCTCTCTCTCTCTGGCCAAAATAAAATAAGTAAATGAATAAATACAATTAAAATAATTAAAAAAAGAAAATTAATAAGGATGAAAATAGCCAATGGTGGTGTTGACAGAAAACTGTTGACTCTAAAAATTAATAATTAATGTGGCTAATTTCTAAGCAAAATATGAGTGACCTAGGCTCAGAGAAGAGGCAAAAACATGTCATTCTCTCAGGATGATCAGGTACAGGGGTTCCTTTTATTTGATTTTGAGAGTGAGATACAGAGTTTGGAATTTAGTGAAAAGTTTTTCCAAGCTGGGGCTGTGGGGGGAAGCAGGGGCTTGTAGGTTATAGGTGAGTTTCATAGCTTTTAAGGTGGCGATTGGAAAAGGAAGATTGCTGAGATCAGAAAGGAATAAACTTTAACAGGAATAAGGAGGCTTAATATACATCACAAAGATACTCTAATACTATGCCAAGGGCAGGATGTAGGAAGAATCCTGTTACTAATGGGCCAAAATGATCTGTTGGCATCTGCGGGCGGGCGTGACTCCCCCTAGGCCCTCTGGAAAGGACTTAGGAAAAATAGGAAAAAGCAGTCAGAATTCTGTCTACAGTGGCCATAACTCTCTTCCCATGACCAAGTGAATGGATAGCAAAATAAATTACTGCTTAAAATCAATTCCTCATACCTTAGCAGAATTCAAGAAGCAAGCTTCTTAGCAAATTCTGCAGTTGTTTAACAAATATTTCTTGGGCCCCTATTATATGCCAGTTTCATTCAAAGGTCTTGTGACATATCACTGAACAAAAACAAGAGTCTTTGTCCCTGGATGGTATATATTACAGCGGTAGAGACAGACAATACCCAATGAAAACATTAAGTGGGGCTTATAGTATATTAAAAATTAAGTGCTAGGAAGAAGTAAAGAAGTAGAATGGGGAACCTATTTGAGAACACAAGAAGCGGGGATATATACCTTTATATATCACGTAGGACACACTTGAGAAGATAACTTTAAGCAAAAACATGACAAGAATTAAGCAACCTTGGGGTCACTCTGGAAAAACAGTCAAGGCACACAGAATAGCCAGTATAAAGGACCCAGGGTAGAGTTAAGCCTGCTAGTTTGGAGAAACAGATGGGAAGCCCCTATAAATAAAGAGGAGGAAATAAATAGACTGGGCATCCATACAGAGAGTATTCTGTTTTAATCAGAAAAGAATGGGGAGAGAAAAATAACAGATTATGGAGAAAATCTTTTGGGACATTTAATTTTGATAAATAAGATGCTGTAGGATACTATTAAATAGATTACATTTTATTGGCTCCAATTAATTTGACTGCTTTCATAACATTTCCAAATGCCAGCCTTGCCCCATTTATCTGAAGTCTCACAATCAGGAAACTTTTGACTATTTGACTTCCTATGCCTCTGATTCTTCCATCCCTTCAAGAGGGCTTCTGCCCAAGAAGGAAACATTCACGGTGAAGGATTTCACAGTAGGACAGGCTACAGTCAGACTGCCTGAGGCTGAATCCTGTTCCACCAGATCACTGAAGCTACATAAGCCTTAGTTTCCCTATCAACGAAATGGGCTAAATAAAAATACCTAACTCATAGGAGTTCTGTGAACATTGGATAACATCATGTAAGTCAGCACTTAGGGCAATGTCTGTAAGCATACACATGCTAGCAATTATTATTACACATTCTGTCTGTTCTTTGAACTCTTCCAGGGACAGGAAATTTATTTTCTCGAGGCAACTCACTGCTTCTTTGGGCAGTTCAATTGTACAAACACTGAGCCCAAACCCACCTCCCTGTGATTTGCATTTACTGGCCCTGATTCTATACCATAAGGTCAAATAGATTTCATCCATCTCCCACCTGAAAGCCTTTCAGTGATTAGAGGTAATCATTATATCCCTCTCAAGTCTGCTCCCTCAGCCACGCCTCATTTCACTCTATTTTCTTCTCCTTTACCAAACTAGTTTTGCTCCTTTGACCTTGCTCCAAGTTGCCTTATGTCCATCTTAAATTGCATTTACACTTCTCCCCAACTTCTCTCTCCTTGTTCACCTTCCACGTTAATTAATTACATTATTTCTACATGTCCAAGTTTATAACATGTGCATTCTATCCTGCAACCCTAGTTCCTACAAGTGGTTAGCTTTAATGGCTTTTCTTTTTCCTTTCTTACTTATAAATATCTCGTCTCTGGTTTGATCAGAAGGAGGGCTGGAGATGGGAATCTGATTCCCATCAGGGAAGTCGGCTTCCCTTCTCTTTATCTCAATATGTTAACAGCTCGGTTTGTGGTGTGCTCTTATCTCTTATTGAACTGACAGCTTATTTCCCACAATCCACTTCACACATAATGTTTCTGAACTGCACGTGCGTGATTTTGCCTTTGGGCAATAAACCGGTCATGTGACCCTCAAACATGCCCTCATGATAATCTTCCCTGTTGAAATTTGCTACATCAACTTTAACTTATCTTTCCTCAATTCATCTTGATCTTTTGATACTATTGCTATCTTAGATCAATATGAAAATTCCAGTAGCATGATTTCTAAGTCCTTATTTGAGTTATTGATTTAAAACACTGAGTAATCTCAGTACTAAACCTTGTGATATTCTCCTAGATATCTCCCCTAGCTTTAATAAGACCTTATATGGTAAACTGATTGAACCATTTGTAAGTCAAACAGATTGCATAATATGTCTTTATGTGCAGTTTTCAAAAACTTCATGGGAAAAGCTGCATGGATTTCAAATTTTTTTGGCATCAAAATAAATACATATGTCGGACCAGCAGTTAGCGTAATGACTATGTTGCTGGACTCCCATGTAGTCGACCATGGTTAGCGTCCTGGACCTGGTGGCTTAAAACTCACACTGGGCGTGTCTGTGTGTATGCCCAAGATCCCAAGAGGAGAAAGGAGGAGAAGGGAATGTGGTGTGGCCATCCCCCCGGGGGCTGATTTCTCGCTTTCTGTCTCTCTGTGTCTCTCTGTCTGGTGAGAGCACATGCCCTATAGCAATAACCTCTCCAAATAAATAAATAAGTAAATAAATTCATATGTCAATTTTCCTGTGAACTTTTTGAGGTCCCCTCATATTTATCCTACTGATTATGAGTGTATTTTGAAGAATCTTTTCAAGTTTCTTGTTTTACCCTTGAGTACTGAACTCTATAGTCACTTATTCTTTGTTCTCTTATTCCATTCTAAGGGACCTGGGGAGGGCCATGCCTACCCACCACATGCCATCAATCTTGCTGTGCAGGTGAGGTTGCCTCAGTAACTGTGATGTATTTCTCCTACTCGGACCTTGGTATGACATCATGTGATGATCAGTAAACTCCCTTCTCTCTTTAAGGTTAAGCTTATACCTTCCTTTCTGCTTACTCCAAGTTTTAAACAGAGCCTTTTTCTTTTAGCCAGTAACAATTTAAAGAATCACTGAATCTATCTATGACCTGTAAGGCCCCTACTTTAAGATATACCAACTTCTCCAGTCAAAACAATGGCTAACCTCCATGTACTGATCTACGGTAACTTCTGCTTTTAATTGTAACTTCTGCTTTTCTGAAGGGTCTAAGAGATCTGTTGTAACCCAGTCCCCTTGGTAACATTTTCTTTTTTTTTTTTTTTTTGGAGAGGTTTTCGCTATAGGGCGTGTGCGCTCGCCAGAAAGACAGAGAGAGACATAGAGACAGAAAGCGAGAAATCACCCCCCAGGGGGGATGGTCACGCCACAATCCCTTCTCCTCCATTCTCCTCTCGGGATCTTGGGCACACACGCACACGCGCCCGGTGTGAGTTTTAAGCCACCAGGTCTGGGACGCGAACCGCAGTCGACTACGTGGGAGTCCAGCGACATAGCCCTTACGTTAACTGCTGGTTCCCAGTAACATTTTCTCAAGGCATCTTGAGATCATGTTTCCCTGGTCCCTCATACTGGTGTAGAGTAAGTCTCCAATATTTTACAGAGTTTGGTTTTTCGTTGTTGTTGTTGACACTAGATGCACACCATCTGTAGCATTTTATGACTTATTACTATTAACCTGCTCTGAAAGGAAAATAATATTGTACTGACCAAGCTTGTCATTTACTTAGCAATCACTTGGGAAATCAAGTCAAGCCTATCCCTTACTTATAATTATTCATTGCCTTCTCTGGCAGAGACAGTAATGACCATCCACTATTTCACTTCTTTCTGTACATTTTGGAGATCTCTTGTGGTTATGTAGGGCCATGTACCTAGTACTGGAATGAAATATGAATAAAAGTGGCATGTTTCACTCTGGCTGAAATGGTGAAAGTCTCATGTATAATTCTGAACTCTTTTTCATGTCTCAACAACTGAAGATGATCAGTAGTTTAGATGACATAGATATCCTATGTCAAAGCCCCTGTTGCCTGGAGTCCTGGATAACTGTGTGGAGCAGACAAGCCCTGCTAATCCACATGGATCACACCTACAGTGTAGTAAAGGATAAAATGTTTTCTTATGTTAAATTGCAAACGTTTGGGGAGTAGTTTGTTACAGTAGTGTAACTTAGCCTATTCAAACTTGTTTCTTTCTCTGGCTCTGTGAGTAAAGCCCATACTCTGACATTACAATAGTAAGACTCATGTGATTTAACCTCTATCTCTATAGAAGTTTTCATGTCACTTGTACCTCACCGCTTCTTTTCTAGCCATATTGGTCTTGCAATTGTTCTACACTCTTTTTAGACTTGAGACCTTCGTATGTGTTTGGTCCTGGGGAGTCAAGTTTCTTCTACTTCAAATATTCTCTTCCCATCTCTGGACTTACTTTGACTACTTTTTCTTCAGATCCTAACTTATGTGCCACTCCCCCAAGGAGCATTTTTGATTCACCCAAACCATTATATGAGAGACCTTCCACAAGTTCATGGAGATGTGTATCATGAAAAAACTATGCATGGATTTTAATGTTTTTAAAAATAAATTCATACTTAATTCTGTTTTCCATGAACATTTTGAATTTATATGCTTAAATTGCATCCTATATCATTCCAAGCACTTTGTACACTTACAATCATAACATGTACAAAATTTAAATTTTATATCTGTTTTCTCTAGTGAAATATAAACTTCTCAAAGTAGGGGGCTCATTTAATTCACATCTATAACCTCGGCACCTGGTATAGTGACTGGAGTAAAGCCCTGCAATATTATTTTTTTTTTTTTTTTTTTTTTTTTTTGGAGAGGTTTTTTTTCGCTATAGGGCGCGTGCGCTCGCCAGACAGACAGAGAGAGACATAGAGACAGAAAGCGAGAAATCACCCCCCAGGGGGGATGGTCACGCCGCAATCCCTTCTCCTCCATTCTCCTCTCAGGATCCTGGGCACGCACGCACACGCGCCCGGCGTGAGTTGTAAGCCACCGGGTCCGAGACACGAACCGCGGTCGACTACGTGGGAGTCCAGCGACATAGCCATTACGCTAACTGCTGGTTCCCGCCCTGCAATATTATTTTACTGCTACCAGATATTCCCATGATAGTAGAGGAAGAAAATACAAAATCAGATTTTACACTTATCCTTGAATTCCTCTAGTACAATTATCTTATTTTTTCATATACACACACACACACACACACACACACACATACATACACACGTGTGTGTATGTATGTGTGTGTGTGTGTGTGTGTGTGTATATATATACATACACACACAAGGCCCAGCCACTTAATACTATGCTTGAAATAGAATTACTTTCCCCTTACAGATCTATTTTTAGCAACTCTCCACGTGATGCTTCAGACAGACAGGAAATAGATGAAAAGGACGAAGATGAGGACACTCAGCTGAGTGACAGTCATGAAAAGAGTGAACATTGCAGTAGCAGGTGGGCCCTGGACTTACATAGCTACTGGCATTGGGGTCATTCTGTATGTCCCAAGGTTCTGGGAGGAGATGATATTTAAAACCAACTGTACGTTTCATGAAAAGTTATTGTCTTCCTGTGGCCAGGCATAAAGTACATATCACAAATTAGGCTTCTATCTGCATGCAGGACTCTCAGGTGCCAATCACCTATGAAAAAATACTGGCTGCTCTGATGGTGCCTAGCTTGGTGCTAGAAAATAAAGGTCTGTAAAGAATCTTGGACAGAAGATTGAGTCTATCTTTAGAGTCAATACAACTAGTTTTCTGAATCATTTGGCGCAATGATTACCTTGATTTGAAATCTTGCACTCAAATCTAATTTAGGCATCACCAGATGTGAAAGTTTCAAGATAAAACATGGCTTTTATATGAAGAGACCTCAAAAAGTTGATGGAGAAAATAGAATTAAAGTACAAGTGAAGGACCCCCCCCCCCCCCCCCCCCCCCCCCTTAGCCTGGTGGCTAAGGTGACCGGATAACATGATTAACTGCTTGGTTACAGTTTCAGACATGGCGGGTAGTAAAACATGCCAGGTGTGTGTGCCCAAAATCCTGAAAAGAGTTTGGAGAAATTGTGAAGAGATTGAGGCATGACCATACCACATGGGGATGCTTTCTCTTTCTCCAGAAAGCACATATTCCCTCTGTGTTTAAAAAACAAACAAACAAACAAAAAGTATAAGTTTATTCTGGTGAGGAAAAAAAAAACCTAGAAATCCATTCATACATTTTTTTTTGTAATAACATTTTCCATGAACTTCAAAGTATATAACGCTAAACTCAGTCAGTGCCTGAGCATCCATGGCTACCTTTGTCAAGAATGGAGATATTTGCTTCATTTTTAGTGCCATACACTGGAAGGTAATGATATTGGATGCAACACAGTTTTGCATATATTTTCAGCATCTGGGTATTATGATATTATTTATTTTTAATACTTCTAAGTATTTTTTATTATTTTTCTTCCCACTGAGTGTGGTTGCTTGCCAGAGAGAGACAGTGAGAGGGAAAGTGAGTAATCACCCCACAAGGGAGATGGCCATGCCACAATCCCTTCTCCATCTGCCTCTCCTGATTTTGAGCATGCATACATATGTGTCCACCATGATTGTCTAGTCAACAGGTCCGAATTCAAACCATGATTTGCCATGTGGGAATCCAGACCTTAACAATCATACCACCTGCTGTCCCTAATACTTTTCAGCATTTTTAAACACAAGATAATATTTTATGTACCTCCAAAATGGGGAATGGGCAGCTAATTTGTGTCCATATAACACTATAATTGAAATACTCTCTAAAAAAATTTATTACTTGCTGCTTTATTTTCTCAACACTTTCTACTCAATATCATCAGTGTTTTCAAAGACTTGGCAACAGGGATCAGAAGCTGAGTAAATTAGAAGCCAAACCTGGAGGGTAGTGGCTCCTGTCTTCTCTACAACTAAGTCCCTTTATCTAATATTATTGGAGACAGAGGCTTCTGCTATTATTCATTTTACTCATTTATTCCTTAGCATTTATTAAGTATCTACTATGTGCATTTGTTTGTTGCAAAAGAAACCTGTGGTGGATAAAATTTCAAGAAAAACCCCTAATGGCCTTTGATGTTGTGTAATGTCTCCCTGTTGAGTGGGATAGAGCCGGTGAATCTGACGAGGTACGTCTTAGGGAAACTATTATAGATTCTGCCATCACCTGAAAGAGACTGGAAGTAAATTCTCCAGAAGTCCTGACAGGAGCATGACCTAGACACTCTTAACTTTTGTCTTACAAAGCCCTAAGCTGAAATTCCATCTAGTGCACCAGAAATGCTGAACTGTGAGATCATAAATGGGCTTTGTTTTAAGTTGTCAAATTGTGGTAATTTTTTATGTAAATATAGCAAACTAATCCAGCAGTAAAAACAAAATTAGAAACTCAGTTTGGATTCTGAAGCTTATATTCCAATTTGAAAAACCGATTTTATATTCTCTATATGCTGATACCACTTTGGTCTCCCCCAAAAAATACAACAAAATAAATTAAAAAAAAAAACATTGTTTTTATTGAAGTGTCAAAGCAGTGTCAACATGGCATTATTTACTCTGCTAATGCTTAGTAAGTTCTAACTACATGCCATACAGAGTTGAGCTCGGGGATCCTATATAGACTCAGTGCTGGTCCTGAGGGGGCTCTAAGTAATACAGAAAATGAGCCATAGAACAGGTACCTAGCTCTGTGCTGGGAGGATCCCCAGGGAACACTGGAGAGGAATGACTGGCTTTTACTCAGTGTAGGCAAGGAGAGCTTTTTGACAACAATGAAAATTAATCCTGAATATCAAAAGACCTATTAGGTCAATGATACTTACACTATTTTCAGACAATTTCACCGAATGATTGTACTTAAAATTTTTTACCACTCAATGGACACAGTGATGCATTTGACTGCCTTCTTTGAAAGTGTGAAGACACACACACACACATATACACAATATATATGTATATGTGTGTGTGTTTGTGTGTATGTGTGTGTGTGTGTATGTATGTGTGTGTGTGTGTGTGTGTGTGTATATATATATATATATATACACACACACACACATACAGTCTCCATGGTGTATTACCCCTAAAATCATGTTTTTCAATTCCTTAGAAAGCAAAATCTTAGCAGCTGAGGAACCTGACAAGCACCAGTTGCTTATGAAAATTCAGATGCATTTTCCTCCCTTCCTTTTAAATACATTTGCACTAGATTTGAGTAAACAGTTCGCAAAAGAAAGGAAATAATTACATTGCCAAAAGTATAACTTTGTAGTGAGGTGATAATGAGGCTCTCAGAGAAATGTAACATTCTAACTTTTTACAATCATTCTTTCAGGGAAGGGTGTCAAAGAAACAGAGGAATATGTGTGTATGTATACATTGTGGGACAATTCAAATTCTCATTTGAAACCTTGTACTTCAGAAGAAAGTGTAACAATTACATTTGCTCTCTAATTTCGTGTATTTTAAATTCAATTCCAGATTTCTCTTTCTTGTGAACTGCAAATTGCCTTTAAGCTTTATGAGACTTTCAGAATTGTATCACAAGATCAAACATACAAAAGGGAAGTATCGATATTATACAAAGAAAATTTATGTACAAAATGTAGTTATAAACATACAAACCTGCACATACATGTTTCCTTATTTATGCTGATAGATTTATGTCCATGCAAATCTAGAACTGAACAAACTGGAATTTTGACAGATGATATCTTTTCAGGTTTCTTCTGTATAAGATCCAAGAATAATGACTATTGATCTTTGCTATATATTATAAAAACAAGTGCACTTTTTCATTGGTTCATGGTTAATAGCTCTTATATAATAATAAGTAGAACAATTCAAAGTCCAAATTGATACTGAAAGGGCAGGAATAAAAAAAATAACATAAAATATAATTACAATCATAGAAATGAATGAAAGCACACCTACCAAGAACCAAAGCGGAAAGGGGAACCTATTATGAATGAGGTTTTTCTGACAGATGCAGTAAGGAAAGCTTTACTAAAGAGCTGGGAGAACTTCAGTAGAGAGAGCTATGAAGGAAGAGGTTATTAAAAGGGTCATACTACTAATACGTTACATAGCAACTCTTCATAAGCCAGTGTGGCTAACTGAGGGAGAGAGACTGGTGGATGGATAGCACTCAAATGACTTACTTTACATAGATACAAACAAAATAATGATCCCAGTCTGAATTTCTCTTTGATTGCTCTGTAGGTAGACTTTTGGATGTCATTTTCTTTTAAACTTGGTTTAAGATTGGTACACTAGATTTCTTGACAAGCACCCAATTTCACTAGGCAAAACATTAACGAAAATGAGTTTGAGTTATTTTAGCATTTTCAGGCATCTAGCAGATAGCAGGGCTCCAAGGAATGAGACATAAACTAGGTTAGTGTTCTTGGGAGTCAAAAGAACTGATTGGGTTAGACTAAATGCACAATATTTAGCAGTGGTAGAACTGGCTGTGGCAGGAGAACCCAAGGGCCTGAGATGCTGAAAGCCATAGAAAGGAACAGAGGTATATTTTAAGAATAAATAAAAGATTTTTAAAAAGCAGCAGCATTACCACTATTTGCCAGACATTCTTCTAAGCATTTTAGACATATCAATTCATTGAATTTGCCAAACAAAGCCATTCTGAAGGAGAACATACCCCTCCCCCCCCCCCACACACACACACTTTTACCTATGAAGATACCCAAGGAAAAAAGTTAAGTTCCCCCAAAGTCACCTTGAAGAAGTGCTATCAACACAATTTCCCCCTATGAGTGTGGGTCCACATTATACGCTCTTACCCACTGCCTCCTTTGGAGGTTCTGGGGTAGGCAGGGACTGTAACTTCTTAGACACTCCAGATTCAAATTCAAGATTTGCTACGAATTAATCATATGAGTTTGGTCACTCATTGTCCTTATTTAACCTCGAGTTTCTTATCTGTAAATTGGGAATAAAAGTCCCTTTCTCTCAAGGTGAAGTTATGAAGACTGACTGAGATCTTACGTGTAAGGAGCAATCTAGCCCAGAAACCCCTGCATAGGACCTGCTCCGTAAATCCCAGTAAATATAAACAAATGTAAAGAGCAAAGAGACATGTGTAAGTCATAATTTTGTCAGAGAAGTACAGCTGCTGGGATTTATAGAACAAGGAATTTATTAACGATAGCTCTTGTGGGAGCTGGTGGGGAAATTCATGCAGGCTGCTGTGTCCATGGCTATGTTAAGTGCAGTTTCTCTGTGGGTCAGGGGGAATGAATTCAGGAAGAAGTGCTGACTTGGATGAGCAAGAGGATGACATGGTAGCCTGGTGGACACGCTTCCAATCTCGGTGCAGTGGGTGATCTGCAGAGGAAGCTGCCTCCCTCCATACTTGTCTGCATCCACACTGGGTCTAGGACTCAGAATCTAGGGGAAGGGGCAGTGGTCCAGGTGGTCCAGGTGCTGCCCTAGGCCAACAGCGTCCCAGCAGTGATGTATTTAAACTTCACAGCACCTGATTTTCAAATCTGTCTTCTATTTTTCATTCACTTACAGAAACAGTTTCTACTTCTCTTTAGTACAAATGTTGCACAAAATTTCTCTTAGGCTAATGCAAAAACTTCCAATATAGGGAAGGGAATTCTGGGAAAAGCCTCATAACTAAACTGACACAGTACAAAACCAACACAGAGACACAGATTATAGCCTCAATTGTGTTACTTCTTTTATATTTTAAATGATGCTAACTCAGGACAACAGTCTGACTGTCACTTGGAGCCACTTTCTGATGAACCATAAATCTGTACCTACCCATTTTCTCATCCGGACTTCCTGGGATCCAAGGCCTTGCTAAGCACCATGTTCCTTACCAGCTTTGGGCAGTAACTCCTGCCCCTGTGCTATCTTTGCAGTGCTGGGTGCCTTATGCTTCTGACCATGCCACATCTGACTTACTGACCACACTTCTGTTTATAAGGCTCTGCCGACTCCCACTACAACATGATCAAATCCACATTCCCTAGGCTGTCCTCCCTGCTTGGTTCCAACTTGCTTATGCAGCTTTTATTTGAATAGCTTTGTCCTCCATATCACTAAGCTTATATATATTTTAAAACAGTTTATTTATCCCATGAATGAGACAAACAGAGAGACAGAGGGTAAGAGAGAGACAGAGACACAGCACATTCAAGAATCTAGACACTGCATACACCCCTAACTTCTGCCAGCCCCACATCAGGCACACGTGTACCCTATGTATTCAGGGAGGTCTCTGTATGTGAATCAAGAACCTTTCCACGTGGGTGGGCCTCATATAGTCAATTTTATCACTGTGCCATAGTCTGGTCTCTCTGTTTTCACTTTTAATATAGCTTCTACCAGATATATTGTAGTTATTATGAAGTGTTTTTCTCTCTCCCACTGGGCTGTAAACTACTTATAAGTAGGGTTAGCTCAGAAGATAGTTGAATACATCAAAAACTAAAAGGATAAAAATCACGTATGTCTATTTTTCATTAATTTATTCATTTAGTTATCCTACAAATTTATATTGATGGTCTTTTATGTACTAGGAACTCTATTCAACATACCTAAAAGAAAACATAACAGTCATGGATCTCAGCTTTCAGGGAGCTAAGATTCCAGTCAGAGATGAAAAGAACACCTGGCTAGGGAACCAGCAGTTGTGTAATGGCTATGTCGCTGGACTCCCACGTAGTCGACCGCGGTTCACGTCCCGGACCCGGTGGCTTAAAACTCACACCAGGCGCATGTTCGTGCGTGCCCAAGATCCCGAGAGGAGAATTGAGGAGAAGGGATTATGGCATGGCCATCTCCCCTGGGGGGTGATTTCTCGCCTTCTGTCCCTATGTCTCTCTCTGTCTGTCTGGCATGTGCCCTATAGTGAAAAACCTCTCAAAAAAAAAAAAAAAAAAAAAGAACACCTGGCTAAATGTATAATCAGTTATTGTGATAAAGGCTGAAAACATAAACAATAGATTATTCTTATGAAATAAATTTAGTTTCAAAACAAATGACTGGATCAAAGAATTTAATCTGTGGACAAAAGAGAGCAACATGAATGATCTCACTGGGGAATGGACATATAAATAAATGTGAACTTATCAGCACAACGCTCCAAATAATTGAAGAAGCCGATTCGTCTCACCATTTACTGGCTGCAAAACATTTTTGTGAGGCTCTGTGTGGAACCCTCAAAAATTGCCTGTTAAATTCAGGAAAGTACAAGCATAGGTTCTGCAAAATGGCTATATATTCTGCTGGGAGCATGCTATCTCTAGAGAATGTTAATCTTTGGGGAGAAAAATCAGCTCCTGGAGATCAGGGCCAAGTTGTAAGATTTTAGGATAGCTCGTATCAGACTGCGGACTCTCAATAAGTACATAAGCTATCAGCATCCTCAGACACCAATTTGGTAAAATAACAGTTGAGTCTAGGGCATTGAATCTTAATAATGGGATGTTAATCATTTATTCTGTATCCAGCATATAGAATTCCCAGATGCCAACTCTAGTGCCAAAACCGGACATGTGGAGAACAGCAGGTATGAAATGATAAATCTTGTGATTTAAATGCCTCGCTTGCTGAAAGTCTCTAATGATTCATTTTATCACTGTGGAACAATTTCCCCAACAAAATGTGTCTTTCTCATGCCTTAATTCAGGCAACTCATTTGCTATTCACTTTGTTTGTCTTGTGGTATGGTCTTTGTCAAAACACTTCCCCCTTAAGAATTTCCTCCTTATGAACAGTGTGCCTTTGATCACCACCAAAATGTGAATGATTGCAAGAGGTAAGAACAAAGGGGAGCTATTTAAAACCTTCCCAACCATCTGATCTCTTTGTTGATTACACCTGTTTGGGAATTTTTTCATGTCATATTTTTTTAACTTCAGCTTGTCACAGGTTAGGCAAGATATTAAAATTACATGTGAACATTCACTAAACAGAAATCTTTATATACTATGCCATGTTTAGTAGCATAAACTGGTTTCAATTAATTTAACGGAAAACACAGTTTGAATTCAAAAGAGTGTTTTTTCATCTATTCTATTCTTTTTTTCATTGATATGTTTATTCTATAAATACATATTCTGTAAATGTTAGGTAGAAGGTAGTAGAGATCCAGTGGTAAGTAAAATAGGCATAGTGCCTACTATCAGGGTGATAAGATTATAAAGAAATTAACACCAGTTATTGTTATATGTGCCTTTGTGTATGTATGTTCAGGCATGCATGCATGAGTGTGTGCACATGCATATGTGTTGAGGGTAGATTAAAGTTATACTAAATTCCCAATATCTTGCCTCAGATAGTGTGACGTTAGAACTAGGATTCTCCATGAGGGTACATTATAACTGAGACCTGAATAGGAAGCTGGAAGTGCAAAGATCTGAGGAAACAGTGTCCCATTTGGGAGCAGAACAAGCAATAAGGCTGAACAAGAATGAATTTGGCATGCTTGAGGAACTAAAAGAAATCAGAGGTGAATAAGTAGAGAGAGGATTGTAAAATCTGGTACAAAATGATGTGGGAAACATAGGTCGAGACTAGATTAAGTTGGGTTTATTTGTCTCAAGGACTCTTTATCTTGGGAACTGATGGTCCAAGGATTCCAAAGAGTCACAAAACCCCTAACATTTGGGGTAATGTTGTCTATGTGTACACATCTGTGCATATTTAAAATTTTATTTATTTCTACTGAGATAGGGAGAGAGAAACACCACCCTCCACAGAGTCCTCATGCTACTACACAACTGTAGCCTCAGGACCACAGGCACGTCTGTGGGAGACCTTGGGTCACCAATCTAGGACCCTCTCATAGCGCCTCAGCACCACAGGGCACTGTGTTATGCTGTGCCACCACGGCTGGCCACATCCATCCATTTTAAAAGTAGTCTATAACCCAAGGAAGTATAAAAATTAAGACCTGGCCTATTGTAGTTTTAGTCAAATCTAAGAAACGGTCTAATATGGCTTTAATAAAAATATTGAGTAGACATATCATAAATTCATGTGTAGTTTCTTTCCAAGTCTTATGAGACTTTAGATCAGTGTTTTTAAAAATCTCAGTACGTACACATTCCAATTCTAGTTGGTTCATCTAGTGAAAACTACCTGCTGTTTGAGGTTTTATTATTTTCAGGTGGGAGAATGGAAGCTTTTCATTAAATCGTGCCAAAATTCAAGGAGTTAAACTTTTTTGAGAAGAAGGATAAAACTGAATTAGGAGTTGTTTTATTCTTTCTGAATGCTACACTAAGTGAACATCATCTGAAATGGATAATGTATGTAATTTTGAGCCTTGATAATAACTAAAAAATGTAAACCCTTTTCCTCATCATTTTTCACCACTGTTTGATAACTATTGAGTGAGAATAATGGAAGCAGATATATGATACTGTATTCAATATCCCAAAGAGATGATGAATGATAACACTTAAAATTTAAAAGAAAAATGGCCCAATTTCAAGTGTCTTTTCTGCAAGTTCTATGACTGTTTTGGGAAAACTTGCTAAAAATACTAAGGCAGTGGAGACAAGAATGAAAAGAATGAAATATAGCATCTATCCTTTTTTATGTTCTTAAGAATACTGTTTAACATATATCATTTTGACAAATCCAACTTATTTATTAAATGAAATTTATGATCATTAAGTAGCTTTCCAGATGCTGTTCCCATGAATACTGAATTGAGAAAGTTCATTATGTGAATCAAACACTGAAAAATACCATTTTAAATGTGATAAATGCCTTTGACTGTTTCACCTCATAACTTCAACTGTAATGACCTGACACAAGAATAAATATGTCAGCTTTTATACAAAAGAAAATTCTGCTTGAAAATGTTGTGTTCCAAACACTTCTGGGTATTTGCTTAATGATTACCTCTCTGTCTCTAGTATAAAGCATATTCTAAAATAATCAGAATCTGGCACAGAACTATCACAGAATATACTGATAAATATGTCAACTCAGAACTGACTGAAAGAAGAGTTCAGACAAACCTCTATAGGTCTATATAGTTCTAAGTAATTGGTTTGATTTTCCCACAGATATGACTAGTTTTGTAAAGTTCTAGATATGGTTGTGGGGAGATGATAAAAAGTATCTTCCTTTATGTTGAATTTGGGAAGTTATTCTTTTTTTTTTTTTTTTTTTTAATTTTGCTTAGAGGGTGTATGTGCTAGAGAGACAAAGAGAGATAAAGAAAGTGAGAAAGTAAGCCCACCCTCCCGGCCCCCAGGGAATGGCCACACTGCAATCCTATCTCCATTGCTCATTCCTTTTAGGATTTTAGCATGCACCACATGTATCCAGTGTGTCTTTCAGGTCACTGAGTGTTTATCAGGCCACTGAGCCTAGGATTTGAACCATAGAGTTGGACATGTGGGATCCAGCTGCCTTAACCACCATGCCATTGACTAGCCCATTTGGAAAGTTATTCTAACTGCCATTTCTAGTTTGCAAAATCAGGAATGAGTCTGGAGTACTTAGGATATGAAGTAGGACCACCTAGAAAGGGGAGAGATGGTGATGTGGCAGTGATAAGATAGGAGACAGATAGCAAAACATCAGAGGATGGAGTTAGAACTTTATCTGTGTACACTAAGAAGCTACGGAAATAGTAGAAATAAATCACTGAAACTGACTTTCAGTATGATTTATCCAACCATATTCAGCAAGATAGGCTTGTAAAAAGATGTCCTTGTCCTTGTCTAGTGCAAATATGACCTCCAGAAATTTCTTCCAGCTAGAGGGGCAGTCTACCTATATTTCCCATCTTGTTGACTCTGGGTTGTCTGTGTGACTTGCTTTGATGAGGACATCATAGAAATGCAGCTATGTGAGAGGCCAGGAAGTTTTCTCTCTTCTCTTGGAGATCCACTGATGTGCCGTAAGGAAGTAAATGCTATCCGTGATAGCCTGGGGTGGTTTGGAGAATGAGCTGCCAGTAGAAAGAGTCTGAGGAGTACACTGAGATGGAGAGTAGAACTGGGTGCTCCAACCACAAACAACTCTAAGGCCCAAGTCATGTGAGATAAGCTTTATTGGGCCCCTCATCCCAGCCCACCTGCCGGCTGAATGCAGCCACCCAGGGACTTCCGACCGACAAGCAGATGAATCATTCAGTCTACCCACGGGTTCTTGAAAAACGGGAAATCATTGCTGTTTTGAGCCATGAAGTTGAGAGGGGATTTATTGCATAGCAATAGAAAACCAAAAATAGCATCTTGCAGAATGTTTTTCTCCTAATCAAACTCAGGGAAGAGTCACTGAATTGGAAGTGTGGAAACCAATTAGAATTAGAATGAGATCATGAGGACGTGGCCTGGGTGCAAAGCTTGGGGCTGCCTTATGCTTGTTTTCTCCTCTCATCAGGAAACATGTAGGTATATAAGAGGGTTAAAATGTTGAGTTTAGAAGTCACACAAAACTGAACTCCTAGTCTGGTTCCATCACTTAAACTTTTTTTTTTCCTTTGAGACAAGTTCCCTTTACCTAAAACATAGAGCTAGTAATAATCCCCATGCACAGAACATATTATGATATTAAATAAGGGAGTATGTGAAATTACAAATGTGAGATGTGCATACTCTCTGTTCACAATGAGGAACTGAGAGAGTCTTTTGAAATACTACCAGTTGTTCCCCCCCTTCCTCAATATTTCCTCTCCACCTTGCTACATTTTGTCTTTATTATCCAGGAGTATATCAGAGAAAAAGAGAGCACAGAAAATAGAACACAACAGTTCTTGACTTCTGAGTTTCAAAAGCTTAGGGAATTTGTGTTCAGAAGGCTCTGCCCTGAGGCCAGTATTTGGGTGTTGAGAGAAAATGCTATAAACAGTCCCCTCACTTTCTCCCACCCCATAGCCCAGATGGGTAAAAGAAGAGAGGTTAGATGAACATCAGCCCCTAAGAAGGAACCATATCCTCTGACATTTTTGTTTTGTTTTATTGCTATAGAGCATGTGTACTTGACAAAGGGAGAGAAAGAAGGGACCAGCAGGTAGTGTAATGGCTGTCACTGAACTCCCATGTAGTCGACCGTGGTTCAAGTCCCGAACCCAGTGGCTTAAACTCACCCCAGGCGCGTGTGCGTGCGTGTCCAAGATCCTGAGAGGAGAATGGAGGAGAAGGGATTTGGGTGTGGCCATCCCCCCGGGGGGTGATTTCTCCCTTTCTGTCTCTCTGGCGAGTGCACGTACCTTGTAGCAAAAACCTCTCCAAAAAAAAAAGGGGGGGAGAAGAAATCAGCACCCCTGTCCCCAACCCAATGGCAGCAGAGGTGTGGAGGCATGTTACAAGCCCTTCTCTGTTCTCCTCTTGGGATTTTGGGCACAAATGCACATGCTCCTGCTGTGTCCTATCCTCTGTTTTTTAGTATCCCTCCATATCAGGTCAGCCAAATTCCAAGACTGTAAGAAATACAGAAACTCCAGATGGATCTGTAGCTCAAAGCAGAGGAGAGAGTCGTGCATCCCCTCTACCATTTTAAGAGAACACATAATACTTTAATGTTACTCTGTGCCTGAAGATTTGTTTCTATCAGGAAAAACAGGGAAAGATTTTGAAAGGATAAAAAGATTGCCAAGTATCCTCTCTAGCAAATCCTTCTGGGTTATCATTGCCTTCCATTGTCTTTGTGCTATTTCATATACATTTCTTCATTTAAAATATTTAAAATATATACTTGAATATAAAATATGTTCCCTAAATCTTGAGAGAATGGAGAGAAAGGGATTGTGGTGTGGCCATCCTCCCTAGGGGGGTTAGGGGTGTTTTCTCACTTTCTCCCTCTCTCCCTGGTAAACTCATATGCCCGATACCAAAAACAACAACAGTGGGAAACAAACAAACAAACAAAAACCAAAAACCAAACAACGAAAAAATAAAATCAAACAAAAAAACATATGTTCACTTGAAATTTCTGAGAGTCACAATTATACCTTTGTAAGAGTTGAAGGCAACATAAAGAGCAACCTCAAAGGATAAGAAAAGGGAAAACCCAGGTCACCAACAAATTGTTTTAAATTCCTTTGGAAAATTCTTCTGGCACACTGGAATTTAGCTTTAGAGTCTTAGTTTCTCAGTGTGGCAAACAAATAAGGGAAAGCTCAGGTGAAATTATAGCTCTGGTTCACATGGTTGTGTGAACACAGCTCTTGTTAACTTCATTTCAATCTACTGACTGATCTCCCGACCACTTTTAGAATGTGAGCTCTTAGGAGATGGAGACCTAATGTCTCTTGCTCAGGGACACACCCTTCAAAGAAAAAGTTTGGAGTATGCTAGGTGCTCAGTACATACTCTTCAATGAAATGAATGACAATGATTTAACCTCTTTGGATCTCACTTTCCTCACAAAGAAAGCAAGAATGGAGACAACAAAATTCACTACAGAGTTTTTCTTGTGAGAAATGAATGTGAGAGAACACATGACATTCCTAAACATAGCAGGAACTTAGGGATTTTTCTGCCAGGTGCTCCCCTGTCTTTCTACAATGTGACTTCAGGCTTTGGCCAAGAATCTGCCAAAAACACCCATAAATATGTATTTTAGTTTAGGCTCTATTTTTAGCCTCACTATGACCATATGTTCTATATAATTAGTCTGTGTTCCTCTATCATAATGAAACACAAGACAAAATGTTCTAATCTGTTTTGTTGGTAGTAACAGAAAACACCTGAAAATGTGATACTTTAAAGATGGAGGTTTATTTAGCTCTCTTTCTGGAGATCCAGACCAGGAACTATATCTGGTATACATTTTGCAGAATCCTAATCGTATCAAGAGGGTGATCGCAGAGCAGATGCTGTCCACGAATCTCACTGTTCTGGTCCCATTCCCTCTCATTATAAACTCACCAGGATATATTTATAGGGGCCCAGCTGCAATGACTTTTATCCCAATGTCTTTGCAAAGGCCTCAATTTTTCATATGAAATTAAGTTTCCTCTTAATATCATCACAACCAAATATCAACATATAAATTTCAAGGGATGCAAACCACAGCACAGAATTATCCGAAATTGTGCTTCATTGAAAGGATTCCCTTCTAATGCCACTCAAGGTATTACCCTTAATCTCTACTCAGTAAATGTCTGTTGAGGAAGTGATTGAATACACGAAGCAATGACTTTCACTCACAAAGCCTTTCTATTCCTTCTTACCTCCCCACATTTCAGAAACTTCATTTTTAATGGATTTCTGCCATGATCACAGGTAGTATTCCATTTGGAACCTGGCTGGGGTATGATTCTAGATTTCAAAATAGGCTTAGTGGCCAAATGGAACTTTTAGATGTGCAGCAATTTACCAAAAGCCTAACAGCTTCAAGAAAATTCTCTTCAGTCAGACCATAGGGTGACTGCTAGAAAGTGATGATATTAGTTCTGAAAGCTGCTGGCTGGTTCATTTTAGTGTCAGTGTCCAGAGGGAGAGCCCTGGAATAGATTTGTCACTCGAGCACCAGAGGAAGTAGCAGGCTTATGTTTAGGGGACTTGTTATATCAATGTATGTATGAGTGTTCTTGTGTGTATAGTCTTTAGTATACCCAAGAATGTGTTTTAATCAGGTACGGCACAATACATGAAAAATAAAGTCATAAAAGAGGATGACTCACAGTTCCCTGGAAACAGGACTTCCTTCTCTCTCACCTGATGTGTTCAGAAGTCTTCATCTAACAGTCTTAGCTGCAGAATACTGCAGAAGGACACACACACACACAAAATGGACAGAAAATGGGAAATTACACAGAACAGTAAATAACCTTCTGAGAACACCAATCTTTCTCTTTTAAGTGTCTAGTAGTAGAGAGATCAGAGGGCCCACAGCCTCGATGTTGAACATCCATAATAACGTGGACTGTGGTCGATTTTGTGACTCATTGCTGTTCCTCTGCCTCCTTTCATCACACACACACACACACAAAGGACTGAGCCAGGATAAGAGCAGCACAACACGCACATTGGAAACAGAGAGTCTGAACATCTTCACCCCACTACCTGAAGCACCTTCACTGAATTCAAGGTCCTTTTTGTTTTAATTAACCATTTCTTCTGCTTTAGAATCACCCTCAGGAGGAACTTAAAAACCTCAGATTTCAGAACGCGCAGCTTCCCCTCAAGCCTCTTATGTCATTTTTCATTTGGCACTATTCATCATCACACTCCTTAAAATGTTCAGCAGGAATTCTTTAAAGTAAAAGGATCCCTAAAAGGCAGCCACAGCACACTCAGGTACAGCTTTTGTCTCTTTAATTGTATTCGGAATTGAATCAATTGACAACAGAGACCACTAGCACCTGAGCTGGGAACCCTGCGGCTCTTTGGAAATTGTATTAACTCTTTCAGGTGAGGCAGGAACACTGCCCTTCATGCTGCCTGCTGTTAGCCCCATCAGATGTCGGCATTTGTAGGTAGCACTGAGATTTGAAAAGGTCACGACGATATTTAAGGTTTCTGTTTGTGTTATTCTCAGTGACATTTAAAATGCAGCTCATTATTTTTCTTCTAAAATCATTTCTCTCTATAAAAAAAAGTTTCTTTACTTAAGGAGCTGAAGAAAGACTTTTGCTTTTCGATTGGAGGTTGGTTCCAAATAAAGTGAGGAAGCAGGGAGGATACTGAGAAATCATATGAAGTATATAGCTGGGTTCTATTTTATGATAGGGTCAAGTTATCAAGTCAGCAGTGGAAGGCAAGATTATTGCCCCGTCAAAATTATCTTGGAGAACTCTTAGGTAGATGTCATGTGGGACAGTCACCTACCATCTCTCAAACAGTGCAAGTCAGCTTTGTAACGATTAATAGGTTTGCAACATAGCGGGCACCACCATGCCCTGAAACTATTATAGGTTTGTCAGTTGAGCACCAGAGGAAGTAGGAGGCTTGCATTTAGGCGGCTTTTATATCAACGTGTGTGTGTGCACGTGCGTGTTTAGTTTTAAGTGCATCCAAGATTTGTTTTAGTCAGGTAATGGTATGGTAAGACACGCAAACATGAAAAAGACTGTTACAAAAGAAGATTACTTACAGTTCTCTGAAAACAGGAGGGAAGCAATGCTACATAAGGGAACACAGAGAAGCACCAGGGTGCTCAGGAAGTAGGCAAACTTGGGTGAGACCTTTCCGTGGCTTTCACGAGAAGAAACAGATGAGGCAGGGTAAGCAGGTTGAGAGCTGATTAGTTTAAGTAAGTTCAGCAGCCTGTGGGGTACGAGGGGCTGTCTCTAGTTGTTTGGTACCTGGTCCTGGGTGAATAGGGTGAGTGGAATGTGGCCTAGAATGAGAGCCCAATAAAGCAGGTGTTGGAGATATGGGCTCTGATTGGATGATCTGTGCATAAAAGACCATGCCAGGTAAGTCAGCTTACTAATTCAGAATTAACTAATCTTAAAAGGGGCAGTCCTGCCACAGTCAGCAAGGCCTCAAGATGTCAAAGCATCAAAAATACAAAATAAAAGGTTATAATATAAAATATAATAGAAATATTATCTTCTCTTGCTATGATTCCATGCCTATCAAATAACCTTAAGATTTTCATTTCATTTGCATTCATTTTTTTCCCATCTACCTTGAATCCAGGCCCCGTGCCGTTTTTGTGCATGCTACATTTATGGGACCAAGATTTTCTGCCCTTCCTTGATACAAGTTATGGTAAACTTTCTCTGCCATAAATCTTAATCTTGCATGGTGTAATAAAGGAAAGGAAAACTGTTGAAGCTGATCTTCAAGGCCATGGAACTCCTAACATGCCAACCTGATCTCTATAACTGCCTTGGTTTTTGTCCTTTGTGAATTCCAGCTCTGCGGTAATTCCTTCTACTGAGCTTCCCCATATACTTTCATCAAATCCATATGTAACATAAGCTAGTTAATGTTAGTTTTTGTTGTTTATAGCCAAAGTCACTGCAATGACACAGTCTGCCCATAGAAGAAAAAGTGCTGGTGATTTGGACTTTAATGATTCCTTAACTCATTATAGTGACTCGCCATGGTTTTCTTCTGATTATGTTTTTTTTGTTTTGTTTTGTTTTATTATTATTATTATTTTCCCTTTGCATAGGGCATGTGTGCTCACCAGAGAGACAGAGAGAGAAAATGAGAAATCACCCGTGAGGAAGGATGGCCACACCACAATCCCTTCTCCTTTATTCTCTTCTTGGGATTTGGGGCATGCATACATTTTTAACATAGGAAGAAAGTTAAATGATCATGTAAATACAGGGATTTTAGTTAAACACGGCGGTAATGTCTTCCCTTGCACACAAATAAACTGGCATCCTATTTGCAACCTCAGTCTTCTACATTGCAATTAGCATGATTACTCATGGTCACCAACAAGAGCTTGTCTCTGAAACCTCCAGTGGAAGGCCAAACCCAGTTACCTACTTTTAGGGCCCATCGCTCACTGAAGACCAGCACCAAGTACAAGTATTCATCATCTGCTACTGCTACTGATTTTTAGAGGTCTTAAAGACACTTCAGGGACTCAGTAGGAAAGGTTAACACAAAATTACTTTCTGGAGTTTGTGGTCATAGCAACAAGAAGGCTACATCGATAGTTGCTCTGGCAGCTGCCAGGACAATCTATTTCTATCTCTTGACATTAGAGCAGTTAAGACTTTCTTCTTCTTCTACTTTTTTTTTAAAGAGTTTTTGGCATAAGGTGCATTAATTTGCCTGAGTATAGAGAGACAGAGAAAGACAATGAGAAGGAAAGTGAGAACACCCCCCCCCCCCCCGGGGGGTGGGGGGTGGCTATGCTACAATCCCTTCTTCTCCATTCTCCTCCCTGGAATTTTGGGCATGTACCTGGTGTAGTTTTAGGCTTCTAGATCCAGGACTTGAACTGTGGTCAGCCATGTGGGAGTCTAGCACTGTAACCACTATGCCGCCTGCTGGCGTCAGCTAAGGCCTTCTTAACTAGACCATCTTACTTGACGGTTTGTGTGGATTTTTTCTCACTGGTCTGTGAGTAGGTGTACTACTGTTGTGTACATTCACACAGAGGCCATGTCCTCTCCTCAGACAATGGCTGACTTGGGTCTTAAGGAAACGGGATTTGGACAGCTTGAATATACCGAAAAATAATGTCAAGGCAACTGAGGACTTTGGGAGATACAATCAGTTCTGCTGAACTCTGCTGTTTTTATTACTTCTTGAAACATGTAATGGTTTCTCACCTACAGGGTCATTTGAGAGATAGTAGGAAGGGAGGGGAACATCTAGCCTCTTGTAGAAATAACAGGTAATTGTCAATCCAAGCAAAGAGATGGTCTTCAAAAACAATTGTTGAAAGATGAGTGCAAATAGATTGGATACAGATATTGTCAGAAGGCCTCGGGTCTCAGGAAAGGAGGGAACGATTTGATTTTGTTTCCCTTTATCCTTAATGGGATATATGCTATTTCCAAAGAAAATTTTTATTAAATGACACCACATGAATCTTGAAAACCCATATTTCAGGGAAGGTGAGAGAGGAATCTCCAGTGATGGCAACACACCAGTTGCATTAGTTGATGCTGACTGTGTGGCACTGGCTTGTTG
This sequence comes from Tupaia tana, assembly GCA_026018925.1. Classification (NCBI taxonomy): domain Eukaryota; kingdom Metazoa; phylum Chordata; class Mammalia; order Scandentia; family Tupaiidae; genus Tupaia; species Tupaia tana. The sequence goes on along the minus strand of JAKSZU010000022.1, from coordinate 17,745,158 downwards.
CCTGGAAAACAGACTACAGGGTATATTTTACACCAATCAAGAAGGTTTCATTAAAGTATAATTAGTATCAGACAACACTGGGAAAGCCTTTCATCTGATTCATCAAGCTCATAAACAACATAGTCCCAGCATGTCACAGTTCCATGGAATGAAAAGAGGTTTGTTACCCTGAATTACAGTCAACAGCTATCCAACTTAGACCTTTGTGGACTGGAGTGTCCAGAAAGCTTGATTGTTCTTTGCCAAGGTCCACTTTTTAACCTTTTGTTCTCTTTTTTCTTCACAAAAGAGAGGCAAGAGTGTCTCCTTGCTAAATAATAGCAGCCAAAACTTTTTTTTTTTTTTTTTTGAGAGGTTTTTGCTATAGGGCGTGTGCACTCACCAGACAGACAGAAAGCAAGAAATCACCCCCCCGGGGGGATGGTCACACCGCAACCCCTTCTCCTCCATTCTCTTCTCAAGATCTTGGTCACGCATGCACATGCAGCCGGCGTGAGTTCTAAGCCACCGGGTCCGGGACGCGAACCACAGTCGACTACGTGGGAGTCCAGTGACATAGCCATTACGCTAACTGCTGGTTCCCCCAAAACTTTTTCATCTACTAGTTATCAAGGGGTTCCCAGTGACTCTGCTGAGAAGTTTACATGCATGACTTCATTTACCTTCCACTACCACCACCACCATCTCATGCTCCAGGCGGGGAAACTGAAATCATATACTCTCCCTCCTAAAAACACAGCATTAGCCTCTATTGGATTTACAGTAAATATCTCAACTTTGATGGCTGGCAAGGTCCTGCATGAGCTGGCCTTATCTACACTTCTGACATCATGTCATGATACATTCTTCCTTGCACCTTTTCCTTATTCTATTTCTTGAGCGCTCCAGGTATATCCCTGCTTCATTGCCTTTTTACTGACTGTTCCCTTTGCCGACAATGCCCCTCAGCTCTTCATAACTGGGTTCTTCTTATTTAGGTCTCTGATCTGATGTCACCCAGATGGAGAGTCCTTTCCTGACCACCTTTCTAAATGTTTCCCTATCTATTTCTTTAAGTTTTCCTCAATAGCACGTATCATCCTGTGAAATTACCCTATTAAGTGATTAAGTTTAGTGTTATTGTTTTGTTTTGTTTTTGCTATAGGGTGTATGTGCACAATCACCAGAGAGAGACAAAGTCAGAGAGAGAGAGAAGGAGAGAGGGAAAGTGAGAAATCACCACCCAGAGGGAATGACCACACTGCAATCGCTTCTCCTTCATTCTCCTCTTGGGATTTTTGGCATGCATGCACATGAGCAGGCATGATTTTCAAGCCTTTGGGTTTGAGACTTGAAAGGCCATGTGGGATCCAGCTGTCTTAACCTCCATGATACCTGCTAGCCTTAAGTGATTTATTTTAATATAATACTGTCCCAGTAGAATGTAAGCTTTAGGTAGGATACTATGAATTGTTCACCACTATCCTCTTACTAACTTGTAGCATTTAGTTTAGGTGTATGATAATTTATCTGTTGGATAAACATATACATGAATGAATGAGTGAGCTTTAGGGTGTATAGGTGACTTCCATACTATTAAGTCATGGAGACAGGACTCAAACCCAGGTTATCCTAATTTCAGAACTCAAATTATTTACTTATTTTAAAATTTTTTTCTAGAGGGTGTGCGAGCACACTGGATGGGGAGAGAGAGAGAAGGAGAAAGTAAGAAAGCATCTTTTAGGGGGGATGGTCGTGCTGAAATTCCTTCTCATTCATTCTCCTCTCAGGATTGTGGGCATGCACACACATGCACTTGGTGTGTCTCTCAAGCTGCCAGGTCCAGGATTTGAGCCATGCAATTGACCATGTGGGATCCAGCTGCTTTAACCACCATACCACCAGCTGACCCCAGAAATAAAATTCTTAATCACTATCCTACACTGTTTCTCTGCAGCTCTTTCAGCATACTAATTTTCATTCACCATTTTAGTCTATGCTGAGAGAAATGGGACTGCAATGAATTGGGGCATGGGTATCATAATCAACCACATGAAAACATGTAGGGCTGACAGTAAACTGGTATACCATAGAATGGCAATATTGGTGTTGAAATAATAAAAAGCTTGTGGGTCAGTCCCATTGCCTAGTAGTTAAGTTAGCCAGATCCCATATGGCTGACTGTGGTTCAAATTCCAGCCCTAGTGGGTTGAAAAACATGCTGGGTGCATGTATGTGCCTGTCCAAGATCCTAACAGAATGGAGAAATTGAGAAGCATGATCATACCCCAGTAAGAGATGCTTTCTCTCTCTCTCTCTCTCTGGTGAATTCAAGTGTTCTCTAGCAATTAAACAAAGAAGGGGGGAGTGCTTCTGTAATGATGAATGAGTAACCATTGCTACAGACTCCCCAAGTTTGCACAAATTCCCTAGTACCCTCTCTTGAGCCCTAAAGTCTTGAAACTTCCTCCAGAATCTCTAGTTGATCCAGTCACCAAAAGGTTTACACTTGGCACAGCAGCAGACTTCCAGGACCACTTGCATCCATCCCAAGTGATAATATCCACTGAACATCCTTCTGTCACTCCTGAGAAAACACTGAAGACAGCTATTCTAAAAATCCACGTAAAAATCTTAATTTGGTCTAGCCTTTCTCAAGATATAATACCTAGGGACCAGCAGTTGGCGTAATGGCTATGTTGCTGGACTCCCACGTAGTCGACCGCGATTCGCGTACCGGACCCGGTGGTTTAAACTTACGCCGGGCGCGTGTGCGTGCATGCCCAAGATCCCGAGAGAAGAATGGAGGAGAAGGGATTGCGGCGTGGCCATCCCCCCTGGGGGGTGATTTCCTGCTTTTTGTCTCTCTGTCTCTCTCTGTCTGGCGAGTGCATGCGCCCTATAGCAAAAACCTCTCAAAAAAAAAAAAAAAAAAAAAAAGATATAATACCTAAGCTATATCACTTCAGCAGCAGCATGATGAGGCAAAAAGCACATTTCCCTTTTATCTCATCAAATGCTTATTATAAATTTCAACTTAATAAAAAATTAAAAAGTCAAGCAACAGTGGAAGGCAATTGTGAACAACTAATTGAACTGGCAAATCTAAGGTGCCCTGAAAAAGATTTAAGGTTTTATAAGGGCCCATAATAATAATTTTCTATTTGACTGTTGCTTTTAATTATTTTTTCATGCCAGGCCTCCCAAATGTATTGAACATTTAAAAATAATCTGATGAATATGTTGATTTGACCACTGTCTTCTGCAACCAGTAATGGCCAACATTTACAAGATTCTTAGCTTTTCTTGGGAATTAGGCTAGATATACATGCATCATTACTTTATTCAAACTCCAAGTTAACAGAGCCAGCAGGTGGTGCGGTGGTTGAGGGCGCTGGACTACCTACATGGCCAACCGCCATTCAAGTCCTAGACCTGGCAGCTTGCTTTCTTGCTTTCTCACTTTCTCACTCACTCTCTCTCTCTCTCTTGTGCTCTGTCCCTCTCTGATCAAATTAAAATAAATATGTAAATAAATAAATAAATAAATAAAGTTAAATAAAAAAATAATTCCAAACTCCAAGTTATCACATGTACTCCTCACAATTCTTAAAGGTAGACAGTATCATCATCCTTTTACAGATAAGGTAATTGAAAAGTGTAGGCATTTATAACTTGCCCAAGGTTGTGTAACAACTAAGTGTTGGAGTCCAAATCTGAGCCCTTGCCTATGACTTACAGATCAAGATCTCATAGCCACTTTATAGAAGTACCTCTTAAAAAAGAAAAACAAACTTCACTAATGTTCCAAATTTCTAGTTAACATCTCAGCCAAAAGGACAAAAACAAAATAGTCTATCTTGAAGTTCCTGTTAAAATGAAATGATTAAATCTTTTGAGTTTAAGCAAATAATGCAGTAATGGTTATCCGGTTTTGCTTAAAAACTTTTCCATATGTTTCTTTTCCACTGGCATATGGTAATGCTGAATTTAAGAGCACTGTCTAGTTCCCACTGAAAAGAAATTAAGCCCCCAGATGAATCCAAACCCTAACCCATGCCTGCAAGTCCATTTCACTAAGATGCTGTTCCTGGCTTATTCGTTAGTCTAAAAGCTTCCAGGCTTTATTAATTGCTTCTGGGGCTCTAAGTTAATCCCTTTGCCTACTCTGACTTACGACTACTATTAATAGACTTAATTTGGTAGTACCAAGAGTCTCGAAATCCTGTTGAAAAAAAAAAAATGAAGTCATAGGAGGGGCTGTGGTGGGAAGAGAAAGCCCCTTAAGTATTATCGATTAACTAATTAGCCAATGTTTATAAAGAGCCTTAACAATTAGTCTCACTATATATTTTTAAAAGATTGTTTTAATGATAGATGGGCTATAAAAAATGAACTGCTTCTCTTTTTGGTAGTGGAGGGGAGGAGTGGATGAAATGGGAAATAAGCAATAAATGGCTAAAGCCTGGTGATAAAAATATGATATTATCTGGTTACCCATCCATATTTCTCTATTTAAAACACTTAAAATACAAAGTCTGTCAAGGAAAGTATTCAAATAAGTCAGTTTTTAATTCATCCAGAGATAAATAACCCATGCTGAGAATGAACCAGGGCCTCTATCCTTTTTAAATACTTAACTGGTTTTGATACTTTTCACCATTCAATGGCAAACTAGGAAAATAAATATGGGTTAGTGGGAGTGAAATGAAATCTCACATCTTTTCTTTCAACCCAATCACTTTGTCTTTTCACGAGGCACAGAATTTTTGTTTATCTTCTCTGTGTTAGGTTCTTGGCTTCACATGATTTTGGAAGTCATCTTGGACATCAAAGTAAATCATGATTATTGCTTTGATTACTACCTCATACAAACATACAGATAATTATAAATCAAATCAAACTGATAGGTACTGTAAGAGAAACACACAATAAGTAGGAAAAGGGACCAGCATAGAAAAGTTGGAAGCCAGTGATTATTGAGCACCTAGTATGTCCCAGATCTGTGTTATGCCTTTAATTTACGTCATTAACTTTATCTTCAGCAAAACTGTATGAACTATTACTTTGTACTTTGTACTCCAGCAAGACTTTTTAAAAAATCTGTTCCTCCAGAAATTAGGATGATATGTGTAGGAAGATTAAGTCCATGGAATATACAAAAATATTCAGCCATGTGCTCATGAGTAATAGTTAAAGCATATTCTTTTGCAAGTCAAATCAACAAGATCTCTTTTTGTCATTAATACAATTGATAACAGTGTTCTATTTATAATTGTACACCTGTAGAACCATATATTTAAAATGTATGCAACAATTACTATGTGTCTTTCCAAGAATACTGAAATCAGTGAGGATCTCAGGACTACAGTCAAAGTCAGCTTTACATATTTCAGCAATTAAGTTAATTTTTCAGTAAAGAATTAAGTTCATTCTTTTTTTTTTTACATTGTTCTATTTAAAATTAAATTGATATTGTCTAACTTCCTCCACTACTTTGGAAACTTCATAAATGTAGGTACCTTGTTAGTATTGTTGACTATAGTACTACCAGCATGTAAACTAGTTGTGTTGGTAGATAGCAATAGTAATAGTAGATATTTCATAAATATCTGTTGAATGAATAACAAATTTTCCTATCACTTTGAATAATGAAAGTTGATAACACTGCTCATAGGCACTAATTACAGTTGACCCTTGAACAGCACAGATTTGAACTCCAGATCTACACTTATATGTGAATTTTTCTTAATATGCTAGAAAATACAGTATCACATGGTAAATATATTTTCTCCTCCTTACAATTTCTAATGACATTTTCTTTTCTCTCTACATTGCAACAATATAGGATATAATGCATATAACAAACAAAATATGTGTTCATCAACTGCTTACATTTTCAGTAAGCCTTCTGGTCAACGGTAGCCTATTAATAGTAAGGTTTTGGGCAAGTAAAAAAAATGCATATTTTCAACTACATGGCAAAGGAGTACCTCTTCTTACACCCACAGTATCTAACAGTCAAATAAAATTTGCTAGAGTTTTTGCTTACCTTTTTTTTTTATATAGATAGTCCTATCCTGCATATACTGTATATTGGTTCATCAAAGATATTACCATACATATTACTATCAACAGATAATTTTCCATGTTATGTCCCTTAAATATTTTGCAAAATATATTTATAAGTGCTTGTAAGCACACTAATTTGTATAGATTAGAACTATGTTAATCATTACAGGTGGTTTTAAATGTCAGGGACTTAGAATGTCAAAATATGTAAAGATACTAAGATGAAGCCTAAAAAGAGATCAATTTTGACTTGATAGAAAAATAATGTATTTTATTAATTTATATTTAAAAATATTCTCTCCTCCTTGGGAGCTAAAGTGGGTAAAGATAGTAAAAATAATATATCACTCACAATACTTTTTATCCCTATTATACTATAAATAGGGTTTTAAAAATAAATGGTTTTCATTGAATAACTAAATTGATATACATTTAATATATATTTCTTTACTTTTCTTGTTGTTGTTGAGAGATTTTTACACATGTACTTGTTAGAGAGATAAAAAGTGAGAAATCACCTCTGGGAGGATGGCCATGCCACAATCCCTTCTCCTCCATTCTCTTCTCAAGATTTTTGGCACTAGTGTACATGCACCTGGCATGAGTTTCAAGCTGCCAGATCTGGGACTTGAACTGCAATTGGCCATGTGGTAGTCCAGCACCTTAACCACTATGCCACCTGCTGACCTTTTAATAAATATTTCTTACAAAACCAGTGGAAAGTAGTCAAAATACACAAAAGTCTTGGGCGCACTTTACATGTATCAGAACAGGTAGGCAGGGTGCCATACTGGACCTTTTAAAGACATGGCCTACCTGTTTCTGCCTTGAAGGGATACTGACTAGCCCACAGCCTCAGCTGTTGTCATATTTTGAATCATGCCCACAAACTCACCATACTGTACTTGATAGGACTGAGGGTGAGAATAATAGCCAAAGGCAGCCTCATTTTAGTCGACTCATGACAAGGCATAAGAGAAACAGGGAACAACATTTTTTCCTTTTCTGAGACCCTAATCCAGAAAATACCAAGAGAATGAGGGAGATAATAGTGAAATCAAGGCTGTGGGATCTAGGCTGAGAAGCTATGAGAGACCAGGTATGAACACTGTGAGCTAAAAGCATTCAAGAGCAAATATTAGCAGAAAACTAAAGCTCTGAGATGAAAAGATATTTGCAGACTATTAAGCCAAGATGGGTCTCCCTTGAGACCCCAGCCTATGATGTCTGCATATTTTGCATTTCTAAGACTCTGGCATTTGCTGTCACCTCTAATATGCATATTCTAGATTGTTACTAGAGGATACTGAGCACTCTGGGTTCCTAATATTGTTCAGCTTCAGGTTCTGCCTAAGTCCATTCTCCCAATAAACTCCATTATCCCTAGAAGAACATGAATAGTCTTAAAAATCAAAGGAAACTACTTAGAATAGAGTGTGAACTCGGTTGCTTTCTTCTTTCGCATACTCCTGAGTATATATCAACAGTCAAAAATCTATTTTTGAGCAGGATTTGTTCAAATTTTTTTCTTTCTTTAAAAAAAAAATTATATAGGGCACATACACTTACTGAAGAAAGCGAGAGAGAGAGGAGAAAGTAAGAAAGCAGGATGATCATACCACAAACTCTTTTCCATGTTCCTCTCAGGACTTTGGGCATGTGGACACACACATACACACACACCCTCAGCGTGTTTTTCAAGCCACTGGGTCTGGGACTCAAACAACACAGTCAGCCTTGTGATATCTAGCTGCCTAACCACCATATCATCAGCTTCAATTTGTTTTTCCATAAACCTAGTTTGGATAAAGACCCCATTTGTGTCTAATCACTTTTCTAATTTCCTATTCATGGCCCAATGTCACTCATGCTCTTGACTGGTAGATTGTTTATTTTTTTCATGTCTTTTTATTTTTTTAGAGTTTTTTTTTTTTTTTTTTTTTGCTATAGGGCACGTGCGCTTGCCAGACAGAGAGAGACAGAGACCAGAAGCGAGAAATCACCCCGCAGGGCGGATGGCCATGCCGCAATCCCTTCTCCTCCATTCTCCTCTCGGGATCTTGGGCACACACGCACATGTGCCCGGTGTGAGTTTTAAGCCACCGGGTCTGGGATGCGAACCGCAGACAACTACGTGGGAATTCAGCGACATAGCCATTACACTAACTGCTGGTCCCCATGTCTTTTTATTTATTTATTTTTTTTGAGAGAGAAATTTTTGCTATAGGTCGTATGCACTCGCTGGACAGAGAGACAGAAAGCGAGAATCACCCCTTGGGGGCATGGCCATGCTGCTATCCCATCTCCTCCATTCTCCTCTTGGGGTCTTGGGCACGCTTGCACACACGCCTGGTACCTGGTACCTGGTGTGAGTTTTTTTTTTTAAAGAATTATTTTATTTAAATTTATTTATTTACTTATTTTAATTTGACCAGAGCAAGAAAGAAAGGGAAAGTGAGAAAGCAAGCTGCCAGGTCCATGACTTGAACTGCATCAGGTCATGTGAGAGTCCAGTGCCCTTGACCACAAAGCCATCTGCCGGCCCAAACCCAACATGAGTTTTTTTTTTTTTTTTTTAAGAGATTTTCGCTATATGGCACGTGCGCTCACCAGACAGACAGAGAGAGACATAGAGACAGAAAGCAAGAAATCACCCCCCAGGGAGTATGGTCACCCCACAATCCCTTCTCCTACATTCTCCTCTCGGGATCTTGGGCACACACGCACACGCACCCAGCATGAGTTTTAAGCCACCGGGTCCGGGACATGAACCACGGTCGACTACATGGGAGTCCAGTGACATAGCCATTATGCTAACTGCTGGTTCCCCCAGCATGAGTTTTAAGCCACTAGCTCTGGGACTCAAACCTTGGTCAACTACATGGGAGTCCAGCAATGTAAACATTATACCATCTGCTGTTCCCTATTTTTTTCATGTTTTAAGCAGACAGGACACAAAGACACAAAAAACCCTTACCTGCCGTAAGGATTTATAACTAAATGAAGGAATGCTACAGGGATGCCAAAATAAATAATACCCAGAGACATGACTATCGTAGAAATACGATGCTTTATTTATTCTCAATAGTTTTGTTGTTTGGGCATATAGGTATTTTCTATCTTTTTCCTAGTCTCCTCCATAAACAGTCCTAAGCATGTAAGGTGTGGGTCGAGGATGGAATAAATAAATGAGAGAAATGGAAAAAGTAAAAATCTTTTTGGCCCTGATTTCTGTCCTTTTTTGTTCTTATCTATCATTACTGATTTGCTTGTGAGTTATTATATGGATGTCTGTCTCATGGCAAAAGTATAGAATGAATCCTTTCAAATGGGGGAACTGATAGCCTTTTCTAGGTAATTCAGGTACAGTATTAATGGTTGCATTCAAAGTACCAAAGATGGGAAGTGGGGAAGAAATGCTGCTATTTCATGGAAAACATTATTGATCCTATTGCTTATTTAGGCTTTATTGGTATTCATAAAGTTGGTAATTTAAGATTAAAAAATCCTTTATGTGTACAATACCTAGGAGGGAAAAAAATGGCAACTTTAATTACATACCTATTTAAGAGAGTAAATCTAAATGAATACTTGGGTACTTTCTATAGTTAGATCATTGACTTTATGTGCTTGGAGCTTTAGTTAAACTACCATATCTTAAAATTATTATTTTGGACACAGAACAATGTAAAAAAAACAGGACTCCATAGACGATGGACAAGGGACTCCATAGATAGTCACTTCTGTCACATACCTTGGCCTGACTGGGCCAGCCCTGGTTCTACAGATTCCTAGACTTTGAATTTAGTCATTGTCTGGCACCCAATGCCACCCCATCCCCAAGTGCAAACTGTATTTCTTTTAAGTTGCATTGTAAACTTTGTGGTTTTTGTCAGGTACTTTGTAATAAAGAGAAAAAAGAAAATATCTTTTATTTTGCCCTGTTTTAATTTTGCTTTATTAATATTTTTTTAAAATTGATACAGGAACTTTTGGAGAGAGTAGAGATGATAAGAATACTATTTAAATGGCTATCTCTTGTCCCTTGCTTCTTCTAATGGTCTTGTTTTGAGCTACAAGGTCCAGTAGGCAAGTTCATGGAAGTCTGGATGAAATTTGTGGCATCTTCAAGATTCAGGTGATCAAGGTCAACAAAGAGTAGGAAGAACATTTCACCCTATTTTCCTGTGAGTTCCTAGTGGTAGTCCCAGGGTGCCTGTGAGCGGCAGGAGAGCAGGCTCAGCCCCCATGAGCCACACAGAGTGCCAGCATGTGCTCAATTCACCTGCCCAGTGGTTCTCCCAGATGTCTCCAGCCAGCCAGCTTTCTCTGGGTAGAAGAACATGAGTGGACTTCCCAAATAGGACAGACAACCCTAAGGACCTTCCTGAATGTCTATGGAGACAGAGCTTGGAAGGGAACTACATGGGAAGCCTGAGCTTCTCCAGTCCAAAGGGCAGGGGCTCAGATCTGGTGATACTTAGAATAGATGTTGATAAACCATGCTTGTACTTAACAGGTGTTAATACCTTTGGGCCACTTTGGCCTAGGTACAAACTAAAATAAAGAAGCAAAAAACAACTGAGGAAAACAAAACAAAACAAAACTTGCAACTAGCCTTAGAAAAAGCTATGTAGTACTGGAGACATTTCAGGAACCTCACCCCCTATCTTTACCCAATTTCCATTTTGATATCTTTTTCTCTTCTTCCAATAGTTCAACACCCTTTGGTCTCTGTACTTTTAATAATATCCAATTATGCTGCACCTTTCTGATCTCTCCTCCTTTCCTCCAAACTTACTGCCTCAGGTCAATGAAACATAAGACAGAGTCTAGAAACAGACCCAAATATATATGAAAAATTGACAGTAGTATTTGATAAAATGTGCATAGCCTGTCAGTGAGGAAAATGGACATCCTTGGAAATAATAATTGTTTTACTCAATTTTTCTTTATAACAAAATACATTCTGGCAGAATAAAAAAAATTAGACATAAAAAGGCACAAAAGTGTTCTAGAATAAAACTTGGAGGAATATTTAATACAAAAGCATTGGTTATATTTGACTTTAAAGTAATAATAATATTCTATGTTAGAAAGCCATAAATGAAGTTAATAGATAACATTTAGAAATAACTATTTGCAATGAAAAACATTTTTAAAATTTAATTTTCCTTAATAACTGAAAATCAAAATAAAAAGGCTAACAACTCTATAGAAAAAATTATAAGGGATCTGAAGAGACAATTCACAAAGGAAAAGTGGCATTTAAATATATTTTTAAAAAAATTCAACTTTACTCATAAGAAAAAAAACAAAAAAAAATGAAGACTTGTCACTATCACTTATTATATTGGCAAAGTATAGTAGTCATTTGACACTCTTTGATAATGAGTGTGTGGAAAAAAGAGATAGTATCAAGGTTTTGGCATGAGTGTAAATTGGCACAATCAATTCTGAGGACAATTTACTGATATCTTTCAAGATCACAAATGTTTACAACCTTATACTCAACAACTCTAGTTCAAAGAATTTATATTCCAGATAGTCATAAATGTGTTAAAAGATGACCATGTAAGAAAATTCCTTGCAAAAGTCATAATAGCTAGATTGGGAATCACTTTCCCACTCTTCAACATGGAACTCATTAAATAAGTTGTGATATGGCCAAGTAAGAGATTGTTATAACATCATTAGAAGGGTCCAGTTATGAATTCATGATACAAATAAGTGTAATGTATGTTCTGTATCACTGAGTTAAAGGAAAGCAAGCAAAGAACAATTTGTGGAACACCAACCTCCCCAGCTCCCCCTAGGCACAGCACATACACTCATATATTTTTATAGCTTCTCTTGAAGAATATATAAAATACAGGTAACAGCGACTGATTTTATAGGAGGGTACTGGGTTGCTAGGGAACAGGGAAAGGAGATTTTCTTTTTACCATGAATCTGTGTACCATTTGAATCTTATACCTAATATTTTTGTAATATTATTAAAGATAGTCAAAGAAGCACTTATCTTACTAGGTCCATTTCTATATTCAGAAAGTCCCGAGTCTTTATCAGGAAACTTACCTCACTGTGTCCCACACAGCCCTGAGTAGGCTGTCAGTATTTGCTGAATGGATGAATGGGTAGCTATCCTTTTCTTCAACAGTTTGAGGAAAGCCCGGCTCTTTCAAAGCAGACATGCACTCTCAGAGTAATGTAAGTGCCAAGACTTCAGGAAGCTAGCAACCTGGGAAAACATCCAAAGACCATCTTTGAAGTTACTGGTTGTTACAGGGTTTTTAAAGAAAAACAATAAAGGGACCAGCAGTTAGTGTAATGGCTATGTCACTGGACTCCCACATAGTTGACCATGGTTCTACTCGGTGGATTAAACTCACGCCAGGCGCGTGTGCATGCGTGCCAAAGATTCTGAGAGGAGAATGGAAGAGAAGGGATTGCGGCGTGGCCATCCCCTCTGGGGGGTGATTTCTCGCTTTCTGTCTCTCTGTCTCTCTTTGTCTCTGTCTCTCTTTCTGTTTCTCTGTGAGTGCACGTGCCCTATAGCAAAAAAAAAAAAAAACTCTCTAAAAAGAAAAAAAAAAAAAGAAATTAAGAGGAGAAGCAGCAAGGGTCTACATGTGGCTTTGCTGTGTTTAAGCTGATAAAATCTTAACCAGTTATGCAGAAGAGCATTGGTGGTGATTTTCCCTCCGTCTCCATAGTCCAGCATCTGCATGGACGCAGCAAAGTTATTGTTAGTTAACTTTCATTATTTATGCATTGGGCTAGATCCACTGTGCGGTAAAAGTTTAGGCTCTGTAAGGTTAATCATGAGGGTCGTGAAAGACAGAAATTAAAGACTGATTTTTCTGACTCTAGTTTTTTAAATAATTATTTTATTTAACTTTATTTATTTATTTTTTATTTTAATTTGACCAGAGAGGGATGGAGTGGGGGGTGTGGGGAAAGTGAGAAAGCAAGCTACCAGGTCCAGGACTCTAACTGTGGTCGACCATGTGGGAGTCCTGCACCCTTAAACACCACACCCACCACCTGCTGGCCCCAAGACTTAATCTATTAATATGGACTCCAAGAGTAAGTATAATATGAAGTCACATTAGTTCACTTATGGCCCAGTTACACTGCCAGTAATGGCTCCTCTCATGGCAATATTTATTTTTATGAAAGCATTTATCATTCTGTAGCTATCAAAATATTTACTACTTCCCCCATTACATTATAAACCAATGAGGGCAAGGCTCTTATCTGTCTTTGTCTATTCTGTATCCCCAGTATTCAATGTCTACTTATGTTCATTTATTTAACAGAGAAGTAGGTATCAGACAATAATTGTGGGAAGGATGACTTGTGGGCTGATGGCTTCCTGAATACGCCTATCTTTCCTTTTCACCAACACTTGCCTCTTGGCTATTGAGTGATAAGCAGTTGAATTTGGGTTCAATACTGGGGTTCTGATTATAGCAGTAGCTGGACTAAGGTAAGGTGAGTGGGGTCCCATGCACTTGCATAATGCTGGAAGTGCATGCCTCCTTCAGATGAGCCAGGCCTTTCTAAAACTGTTGAAACAGTTCTAAATGCTCCTACAACTATCTGTAGAAGAATGTACAAATTGAGTTAGCAAATTTTCCTTATAATATGACTGACTTTAGATAAAGTCCATGAGAGCCATTTTTTTACAGCAAATTACTTCTTTATCTGTTCTGGATCTTCTAAAGCCAACAGTGAAATGCATGCATAATGACAGGGCCTCACAACTGTAAGGGCACATCAAACTCACTTGCTCATAGAATCAAGAATGTTGATGCCCATGCTCTACCTCAGATCTAATAAAGAAGCATCCCTAGAAGCAGAGACTCATTATCTCTGTATTTTTTAAAAAAACATCTAGATTATTTGAATGAATAAGTTGAGGATGATTGACCTATGAACGGACAATCACACTACACATCCTCATACCACATCATTCAAGAAGGAAATAATGTGCCCACACAACTGAGAACTAATAAACAAAAAAGACAAAAAGTTGGGGAATAAATTAGGTACTTAAATTTGAATTACATCAAAATTTCTCCCTTAATAGTAGTAATATTTGCTTGCTACTTAGAACCATTTAGAAAGAAAATTACAGAATGCCAAGTGGACAGATGCCTTGTGGACAAATCTTTCAGTTACAAGTGGCAGTGAGTCCAATTAAACTTGCATAAGCAAGGAAGGGCACTTATACTTCAAAACTAGAAAGTGGTCCTTATTTCAGGCAAGACAATCCAGTCACTTGGATGATGTTACTAAGGATGCATTCTTTCTGCCTCTCTTCCTCCATGGTGACAATTCAACCCTTTGTTATACCTGATGGATGTTTGTGGAAACATTCCAGATCTCCCCTCATGGTAGGAAATGGCTGCCACTGTTCTAGACATCACATTCAACCTTATATTGCCCGAAGCTGATTTGGGAATATAAACTCTTAGTTATTCTTATGAATGATAAACTTTTTTTATTTTCCAGAAGCCCCACTAAACATAAAAATCCCTCTGAAGCTCCTCACTTGCATTTGATCACTTTCTGTCTCTGAACCAATGGAAATCTTCAGGGTTTTGGGATACACTAATTGACCTCAGTCAGTGAGTGACTATTCCTGAAATGGGTTAGTTCAGTGCTGACTTGGAACTGGCATATACTGGTTCATAAGAACTGACTGTGAAATAGGAATTTTTCAATCTGGTTAATCAACACAAACATTATTTTTTCTGTTCCAACAAAACTTTATTATGGACACTAAAGTTTTAATTTCAAATAATTTTTACAAATGTCAAAATATTTTTTCTTCTTTCAACTTTTTTCATCCATTGAAGGGTGTGAACCCATGTTTAGTTTGGAGGGTGTACAAAACAAGATCTGCACAAAGGCCACAGTCTGCACCCTCCTGGATTAGAACCTTAGCTTCATTATGAATTTTACCTGGAGTTAAATTTTGATTCAGTAATTTTAAGAAAGAAAAAACTATCTTAGGATATACATTTGACTGTAAATAAGGTTAAAAATCATTTCCTGTTTAAATGTGATATAATAAAAATCATATGAAGAAGAGTATTACAGTTTGGGAGGAGCCCATTGCAAGAAGTAACTGGTATTCATTGCATTAAAAGTAACCTTTTAGGACCAGCAGTTAGTGTAATGGCTATGTCGCTGGACTCCCACGTAGTCGACTGTGGTTCGAGTCCTGGACCCGGTGGCTTAAACTCACGCTGGGCACGTGTGCATGCGTGCCCAAGATCCCAAGAGGAGAATGGAGGAGAAGGGATTGTGGCGTGGCCATCCCCCCTGGGGGGTGATTTCTCGCTTTCTGTCTCTCTGTCTCTGTCTGTCTGGCGAGCACACGCACCCTATAGCAAAAACCTCTCCAAAAAAAAAAAAAAAAAAAGTAACCTTTTATGGCTCTGCCCTTGTTCACTTTTATTGTTAGTGGAGAAGCAGCAAAATCCTGATCATGAGCTTGCCAGTATTGCTGGGAGGTCATAAGGAATACTGAGCTTGTTGCGAAGCATTTACCTAGTCAATTCTCAATCATCAATTCATGGTTAAAACTGACAAACAAAAACAGCAAAACCTTCCTGTAAAGTGAACAAATCTACTATCACTGATCTAGAATTATGACTATAACAATAAGAAATTAAATTTCCATTTTGGTTCACATTGCCAGGATACACTTAGAGAACAGTTTAAAATCAGTTAGATATTTGTCCAAGCCTTAATTTCACAAGTCAAGACACATCTTTAAGTCTTGTCTAAGAGTCCGTATTTAGGGAAGTTATTGGAAAAATATAGATATTCTCAAGTTATGGCTATACTCCAAAATTCAAACTAATATAAAAATATTTTTGTTACCTCACACATCAGTGAGAATTCTCAAATCTTGGAGGAACTAACAGAACTCTATTATGTAATTATTAATTATTAATACCTTGATTTTTAAAAAGGTGTTATTATCACTTTGTAGCAATGACACATCTCCCTAAACCCTGCTATTAAACCAAAACTCTATTGGCTCTTTAAAGGTTCAATGTCAACCAATTGTTCAATATTAATATACTCTTGCTTTTCTTATCCTTGACCTAAATTTAGACTTTTGATTGTAACATCAGTTATGAAAACCAATTTTAAAAATTTAGAATCAATTCATATTTGAATAAACGTGATTTTCTTTGTTTTATTCTTTAATTTTATTTTTATTATTTTTTTAAACATTCACACTATCCATCATTTGGCTATCACAGCATTATTAAATATTAAATTATATAATTAAATAATTATATTAAAACAACTAATATTCAGAACTTACCACATCTTAATTATTTCACCTCTGCATTTTGCCATTACCTACGCTAGTAGTCAGAAAACTATACTCCTAAGACCAAATACAGCCTGTGCCTATTTTTATAAATGAAATTTTGCTGAAACACAGAAATACTCATTCATTTATGCATTATTTATTGCTGTTTGGGGGTTACAGTAGCAGAGCTGAATAGCTGTGACTGTGATGCCATGGCCCACAAAGCCTAAAATATTTATCATCTGGTTCTTTACAGAAAAAAATTGGCTGACCTCTAAGAGATTCTCTTGAGATCATTTATCTCTAGTGTAACTATCTGGTGGAAAGGTTATAAAAAGTGTGTTACTGCATGTCTCTTCCTAATTCTACATTAATTTATGTATCCAACAATGGAATGGGAGTATTTATACCAAAGGCATAGGCAAACATTACAAATTGGGGCTTCCTTTCTTTCTTTACTTTGGAAACATTTTTTTTTTTAGCTTGTTCTTAAGTGTAATTTCTTTCTATTTTTTATTTATTTACTTATTTATTTTAATTTCATTTTCTTTTATACATTCAATCACAATATTTAGCTTACAAAGTGATATTTCAGTATGTGAACATTTCTCCCTAGTCCAGTTGATAAAACTATAAAATATCTTCAACAGATAATACCACATTTCTTTGTCCCATTAATGCCTTGCTTTCATATTTTTCTTCTAAATGTCCTTCCTCAGGCCCTACTCTTCCACACATACTATATCTGGTATTTACACCCATTTACAGTGTTTGTATATCCTTCAGTCAATCAGTTTCAGTCATAGAGTGCAGACACTATATATTAAGTGGCAACATACAATGTCTGTCTTTCATACTCTGGCTTGCTTCATTCAGCAGTAAATCTTCCATATTCTTCCACTTTCTGTGAAAAGCCAGGGTTTTGTCGTTTCTTTTTCTTCTTCTTTTTTTTTTAATGGCTGAATAGTATTCCATAGAGTATATGTGCCACAGTTTTTCAATCCATTCATCTGTTTGGGGGCATTTGGGTTGGTACAATGTCCTAGCAATTGTGAATAGTGCCACAATAAACATCGATGTGCAAGCATTTTTCCAATGAAGAATTCTTCTGTCCTTTGCGTAGATACCAAGGAGTGGGATTGCTGGATCATATGGTAGTTCTATTTGTAGATTTTTGAAGAATCTCCTAATTATTCTCCACAGTGACTGGACTAATTTACATTCCCACCAGCAGTGTAAGAGAGCTGCTTTTTCACCACACCCCCGCCAACACTTACCATTTTTTGTTTCTTTAATCTTAGACATTCTGACTAGGGTTAGATGGTATCTCATTGTTGTTTTGATCTGCATTTCCCTTACAATGAGGGATGTTGAGCATTTTTTCATAATGCCTTTTGGCTATTCATATGTCATCTTTAGAGAGTGGTTTTTTCAACTCCTTCTCCCATCTTTTAATAGGGTTGATCATTTTTAAACTATTTACCTCTATCTCATTGTATGCCATTAACCTAATCTAAACCATATAGCTACAAATGGGAAAAAAGTGGCTTTCTAGAGACGGAATGAATCCTGGATGACAGAGGGTAAACAAATGTTCTTTGCAATAGTGTCCCTGGTTCCTAGTTTAGCTCTTTTTTTTAAGAATTACTTTATTTAAACTTATTTACAAAATAAAATTTTATTTTCATTTGACAAGAGAGCGAGTGAAGGTAAGAGAAAGTGAAAAAGCAAGTCTCCAGGTCTGGGACTCAAATCATGGTCGACCATGTGGCAGTCCAGCGCCTTAACCACTTGATGCCCCCCCTACCCCCACCAGTTTAACTTTTTTAACAAAATAACCTATGAAATACAGAAAAAAGTTACTTCAGGATTTCTGAAGATGAAGGGAGTTAAAAGAGCCCAGACATAGGAGACTGAAATTGTGAAAGGGAGCAAGAAATGTGAACTCTAATAATGAGTTATGAGACAAGCTGACAAGATCTGAGAGTCTAAGAGGAGAAGAAGAAAAAGAGTACAAAGAAGTAAACAAACAAAAAACTGAGAAGGATATGTTGTATGCTGCACATAGTCTCAGAACAAAATCTATTCAGAAGGTGAACATGAGGGAAAATGGAAAGAGTTTAAGACAAGATTGTGACTGAAAACAGAGGGAAGGACAGGATCTTAAACGAAAAAGTTCAAATGTTTCCATGGTCAAATTGCATGTTGTAGCTAATCTATAATGACTAAGTTTAGTACTAAGAATTTCTATTAGCAATCATTGAAGCAGCCACTTTTGAGGGAAGGCATGATCAAAATCTGATTGAATTCTTTACTCTAAAATCTGGAGGGTAGTGGGATCAGTAGATGGTATAATGGTTACATCACTGGACTTCCACGTCATCAATTGTGGTTGGAGTCATGGACCTGGTGACTTAAGATTCACATGAGGCACATGTGTGTGCGTGCCCAAAATCCCAAGAGGAAATGGAGGAGAAGGGATTGTGGTGTGGCCATACCCTATAGGGAGTGATTTCTTGCTTTCTGTCTCTCTGTCTCTCTGGTGAACACATGCACACTGTAGCAAAAATCTCTCTTAAAACAAACAAAGAAATCTGGATAGAGGAGTGCCTGGGAAATACCCTACTAGTCATAAAAGACAAATAATTCATTAAGTTTTTCTTTAGTTCACTGGTTTGAGGGCCTATTTACTCCAGTGTTGCTGTTAACCAGCCCACTTTCCCAGTTCAGCTGGTAGACTTTTTGGTGTACTTGGAGAGAGGAAGCAAAGACACTGATGGCACATGTGATTTCATTTAGGTAAAAAACGAAAAAGTTATTCTTTTTTTTTTTTTTTTTTGGAGAGGTTTTACCTACAGGGCACGTGCACTAGCCAGAAAGACAGAGAGAGACAGAGAGACAGAGAGACAGAAAGCAAGAAATCACCCCCCGGAAGGATGGCCACGCCACAATCCCTTCTCTCCCATTTTCCTCTCGGGATCTTGGGCACGCATGCACATACACCCGGCGTGAATTTAAGCCCTGGGTCCGGCACTCAAACTGCGGTTGACTACATGGGACATGGGTCAACATAGCTATTATACTAACTACTGTACTTTCACATGGGACCAGCAAGCCGCTCTTCCTAGGCACAATCATAGGAGGCTTTGTACCTAGTACTAAATTTGGGGGGCGGGGGGAAGTAAACCTTCAACTGGATCGATCTAAGGTGTATTTCATGTTGCATAAATTCTCTTTACAAGATAAATGATGTGTATTGATTGAATATATAAAATAATAATAATAATAAAGAAAATATTAATGTCTGGTAAAAAACTATGAACAAAAAAGATGTATTTTTCATCCTTTTCTCTTTCACTGTACTTGAACAGTGATAATACAATGCATTATTATTTCTATAGCAAAATATAGAATAAAGATTAAACATTTGTCAAAAAAATATATTTTGTTGGAAGCAGTCACCCATAATGAAGAATCCAGGGGATACAAATATCAAAGAGTTGGTCTTAGTGATATAATCAAACAGACTGAGCTGTATATAATGACTTCCTGTGATATGTACTTTCTTTAGAATAAAGGCATGAAAATTACGTTCATAAAAAGGGAATTGAGGACTGCCCAGAGCTCAATAGTTAAGAGAAACATATCTCATATGGGTGACTGTGGTTTGAATCCTACTGCTGTGGCTTGACAAATACTCCAGGCATGTGTACATGCTTGCCCAAAATCCCAACAGAAAGGAAGGAATGGAGGAAAAAGGATTT
Organism: Tupaia tana; assembly: GCA_026018925.1. Taxonomy (NCBI): domain Eukaryota; kingdom Metazoa; phylum Chordata; class Mammalia; order Scandentia; family Tupaiidae; genus Tupaia; species Tupaia tana. The sequence goes on along the minus strand of JAKSZU010000022.1, from coordinate 17,724,998 downwards.
CAATTGCAGCGTGACCACGCCCCAAAGGAGAGTGTCTTATTTTTCTCTGGCCAGTGTACGTGCCCTCAGGAAACTGAAGGGAAAAAAAAAAGTGAACTGGTATATAATCTAGTAGAGTGAAATGAAAGAAATAATTCTAGTATGTGGATCGGAGGATTCTGATTATCTCTATGAGCTATAAAATACTATTATTACTGAAAAGTGACAAAAAAGAAAATACAAATTATCTTTTCAAAGGCTTCTTTTACATTATGGAGTTTGTTATAAAGCAAAATAAGCAAATGTCATGAGTATGGGCAACTTACTTCCTCTTTTCAAATAGTTTGCTTTATCCTCTGACATCTACATTGCCATGGATTTTAAAGTGTGCACTGTTTTTATGCATAAGGAATCTTCAACATGTTCATGGAAATGCAGATTATGAAAGAATTATGCATGGAGTTTAAAAGCTTTTTGCACCAAAATAAACTCATACTTCAATTTCATTTCTCAATGAACTTTCTGAAGTCCCCTTGTATATCTGCCTTGAATTTAGGGAGTCTTGTGTGCTTTGAAGCAGCATCCTTCATAATTAGTAGCTTTGTGATTCTGATATCCATTCATGCGTAGAACACCCCCCATGTGGGATTTGTTTTATTGTATAGCTACTTAGTTTGTTAAGGAATGGATCAGTTAATTGGGGGAAAAAAAAAAAAAAAACTCAAACTAGACTATAAGTTGGTACATAGATTTCTTTCTATCAAATACACCCACTCTATCAATAAATACTTACAGAACTCTCACTTTAGGACTTGCTGAGCCTGGAGAAATCACTGAGAACTTTCTGTCTAGCAAAGGAGAGGGACAAGAAACAAATGTTTAAATAATAACTAATTGCAGTTTTAAAGAGAAGTTATTACAAAATAAACAGGGTACTAGAGAATAATAGAAAGGTAATTCATAAACTCATTCAGTTGTAAACGACTGGCAATGGGAGCAATAATAATTCCCACTGATGTTTGCTTTTTAATTGGACTAAAAGCCTTAATGTGAAGAAATGGTATTTTTATAGTTCAGTGGTTCCTAAAGTTGTACAAGTTTTGAACCACCTGGAAGTTGTAGTGTTCCCTTTAGAGCATAATGAAATATCATTATATGTAATGATATCACGGATGTACGTAGCACAAACTTATATAATTTGATTATATTTTGTAGTACTCAGAGATGTTCAGTTTTATTAAATATTCATGCAACAAAACAAAACCTAAAAAAATCACAAGGATAAGCAAGCATGTCACTAAAAATGAAACCACTGCACATTAGTACAACAATTTCAAATTCTTCTCCAATGTCCACTTACAGAAATTACATCATCAGCAGATGCCAAGGATTTAAGAAAAGTCTATGGAAGAGGAAAAAAAAAAAAAAAAACACTTAAAACAAAACAAAAATATTTTGGCATCTCCTGCTCTTTTCTTCTCCCACCAGTGAAGAATATTTGTTGCCCAATACTAAGTTTTAGAACACTGATTCTTGTGGTAAAATCATTACCAAACATGGTTTGATTTATTCCTGAAATTACAGCAATAGCTAAATAATAATAATAGCTCTAGCTATTAGTGTATGCAAATAATTCTGTAGCACTGTAGTACTTAGATGTGTACATCTTTATTGTAGGATAAGGAAGGACTATCATCAAAATCTGAATTCAAACAAATTTTAAGAAAGATGGCAGTTTTTGAGTTTGAATTCCAAAATGTCAAATACACTTTGAAATGTATTTCATAGTCTCAGAAGCTGATTCATGCTGTATTGTGCAAAATGGGGCTGGATTCCTTGAACCTCGCTTGCTTGTTTTCTTTCTTTTACATACACTGAAGAGTGCTTCTTTTACTAGGTAACCCCATAGCCTGATAATGCCACCTAAATGTAGCAGCATCTTTTAGTTAAACTTGGAGAGCCAAGATCTATTGAATTGTCACCATTATAAATATACGTGGAAATGTGCATTGGTTCTTTTCTTGGGCATATATTATCTATTAGAAATGCTTTACAGAGACCTCTTCAACTTTCTGGAGTACCAGGTATCAAGAATTTTAATGAATAGGAAAATCAATTATTGTGAAGCTACATAGAAAGCTTTTAGTTTGCAAATGATAATCTCTCTCTTAACATCTTAACAGTAACAGATATGAGCTGATAATGAAATTCTCATAGGTCAGGGCTGCTTGGAAACATAATCACGTCTTTCTGCTCATTCTGCCAATTTTCCTCAAGTATCTGCCCTGTAATCTGATGGCTTTTGCAGTCTCTGATTCCTTGGTGATTAGCTCCAGATAACAAAACCATGCACATAAAATTTCTTAAGCAGCTCACTTTTATGTTGATTTTCAGTAAATCAACACTTCATATTCTCTCATGTATCTATCCTAGCTAGAGGTTCTTGATCAGTCATAGAGGATCACCTTTATTCTTTATAGAAATGCCTACAATTTTTGTGGGTGTTGTGAAATCATTAAAGAAGATTTTTGCACAGAAAAGCACAATACCTTGGTTATCATCAATCATAATACTACTGAAACAGCCTCATCAAATTTATTTACAAACAACTAAATTGCAGGGCAATTAGTAAGACTGATTATTTGTTTATAATTGTTCATTCATGTTTAGCTATTCAAAATAAAGTTTTTTCAGGTATATGAGTTTGGATAATAAGTAAAATATTCTAATCCTGAAAAAATGTTCATCAGAATTTTAGATTTATGCATAAAATTATATTACATATGATATCATGTTTTGAGACTGGACACAAATCACTGATTATAAAAGATAATCATGAAATCCATGTTAAGAGTATATATAAAATAAATATTAAAATAGATATATATGTCAGAAAGAATATGGTACTGTATTTTATAAAATAAAAATCTTTTGGTAGTTTTGAAAGTACTCATAAATTTATATTAAAAAGCAAAGTGTTTTAGGTTCCAAACAGAGCATTAGTCTCAATTAAAAAGTGAACAGGGGGGAACCAGCAGTTAGCGTAATGGCTATGTCGCTGGACTCCTACGTAGTCGACCGCGGTTCGCGTCTCGGACCCGGTGGCTTACAACTCACGCCGGGCGCGTGTGCGTGCGTGCCCAAGATCCCGAGAGGAGAATGGAGGAGAAGGGATTGCGGCGTGACCATCCCCCCTGGGGGGTGATTTCTCGCTTTCTGTCTCTATGTCTCTCTCTGTCTGTCTGGCGAGCGCACGCGCCCTATAGCGAAAAACCTCTCAAAAAAAAAAAAAAAAAAAAAAAAAAGTGAACAGGCTAGGAACCAGCAGTTAGCGTAATGGCTATGTCGCTGGACTCCCATGTAGTCAACGGCAGTTAAAGTCTGGACCTGGTGGCTTAAACTCACACTGGGTGTGTGTGCGTGCATGCCCAAGATCCCGAGAGGAGAATGACAGGCTATACTATATTTTAACAAGTTAAATAATAATTTATTTATTTACTCAGAAAATTTTGCATACAATATAATTTAAACCAGGCACTTCCTAGGTGCTTTGAATATAACACCAGGTGGGGGGGCAAATTACTTTATATAAATTATTTTTACAGATTTATTTATCTATTTCTTCCATGAAAAAGAGAGAAAGAGAGAGAGAGATAAAAGGAAAAATAGAGAGCATTTCCAGCAAGGTCCCAATGCCGCAGTCCACCCCCAGCTTCAGCCAGTTCTAAATCATGGGCATGCATGTTTCCTGTGTACTTAAGGAGGTCTCTGGACTTGAACCAAGAACTTTCCCATGTCAGATTGCCTTTCACAGTGTCACATTTTACTGTTATGTCACCATCTGGTCTCTTCTTATTTTGAACAAATAAATTAAAACAAAAAAGAACAATTACATTGGATTTAAAAAATGGAAGTTTAGAGGGGGAGAAACAAAAATTCCTAACTCTTGAAAGTAAAGCCAGGTAACATTTACTGAGAACCTATTAAATATCACATCTGAGCTAACTGTCACAGTAACCTTGAAAAGTGAGTATTAACTCCTCCCTAAAGAATCAAGGCTTAGATGTTAGGTAAACTATCTTCACAAACCAAGTGATGTATAGCAAGTGAATGTTTAAAAAACTAAAAAGAAGAATAAAAAATAATATTAGTAATCTAAAATATGAAAAGTTATTTGCTGATGATGACGTGTATAGTAATGTCTTTGTCTTGACTGATATGCATGATAATCGTGCTAGAAAAAGAAAGTAAACTGTAAAGATAGATGTGATTAAATGTAATATAAAAATAATATAAAAATATTAAAAAAATAAAAAAGCAAAAAAAGAGAGAAATTTACATACAAAAAAAGAATCAAGGCTTAGAATACTATAAATACCTTGAGTGACAAAACTGCATTTTGAAAGACATGATTTTCCTAACTTTGGTGTATTTTCCTCTCTACTTGTTAATTTTTAAGTTGTGAAACATGTACACGCACAGAGTACATAGAACATTTATGTAGTTTAAAGAATAGTTAAACAGACATATATAAACTCCACTAGGTGGAAAAATAGAACATGACCACTAACTTAAAAGTCTCCATATGTTTTTTCCTATTCATGTCTCGCACCCTCTGAATTCAAGGTAAGCATTACCTGAGTTGGGTGGCTCAAATAGTGCATGTGTATTCCTAAATAAACTGTTTCATTTTATAAATCTACATTGCAAACATAAACCTACTCCATGTTCAGAGAAAGGTAATATTGCCACTGTTATATAAAGGCTGCCTAGAGAACACAGTAGTCCCCCTTCTGCTGCAATTTCATCTGATGTGGCCCCAGTGGTGCTCAATGGTGGTCAAAAGCAAATGAGTACAGTATAGTAAGGTATGTTGGAAGAAAGAGAAAGAGATAGCATTCAAATAACTTTTTTTTTTTTTTTGGAGAGGTTTTTCCTATAGGGCACATGCACTCGCCAGACAGACAGAGAGATAGAAAGTGAGAAATCACCGCCCCAGGGGGGATGGCCATGCCACAATCCCTTCTCCTCCATTCTCCTCTCAGGATCTTGGGCACACACGCACATGTGCCCGGCGTGAGTTTAAGCCACCAGGTCCGGGACTCGAACTGCAGTTGACTATGTGGGAGTCCAGCGACATAGCCATTACGCTAACTGCTGGTCCCATCAAATAACTTTTATTACAATATATGATTATAATTACTCTATTTTATCATTAGTTACTGTTGTTGATCTTTTCCTGCACTTAATTTCTAAATTAATTTAATCACAAGTATGAATATATAGGGGAAAGCATAGTCTGTATACAGGTCGATATTACCCATGGTTGTAGGCACTCTCTGAGGATTTCGGAACATACACCTGGCAGATAATGAGGGAGTACCATATAAGAAGAAAGTTTGGCTGTTTTTGTTTGACAACTAGGATGGATACATTAACTGTACTGTACTTATAGAACGCATCATTAAAAGTCAAGAAATTGCAGCTACATGCAACTACACAAATGAATTCATTTGAATGAAAGAAGGCAGAACTCAAAATAAATTCCTGTAGGATTTTACTTATATAAAAATACAGAACCAGGGACCAGCAGTTGGCGTAATGGCTATGTTGCTGGACTCTCATGTAGTCGACTGTGGTTCTAATCCTGGACCTGGTGACTTAAACTCACACCAGGTGCGTGTGCGAGCATGCCCAAGATCCCAAGAGAAGACTGGAGGAGAAGGGATTGCGGTGCCGCCATTTCCCCTGGGGGTGATTTCTCACTTTCTTTCTCTCTGTCTCTCTCTGTCTTTCCGGTGAGCGCACACACCCTATAGCAAAAATCTATCAAAAAAAAAAAAAAAAATACAGAGCCAAGCCATAGTGTTTAGGGATTAGGCAGTAATTATTATAAGCATTAACATGGAGTGATATTAAATGCAATGAGAATAATAATTGAAAGAGGGTTGAGAGGAACTATGGTGCACTACACATATTCTATTTTCTAACCTGTGTGTCTTCGTTATCCACATAATAAAAACTCTGTGATAGGGACCAGCAGATGGTATAATGGATGTATTGCTGGACTCCCCCATAGTTGAGTCCTGGACTTCCATGGTTTGAGTCCTGGACCTGGTGGCTTGAAACTCACACCAAATTCATGTGCATGCATGCCCAGAATCCCAAGAGGAGGATGGAGGAGAAGGAACTGTGGCATGGCCATCCCTCTGGGGGGTGATTTCTCATTTTCTGTTTCTCTGTCTCTCTCTGTCTCTCTGGTGAGCACATGCAACCTATAGAAAAAAAAATCCCTCTTTTAAAAGAAAAAAAAAAAAAAACTGGGACCAGCAGTTAGCGTAATGGCTATGTCGCTGGACTCCCACGTAGTCGACCGCGGTTCGAGTCCTGGACCCGGCGGCTTAAACTCACGCCGGGCGCGTGTGCGTGCGTGCCCAAGATCCCGAGAGGAGAATGGAGGAGAAGGGATTGCGGCGTGGCCATCCCCCCTGGGGGGTGATTTCCTGCTTTCTAACTCTCTGTCTCTCTCTGTCTGTCTGGCGAGCGCACGCGCCCTATAGCAAAAACCTCTCCAAAAAAAGAAAAAAAAAAAAAAAAAAAGAAAAAAAAAACTTTGTGGGATATCATCATTAAGCTGTGAAATTCTCTCTTGTCCTCTTTACAATGTATTACATGTAGTACATAAAGGGTTAAAAGATACAGGGTCCAGTGAAAAGAGAGACGCTCTTCTAGGGTAATTAGATGGTGTTTCTGCATAACTTTCTCAAAATATATGTGATAAATTAATTTTGGTATATATTTTTAACTGATACAAATAACCTTACGTGTTTATGAGGTCCGTTGTAATGTTTTAGTGCCTAAATACCACATGTAATGATCAAATGAAGGTAGTTAAACATATCCATTTTCTCAGACATTTATCATTTACTTTGTGTTGGGAACATTCAAAATTATGAAGAGATGATTTCAGTAAGGTCTCTGAGCATTCCTGAGTTTATAAGAGCTCAGCGTGGGGCAACCAGTAGGTGATGTCAGACATTGTTGTGGGAGATGCCATATTCACTCAGAATATGGGACTAGTCAGGTACCAAATGCCCAGATGACATATGTATGATTTTGGAATAGTCATCTATATGTGTTTTGTCTCCTATATCTGTCAACATAAGAAACATTTATCTTTCTGATTTTTTTGTTTGTTTGTTTTTCCAGGTTCTCTCCAATTTTAGAAGTTTCCTCAAGTACCTGAAATCCTTGGCATCTGAGCTAGGTTATGATTTAGACAGCTGACTGGAGACTTTGCACAATACGAATGGGCCATTTCTACTCTGAGCTTTATGGTTCGGTGAGTTGAGTGAGTCATTCTGGGTGCCCCGAACATAAGTATCTTCAGAATTTTCTTCTTTGACTAGTGAGATTCACCAGTTTATAATCTGCCAGATTACGGCTGCTAATTTTCCTAGATCTCAGTGAGGAAATAGGTCGGGGGTTCCCTGCATTCAGTGTTTGAGCATGCATATGCTGGTCCTGCAAACTACTCAATTCCTGTGTGTGAGATACCCAGTGTCTGAGGTTGAATTAGCTGTCCTTCTCTATTTTAACACCTCTGGATGATAAATCTCTGGTATTCTGATAGGATGAAAAAAGTGCTATTACCTAGGTGTTTATCTGCTTCTCAGATTTCACTAATTCTCTCTCATTTTATCTGTCTATATTTAACTCACTCACCATCTTCTTTCATCCTTGGTTTCAGAGACATGCTGTTTCCTCTGCCTTTTAAATATGTGGTATAAATTGGGGTGGTTCTCAACTCTCTCCTTGGATTCGGGTTTCACCTGTCTGCTAAATCAGTCACTATTTGTCCATCTGCTTTTCACCTACTAAAATTTTGTATTTTGTTGCTATTTTCTCTTTCAATGATTTCATTTGTATTTACTTTTTATTAAAACAAGTTACTGACATTTTAGTGGTTTGTCAGGAGAATGCGAAATAATTGTGTATTTTTTATATCCATCATCTTAACATAGTAGATCACATAAGCTTCTTTTTTTATGTGTCCACTGTGTGTAAAGACCTCTGTGAGCCATGGCAATCAACACATGTGTAAGGCCTGGTCTGTATTCTCAAGGAATTTATCGCACAGTTGAGAAAAGGTCTTCACACACACAATGAAGCAACAGCATAGTATTTAATGGAGGGGTTACATAAGTGATATCCTAATCCATTGTTTATGTATTTTGGAACATGGTATGGGACAAGAGGAGTCAAAGAAATATTGCCTATGTTGATCTGGAATAGAGCACATGAAAAGCAAAGTGAGGTCAGATAGACTGTAACTCTTGGCTTTGCCAAAGGGACCTGAGCCAGTCACCTAAATTCTGAGCCCCTGTCCAAAACTGCAAGGATAATAACATCCTCTGGACTTGTTATAGACCAATAATGAAGAAAATGTTTTTAAAATGTCTGGATATAGCGCTTGGCTCCACACTTATTGGCTACCAACTAGATTTCTCAGAGAGCCATGGAAGGGAGAACAAAAAAAGAATAGGAAAACAGAAAGGAAGGGGGGAAAGGATAGAAAGAAGTAGGGAGAGAAGAAAAAATGTGGAGAAAAGGAAGAAAGGGTTTATGTCAGTTTACCTATGTTTTTCTTTAATGAAACTTTATTTTATTTTATGTTTTCTAGTTGCTAGAGTGTATATGTACCTATGAGAGAGACAGAGAGATAATGAGAGAGGAGCACCCCTAATGGGGTGTGGTCATGATATTGTGCATTCCCTTTTCCTCCATTTTTGTATGACGATGAGATTTTGGTCACCCATGCACACACACCCAGTGTGATTTTTAGGCCACTGAGGCTAGGATTTGAACCACAGTCAACCATGTGGGATCTGGCTTTCTTAACTACTGGGCTATAGAGCCATTCTAGTAACACTACATTTTAAAAGCCATCTCTTTTCATTCTCAGAAAGGACAAATGCATTTTAATGTCCTATTACTGAAACAGATCAAGCCCTGGATAGGATCTTCTTTTGGCAAGATCCTGGGAGTGCAAAGAGATGTAAAGTAAACATGTATGAGCTGGGATAAGTTTGGAAATATTCCAGCCCTTAGAGCAAACTAGTCATATGCTAGCACTAATTAGTCTTTGTGAATCCTTGAGGCACAACAAGCGTTCACATGCAAAGGGGAAAAGAGATTTTTTAATAATCACCATCTTCTTTCATTTGAACTTCAGTAGTTTATATATTAATCTGGCTTTTTATAATATTATTTTGAAAAGTAATTCTCTCAGAAGTCTGCACAGGAATGGGAATCTGCATCATGAGCACTTTTGCATTGAAGTACTTTTTTATTTTACAAGAAATTATTTCCTAGGTAATTTTTTTTTTCTCACAGTGATTATTGTTTTCAACATCTGCTGTGTGGAAGCTTTCACTGTGAATTTGGAAATACTGCCTCTATAATCTAAGTTCTTAATTTTTTCTTTTTTTTGGAGAAGTTTTTGGTATAGGGTGCTTTTGCTCACCAGAAAGAGAGAGACAGAGAGACAGAAAGTGAGAAATCACTCCCTGGGGGGATGGCCACGCTGCAATCCTTTTTCCTCTATTCTCCTTTCAGGATCTTGGGCACACACGCACACACGCCCAGCGTGAGTTTAAGCCACCAGCTCCAGGCCTCAAACCGCAGTCGACTACATGGGAGTCCAGCGACATAGTCTTTGTGCCAACTGCTGGTCCCAATCTTAGTTCTTTTTTTTTTTTTGGGTGGGGGGAGAGGTTTTTGCTATAGTGCGTGTGCGCTCGCCAGACAGACAAAGACAGAGAGGCAGAAAGCGAGAAATCACCCCCTAAGGGGGATGGCCACACCGCAATCCCCTCTCCTCCATTCTCCTCTCGGGATCTTGGGCATGCACACACACGTGCCCGGCATGAGTTTAAACCGCCGGGTCCGGATCTCGAACAGCGGGCGACCACATGGGAGTCCAGTGACATAGCCATTACGCTAACTGCTGGTCCCCCAATCTTAGTTTTGAAATGGTTGGTTGTTCTATTTTGGCCAGGGCTGAGATGGAGAGACATTGCAGTTAGATAGGGTTTGGATTTTGAATAGTAGTTCTAATTTTACACACACTATTTAGATAGGCCAACTCTGTTGTTCCTTAAGGTAGTAGTTTTGCCCAAGCAACAAAAGCTGACTTTGCTCACATAGTCTTCATCAATTGGCTGAAGGAAATTAATAAACTGCTTTTTACATGGTTCCAAGTCCACATATGCATATGTGAATCACTTATTAATCCTCCACATTTGAGGGAATGCATTTAAACCAGAGCACCCACAAACACTCAGCTCGAGGCTTTCCTACCATCATCTTTCCTCCCTACTTTCTCACCATGATCAGAACAGCCACCATCACAACTGGGTCTGCAGATAGGCACTCTATTCCTAAAAGCCTTTTGTACATTCAACGGAGATGAGATTAGATAAAATAGCTCGATTGTCTAATGCTAACAAAATCTTTTTCCATCCTTTTCTCCAAGTCTGTATTTTTACTAATTGGGAAAAAAAGATTAAAGATCCAGAAAGGATTTATCCATGATTTTTCATCTAATTTGAAATTGCATCTGGCCTATAACCCAGTCATCCTCCCATTATACTATTTTTATTGTCCTGGTGGGACAGCAGAAAGGAAAACAGAAAGCATGCTTAACTCCAAAATAAACTGGAAAATGAGATTCTGTCATCTTCTTTCATTACTTTGGTATTTTTACAACTTAACATATTTGCATGTGCTTTTTCCCTTCCCTTCAATGACTGGCCAGCCCTGATGTGTTTGTCTACTGTTTCTCTTGCTCTTTGTCCTTTGGTCATGGTGTGATGTATCAGATCATCATTAGAAGCTGGAAAAGAAGGTGAAGCTAAATACATTATTCAGAGTTGTTTTGGTCATCGAGGGGCTCAAACTTCAGAGAAGTGCTATCTTCCCCCCTGTGTCTTTGCATCATCTCTCTTAATGTGAACGTATAATCCAAGATTAATTGCTCAAATTCAAATTTTGCATCTTGATTTTCCAGCTGACAATGAGCTATTACTCCTTAAAAAACATATTTACTGAACACCTACTATATGCCAGACATTGAACCAAATACTTCCATGTGCTCTAATTTATTTCATCTCAGGACAACTGACGGAAGGTTTATTAGTTTAACATAAAGAGATAAGAAAATAGAACCGGTCATGATACTGAGGACTATGATTACAGTCACTACCATTTCTCAAGACTAAGCATTGTTGTTGTGCTAAGGCTTTTCATGTATTAACTAATGGAATTCTTAGGCAACTCCATCAGGTAAAACTACTGTTATCTCCATTTTACAGATAAGAACACTGAGGCATAAGGCACGCAAGAAACATGCCCAAGGACACAGAACTGATAAGCAGTAACATCTGATAAGAAGGACAGACACCTGGTAAGAAATAGGTTTCAAGTCAGATACTTCAATACAGTGCCTGGCTCTTAATCACTGTAAATGATTGTCCAGGATTACACAGCAGATTAAATAATAATAATAAAGTGGTAAAGGGGTCCAACTGTGGTGTAGCAGTAAAACCTGGCACTCTGTGAGGCTGACCCACATATGAAGGTTCACGGTTCATGTCTAGAGACCTTCCTGTCTCTGGGTATATGTACTTAGGAGCTGGGGCTGGCTAAAAGTGATAGTGGATTATGCTATCAATGCCCTAATAAGGGTGCTATCTGTCTGTTTTTTCTCTCTGTCTCTCCTGCTCATGGAAGAAATAAATAAACTTTAAAAAAAATAGTAGTAGAGAAATAACCATCATGTCCATAGATAAATGTATGGCCAATATAAATCCATATATTGGAATATTATTCAAGAATAAAAAGCAACGCATTATTGATGTACAATAATGCATTGCTTACATACAATACTAAGTGATTGCTTACTACAATATCTAAGTCATAGAAGCCATCTACCAAAAACTATATATTATATGAATCCATTTATATGAAATGTCCAGAATAGACAAATCTATAGAGATGGAAAATAAATTAGGGGCTACCTAGAGCTGAAGATGGGAAGGAGTTGGGAAGAAATGGAGAGTGATCACTAATGAGCATGGGATTTGGGGAGGAGGGTAATGAAAACATTTTCAAATTGATTTTGATTATGGTTGTATGACTCTGTATACTAAAATCATTGAATTGTATGCTTTCAATGGATAAATTATATTCACATGAATTTCTCACTAAATTTCTTTTTTAAATGGTGCTAGAATATCAATCCCAGTGTTGGATTCCAAATCTGTGCTTTTTTTTTTTATTTAAAGGTTTTGCTATAGGGCACGTGTACTCACCAGAAAGAGAGAGAGAGACAGAGAGACAGAAAGTGAGAGATCACTCCCAAGGGGATGGCCATGCCACAGTCCCTTCTCTTCCATTCTCCTCTTGGGATCTTGGGCATGTACGCACATGCACCCAGCATGAGTTTAAGCCACCAGGTCCGGGACTCGAACCACAGTAGACTACATGGGAGTTCAGCGACATAGCCATTACACCAACTGCTGGTCCCCAAATCTGTGCTTTTTCCACTGCATTTTGCCGACCCTCACCTCTTTAGCATCATTTATATTACTAGTTAACTTTCCTTACTGTTTATCTTCTATTTGTAGTCTATAGACTACTGCAGGGTAAGAACAGCATGGTAATTATTTTGTCATATCAAATCCCTAAAGACCTAGTCTGGTGGTGGTAATCTCAATGTCAGCTCAATATATTACATGTTGAATGATTAAAATAAGATATTTGATTCTTTTTTTCTTTTCTTTTCTTAGGTTTTTGCCATAGGACACATTTACTCATCAGAGAGAGAGAAAATCAGAAAGAGAGAGAGCGAGAGAGAGAGAGAGAGAGAGAGAGAAATAGCTCCCTAAGAGAGATGAATTCCTTCTCCTCTACTCTCCTGTCAGGATTTTGAGCATGTACACACATGTGCCTGGCATGATGTTCAAGTCATTGGGTCTAGGACTCACCATGTGGGAGTCTAGTGCTTTAACTACTACACCACTTCCTGGCCCCACAGTTGAGGTGATTCCAGCCTTACAGAATAGATCTGTGTTCCTGAAAAGTTGAGTGAGACTAATTTTAAATTCAATATTGAAGTATTCTAGTGCTCCTAATATTTAGAAGAATCTGTGAGCCAGCTTCGTTTCAACATGTATGGCCATCTGCCTCATTTTTATTCTTGGGAATATTTTTGTCTTGTGTATATACTCATTGAGATTTCCTGTAGCAGGGTACATTTTAAATGTTCTTGTCTATTACAAGTTGATTTGGAATATTAGTACAGTGCTGGAGATACTATGTTGGAAAATTTGAACTTGCTAAAAGCATTTTTGACTTTCTGTGTCATAATACTCTACATGTGTTTCATTTCAACATTTCCATTAGCTGATAGTAATAACTTGTATTAAAAATAACAAATGAGGGACCGGCAGTTAGTGTAATGGCTATGTCACTGGACTCCCACGTAGTCGACTGCAGTTCGAGTCCCAGACCCAGTGGCTTCAACTCATGCTGGGCACGTGTGCGTGCGTGCCCAAGATCTCAAGAGGAAAATGGAGGAGAAGGGATTGTGGCGTGACCATCCACCCTGGGGGGTGATTTCTCGCTTTCTGTCTCTATGTCTCCCTCTGTCTGGCGAGAGCACGTGCCCTATAGCGAAAACCTCTCCAAAAAAAAAAAAAGAAACAAATGATTAGAACACTAAAAAGGAAAATAAACAAATATGTTGGATTGTGTGTTTGTGTGATTTTTGTGGTAGTTATCATGAATTTGTGTTATAAAAAATCATTTATTGGAATGTAGTAAAATAGTATTTGTAAGTATTATTATGTGTTCTACTTTCTCTCCACTAACTACTAAGTTCTTTTAAATAAATTATACCACAGGGACTTTCCTTTCCTTCTTACTTCTCTCTCCTACCCAACGCTTCCCACTGTCACATGAACTCTCCACACAGGACAGATGGGTACTACTGGCTGTGATACCAAAAATTCTGATGTGTACTTGGATATAAAGGATATAAAAAAAGGAAACTGGGAAAAAGGGGAAAGGAGAGAGGAAGAGACCATCTGAATGCGGTTGGGGGAATAGTTGGCACTAAGGGCATAAAGTTGTTTGCTGAGACAAAATGCTGGTTATACCAGCATCCCCAGAGATTGTCCTTTATGCCTTCTCTCCACCTCCCCAGTCCCGTTCTTCTAAGGCAGGTAGACATCGACACCTTTACTGAAGAAGTCATTTCCCTACTATATGCGTGTGCTAGGGCTGCTGTAACAAACTGCCACAAATTGAGTGGCCTAAATAACAAATGTATTCTTGCAGTTCTGAAAGTGAGAAGTCCAAGATCAAGGTGTCAGCAGAGTTGCTTCCTAGAGTGAACAATCTGTTCCATGCCACTTTCCTTGGCTAGTATTGGGTTGTCAGAAAAGTCATGAAGCGTTTTGGCATAGAAAAACATAGAAAAAGTACGTTTTGGCTTTTCCAATAACCCAATAGATGTCTTCTCCCTGTGTCTTCACATAATCTTCTTCTTGTATATTTCTGTGTTTGAATTTCCCCTTCTTATGAGGACTCCAGTCATTTTGAATCAGGGCCCATCCTAATTTTAATTAAATTATTGCTATAAAAATCCTGTCTCCAAATATGATCACATTTTGAGGTAATGGGTATCAGAACTTTAATATATGACTCAGGAAAGCACATTACTCAGCCCATAAAACCTACAGAACATGGTAATAAATATCAAAATAATTTCTCTTTTTGTATTTACTATTTTTTTTTATTACAAAGCATTCTTACATAGCTTCATATCATATGGAGAATTTAATGTGGACAAATTTAAGCATATGCATTAATTCAGTTGCAAGGAAAAAGAGAAAGAATCAATGAATGGAGTGAGTGTTGGAGAGGTGGCATGTGAACTCATGGACTTTCTAAAATTCTCGATTGCTGTACTTTTGGGGTACAAATATTATGCCACATGAAGTGATACTGCTGCATTTAAAGATACATATTTTGGTGTAAAATGACCCCCAAAGCAATTCTATTTCATCTAGTATTTTTCAAAGGAAAGAAAGGACAATTCCAATGCTGCTGGGAAAATCTGGCTGGCTTAAATTTACTAAGAAACAATATAGATGATCTTCTAAAGTGTTGTTGGAGAACAATATTTATTAAAGTGATAACTGCATTCCATACCAACTAGAGAATAAACATTTTTGTCATAGTTCATCTCACTCTATTGAGTTGGTGAATGTATGTTTTTTATACTTTCCTTTTTAGTGGATTTATGGCATGTATATTAATTATATAACTAAAATATATTCTTAAAACATTTGCAAATTATATATCTAATAAAGAACTTCTCTGTAAATATATAAAGAACATTTATAACTTAATGTAAGAAAATAATTATAAATTTTCCTTTCTGTAATATTCTTTCCAAAAATTGATCATCTCGGTCTACTCATGACAGAAAACATTAAGCACAACCAGACTGGGGTACTTTCTATGGGATACCTGGCCAGTGTTCCTTAAGACTGCCTAGGTTAGGGTAAGCAAGGAAAAACTGAGTAACTATTATAGATTAGAGACAATGTATGAGGCATGACAACTATATGTAATTTGGTATCCTAGACTAAACTCTGAAAGTTTTTTTTTTTTAACATCATAAAACACCTTTTTTTTTTAACTTAGCATATTAACAGACATTCATCAGGCTTTTTTTATGTTGTTAAGCACATCTTTGCTTTCAGTGTGAAACTGCTAACTAGAAAACCACTTTGTTTTCCTTATATAAACCTCAGCTATAACACACTATCTGTGATTGATAATTTAGTTTGATTTAAAATTCAGCTAGACTTAAATAGAGCTTGCAAAGAAATACAGAATCCTTCTTGGCTTTTAAATTTTTTCTCCATTTTTTTTATAATTCTTTTACTTCATTTCACTTAAAAATTTATTTACTATGTATATTAACATATAATTTTACCTATTTATGGGACACAATGTGATTTTCCAGTACAAGAATACAATCTATAATTTCTGAAAAAGGGTAATTAGTATATTCATCACCTCAATCATTTGTCATTGATTTTGTTGAATATTTGAAATTCATTGAATATCTTAAATTTTATTATGAACTCTGAGATACATAGTAAATATTGTTAATGATAGTTCTCAATGCAGTTTATAACACTAGAAATTCTTCTTTTTCTCTATCTCTTGTACAGTCATTCTTCAACTCTGTACTTCTATGAAGTCATCAAACAGGGGAATCACATGGAAAAACCAGGGAAATGCCAATAAAGTCTAGAGCTTATTTCATGGTAGTCAGTATCAGTTTCACGGCTGTGACAAATGGGCCACATTTGTGTAAAATGTTAATAATAAGAGAACTTAGGTAAGGAGTACATAGGAAATCTCTATACTATTACATATTTATAACTTTTTTGACATCTAAAATGATTCAAAAATAAAAAGTTTATTTAAAAAATGGGCAAAATACTTGAATAAATATTTCACCAAAGAAGACATTCTTGTAGCCAAATAAAAGAAAATATTCTCAAGACCATAGTCATTAAGGAAGTACAAATTAATACCACAATTAAAAGTCACAACACAGATATCAGAAGAACTAAAAGTAAAAATGGTGACAACAACAAATGCTGCTGAGGACGTGGAGAAACTGGATCACTCATAAATTGCTAGTGGAAATGTAAAATGGTAAAGCCATTGTAGAAAACTATTTAATAAATTCTCACAGGATTAAACATACATTTATAATATAACTTAGCAATTCCAATTCTAATTACCTACTCAAAAGAAATGACAATATATGTTCATTGCAGCATTACTCATGAAGAGTGGAGGCAACTCAAATGTCCATCATCTGATGAACTGATACACAAAACATGGCTGTCCATACAATGGAATATCCAACAAAAAAAAGAAAAAAGAAAAAGAAAGCAGTATCCGCATGTTGCAACATGGATATAGCTTAAAAACGTTATGCTGAATGAAAGAAGTCAAATTCAAAAGACCACATGTTGTGTGATTCCATTTCTATAAACTGCCCAGAAATGGAAATGTAGAGAAACAGAAAAAGAAATCATTGTTTTCCAGGGGCCAGGATGTGGGAGCAGGGAGCAACTACAAATATGCACAAGATTCCTTTTTAAAAGGACGGATATGTTCTAAATTAGAGAGTGGGGATGATAGCATGACTTTGTAAATTCGCTTAAAAAATAGTTCAACTGACTTCTTAAAATGAATGAATTTTATGTGTATGATTTATAGCTCCATAAAGTTTTTAAATATGTTTTTGCATAAAATTGAAACTATGAAGAAAAATATAAAGAGAAATTACTCTATTTTATACTTAAAAATACATTTTGGTGTGTTTCCTGGAGTTTTATCATTTCTTATTGTTTAGAGTTCTAAAATCACGGCAAGTCATAAAGAAATGTATGTTCTCAGTTGATGTGCATGAACTTAGAGGGTGGACTAGTTAGAGTTTATTTCTTGAGAATGTTATTTACAGAAAAGATTGTCCCTGGATAGCTACTACCATTCCCCTACGATGTGACTGACAAGTCACATTGATTGCTGATCAAGCCAGCCTGGAAATTCCCACTGTATCCTTGCTCTAAAACAAAGCAGAAGTCATAGCTATCCTTCTAACCCAATTAGAAACACAAAAGGTCTGTCTCTGAAAAAAAAAAAAAAAAGGAAAAAAAATACTCAGGAGATCAGAGAGGTCATACACTTGCATTTTGGCTTTTCAGGCCAGAATGCAGAGGGCACTTTTCTTGTCATATGAACAGATGAGAACGGCAGACATAGTCAGTGACCTTTGGTGGCCATGCTGCGCAGGGAACTACCTGTACAGTCTAGGAAGAAAGGGGTTTAAAACTAAACATATAAGGTTGTTGGGTATTTTTTTTTTTTCCTTTCTTTTTCCTTTCTTTTCGTTTTTTTTTTTTTTTTTCCAGATAGAAAAGGAAAGGTTCAGTATACAGCTCAGACTTTACAAAATTAGTAAACATCCTCCACAAACTAAATAGCCATCTAGAACTCTTTTACCTGATCTTGGAAGAAATTCTTTAAACATATGCTGAAAATTCAACTTGGCTTTTTCAATGTCTAGAAAATATATGTAAGGACAAGTTTTCAGACAAAAGGAACTTGCAGAACAAAGGAAAGAAAATGTGACTTGAGTAATTTCATTCAAATACTCTCCTGTCCTAAAATGCATTTCTTCGTAGTTCGGTCTTAAGTACAGACAAGAGCCAAACAGTGGCATGGGTGCTGAGGGCATTGGATCCACATGGCCAACTGCACAATTAAGAGATCCAGACTGAGACCAGCAGATGGCATAATGGTTGCATTCCTGGGCTCCCACGTGGTCAACTGAGGTTCAAGTCCCAAACCTTGTAGCTTAAAACTCACATCGGGTGCATGCGTGCCCAAAATCCCAAGAAGAGAATGGAGGAGAAGGGATTACAATGTAGTCATCCCTCCTGGGGAGAGATTTTTCATGTTCTGTCTCACTCTCTCTTTCTCCATTTTTCTGTCAAGTGCATGCACCCTATAGCAAAAGTCTCTCCCCAAAACAAAGAGTTCCAGACCCTGTGGCTTGTAGAAGCATGTTGGGTGTATGTGTATGTGTGCCAAAAATTTATGAAAGAGGGAGAAATGGAGGAAAAGAAACTGTGGTGTGACCATCCCCAAAGGTGATGCTTCCCTTTTCTCTCTCTATCCCTCCCTCTCTCTGTCTCTGGCAAGTGCATATACACTCGGATAGATTAAAACACACACACACACACACACACACATGCACACACACACATGCACACACACACATAGACACATGCAAAATCTTGCCTGTCTTAATAGGTAAAATAAAAGTAAACTATCCCAACATATTAGGTTGTCAAAAAAAGTCATGATGTATTTTTCTATGCAAAAATACACCATCACTGGGACCAGCAGTTGGTGTAATGGCTGTTGCTGGACTCCCACGTAGTCAAGTGCAGTTCAAGTCCCGGACCCAGTGATTTAAGCTCACACTGGGCGTGTGTGCGTGTATGCCCAAGATCCCGAGAGGAGAATGGAGGAGAAGGAATTGCAGCATGACCATCCCCCCGGGGGGTGATTTCTCGCTTTCTGTCTCTCTGTCTCTCTCTATCTTTCTGGCGAGCGCATGCGCCCTATAGCAAAAACCTCTCAAAAAAAGAAAAAAAATAAGAAAAAAAATGCACCATGACTTACTGAACAATCCCCCGGACCCAGTGATTTAAGCTCACACTGGGCGTGTGTGCGTGTATGCCCAAGATCCCTAGAGGAGAATGGAGGAGAAGGGATTGCAGCATGGCCATCCCCCCCGGGGGGGTGATTTCTCGCTTTCTGTCTCTCTGTCTCTCTCTATCTTTCTGGCAAGCACATGTGCCCTATAGCTAAAGCCTCTCAAAAAAAGAAAAAAAAATAAGAAAAAAATGCACCATGACTTACTGAACAATCCTATGCCACTGTGCCACTGTTTGGTTCTTGTCTGTACTTTTGACCCAACAATCCTGTACATATTTTACTCTTTGTCATCCAAATAACAAACTTAAATTTTCTCAAGGTATTTGGGTCTTGATTTTTTCTATTTCTGCTGTGAAATTATGGGATGATGTCTTTCACTTGGTAAGGTAACGGAATTCCAAACACCCTAATTAGAAGATTCAAGGTATCATAGAAACATGCCCACAAGCACTAGAGGGCAATGCTGGATAAATAGTATTGAGATGCAAGAAAACACAAGTGAGTATGACTGGATACTCACTGGTTTCAAATGAACAAGACTTCAGATGCAACTTTGAATATTCTAGCTCTGTGAGCAGATTGAAATTTCCAGCTATTGCAACCTGATTACAGGAATGGACAAAGAGGGCAAGGTTTTCTTGGTAGCAATCAACTCCGTTTCCTGGCTTCATCAGGGCATGTTGCCCAGATTGCATCTGAGCCAGTTTAAGAGCAGTTGGCAGAGTATGGACATAATGGCCAATGTCAAAGCCAAGAAAGTTTCTGGAATCAGAAATCAGAATCAAAGGCTCAAATCTGCAGTAGGAAAAAAAAAAAAAAAAAGAAAGAAAGAAAGAAAGAAAGAAAAGCTGCTCACTCAATTCTGTCTCCTGATCTCATGTGATATCTTAGGATTCAAAGACTTATATAAGGGTGAAGATTACCTGTACTAGCTTTTAAAAAATCAATTTGATTAAAATATGATGAATCATGAAAGTATAAAATAAAATTTTGTTACCGGTGTGGTGAGGGTAGCTGTAGGTTGCTATAACAATAAAGGATTAAAGTTTGTTTTGGTTTTCATTTCTCTCTCTTATATAGTCATTGTGCTACGGAATCCAGGGGCTGTTGAATATGTAGCCAAAAATCCCTTGGTAGGAATTTAATTAGAGCAGTGGTTTTCAAAGTGTGGCTCCTGGACCAGCAGCATTAACATCATTTGGAAACTTGCTAGAAATTCTTATTCCTCTAATACCTGCTGAATGAGAATCTTTGAGTCAGGGTGAGCAATTTGCATTTTTCTCACTTTAAAAAATCGTATCAAATACTGACAAATTATAATTATATATATTTATGAAGTAAAAAGTGATGCTATTATATATGGGGAGCCTTCCAGAAGTTCATAGAAAGTGCACATTATGAAAAGACTATGCCTGGATTTTAAAAATAAATTTGCACTTTAATTCCATTTTCCCATGAACTTTTCAAAGTTCTTTTGTAGGGATACAATCTGCAATGATTTAATAAAGCTAATTCACATATCCATCAGCCTAAGTACTTTTCATTTGTGTCATTGTACTTTTTGACCAACCTCTCTTCAGTTCTCTTACCCACAGCCACTGGCAACCGCCATTTTGCTTTCTACTCCTATGAGTTAAGTTGTTTTAGATTTCAGTGATCTGTATTTTTTTTTTAAAGTTCTTTTATTTCTTGAGAGAGAGCGAGCATTCCCAACAAGGTTCTGATGCTACAGTTCATCCCCAGCCTTCAATTGGCCCTGAATCATGGGAAAATATTACTGCATGTACTCAGGGAGCTTTGTGGACTTGAACGTGGAACCTTCCCATGTAGGATTGCCTAGCAGGGCATTGCATTTTAGTGTACACTATTATCTGGCCCCAGTCATCTGCATTTTAATAAGACACAGTGAAGTCAAAAAAGTCACTGGGCTAGAGGGAGGATAAAGCAGGGTTGTATTTAGAAAATTCTAATGATTATACAATATTATGTAAGTTATAATCATGCAGTATATTACCTACTACCTCTTTCATACATGCTTTATATAATAAAAAATCTTTACATAGTAAAAATTATTTCCAGAATTCATAATATACTTTTATGCAACTCAAGATATATTTTAAATAGAATTGATTTAACTATCCATGCCAAGAATCTAAAAGCAGCCCAGGGATTCTCATTAAATTTCTAATATTATTACTGATAATAATAATAAAGCATATAGATGTATAATACTTTAGCTTACAAATAGCTTTCAAATAAAGTCATCTTATTTGGCTAAGATCATACAAGTAGCATTGAGTAGAGAGCCGTAATTTAAATACAGAGCTTCTGAAACCAAGACCAACATTTTTCTCATTATCCTAGATATTTATACTTTAAATAAAGTCCTTTACATGTTCAACAGTAACAAAAAAAATATTGCCACAATAATATTGATTAGGCAAAATGATATTTTCTTAAAATCTGCTGGTGTTTGATAAAAACCAGATTTAATTAGAGAAAGAAAGGAACACAGGGAGTTTTCTCGAGTGTGGGAGGAAACTTTCGGACATTTTGCAAGAAGTAAAGAGGGAATCCAAGAGTAGAAAAGAGATTTTTTTTGGGTGAAGCTAATTGAGTGCTAAGTGGTGAAATGATGTGGCTATAATTAGTGCCCAGTTCTCCTGCAGGAAAAGAAAGGAACAAGGACATGTTTGGGTTAGATAGCTAGTGGCTATTAAAGCTGAAGAGTTCATAACATCTGAGATTGGGCAAGAGATGGGAAAGTATGACTTGCTCATCATAAATAAGCCATCATTTATTGAAGAGTTACTATGTGCCAGATACGGGGCTAAGGTGAGGTGAATAAAGCACCTGTGTCAGGTGCAAAATCTAAGAGGACACCAAACAAACAAATAAACAAATCATCTCGGTAATCAAGGTACAAATAGCTTTTAAGGCAGTACATTTTAAAAATGTTTTAAGGGGCCAGTAGATGGTGTAGTGAGTAAGGAACTGGACTCCCATGTGGCCAACAGTGGTTCAAGTCCTGGACCCAGCAGCTTGAAACCCACGCCAATATGTGTGCATACATGTCTAAAATCCTGAGAGAAGAAAAGAGGAAAAGGGACTATGGTGTGGCCATCTCTCCTGGGAAGGTGATTTCTCACTTTCTCTCTATGTCTCTGGTGAGTGAACATGCTCTATAGCCAAAACAAACAAACAAACAAACCCCACTCTCTCTCAAAAATAATATTTTAAGGGACCAGCAGTTAGTGTAATGGCTATGTCGCTGGACTCCCATGTAGTCGACCATGGTTCGCATCCCGGAACTGGTGATTTAAAACTCATGCTGGGCGCGTGTGCGTACGTGCCCAAGATCCCAAGAGGAGAACAGAGAAGGGATTGCTGCGTGGCCATCCCCCCGTGGGGGGTGATTTCTCCCTTTCTTTCTCTCTTTGTCTGTCTGGCGAGTGCACGTGCCCTATAGCAAAAAACCTCTCCAATAAATAAATAAATAAATAAATAATAATATTTTAAAATTTATTTATATCATTTATGAGAGTATGAGAGAAAGAAAGAGAAAGAAAGAGGGAGACAGAGAGAGAGGCACTCCCATTAGGGTGTTAATACTGGAATCCACCCCTACTCTTAGCTAGCTCAGATCAAGGGCACATGTATGCCCAACGTGCTCAGAAAGGTCCCAGGACTTGAACCTAGGACCTTTCCCATGTGAGTCAAATTCTGTCACCACTACATCACTATCTGTCTCTTTAATGCAAATTTTTTAATTACAGTAAATATAGATAAGAAGATAGCAAAATCATGGTTCTGTAACTGATCTTTATTGGAAGGAAATGTTGATATTTTATTCATTTTAGATTTTTTGTACTAATTCAATTCTTAAAATATTGTATGAGACTATTATTTATCTTGATTACTAAGGTTTTTAGCACTAACATTTGATATCAAGTTTGCTGTTACCTTATCCTAGCCTGAACTATGTTGGAAGCTTTTTGTTAATGATCTCAAGGAATCATTGCAACCCATAAAGTGAATGATTTGCTGTGTATGTAAACTAGATGTTTTCAATGCAAGAAATAACTTTGTGTTTGAAAATGTATACCAGCATACAAATATCCACATAGGCATGCAAATATCCAATCATATTTTGTTTATAGGAAATATCAACTAACTCTCACATATCAGTTCTGTCTTTAACAGCAAAAGCAGTTTTATTCACTCAAGTTTCTTTGAGCATTTTCCTAATTTTTAAATTTAAAATATGTTAAAATTTATTAGTCCTGGGACCAGCAGTTGGCATAATGACTATGTTGCTGGACTCCCATGTAGTTGACCGTGGTTCAAGTCCTGGACCAGGTGGCTTAAAAAACTCACATCGGGCACATGTGTGTGCATCCCCAATATCCAGAGAGGACAATGTAGGAGAAGGGCTTGTGGCGTGGCCATCCCTGCAGGGGGTAATTTCTCGCTTTCTGTCTTCCTGTCTCTCTCTCTCTTTCTGCCTTTCTGGCAAGTGCACACACCCTATAGCAAAAACCTTTCAAAAATTTTTATTAATTTTATTAGTCCTGATAATTGTTGGAATTATTGGGCCACCACTGAAAGAAATGTTTATCAAAATCTATACCTCAAAATTGTAGCCACAGAATTATTCTGACTGCTTCCTGGGATGGAAAGCTTATTGGTGTGAATGGGCATGGGCAGAAGGGCCACGTAAAAGCGAGATGAGAAGCAAGTGATGAAAGAAGCACTAGAAAGGAACAGATGTACCCACAGGATAGGATTTGCTTCCTTCCCTTTGCATCAGAATCATATGAAGCTAGGTCTCTTCCACTAAGATCTTCAGATTTAGGTTGCCTAGGGTGTAGCTCAAGCACCCCAGATGATGGTAATGTGCAACCAGGCTTGGGAACCACTACGTAGGCCACCTATAAGTTCGGCTTGATAGATTCAGTATTAATAGCACTTTCCAAGGTCCTGCCCAAGAAATGAATGATTCTTCTTTATAACCTCTTGTGGGAGTGTTTGTGTGAAAGTAGTGTTGGGGCAGCATGGCATTTTTTTCAAGTAGATCTAAATATTGTGAGTTGCCACACATCTGGCCCCTCATGTGTAGTTCCTATGAAGATTTACATGTGCATTTTTGATCATTTTATTTTCAAAACCATGTGAAAAGAAATAAGTTGTAAAAGAATTTTGTGGGTCCAGTTGCTGCACAACTGGACCTCCATGGAAAAGGTCCTGAGTTTGTATCCTGGATGCTCCCTGAGCATATCAGGTATGTGCTTTTATCTGTGATCATGATGTGAGGATCTTGTTGTGGGTGCTTGTCTCTCTATTCCTTATGGAAAAAAACAAACTTAATTTTTTTTTTTTTTTTTTTTTTTTTTAATCCTTGGTGGCCATAGGGTGCTCACTGGAGAGAGGGAGAGAGAAATAGAGAGACAAAGTGAGAAATTGCTTCCCCTCTGGGCATGCTGCAATCCCTTCTCCATTCTCCTCTCAGGATTTGGGGCATGCACACACATGCACCCAATGTGTTTTTCAAGCCTCTATGTCCAGAACTCAAACCACAAAGTTGGCCATATGGGATCTAGCAGCCTTAACCTCCATGCCACCTGCTGGTCCCTGAAACAAATGAACTTTTTTTTTTTGAGAGTTTTTTGCTAAAGGGTGCATGTGCTCACCAGAAAGAGAGACAGAGAGACAGAAAGTGAGAAATCACTCCCCAGAGGGGATGGCCACACCACAATCCCTTCTCTTCCATTCTCTTGAGACCTTGGCATGCACACACACACGCGGCATGAGTTTAAGCCACTGGGTCCAGGATGCCAATCGTGGTGAGCTACATGGGAGTCCAGTGACATAGTCATTATGCCATCTGCTGGTCCAAAAACCAAATAAACTTTTAAAGGGGAAAAAAAAAAGAATTTTGGGAAATGCCAGCATCACAAATGTGTTAAAGATCAGAGCAGCAAGTACTATTGGGTTGTCAGAAAAGTCATGACTCATTTTTGCAAGGGTCAAAATAGCAAGTATTATTTATTTTAAGAAAATGTAGCCCAGACATTTGGAAGCAAGAGTTGAGACCTGAAAGCTGTATTGGCCTCATTTCTGACCGTGGGTAAAAGTTCTAGGAGTCTGTGCTCCACTAATGCTGTCCCTCTTTTTCATTTTCTGCATTAAATAAATGAGAGATCCTGAGACATTGTTTTAAAAAAATGGCCACAGCAATATTTTTGTTCCACATATTGTCCCAGAACATTCTTAGGTTTATTTTCTCTCCCTTGAACCTAGGCATATCGTGACTGCCACGATCAACAGAGTATGGCCAGTGTGATGCTATGTAACTTTCTAGGTTAGGTCACAACTTCTGGCATGTTTAGTTACCATAAAACCACCGAGTGGTGAAACCCCCAAGACAGAGAATGTCACCTGAGGTGTCCCAGCTATGCCAGTCCCTTGCTGTTTGAGTGTCCCCATCTCAGGCACCAGACCTATGAATGAGCAAGCTCTGGATGATTCTAGTCCCACACTTCAAGCTGTCCCAGCTCACACAGAGTAGAGTGGAGAGGCGCTGTTCCCACAGGACCGTACAAGAAGGAAGGGACTTGGCTCATTTTTGAAGATCTAGAATGTACTAGCACACAGTAGCATTGTGGAGAATGCATGCAAAACATTTTATATATTTTTATTATTATTATTCATACATTAAATCACTATACATCATTTAGATTGTGAAGAGACTTTACCCAGCATAATATACACCTCAGTTCAGCCTAGTTGAGACCACCATACACATCCTTGTCAACAGATAAAAAACCTTATCTGTGTCCCGCAAGTGTCTTATCTCTCCATTTTCCCCTCAAATTTCCTACGCTCTTCCCCTCTCACACTCTCTTTGGAACAGAGTAGAGACTCCAGAAGTAAATCCCAAAACATACAGCCAACTCATCTTTGACAAAAGGTACCAGTCAATCCAATGGGAAAAGGGAATCCTCTTTAGCAAATGGTGTTGGAAAAACTGGGTATCCACCTGCAGAAAGATGAATCTGAACCCCTGTCACCATGCAAAACATTTTACACAGTGCTTGTTTTTATCAGAATATTGAAAAACAAAGTAGTTTAATCTGTATTTACTTCAGATTACTTACCTAACTTGGGTTAAATATTTTAATTGAACTACAAAAAAATTCTTAAGTAAGCTTGTTTTTATGTTAGCAGAAATGGCAGAACTAAGTTTTTGGTTTTGTGAATGTTAGGTCATTGGGAAAGTTATGACATATTTTTCTGTGCAAAATCCATCATGATTTTCCTGACGACCCAGTATTTTCATCATCTTCAATAACAAGAGGGTCAAAACTAACATTTTGGAAAGGCTTTTACTCTCTTTCTTAAAGAAGCTTGGTAAATTTCCAAATAAAGATATGCCCAAACTTCTTAAGAACCTAATAAATAAAATCTTTGTGAATACATTAAAGAAATTAAACTTAAGTTTGGATTTTAAAAAATAATTGTAGGGGGTTTTATAAAATGACAGTTGATGCTAACAGAACATGAATCATAGCAAACAGTGTGTGGTATTATTTCAATGTGAAATTCATGTACTTAAATTTGTACAAAGTATCATTACGGAAAGGTTCTGAAAAAAAAACTGAAATAGCACAATACTTTCTGATTTAATGTTGACATACAGCCAAGTCTGTTCAGTTTTTTCTTGTTTCTTTTTTTTGGGGGGGTGGGTTATAATTTCAAATTTCTCAATTATAAGCTCCAAATCTTTAAGAGCTGAAAATAATCTAACTGAGGCCATTAAACAGAAAAGGAAAGGTTATTTTTTGTGTGTATGATCTAAATGACTTATGTTTTTCAGTTTCATCCAGAGAGAGCAAATCAAAGGGTCAAGACTTGAAGTAAAGTGTCAGATTTTAAACTAGTGTTCTGAAAACGATTAAAAGATTGGGAACATTGTAAGAGAAAAAGGAAACTGAAATAGGTTGTGATAGTTTGCCTTTGTATGTGTGTATGTTACTGTGAAAATTCCTTTTTGAAAAATTGTCTTTCTTCCATCAGAGATATATACGTGTATGTGGAGAGAAAGAGATAAAGAAAGAGAGAGAGAAAGAGAGACACCCCCCACAACAGGCTCCCTAGGCTGCAATCCAACCCAGCATTTTTATACTGGTGGCTCTGGGAAACAAACCTGGAATATTCCCATGTGGATCCAGCTGCACTACTACTGGCCTCTCCTTTCTTAAGTTTTGCCTAGTTTTTCTAAAGAGTATAGATAAAGGGATTGTGTTAAAGAACATTAAACATCTTTAAAAACGTAAGTGTAAACCTTGAGGTACATAGAATCTTATAAATGCTATATGTTGATAGTGGAAATAACTTTTCAACCACATGACCATGACCCAGCTCTACTTCCTCCAAGGTTTTAGCAGCACAGAAAATCCATGTCCTTAAATGCTGACATAGCAAACTCAGCTCTCTCACTTGGAACATCAACAACACAAACAACAACAACAACAACAAAAACTTCAATGAGCAATTCATACTTAAGTCTTTCTCTTTTCTTCAAATTATTTTAAGAGATGTGAAAGTATTGGATCGAAAACAAATTCTTATGACATATTTCAGTATATTTCTTTCCAGATATACAAATATATATTTTCATTCCATCAGCAGTGGTTTTGAATGTCTGTTTGACTTAACTTTCATAAGTGTTAAGCATCATAAAATCTCTATTTATTAACTGCACTATTTCAATTTCTTTGCTTAATAGTAAAGTTAAACATTTTAAGCCTATGAACTTTTTATTGTGGTAAAATATACATAACCTAAAATTTACCATTTTAGCCATGTTTAAAGTGGACAATTTCAATGTCACTAAATACATTCAAAATGTTGTGTAGCCATCACCACCACCTAGCTCCAGAACTTTCTCATCATTTTCAACATAAACTGTATGCATTAAATAATAACTTCCCATATTCCCCTCTTACCTCCCTCCCAGTCCTGTTAACCTTTATACTACTTACTGTCTATGAATTTGTCCACTTTAGGTTTCTTATATAAATAGACTCACATAATATTTGTTGTTTTGTCTCTGGCTGTTTTCTTTTAAGGTTCACCTATCTTCTGATGTGATTCAGAATTTATTCCTCAATAAGGCTGAGTAATAGTATTTATAGACCACATACACACATACAATAGTAATTGTATTTATAGACCATATTTTGTTTACCCATAAGATAAAGCACATAAAGAAAATGTCTAATCACATTTCATGAGAGAAGAGAAATTTTGCTTCTGAGTAGGGGGGAGGACCAGGCAAAGCAGACAAGTTTAGGGGCAGGAAAAGGCAGGTAAGATGGAGTGAGGCTGAAACTGATGTACAATGAAGCGTATGTGTCCTGACCAGTAGTATTTCACTAATGTAGATTTTGTTTATTTAAAGGTATTTTCCATAGGGTGTATGAACTTGCTGGAGAGGAGAGAAATAGAGACAGTGAGAAGAAAAATGAGAAATCAACCCCCAGAGGAGACGGCCATGTGGCAATACCTTTTTTTCCATTCTCCTCCTGGGATTCTGGACACATATACACACAAACCCAGTGTGATTTTTCATGCCACAAGGTCCTTGAACCATGGTCAGCCATATGGGAGTCAAGCACCTTAATCACTATGCCACCTGCTGGTGCCACTAATGAAGATTTCTTTCTTTCTTTTTTTGGAGAGGTTTTTGCTATAGGGCGCATGTGCTCACCAGAAAGATAGAGAGACAGAGAGAAAGCAAGAAATCATTCCCCATGGGGGATGGCCATGCTGCAATCCCTTCTTCTCCATTCTCCTCTCAGGATCTTGGGCACATGCGCACATATGCCCAGCGTGAGTTTAAGCCACCAGGTCTGGGACTCGAACCGCAGGCGACTACACGGGAGTCCAGCGACATAGTCACTATGCTAACTGTTGGTCCCCTAATGAAGAATTCTAATGTTCACTCAAACTCCTTTCCAACTCATTTTAACATCTTCAGTAAAATCAACTACTATGCTCATTAGTGCATAGTATAAGTGATGCTATTCACTTACATAATTTTTTTAGCACTGGAATGGAAGAATGGACTGAAATTAGTGATTCAGAAAAATTGACCATGAAATGGTAATACACTGAATTATTGGAGAGGACTGCATTCTCTCGTGGGACAAGCATCAGGGTCAAAAAAATCACGTACTTCAAGGGGCCCAAGGATCCAACTTGCCCATGTATTGGGTCATCAGAAAAGTCATGATGCATTTTTTGCATAGAAAAACATAGAAAACAGAACATCATGACTTTTCCAACAACCCAATATTTTCACTGTATTGTATAGAGGAAGAGTTCTGAAGAATCACCCCACCAAGCAGACCACTCAGCCATCACCAAACTGTTCTTATTGTAGGGTATGCTAACCTACCCAAGGACTTCTTGGGAAAATACCCCTTGAAGTCATTCACATATATCAAGACAGTAGGATTCAACACCACTAGAATTTCAGGAGAAATTTTTTGGGATTTGTTAAAACACGGTGTATTAGAAAACTGCTCCAAGTTGCATAATTTTGGGCAAGCAATTCTGGAACCGAACTCTGGCGTACTTCCCCACAAAAATAGCCCAGCATGTGAACGTATGTGCACTGTGTGGAGGAATCAAAGGATAAGTCAAGTGTCTGCTTTAGAGATGACTAAGATCCCAGGGAAAAGACTCCTGCTTGGTTTCCTTTATTTGCTGCGAGTTAACTATTTGAAGAGCTTTCCCCTTAACTATCAGAAGAGTTTCACCTGGTTGGTGTCATAACCTTTCCATTGATACATTTGGCTTTCTAGTCCTTTTCTGTTTGCACTTTGCAACTCCACCCCCGGCCCTGCCCCAATACATACGCATGATTCATTGTCGTTTCCTAACTTTGGACTACTTCTTTCTGTGAATATACTCAAGCTATCTCATCCTTCTCATAACATTCCTCTCTTTTGAACACGAAAAAGAAATCTGTTAAGGTATTGATTGGGCTATCTTTAACAAGCAGCGGTGGCTTCAATGACTGACACATTTTCTATAGTGTGTGAATTCTTATCAGCAATCAGCCTGATGAAGGAAAAAGACACCAAGACAAATAAATGAAGGACCTTGTGACACTATTAGGAAATGGGATTTCAAGTGCTATCCCCAGCAGGTTTATTACGGGGCCATGTCACATATTATGTTTATCATTTGTTACTCAGGAATCACTGACTTGGGTCCTCAGTCCTATCCTCTCAGGCAGTCTTTGAAATACGGGAGAGGTGAATGGATCAGATAGAATAATCAAACCCTTTACCTAGTGTAATTACTTGAACTCATTTTATGGGAATCCTTGTTCATTTGACCTTGATTAATTCCCAGTACACAACTTGACCCCCCCCCCCCCATTTAATGGTATGCACACCTGAAGAATTCTAGCACAGGGAATAGGAAATAAGGCATTCTACAGAACACTATATTCTGCCTTTCTGCAATACTTTCAGATCCTACGTGCACAGATGTGAGAGATAAGAGAAGACAAATTTAGGAAGGCACATATTTAGATGCCACATCGGTAGATCAAATTTCTGGAAGTTAGAAAACAATTTCCAGTGGAATTATTTGTTTATTCTTTCCATTGTTCATTCAGTAAATTAGCCATTCCAAGAAACATTCAACACATCCCCTGTCCTTGAGTTTTCTTTCCAGGAAAAGACTAAAATTTATATGAATACTACCATGTAATATAGTTAGATAATTGTTATGATTAAAAGCCTACAGGGGCCAATTCCGTGGCACAGTGATAATACACTGCTCAGGAGAGGCTGGATCCCACATGACAACCACAATTAAAATCCCTATCCCTGTCATACCAGACACTAGCATGAGTGCCCAGGATTGGAAAGGCGGAATGACTGAAGGAAGGAGATCATAGTGTGACCAGACTCTATAGAAGCTGCTCTCCACTCTCTGTTTCTCTTTCTCATATGTGTGCCCATGTGTTGTAACATGAATGAAAAAAATATATATTTTAAGAGAGATTTTTCTAAATAGGGCTTGTGTACTCACTGGAGAGACAGAAAGAGACAGAGAGACAGAGGGAATGGCCACACCGCAATCCCTTTTCCTCTTGGGATTTTGGGCATGAGTTTCTAGCCTCTAGGTCCAGGACTTGAACCATGGTTGGTCATGTGGGAATCCAGCAACATAACCATTACACCATCTACTGGTCCCAAGAAAAACATTTTTAAAAGGCAACATAAAGTGCTTCCACTACTGGGAGTTGAAGCTGGGCCCATAGAAAAAATGTCTTTAGTAGATACATTCCTGAAACTTTCCTCATGTTTCATTTCTATTCATGCCGTTTTTCTTTTCTTTTTCCTTTCTTTCTTTTTAGGTTTTTTTTTTTTTTTTTTTTTTTTTTTTTTTTGGAGAGGTTTTTCACTATAGGGCGCGTGCGCTCGCCAGACAGAGAGAGAGAGAGACATAGAGACAGAAAGCGAGAAATCACCCCCCAGGGGGGATGGTCACGCCGCAATCCCTTCTCCTCCATTCTCCTCTCGGGATTTTGGGCACGCACACACACGCGCCCGGCGTGAGTTTTAAGCCACCGGGTCCAGGACGCGAACCGCGGTCGACTACGTGGGAGTCCAGCGACATAGCCATTATGTTAACTGCTGGTTCCCTCTTTTTAGGTTTTATAATCAAGGGTGTGTGTGCTCACCAGAGAGACAGAAAAATTATTCCCTAAAGTGACACAGTTATGTCACAATTCTTTTTCCTTGAATTCTCTATTCTGTCAGGATTGTGGGCATGTATGCACACATGCCCAGCATTACATTTCAAGCTATCTGGGCCAGGACTCAAAATGAAGTCAGCCATGGGAACCAGCAGTTAGCGTAATGGCTATGTCGCTGGACTCCCACGTAGTCGACCGTGGTTCGCGTCCCGGACCTGGTGGCTTAAATCTCACGCTGGGCACGTGTGCGTGCATGCCCAAGATCCCAAGA
The DNA here is from genome assembly GCA_026018925.1 of Tupaia tana. Taxonomy (NCBI): domain Eukaryota; kingdom Metazoa; phylum Chordata; class Mammalia; order Scandentia; family Tupaiidae; genus Tupaia; species Tupaia tana. Next base: position 17,692,575 of record JAKSZU010000022.1, on the reverse strand, counting down.
GGAGAATGGAGGAGAAGGGATTGCGTCGTGACCATCCCCCCTGGGGGTGATTTCTCACTTTCTGTCTCTCTGTCTCTCTCTATCTGTCTGGCGAGTGCACGCGCCCTATAGGGAAAACCTCTCAAAAAAAAAAAAAAAATGAAGTCAGCCATGTGGGATCCAGCTCCCAATGCATAGCACTTAACTACTGCACTACAGGTTGGCCCTGTTGTTCTTCTTTATATCTATTGATTTCATGAATATGAACATAATGCTGAATAAGAAAGACATGGTCCCTCTCCTATAAAGTTTATGATCCAAGATTAAAATATTCAGTAACTGGTCTCAGAGGTATTAGTTTATTAATGATTCCATCAACAACAAAATAGCAACCCTAATAATAATGATGACTAACATTTCCTAGGCAACTGGTTTCTTCCCTGACACTGTTCTGAGTACTCTCAATGTATTTTATTCTCACAGTAGTTCTGATATATGTAATCTCACTACATTTTTTTACATCCATGAGAAAACTAAGAAACAAAGACATTAAATAATATGCTTGAGGTCACACAACCAGTAAATAGGACAGCCACCCTGTGAATCTGTTCTGCATCAGACAGAACACCTTACCTCTCTTTCTGAATGTTAGGCACCGGTGTTACCCTTGAAATTGCTTCTTTTTCAAGTTCTCTTTTGAGAGAAGAAGGGCAAGGGCAAGTGAAGCCAGGAGGGAATCTATAAATGGAAAGAACAGGAGAGTCCCAATGAGGCCTAGAAATATTTAGTAGATAAAACAGAATAGGAGAGGAAAGGGTGAAGAGGTTGTAATTAGGGAAGATTTAAATTTAGATAGAAATCTGAAAATGCTGTTGTATCTTTAACAGTGGATGAGGAACATACATAACCTAATTTTTCCTGATAAATCAAGGATCCCATTAGGAACTGTGATTAATCATCAATGATAATCTTAAGTTATTTAAGGGCAAGAAGCCCTCCTTAGTTACCTACATTAAATAAATTGAGCTCTTGAATCTATTCAAAGCATTTTCTATCATTTCTTTGATATGAGCCTCCCTGTTATTAATTTGTCCACCATGCAATAGAAGTGACTCTAGTCTCTCTGAACTCCCAAACTTTGGTAAATTGGTAACCCAGTCAAATCCCTAGAATTGTATCTAAAATTTGATGATCAAATGTTGATAAGAGACTGCTCTCTAGTGACTTGAGTTCTAATTTGGTCATCAGTGTTAACTCTATGACTTAGAGCCATGCAGATTACACTTTGCACAACTCCAGAGGGTGAAACTGACATAGAATAAGATGAGATGGACAGTATTGGAGGAACCAATGCTCCCACTCTGAAATTCTTGATAAAACAATGATTTTATTTTTGCCTAAGTATGTTTTAAGATAGAAAGTCGGTGTACTTTTAATATGGGTCATTATCTTCCACTTTTGGCATGGTAGATTGGTTTCTATTTACATGCCTAATTTGATGCATAGTTAGAAGCCTTGTGGAGAGTGGGGTTAAAAAGAAATATGAGATAAAAATATGCAAAAAACAATTAGCAATTTCTGCCATAGTTTCTGGAAGGGGTAATTAGTATAGTCTGAATGCTTATGTGCCCTTAAAACTCACATGTTGAAATCATAACTCCCAATATGGCAATATTGGGAGGTGGGGGTCTTTTGAAAGTAATGAGCGGAGGGCAGAGTCCCTATGAAATAGGATTAGTGGCCTTATAAAAGAGGCCCTAGAGAGTTTGTTCACCTCTTCCACCAGGTGAGATCACGGCAAGAAGGCACTATCTATGAATCTACTGGTACTCTGTACTTGGACTTTAACTACCCAAACTGTGAGAGATCACTTTCTGTTGTTGATAAGCTGCCCAATTTATGACATTTTTGTTATAACAGTCCAGACTGATTAAGCTTGCAGTGATACTATACATACCATGTATCTGATGCACATATTCTAGATCACCCTTACAAATGAGATGCCCGGCCAAAACATGTTTCTCTACAGAAATGGGAACTAGTACATGTTCTGTCCTCCTTCTGTGTCATAGATGTGAGGAGCAGATGAAAATAATCTTTTCTCAATGTGTTTGAGGAGCTGAGAAATTTTTAAATGCTTTCTCTGTGCCATTCTTATCACTGGAGCTGAGTAAGCATATAGCTGCTTGGTTACTTAGCTGTGGAAGTTGCTGTGGAAGTAAAATTTAGCCTCTTGCTTGTAAGTGGCAACTTCATTGATAACTAGAATCTATTAGTATTACAATTATTTTGTTTCCAGATTTTAAAAACTAAGCACACATAAAAAGTTATTTCATTGCTTCAGATCCACGGGGAGCCATAGGAAACACAATTAAAATGTTTTCTAGGGAAGCCTACATCGCAAGTCCTTTAAAAAGCCAAATAGCAATACTTGGAGAATGGAAAAGCAATGAGGAAACAGATCTAAATCTTGTTCTTATCTGCTACATCATTAATAAAACTAAATAAAGATCAGTTTGAAAGAGTGACTTAAACTGTTTCCATCTTATATTACTTCTTTATATGGACAAAAGAATCCCATTTTCTTAAGGACCCAAAGGTTTAAAATATGCTGACTTAATGCCTATGCTAAGAGCGACTGTGGGTGTAATTGTGACATTTCTCTAGATCTTTGGCATTTTGTCCATTTATATTTCATCACCATGGCTACTGCAATACCATTTAATAGAATTCCAATGTAAATCTGACAGCACCTCATTAGATTTTCTTAGAATCGTGTAATTAGGTAAGAAAAGACCACTGATTGAGAAGGTTAGAACAGCCTGAGACAGGATTACATTTCAAGATGAACAATCACAACATTCCTTCTCAAAAGCCCACCCCAATTTGGCAGATGCTCCTTTTAGCCTGAAATCAGGAGACAGTGGTTTTAAAATTTAAGGTTTCAGTGGAGGAAAGAAAAAGTATTGAGATACCATTTTCTGTCTTTGAGGTATGGGTAACTTGAAGGAGATGTCACTGCAGTCCTTTATCCTAGCCCAGAGATTTGGAGAGGCTTTGATGCTAGCTTCAGAGAAGCTAGAATTCTATAAAGGTTAAGTCTCTGGCTCTTCATATTGTAATTTACCAATTTTATTTTTCTTAACAAATTGAATATAATTAACAAGGATGAAAGTGGCATTAAATCAAGGTTTTCTTAGGACAAAAATCCACCTACCAACAGAAAATAGCACAAACTTGATTTATTTTCTTAATAATCTATAAATCTATGGCTTGTTCCAAGGCTCAGAGGTGAAAAAGTTGAGCACAATTTTTAAACAAACATATTCTGTATTCTGAAGAAGAGAGCCATATGAAAACTATTTAACCTGCCACCATGGCCACATTGTTTACGAAAAGGCATCATAAATGCTCAGTTTGACATTCCTTAAGGTTTTAACTGAGGAAGAATGTTTACACTCTTGAAATATTCTATAATGAGGAAAAATCTAGACTCATTTGGCAAATCTAATAGAGAAGCTGATTAGTTCATACAAATAGCTAAACTCCATTATTTGACATAAAATTCACAACTATGGCCTTTCTTAAGAGAGCTCTATTCAATTTTATAACATAGCAAATAAAAAAAAATGCAGACAAAATCAATTTGTTATTGTTCTCACAGTGTTGTTCTCCACCCTGGAATTGACTTATAAAATTTGTGCTTAGAATCAAATTATCCAATCTGAGAAGGGAATCTATATAGATGCATCTACCATACCAAGAGAATAAGTAGAAGAGAGTGGTCCAGACCCAAATGCAGTGCTCCTGCATGGCATTTTCCATGACTTTGTATAAACTTGATGTTAAAACAGAATAAATTTCTGGACCAATCATATAGCTTACTGGTTTAGGGAGCTGAATCCCACATCTCTGACCACAGTTCAAATCCTGACCTCAGCAGCTTGGATAATGCACCACACATGTGTTTTTGTATCCCCCAAATCCGCAGAGGATAGAGAAATGGAGAAGGGTTTACAGTATGACTAAATTCTATTGGAAAGTTATTTCTCCCTCTCCTTCTCTCTCTGGTGAGCACATGTATCCTCTGGCAATTTAAAACATTTTTTTAAAGTAGATTTTCTCATTGCTAATATTACATTATTCTCTCTGCTTTTCTTCAAAGTGTATTTCCGATTACATGCTAATCAAATTTAGAGAAATAATACTTAACAATTTCAATCTTTCCTAATGCCATTTAACTTTTTTTTTTCATAAGGCATGTGCACTTGCTGGAGAGAGAGAGAGAGAGAGAGAGAGAGAGAGAGAGAGAGAGAGAGAGAGAAAGAGAGAGAGAGAGAGAAGTGAGAAATCACCCCTATGGGGGAATGGTCATACATACCTCAATCCTTTTTCCTCTATTCTCCTCTTGGAATTTTGGGCATACACGTGGCCTGGCATGTTTTTCAAGCTCCAGGACCAGGACTTGAATTGCAGACTCAGTCATGTGGGATCCAGCGCCTTAACCACCATGCCACTGGCTGTCCCATCTGACCTTAAGTCAGTTGTAATCAAGGGATAATGTGCGTATGATCTGATGATTTCTGAAGATATACCTTGCTGCCATTTCTAAGGATGGGGTGCTGGCTGTCATCTAATGGGATGCTGCAGACCTCTTAAAGTGAAACAGCCCAAAACACAGAGTTTAAAATGTCAATAGTGCCAAGGTTGAAATATTCTGTTCTAAATAGATGCACTGATTTTTTTTCTTAACCTAGTAAATAACTAAATGTTTTTAAAAAAACCATTCATTGGCCTAGCCTTCCACATTCAGTCACCCAGACTCTTCATCAAAGAGAAGATTCTAATGGAACCGTAATCTGTAAAGAACTATAACTCTTGAGAAGCAGTTAATTTGTTTTGGTCCAGAAACAATAAGGCTTATTGTATGAGAGACTGAAAATATTGGGTTAGACTTCTTTACTTCAGCATTTAGAGCATATTCCAAAGGTACCCCTTTTAAATCTGGGATCCCTTGAGGGGGGCATCCACTAATTTTCCAGAAAAGGATGCTTCTTAGAAAAGACCTTTTAAGCCATGGTCAGCTTTACTGCCATCTCAGATGAAGATGTGAGCAAAGCCAATGTTAAGCCAAAAGCCAAATCAGGTGAACATCTATAATGACCAAAGATGGGTCCTTGAATAAGCTCTAAATGCCATCAGTGATGAGTGGAATGTGGAAAAACAAATCAGAAAAGGTCTTTGTTTTTAGACCAGATGAAAACATTGCTGAAAAAGCACATTGGAACTGTTTGCACATCATTCCTTCTCCCAGACAGAGATGAATCTGATTTAAGGAAAAACACTGGGGGAAATTGATGGCATATATTTCAAGACAACATTAAGTCAGAACAAATTTATTCTTTACATAGCAAGTTCTGTACTGGTGATTAAATATGTCTGTTGCCACAGGTCATACCATTCAAATTAACACAAATAAATAAGTATTAAATTATTTCCACAGCAAGGCAAAAGCTTTTCTGGAAACAGGCACTAGGATCATATATCTACCTATCCCACCTAACTTCATGACAAAATGGTTTGGAGTCCACGGGAATTATTGCCCCATCGAGAGAAAGCTTATGAAGTAGGTATTTTAAATTCAAGACTGCAATTAACTTAGCTCAAGTTAATGTTTCAGGATTTATACCAACACAGGTTTCTGGAAAAAGCTGACATCAGACAGCCGACTGCATTTATTACTCTGCAATATGGAGCCAGTTATCTTGAAAAGACAAAGCCTTCCTCTCTAGGCTATAATCAAAAAGGGACAAACAGCATGAATCCAGTTGTATTTAAAAAGATGATCAGGGACCAGCAGTTGACGTAATGGCTATGTCACTGGATTCCCATGTAGTCGACCACGGTTCAAGTCCCAGACCTGGTGGCTTAAACACACCGGGCACGTGCACTTGCATGCCCAAGACCCTGAGAGGAGAATGGAGGAGTAGGGACAGCAGTGTGGCCATCCACCCTGAGGGGTGATTTCTTGCTTTATGTCCCTCTGTCTCTGGTGAGTACACATGCACTATATTAAAAAGGATGATCTGGTGGGAACCAGCAGTTAGTGTAATGGCTATGTCGCTGGACTCCCACGTAGTCGACCGCGGTTCGAGTCCCGGACCCGGCGGCTTAAACTCACGCCGGACGCGTGTGCGTGCGTGCCCAAGATCCCGAGAGGAGAATGGAGGAGAAGGGATTGCGGCGTGGCCATCCCCCCTGGGGGGTGATTTCCTGCTTTCTATCTCTCTGTCTCTCTCTGTCTGTCTGGCGAGCGCACGCGCCCTATAGCAAAAACCTCTCCAAAAAAAAGAAAAGAAAAAAAAAAAAAAAGGATGATCTGGTGACAGTGCAAAATTCTAAATTTCACAAAAGATTGATGTTGAAACTAAAAATGTAGTAGTTTCTGACCACTATTAAAAAATAGAAGGACTAGCCTGTAACTTGATTGTTAATGTGAGTGGATATCATGTGGCTGACTGTATTTTGAGTCTCTGACTGGCAGCTTGAGAAGTGCTAGGCACATCTGTGTGTGTGTTTGTGTACCCAAAATTCTGAAAAGATAAAGACATGGGGAAAGGATTGTGGTGTGACCATGCCCCATAAGGAAGGGGATTTATTCTCCTCTTGTTCTTTCTCTTTCTGCCTCTTTCCAGTGAGCACATGCACCCTCTGGTAATTTTTAAAAGAAGAAAAGAAAAGGCTGGCCAGATTGGTGGCCTGGTAATTATGGCAAGTGGCACTGGTGACTGTGTGGTTTGAGTCCAGGATCTGGTAGTTTAAGAAAAATGCCTGGGGGGCCAGCAGGTAGAATAATGGTTATGGTGCTGGATTCTCACATGGCCAACCATGGTTAGAATCCTGGACCCTGAGACTTGAAACTCATGTCATGTGCGTGTGTAGGGTGCATGCCTAAGATTCTGAGAGGAGGATGGAAGAGACGGGATTATGGCATGGCCATCTCCCCTAGAGGGCGATTTCTTGCTTTCTGTCTCTCTGGTGAGCACACACGCCCTATAGCAAATATCTCTAAAAAAAAGAAAGAAAGAGAGAGAGAGAGAAAGAAAGAAAAGGAAAGAAATATACCTGGTGTATGTGCATGTATGCCCCCAAATCTCAAAAGGACGGAGTGCCCAAAATCTCCAAAGGATGGAGAAATAGAGGAGAAGGGATTGCAGCATATGAGGGTACATGTGCCTTCAGGCAAAATTTTTGAAAATAAAAAAAATAAATGAAATGCTACAGGTTAGTTTTAGCAAATTTCAAAAGCATGTTCTCCACAAGAAATACACACTACTAGTTTGTTTGTTTGCTTGTTTCTTGTCAGAAGGCACATGTGCCTGCTAGGGAGAGACAGAGATAGACTAAGAGGGAGAGAATGCACTTCCCCAATGGGCATAGTTATGACATAATCCCTTCTCCTCTATTTCTCCATCCTATGGGGATTTCTAGGAATGCATGCGCCTGTAACAGGTGTGTTTTTCCAAGCTCCTGGGGGTAGAATCAGCCATGCGGGACATAAAGGATCCAACTCCTTTAATCAACAGGCTACTGGGTCAGCCCTACTATCTTCTCAACTTATCACCTCTTCTGGTTTCTCTTGTCACATTTCCTATAACCTTTCGTCCTGACAAACATGGCTTGGACCTTATTGAAAATTTTTGTTTGGTTAGAAGAATTAGCTTCCTTAAGATGTATGCTGTCATGTGTGCCTTCCATTCACCATTCTTTTTAACACAGTGTGATTAGCACCTGTATTTTGTTATTCATTTATCTCACAGATACTGTAGCTATAGAGCAAGCACAGGTCTACACATAAAGATGACAAAGGAAGAAAAGGGAGGGGTTTTTAAAAGTAGGGAAATGTAGGTTTAAAAAGCTTTCATAGACTCTGATCATCCCAAATTCAAGAATAACTCCCCAGTTTATACCAGAAAGATAGAGGAGGTTTTACAGCCATCAGACACAGCTTGTGTTTGTGCTGTATAGTACAACACTTATTATTCTTACTAGATTGACTTCATTATAAAGGGAGAAAGTAAAATACTTAGAAATTGACCAAAAACAATTGTGTGTGTGTGTGTGTGTGTGTGTGTGTGTGTGTGTAAAACACAAACTCATTGCTTGTGTTATCTGACTCTATGGGGCTCTCTGGGTTTTTTTGTTGTTGTTGTCTTTGAACTATTTTATAACTCTGTGTGCTGTAGAATACTGATAATAATGCAAATGATTTTCGTCCATAGAAATGCAAATTGTGTCCAGTAGAGATACAGTTGATTGTTATTGCTCTATGGATATTGACTGCATTTACATGTCATAAGCAAATTATTTCAGCAATTCTGATTGCCTATATATGTGTTTGCTCTTTGAATTCTATAAACTAGTCACAATATCTTACTGCTTTCCTCATTAATTAAAATATTTAACGTGTATTCATTTTATGTTTGCATGCAATTCATGGTTGTGCCCTTTAAAATACATTAACATAATCAATTTTTGTTTTGTTTTGTTTTGCTGTAGGGCGTATGTGCTCACCAGGTACAGATAGAGTGGGAAAGTGAGAAATTGCCCCCTAGGAGGAGGCCATGCTACAATCCCTCCTTCTTCATTCTCTTCTCAGGACTTTGGGCATGTATGCACATGTCCTCGGTGTGTTTTCAAGCTCCTGGGTCCAGAACTTAAATCACACAGTCAGCCATGTGGGATGTAACCGCCTTAATCTCCACACCATCTGATGGCCTACATAATTGATGATTTAAGGTTGGAAGATAATACCACCAAACCGAGTTTAACATCTTCTCCTGAAATTTTAGAAGTTCTGGGCACAACTGTGGTGGAACACACATAGCCTCACCATCTGGGAGGTTGGATCATGTGAAAGGCCCAGTTTTTGTTGCTGGGCCAATGTGAACATGCTAGATATGGTTGCATGTGCCTGTAATTCTAGCTAATTTCAAGGCTATGGCAGGAGAATCTCAACAAGGCAAGACCCTGTCAAAAATACCTCTTTCAATTTCCCTTTTTGCCTGTATCTCTCTCTCTCTCTTCCTTTGTGTGTCTCATAAAAGAAAAAAAGTTCTGGCAATCTCAGGCTGGCATAGCCTCATGGGAGCACTCAGTTCTAGTTAAGTGGTGAGTACTCCTTTGGGTGGGGGGATGAGCACTTACCTGTTTTCATAGCCCTCTTTAGCTTTTCAGTTGCAAATACTAACATTTACACACAGGATGTTCCCCTATTAAAACTTTATTTATTGTAAGAGTATGCAGAATTAACTTACTTAGCCTTGTCAATTCATGACACAATGATCATCATTACTTTTTTTGTTATTCTATTTAATTTTACATGATCTCCTCTCCTGTTCTCCCTTCCCTTACCATGGGCATTTCCTCTAGTGTATTTAAAGATGTCTTTCCAATCCATCTTTTACAGATTTATTTAGATGTATGACTCCTTGAAAACATTTAGATATATGAGTACTTGAAAATATAATGTTCTGTAAGCTGCATGAATTGCAGTAAAAAACAAATTTAATCATATCTATCTACCTACTTACCTACATATTTATTGATTTAGTCAGGTTTTTGTCGGCGTCTGCCCCCGGGCTCGGCACTACTATGGAAGAAGTAGAAAGAATGAGACAAAAGGTAGAGTAGAAACCGACACAGGTAGCCTGAGCCTAGGTAGCCCAAGCAACTTATGCCGCCCAGATGAAATGGACGTCTTTATTTATGGAACAAGGAGACATTGCACATGTATATGTTTTACGACACTTCATACATTGGTTGCCAGGTTACAGACAATAAGAAGCAGTTAACAAATCTATGAGGGCTTAGTCACACCAGGCCAAGTGTATCCCTTGGTGATTATCCCATCAAGAGAAAATCTCATCTTCCTTTCTAATGCAAAGAACTAGCTGTTAGGTGTGGGGAAGGACCTAAAGATCTTCTAGCACCACCACACCCAGAGTAGGCTAAGGAACCTTTCAGATGCAGAGCAGGGATTGCATTTTGCCAAGATGTTTCTTGAAGTCTATCACATGTGTCTGTTGGAACGCCCCTAGCAATTTCCACCCTTGCTCTGTCTGCAGCCAAGGTCAAGGAAAGACAAGTTACAAGGTTCTGCCAAACCCCAAAAGAGCATGTGGTGTTTGCTCAGAGCACGTCCCCACACCTCAGATTCTCTCTCTTAAACGTGTCCCCACAGGTTTTGCCTTAGGGAGTGTGCACTCACTGGTGAGAGAGAGAAAATGAGAGGGAAAGTGACAAATTACTCCCCACGGGTTATGCAATCCCTTTTCCTCCATTCTCCTCCTGGGATCTTGGGCATGTATGCACACACTTCTCATGTGAGTTTCACGACACTGGGTCTGGGACTTGAACCATGGTCAGCCATGTGGGAGTCCACCATCATAACTGCTACACCATCTGCTGGTCCCATTGTTTCTTTTTTTTTTTTTTTTTTTTAGTATACAATATTGTTTTTAAGATCCATGTGGGCATGTGTAAAGTTTATTATTTTTGATGGTTGAATATTGTTGTTATATGCCTGTAATGTATTTCTTCACCCCCTCACCTGATAGTGGAACCGAAGTTGTATCCAGCTCTCTGCTACCTGACAGTGCAGTAAAGGACACCCTGAATATGTCTGTGGATCTGGGAGTCATTCATGAATTTCTATGTTTATTAGTATTCACATGCTTGATTGACTCAGCACTACCAGATGGATCCCCATTAACTGAAGACTATTCTCCCACCTGTACTGCATGACAGTTCCAGATCCCTCACTACTTTTCTATAATACATAACTTCTAAATTTTTGCCAAAGTCATAGATTGTACAATGGTATTTTCTTTGTTCTAATTTGCATTTTCCCTCTCATGATTTCTTCTCTTCTTGAAGGTGTCCTTGATATTAAGAGAAAAGCAACCACAGAAGAGTACTAACAAATGGAGAAACATAAAAGGATTATGTTTAATAAATTTTTTTCATTCAACTCAACAAGGAAGGAAATAAAAAATCATCAGTTTGGGATCAGCAGTTCGCATAATGATTGTCGCTGGACTCCCATGTAGTTGACTGCGGTTCGAGTCCCGAACCCGGTGGCTTAAACTCATGCTGGGCGCGTGTGCGTGCGTGCCCAAGATCCCAAGAGGAAAATGGAAGAGAAGGGATTGTGACGTGGCCATCCCCCCTGGGGGGTGATTTCTCACTTTCTGTCTCTCTGTCTCTCTCTGTCTGGCGAGTGCACACGCCCTATAGCAAAAACCTCTCCCAAAAAAAAAATAAATAATCATCACTTCAACTTTTACAGGATCAGATCCTAAGAGATGTGGACTATTTAATTCACTCATTGAAAAGCAAACAAAAGAGGCCAGATGGTGGCATGGTGGCAACACAACACAACACTCTACAATGCTAGACCCACACAAGAAAGTCTTTTATGTTTACATTGGAGGCCTCCCTGTACAAACTAGATGTATATATGTATGTATGTACCTGTGGTTGACTGAGGCTAGGGGATGGGTCAAGGAGGAATGCCCCTGTTGGAAGTACTTGTCTGTTTGTCTGTCTCTCTCCCTCCTCCTCTCTCTATGTTTCATGGAAGAAATAAATTAACTTTTTCTAAAAGAAAAACTCTAGTGTGTACTATAAAAGTAGGCAAGAAAATTTTATTAAACATTTATATTTTCTATAACTAGCAATTAAAGCTTAGATGTTCTATATTTTCATAAGTAGTATATACCTCTACAGAAAACTATGGCCATATTACACTGGGTTGACTTCTCCATCAGTCACAGTAAGGACAATGCCAAGGACCCACAAAGCTTTTACTTGTTTCTTTCACATGAGTGTAAAAAGTAGAGTGAGAGAGAAAGTTAACTCGAGCAGGGTCTAAATGTTTCCACCCAGAGCCCAATGTCCATGAGTGTAAAAGAGAGAGTGAGAGAGAAAGTTAGCACCTCGAGCAGGGTCTAGATGTTACAGTCCACCCAGAGCCCAATGTACACAGAGAGGTCTCCAGATGCAAACCTAGAACCTTCCCATGTCGGCCAGTCTCACAGTATTTTACTGCCACCCCACCATCCATGCCCCTGAAATAAAATACCTTAATATGTAATTTTAATTTTTTTTGAGGAAAGGGTCCATGAAGGCAAATGTGGCTATGGCCACATTTAATATAATATAATCGTTATTATGTTAGTAGTCAGAATATAGCAATGATTTCACAGGGCTATGCAATATTATTGAGTGAGGGTAGAGATACATAGTTTTATGTGCTTATTTTTAGGATAACTTATTTATGAGCAGAAAAGCAATTATAGTTGTATAATTATGTTTATGAAAAATAAGATCCAGTCTATAACCATTGAGTCATAAACTAGACAACACTTTTCAGGAATGGTTTGCAATGAAGCATAAGATCTGAGTGCCTTGGGATCAGTGGGTGGCATAATGATTACATCCCTGGACTCCAACATAGTCGACCACGGTTTGAGTCCTGGACTCGGGAATTTAAAACCCATGCCAGGCATGTGTGCATGCATGCCCAAGATCCCAAGAGGAGAATGGAGAAGGGACTGTGGCACAGACAAATCCCCTAGGGAGTGATTTCTCACTTTCTGGCTCTCTGTCTCTGTCTCTCTAGTGAGCATACATGCCGTACAGCAAAAACCTCTCTAAAAAAAAAAATATCTGAATGAACTGAAAGATTTGTTGATTTTGAAAGTAGCCATAATAGAATGCTGGCCAACTGATTTTGATGGATAGATGATTCTTTTTACTCTATTTTTCTGGCATCAGTTAACATTTGACATGTGATTTCACAATGTCTAAAACATACAAAAAATAACAGGTTTGCACCTTGAAACTTGAGGAAAGAACACAGATAACCTTATCTTTTGTTTTTCCTTCTTGGGCTACTACTATAATAATAATAAAAATAATAATATAATACAGGTATTCTGTGTGGCCCAATATGAGAGTGAGATTGTTTATAAGACATCATGGCAAACATGTGTTGCCATGATGAAGCATTAAGTGGCTACTTTGAGTAATATTATATCTATTCTAACTGTCTTCTCAGAATATAGATGAGGATGAGGGAGAATGTTTTACTACCTTTTAGTTTTCCTCTAGACTCTCCTTTTCTGCTCTGTCTGCACAATGCCCAAACCACTTTCATGCCAAATAAAACCCAGCTTTGGTCCTGAACTCTCATCAACTCTTTCCTGTGCCTTTTCTTCTTTGATAGGCCTCCTGGAAGATCTGTCAACATTCATTGTTTCCACTTCCCCACTGTCTATCCTCCATTCTGAATGCTACTTTTATCTGGATTTCCCTCCATTACTCCACTGATATTATGCAAAGTACAACATTTCCCATCTTTGGCCATAAAAAAAGTAGCTCCAAAAATTCTTACTGATTCTCTATGTACACATGTAGGAGTATTTTTCTTAGATAAATGCCTGAAGATTGATAGACTGAAAGAACAGAAATTCTAATACATGGATATTGCCAAAGTGTCATAAAAAAGATGTGAACCATCTTGCATCCCTCTAGTATATTTCTCTTTAGCAATTGGTATCGAACTATTCTTTTCATTTGGGAACTCCCTACCCCACCAATTCTTTTTTGTTTGTTTATTTTGGAGATATATTTTGCTATAGGGTGCATGTGCTTACTGGAGAGACAGAGAGAGAAAGAAAGTGAGGACTCACCCCCTAGGGGGATGACCACACCACAATTCCTTCTCCTCCATTCTTCTCTCAGGATTTTTGGCACACATGCACGTGCACCCAGCGTGAGTTTCAAGCTGTCGAGTCTGGGACTTAAATCATGTTCAGCCATGTGGAAGTCCAACACCTTAACTACTATACCACCTGCTGGCCCCGTACCTTACTGATTCTCAAATTCTAGTGTAGCTGAGCATAATTTGGGGAGATGATTAAGATATAGATTCCTAGACTCTACCATATACCAGAACATTTAATAGGATTTTTCTGGGTGATAATAATGGGCAGGATAAGACTTTAAAGAAACTATTCTTGCTCCCTTGGGCTTCCTCCTATCTCTCTGCCTGCTCTACATCAGTTGTGATGTTTTTCTTATGATCAGTTCTTAAATGATAATCTCTTCTCACTCAAGTGATGCTATTCATTCACATGGTTCAAGCTACCACTAATACCATATATTGATAAATCAAAAAGAGTACCTTCAGCTCTGACCTCTCCCAAGAACATCACACCTCCATTGTTTTTTTTTTTTTTTTTAATTTTTGTCTATGGGCTGTATCCACATTGATATGCCATAAATTCAAACTGGCCAAAGGCCAAAGCTCATTGCATTGCCTTTCCCCCCGAATCTGGTCCTCTGTCTTACCTAGCTCCGTTGGCGGTGACATTAGAAACATCCTTATCTGCTGCTTTTCTTTCATTTCCCATATCATGCTACCAAGTCCTGGCAATTACACTACCTAAATATTTTTCTAATTCTTTTTTAAAAATTTTCTTTCTTCTATGAGCAAGAGAGATGGGGATCACAACATGGGATGCTGTGATCCACACCTAGCCTCAGCCAGTCCCACATTATGGGCATATGTGCATCTGACACATTTAAGGAGGTCTCTGGATGTGGACTTGGGACCTTCCTATGTGGGTGTTATCCCCGCATCACTGCCTAGCTTCATTCCCATTCTTTTGCTACTCTTTATATCTATAATTCTGTCCTTGTCCTCTCTTTATCATATTTCTCACCTAGACTTTTATAGTAACTTTATAACTGGTCTCCTTCATTGTATCTTTCTCGTACTGATATATTCCCCCTCTGAACCAGAGCACTGAGTTATCACAAAGGTAAATGTGAGCAAGTAAATGTCTTCTCTGAAACCTATCCCTGGCTCCATGCTCACTATTAGTTAGGCACTTATTGGCTTCCCTGACCTATGATTTCTCATCTTACACTTTACTCTGTCATAATACCACACTGCCTCTATTTCTCAGATACAATATCCTATTTTATGACTCCATGCTTGTGCTATTTCCATTGCCTGGAAAGTCAGTCCCTTTTTATTTTATTTTGCCAAATTAATTTTTATTCATGGCTTTAAGACTTAATTTACGCATAATCCATCCTAGAAAGCAGTCTCTGAATTTCAATTTGAATAAAATGTGCATCATTTGTATCCTGTGATCACACACTCATACTTACATCTTTCCTTCCTTCAGCAAAAGCTAACAGAGTGACTCTTAGGCAAGATCATCATCATAAGCATTGGGAACATGGTGGAGAATAAAATGGACTGGCCTCCCTCTCACTGAAACATCACAGATCTACTATACTTCAGTCAAATATGGTTTTGTATCTGCCTCTTCAAATAGTCTGTAAGCTTCTTGAAGTCACTGACAATGTCTTACTAATCATTTTTGTATCCCCATTCTTTCTAATAGGCCCTCAATATTTGAACAAGAGTGTATAGTAGTCACCCAAATGAGATTATCTGGACTGTTACACACTATTTGAAGATGATTCTTGAGGCCAGTTTTTAAAGAAAATTATTTAAATCTGAGATTGGTAAAAAAAAAAAAAATTTAGTAAAATTTCCTTACAGATAAATATTGTGATCACTTCTGGGAAGTCAGAAAGATCCTAATCTGAATGACTTCAGGGACTTGGGAGAACTAGTACAACTATAAATAGCTCTCTTTGAAACTTATGTTCCACCTTTTTCTTTACCATGTAGTTCAACAGACACTTGGCCTTAAACATTTTGATGTAGAAAAGAATTTCATTCAAATTTACAAGAGGAGATCTGTAGTCTCTATCTGCTTTACTAGTTTGTAAAATGTGGTGTCTTATCAGCAATATCCACAAATTATCTCTCATAAAAGTAAAAGGTAAAGAATGAGCTATATTTTGAGTGTCAGCAACTCTCTGGGACAATGGCAAGGCTTGGTACCTTGACATGGATTCATTTAGGACCTTGAGAAGGGTTTGTAAAGTCAGCACATAGGGTTATCAGAAATACCAGATGCTTCCTTACTATGAGAGTGTGCTCAGTGGATGTGAAATAATATTTTGCTGAGTTAGACTTCTATAACATGAGATTTCAAGAATATGACTTTGGGCTCAGGAAAGCAGTATTTGGTCCTCTTTAGGTTTGATTTTTTAAAAAAATGTGTAGGTATTTCCTAGAGTCTAGTGCTATGCAGCATTTTAAAGGTGCCTACATTCCATTTCAAAGAAATGGCAGAACATATATCACATCAATGGATCTGAACACTGCTTCACAAGTTTTCAGCAGGGGAGTTTACAAGTTCTCCAGAGAGTGAGAGTGATGTAGCAGATGTTAGCACAAAGGAAAGAGCAAATGAGATGTGAATTACAGGGTGACGAGGCTTGCATGAATCTCATTTGTTTAACCATCTGAATGGTATACTCCAGGTATTAAATGAGCTAGATACTGTTGAACACAATTTTCTGAATAGCGCAGGAAGGTAGTTTAATGAACTATGCCCACTTGAATGTCCTCATATCATATTGCCAAGTATCATAAGTAAGTCAGCCATAGCTTACTTAGCTTTTCTTCCCAAGTCTTTTAAAGTAATGCTCTCGATGATTATGACCTTGTCATTTCATTTTCCAGGTAATGTAACATTAGGGATTATTACATGATTAGTAATTTAATTAGCAAGTGTATTAGCAGAGATTCCTTCACAAATTAAGAACTCACTTTTAATAACTACTTCACATGCAAGGAGCTGGCAGTTTTTGAGTTGTGTAAATTTAAGCACTTTACTATCTCATACCCACCCTAGTTGCTATAGCTCAGATATGTTTAACTTTGTAAAATGTTACTTGTCTGAAAACAACTCTGGGGTTTTTACAATGCTTTCCATGGCTTAGTGGCTTGATCGTATTAGTGGAGCAAAATTATCACCCAAGATATCCTGTCTCTTTTTCCTCTTTCTTGTCATTCTTACTGATCACTTCTGATACCAGATGAAACCACTTATTCTTGAGTAGAGAATAGAGACTATAATTTCATTTGCCAGGAATAATGGATGGTTCTACAGTTCATTTCTCAATCACTGGATCCAGTCCCCTGTTCACAGATAGAAATTTCAGTGGTCTGGCAGGATAATTTAATTTTAAAGCTCACCCACAGATCTCCTATCCTCTATCTACATCTGGGAGATAACTGGATAAAAAATAACACTTAAAACATATTTAATATTTCTGTGGTTGTAAAGTCAACAATTCCAGGAAACTTTTCTCACTTGCAGATGTGTGCATGTTCATGTGCATGTACATGATTGTGCAGTTTGCTTTGATTAAAAATAATTTTACTTACACCACAAAAGTCAGTGTATTAAATAGAATTCTGTGTTTCCACTTTGTTAACTACATCTTTTTAGAAATCTATACACCTAATAGAATTTGTGGGAGAAAAAAACTCTGATGATTATTATAATAAAGATTAATGCTAAAACATGGTTGAACCACATACTGTACATTAATAAACATTTTATCCTGCGACATAAGAACATCTTCTGGTGGTGCCTTATATCTCTGATAACTGGGAAGCAAGGAAAGGCCAGAAAGATGGGGAAAACTATAAAAAGAAGCTCGAAAATCAAAAGTGGTAAAATGAGACTTTGATTATCCATCTTCCAAGGTCTAGCACAACTCAAAGAAGCTAATAAAGTAGGAAAGTCATTGGCAGCATTAAAACTTATCTCATGCACTGTTGGTTTCCTGGGGCTAGTGCACAGAGGTGTCTGTGCACATCTCTTCCCAACGCTGTGTTCAGGGATATCCCATTAGTAGCTTGAACTTGGCCATGGTGGGGGTATTTATACTTTGGAAATTTTCCAAGACTATAGATCTATGGTTTTTGATTTTCTTAAATTTTCTAGGCATACTATTCCATTACACTTACTGAGAGCAGGGGGTCATAGAGGATGCAATCTGGAACAGAGACTCTGGAGTCCATCAAGTTTATTCTCACTGTTTCAGGGCCCTGAAAATTCTCTTGACTTCTCTTGATTCTTCTCCTTCCCTTCTTCTGGCCTTTCTGTGATTTACATGGCTCCCAAGTTCAAAATCTATAGAGAAATAGAGTGAAACTACAGTCCATGATAAAAACAGCACACCCAGTTTCAGCGAAAAGAAATGGTCTGTATTAGAATGTCAAGTAATTCCTGGTGAGGTGGCTTCCACTCTGACCCCCATACAGTACAGTCTACACACAGTAACAGAATGACTTTTTATGTGTTAGTTCCCATGATGCTCTAGTCAGTCTTCTAATGGAGATCATCACACTTAAAGCAAACTCAGAGTTCTTGCCAGGACGCAAAGGCCCCTGGATCCTGACTCCCTTCTCAGTTTAGATTTAAGTTAGACTTATGTGTCAACCACACCTCCCTCCTGCTCCCAGTTCTTCTGGAACCTCACCTTTCTCCTCTCAGATACACCAGGCACCCTACTGCTCTGAGGCCATTATAAACAGTACTTTTTCTGTGTTGAATATGCAACCAGATCACAAAGCATTATCAACTACAGAGAACAACTGCACCAGAACAGGCATCAATCACAGTGAGTAGTCTAAGGAAACATGTCCCGAACAAGAGCACAAACACTGCCTAGAGAGTAAAAGAGACATTTACCTATTTATTTTGAAATTATGATTCCTGGTTTATAAATAATAATTTTACACCTTTGTGGAGTAGTTTGGTCTTTCAAAGCATGCATATATCCACAAAGTAAATAAAGAAGTTGACCACTACTAATGAGTCTTTCTTCCTTTCAAACAATGCATGGTATTTTGGAGGGAGTCAAACAATTGTGGGACAAATCAAGCCCCAAATCAGCATATACAATATTGACAAGTGTTGAAGAACTTGAAAGTCAATGGGAGGACACACTATAAAATTTCCCTGGAAAGTAAGAAATGCTTTTTCATAGCCTATTATACTTCCTGTGTCAACCAAGACAAATATTTCTCAAAAGATCCAAGGTTGGAATGATTATTGCTGAGATACTTTTTTAAAATCTATAGTAAGCAGCAAATAACCATTAACGATGTGCCAATTATAGCATTCAATAATATGTTTATTTATATAATAAATATATATAACAAATTATTTATACAATACTTGCATATAATACACATTAAAATATATGTGTTTGTATATATAGACTCTTTTTACATCTCACAACAACCCTAAGGCATAGATAATATTAGAAGTGCTATACTGGGATCAGCAGATTGTGTAATGTTTATGTCTCTGGATTCCATGTAGTCAGCTGCGGTTCGAGTCCCAGGCTGGTGGCTTAAAACTTACATCGGGTGCACGTGTGTTTGTGCCCCAAACCCTGAGAGGGCAATAGAGGAGAAGGGACTGTGGTGTGGCTATTCCCTAGGGGGTGATTTCTTGCTTTCTGTCTCTCTGTCTCTCTAGCAAAGCTCACATGCCTATAGCAGAAATCTCTCTTCAAAAAAAAAAAAAAAAAAAGTGCCATACTATTGATAAAGAAACGAGAGTGATTTAAAATATGAAAATATGCTATGGTCAATTAACTAGTAACTTAGGATGCTTAGATTTGAACATGGGCATTTATAAGCAAAGATCATTCCCTCAGCTACTCTATATTCTGCTTTAAGTTTTCTTATTTCCTAA
The DNA here is from genome assembly GCA_026018925.1 of Tupaia tana. Lineage (NCBI taxonomy): Eukaryota > Metazoa > Chordata > Mammalia > Scandentia > Tupaiidae > Tupaia > Tupaia tana. Next base: position 17,672,878 of record JAKSZU010000022.1, on the reverse strand, counting down.
ACATTTGCAACTTCTTTAGATTTTAAGGTCAAAAACTTCATATATTGAGAAACTTCAAAGTTAACTCTGTTTCCCTTTTTTTTTTTTTTTTGGAGAGGTTTTTTTTTTTTTTTTTTTTTTTTTTTTTTTTTTTTTTTTTTTTTTTTTTTCCGCTATAGGGCGCGTGCGCTCGCCAGACAGACAGAGAGAGACAGAGAGATAGAAAGCGAGAAATCACCCCCCAGGGGGGATGGTCACGCCGCAATCCCTTCTCCTCCATTCTCCTCTTGGGATCTTGGGCACGCACGCGCCCGGCGTGAGTTGTAAGCCACCGGGTCCGATATGCGAACCGCGGTTGACTACGTGGGAATCCAGCGACATAGCCATTATGCTAACTGCTGGTTCCCACTCTGTTTCCCTTTTTTAATCCCTGCCCTAGTCACTGGGATCTTCTTGCTCTGCTCCCCTGTTCACTGCCTATCCTCACTCTCTCTCTCTCTTGCTTTACCACCCTGGCCTCTACTATGAATTCTTTCTGATTCCAATCCGTCTCTCAGAATTAAGGTGCTCACCCAGCCCCCTTTCTTCTCACCTTCTTCCAGCATATCCTGATGCCTACATTGGTGTGTCTGTATACCATAGTCCATCTAAAGCAATTTGTAACTGGTCCTCCATAAGACAAGCAAGAAGTAGAGAGTAAGCATTTTAGCAATTTTTATTGCTATTTGTTAGGGTAATTTATATCTGTCAAATTTAATATGAAATTTTGAGCATCTGGTTTGCATGTCCTTTCTTTGTCTCATTCTCCAAGTAAATCATCTTTATTGCGCTTTATGCAAGTACAGATCTGATGATTTAAGAAATAAAAAGTGGTTTTCACAACAACTTGAGCAGCAACAATTCTCTATAGTAAGGGGCTCAACAGTCCTGCTTTCCTGGGATTGAGAAGATTCTAAGAACACAGTATTTCTACTTTTCAAACTGGGAGAGTCTCACGCAAACCAGCACAAGTTGCTCATCCTATTGTACCATTATCAGTCCAAATTCCAAAATCTTCTGCTCATCTTTTATTCTTTTGTGATGTGATCTTACTTCGCCAGTTGCCCATATTTTTTTTCCTCTTCCACAGTGCATAATATTTTATGTTCTTTTTTCATTTTTTTTAGAATTATTTTATTATTATTATTTTAAAGTTAGCTATAGGACACATGCACCAGAGAAAGACAGACAGACAGAGAGAGAGAAAAGAAAAGGAAAGTTAGAGAGTAAGTTTCAGATCTGGGACTCAAACTATGGTTGGCCATGTGTGAGTCCAGCGCCTTAACCACCATTCCACCTTTTGGCCCACTATTTTCTGAAATTAAGTACTGGCAACAATATGAGTCAGGGATGAAGATGGCTCATCCTGAATGCTGACTGTTACCACCCACAGCAGTGCACTGAGTCCTTGGATGAGGAGAACAGGTGATGCAGAGTAGCAGGAAGGAGCATGGCTTTCAGAGTAACATGAAAGACCCAGGTCCTGCTCTACCACCCTCCCTGCCTGGCTTCATAGGAAGAACTTTCTTTTCTTCTTTCTATAATATCATTTATATACTATTATGTACCCTTTGACAATAATAAATGTGTGTGTGTGTGTGTCTGTGTATATGTACACACAATTAGCCATTACTGTCCATGAAAAACTGGTTCTAGTGGATACCAACATTTGTAGATGCTCAAGTCCCTTGTATAAAATGGCATAGCATGTTTATAATTTATACAGTCCTCTTATATACTTAAACCATCTCCAGATGACTTCGAATGCCTAAAACAATATAAATGGTATATAATAGGTATCACACTGAATTGTTTAAGGTACAGTGAGAAAAATCTGTACATGTTCAGTTCAGATGCAACTATCTTAGGACTAACTAAATAGCATGTGTCAGTAACAAGGTAACAGTTTTCCATCACCATTGGTTGAGTCAACAGACCAAGAGATTCCATGGATATGGAATTCTGACTCCATGTATTATGCTTCTATCTATCTATCTATCTATCTATCTATCTATCTATCTATCTATAATATCATTATATTTCATATGTATGTATGTGTGTTTATGAGATATAGATAGATTCACATATCTCCATTGGAGCTGTTTCTCTGGAGAACAGATACACTCATGAGTAAATTAGTGTGATGTCACGGAATAGCTAAGCAGACTATAGGAGATAATTCATGTGAAGCAGGTTTGCAAAGCTTTGGCCAAGTCACTGAGTGCAATTAAGATACTCCTTGTACTATTATTTCAATGGAGAGCAATGATATTGACCATGAGTCCAAGGACATGTGGGAAGAGCAGAAAGGTAATGTGTAGATGACGTCTGTTTTCCTTGATTCAACATGATGAAAATACAACTTAACCATTATTTGAAAGTTTATCAATTTACTATTTTGCACTAGGTCTATATTAATTTCAAGTCTCAAAATCTACACAATCTTGAGAATAGGTAGTAGATGTCTTTTCTTCATTACATGTATGTATTGTTTTGCATGCACTGTATTGTATTAAATATGCAATGTTGATAAATATCTTTTTATATAAACAAAGAGGAATACATCATTTCATTGTTGTTCTAAGACAATATCACTCGTATTTTTTTGCATACCAGATATTACATGACTTTTTCATGATTTTTTTACTTAATTTATCTAGTATATCTTATTTTACTTTTTGTTGTTAAATCTAATATACTCTAATTTACACTAGACTATTTGCCAACACTGTGTAAAGTTTTTTAAGAGGGGAAACATCATTTCAATCAACTGTGAAACTTCACATTATATATGAAGTTCACTTTCAAAATCCAACTTTCATGTAAGATGTACACCATGCTTTTCTTCCTGTTTTGAATCAGCATTTCTTGTAGGTCATAAGGATGGTAGCTGCTGTTGTCACCAGTCTAGTCAAGTGTGAATCTTACATGTGGCACTTTCTACTGTTGAATGTAAAAATTCTGTAAAAAGTTGAAGGTCATTCTTGCCGTCTGTTCATTTTTAATGGTAAAAAAACACAAACATTCCTTTAAACACAATGCTTGTGTTCTTTGGAAATTAAATATTGATATTTTGGCAACCTTACTGCTTAGGTCAGATGTGCTTGAGTTTTAACAATTTCAATGCTTAATATTAACAATTGTAATATTCATTTAAAAAATAAACTTGTACAGAATTCTCAGAATTTTTCCTAGATTACATATTTTTGCCCAAACTGGGTCATTTCCATTGAGTTCTGCCAATTTTCAGTGGCATAAGTAAGATATTTGGTAGCAGGTAAATCTGGGTTTTAAATCTTATCTTGTGCCACTATGTGATTCATGCATGTAACTTACTTTTCAAGGTCTTAATTTTAACAATTGTAAATTAGGAAACTAAATATATATTGCATCCAAGACCTACAGTTTCTCTCATTTGGTCAAATATTGTTTCTACTATCCCAAGGCACTCTTCTAGGTCTGAGGATATGGCAGAAGTGAATAGCAGTCCTACTCAAACATAAAAATGTTCTATTGCTGGGACTATAATGGCTATGAGTAGACCGTACCCGGAGTTAAACTCACGCCGATCCCGAAGGAGAATGGAGAGAAGGGATTGCGCTTCCCCCCTTTTTCTGCTTTCTATCTCCTGTCTCCCCCCATGCGCCCTATTCTCCAAAAAAAGTTCCTATTGCTGAGCATACAGTGGATCAATAGAGATGGCTTCTTCCCCCCCCCCATTTTAAAAGTATATTTATTCATTTCCTCCATGAGCAAAAGAGACAGAATGAGAGAGATACCACCCCAATAGGGTCTTGATGCTGCCATCCAATCCCCTCCTCAGCTAGCCCAGGATCATGGGCACACATGTACCCAGCAAAATCAGTAAAGTCTCTGGACTTTAATCGAGAGCCTTCTCATGTGCAATTACCTCACAAAGTGTTGTGTTTTATTACTGAGCCACTATGAGGCCTCTTCTTTCCATTTAAAATCCAAACTATTCTACACATCTAATATATATGTTTTGTCTATTGGATTGCATATAACAAGTTATCATATTAGCTTTCCTTTTGAAGTGTTTACGTCCCATGTAGCCAACTAGGTTGCTTGAAGGCAGGACTTTTTTCTATATCATATAATGCCTGGCAGTGCTTTTCATGTAGGGAATAATCAGAAAATTATACTAACATAATCCCCAGTGAACAGCTTTGTCTGGGGTGAGTGGAGGGGAGAAAAGGTTTGGAGGCAGTAGCATTGCTCTGGCTTTTAACTTCAAAAGCACATCTTATTGATGACCTGACTTAGTCTCCACATTCTCTTGGATACCTCAAAATGTGCTTGCTGAAAAAGTATTGTTATATTTGAGACATATAGAGCTCCATGTCAATGTAATTTGTTTATACTGTAGCATACAAATATTAACATCCCAATTTAGAAAAAATTAAATCTTCTAGCAACAGATTTTCTTCTTTTAAAAATTCTACAGGCTAGTGTGTTTACTCATTAGATAAAGAGATAGACAGACAGAGAGAGGGAGAAAGCATCTCCTAATGGGGTATGGTCATGCCACAATCTCTTCTCCTTCATTTCCCCATCCTTTTGATATTAGAGGCATGGGTGCACACATGCCAAGTGTGTTTTTTAAGCTTCCAGGGCTTGGGATTCAAACCATATTGCCAACCATGTGGGATCTGACCCCCTTAAACACAAAGCCATAGGACTGGCCTAGAGAAACAAAGTTATTCTTTTATAAATAATTTTAAACACTTTAAAAGAGATTTTTAATATCTTTTCAACATATGCCATCACAGGATTAACCTTTTTTTAATATTCAACTATAGAATCAATTTTCCTTGAAAAAAACTGGAGTAAACTTTTACAATTCATCTCTCAGCTTTTCACGCTTACATCTTATATGTGTGCATGCACATTCTCTCTCAAACACACACACAAGCACTTTATCTGGATCTTAAAGTTGATCATTTATTCATATTTCATTTTATGTTAGTCCCAGAAAAACAGAAATGGTATTAGCCTAGAATTGGGCAAGCTTCTTATCTAGAATTTTTGAGTAAGGGATATGGGTTTTTCATGTAATTAAAGCAGCTTTTTGATGGATATGTATAAATGTTACCAAGAACATAAGCATACACTCAAAAACACAAAAGATTATTTATCTCATTCTAAGTGTCTTTTTTTTTCCTTTTCTCTTCTTTCCTTTTTTTTTTTTTTTTTTTTTTTTTTTTTGCCATAGGGCATGTGTATTTGTTGGAGACAAATAGAGACAGAGAGATAAAGTGAGAAATCATTGCCCAGTGGGGATGACCATGCTGCAATCTCTTCTTAGGATTGTGGGAATGCACATACATGTACCCAGTGTGATTCTCAAGCTACTGGGTCCAGCCAGGACTCTAACTTCAGTCAGCCATATGGGAGTCCAGTGTCTTAACCACTACAGCACCTGCTGGTCCTTCTCTAAGCATCTCAAAAGTAAGTTCAGGAGAAAATACTGTTTGAATGATAGACTATATGAGGACTTCAAAAATGCTTAAGCAAGCATGTAATTGATTTTGTTAGAATTCTATCCATTCCAACTATAGAAGTCTAACTCCCAGGGACCGGCAGATAGCATAATGGTTACGTTGCTGGACTCCCACATAGTTAACTGCAGTTCGAGTCCTGGACCCGGCAGTTTGAAACTCACATCAGGCATGTGTACATGCATGCCCATGATCCCAAGAGAATGGAGGAGAAAGGATTGAGGCTTGGTCATCCCCTGGGGGGTGATTTCTCTCTTTCTGTCTCTCTATCTCTGCCTCTCTGGCAAACGCACATGCCCTATAGCAAAAATTTCTCTCTAAAAAAAAAAAAGAAGTTTAAATCCTTGCAAACTATTACTAAATATGCAAACTATTACTATTACTATACATATGATGATTTTATACATTTCTATAGATGGAGATAGATACTTTTTTCCCAGAATAATTTAAGTTTAGAGGGAAAGAAATGTGGTTTAATTACAGGGGAAGAACTATGAAATATATACATAATCGTATTTCATAATTCTGAATTATTCTCTTTGAACTATCAGATTTTTGGATTTTCCCTTGTATAATAATCAGAAGGAACCATCACATTTTGTGTAGTTGTTAACTGGGCTTTGCAAATGATACAATAGATTCTGGATAGTGTCCTCTGTGGTTGACTGACACTTTCAGCTACCATGCAGATGTTGATACTTAGAACTCCACTTATTTAAAATCAATCTCATTTTTATTACTCCTCATCCATTTTTTTCTTCCAGTTACATTTCATGCAAAAGTTAGGGGAGTTATTTTTAATTTTTTACTTTCCTTCCCTCTTATAACTCATTTTCCAATCCTATTGATTTTTTTCTTTCATGAAATCTCTTTTTGTTGCCACTGTCTGGTTCAAAACCATGTTACTGAACTCATGTGTGACAGAAAAATATTTCATCAAGCTCACTGTTTAATGCCCTTCTATCATTCCAATTCATTCTACACACAGAACAGAGACAAGCTTCCTAAACAATGCTGTGAATACATCTTCCTATTCCCATACCTTCCTTGATCCCATCAGAACACAGAGGCCCTCTATAAGCACTCCAACATCCTGAATACATTCAGAATAATAAGGCAAAATTCAATGAAAACTTACATATGCACTAACCCTTTTTAAAGAAACATAATTTTACTAATATATAATATGCACATAAAGAAGGTCAGAACATTGTATAGCTTGACAAATTTTCACATACCAAATACAGCAGTATAACTAGAGTCCAAATTGTACTAATTCTTTTTTTTTTCTTTTCATGATTTCTCTTTTTTTTATTTTTTATTATCATCATATTCTTCTTTATATTACATTGAATTACATATAACTTTACAGTGTATTACATTGCTTTTTCAAAAGGGAATGCCATGCATGTCAGTCAGTAGAGTCATTAATCTCCCCACTTTAACATTCAATATCTTTTCTATGTTTTCCCCAATCATTATTATTATTATTCTAATTATTTTTTAAAACAGTCAATTGCTATTTCTCATTTTGCTTGTACAAATACTTTGCCCATCATGAAATACTTCTCAGACAAATCCAGTTGAGAATACTATACATGTCAACATCAACAGTTAATAAGCCATATCTGTTTCTCACTAATGTCCTGCCTCTCTATTGTTCACTTGTTATCTTTCTCTATTCTCTTCTCTTCACTTCCCCCATTCCACACTGTCCTATTCTTGTTAAGTACCTTCACTGCTTTTATGTCCTCCAATTTTTTGCTCTCTATTATAGAGTGCTGATAGTCGGTATATATTGAGTGGATACATACAATATCTTTCTTTCATAGCCTGGCTTACTTCACTCAGCAATATATCCTCCGTATCTGACCACATTCTATCAAATTCCAGGGTCTTGTTATTTTTTATGGCTGAGTAGTATTCCATAGAGTATATATATCACACTTTTCCAATCCATTCATCAGTTTGTGGACATTTAGGTTGGTTCCATGTCTTGGCAATTGTGAATAATGCTGCAATAAACATTGATGTGCAAGCACTTTTCTGACTGAGTGTTCTCCTGTCTTTTGGGTAAATACCCAGAAGTGGGATTGCTGGATCAAATGGTAGTTCTATTTGTAGATCTTTGAGGAACCTCCATATTGTTCTCCATAGTGGTTGAACTAGTTTACATTCCCACCAACAGTGCAGGAGGGTTCCCTTTTCACCACATCCCCGCCAACACTTATCACTTTTGATATTCTTAATCTTTGCCGTTCTGACAGGGGTTAGGTGGTATCTCATTGTAGTTTTTATCTGCATCTCCCTTATGATGAGGGATGTTGAGCATTTTCTCATATGCTTTTTGGCTGTTCGAATGTCTTCCTTAGAGAGACTTTTGTTCAGCTCATTTTCCCATCTTTTAATTGGGTTCATCATTTTTTTTTCACATAAGGACTTGAGTTCCCTATGCATTCTGGTTATCAGTCCCTTGTCTGAGGCATATTTAACAAAAATATTTTCCCATTCTGAGGGTTGTCGGTTCACACTTGTTACTGTGTCCTTTGCTGTGCAGAAACTTCTTAGTCTAATATAGTCCCACTTGTCTATTTTAGGGATTATTGCCTGTGCTTTGGGAGTCTTATTTAAGAAGTCTTTGCCTACTCCAATGTCTCCCAGAGTTTCTCCAGCATTTTCCACCAGTAGTTTTATTGTTTGAGGTCTTAGGTTCAGATCTTTGATCCATTTTGAGTTGACTGTTGTTAATGGTGAAAGATGGGGGTTCAGTTTCATCTTTCTGCAGGTGGATACCCAGTTTTTCCAGCACCATTTACTAAAGATGTTTTCCTTTTCCCAATGGATTGACTGATATCCTTTGTCAAAGATCAGTTGGCTGTAAGCTTTGGGGGTTATTTCTGGGGTCTCTATTCTCTTCCATTGGTCCACTTGTCTGTTTTTATGCCAATACCATGCTGTTTTGATGACCACAGCTTTATAGTATATCTTGGGATCAGGGAGTGATATGCCTCCTACTCCATTCTTCTTGCGCAGGATTGCTTTTGCAATACGAGGTCTTTTATGGTTCCAGACAAATTCTATGATTGCCTTTTCTAGATCTCTGAAGAATATCTCTGGTATTTTGATTGGAATTGCATTAAACATGTAGATTAATTTGGGTAGAATTGCCATTTTATGTTAATTCTTCCAATCCAGGAGCATGGGATGTCCTTCCACATTTTTATGTCACTTTCAATGTCTCTTTTAAGATTTTCGTAGTTTTCTTTATAAAGGTCTTTGACTTTCTTAGTTAGGTTTATCCCTAGGTATCTTATACACCTTGTGGCTACAGTGAAAGGGATTCCTTTCTTCAGCTCTGCTTCGTTCAACTTGTTGTTCATAAATAGAAATGCTATAGATTTTTGGATATTGATTTTGTATCCTGCCACCTTACTGTATTCACTTATTACTTCAAGCAGTTTTTTCATGGATACCTTTGGGTCTTCTAAGTATACCATCATGTCTTCTGCAAATAAAGATACTTTCAATTCTTCTTTGCCTATTCGAATGCCTTTAATATTATTCTCTTCTCTGATTGCAATAGCTAAGACTTCCAGCACTATATTAAAGAGCAGTGGAGAAAGTGGGCAGCCTTGCCTAGTACCTGTTTTCAGAAGAAAAGCTTTCAGCTTTTCCCCATTCAGTATAATGTTAGCTGTAGGTTTTTCATAGATTGCTTTTATTGTGTTCAGAAATGACCCTTCTATACCAATCTTACTGAGAGTCTTAATCATAAAAGGATGTTGTATTTTATCAAATGCTTTCTCCGCATCAGTTGAGATGATCATATGGTTTTTATCTTTCTTTCTGTTAATGTGGTGTATTACATTTATGGTCTTGCGTATATTAAACCAACCTTGCATCCCTGGTATAAAGCCTACCTGATCGTGATGAATGATCTTTGTTATATGTTGTTGGATACGATTTGCGAGTATCTTGTTGAGAATTTTCGCGTCTATATTCATCAATGATATTGGTCTGTAGTTTTCCTTTTTTGTCATATCTTTATCTGTTTTGGGGATGAGGATGATGGAGGCTTCATAAAATGAATTTGGAAAGTTTCCTTCCTTTTGAATCTTTAGAAATAATTTTAGTAGGATAGGGGTTAACTCTTCCTTAAAAGTTTTGTAAAATTCACAAGTGAAGCCATCTGGGCCTGGGCTTTTCTTTGTTGGGAGGTTATTTATTACTGATTCAATCTCCTGGCTTGTTATGGGTCTATTCAGGTTCTCTATGTCTTCCTGATCCAATCTTGGTAGATTATATGCATCCAGGAATTTGTCCATCTCCTCCAGGTTATCTTGTTTGTTGGCGTAAAGTTGCTCAAATTGTACTAATTCTTTTTATCATTACAAGTATTTCATATGATGTTGTAATCTGCTTAAGGGAGGTCAGTTATAAGTGGATGAGTTTGAATTTAAATCAATTTGTCAGAATCCAGAGCTTGTGCACTTAACCACATTCATAAGCATCACCTACGTTTGATCCAAACAAATGCATATAATCAGTCTGCCAAATACTTTTAGTACTTTCTTTGACCTCTATTCTCACGTTATTTGGATCCTAAAATGTTCTTTTCTTCCTTCTTCCTCCTTAACTCTCTGTCACTTTCTCCCTCTATATTATATTCTTCTTCTTTTTGTTTTCGTTTTGTTTTGAGAGAGAGAGTTTTGCTATAGGGCATTTGCACTCACTGGAGAGAAAAAGACACAGAGATACAGAAAGCGAGAAATCGCCCCCCCCCCAGGGGGTAATGGTCATGCTGCAATCCCTTCTCCTCCATTATCCTCTTGGGATCTTGGGTACACAAGCACACATGAAGTTTAAGCCACTGGGACTCAAACCACAGTTGACTATGTGTGAATCAAGTGACATAACCATTACGCTGTCTGCTGGTTCTTTCTATTCTTCTTTCAATACTGAAATCAAATCCTTAGTTCAGCCACTGTGGAGAACAATATAAAGGTTCCTCAAAAAACCTACAAATAGAGCTACCATATAATTCAGCAGTTCCACTCCTGAGTATCTACCCAAAGGATAAGAATACACTCAGTTGAAAAAACACTTGCACATCCGTGTTTATTGCACCATTAGTCACAAATGCCTGGCATATTCTAATAGCACAGTGTAGCAAACAGAACCTAAACTTTGGAGCCAAATATTTCTGGGTTCAAATTTTACCTGGTCCACTTGCTATGTATTAAGTTTCTAAGCATTGTCATCATCGGGAGAAAAAAAAGTTGATCTAAATATAGCCGTATGTTTGAGTTTTTTGAAACTGAAACATATTAAACGTGAAATACCTAACACAATGCCTGCAAGATAAGCAGCTATTCATTCAAAGGTATCTCCTATTATTAATGAACCTTCAGCATCTCTCTCCCTCCAATAACTCTGTTAGTCTCCACTCATTATTTGACTTGTATTCATAAACAGCATGGTGGATTTTATTCATTATTGTCCTAGATTGTTATGATTTCTTTTATTCTGATTCAATTTGGCCTGTGTGTTTTGTTTGACTTTCTAAATAGGTAGTAAGCTTCTTGTAAACAGGGATTGCATTACATGCTAATGTGCTTTCTTCATTAAAGACATGTTTAGTAGGCACCTTACATGCATTTGTTGATTTAAAAAAACTCTGTTCCAGGACAAATAAATGAATGAGAAGGTCCTACATGATAGATAAAAATGATACTAACCTAACCTGTGACAAATTTAATATTTTCAATAAAATTTTTTCCCAGTTGCACTGATGTATTTATGGGAGGAGTGCATTTGACATGAATTGAGCTTCTTAGCTTAATTTAATTACTTGCATTTCTATAGTTCTGGAAATAAAAAAATACAGGTATAATATGATTCTAGTTCACTAATTCCATTAAAAGAAAGAAGAATTCAACTTTCTGAGAAATGAAACTTCTGCTTTGAAAACTCTACAGGCCTCAGTGCTGTTGTCTTTAAATTAATGATCTAACCCCTTGGCTATAAGAAGTAGTTATTGTACAGGTGTAAAAAGAAACAAAAGCAGCCATGTAGAGAAGAAATAACTGCATTCTTGGAATGAAAAGTAATCAGCCTGGAAATGTAAGAAATCGAGTGGGAAATGAATGAGAATCTTAACAGAGCATCAATATACCAATTCTTGCCAATGGTTCTGTCTACTCAGGCAGGTAGCAAGCACTGTAATTTGGGGTGAGAAATCCTTTGAGATTTTTAAAGGAGGAGTAGCTTAGAAGCTGTTTGTGTCACAGTGTCAGGGTTTCTAGAAGCTATCCCACTGTTTATTGCTAATATTTTATGTGATAGTGTTAGAAAGGAAGGATATTAAATTGTGTTTAAAATATCACCCACTGCTTCCAAGAAGAAGTTATTTCTGTTTACTTAGCTCCCGGGCACTCCTGAATGAATAGAGTCCAGGTCATGGTGAAATGAAAATGAGAATGGAATTAGCAAGGACAAATTGACTACATATTTAAGCTCTTATCCAGAGATAGAGGAAAGGCTACAAAGAGACTAAGAAGAGAGAGTCTGGGTGTTTGGATTGAAAGAAGGGAGAGTATTAGAGCAGCTTCCTGGGTTTTGAGAGATAATGAAAACAAGAGCAATGAGAAGAACATTAATTGCTGAAAGATCTGACTACATTCCCCCCCTGTATGCCATTTTTCAAAGAGTGATTATCACAACCACGACAATGGTTAATGCAAGTTTCACTAGATGAGAGCCCCACTGTACTTTAGGAAAGAAGAAACAAAAAACACATTTCTTCTCTAGACCACTTACTTCTTTTACAAAACTGCATTGTGCATATCTATTTTGGAGTAACTTACTATAACAGTAGCAACCACAGCTGTTAATATTTATTGAGCCCTTACTATGTGCTAGTGAAAACTGGATGAGAATGAATGCTAAGCTCACAAATGGGCCACCTCATTTGATTCTCATACAAATATTTTGTAGTGTCCAGAAGAATGACTCAGCTTCTGAGAAGCCAAGGTAGTGCAATGCTCTGCAATACTGGAAGCCATGAGGAGGTTGGGTTTAGCTCCCAGATCAACCTGTACACAGTATGTGCCTGCATGCCTATGGTTCTGACAGGCTATGGGGCTGGGCAGAGGATTGTGGTATGGGACCTTGTTGAGGTTGCTTATCTTTTTCTCTCTCTTTATGTATCTCATGAAAAAAATAATAAATGGATAAATTTAAAAATTAAACCAAAAAATGAGGCTAAATTGATGGCAAGCAGCACATAAAAAAGGTGTTCAAAATCATTAGCCATTAGAGAAATTCAAATTAAAATCACAGTAAGATTTAATTACATAGCTATCAGAATAACTGAAGTAACAGTGAGAACACCAAAGACTCTCAAGGATAAGGAGAGACAAAGTCACTAATAACTGCTGATGGGCACATAAAATGAGACAGCACCACAGAAAACAACATGGCAGTTTCTTAAAAAACTAAGCATAAAACTCCTACATGACCTGGCAATAGCATTCTTGAGTTTTTGTCTTAGAGAAATCAAAACTTATATTCATACAAAAGTCTGTGAGTGTTTCTAATGGCTTTACTAAAAATAGCTAAAAACTGAAAACAATTCAGATGTCCATCAATGGTGAATGAACAATATATATCTATACCATGTATTCTAAAAACAAAGTATTGATAAACATAGCCACTAGCATGAATTTCCAGAGACTTATGCTGCATGAAAAAAAGCCAGTCTCTGAAGCTTATACAGTTTATGATTTACATAACATGTTTGACATGGATAAATCATAGAAATAAAGAATAAGTTATTGGTTCCCAGAGGTTCAAATGGGGTGGAAAAAATACACTACAAAGCTGTGATAATCAAAACAGCATTGTATTGGCATAAAAACAAACAGGTGGACCAATGGAATAAAATAGAGACCCCAGAAATGAATTTCCAATCATAGAGCCAACTGATTGGACTTACCCAAAAAAAGATTATCAACCCAATTAAAAGATGGAAGAATGAGCTAAAAAACAAATCTCTCTGGAAGACATATGAACAGTCAAAAGGCATATGAAAAACTTCTCAACATCCCTTATCATAAGGGAGCTGCAGATCAAAACCACAATAAGATACCATCTAACCCCAGTAAGAATAACTAAGATTAAAAAAAGAAATAAGTGCTGGTGGGGATGTGGTGAAAGGGGAACTCTCCTACACTGTTGGTGGAAATGTAAATTGGTCCAGCCACTCTGGAGAATAATATGGAGATTTCTCAAAGATCTACAACTAGAACTACCATATGATCCAGCAATCCCACTCCTTGGTATCTATCTAAAAGACAGAAACATTATTGCAGCATTACTCACAATTACTAATATATGGAACCAACCCAAATGTCCATGCACAGAAGAATGGATTGCAAAAGTGTGGCACATATACTCTATGGAATACTACTCAGCCATGAAAAACAAGACCCTGGCTTTTGACAGAAAGTGGATGAATATGGAAGACCTACTGCTGAGTGAAGCATGCCAGCTTATAAAGGAGAGACATTGTATGTCTCCACTTAATATATACTGACTGTCTGTACTCTATGGCTGAAACTGAATGACTGGAGGATATAGAAACATAGAAAATGGTTATAGATACTAGATACAGTGTGGAAAGAAGGTGGGAGAAAGACAAGAGTCTGAGAAAAGATTTTATAGAGAAAAATAGAGAGGCAAGCCATTTATGGGACAAAGAAATGGGTTATTATCTGTTGATGATGACATGTATAGTATCCCCAACTGGACTGGAAAGAAATGTATTCATGTTGGAATATTCACTTTACAAACTAAGTGACATATGAGATTGAATGTATAAAATAAATAAAAATTTAAAAAATTTTAAAAGAATATAATGTAGAACCCAACAGCAACCTGATCTTCAAGATTTATATATATTTACAGGAGGAGAATTTTCAAGTCTGGATGAATAGGGATTTTTCCAAATGCTGCATCAATAAAGTATTACTCTAGATCTCTTTTAAAAAAAGGAAATTCATTATTACATATAATGAAAGAAATTTAGGAAAATTAACCTTATAGTAAGAATAAATGCTGGATAGAAGAGGCTGAATATGAAGGACCATGAAAACATCTTTCTTTGTGTTGGTAATTGGAATGTACAGAAAAAACAACTGGAAACATTTGTAAGAACTACACAGATATCAATATAAATTTTGAGGAAGATATCTTTAATCTTAAAACAGAGACCTCTACCCTTTGAATTAAACTACCTCTTACAAAATGCTCCCACAAATTAAGGACAAACCTTCTATGTAATTATGAGGGGCTAAAGATCCTAAAGGCATTTTTAACTTATAATGATTACTATGAAATACTACTGCTATATTCCAATTTGGACAAAGTGCTAGCCACATATGATCTTTTGAGAGTTCTTTGTCTGATTTTCTTTCTCCCTAATAATACATTTCCTAGGAAAATGGTAATTAGACTATAAACATTTGGCTTTGTCATTATTGCTAACAGTGTTACAATTTTCTAACAATAAAACCTGAAATTTCCAGTGAAATATAAACACAATCAGCTCTCAAAGCCTTTTTTAATTCACAAAGACATAAAAAAGTATTTTTGGATTTTTTCTCAAGAATAAAAAATGGCATTTTGATAGCTTTGTTCCTTGTTTCAGTTTTTAATGAATCTTCTCTGTAATTCCCAATTCTGAATATTACTGAGTAATCACATTTTTCTTGTTTTAATTTATAGGTGAATTCTTTTGTTTGACAATTAGAAACATAATTAACTATAATTTCTAGGCTTGGCTTTGATTTCTAAGAAAATGAGCTACACTAAGATTTAGAATAATACATGTAATAGTGAAAAAAAGTAAAAATGATGTGATAAAATTTAGAGCAGATTATAAAACAATTTAAGTACAAAGAGCTAATTTAGTTGTCTGATAGTTATGGAATTAGTTACTCATTTTGACAAACCTTCCTTTACTTTTAAATTTCATATAGGCAAAACAGTAAGTACCTTAAAAACAAAAGATCTAGTCATATTGATGCAATATTAGAATTTCTATATATATAATGTGATGAAAATTAATTTGGAAATGTTAACAGATTTTCTACCCATCCTCAGTCCTCTGAAGAGGGTTTCTCCATTGGCACAACTGTCCTTTCTTTCCTCTTCCTTGACAGCATACATCCACCCTGTTCTTCTGTGGAGGAGGTAGGTCAATTCATATGATACAGAAATGGACTGAGAGGCAGGGGAAGACAGAACAAAGAAGGACTAGATGTTTACAAGGAACAGATTCTGAATAATTTGTGGAAAGAGAAATTTTGCAGTACATGTGAGAAGAGTGGGTAGAAGAAACAATGTTACGGTCTCTGTGAATATGTTTGCAATGCCCTTTTTGTATGGCTGCCAAAAATAACAATAATAAATAACAAATAAAACAAAACAAAAAAGACCAACAGGGGACCAGCAGTAGCACAATGGCTATGTCACTGGACTCCCATGTAGTCAGCTGCGGTTCGAGTCCCGGACCCGGTGGCTTAAATTCACGCCAGGCACGTGTGCGTGCATGTCCAAGATCCCGAGAGGAGAATGGAGGAGGAGGGATTGCGGTGTGGCCATCCCCCCTGGGGGGTGATTTCTTGCTTTCTGTCTCTCTGTCTCTCTCTGTCTCTCTGGCGAGTGCACGCGTCCTATAACAAAGACCTCTCCAATAATAATAATAAAAAAAGACCAACAGGATTCCCAGTTAAATTAGGATCTCAGATAAACAACAATAATTTTAGTGTAAGAATGTCCCAATGATAATTGGGTTCTCCCATATTTTTTCTTATCTTTGATTTCTTTTTCTTTTTGCTAAATCTGTCAGCTCTGTCTTATATTTCTGATTAGGGATGAGCTCTCCAAAAGAAGCGGTTGGACTAAAGTTTCTTTGACTATGCTTCTTTATTTTGAGATAGGCTGAGATACACATACCTTTTAAAAAGTTACATTTTCAACAATAGTGTAAATGTCTTGGGAAATTCCTGCAGTTGGGTAAAACCTGAGCTTTGAATACCTTGAATTTGTTGTAATAGATCATTGGCATTTCAGAGATCTGAGTATTTAAGCATGAGCAAACTAATAAGTTAACAAAACTTATGAAGTTTATAAATAGAAAATACCATCTATTCCAATAAAAACTATTCTTCATTTCCCAGGGAATTTATTCCATAATTAAAGGATTTATGAAAAGAATCAGATGTATATAGTAAGGTCAAATTTACTTTATAATTGCTCTCTATATTTGACTGGGAGTTTTAAAAACAAAGTTTATTCCCATAGTAGAACAGAAAATTGTGGTATTGCAATTTCATTTATTTAAGATTTAAATTTGGGGAAGAAATTGTATATACAAAGCTATAATTTGGCTCTTTCTTTGAGTATGCAGGAGAGAGAGAAAACTCTTTATGAAATATGGCACATGACTACATTCAAATAGGCACTATAATTAATCATAATAATTTTTCTTAACAGTTAAGGGAAATATAGAATACCCATACCATAAACTCTCATCCTCAGCTCTCTGTGTTTTATTATTCTAGTCATTAAACAGATATCTGATTAACAATAAAAGTTAAAAGATTTTCTTTTTCTTTTTAAGCTTTGCTAATGAATTTCTCTCTCATTTTTCTATGTTGTAACTAATTCCTACATTCTGCTTACAAATCTTCACTGAACTTTGCACAAGTTTCTAAGTACTTTTTATGTCTCACAAGGCTCCTTGCCTATTATCTTCTCCAACCTCAAATTTCATGATCTTGACTTGATGGACAACTTCTCTGTGAACATTCTGTTCCTCTCAGTTCAGGACTTTGCATATGGTGGTCCTTCTGCATCGAAAACACACTCTTCTTTACTTTCTCATCCTTTTCAGACTAACTGCTACTTATTCTCTGTCAACTTAGATATTGCCTCTTCTGAGAAGTTGTCCTTAACAAAGACTGATATAGTGATCCTGCAATTAACTCTAGTACAACTTGACCTTAGGTTAAAATAAACTGTATATTACACATTAGTCTTATATCCTCCATGACAGAAGTTTCCTTTAGCATTGAGTCTCACAATTTTTTTACCAGTACTTAACACAGTCTTCACACAGAATAGGTCCTCAATAATTGTTGAATGAATAAACAAGTAAGTGGTGTTTGTGTTTGAATCAGCAATGTAAACAACAGTTATTCCAACTAGACATCACTGAATATTGGTACAATTACTAAAAACAGGTAGAATCCAAGCATCAATGTTTTGTATGCTTTTAGCACAATCCATCCCTTTAAAAATATACCCACAGTAAAGTGGTTCACTTCTGATGTGGCCAGCTGTGATCCTTTCCTGGGTCACACATCACATTTGTGAAACTACATTACTCTCTAATATTACCGAAGAGAGTGATACCTCCCTCTATTAAATCCTCCTCTTTGGGAAGCCATGCGGACATCTATGTAACCTATCAATCAATGAATGAATGGTTCAGTTCATTTTTAATTTTGAGTCACACTTTAATAGAGGCTGCTGCTACACAGTCAATATTTGACCACTTGAAACTTAAATTGCTATCCAGGTTGATAACTGTTCAATTGGCCAATTGCCCAGAAGATAATCCGATTGACTGTCTTAATAACTGAAATAATTGAAGTTATATTCTAAAATTTTTCAGTATTTTGAAAGCTGGATCAAATAGACCAATTAAAATTTGCTTGGTTGCTTGACAGTCAGCCAGCCAATTTGCACCTTGAGTGACCAGAGATCAGACAATAGTGGTAAGCTAAAATGAAATATTTGATGATTTATATCTGTTTTCATATGCAATTACATGTCCTCTATATAGGTAAAGACAGTAGAACAGGAAATGACAAGACCCAATGTCTGACCTTAATTTTATTGAGGAAAAAAGAAAAAAAAAGGGAAAATCCAAACAGTAAAATTAATTTATTTTAAACTCATTAAATTTAGATTCATTAAAAATGTTTTCCTACCCCCTCCAACTATTAATAATTTAGTATAACAGGATAAGCTCAATTATATATATTGACTTAAAGTACCCCAAGAGTAAGGAGCTACATTTATTGTTCTAGTTTAGTAATAAGTATTACAAAATAAAATCTTAATTTGTGTAGAGTTTAGATAATACAGAGAAAACTTCAGCAATTTTCATAAATTATTGTTATTGTTGGGAAAAGATGTAGTAGCTTATTGACATCCTTATGTTATTGTGTCTTGAGTGATCTGGGATGTCCTGCCAGAATAAACATCATCTAACTAGCTATAACGTGCTTGGGGAATTAAAGTAGCTATATCTCTGAATACTTGTACCAAAGAGGATTCAACCTAGTAGATTTGAGATAAGCTTTTCAATTTATCCACTTTGTTCTAAGCGCTACCCAAGTGAAAGCACTGTAGCTTAAATTTTAAGGTCAGTTATGAGAAATTTATTAGACACTGATAGAATACATTGGGCCAGATTAAATGGGAAAAAAATACCCAGTTTTTACCCAGGCTATTTTCTTGGGCTTTATAAAAGAAAATTCAAATAGTT
This sequence comes from Tupaia tana, assembly GCA_026018925.1. Lineage (NCBI taxonomy): Eukaryota > Metazoa > Chordata > Mammalia > Scandentia > Tupaiidae > Tupaia > Tupaia tana. The sequence goes on along the minus strand of JAKSZU010000022.1, from coordinate 17,653,720 downwards.
AATGTTACCTTGGTATTTAATATCTATGTTTGGGGAACTCTGGATAAAATCCATCCATATATCTTTATTTGATACATATTTTCTGATTATAGAAGGTTGGGTTTGTTGAGAAATACCAAATAATAAGTAAAAAGAGTCTCGATTAATTCATAAATGTGACTCCTGAGCCTCTGGCATTGCAGCCACTTTACTTCCATGAAACCTATACTAAGTCACTATGTCTTTTTTTAAACAAACAAACAAACAAACAAAAACACACATTTTAATTGTTTTAGAGAATGACAGATGTATAATTAAAACCATTTAAAATGGAAATGTTTTACTCAAGCAAGTTACAATATTAAAAAAAAAAGCTTTCAAGACACTATAAAAACACTTCACTTCAAATCATTGGCTGTTTAAAGATAAATCCTACAATGTATAATTTCTAAAAACAGCAACCAATTCTAATTTTGAGTTTGTCAGTGATTGTTCTAATTGTTAGAACATGACCATGACATTCTTTTAGGATGATAAAATCCAAAAGAGAATGGCCAAAATCTAATTGAGGATTTTATCCACCTAGCATCGAGTTTTATTTCTACTACAACATGGACCTAAGGTGCTAGTAAAGCATTTGGGATGGAAACTTTTCTGGGATGTGCAAGTTTGGAGAACAGCCCTATGTCCTAAAGAACTCTAATATAGAAATTACTTTTTTTTTAGGTTGAGTTATTTATTTCTTCCATGAGCAACAGAGACTGAGAGAAAGCTCCCCAACAGGTCTTGAGCACCCTGGCTTCTTTCAGTCCCAAATCATGGGCATGTGTGTGCCTGGAGTACTTAGGTAGGCTTCTGAATATGAACTGGAAATCTTGCCAAATGGATTGGCCTCACAGAGTGTCATGTATTACCTATGCATCACATCTAGATCTGGAAATATTTTTAACTTCTCTAATTTCCATGATCTTGGTTTGAAACAAAGCAATCAAATATATACAAGTCTCTCTAGATGGTTGGGGGGTGGTGGTGGTACTTACTTGACCTTGGGTATTACTTGTCTTTACAAGCCTCAAATATTACTGTTATAGACTTTGGGACTAGAGACCTGTAGTCTTCACTTTCTATCAGCTCTAAAATGTCAAAATATCCTCAATGTACCACAGAACACATTATTTAAAAAATAACTTTCTCATCTGAGCTCAATACAGCTCTCTCTTGCTACATTTAATCCTCTCTGTGGTATGAAGCATCACTAGACCAAGTAAATAGTTGACTTATTAATTGTCTCCCCAATTAGACTATAAACTCTAACAGGGAAGGAGTTTTTGTCTATATTGTTCACTACTTTATCCCCAGGAACTTACACAGTAGGCAAACCTAGTCAAATATAAACAACAAATATGAACATAGAATAAAAGCTACTAGTTAATAAATGTCATCAGCTGGAAAACTAATATAGACTTAGGAGAGATCTGATTTAAAAGGCTGTTGGAATACTGAGTTGGGGGTAGAGGAAGGAGACTACTGCAGTGAGGGAAAAGTGGGAGGGGCTACTGCATTATAAAGAACATTCCAGGGGTCAGCAGGTGGCATGACAATTAAAGTACTGGATTACCACATGACCTACTGTGGTTACCCAGGGATTGAAAACTCACAACAAATGAATATATATATATATATATATATATATATTCACAAAGGTCAGGCAGAGAAGGCTTTTCTTTTACAGGAAGGAATAAACAGATAAAAAAGAACTGGATGTTGGGGAATGGAATGAGCCAGGGGCTTCTGGCATAACTGGTCAGTCAGTTCTCAGTGAAGACTATTAAGGAGGTGCTGCTCTGTGGTCCAATGCTTGCTCAAGGATGGCTTAATGTCCTGGGGCTTGTGGGAGTGAGAAGCCTGAATGACATTTAGTCAAGTCAAGTTAATGAGTACCTTATCCAGATTAGTCAGTGGAGGCAAACAGTTCTGCTATTCATTTATGAGAAAAAGAATGAGACTGCAGAGCCTGTGTCTGACTTTGACCTAAGTAAACAAAGGGAGATGGGCATCACAAATCTTATTTTAAAAAGGTGATTCTATAAAGACATTTCCCCTAACACAAAGAGGGGGGTGGAGATTTCTTCACTGCTGCTATTTTATAGAACCACAGTGCTTAGATGAAGTTCAACATTATCAAAGGGTTTAGCTCTATAATATCATCAAACGAAAAAGGGTGGGGTGGTAGTAGAGTTACAAGTATATAATCAAACAAGAAGTGACATATATGCAAATTGTACATTCTGTGTATCAAGGGCTTTGTGCTAACTTTTTTCCAGCTCTGTATCTCTTGTAGAAATTGCTTCATTCATGTAGTTATACACGTTCGCTATGAAGGGAACTAAAAGTGAAATGTTGCATACAAATCTGCTTCCATTCCTCTCCATAAGTATTTGCCTCAAAGGAATGGGAGAGGGGAGATGGGTAAATTCTTCCTTAATTTTGTGGTACTAACTGTGACTCTAGTATTTAGAGATAAATGTATTTTATATATGAGAAACCTTATGAGCAAACCAAATACTTTTATGTGGCTTCTACATTTTAGTAAATGACGAAGTCATACTTTCAGCTGCTTTGACCCAAATCTGGAGCCATCCTTACTCCTCCAATTTTTCATTCACACCACATATTCAATCCGCCCACGAACTCCATCTGTTCTGTCTTAAAAATGCATGCAGAATCTGACCACTTCTTACCACCTCTACTCCACCCTGGTCCAAGGGCATCAGCTAGACTTTGTGGTCATCTCTATCCTGTCAGGAACATTCCTGTCTACCTCAGGGCTCCTGTCCTCCCTACTTCCTCTGCCCACAATGCTTTTTCCTGATCATGGCTCTCCCCCTACATCTTTGGTTTTTGGTTCAACTGTCAACATATGAGAAAGGTCTTTCATAAACTCCTATATAAAATAGAAACTTCTTCATTCTGTAGCATTCTCTTACTCTGTCTTATTTTTCTCTGTAGCACAACTTCCTATGATTGATTCATTCATTGTCTTGTTCACTAGACCACTGAAATTTTTTCTTCACTGCTTTACCCTCAGGACCCAAGACAACCATTTTATACTGTCAAGGATTTCAATAAACACCTGTAAGATTATAAATAATATGTATTTTAATGAAATTTAAAGTTTTCTCTGTAATTATTTCACTCTAGGACACTGAAAGAAAAAAAGAAAATATTGTCAGAAATGCTAAAGAAATTTTAAAAATTTATTTATCATAATCTTGTTTATATTACATTGATTCACATATAACTTTATAGTGTATTACATTTCTTTTTCCAGAAGGAGTACCATATATATCAGTCAATACAAAGACATTAAAATCCCTATCATCATCATCCAATAGCTTTTCATTTTTTTCAAATTGTTATTCTTATTCCAATTATTTTTTCAAACATTCAATCCTTATTTACCATTTTGCTTGCAAAAAGTCTTTACCCAACCTGAAATACTTCTCAGACCAGTCCAGTTGAGAATACTATACACATCATCAACATGCCTCTCTATTTGTCCTTTTGCTATCCCTCTCCACACTCTTCTCTTCTCCCACCCCGTTCCACACTGTCTTATCATCATTGACTATTTTCACTGCTTTTATGCCCGCCAATATTTTGATCTCTACCATGAAGTGTGGATAGTCGGTATATATTAAGTGGATACATACATTATCTTTCTTTCATATCCTAGCTTACTTCATTCAGCAATAGATCCTCCATAACCGACCACTTTCTATCAAATGCCAGGGTCTTGTTTTTTTTTTTTTTTTTTTTTTTTTTTTTTTTTTTTTTTTATGGCTGAGTAGTATTCCATAGAGTATATGCTCCACACTTTTTCAATCCATTCGTCAGTTTGTGGACATTTGGGTTGGTTCCATGTCTTAGCAATTGCAAATAATGCTGGAATAAATATTGATATGCAAGCACTTTTCCGACTGAGCATTCTCCTCCCTTTTGGGTAGATACCCAGAAGTAGGATTGCTGGATCAAATGGTAGTTCTATTTGTAGACCTTTGAGGAAGCTCTATACTGTTCTCCACAGAGGCTCAACCAACCTGCTTACATTCCCACCAACACTGTAGGAGAGTTCCCTTTTCACCAAATCCCCACCAACACTTATCACTTTTTATATTTTTAATCTTTGCCTTTCTGCCAGGGGTTAGGTGGTATCTCATTGTGGTTTTTATCTGCATCTCCTTATGATGAGGGATGTTGAGTATTTCCTCATGTGCTTTTTGGCTGTTTGTATGTCTTCCTTAGAGGGATTTTTGTTCAGCTCATTTTCCCGTCTTTTAATTGGGTTAATCTTTTTTTTTTTTTTTTTTTTTTTTTTTTTTTTTTTTTTTTTTTTTTTTTTTTTTTTCGCATAAGGCACTTGAGTTCCCTGTGTATTCTGGTTATCAGTCCCTTGTCTGAGGCATATTTTACAAAACTATTCTCCCATTCTGAGGGTTGTTGACTCACAGTTGTTACTGTGTCCTTTGCTGTGCAGAAACTTCTTAGTCTGATATAGTCCAACTTGTCTATTTTAGGGATTATTGCCTGTGCTTTGGGAGTCTTATTTAAGTTTTTGCCTACTCCAATGTCTCCCAAAGTTTCCCCAGCATTTTCCAACAGTAGTTTTATCGTTTGAGGTCTTAGGTTCAAATCTTTTATCAATTTTGAGTTGACTTTTGTTAATGGTGAAAGATGGGAGATCAGTTTTGTCTTTCTTCAGGTGGATATCCAGTTTTTCCAGCACCATTTACTAAAGAGGTTTTCCTTTTCCCAATGGAGTGACTGGTATCCTTTGTAAAAAATCAGTTGGCTATAAGCTTTGGGAGTTATTTCTGGGGTTTCTATTCTATTCCATTGGTCCACATGTCTGTTTTTGTGCCAGTACCATGCTGTTTTGATGATCACAGCTTTATAGTATAACTTGGATCAGGGAATGATATGCCTCCCACTCCACTCTTGTTGCGCAGGATTGCTTTGACATTACGTGGTCTTTTATTATTCCAGACAAATTCTATGATTGTCTTTTCTTGATCTGTAAAGAGTATCTCTGGTATTTTGATTGGAATTGCATTACATATGTAGGTTATTTTGGGTAGCATTGCCTTTTAAAATATTTATTTATTTAATTTTATTTATTCGTTCATTTATTTTAATTTCACCAGAGAGAGATACAGAGAGAGAGGGAAAGTGAGAAAGCAAGCCACCAGGTCCAGTACTTGAACCGCAGTCGGCCATGTGGGAGTGTACAGCGCCTTAACCACCATGCCACCTGCTGGTCCCCTAGAATTGCCATTTTGATTATGTTAATTCTTCCAATCCAGGAACATGGGTTGTCCTTCTACTTTTTAATGTTACTTTCAATATCTTTTTTTAAAAGATTTTCATAGTTTTCTTTATAAAAGTCTTTGACTTCCTTAGTTAGGTTTATCCCTATGTATCATATATGTTGTGGCCATGGTGAAAGGGGTTCTTTTCTTCAATTCTACTTCATTCAACTTGTTCATATATAGAAATCCTATAGATTTTTGGATCTTGTTTTTGTATCCTGCCACTTTACTGTATTGACTTATTACTTCGAGAAGATTTTTCATGGAGACCTTTGAGTCTTCTATCACGTCATCTGCAAATAAAGATATTTTCAACTCTTTTTTGCTTATTCGAATGCCTTTTATATTGTTCTCTTTTCTGATTGCATTAGTTAAGACTTCCAGCACTATATTAAAAAGCAGTGGAGAAAGTGGACAGCCTTGCCTAGTACCAGTTTTCAGTGGAAAGTCTTTTAGCTTTTCCCCATTTGGTAATAATGTTAGCTGTAGGTTTTTCATAGATGGCTTTTATTATGTTGAGAAATGACCCTTCTATACCAATCTAGCTGAGAGTCTTAATCATGAAAGGATGTTGTATTTTATCAAATGTTTTCTCTGCATCAATTAAAATGATCATATGGTTTTTATCTTTCTTACTGTTAATATGGTGCATTACATTTATAGTCTTGTATATGTTGAAACACCCTTGCATCGCTGGGATAAAGCCTACCTGGTCGTGGTGAATAATCTTTGTTATATGTTGTTGGATACAATTTGCGAGTATCTTGTTGAGAATTTTTGCATCTATATTCACCAACAATATTGGTTTGTAGTTTTTCTTTTTTGTCATGTCCTTATCTGTTTTCAGAATGAGGATGATGGAAACGTCAAAAAATGAATTTGGAAGGTTTCCGTCCTTTTGAATCTTTAGAAATAATTTGAGTAGAAAGGGATTAACTCTTCCTTAAAGGTTTTGTAGAAGTCAGAAGTGAAGCCATCTGGACCTGGGCTTTTCTTTGTCAGGAGATTATTTATTATTGATTCAATCTCATGGCTTGTTATGAATCTATTCAGGTTTTCTATGTCCTCCTGATTCAATCTTGGTAGATTATATGCATCCAGGAATTTGTTCATCTCCTCCAAGTTATCATGTTTGTTGGTGTATAGTCACTCAGAGTATCCTCTAATGATATTTTGTATTTCTGTTATGTCTGTTGTAATGTTGCCTGTTTCATCACATATTTGATTTATCTGGTTTCTTTCTTTCTTCCTCTTTATCAGTCTAGCCAATGGTGTGTTGATCTTGTTAATATTTTCAAAGGACCAGCTTTGGCTTTCATTTATTTTCTGTATGGTTCGTTTATTTTCTATTTCATTTATTTCTGCTTGAACGTTTATTATTTCTTCTTGCCTGGCATTTTTAGGGTTTTTGTTGTTGTTGTTGTTGTTGTTGTTGTTTTACTAATTCCCTGAGGCATGATGTTAGATTATCTATTTGCCACCTTTCCTTCTTTATCTTATGCACACTAATTGCTACAAATTTCCGTCTTATGACTGCTTTTGCCATTTCCCGTAGATTATGGAAACTAGTGTACTCATTATCATTTGTTTCTATAAATTTTTTGATTTCAGATTGAATTTCTTCAGTGATTAAGAAGTCATTTAAAAATAGGCTGTTCAGTTTCCATGTGTTTGTGTATTTTCTAGAGTGTTTTTTGAAATTAATCTTGAGTTTAACTCCATCATGATCAGAGAAGTTGCTGGACATAGTTTCTATGCCTTTGAATCTGTAAAGGCTTGATTTGTGTTCTAACATATGGTCAATCTTTGAAAAGGTTCCATGCTGGGGTGAGAAAAATGTATATTTTGTAGACTTAGTTCTATAGATAGCTATCAAGCCCATTCGATTTATAGTATCATTTAGGCCCTGTATCTCTGTATTTATTTTTGCCTAGAAGATCTGTCTAAAGGAGATAATGGGGTGTTGAGATCCTCAACATTTATAGTGTTTCTCCCTATCTCTCCCTTTAGCTCCAGCAGTCTTTCCTTCACATATTTAGGTGCTCCTGAGTTGGGTGCATAGATATTTATAAGTGTTATGTCTTCTTGCCGGATTTCCTAGTTTACTATTATATAATGCCCTTCTTTGTCTCTTTTTATAATCTTTGACTTGAAGCCTGTTTTGTCTGAAATCAATTCGCAAACTCCAGCCCTTTTTTTATTTCCATTTGCATGGAATATCTTTTTCTAGGCCTTCACTGTTAGTCTATGTATGTCTTTATCCATAAGGTGAGTTTCTTGTAGGCAACAGATATAGGGTTTCTGGTTTTTTATCCACTCGGCCAGTCTGTGTCTCTTAATTGGAGAATTTAATCCTCTAGTATTCAATGTTATTATTGATATTTCCAGCCCTATTCCTATCATTAAGTGAGTCATTTTCTTGGTTGCTTTTTGTTCTCTTAGAACTGTCCACCTGACTTTGTAGTTTTACTGGTATAGCATTACCTTAAGAACCTCTTGAAGAACTGGTCTGGAGTTGGTAAATTCCTTTAGATTTTGTTTATCTGAGAATGTTTATATCTTTTATTTCCCATATGAAAGATAGTCTTGCTGGGTATAGCATTCTTGGTTAAAAGTGTTTTTCATTCAACACTTTGACTATATTTCCCCATTCTTTCCTTGCCTGCATTGTTTCTGCCTAGAGGTCTGATGTTAGCCTGATAGGGTGACCTTTGTAAGTAACTTTATGTTTCCCTCTTGCTAACTTTAGTATCTTGTCTTTGTCTGTTGCTTTTGCCAATCTGACTATGATGTGCCTTGGAGAGGATCTTCTTGGGTTGATTCTACTCAGCATCCTATGTAATTCTTAGAGCTGGATATTTGAATGCCTTTCTAGGTTTGGAAAGTTTTTTTCCAGGATTTCATGGAATAAATTATCAATGCCCTTATTATTCTCTTCCTCTTCTGGGATACCAGTTATCTGTATGTTGGGGCGCTTGATGGTATCCAGTATTCCTTGTACATTATCTTCATTATTGGTTGTTTTCTCAATCTTCTTGATAACATTTTTCTAGGTCAGATATTTTGTCTTCTACGTTCAAGAGTCAATCTTCTGTCTGATCTAATATACTTTTAACACTTTCAAAAGAGGTTTTGATTTCCTGTATCACAGTCTTCAACCCTAGAATTTCCATCTAGTTCTTTTTTAAGGTATCTATTTCTTGTTTCAAATCATGAAAGGACTTCCTCATCTCCTGGAGCTCATTGTCTCTCCTCTTCCATCTCAGTTAGTTTGGACACTACAAATATTCTGAATTCCTTATCTGACATGTCCACAATGTCCATTGTATTGACTGTAGGTGATGTGGACTTGATGATTTATTTCCCTTGGGGGAGAGGCGTTTTGTTGGTTGCTCATATTTCTTGGGCCTCTATTATTGTCTCTAGTCATTTGGTGATCTATACGTTCCTTCCTAACTTATTCAAGGTATCTCTGAGTGTTAAAAGGTATGCAGGATTAGAAAACTGGTGATCTCTGGTCTGCCAACCTGTTGCTCACCAGTATCATGCATTTTTGTCACTGGTCCTGGGTGAGCCAAAGTAGTCCCTGTTTCTTTCTTTTAAAAAAATTTTATGGGACCAGCAGTTAGCATAACGGCTATGTCGCTGGACTCCCACGTAGTCGACTGTGTGGTTTGAGTCCTGGACCCGGTGGCTTAAACTCACGCTGGGCGCGTGTGCGTGCATGCCCAAGAGCCCGAGAGGAGAATGGAGGAGAAGGGATTGCGGTGTAGTCATCCCCCCTGGGGGGTGATTTCTCGCTTTCTGTCTCTCTGACTCTGTCTGTCTGGCGAGCACACGCGCCCTATAGCAAAAAAAAAAAAAAGAAAAATTTTATTTAATTTTATTTATTTTATTTTAATTTGACCAGAGCAAGACACACAGAGAGAGAAAGTGAAAAAGCAAGCCACCAGGTCTGGGACTTCAACTGTGGTTAGCCACGTGGGAGTGTCTAGTGCCTTAATCACCACACCACCTGCTGGTCCCTAGTATTCCCTGTTTCTAAGGAGTGGTGAGCCTCCAACTGACCTAATAAGCTTCACCTCAGGAGCAAAAAAAAAAAAAAAAAAAAAAAAAAAAGTCACGCTGCATGCAATGCCCACCACGCTGTTCAAAACACTGAAATTCTGAGAGTCCAAAGGCAAGTGGGGAAGAGGTGGAGGATGAGCGACCATTCCCAGCTGTTAGAGCCTGCAGCCACAGACAATCTGGTGTCCAGCACTGCTGCTGGCTTGAACCAGTCTCCAGATGGGGCGGGGAGGGGTGCAAGTTTGTCTTAAAGTCCCAAGAAACAAACCTCAAGCCCAGAGATGAGTAGGGGCGCGGATGAGTGACAGGTCTCAGCTGTTAGGGCCTGCAGTGCTAAAGAAATTTTTTTGGATTTTCATGATTATTTCCTCTTTGGACAAAAGAGAAAAGTTATACCTACTGCAATGAAATATTGGAAGTTTTTTCTTTTCTTTTTTTTTTTTTTTTTTTTTTTTTTTTTTTTACTGTGAACTATGTTTTGAGTCTAGAATAAGTGCTAAAATAGCAAGCTTATAGTCTAAGTGGCAGTCAAATGGGTAGCATTTTGGAACTTTCTCTGCATTATGCACCAAGCATCTGCCACAGAAATACAGGTTGCTATATCTTGACCAGAAACATGTTTAGTTTCCTGAATTTGTATTTTCACTTGGTTGGACCACTAGTCATTAGCTCTTTACTTTTCAGAGTGACTTTAGGAAGGTAAGCCTATGAGACAGATACCTAGCTTCTAATGAAAAACTCTTGTGAGAGATGAACTAATCAGGAGTTAGTCATTGTTTGTTAGAGTGGAACATGAAGATGGACCCCCTATAGAAGGTCTGAGTACTGGGCCCACCTGGCCAAAATCTGCCAGCTGCAGTGGCTCAGCAGTAGAGCGACAATCTACAATGCTAAGGCCGCATGGGAAGGTCCTGGGTTCACATCCTGGGTTCACAAAATCTCCCTGTATACACTGGGCACAACGACGTGCATGTCCATGATCCTACTTGGCTGAGGCTCAGGGTGGATGCCACGTATAACTGATAACAATAATATAAAATTAGTCTTGTTTGCATGGTATTCTATTCTAAGATCTAAGCCTGTATTTCATTCCACTTGAGCAGAAACCTTGGGCAGATCAGCTGTGCAGTAAGCCAGTGGTAAGATTTTATATCCAGAAACATCCATTGTTGGGAAAAGGAAATCAGGACTAACACAAAATCTTGCCCAGGGCCTAGGGAGCTGGAAAAACAAGCATAAGAGCATAGATGTATATCCTTTCACATAGCCTTCTCCTTTCTGGGGATCTAGGGAGAATTGACAAAAAAAAGTGTACATTTCTCAAATGGATCCAGATTTATTCTATAAAGCATCTATAAATATAATAGATCAAATGGGCAATCCAATGGCTGGTGGGAGAGTAAATCAGTACGGGTTTATTTATTTATTTACGAGAGGTTTGTGCGATAGGGCGTGTGTGCTTGCCAGAAAGACAAAGAGACAGAGACAGAAAGTGAGAAATCACCCCTCAGGGGGGATGGCCACGCTGCAATCCCTTCTCCTCCATTCTCCTCTTGGGATCTTGGGCACATACGCACACACGCTGGCATGAGTTTAAGGCACCGGGTCTGGGACTTGAACCATGGTCAACTACATGGGAGTTCAGTGACACAGCCATTACAGCAGCTGCTGTTCCCATCAGTACAGGTTTATTAAGGGTAAAATGGAAATACGTATTCCCCAACATGACAAAATCCATTTTCTTTTTATTCAGCCATTCCACTTCTAGGATTTAATCTCCCTTCTGAAATTCAGAGAGATGCAAACTCTATTTAATTATAAGATATTCTTCAAGGTGATTTATGACAATAAAAATATGGAAGCAATCTAGATGTTTAATGAAATGAATTATTTAAGAAGCCCAGGACAGGGGCCACCAGGTAGTATAGCAGTAAAGGTGTTGAACTCCCACATGGTCAACCGCAGTTCAAGTCCCAGACCTGGTGACTTGAAGTTCACACTAGGCCCATATGTGTGCATGCATTAAATCCAGAAAAGAGAATAGGGGAGAAGAGAACGCCACATGGCTATCTCCTCTGGGGGGGTGATTTCTCATTTTCTATTTCTGTTTCTCTTTGTATCTTCAGTGAATACACATGCCCTATAGCAAAAATTTCTCTTAAAAAAAATCCAGGAGGGACCAGCAGTTAGCGTAATGGATATGTCGCTGGACTCCCACGTAGTTGACCGCGGTTTGCGTCCCAGACCCGGTGGCTTAAAACTCACACCAGGTGTATGTGTGTGTGTGCCCAAGATCCCGAGAGGAGAATGGAGAAGAGATTGAGGCATGGCCATCCCCCTGGGGGGTGATTTCTTGCTTTCTTCTGTCTCTCTGTCTCTCTCTGTCTGGTGAGTGTACTTGCCCTATAGCAAAAATGTCTACAAAAAAAAAAAAAAAATCCAGGACATCCATGAACTATATTATTTATTTACTTATTTATTATTACTATTATTTTAGGTTTGTGCTATAGGAAAAGTGTGCTTACGAGAGAGAGAGAGAGAGAGAGAGAGAGAGAGATAGGGAGAGAGAAATCACCCCCTGAGGGGATGTCCATGCCATAATCCTTTCTCCTCTCAGGACTTAGGGCATGTACATACACATGCCCTGTGTGATTTTCAAGCTGCCAAGTCTGGGACTCAAACTGTAGTAAGCCATGTGGGAGTTCAGTGCCTTAACCACCATGCTGCCTGCTAGCCCCTATTTTTATTTTATTATTTTTTAATTGCCAGAGTGCATGTGTACTCACCAAGGGCGGAGGCCAGAAAAGGCAGAAGTGGTGGGAAAGGAGAGTGGACATGTTACCATCTTTTTTCCTCTCCTTCCCTTCAAACTTTTGGGCACACATATTCAGGCCTGGTACATTTTTAATGGTATTGGGAGGTAATGTCTTTGAAAAACGGGGGTTGAATGTCTCAGTTTCTGTCCATCAAAAAATTTCAGAGCCAGAGGGGAGGCAATTACATGTTTTTTTTTAACAGATGCGATTTGTACTTAGAAGTGAACATCCTTTTGCAGATTAGCATTCAAGAAAATTCCGCTTTTCTTTTTCTAGTTTGCCGACCTTAACAAGTTTTCATTTATTTTGTGCTCTCTTGCTTTCACTTTTAAACACAATTTGTTCTCCCCACAGTAAAGTATAACAGTGATAGAAACTAAGTTTCAAAAAGGCTTCTAAGCACATTTAGACTGTTATATTTCTCCTCTAAAAGCAACACATCCTACTCTCCTTCTATTAACTCCAATAGCATTCAGTTATTGTGCAACATGCTAACACTGTATTCAAAAGGTAGCCATCTGGGATAGAGAATCATACTCAGAATCCTTCCAGAATCAGAGATCAAACTATAGACCTTTAATCTATTACTCCATGTAATTCTGGCCCTCTGACTACACTGACTGTTTCAGAAATGGATGTAAGACCTTCACCAGAGTTAGAAAACATTTACTAGAACCACACAGGAGGAGAAGCTTTCCTCAACAAATTTCCACGATTTCTTTCCATTAAAATAATAGAATGTCAGGACCAGCAATTAGCGTAATGGCTATGTCGCTGGACTCCCATGTAGCTGAGTGCAGTTCGAGTCCTGGACCCGGTGGCTTAAACTCATGCTGGGCACGTGTGCATGCGTGCCCAAGATCCTGAGAGGAGAATGGAGGAGAAGGGATTGCAGCGTGGCCATCCTCCCCCGGGGGGGGGGGGGGGGGGGTGGTGGTGGTGGTGGTGGTGGTGGTGTGATTTTTCATTTTCTGTCTCTCTGTCTCTCTCTGTCTGTATGTCTGATAGACTCCCAGCACTTCACATCATCAATATTTATCTTTTAAGTCAAGAAAAAGAGGTGGAGTTCTGGTATGTTTTGATCTCCTGGATGCAACCATGCCTGAAGCTATTGTACTCCTATTAACCTTTCCTTTGACTGGAGGTAGTGTGAACTGAAATTTTGATACCTGAGTGATACAACTGACATTTACACCTCATGAAGATTTGTGTTGGTTTATACTCATGTGTTCAAGGAGTAATTCAGGTTTGCAGTTGATGTGCAGAATAACTGAATTGTTTATTCTCTTATTAAAGAGAAATTTTCTCAGACTTACATCTCTCTCTCTCTCTTTTCATTTTTGCCTGTCATAAGGGAGAGGTATTATTTTCTGAATGTTCATTAAGAGTTACACTCTGTGGGGCCAGCAGGTACTGTGGTGGTTGGGGTGCTAGACTTCCATATGACCGACTGTGGCTCAAGTCCCGGACCTGGTGGTTGTTTTCTCACTTTCCCTCTTTGTCTTTCTCTGGTCAAATTAAAAGTAGTAACAACAATAATAATTGTTACACCCTAAATATATCATGCTAACTTATTTTCATAACCGACCAAGAAACAATGGGTTTACTTACTTTTTGGAGAGGATTTTTTTTTTTTTTTTGGGGGGGGGGGGCTATAGGGTGTGTGCACTTGCCAGAAAGACAGAGAGACAGAAAGTGAGAAATCACCCCCTGGGGAGATGGCGATGTCACTATCCCTTCTCCATTCTCCTCTCAGGATCTTGGGCATGCATGCACATGCACCCAGAGTGAGTTTAAGCCACTGGGTCCAGGACTCAAATCACAGTCAGCTATATGGGAGTCCAGCAACCTAGCCATCATACCTACTGCTGATCCTGGGTCTACTCACTTTTTAACAGTTTTTACAAACTTGTCACATGTAAGCAACTTGACTAAAGTCAAAGCTCATAAACATCAAAACTGGAATTGAAGCCCAGATTTCCTGTCTTGGTAACTCACATTCATGTAGTAATAATAATAGGAAAACATAGACATAATACTAAAATCATTTAAACTTGTGTTTTAAATACTTTATATAACCTAACAACACTGGATTGACAATATTTTTATTTCCACTTCAAGGATGAGGTAACTGAAGCACAAGGAGATTAAAGGTTTTACTCAAGCTTCCATAGTAAGTGGTAAAGTTAGGAGTCAAAGCCAGGTCAAACTTCAGGAATTCATGCTTTTAAATGCTACGCTCTACTGCATCTAATTCAATGACTTTCTCCTTCTTTAGGTTAGGGCAGTATTTCTCAACTATGTTTTCATTATCACATCACTAAGGAGATGTTGGGAGTAAAATTGCCCCATTAAGAAAACAGGCAGGTCAGTCTGTGGTGTTGGATAAGGCAACTGGATCCCACATGGCTGACCACGTGGTTGGATTCCCAGACTGGACACTTGAAAAGCAGGCCAAGAACAAGTGTGCATGCCCAAAACCCCAACAAGAATAAGAAATGGGGAAGAAGGGATGGCAGCATGACCATTCCCCATAGGGCATTTTCTCTTTCTGTGTCTCTTTCTAGAGAGCTCATGTGCCCTCTGGTAAAATTAAAATACAAACAAAAATAAATGAACTAGACCCTAGGGTCTATGTTTTTAGGAGTATAGGCTGTATCTTACTTATATCTTTATCATCTCTGCTAACCCAATATAACCCATTTTCTTCACGATCTTTATCTTTGTTCTGTGAACTTGTTTATGAACCTCTTGGATGTATCAATTGATCTGAATGGCGAGCATCTGCTCCAAAGCACTACACACTGTTCCAGAAACTTTAGCCAACAGGGCACTTACAGTAGGACCCAGAAAACAAAAAACCCTCTTTATCCTTTCTTTTTCACTGTGACTTTTCCTAAAGATGTAAAAAGGTGTTATTCTGAATTTAGAGTTACAGTCTATGGAAAGATTTTTCGATGGAAAGCTAAACGTTTCTTCTTTTTTTTCCTCATACATTATTTTTAAATCTTTTAAAATGTTTTTATACATTCAATCACATTATTTAGCTTACAAAGTGAACATTTTAATATGTGAACATTTCTCCCTAGTCAATTGATCAAAATATCTTCAACAGATAACACCACACCTCCCCATCCCATCAATGCTCTGTCTCCATATCCCTCCTCCAAATGTCCTTCCCTAGGCCCCACTCCTAAACACACACCACATCTGGAATTCACACCCAGCTCTTGTGTTTGTACATCCTTTAGTCAATCAGTTTCAGTCATAGAGTGCAGACACTCAGGATATATTAAGTTGGGACATACAATGTCTCTCCTTCATACCTGGCTTGCTTCACTCAGCAGTAAATCTTCCATATTCTTCCATTTTCTGTCAAAAGCCAGGGTTTTGTTGTTTTTTTGAGAACTTCCATTTAATGGCATCTTCTAGGGGAAAAGAA
Source organism: Tupaia tana (assembly GCA_026018925.1). Classification (NCBI taxonomy): domain Eukaryota; kingdom Metazoa; phylum Chordata; class Mammalia; order Scandentia; family Tupaiidae; genus Tupaia; species Tupaia tana. The sequence goes on along the minus strand of JAKSZU010000022.1, from coordinate 17,638,046 downwards.
GCCCTGTATTTTTATTTGTAAGGTTGAATATCATCTGAAAATTTGATGATTTTTACTAGACCTTGAGGTTGGGCTTTCACAGATTGTGGGACTGTTTCCCACAGATTTACCTAAATGCCTTTCATTTATCTAAATACAAGCTCATGGTTTTTAGGAGATAAGAATAATTTTTTCCATTCAATTTTTTTTCTACTGTGAAGTTATCTGGAATCCCACAAGAAAACAGCTGTTATTATCTTATTTCAACTTTTGTATATGGAATCTGCTTCTAAGTTAGTTTATGACTGATGCAGTCTTTGTTGTATTTTATGACTATTACTAAAAGTCAATTATGAATGAAAGAGAATTGTTCATTTCAGTTTAATCAATAACACCTTAATAAGTAAGGATTACCCATTAAAAATCAATCAGTCTTTATGATAAACTTTAACAACTTGCATTAAACTCAATGTGACCAAATATATATTTAAAGATTATTATAAATATCTATGAATAAACTTATATTCACCTTAGATTTCAGTTATATTTGTTGACTCCAATCGATATGATAATGGGAGCTATTTTCAAGGCCTTAGGAGCAGGTTTTTATGCCAGAGACTAGAAAGTAAATTTAACAGATACTTCCCTGATAGTCAGACTTGCCTTCACATGAATTTTCAATTCAATTTCAACCTCAAATGGGAGCTCCCACAAATTCAAACACCTCGTTGAAGCAGCAGAAAATGAATTATGTGGATAACAATATTTCATCAAACATGAAACTCAACTGTGTTATGTCCAAAGCAGTAAAACTGTGTAAATAAATTGCTAAGTCATAGTAAAATTGATGACTTGAACCTCATGTTTTAAAACCAGGATGACTAGTTAAAAAGAGAAAGAGGAAGATAAAGAGAGATACAGAAATGAAGGGAAAAAAATTTTAATTTGGTACATTTTATTGCTATTTTCAAGTTTAAATGAATATTGGAGCAAACAGCTATCCTATTAGACTTAAATAACTTAAAATAAATATTAAGTTCTGTGAGTAATATGTGTGTTCATATGTGTGTGTGTTTGGACCTATTTTTTTTTAATTACTAAGATTTTTCTACTCAAAGATCTTAAGACAAACATTGTATGATTACAATAGTATTGTATTATAATAGGCACACAATTTTCTGCTGATTGTCAATAAAGTTTTTAAAATTTGTTTGCCTAGCATATCAGTTTGGCATATGAAATAATCCAGGCAAGTTACATTATCACCTCCCATACATTTTAAACAATGCTCCCTCCAACCAAGTATAAAAAGCACTGTGAAGAATTTCTAAAAGAACCTATTATGAGCTGCTGAAGCAAAAAAAAAAAAAAAAAAAAAAAAATTAGTATTTAACAAGAGAGAAGAAATAGCAGCACCACTCCTTCCCAGAAGACTCCTTGAAAGTTTTTCTAAACACTGATCTGAGAGCTCAAAAGACAGATGGGAGGAGGGGCATTCATATAAATGATCTACTTAGCAAAAGAACCATTCCTTAGGTAAGGGGGAGTAAGAAAGAACAAAAATGAACAACTTGAAAACACATGTAGAAGTAAGAGAAACACAATTAATTACCAATGTAAATCCTTGCTGAAGACAGAGCTAAAGTGTCTGGGTCTCCAAAATATCTCCTGCAGAGTATATATTCTACAGAAAACTACATTCTGCAGAATATCCAGAAACTACAATAACTGCTATTCTACAGACTAAAAGTTTTATTCATTTGGCTCAAGTGCTGCCTTTTCAAGGCTTTCCTTACCAGAGTCAAACATCTTTGGAAGAGAGAGTTCATCAGAGACTTTCCCATGAGTGCTGCACAAGGAACTGGTCAGAGCAGGCAAGGATTTCAGGAGGAATGCTAAGATCTGAAAGATGAGGAAGAGTAACCTCTACTGAGGAGAAGAGAGAGAAAAGCAAGTCTAGGTAGAGAGAAATAGCATGGGAAATAATTTCCATTTACTCAAAGGAGGCAAAAACAGCAACACTGGCAAACTCTGAACTAGAGGGATTCCCCTCCCCCACATGCTGCTTTGGCAAATTTCACTGAAAGCAGCCTGACTGTTTTTGTAAGGATGCTGGGTCTTCATCTCACCAGCAGTTCAGCCTGGGCTGTACTGTCCTTAAGTGTTGAGGAAGTGTTTCTGCACTAGGCGGTGTTCAGTCCCCGACAATACCCACTGACTCTCCCAGAGACCATATGTGGTCCTTCTTTTCATCTATTACTTAGAGGGTGTTTCCGCAGTACTGTGCTTGCATTTTCTTCCTTCTGGATATAGTCTATTTAGGATAGATCAGCTCCCCTTTTAATACTTTAACTTTCAGACATTCCATAAAAATTTTAGTTAAGACTGAATGTTTTTTTACTTACTTTCCATTGTTCCTTCTCTATCCTTTTAGTTATTTTTGTTGGAAATCTGGGATGGTGCAGAGACAAAAAGTGTAGGAAGGGAAGGGCTTAACCTTGATTATATCATCTGTACTCTGAAAAGCGGCCTATTTTGTTATTTGGTAATTGATTCTGTTCTATGACATACATTTCTCTTTTAAAATTTTAAATAGAAACTAAAAGGCAAAATAGATAGAGTTCTTAGAGACTGTGAGCTACCTAGTTCTATTTTACTTTGGATGTAATAATAAGAAGTAATATATATTGAGCGTTTAGTATATGTCAGGCATTATTCAAAGCTCTATGAAAATACATATTATTGTGACTTTATAACAACCTGAAAGGTAGGTACTATTATACCAATTTCATGGCTGGGATACTACTCACTAAAGAAATTTAGTTCTTGAGTCCATGCTTTTGTTATAGAATACACTGCTTCCTCTTTTACTGTGGGAAGCTCTGACTAGATCCTTCTGCTTAAAAATAAGTTAACACATAAATCTTCATTATCTACATTAAGTGTATTTAAATATAATTAAAATAAAAGCAAAAAGAAAAACCCTTTACCATCTTCCACCCTATGTTTCAGTTACAGAGACTTCATGTTATCTGAATTACACTTATTGGATGCCTTTGGTGGTGTGCAGAACAGAAACTAAATTTATGATTTTGATATGTTTCATGTCTTTTATGCTTTAGGGCAGAAAATATAAGACCTAAAGCCTCTACCATAGAGTATATAAAATTCTAGAGTAAAAATCAAATCTCTCACTTGGAAAGACTTTTCTTTTTTTTTTTTTTGGAGAGGTTTATGCTATAGGGCGCGTGCACTTGCCAGACAGACAGAGAGAGACAGAGAGATAGAAAGTGAGAAATCACCCCCTGGGGGGATGGCCACGCTGCAATCCCTTCTCCTCCACTCTCCTCTCGGGATCTTGGGCACGCATGCACACGCGCCCAGCGTGAGTTTTAAGCCACCAGGTCCGGGACTCGAACCACAGTTGACTACATGGGAGTCCAGCGACATAGCCATTACGCTAACTGCTGGTCCCAAGGAATGACTTTTCTTTAATTTTACATTGGTTTGGAATCTGACTGTTTTGCTCTTTCCTGAAATTACTTGATAAAAATTGTCATTCTTGTGTCAAACATTTTTTAATATATAATAATTGTATGTATTTATATTTTATTTGTTTGTAGGGAAAGTAATGACTCATTTTTGCATAGAAAACAGAAAAACACATCATGACTTTCATGATGACCTAACAGTTATATTTTTCTACATGTGCATATACCTGTATTCTTTTTCTGCTGTGTGTTCACTGTCAAAGTTCAACAATCAAGTTTTCCTGGAAGCAGCCAGGCAATATTCAGACACTAGAATCAAGTCCTCAAACACCCTGTTGTTGTTCCAGATTGGTTCTAGTGAAAGTCTCTTTATGGATTCTTTCCCTACTCTATTGAATGCTTGCACAATGTCATCACTCTCAGAGTTATGACCATTCTAGGCATGTTGACAACTCCTTGCTGCCACATGGTCGATGCGCTATTGCTATATTACTTTGCCATCAATTGCTTGTGACCAAAAGTCTTTATCCTAAGTCATCCCTTGCTATCTTACTAATACACTGTAGAATAGCTCGTGGTTGTAATAAACCCATATTTTCAGAACTCTTTTAAGAGACAGTAGGATGAATAATCACATATTAGAAGAGTCCCACTGATAGAGATGCATTATAAAGTTCTTGCACAATTCAAAACTCATGTAATCCGGGAACCAGCAGTTAGCGTAATGGCTATGTCGCTGGACTCCCACGTAGTCGACCGCGGTTCGCGTCTCGGACCCGGTGGCTTACAACTCACGCCGGGCACGTGTGCGTGCGTGCCCAAGATCCCGAGAGGAGAATGGAAGAGAAGGGATTGCGGCGTGACCATCCCCCCTGGGGGGTGATTTCTCGCTTTCTGTCTCTATGTCTCTCTCTGTCTGTCTGGCGAGCACACGCGCCCTATAGCGAAAAACCTCTCAAAAAAAAAAAAAAAAAAAAAAAAAACCAAAAAAAAAAAAAAACTCATGTAATCCAAGACAAGCTCTACCAAATGCTGATCAGTTTTTGTGCTTCCCAGCTTACACAGTGTTCCCACATAGCAATAGCCTCAGCACAGTGGATAGGTGTTGGCATGAAAATCCTGCAATTGAGATTTTTTAAAAATTTAGACCCACAGTACTTCACTTTCAAAAATGCAGTCTGACTTTATTAATATTTATATCTCGTATGCTTTCAAATTTCATAATAGAAATTAAAATAAAATGAAGCCACACTGTGTTTTGTTCTGCTATCTGGGTTTATGAAGATAAATAAGTCTAAATAAAATTGAATTTAGTTCTTCGTTGTACTTGCCACTATTGAAAATGCAATAGTGAGAAAGAGGAGGGAAGGACTGAGGCAGGAGAGTCTTGTGACTTGCAAACTAGTGAATCCCTACCTAAAAAGGGGGGAGGGGAGTGAGGGAATATATGAGGAAATTTCTTTCAATAAGTTTATGAAAAAATAGAACTAAAATATGAGTGTATTTTGGTGCAGGAAAAATTGATATATACATAGTTTTTTCATAAAGTGGATTTTTTGAACTTTTTGAAGATCCCTCCCTCATACTTGTTCCGAGCATAGAGCTTAGAATGTTGCTGAGGCTGAATAAACATCTGTTGAAAACTGAGTGAATGAATACATTAATCCTTATTATCCCCACTGAAATATTTTCTTAATATATGCTCTCTCTTATCATAGAACCAAATTTCATCCTTTCAAAACTTTTGTTTTTAAATTTTCCAGAAGGTACATGCACTTGCTAGAGAGAGAGTGAGGGAGGGAAAATGAGAAAGCACCTTGCATGGAAAATGGTCATGCTGTAATCCCTTCTCTTCCACTTCTCCCTTCTTTGGGGATTTTGGGCATGTATGTACACATACCCAGTGTATTTTTCAAGCTGCCAGGTCAAGGATTCCAACTTTGTAGTAAGCCATATAGGATCTGACCACCTTAACCACCACTCCCCCAACTGATCCCTTTCTTAGCTTTTCATGGGCTTTTCTACTCATTATTTTCTTCTTGCATTTGTACTATTTTATTGAGAAAATGTAACTTACATCCATAGTATGACTGATTCCAAATGGAATGAGAATGAACTGAATTATGTAGATGACAACAAAACTTAAGTCTAGCTAAGACTGAATAGGTAAAACATCAATTTCTAGAATGAAAGGGAATAGTCCTGCTCTAGTTTTATACCACAGAGGTTGTGTCTAGCAGGCAGGGCTCAATCATGCTGACTCACATTTCACCAATCACAAGCCTGGCATTGCGCTAAGTGTGTCAAGAACAATATCTGGGGGCCCAGCAGTTAGCCTAATGGCTGTCACTGAACTCCCATGTAGTCGACCATGGTTTGAGTCCCAGACCAGGTGGCTTGAACTCACACTGGGTGCACGTGCGTGCGAGCCCAAGACAAGAGGAGAATTGAGGAGAAGGGATTGTGGCGTGGCCATCCCCCTGGGGGGTGATTTCTCACTTTCTGTCTCTCTGTCTCTTTCCGTCTTTCTGGCAAGTGCACGTGCCCTATAGCAAAAACCTCGCAAAAACAAACAAACAAACAAATGAAAATAAACAAAAAAAGTAATCTGCTTTTACACCCCCAACAGAACCCATGGAATACCCTGTACTAATGTTATTCATGTTACTTATGAAGACACAGAAATTTAGAGCAATGTTCCCTAGGTTCACATTTAATAAGTGACAGGTTCAGACTCAAGCTTAAGCTTAGCCAGACTACCTAGCTATGTCCTTAAACCACTCTGTTTTACTATATAATGAGGTAAGAGTTTCACAATAAATGAGAGTCATGAGAGGGAAATCAAAATGTCATTTTTTGGCGGAGTAATCAATATTGCTCAAAAGTGACTAACGGTGAATTAGTCTGGGTGATTAGAAACACAGAAAGACAGAATAACTATTTTAAACTCTTTGAAGGTCTATTATACAGTTAAAATTATTAAAAAAAATTCTATACAGCATCTAGTGTTAGACATTAGGACTAAGAATGGAAGTTTTCAGGTGAACAGTTCAATCTCAATATAAAACACAGCACTAGTTGTATCTACCCAAAATAGATTACAGGCTGCTTTGGCAGCAATAAAGGCTTCTATTGGAGGAACGATGATTGATGATTGCTTGCAAAGATGGTGAAAAACGGATTTGTACACTGGGCACATGTGAAGTATGCCTCAAATCCCAACAGGATAGAGAAATGAAGGAGAAGGGATTGCAGCATAATCATGCCTCATTGTAGGGTAGGGAATGTGGTGCTTTCTTCCTCTCCTTTCCTCTGTTTCTGTCTCTTTCGGTGGGGGGTGAGGGAGGTGGGGGGTGGGGATGTACCCTTTAGCCATTAAAAATCAAAACCAAAAACAGGTTTATAGATGAGTAGCCGAATCAAATTACTTTAATGTTCCTTTAAAACTAAATATTTTGGGACTAGCGAGTGGCAATGTGATTAAGGCTCTGGATTCCCACATGGCAGTTCAAGGTCCAGACCTGGCGGCTTACTTTCTGTCTGTCTCTCTCTCTAGTCCACATGCTCTGTCACAAAATTAGAATATGATAGTAGTGATAAATAAAATCAAATAAGTAATTCTAAAAAAAAAAAAAACCCTAAATGTCTCATGATAGCATTATTGATTGGAAGATAAAAGGAGGAAAGAGAAGAATGGGAGAAGCAGCATTTATTTACCACCTAGTTACAAACCCAATTCATCATGTACTGCTTCATGAAACATCATATGGTTACTATTGCCTGTGAGTTCAATATCATCATCCTCATCTTAAAGCATCAAAAAACTGAAATAATACCTCGATGTAACAGACATAAAAACTGAGGCTTAGAGTATATAAATAATAGGCTCAGAACTACAAAGTCACAACCAACCCTCTGATCTTTTTTTTTTTTTTCCTGTTTTGCTATTGGGTGTATGCACTTATTAGAGAGAGAGAGAGAGAGAGAGAGAGAGAGAGAGAGAGAGAGAGAGAGAGAGAACCACCCCTCAAGGGGGTGGCCATGCTGCAATTCCTTCTCCTTTGTTTTCATCTTGATATTTTGGACACACATGTCCTGACGTGATTTTCAAGATGCTGGGTCTGGGACTCTAACTGTACAGTAGGCCATGTGAAATCCAGTGTCTTGACCTCCATGCCACCTGCTGGTCCACCTCTGATTGTTTTTGTGTGTCTAGCTAAAGAACCTAAGAAGAGGAAACACTGTGGATGTAGAACGCCTGGCAAAGAAGTAAATAGGACTCAGAACGTGGACCCATCCTGGGGTAGGAAGAAAGCATTTGCACATTGTGCCTTTGGAAAGGGTTGGCAGTTAGTGGAAATGAAGGGACAGGAGGGATGGATGAAGATATCAACAAAGCATAAACACATGCTAGGACAGCCTCAAATTTATTTTCAGCACTTAATATTATTGCTTCAAAAATATTATTTTTGGATGAAGTTAGAGGGTGGTGCAGCAGTAAAATGCAATGCTCTGTAAGGCACTCCCATGTGGCAGGTTCTTGGTTCAAGTCCATAGAATTCCTGAGTATGCCAGGCATCTGTGTGCCCATGATCCAGGAGTGGCTACAGGCTGGAGGTGCAAATGTGTATAGGGAAATTGCAGTCAAGACCCTGTTCAAGATGCTGTCTCTCTTTTTCTTGCTGCTCATTTGAAATAAATAAATAAATTATTTTAAGATGAACTAAGAGTAATTAGGTGTCTTAAAACAGATCAGAGTTGAAGTGGGAGGATCACCAGAGAAAAATGTATGTATTTCCAATCTACTATATCTATGAGTCACTAGTAAGAAGCAATATGATAAGCAGTGTCCAAATAATTTGGTTTTGACTGATTTCCTATGGGCAATTTGAAGTCTTAATGGTGTTTCTATGCATTCCTCCCTTCAGTGAATGCACTCTAGGTTCTAAAGATCCATCATTAGAAAAAGAGACATAAATTCCTGGTTGTCATAGAGCTTACATTTGAGGGTGTAGGAGAATAATTAATATATAAATAAATTTTGACACCTACTGAGAAAAGTGCTATGAGACATCAAAATAGAGCATGATGAGACAAGCAGATGGTGTAATAGTTATGTTACTGGACTCCCATGTAGTTGACTGCGGTTCAAGTCCCAGACCTAGGAGCTTAAGAAAAACTTTTGCTGGGGGTGTGTGTGTGTGTGCATACCCAAAATCCCAAGAGGAGAATGGATTGTGTCATGGCCATCCTCCCTGGGAGGGCAGGGGAATGTGATTCATTGTTTTCTGTCTCTGAAAAGTACGTGCATCCTATAGCAAAAATCTCTCTCAAAAAAAAAAAAAAAAAATAGAGCATGACAATTGGGTTGAGAGGCTGGATGGAGAGTTGCAATTTTAAACTGAATAGCTGAGAAGGAAGGCATTTGAGCAAGGTCTTTAAAAGTCAGTAGAGGTAGAGTGTTCTAGAGAGAGGGAATAGCCAAGGCAATGACCAAAGGAAAGAAATGTGGACACATGTTCTAAGAACAGGGGAGTGTGGACGTGAGATAAAAGAGATGAGGTGACAGAGGAACCATGTAGGATCTTGTGAATCACTATAAAGCCATTAATTTCTACTCTGCATACAATGTTAAGCAACAAGAAAGCTTTGAATATAGAGAAATATGACTTCACATTTTAAAATAAGAACATAGACCTCCAATATCCCAATATGTTAATGAGAAATAGATAGGTGCTATAAAGAGATAAGGAAGAGGACTACTAGTGCATACTATGTGAAGAAATGTACTAAAATTTTCTTCAGATAGCTGATTTTTACCTGCCCCCCCCCCCCCCAAAAAAAAAATCTCTCCATTAATATCATCTCTTTCCTCTTCCTGGGATGGCTACAAAAAATCTTTTCTGTTCCCAGCTCTTTTCTCAGCTCATATACCTCACTTGGTCAAACAAATACATTTTATTTAACTCTAGAGAAACTTCTATCTTTCCTCAAGCATTCCTCTTGAAATTCTCTACTCCCCAAACTTACAAATATGTTCACCAAAGAAAACTGCTTCCTTAGGGTTGATTTTGCAGCTAAGAAAATAAAATTTCCTCAAAATTGTTACTTCTATTATGTCTATTTTTAAAACCAAATAAACTGAATTTGGTTTTAGAACAAGAATTAGGGTTAATTTCTTAGCACACAGACTATAATATATTTGCACCCATGCCTTTATTTTAAAAAATAATGTTGTTGTAGACCATGGTGAAATGTCAGTAGAGCTCTGAACATAGGGTGGAAAAAGGGATATTTCACCTCTACCGCCAAACAGGAAACCATAACATTATTTAATTATCCACAAACATCCTGCTAACAAGGAGTCAGGCAGAAGGCTTCCATTTTGGTGCAACTGGATAAAGAGTCATCCAGTTTTCCAAACCTGTTTTTTATTAGTTGAAGTAAAGGCCCAAGAAGATAAGAGAGAGACAGCAGGGAGATGGCTGGCTGAGCCAGTAGACCAGAGTGAGGAAAGACAAAGTGAGGAAAGAATGGATGAAGTGATGAAAGAATGGATGAAGTGATGAAAGAATGGATGAAGGTATAAAAGTCAAGCTTACCTACTTTGCCCAAGCCTCAGTTAGTCATTTGACCAGAGCCAAAAGCTGTGAAATCAACGGCCTCCATAGCACCCAGTTCCCATATCCTCTGACTCTGCAAAGGCAGAGCCATTAGCAAAAATAACAACTTAACAACCATTATTCTATCTATAATAGAATGCCTTCTTCAGGTCAAATTCAGTGACCACAAACATCTACATTTCGGGAGATTTCCCGGCTTAATTCAAGGTGGGCAGTTGGTAGCCACGAGAAAACTCCCCTATGCTTATTTACTCAAAAAATGCAACCAGTGCCTTTATAGCCCTGCTACTCAACACATGGTATACCTACATCAGCAACATCACCATCACCCGAGCAGTTGGAAAGGCTCCATGGCCTGGTACTTAAGGTAGGCAGATCTTACATCGCCCATAGCATGGTTTGAGTCCTGCACCGGCAGCTTGAGAAACATCCCAGGTGTGTGTGCATGCATGACCAAAATACCAAAAGGAGGAAGAAATGGATTGCAGCATGACCATTCCCCATGGAGGGTGCTTACTCAGTTTTCCTCTCTTTCTCTCTCTCTCTGTCTCTCTACCAAGTTCATGTGCCTGTCTATCTCAGAGTTCATGTGCCCTCTGGCAAAACTAAAAAATATAAAAAATTTAAAAGGAAAGAAAAAAGAAATATAGAATCTTGGACTGTACTCCAAGGCCTACTGAACCAGAATCTGATTTTAATAGCATCTCTCAGATGATTTATATAAATGTTAAAATTACAGAAGTAGTGACTTAAAGCAAATTATCATCAAATTTTGCACATTAGAATCACCTAGGGGTTTTTAAATACTCCTAATGCAGGCAGTACTTTGTATTATGTACCTCAATTACAAGGTTTTTTTAAAACCCCAGTGATTTCAATATATACCCAATTTGAGGGTTAGCAGCTTAAAGATATTGTCTTTCATGTATCCAAATGAAAACTTGCCCCCAACTTGCATTTCTGATTATCAATTAGATTTTCATGATAACTTTGATAATAACAAAATCTGTATATGCTATCATATAATTTATATTTAACTCTCCAAAATTCTCATGAAGTTCATTTTAATTTGCAATAGATCTAAAACTGACAACTGGTCAGTAAAATCCAGAATATCTACTGAATCTATCCAGAAATGTGATTATTCTTTACTTTTAAGTAATGTTTATAGCTCAAGATTGCTTTCTAGATTGATTTCCTCTCTTTAGTTGCTCATATCATTGCTCAATAAGAAAGATAAAGAACCTTAACTATGCTCAACATTTCCGGGCAATGATTATTACAAATGTTTTCCAAGTTAGCTTCAGGAGCTGAAAAGATTTCTTGATGGCAGGTGATACTTTTGTTGAATCAACAAGATTGACTGGTCTCATGGCTGCTGTTTAGGGAGTCAATCATTTTCACTACACAATGGATAACAGTGAAAGAAAATTTTCTTTTATTCATTGGAAGGCTAGTCTGTGATATTAGGAACAAAGAAAATCAACTCTCTGTGGAACCACAGTCAATCTTCTAAAACGTAACATACCCATTAGGAGAAAAAAAGTATGTCAGAGGAGAAACAAATTGGCTAAATTGGTTGAAACATCTCTCTAAAATTAAGTTTACATATTAAAGGGAAGATAAAAAAAGCCACATCATTTTCTAAGACACAAGTATCTTCTGATTCTCAGCTATTCCCTATGACTTCTTTTTCCCCTTACTACATTTATACCACTTTTGGTTATCAACAGCAGAAAATGAAATCAAAGTGACTTAAACAAATACATAAAATATTTTATTGGTGCATATAATTAAACTATCCAGAGGTATTTGGCTTCAGGTGCTAATGGATCCAGATGCTCAAATTATGCCAGAGTTGTTCTTCCTCTATCTTCAGGCTCTGTTTTTTGTTTGTTTGTTTGTTTGTTTTCTCTTTGAACAGAAAAAATATGTCATGACCTTCTCGACAACCTAATATATCTAATTGTCTTATCTATTTCAATATTCCATTACTGCCTCAGGTTCTACAGCCAAGGAAATGCTTCTTTTCAAGATCTGTGTTTTGTGCTCATCCTGGGGAAATGCAGATAGGGGTAGGAGCTTGTCAACCCAGCTTGAACTCCATGAGTTGAGAAAAGATACCAGTCATGGTTCCCAAAGCATAATCAAAGGATTGAAGTCAGCAAAGACTTCAACACATAAGTACATTTTGTGTCAAATCCATTTTAAGAAAAAGATAGTATGTGATGTTCCTCACCATGAATCTCTAAATACCACAGTCCATGGAGAAGACCAAGGTGCAAAGGAAGGTGGGAGAATGTGAATACTGTGGTAAGTCTCATTCCCTGTGTTTTTTCTTTATTTTGTTAGACAAGTTGCTGCATTTAAGAAATCTATGTCTTACGAGTATGGTCCAATGCTACCTAAAATCTGACATATATTTTGTCCTTCATTCATCTGTTGTTGACAGGAGGATGCTTAAACTCAGTGTTTTTAAGGGATGTGAACAAAGAAAATCAACTATAGTGCAACATATCTAGAAAAAGGCAGAGCAGGGCTTCAAGGTGGGACCTATGACTCAACAGATCTTCTCTTTCTCTTTATTGCCAGAGGGTGTGAACATTTAACAGAGAGACAGAGAGAGAGAAAGAGCGAGCGAGCGAGAGAGAGAGAGAGAGAGAGAGAGAGAAATTTCCCAATGGAGCATGGTCATGTCACAATTTTTTTCTCCATTTCTCCATCTTGTCATTATTCAGGGCACAAAAGTACATGTCTTCAATGTGCTTTTTAAGCCACTGGGGCTGGGACTGAAACCATGGTCGGCCATGTGGAGTTTGGTTCTTAACCATTGTGCTACTGGACCCACCAAACAAATCAGATCTTTACCATACTAGCTTTCAGAAATTCAAGGTGGATCCCAAGATAGTAGTCACATGACTAAGACTGAAATCTTTTTTTTTAAGTGTGTTGCTATAGGGCAAGTGCGCTCACCAGTGAGATGAGAGAGGAGAGAGAAAGAAAGAAATCACCTTACAGGGAGGATAGCCATACCACACTCCCTTCTCCTCCATTCTCCTCTTGGGATCATGAGCATGCACACAAAAGCCTTCAGCATGACTGCCAAGCAGCCAGGTCTGGGACTCATACGTGCTGTTGGCCATGTGGGATCCAGGGCCTTAACCAACACACCTCCTGCTGGTTCTAGACTGAAATCTTATCCATTTCTCAGTCTTAAATTGCTTTTTCTTTTCTTTTCTTTCTTTCCTTTTTTAAATTTTTTTAGGTTTTTGAAATAGGGCACATGCATTTGCTGGAGAGACAGCAAGAGACAGAGAGAGAGGAGAAATAAATCATCTCTCATTGGTGGATGGTGACATGCAATCCCTTTTCTTCCATTCTTCTCTCAGGATTTTGGGCATTCACGCACACACATGTTCCTGGCAGGATTCTCAAGCCACTGGACCTGGGACTTGAACCACTGTTGGTCATGTGTGAATCCAGTGCCTTAACCACCATGCCACCAGCTGGCCCTAAATTGCATTCAAGTCAGGAAAATGGGAGAAGGTTTGTAAAATGGAGTTACAAAACTAGGACTAAAGAAATAAATAGTTGAAACACTCAAAAGTTTTAAAAGTTTCTTCCATGAGAGAGAGAGAAACAGAGATGAGGACCCTCAACAGAGTGTTCATATTACAATCCACCCCAGTTTCAGGTAGCATAAATTGTGAGCACACGCACACACACCTGGCATGCACAGGGAGCTCTCCAGACACAAACCCAAGAGAAAGTTTCCACATCGGTCCAGTTGTGTGACCACTGTGCACCAGCCTGGCCAAAAACACTCAAATACTTTTATGAAGGAACTATTTCTTTAAATTGTTTATGGATATACAGAATAACAAAGTAGGTAAATGTCTAAATAAATTATCTTTCTTCTGCTCATCCTACACCAAACATTAGAATACTAGCCCTCATTCAGACTTGTCAACTTGTCAAAGTAGGATTAACTGTGTAGTATCATTTTACTAGGTGGTTGGGATGTATTTTTCTATGCAAAAATGCATCATGACTTTCCCAATAACCCAATAAAACATGAACCATAGTTGTTTTAAGGTGGGATTTCATACCCTCAGCCTTACTAATATTTTGAGCCAGTTAATTCATTGTTTTAAGGGGCTGGCTTGGGCATTGTAGGATATTTAGTTTTTATCCACTAGATGCCATAGTAGCCCCCCATTTTTGTGATAACCAAAAGTGTCTCAGACATTATTGAATATACCCTAGGGTGCAAGTTTGCCCATGGTTGAGAATCACTGCTTTAAAAACTGAAATGAAAATAATGGAAAACAGAATACTCTATTAAGATGGGAAAGTGTTAATCCAGAGTTTAAATCATCTTCTCTTCCTGTCCCTTAAATTCTGGCATTGTTACACACATCTATTTTATTTTAAAGTTCTGAGAATAAAAGCTCAAACTGCAAAATAGGATAACTCCCCTTTGTAATATTAACTTTCAAAGGTAAAGAAGTAAAGAGAATTGTGGCTAAAAAGGATGCCAGATGGACGTGCCTGTTTAAATGAAGATTCCTCTTTCCCACTTGCCTTCTGATTTCTACTGGTCACTATAGCAACGAAAACAGGAGAGATTCAGAACCAGGACACATGCACTCCAGCATGACAAGTTAAATTTAAATCTAGATATTCAACATAAAATAGTATTCTACATGTAATGAGTGAATATACACCACCAGGAGACCTACACACTTCTCTATGCCAATTGCAAGAGTGACACTCAGTTCAAGAAAACCCGTGGGATTCTTTAAGAGTGGGGGAAACACAAACATTTTCATTAAGGCATCACTTTGTCAAATCTCTCATGGGAGCTTTGGATCTCTTAAATCATAGGCAGGCTTAACATAGTATGCTTTCTTAGCACTCGGAGAGGTTTTTGCCCATAGAGAAAACGAGTGTATACAATGATAGCAAGTGAACAGAATTTTGAATGTCTAAATATAGTTTGGATTACTCATATGTTCCAATCTAAAGAACAGCATAATATCACTAGAGAAAAAAATGTATTTTCTATTGGGATTTTTTTTGTACTACTAAAGGTTTAAAAGTAATGGTTAAAATTATGTATTGAGCCAGAGACATACTTCAAAATTAAAATCACAACATTCCAAAACAGAAAAAATAAGTTGCTTCCTGGTGACATTAAAAGTCATTATTTGGGATATACTACTTCCTTGTTTTTAATCAATGCAGTTTATTAAAGAAAATAATGTTTAACATTTTCTTTTCTTAAGAGTTTTCTATAGCTATACCTCCATTTAAAGAGCTTGGGAATTGAATTTCTTTCATAAACTTGAAGTTCTAAAGGTGACTTTGATATATCCAACTATTGGTTAGTCTTGGTGTAAAACCAAATTTAAGATATTTTAGGCAAGTGACTATAATTTTTAAAATTCCAGGAAAAAAAAGACAAAATGTATAACTCATCCATTTCTTATAAGAAGGAAATTTTGTCCAATTTAATCACTTACAATGTATCCAAAGACCATTTTTACTTGGAGCTTTTCCCAGCAAACCCTGTATTTCATAACTGTGCCTGCCCTGCTGCATGATCATCATTCGAACATTCTGGGAATATACTGGAATCATAGTTCTGTTTCTTCTTCTTCAGGTTAGCTATTCTAATTCTAAGAGTGTCTTAGAGTTGGTTTCAAGTTTTAATTTTCCTTCTGATTTCAATTTTTGGTATCCTTTTGGTTCAGTATAACTTTGTAAGTAAGAACATACATGAAATGGATATAACATTTAATGAAATGCAAAGCAAATAATCCTTTCAAATTCCTATTCATGTAATCTTGGTATTATATTTATTTATGTGTATATATATATATATATATATATATATACACACACACACACATATATAAATAGCATAATATAGTGTATATATATTATATTATATGTATATATATAGCATATATATATATAAATAGCATAATACAGTCTCTCTCTCTCTATCTCTCTATCTATATATATATATATATATAGACACACACACACACACACCAATGGCCATATCGATTTATTTATTATTTTTCCTTTCCTTTTTTTAATTTACATTTACTCACATATACATATACAGTGTACAGCATTTCTTTTCCAGCACAAATACCTTGTATATCAGTCATGACAAAGATATTACTGTATACATTATTACCAGCAAAAAGCTTCTCATTTTTTTTGTCAAAATAACATACTTTCACTTTTTTCTTCCCCTTTCCCCTCCCTCCCTTCCATACTAAACTTTTTTCACATTTTATTGATTCATAAAAACTCTTAATTGAACTAAAAATATGAACAAAGCTAAAATCTAGTGACAAATGTAATTTTCTTCCAAAATATTTTTATCTTTCTATATTCCCTCTTTTACTAAAGTGAGGTATAAACTAACATATTTGCAAAAAAAAAAAAAAGTTTAGTCTCAATTTGGTCTGTTATTTGCACAAAGCTCCATAAGAATTCAATTTCTGATGCAAGGCAACAGATACTATTGTATTATTGAACTTATGTAAATAACTATTCTGCCACAAAATAAAAATGATCACAAATATTTTCCAATTGCAGAGGGATCAGGACGGGAGAAAAGTTTGTTTCAATTTTAAAAAATTAATAAATTGCTGAACCTATGAACAACTCAAAAGAAAACAAAAATCCTTAAACCTGGAAGACAAAGCATAAAATAAAATTAGTAATGTTTTAGCCAAAAGTCATAGAATTCTATCTCACCAGTTTAGTCTCATGGAATTAATCTCTCTTTTATTGAATTTGCAGTGTTACTGTGTTCCAATTTTTCTGTTTAAATCCTGGAAGTTAACATTCAGCATTATTATTGGTATTTCCGGACTTGTTCCTAACATTAAGTTGGCCATTATCTTGGTCGTTTTTTCTTCTTTTTTTCTGTCTTTAGTTTTTCTGGTATACGACTCCTTTCAGAACTTCTTGAAGAGCTGGTCTGGTGTTGGTAAATTCTTTCAGGTTTTGTTTACCTGAGAATGTTTCAGGCTTTTCTTCCCATATGAAGAATAATCTTTCTAGATATAATATTCTAGGTTGAAATTGTTTTTCATTTAACACTTTCAATATAATTTCCTATTCCTTCTTTGCTTGGATTGTTTCCAGCAGAGGTCCAATGATAGCCTGATGGGATAGTCTTTTGAAAGTAACTTGACGTTTCTCTCTTGACAATTTTAGTATCCTGTCTCTGTGTTTTTGGTCACTCTGGCTATGATATGTCTTGGAGAAGATCTTCTTGGGTTGATTCTATTTGGAGTCCTTTGTATTTATTGGGTATGAATATTTGAATGCCTCT
This sequence comes from Tupaia tana, assembly GCA_026018925.1. Taxonomy (NCBI): domain Eukaryota; kingdom Metazoa; phylum Chordata; class Mammalia; order Scandentia; family Tupaiidae; genus Tupaia; species Tupaia tana. Next base: position 17,620,590 of record JAKSZU010000022.1, on the reverse strand, counting down.
CTAGGTTTGGAAAGTTTTCTTCAAGGATTTCATGGAATAGATTATCAACGCCCTTATTAGTTTCTTCGCCATCTAGGATACTGATTATCCAGATGTTTGGGCATCTAATAGTATCTAGTATTACTCATATATTATTCTCATTTGGAGGGTTATTTTCAGTCTTTTTGGTGAATTTTTATAGGTCAGAGGTTCTATCTTCTACATCTGAGATTCAATTTTCTGCATGATCTAATCTGCTTTTAATACTTTCAAGGGATGTTTTGATTTCCTTTATTACAGCCTTCGGTTGATTCTTTTTTACAGTATGCATTTCCTCTTTCAGATTATGTAAGAATTTCCTCAACTCCTGGAACTCACTGTCTCTTTTCTCCTGCATCATTTGGAGTTCATTGTCTCTCTTCTCTTGCATCTGTGTTAGCTTTGTCACTATGAATGTTGTAAATTCTTTATCTGACATTTCCACAAGTTCCATTGTATCATCTGTGGATGATGAAGGGCTGTTACTTTTCCTTTGGGGAGAGATATTTTCTTAGTTTCTCATATTTCTTGTGCCTCTTTGGTGGTTTCTGGTCACCTGATGGATTATACTTTTCTTCCTACTTTCTTGAAGTTAATTCTGAGCTTTAGAAGTGTATGGGAGGAGATGAGCTGCCCTATCTTTGCAGTTCTATTTCCCTGATCCTCACCAAGCAACCTGCTCTTTGTTGATGCTCACCAAGCAACCAATGGAGCTGGATTTTTTAAAAATTTAATTATATTTATTCATTCATTTATTTTAATTTGACCAGAGAGACACACGAGGGGGGGGGAGGGAGAGGGAGAGGTAGACAGAGAGAGAGAAAATGAGAAAGCAAGTCACCAGGTCTTGGACTTGACCCATGGTCAGCTAGATATTTTAAAGGCCTCCCAGTTTCTAAGCAACAGTGGCACCTGGGCTTAGCTGTGGGGCTTCAATGGAGAATTCAGATGTGTATGGAAGGAGATGAGCCACGCTTTCTCTGCAGCTCTGTATTTCTCCCTGCTGCTCACTTTTCTCTCTCTGATTTTTAGTAATTTGGTGATATATTCACATTTAAAAATTCTTTCCTTCCTTCCTTCCTTCCTTCCTTCCTTCCTTCCTTCCTTCCTTCCTTCCTTCCTTCCTTCCTTTTATCTCTCTCTTTTGAGAGAGAGGCACCCCCTACAGGCTCTTGTCACATCAAGAATCTTGCCCCAGCCTTCTAGCCAGCCATTTGGATACACTCAGAGTGTTCAAGTCCACCAGGATCTAAACCCAGACCTCACATGTGGCTCCAATCTCTCGTAGCAGTGCCCTACTATGTGTTCCATCATGGCTGCCCCTGGTCACTTCTTTAATGAACTTAGATCCTTGGTAATCCTAACCCACAGTTTTTCCTTAAATTTTCTCATCAGTTCTGAGATAATCAGTAAATTAGTTTCATTTTGTCTGTAGTGAACAGGACGAGACACTTTATAATCCAATACCAAGAGTGATGAGGCAACTGGCTAGAGTTCAGGTTCTGAGGCATTAGTGTAATGATGAGTAATTACACCAAACAACAGATAAAGCTCTTTCATCCAAGAATAACACAAACATATGAAATTCACCATGGGAAAACAATCTGATATGGTTTTGAAAAGCTCTTTCCAAAAATGTATGTTCGTTCATTCATTCTTTCTTTCTTTCTCTCTCTCTGTTTTCTCTGTCTCTTTCTTTCTTAATAAGATTTTTGCCATAGGATACATATATTGTTGGAGATAGACAGAGAGGGGAAGTGAAAATCCTCCCCCAGCCCCATCCCAGGGATGGAGGATGGCTATGCCACAATCCCTTCACCTCCATTCTCTTCTCAGGATTTTAGGCATGCATACCCATATGCCTGGTGTGTTTTTCAGGTCTCTGGGTCTGAGACTCAAAGTGTTAACTTGGCAATCTGGAATCCAGCACCTTAACCACCTTGCCACCTAATGGTCCCATTCTCAGGAATTTTCTATGATGGATTTTAAAGATCAATCTATAGGAATTAAAGTAATTTCTTCCTTTATTTTAAAAATGAGAATATTGAGAAAAATGAAGGACAACTTGAATTTGCCAGTATCTCTCCTTTTATAAAAAAAATTCAAGCATGCATAAAATAAAACTTACAAATGTTAATTTATAGAGAAAATGATGTTATTCTGTCAAAATGTAGGCTATGCATATGCATTGATAAACTTTATTAACGTGTTAACTTTAGGTTACCTTTGGAAACTCTGCAATAAATATTAAAGCTAACAATAGGCTTCGATGTTTGTTTCTCAAGGATTTAGCAGGGGTTCTACA